>CM063521.1:31012285-33412285 GCA_032199755.1 Ambrosia artemisiifolia
TGATTTTGTGTTCATATTTTTATCATGTTTGATAATTTTTATGCGTATATAGTTTTTGTGTATATATATAATGGAATCTTGGGTGTTTTATATTTAAATTTGATGGTTCGGATGATTTTATAAAAAGTGTGGGTTAAGAAAATTTGGGAAATTTATTTAATATAAATGTGAGATTAATAAAAATAATTTTCTGTGAAAAATGTTTCATTGCGAGTCGCAAAGAAGTTGGGCTTATGGTTTCGCCTTATACGAATTCCTAATAACCCCGGATTTTATCTTTTATTGTTCACGATACGTGAACAGGATCACCAGAGTCCTTCGCATGACATGAATAACCACTGTCTTCCGTTTTTTTAAACCATTCAATGGCATCCATCATTATTTCCATCCATTATCATCCGTTATAAAATTTGTTTTCGCGTCAAGCAGAAAGACGATCTTTATCTTGTTGCGACGCGCGAGAACCTTGAGTCAATGTATTTGCTCACGACACACGAGAAGCGGTCTATACTTCTTTGCGGTGCGCGAGTGACTCAGATTTCGCTGAAAATTCTGTATATTCTCATATTTGGATATATTCATATTTTTTTTATTGTTATAGTTTTTTTTTTTATTTTTGTATATTTCTTCTATTTTTCGTAGATTGAGTATGTATTTATTCTTGTATATTGTGTTAGTCTAAATGTGGGGATGATCGCTGTTCTTTTCATAGCTCGACCTTTTTGCCCGTACTCAATCTCCATTTGGGCGAGGGCGATCATACAAATTATTTTCGTAAACGGTCATACCATAGTTCAATATTGTACTTATTGCTTTTATGTTCTTTTTAGTTTTTATTTTTTTAAGATATACTGCGTACAACCGCGAATGAAATGCTATACGGTTGCGTTTGTTTCATGGAAAGTTAAAGTCATGTTTCGATTGAAAATTTAGTGGCTTTGACTTTCAAAGTCAACGGTCACAGGATGAAAGTCTATATTAACCGACTGGTTGACTCGGCGGTGGAGGTATTTTAAATCCACGCCGCGCGTGCTTAATAAGCATGGGGAAATGAGTCTAGCTAGCGACTCGTTAATAAAATTAGCACGGCGTGTTTAGGCACGCCACAAGGGTTCATACAGGTTTGATCGGATGCGGAAAGAGCAATGGAGCACAAAGGATCTACGAACAGGTTATACTTAGCTAAATTTGTGTTTTTCGGACAGAATAGGGGCGCTGCGCAGAAAAGTGCAGCTGCAGACGGCAAAACTGCAAGTCTCCAGGTTCTGCACGGTTGTGCAGACACCTGCACGACAGTGCGGGCCGAGATGACCAGCAATCTTGGTCAGAACGACAGTGCAGAAGGTGGTGCAAAGGTGTTTGCACGACCGTGCGAAATGTCGAACGAGCATGTGGGCGGAGACGAACAGTTAAATTTCGGGCCTATAAATACACCTTAACTTCATAACTCACACCACAAACCCTAAACGCAATCTGCACTGCCGTTCACCCCTATACCCGAATAGAAACACTTCTTTATCACAAGATCTTCACTCCTACTCCTCCTAAACCATCAAGTATGAATCCCTTCATAATATTTCTTGTTTTTCTTCATTTTTATTGTCTAGATTCGTTAGTTTTAGTTTTTAGTGCAAGGAATTAGGGATTTCTTCATAAGCATAATCTAAACCCCGAATCCTTGTTATGTTTCGTATTTTATTTGCTACTATTTATCTTTATTTCAAGTTACTAGATGATGAATTGGTGGAATTAATTTTGAGCGGATATGATGATATTTGTTTTATCAAGAATGTTGACACTGCAGAAAATTAGGGAGCACCAGAGAGGATTCTCTACAACGTTGATTCTCCCGGTTTTTCTTCAACACAAGGGGAGTCTTAGTCTCTCTTTTTGCACTATAGTTTAGCTATTCATAACGCTTTACTATTTTTTTAGTCACATTGGGGACAATGTGATGTTCAAGTGTGGTGAGGGTAACTATGTTAACTTTACTTAGCTTGCACTATAGTTTAGCTATTCATAAGGCTTTGCTATTTTTTGAGTCACATTGGGGACAATGTGATGTTCAAGTGTGGGGAGGGTTGTTAAAAATATTAGCTTTGCTTGTCCTATGTTGTGAAAAAACTCCCAGTTTTTAATTTTTGTGGCATTAACACTTATAAAAATGAAACACACAAAAGAAAATAGAATAAAGCAAAAGCCATGAATTTCTTCATAATTTTTATAAATTAATATGGTTGGTTGTGCTTTAGGAAGAGTTAGAATTGATAAAAGCGGACCAGCCAAATGAAAAATAAAAGAGTTTGATAAGTGTGATATACAAAAGAGTGACTAGTATGCTATATTTTTACACTTTACTCAATCCTTCAATTACGAGAGCATTCTTTTTGAGCCTTTAACTGCTTTTTTGATACTTGCTCGCTATATGCGGAATATGAGTGCGCCGAATGGCTTATGTGATTTAGAACTTGTTAATAGCATACTTTTCAAGATCATATATGTATGGATTTGTATGAAAATGATTGAAGCACTTAGGATACCCTTTTGATTTAAGTCTTTTCTTTACGTTCTATCTGTTTCCTGCACCTAAATGTTATCCACTAGTTAACCATGTTGAGCCTATATCCCGTGTTTTTTCTTATTTAACCCACCGTTTCGCCTACTAGCCAAATTGAACCTTTTACTCGTAGGTATTTCCGTGCTATGGAAATCTGTCTGAGTAGACATACTTAGTTCGTTTTCAGCAAGCATTAGCGTCTTGTATAGTTATGTTCATGTTAAAAAAAAGAAAAAAAAAAGAAGAAGAAAAAAAGAAAAGAAAAAGAAAAAAAATCCAAGAAAATACAAAACCACAAATTAGAGGGGTCGCAAAACAAATCGGGCAATTTCGATAGTCCAAATGGTGAAAATCCAGTTATTAGCTCGTTATATGTTCAGTCTTATTTATTTACTTGTTAAGATATAACCGCCGAGTTTTTTAACCATTTAGACATTTTTTCTATCCTATTCCACACCCTTTACCATTGCCTATCATTACAACCCACAAGTCCTCTTGATTTATGCATTTCTGTATATGAATTTGTAGAGATTAGATCTTTTAACAAGCATATGATATCGCACAAGTCATTCTCTAGGCATTGAGAGTTTGCACATACACATTTCATATGTATGATCCACAAATAAAGCCGAGTGTGTGTGAACATTGTGAGTTGTGTAAAGATATGCATGCTAAGTCGATTTGATGTTAACCATTGCTTTGATTTTCTATATATATATATTTCCAAGTGCTTGTTGGTTTGAAATCTTTGATGATGTCTTTTGACAACCCAACTAGCCGTTTGATTTATTAACTTTCCGGTTTGCTACTCATGTTACCATTGGGAGTGTTGTCGAGTTTTCTATTGCTTGGGGACAAGCAATGTTTAAGTGTTGGGAGGTTTGATATGTGTCAATTTATACATATAAAAGCCCCCATTTAACTCCCATTTATATATGTTTTTGGCCTTATACAAGATGAATTGGTACTTATTTGGTATCTTTATCATTACAGGTCTTAAACGGTGTCTAGGAAGCAAACCGGACAGTTTCTGCACATTCTGCACAATCTGCAGGTGTTGCACTCCCGTGCAACTAGTGGCACTCCCGTGCAGACCAGATCAGCACTCCCGTGGAACTGCTGGCACTATCCGTTCGAACGAGAGTGCAAGCCATTTCCTGATCAGCACTCCCGTGCAACTGTTGGCACTCCCGTGCAGGTCCAATCAGCCCACTTGCATGCTGACGTCACGATCAGCTGACGTCATAAAGTGCACCGCCGTGCAACATCTGTGCTGAGAATCCAGTTAGGAACCGAATTCACGGATTGATTAAGCGAATTCAGCTCGGTTTCAGACGGGAGATTCGAGACGAGACAGAAATTAACGATAACCAAGTCATCACAGATTCGTATTACTACAGAAACGGTTACAGACACTGTTATCAGTAGGATAAACATCTATCTCGAGGCCGGGGGAGGTCGGGCATGACCTCCCCCTTGAGAGCATTCAAAGCACAAACTCAAATCTTCAAATGAAAACTAACACATGAGATTGCTTTTTATAGTTAACACCCAAAGTCCACTTTCGCCCCTTGCTAAAGGTCGAATGTGGAATATTTCCACATTCGCCCCTTTGTAAAGGTCGAATGTGGAAGTTTTCCACATTTGCCCCTTGTATAGGGTCGAACCTGAACTTTGTTTGTTGTCCTATATTTTACAAATGCGTCAGATCCATAAAATGCCCTTATGGATCACCACAATCTCATGTAATACAATAAAATACAAAGACTCAACCCTAGTCTATTCGACAGTGACGTCCACAGAAAGTGCATCAACATGTGCACGGCCGTGCCAGATCTGAAAACTCTATAAATTAGAACATAACGTCATTTAATGATTATTGGGTCAATTTCGGGCTATTTTGGGCAATTTTCTGGGCATGTAAGCTGCTGTGAAGCCGATTAACAAGCTTGGGAAACAATCCAAGTCCATTATCATCATCCAATCCATCATAACCTTGATTGTTAATGGTTTCATTCTTGACACATTATTATACCAAATCTGATTTTGAACCTTTGTTATGTTGTTATGATTAGTATTTGTAAACCTACGGGTAAAAACAGTAGTATAAATTAGTTATTAACAACCTTTGTATGTTAATCGTATTTTGTATGAATTTCGTGTTTTTCATGTTTAAATATTGATGAACATATTGTAAGCAGGTTCTGTTATTGTTGGATTCGTTTTTATGTTCATGTGACTATGACGATTATTGTGTCCGATTAATCAATCAGTAGTGAACTAGTTAACTTTTTAATGTGTTCACACCATGAAACTGTAACCGGGTATTGGTTTGGTTAAAGTCAGGTGAATAATAATCAGGAATGTTTATCGACACATAAAAGGGTCTTAATCGGCTTAATGATGTTGTTACTAATCTTTGACACTGTTGATAATCTTTGTTAGTTATTTTGGTAGAAATGGCGACCTTAGTAGATTTGTGTTCAAAGTTAGTAAAATAGAATAGTTTGTGATATGCTATACTTTATGCTAGTCTAGGTGGTTGTATTGTGTATTCGGTATTGCTTTCCTTGATTAGTGAGGTTAGGAAAACTCCTAACGAATGACTAACTTATCTTTAGAAGATTTGCATGAGATTATATCAATAGCTCGCTAATGAACAATATTAGGTGGTTAACGTGTGATTTTCGTGTTAGCTTTCCGAATAGTTGTCATGTCTGGATTCCTGAAAGGGATACTAATTGTCTAGAAATGAGAATGTTGATCTCGCACCTTTACTTCATATGTTATGTAGTTGACATGTTTGGGTTGTTATTATAGTGTGTATATATATATATATATATATTCTGTTTGGAGTCTTTTATATATATATTTGCTATGCTTTAGTTTAAATTAGTTAAAACAAACATTCACCTATCTTTCTTACCGGTAAATCAGTGACAACGGTTCAGTACAATCGCTCCGTGTGCGTCCTTGGATCGATACTTGGTTCTTATCTATGCTTTACTACATATGTGACAGGGTGCGCTTGCCCTTTAATGTGTGTTCTAATGTTCAGATTAAAATCATTTTTATAAATTTAAAACCTAAGTTGCGCGAGCGTATTTTATATATGCTTAGAGCACATCAAGTTTTAGGTGCCGTTGCCGGGGATGCGACGAGCTTTTGGAACGACCCGAGTTACTCCTTTACTGGTGTACATGCTTGTGAATATCAGTCTATACTTGTTTATTTGATTAATTTGTTTGTTTATAGCAATCATTATTTGTTCGTTTATTTGTTTATATAATTGTTTTTATTCTTTATTTGATTATTTTGTTTGTTGATATATTGGATGGATTATTTATTTGTTCGTTGGTTTGCATATATGTTTGTAAATTTATTTGCTTATAGATTTTTTTAATTCATTATTTGTGAATTTGGATGTTGATAAATTTGATTGATCGATTATTGGATTTATTGGGTTGTGTATAAATTTGATTGATTCTTTATTTGATTTATTTGTCCGGATTTAGACTAATTGTTAATTTTTAGATTTGGAAAGATAAATTCTTTATTTGTTGATTTTGTGTTCATATGTTTATCCTGGTCGATAATTTTTATGCGTATATAGGTTTTGTGTATATATATCATGGAATATTGGGTGTTTTATTTTTAAATTTGATGGTTCGGTTGATTTATAAAAAGTATGGGTTAAGAAAATTTGGGAAATTTCTTTAATATAAAAGTGAGATTAACATAAATAATTTTCTATGAAAAATGCTTCATTGCGAGTCGCAAAGAAGCTGGGCTTATGGTTTCGCCTTAGGCGAATTCCTAATTACCCCGGATTTTAACTTTTATTGTTCACGATACGCGAACAGGATCACCAGAGTCCTTCGCATGACGTGAATAACCACTATCTTCTGTTTTTTTTTTAACACCATTCAATGGCATCCATCATTATTTCCATCCATTATCATAAGTTATAAAATTTTCGGTGAAAATTTGTTTTCGCGTCAAGCAGAAAGACGGTCTTTATCTTGTTGCGACGCGCTAGAACCTTGAGTCATTGTATTTACTCACGCCACGCGAGAAGCGGTCTATTCTTCTTCGCAGTGCACGAGTGACTCAGATTTCGCTGAAAATTCTGTATATTCTCATATTTTTATATATTCATATTTTTATTTTTATTGTTATAGTTTTAGTTTTTTTTATTTTTGTATATTTCTTCTATTTTTCATAGATTGAGTCTGTATTTATTCTTGTATATTGTGTCAGTCTAAATGTGGGGATCATCATTGTTCTTTTCATAGCTCGATCTTCTCGCCCGTACTCAGTCTCCATTCGGGGCAGGGCGATCATACAAATTATTTTTGTAAGCGGTCATCCCAACATAGTTCAGTATTATACTTTTTGCTTTTATCTTCTTATTAGTTTTTTATTTTTTTTTAAGATATACTGCGTACAACCGCGAATGAAATGCTATACGGTTGTGTTTGTTTTATGGAATGTTAACGTCATGTTTCGATTGAAAATTTAAAGGCTTTGACTTTCAAAGTCAACGGTCAAAGGTTAAAGTCTATATCAACCGACTGGTTGACTCGGCAGTGGAGGTACTTTAACTCCATGCCCCGCGTGCCTAATAAGCATGGGGAAGTGAGTCTAGCTAGCGACTCATTAATAAAATTAGCACAGCGTATTTAGGTGCGCCACAAGGGTTCATACAGGTTTGATCGGAGGCGGAAGGAGAAATGGAGCACAAAGGGTCTACAAACAGGTTATACTTAGTTAAATAATCCAAGTCCATTCCCACCAACCCGATGTTCCTTTGGATGTGGTCTTGAAGGTTCCAGGATTGCACTCGAGAGGCCACAAAAGCATAGGCAGATACGTCCTCCACCGAAGAAAGACCGAGCCCTCCCAACCGAATCGGCAAAGACGCCAACCACCAATGAAAATACCCAAAGAACGGCCGTCCACAAACCACAATATCGTCAACTGCTTCACGAAGGCCTTTATCAAAAATGGATACGGCCTCATTGGCCATGGCCGGTTGACATGTCCGAAGGCCAAACAACAGTTTGGCAACACCCATACATGAACGGAGCAACAGGTGTTCACTTTGGGGGTCCCTCAACTTCTGCAGAGAGAGCATTAGGTCCGTTGCCTACCTAGCCCTTTTAACAACCAAAGAGCTAATATACCCCTCATCTCGAGTAATGGCCCCTCCTAGGAGCTTCACACCTCCCTCCGGTCTCTCAATCTCCCTAGGAAATAAACCAAGCTTCCCTTTCGCCCCTTTGCTCGATGGTAAAAAAATCTCAGATTTCTTAATATTAAGCGTAAGGCCCAAATTCGGTCCCTCTGCTAGAATGATATCAAAAGTCTTAGCCACTTCCTCGGAACAACACTCGTCCAATCCACGTGTCACACCCTGCCAAGGCGGAAACACGGGAATGTGACCTCGAAAGGTTTTCAAGCACAAGGTTCAAGCGATACACAGATATATTAAAATAGTACCATCATAGGATGGATATTGTCATAAAATTATTCAAACCATCATAACATCGTTTGGAAAATAAGAAAGTGTCTGCAATTCATGAAATTGAAACTAAAATATTACAGGACTGAAAAAACCCATTCCAAAGAGGTACCACCCAGTGCATGCTCGAATCCCTCTCTCAAACCTCTGCTGCTCGTCACTAATTACCTGAAAAACATGCACAAAAGATTTGTCAACAATAATGTCGGTGAGTTCACAGGTTTGAATGTACTAAGTAAAGTGCTTATGTAATTCGTGTATGACCAATCATAAGCTAGCTAAGCAAATGATCACTGTGCAAACCATGAGTCCCATAACAGAACCTCTTGACTGTTGTGCCTCGCGCATTGTACACTAAAAACAGTGTATGCATAGTAGATACTAACACTCTTTTGTATGTAACTGGTTAGAGTAACTAACCAAGAGTGGGGGTGTCA
Source organism: Ambrosia artemisiifolia (assembly GCA_032199755.1). Lineage (NCBI taxonomy): Eukaryota > Viridiplantae > Streptophyta > Magnoliopsida > Asterales > Asteraceae > Ambrosia > Ambrosia artemisiifolia. The sequence continues at coordinate 31,020,804 of CM063521.1, forward strand.
ACCCAATAGATCTATTAAAGTGTTCCATGGCTTTTGATAGCTAATGGCCGTAAACGTAGTACGAGGACTAATAAGATCATGAACCAAATGTCTCGTGTTCCACATGGCAGTCACGATAGAATTAACACACAATTGTAAATTGTACTAGAATTGTAGCATGTTTATCCCCCAAAAATGTAAAAGCAGTAAAATGGGGCCGTGAAAAGTCACCTGATAGTGTCACGTGTGGTCTAGTGAAGCTGACAATGTGAGATAGCTACCACCCAAACAATAGTTGCCCTATGATTATTAGGAGCACGGTAAATTGTACGTTCTTTTTGTTTATCATACAAGTTGTTCACCCGACATTTGTGGACCTTGTATTTAGTGTATGTGGGCCATGTTTATGTGCACATGACGATTTTAAATGTACTTATGGAATATAGTGTTCCGGAAAACCCGGGCATTTTGTTGTAATATGGGTCCCACATGCTAGACATGGGTTATATATTTGTTCCTGACTTAATATGTGTGGTTAGTTTTTAATAAAATGTATGTTTAGCATAGGTTTAAGCCCTTTTAATATCAAAATATCATTAACACATGTTTCAGCCTATATTAACATGTGTTAGAACTTTGTAGACGAAAGAAGTGCATAGTGTAGGCCTTGAAACCGATCGTACATGGGTTCAAAATGAGTTGTCTTGCACCGGTTTAGGTGCAATTGAAACTATGAAATGTGTTTAAGATATGTTAACGGTATATGCCGATTATAAACACATTTGTTTTAACCTTATCTTTTGAACATAAGTCAAGTGAGTTTTGTTCACAAAAACTCGATCGAATAGGTGATTAATCTCACTTGATTTGATTGAAAAACATTATTTCGGTTACTATATGAACACTAGGCCGATTGTTTGAACAGTTACGGTGATAACAACTAGGTAATGTGTTCCTATATGACAAAGTGTGTGGACCTTAACCAAGTAATTAGCCGATTAAAAAGGGATAGTGGCCGAAGGTAGTCGGGTAACTTGTGTGGTATAAGGAAACTAGTAAATGAGTTGGTAGGCTTACCTAGTCGAATGGAAGTGAGCACCAGTTGATGGGGTCCTCAAATAGCTCAAAACCTTGTGTTCTAGTTGCTTAGATTTAAGAAATGGCTTAGTGTTGTGGTATGGAGGGTTCGACCAAGAGGTTAATAGAGAAAGAGACTATGTTTTGGTGTGGTTAATCACTTGGAGAGGTTTCCTTTATATAGGTGATAACAAGGTAACTTCCGTACTTGATTTCTTGTGACCATTGATTAAGATTCTTGCCACAATAGTGTTTTAACTTGACAAAGTGATTGGTAGTTATCATGTGGACCCGCCGTGAGTTGTATAATCATCCAAATCATCCATTTTAGGTAAAGATCAAGTGTAGAGATATCTATGAAGAATACTAAGGCTATATAGAGGTGTAAGTTTGGAGATTTGTCCCTTTGTGGTCATGCATGCAATATAGTTCCAAAAGTTGTAAGAAGTTGATGGTGATGGTAGAGTTTTCGGCCGACTTAGAGGTAGGAAAGAGATGTGGTGTTTGTTTTAAGCTAATAAAGGTAATTGTGGACTTGTGGGAGGTGTGATTTGTGAGATATTAACCAAATGTAGTATGATTATGTGAAAAGGACAAGTCTTTGGTGATTCCCTTAAGTTTCAGCCGATTATACCCCATCCAAAGTAGAAGGTTTACCATGCATGAACATGTTATCAACCATCCTTGTCTTGTATCCATTTTTGTATAATAGAGAGTGTGTGTGTCATCCATGACGTAATTGGCCGCCAATGTATGTGAGGATCAAGGTATTCTTGGCAAGTAATCATAGGTTATTAAGGGTACTGAAAGTAGGTTAGACCCTTATTAGTATAACTAGGTTAGTTTTCACATGATGTTGACTTATGAGGGTGTTAGTACTCAGCCAAACAAGAAACAAAGGGGAAAGTTCCAAAGGGTGTGGGATAGGGACTTGTCATGTATGATTGGTGGTGTGTGGGTGTGCACATATATGTAATGTTGTGTGTGTATCAATATATATGTATGTATGTATGTATGTGCCGTATATATGTGGGTATATAGGAACTAGGCTTCAGCTAGTCTTTGTCTTATGTTAGAAAGGTAGAGATCCGAAGGTAATGATAATATTTTATGTGCATCTAATGTGTGTTGGATGGAAAGCTACTTTGTACCGGCTATAGTCGACTATTTGCATAGGAATGCAACTTGATTTTGTCTAAACGACATAAGCAACATTAACATGTATTTTATGAATCATAAGTTATCCGGTTGTTAATGTGCTCACATGTGTTAATAGGAAGTTATCATGTGTTAGGTGGGTATCAACACTATATGTTAACATACGATAACGTTTAGGATCCGTATACATGTGTTAGTGCGGGATTACCATGTGTTAGAGTGTGGCAATTCATAAAATGTTTTGTATTGTCTTGGTGTTGTATACATAAACGGGTGATTTTTGTTGAGTTTCCTGAATAACTCATGCTTCACAGACTGGGGGGGGGGGTATTGTGTGTGCAAAATGTCTAAATATGCACATAAAATGACTATAATAAATGAAATGCGTACGGATGTTGACCTGGATCATTGACTGTTGTCACACGACGCATCAATGGGTGTAGGATTCTCAGATGTTAAAATGGATTTCTATTATAAAGCCATTGATGGATTTCAGTTAAAATCGATGTCTAAAATAGTGGGATTAACCCATCTATTTATAGACGAATACATACATACTGACTAGGTAATCAAAGTATTATAATACTCTAAGATAATACTACAACTGGCTGTAGTATTGGAACTTGTTCAAAGACTTTAACAAAACAATATAATACAAACTACTGAAGTACTTGAGTCGGTTAGAAGCTTCTATCAAAACATCTGATAAGTGACAAAACTACTGATGAGTTATTTTGTCTTCAACAATTCTTCAGTTGACTTGTCTGGTTTGACTTCAGAAACTCTGATCATTACTCTTCAGCACTTAGATGTTTTCTTCTTCAGTACTTTAATCGTGGTCTTCAGTAGTTCTTCATTCTTAGAATAATTAGCAGAAATAAGATTTAGACTAAGGTAACAAAAGTGGTTTCTTCAATCCTTTCTGTCCTTACAAGCTCCCCCTGGATTGATGAAGCCAAAACCTTATCTAATCTTTATTTACCTTCTTGTTTTCTAGCTTCCAGTATTCTCCAGATTTCTGTTGTCTTGGAGATACTAACCTGATGAGCTTGTTGCTCAGTCATAGATCCTTGTTCAGGTTCAAGATGTTGTATGGTGAGGAGGTCTTTTGTTGAAAGTATACTCATTTATTTTGAGTTTTTGTAGACCTTACTTGAATGATCTCTTCTTGTCACTTTCACTGAGTCTGTATCAGTGAATGACCATTTAACAATGTTCACTTTAGAACTGTCAAAGTCTGAAGTGTAGGGGACCATGCTAGTCTCCTGGGTTGATCCTGATTGATGAATGTTTTCTATTTCAGTGACCTTCATGTGGGAATCCATTCTTTCTTCAGTACTCACCACATCAGGTATGCTAAAGTTTGGGAGATGATATTCAGTAACTACCTTGGTGTGTGACTTGTCAGTTATGGTTTGTTGTAGTTGGTAAGAAAATGTTGAAGGGTCCCTGAATTGTGTGAGCAGAGGTTTTTCTTCAACCACAAAGTCTCCTTGTACAACTGTATTGCCTTCTAGCGACACCATTTTGAAATCTGTCTTTATGGTTTCCTCTGGCTTCTTCTTGGTAGCAGGCTTTGATGTTGATTGTATTGCCCCAGAAGTTCTAACTACTGAAGTTTGTGATACTTCAGAAGTTTTGAACTTCTCTGGATTAGCAGCCTTGTGAGCCTTGAATCTCTTGTAAGTGTCATATAAGGTATCTTCTCTCCATTTTGACACTGAAGCTTTTGAACCAAATCCATTGGCTACCGGTTTTTCTATTATCTCAACTCTCTTTGCCTTTCATTCTTTCTCAGTAGCTAGCTTGTCAGATTCAAGCTGAGTGCTTCTTGTTAATTCTTCAGTAGAGAGTCCATTGAGTGAAGCTTTCTTTATCTTGCTTTTCTTTATGATGAATATCATTAGATGTTGTCTTTTATCTTCCTCAGCAACTTGTTCAGCAGCTCTATCTATAGCTTCTAATTCATCCAGTTTTTCTTGATATTTTTCAAGTTTTTCATTGTAGCTTAGGTCATTCGTTGCTTCTAGGCTGTTCCAGACCTCATCTTCCTTTGCCTTCTTCTGTGCTGCCTTTAAAGTCTTCTCCAGAAGTTCTTTTGACATTGATATGGGATCAGGGTTTAAGACAGTTGTTGGAGTAGGTGCAGGCATTGGAATTTGAGGTTGAGTAGGTTCAGTTGCCTTAGGAGGCTGTTCTTCTTTAGAATTGGAAGTGTTAACTGCTGAAGGGTTGATATTAATATCAACTACTGAAGGATTGTCTTCAGTACTTTCAAAGTCTTCATCAGCAGTTTCTTCAAGTTGTCCTTGGGATTCTTCAGCTGTTTCTTGTTTTGTCTCTATTGCCTTTTTGCTGGCTTCAAGTGACACAGCCTTTGATTCCTTAATCTTCTCCCCCTTTTTAGCTTCATGCACTTCTGGAAGCCTTGCAGGTAGAGGAGTTGCACCAGATATTTCAGCAAGTTGTCTTGAGTTGTTATCTATTTTCTTTGACAGCTCACCAAGATTGTTGTTGATCATCTGAAGTTGAATGTTGTTCTTCAACTCCAAAGCAGTTGTAAAAGACTTGAGATGTTGAGAAATTAGGGTGTTCATCATCTGGTACAGGGGACCAGCTGGGTTGCATTGGTGGTTCAAGTCTATGCTAGATGTCCCAGTGAATTGGGTAGGCTTTTGATGTGGAGGGGGTGTTTTTGGGTGATCTTCAGTATGAACTGAAGATGCCACTTTAGGGGAATTAGGGTTCAAGTCATCTTTAACTTGATCCTTTTTGACCAGCTCTTTGTGCTTAGAGACATCAGATTCAGGACCTTCATAATTAGCCGTCAATTCATGTTGTGGAGAGTTTGAATCATCATCCAAACTAATGGAATCATCTGAATCCCTGGTGATGTCTTCAATGAGAACATCAACAGTAATATCATGAGCTAGGCCCAACCTAGTTGTCTCATGAACCTCTTTGTCTTGGTAGTGAGGTTTTCCTACTTCAGGCATAAATCCTTCATTAGTAGTTACCGCATTTGAGGTCTTAGCTATGTTACTTCTGTCATCAGATCCACCACTAGGTGGTAAATGATTAGTAGCAGCCTCAAATGTACCTAACGTATCTAAGGTTTGGGCTTAGACACCTTGGTTCATCCTCATCTCTTGGGATAGGGCTAGTAATATCCACATCGATGTCTGTTTCTGATGGTTTATCCCCTGTTTGATGTGCTTGTTGGGGATTAACATGCTTGGATGGGAATTTTTCTTTTAGCCCAGAGAGAAGTTTGGCAATTTCAATAGTTGAATGTGATAGTTCAGGTTCTGTAGGTTTGGGTAATGGGTCAGCAGTTTCAAAGGATGGATCAGTAGTTATGGCCTTTTTAAGTTTCTTCCTTTGAAATAAAATGGTTATAGGTGCTCTTTTGAGGGTTTGAGATGGATGAGACTAAGAGGATGTTTCAGTCACATCTTTATCAAGTGCAGATTGCACATCAGTAGTTTCAGGCATCTCAACTTCCCGAACTGCCTTTCTTTTAGGGTTAGTGGTTTTTGGTTTTTGTTGTTTTGGTTTCTTGGACTTTTTAGGTTTGGATTTGGAAGATGTTGGTTCCTTGGGGAATGTTTCTTGTTCCCCTTGGTCATCTTCTGGCAAAAGTGCCGGTTTGTTATGGCTAGAGAATACTTGTGAAGTCAAAGGGTTTAAAGTTGTTGACTTCCCAACAAGTACTCCCTCTCCAAGTTCTTTTATTATGCATTGCATAACGAATCTTGGGTATAACAAAACTCATTAAAGAAAAGTGTTGATGCCTTAAAAGTTGTTTCATTCACAATTGAATGAAAGATTGGTTGAAAAGTTGAAGTCATCTGATCATAAGATCCAGTTTTAGGACTTAAACACATGATTATATAATAAAATAACAGTTTATACTTTTTATCAAAATATTTTTTATAAACTGTTGCATGTGATAAAGTACCTTGGTAACCACACTCAGTCATGGTTAAGTGAATATCAGCAGTGCGAATATGCTTAGGAGCTTCAGCATCAGTTAAGCCAAGTCTTACTCCCAATGATTCAGGTGTGATTGCCATATGTTTCCCTTAAATGGTTGACTTGAGGGAAATCACCTTGTTGTTCACATTCACCGCCTCTTCATTAGCCCAGAACTCATTAAGAGTTTGAATATGGATGGGAGGATCAATGGTGAAAGATGTGTTGTACTGGGATTTGACGACTAAATCAGTGATTTCGTCGTATTGGGACCAGGCTGAATCCTTGTCAAAGTAGCCTCGGTTATTGTGTCCCTGTTTAAGAACGAGAGCCATGGTTTTGTTTGATCGAACAGTGTTTTAGGTTAGAGAGGGGGTGTTTGACTTTGCTTTGAGAGAGAAAGAGGGAATTTTGCTTTTTGAATGGATAAGTCTGAGAAAAAGGTATTTATCAGAAGTTTTTAACCGCCTAGGCCAAACTTCTGAAGTGTGAAAAGTCTAATTTGCCCTTTTTGACCTAACTGCTGATGAAACAAATTTATTCATCAGTAGTTTCCATATTCTCTTTAGTAGTTTCAAACAACTGATGAGAATGACTTTTAAAACACATTTATAACTTCTGATGATTATCAGTAGTTATCCTTTTTCTGAAAATTTCCCTTTTTAATGTTCTTAAAACATCAGTAGTTTCTCTCTTCTTTTGTTGTTTATCAGAGGTTTTGAGACAAATTAATAAACAGGTAAGTGAAAGTAAAATATGTGCAGAAAAATGAAAACACTTACAGACTTTACTCAAAATTTAGCATCCCAAGCATGGATACTAACCTCTGAAATGTTATGTGTCAAGGGGTTTGGTGAAGACATCAGCTATTTGATTAGCTGTTGTCGCATGTTTCACCTCAATCTTGCCTTTTTCATAGCAATCCTTTATGAAATGATACCTGATTTCAATATGTTTATTCTTTGAAAACTGAACAGGATTTTGAATGATGCTAATGGCAGATTTACTGTCTACTAAAAGTGGAGTCTTAGTCTCTTTGATTCCATAATCAAGAAGTTGATATTGGAGCCATTGGATATGTGATGTACAGCTTACAGCAACAATGTATTCAGCTTCAGCTGTTGAAGTTGCCACAGATGTTTGTTTCGTTGATTGCCAAAACACCAAACAGTTTACTAAGAATGACAACCACCAGATGTTGATTTTCTTGATATTTTGCACCCTGTATAGTCACTATATGAAAAAGCTATTAACTTGGTATTGTTTGAAGCAGGATACCAAATTCCTAATGTAGGAGTTCCTTTCAGATATCTGAAAATTCTTTTGACAACAATTAGGTGTGCTTCCCTTGGTGCAGATTGATATCTAGCACAAACACAAGTTGAAAACATAATATCTGGTCTAAAAGCAGTTAGATACAAAAGGGAACCTATCATACATCTATACATGGTTTGATCAACCTGTTTTCCTTGGTCATCTGGTTCAACTTGTGTGGTTGGTGTCATGGGATTGGAACATGATTTACAGTCTTGTAAAGAAAATTTGTTTGATAATTCTTTAACATATTTGGATTGATGTATAAAAGTTCCATTTGTTTGTTGCTTGATCTGCAGTCCAAAAAAGTACTACAGTTCTCCTATTGTACTCATCTCAAATTTTGATTGCATGAGTTTCTTAAATTCATCACATAGTTTTGTGTTTGTTGAACAAAAAATGATGTCATCATCATAAATTTGAACAAGTAATACATGATTTCCAACATGTTTTATGAAAAGTGTTTTATCAATGGAGCCTCTTGTGAAGTGATTTTCATGTAAAAAGTTGGAGAGTGTTTCATACCAGGCTTTTGGAGCCTGTTTTAGCCCATAAAGTGCTTTGTCAAGTTTGTACACCCACTCATGATGAGAAGGATCCTCAAACCCAGATGGCTGGCAACCATACACTTCCTCTTTTATTTTTCCATACAAAAATGCACTTTTGACATCCATTTGAGAAACTTTTATTTTGTTGGAAATTGCATAAGCTAAAAATAACTTGATAACTTCAAGTCTTACAACTGGTGCAAAGGTTTCATCATAGTCAATTCCTTCTTCTTGTGAATAACCTTGTAGCACCAGTCTTGCCTTGTTCTTGATAATCATACCAGCTTCATCTTCTTTATTGCTGAAAACCCATCTTGAGCCAATTGGTAGCTTGTTTGGAGGTAAGGGACAGATTTCCCAAACCTGTTGCTTCTTGAATTGGAGCAACTCATCTTGCATAGCTTGAACCCAATTGTTGTCTTCAAGGGCTTCTTGATATTTCTTTGGTTCCAACTGAGAAATGAATGCTGAGAATAAGAAAAAGTTGGAAAGCTGGTTTCTTGTAAGTACCCCTAACGCAATATCACCCATGATTTGATCCAATGGATGATCCTTGTGTTCAATCAGTTGTTGTAAACCTGTACTTGAAAATGGCTCTTGAACTTCTTCAAACAAACCACTAAGGTTAATAATATCTGATTCTGCTGTATGTAGTGGTTTAGGAGTTTGTGGAGCTGAATCAGTAGTTTGAGTTTGTTCATCAGCAGTTGTTGAAGTAGAAGTTTGTAAAACTTCTGATGGTTTAAAAGTTGATTTGATAACTGTATTGGGAGTCCATGATGGAGGACCATCATCATCAAACCCTTGATCACCATAATTAGTGGGTTTGGATGAAGTAACAGTCTTTCCAGGTCCAAAATTAAAACTATCAAGGTCAAAAAGTTTAGCAGGATGTGCTGGAATGAGAGTGTGTTTTGACTCATTGAACTTGATATTCAGTGTTTCTTCAACTATCTTGGTTCTTGAATTGAATAATTTGTAAGCTTTTCTTATTGGAGAAAAACCAACAAAATAACCTGAATCAACTTTTGCAGTAAACTTTGAAATAGAGTCTTTAATGCTGAGGATAAAACATTGACATCCAAAAGCCCTGAAAAGGAGATGAGGGGCTTAATGCCATGATGAACTTCATAGGCAATCTTGGAATGTCTCTTGTTGATAAGAACTCTATTCTTAACATAACAAGCTGAGTTGACTGCTTCAGCCCAAAAATACAATGCTAGGCCTGAATCAGCTAACATGGTTCTTGCTGCTTCAATTAATGTTCTGTTCTTCCTTTCTACCACACCATTTTGTTCAGGAGTTCTGGGAATACTGAACTGTCTAACAATCCCTTTAAACAGACAAAATTCATCCAGAGTTTTATTCCTGAACTCTGTCCCATTGTCACTCTTGATGACTTTGACAGAGAGAGAATATTGCTTCTCTACTTGTAGAATGAAGAACTTGATAATTTCAGCTACCTCATCCTTGGAGTTTAAGAAGAAGACCCATGTGAATCTTGAGTAGTCATCAATGATGACCAAGCATTACTTCTTCTTACCAAGGCTCATGATCTTGACTGGTCCAAATACGTCCATATGGAGTAGTTGAAGACATGCAGCAGTTTTTGATTCTTCAATAGATTTATAGGAGGTCTTATGCTGTTTACCTTTAAGATAGGAAACACGGTGTTCTTTACACTGATATTCCTTTAAAGGTAGACCTTTGACCAAGCCCATTTTTGTGACTTTGTTAATGGTTTTAAAGTTCACATGGCTAAGTCTCCTATGCCAGAGATCAGTTTCTGAAGTTGATGCCTTTGAGAAGAAACAGTCAGTGTTTTACAGTACTTTGTCTTTTTCAATGTCCAATGCATAGACATTGCCACATCTTTTGGCTATCAGCAAAGTATGATCTTCAATGATCTTCTCTATCAACTTCTGGCCTTCTGGTTATATGGTCTTGCATGATGTTTTGGTGAAAAAGGAAGAATATCCTTTGTCACACATTTTAGTGACACTCAGCAAGTTGTACTCCAGGTTTTCAACCAGATAGACCTTTTCAAACTGCATTTTGCCTAAGGATACATTGCCATATCCTAGCACATATCCATTGGCATTTTTCCCAAAGGACACAGATCCTTCTCATTGACTGATAAAATTGTTTATCAGGTATCTGCATCTTGTCATGTGCATTGAGCCTCCACTATCAACATACTAAATGCTATTCAAACCTCTGGAGACCCTCTGCACAAAATAGCAAATTAGTTTGAGTTGGAAACCTAAGCCAATTTGGCTTTGGCTTTGCTCTTGAGAACAGGAACAGTTTGTTGTGGACCATTTTTAGAAATCCATGTCTTTTTGGCAATGGATTTTTCTTTAAGGGCAATGGTGGTGTCTTTTTTAGGACCACCATCAACTTTGGTCCTCAGAAGTTTAACCATTTTTATCAAATTTTTAACCTAAGTAGTTTGGGAAACTACTGATGGTTTGGGTCTAACTTCTGAAGAAGAATTTTGAGAAAAAGGTTTTTGTTGAGATTTAGTCTTTCTCTGAGAAAAGGTGTTGCTTGGTTGTTGTTTGTTGGGATAGAAAGTATTTTCAAAATCTTGTTTGATTTGCTTTCCTACAACTAGATGTAAATTTTTCTTGTTGTACTGATTTCCTTTTCTATATCTACAAAATTCTGTTATGTGGTTAAACAGGCCACATACTTCACATGGTTTTGCCTTCTCTTTCCTTTTAGTTTCATCAAGAGTTTTGCAAGGCAATTGACTGACTTTGGTATTTTCAGATAGCTCATCAGTAGTTTCTAGCTTCTCAACTCCTGATGTAGATGAAACTACTGATGTTTTATTGTCAGTTGTTTTAAGTTCTGCAGGACTTTCATTTTTAATTTTGAGAAAGTTCTGATGAAAAGATGTGCATTCTTTCTTATCAGAAGTTTTATCTAATTTACTCCCATCATCAGCAATTTTGGGAGTAAAATCAGTTGGAGATTCAGTGTGGGTATACCTTATACCAAACATAACATTTGATGTAGTTTGTTTGTTAAGTAGCATTTGGTACCCTCTACAAGACTCAACCCATTTTCACAATCAACCTTGGTGTCAGCAAGCTCTTTTCTGACATTTCCTAGGTTGTCTATCATGCTTTTTATTTGTGCTTAGGTTTCAATGGAATTGTTTGTTACGTTAGAAATTTCTTTATTTTTCAAAACAAGTTTTCTTTCGAAATCACACTTCATTTGTGTATATTTTCTTTCCAAATCATTAGCTTTGCCTTGTAGATGCACATTTGTTTCTCTGAATAAAGCAAAAGATTCTTTACATGATTTGAACAAAGCTTTAAAAGAGATTGTTGTGATACCTGAGATAAGGCATAATTAGAGGAGCATCCCTCAAAAGCCATTAAGGCAAAATTCTTTCTTCCATTATCAGGTTCTCCCCAGTTGATATCATAGACTTTATTGTCTACATCTGGACTGAATTCAGTTGTATCAAATGAAAGACTGCTCCAGTCAATATACCCTAAAGTAAAAAGACTTTGTTGTGAGGGTTGTTGAGTTTGTGGAGGTTGTTGAGCAGCTGGAACAGGAGGTACTTGTTGTTGACCCTGTTGTTGAGCAGGCATCTGAACATATTGTATTTGAGGCACATATTGGATTTGTGGAGCTTGTGCCTGTACAAAATGAGCACTCCCTTGAATTCGGCCTATTGCTGTGGGGGGCATTTGGCGAAGGTTGGTCTCTAAGGTGGCAATGAAGAAGGTTGGGAAAGACATTGCCCAGTACCTGGGGGACTTTCAATTTGGAGTAGGGGTACCAAATGGGGCAGAGGCGGTGCTTCATAGTGCCAACAGGTTCCTCAACTCTTTTCATGCGGATGGGTCTCTGGCTATGCTTACGGTAGACTTCTCCAATGCCTTCAACATGGTTGACCGCACAGTTTTTCTCCAAGAGGTTTACCAGCGGTGCCCGTCTATCTATCCGTGGGTCCAGTTCCTTTATGCCCAGCCTGCTAGGCTGTATGTGGGCAATGATTGTATTGGGGCTACCACCGGAGTGCAGCAAGGAGATCCTTTGGGGCCCCTTATTTTTGCCCTTGCCTTACATCCCCTTATGATGCGGATTCAGGAACACTATAACCTACCGTTTCATGCCTGGTATTTGGATGATGGGACGATTATAGGCAACGCAGTGGAGGTTGCTAAGGCTTTAGACATTATCAACGTGCATGGGCCATCTCTGGGGCTTCATCTCAATATTAAGAAAACAGAGGTCTTTTGGCCGACGTGTGACGGGCTGAAAAGTCAGGACGGGCTTTTCCCGAGAGGGATTGGTAGACCAGAGAAGGGGGTTAAGCTCCTTGGTGGGGCTGTTAGCCGAGATCCTACCTTTATTGGGGAGTTGGCAGGGCGGCGGGCTACGAGCGCGGTTGCCCTTATGAAACTACTACCCCGCCTTAGAGATCCCCAAAGTGAACTCCTACTGCTCATGTCATGCATGGGGGTTGCTAAGTTACTTTTTGGGTTGCGAACTTGTCAACCCCACTTAATGGTGGATGCGGTATCCCTTTTCGATGATGGTCTCCGCGAGGCTATCGAAGATATAGTTGTGTGTGGTGGCACCTTCTTCGGGGACCTCCAGTGGCGCTTGTCATCCTTGCCGATGCGTTTAGGTGGTTTGGGCCTCCTTTCAGCTCGAGATGTTGGGGTCTATGCCTTTGTGGCGTCTAGAGCTCAGTCTTGGGAACTTCAGGATCATATCCTCCGAAATAGTGGGGTCATTGGACTAGACCCAGACTATCAACAGGCGCTCGAACGCTTAAATGTCTATCTCCCGGACTTTGATATTGGCGGTTTTTCTAGTAAGGATACCGCCCCCCCAAAGCCACAAAAAACTTTGGCGAATGCTCTTTTTAGCAAAACTGCTCAGAGTCTGGGAGAAGATTTTGAGTTGTCCTCTCGCCAGAAGGCGGTGATTGAATGCCTAAAGGGCCCTCATGCTCAGGATTTTTTGACCGTTATCCCGATTGAGGGTTTGGGTCAATGCATGTCTGCAGTAGAGTACAGGGCTATACTCAAGTACCGATTGATGATCCCTATGTATCCGGAAGATGAAACATGCCCCATCTGCCATAAAGCTAGCATGGATAAATACGGGGAGCATGCAATTCATTGCAAGGAGCTCCCTGGTTTCAAATATCGGCATGACTGGGTGAGGGACGTTTTGTGGGATATCCTGAGAAGAGCTGGGATTTCTGCCAAAAAGGAGGCCCCTGTAAACTTCCTCACAGACCCCACGGAAGGGAGATCCACCTGCGACCTGCAGATCTGCTTGTCTTTGGTTGGGAGAGGGGGAAACATGCCTGTGTGGACCTCACCGGGGTATCTCCGCTAGTTGGGTTAAGGGAAACAGGGTTCGTAGCTAGGCAAGCATCAAGAAAAGCGGAATCAAAGAAAGTAGATAAACACGCTAAAGTTTGTGCAAATAACCAACATGTCTTTATCCCTCTGGCTTTTGACACCTTTGGCTCCCTGGCGCCAGAAGCTATTCGTTTCTTGACCAGGGTCCAACGGGTCGTCCACAGCAATGTGTCATCCGCAAGGGGGCAAGGATTTGTCTTTAGTAGACTAGCGTTTGCAATTCTTTAAATTTAATTACTTCAAATAATGTTGCTCAACGAATGAAGTTGTTGGTGGAAGCAAACCATAAATAATGCATTTAATGGTTCAAGAACCAATATTCTTAGGCCCTTGCAGAAGGATTTTATGTATATTAAAAATGAAAATTAATGGGCCTTTAATTTTGGATAAACTCCATGTCATCTCGGGCATCACTTTTTGGGCGCATTAAAGATGACCTAATTAATGTATTCTCGACATGCAATCTCAAACACCATGCGAAGAAAGTAATTAGTGTGTTTTAAATTTTATGTCTAGAATACAGTTGATTGTGCATTAAATTCTTATATTTGGTGTTTTTCTTAATATAATACAATGCAAAAGGAATCGAAAACATCATAGCCAAAATTTAAAATGCAATGACTACATAGACTTCTCACACTTTGTACGAAAAATGCATTTTTTCAGAAAGCTATATATGTACGCGTTTCGCACGTGCATTACATATATGTTGGACATCTTGTGATTTCATCAAGGTGGCGTCTCAAGAAATCCATTCTTAGGGTTTGACAAGTGAAAGCAATTGCATGAGATTAAAGGTTAATTGTCAAAATCCACAACCTGAGAGCAATTGCATGAGATTGCAATGTTTTCTGGCTTCACAGGTTGGAAACAGACTACAAACACTCTCCTCTCTTGTTGAAATTATGTTTTCCTTCTTCAATATCGCTTCCTTGACCTTCACCTCTCCAATGAATAGCTTGTATACAGATTCTCCACTATCAACTATCAAAAGTTAGCTAATAGGTCTGTCTGGAACAATCTGCACACTTGTTAAACAATTAGCACAAAAGAGGTACCCATCCCTTCACAATGATGGGTCGTCCAAGGTCATCAATTCTCAGAACATCAATCCATTCTCCTTTTGAAAAATCCATTGGTTTTTCAATGGATTGATTTGAAGTAGAAATTGCTATTGATTTAGAAAGTGATTTTGGGTTTCCAAACACGTTCAGAGTTTATTTTAGATTTTGTTGAAATTGTTTTAATTTTTGACTTTTCAGATTTCTTATTTGAAACCTGCTTCTGAACTTTGTTTGGAATCTTCTCAGACTTAACTGATAAAGACCCAGGTTTAGAGTTATTCTTAGGCTTAGCCTTAGAACTCCCCCTTACCTTAGCAACCCATCCACAATCTCCATTTTTATTCAAGGCAATTTTGTTACGATTGTCATACAAAACTTGTTCCCCCTTTTGCTTCTTGATTAGGTTTGGGGATACGGGCTTTTTGACATTGCCTGAATTTTTAGCAAATTTCACTTCGGTCGTTTTCTGTTTAACATACGGACATGCAACAACTAAATGCCCACACTCTCCGTAGTTATAACAAGACCTATACTCTTCAAAATCACATGCATACCCTTCATCCCAATACCAATAAGGACAATGAGCAGCAATATGAGCAACTTCACCACATTCAAAACACCTTCTCCGTTCAACATAACCATGAGAATACTGTGGTGAGTTGTTTCCCCAATAACCATCAAATCGAGAGGTATATGAATAATTATAAGAATCATATGATCTAGATGAAAAATTTCTTGAATTCTTTTGATGAGAATTTTTCATCTGATCATTTCCTTTCGATTTGTTTGGTTTCGGTCCTTTTAGTTTAGAACCTTTTTTGTATTCAACATTTTTCTTTTCAATGTTTTACTTTTGATCCTCATGTTGGTTAGGATTTAGTTCAAATGACAAATGACTAAATTGATTTTTGAATTGATTTAACAAATCGATATTATCAACATATATACATTTGAGTAACGATTGTTCGATATTATCAATTGGAAAATCTTTATTGAGAATCAACTTGTCATGTCCTACCAACATATAGGATCCTTCCATTCCATCAGGAAATTTAAATATGGTTTTCTCTTCAGACTCAGATTCTGAAGTGACTACCACATTTTTATTTTTCTGACTAGAATCGGACTTCACTTCAGAATTTGAAGCTTTAACACAAGATGTTGTGTCTTTCAATTCTGATGTGGTGTTATTCATTGAAAAACTTCTATTCATTTCTAAAATTTCTTGCCTTAAAGATTCAATTTTATTTAATATATCTTTTTCATTCTTTTCAAAAACTTTATTTTGATTTTGACAATTTTCTAGTTCATTTGCTAGGTTCTGTTTGTCCTCAATAAGTGTCATCAATTCACATTTCAACTTGACACATTCAGAACAACTAGCACAGTCAATACTAGATCTTACCTCATCATCTGATTTATTACCATTATCAGATATAGCATCAACATTTGAGATATTACTCTCTCTTGATTGACTCTGTTCTGAATTCGTATCAGAACCCCATACACTCTCTGACAATTCACTAGAATCATCATTTCTCATTTGTTCGACTAAACATAGAACATTACTTTGAACACCTTCTCTGTTAACACACTTGTCAACATGTACCATTGGAAATCCCCAAAAATTGTCAACCTTAGAATTTTGTCTTTGTAATTGTTGTCGTTCAGCTTCTATCTGAGCTCTTATCTGCTCATCAGTTCTTGATATGGTCAATTAATTTATCATTTTTCAACAAAAAAATATTTCAAAAATTTAGACCTTAAAATTCTACGTTCATCCTTGGTAACTTCACTTTCGCTCAAAAGTGTGACCCGAATGTAGAAACTATCAAATAAAATCCACGTTCGATCGAAAAGCTTCACTTTCGTCCCTCTAATTTCCACTTTCATACCCCCGATCACCCGAATGTGGAAATTATGACCCGAAAGTAAAAATTCAACACAACCAACCTAGGTTCGACCAAGAAAAAGCTACTTTCGACAAGAAAATGTCCTTGGTTCGACCTAAAAACCCACTTTCACCCTTACGAACTCACAAATTTTCTGCAGATTCGCCCTTTGCAGAGCTGTTTGTAATTGAAAGAATTTAGCTAAAACAGGAAGATATGATCATACAAGTCACAAAACCAGGTGCGGAAACCCTAGTTATGAACAAACTGATAATACTCGGATCAAAACACGTAAAACATCATTTCAAAGGCTTTTTCATAGATTAACTTTGATAAAAACTTGTTACAATCGATCACCTAGTCAATCTAATGAACTCACACACTATCACAAATTAACCTTGAACCTGACCTCAAAACACTCACAAACTAAAACTCTAACTAACTTGAAAACACACAAAAACTATATATAATGTCTGCACATTCGCCCAGCTGTATGGTGCGAATGTGGAACTTTTCCACATTCGCCCACATCAACAGTACGAATGTGTCTTCTTGAAGTCAGTGTTTCACCTTCGCCCCTTTCACTTCTACATTCGCCCACTATCTTCACCTTCGGTCCATCAAAATAACATTCTAACATATGTTAATTTGCCAATCCAATCACTAGTCGCACTTCGTGCATCCACAAACTCCCCCTCGACTATTGATTGGATTGTTTTCGATCTTCGTCCATCGCCTTGTTCATCAGATAAATTCTCAGCTGCTTCTTCTGTTCTTTTGTCATTTCAGGCTCCAACTTTCTTTTCACCGGCTTAGGCACATCGGCCATCTTCACCATCTTACCAAGTTTAGCATCCAAGTTGCTACCGGAGTTTATATCATAAGCAAAGCACAATCCGACAACTTGTGTATACTTCCCTGTTCTACATCATTGGGATCGTGATGAATCGGATTGTAGAAAAGCATGATGATGTCTTCAAACGTACAGTTTATCAACCACATAGGATCAAATACATGAACATGCTTGTATTTGTCCTTTCCATCTCTCAACACTATCACCGCTTCTGCCTTCCTCCAATCATAATACCAGAAAATAAAGTCAGCACTGAAGTGTTGTGGCAAAGGCATCAAAGGTATCTTTTTCATCACTTCAGGTGCCTTATATATCAAAGTCACCCTTTTCAATCCAGTTTTAGGATCAATATCCCTGTGAACTTTCCTTTTGGGATATTGAGGCTTAAACCTATTCCATTTCGTTCTGCTCTCCCAAACCAACTTATCTGCACACCAACCAACAGCAGTACTGTTCACTGAAGCTCTAGACATAGGGAATCTGCAAATGTCTCTGACCGCCCAGTACGGTAGAGTTAGTAAATCAATGAATCTGTAAAAGTACAGAATTCCTGATTCCCATTTGACAGCTAAGCACTTCAACCTTCCCAAATATGTCCAACCGAGAGCTCTGCCTTTGAACTTCTCGTTGTGAAATCTATAAAAACTACCTTGAGCTTCAGGCTTTGGTCGGTTTTCATCCATTTCCTTCAACTTCAGCAGATATGTCTTCAATTCATCAGTCTGACTTGAAGATTGTTGCTTATCAGATCCGAACACAGTCTCAACAAACTCCTCACTTCTCTTCGTAGCTTTCTTTTTAGCTGATGTGTTTGGTAAATCTGGGAAGTTTGGGAAAACCACATCTTCATTATTCTGTATAAAGTATTGTGGATATTCCTCATGAGTAATATCCTCAATCTCCACTTCATCCATCTCAGGAGTATTCTTATCATCAGAGTGATTTCCAATATCCTTTTCAGGAATATCTGGAATCGACTCATCCATCATAATCTCCTCCAATGATTTCCATACTCGCTGTGCAAGACCATCCAGAATTTCTTTGGCAACAGCAGCAGGTACTTCACCCTCCTCTAAGTCAGGATCATTATACTCCAGCTCATATCTCATATCATCAGTCTGGAAGATCTCAGCAAATCTGCCTGTGAACTCAATAGTCCATTCTCTCTTCTCGAGCATATCTCTATACACTTTCTTAGCATCATCATTAAGAGACCTCACCTTTTCATTCCAGAATATGCTTTCATCTGAGTCTACATTCCCACCTTTCTTTTTCTTTGAGCTAGACTCTCCAGCATCCTTCTTAGGTGTTCTTTTCTCAAATGTGAACTTACTAGTGTCATCTCCCCCATCATCATCACTTCCATCACTACCATCATCATTATCACTACCTGATCCCTCAGCATCATCATCATCGTCTTTATCACTTTTCTTACTTTCCTCATCATCACTCTTCTCAGAATCATCATCCTCCTCATCATCCTTTTCTTCTTCATCATCAGAAGGCTCAAAATCTACCTGTTCCTCCTCTTTTTCTTTGTCTTCCTCACCTTCTTTCAACTTTGGTGCTTCATTGTATAAGTTGTCCAACAAATCACTAAGGCGTTTGTTTTTAGCCTTAAGTTCTTTGTTGTCAGCTTTAATCACTCTAATCATACTCCGATTCCTGGAACACTTAACCTCAAGATCCTTGTTATCAGCTTCAAGTTTCTTCACTTTCTGCTCGATCTCATCTTGGTTAGTCTTAGAAGCAACCACAATCTGAAGCATCTTTTCTTCATTCTGCTTAAACTTAGCAATCTCTGCTTGCTGAGCTACTATCATTTTCATCATATCATCCATCCGTTTATTAACCTGCTTCATCACATCATCAGAAACAGTAACTTTCTTCGATTTGGATGCTCAGCTTCTTTTGCCTTCTGCTTCTGAGGATTCTTAAACATATCTAAAACATTATCCAGTGCAACATTTAAATCATCAACTGGTAATGCTTCAGCTTCTTTACTCTTTTTCTGTTTCTTAGCAACCGGTGAAGATAACTTTGATGATGTACCTGCATCAGGTATCTTTTTCCCTTTCATCAACTGGGCAATCTCCTTCTCTCTCAACTGTTTAGTGCTAGACTTCTTTGCCATAGACTTATGCTTTGATTTAGGCAAATTCACTACAACAGTTTCACCAACATCAAGCTCATCCAGATTAATACTCAATCCTCCTTCTTCAACATCAACAGACTTCTTCTTCTGTGACACTTCTTCAATCGTCTTGTTAAGAGATTCAGACTCACCAACCATAGTGGCCTTACGTTTGGTGGTCTTTATTCTTTCCTCATCAGAATCCCACTGCTCATCTACCTCTGTCTCCTCTGAGTCAACTGAGTCTTCATCAACTAGACTAGTTCCCTTCTTCGCAGTAGTTTTCTTCCTAACAACCTGTTGCTTCGAACTTCCCTGACCGGTCTTTGCTTTGCCCTTCCCTTTGGCTCCAGCATTGACTACCTGCCTCTTCCTCTTAGTGTTTGCATCAGCATACACTAAAGGATCGTCGTTATCAGAATCACTATTATCATGTCTTGCTTTGTTCTTGCCAGGATCAGTGTAATCCTGACTAGCCAAAGCTCCAAAAAGTCTCCTGTGAGGTGGCTTTTCATCATCCGGCACACTTTTGTATCCTTTCATTCTCACCAAAGTACGAATGTTCATGTGATCTTGACCTAGGATCATAGTTGGATCCTTCTTCAATTCAGGGTACTTATGGTCAAAGATCATCATGAGAAACCTCGGATACAACATAAATTGCTTCTTCTTCAAGCCCTTTAACATCTCAAGCATGTGATCTAGAATCATACCGGATACATTGAATGGTTTGTTAAGAGTTAACGCAACCATCACTGAACTCAGACTTCTTCTCATCACGTCGTATCCACCGCTCACACATCCGAAAACATGAATAATGACATGTGCAAGATACTTAAACTGCACACTCAACTTCCCTTTATGCATTGATCCATCAGTAATCGGACCCTTGTACTTCATCCTCAAAAAGCAAGCTTTCTGTTCAGTCCAAGATAGCTCTCTGGGGTCTTCACTAACTTCAAACTTAATCTGTAATGCTTCCCTGATGTCTGATTCTGTCAAGAACATCTCCATCCCCTGAATCTTGCTCTTGATGATAGTTTGATTCTCCCAAAAATCATACTTAGCATTCTTGTAGAAATCTTCAACTATATCTCTCTAGATGATTGTTGGCGTAGCTAAGGCATGAACAACTCTGCTTCGCCTCAGAAACTCAACAATCCCAGCAAATTCTGTATTCTTCTCGACATCTCCAAGAAACGCACAGCAATTGTGTGACGGTTCGAATGGCCAACCACGTGGAACAGCTGCTTCAGCAATTCTGGTACAATATTTTCCACTGGTGCTACAATGTGTTCGGGTTGTTCAGCCATCTGCACATCAAAATCAGAAAAATACGTCAAAATATGAAAACGACAAAAATTGAAAATTTTTAAGATTTTATTTTCCACATTCGCCCTTTTTTATCAGGTCGAATGTGTATATTTTGGTACAAATGTGAAAGATTTGGTACGAATGTGAACATGTTTATATCAAAAATTACATTCGCCCAGAATTAACTCTCATTAGCCCGTTTATTTCCACATTCGGCCGTTTTAATGACCGAATGTGAAAACTGTAAAGCCCCAAAATTTAAAATTTTGTCAAAGTTGTTTTTAACATCAGATTCTGATTGGAACTTGTTCTAACATGGCCGATCAACACTCGTGTACAAACAATTGTTCTTAATTTTCAATTTACATCAGCTTTTAAAGAAGAATTAGGGTTTTATTGTTTCAATCGATCAATCAATCATCTATTGATGTTGTTAACCTAATTCGTGATACTATCTCCCCCTAAAACTGATGTGGATTGAATGTATAGCAAAATCAAACATTAAAATCCATCCATTAAACTCAGATTGTAAACCCTAGGCCGAAGAACTAAAATCACGAATTCTGGTCTGTAATCATGTCCAATACATGTGAAATAAGGTTCAAAACAATCAGTGAACACTCGGGAACAATAAACACAGATCAAAGGAATCGCAGCAACAAGGTTTTGTAATCTTAGAAAATTTTGAAAAAATTGTAATGAAGGGTCGAATCTGGTGAGGCTTATATATAGACGGCCACATTCGCCCGTTTGGGGTGGTCGAATGTGAGAGAATTCCACATTCGCCCCAAATGAATGGCACGAACGTGAAACCTGTTCACCCGAAAGTGGATTTTGTGTAACAAACCCACATTCGCCCAAACGAAACACCTGAATGTGAAGATTTTTCCACATTCGACCCAATTAAGGGGCGGATGTGAAATGGAAAAATCTGAAAATTTTGCCAAATCACGAATTCGATTCCCGTTCAACATTTTTCAATCCGTTAAGCTTCAAAAACTCATAATTTCACTTTTTGAATGATACAAAGCCCAGATGGTTTCATCAAATCTCAGAAATTGACCATCAAAGATCGTCGGTTATCTAAAATAAAGCAAAAATGCAAAAACTTTGGTTTTTCTGAAATTTTATCAAAACACACCTAAAATCTTTTTGGATTTTGTATCTTTTTGACAATAAAAGTAAAATGCATCAAAGTAAATGAAAGCAGTAAACATTTTGTGATATTCGGTAAGAGGATCATATCAGTTTTCTGAGAAATCTGATCACAGCGTTGATCTTTTTGTTTAATATTATCATTAGAAACAGTATGTGACACGACAATTGCTGATATTGTGGTCCACGTAAGCTCACATGCAGACTATTACGCAATGCTTTAAAATGATACTAGTTAGGTGTATTAGACTAACACATTGTGGTGCCCACACACACGACATACTCCCGTATCAAGTAATTGCACAAAGCTTCGTCGTAACGCGTGATTATGCCAGAGTTATCCGTTAATAGATACAAAGTATATAGCACATAGGTGTACAGGTCAGCAAACGAATGCAGCAGAGTAACTTGTGCTTATATACTAGGTTGAGGCTGATATTAACTACTGATTTGCATCAGTAAGTCAATACGATGTAATTATGATCTTTGATCGATAAAAACATAAAGTTCCTCAATTCGGTAACTTTCGGTTTTGGCATTTAAGCTCTTTTAGCAAATATTCTGATAAAACTAGGTCCGTAAATCAATACGACAAAAGTTTAATCAGAATATCCCGGATAACCATAACATAACGACCCGAAACCTCAGATTTTGGCAATCCTATCAAACGAACTTACGGTACTAAGACCATATGCCCATGAGGTGTTCATCCACGAACGCGTAGTTCGTTATGTTTGTATCACTAATGTACGCAATTTTTTAGTCTACGAAGCCTATCAGCACATCACACGTAATCAACACACGCCTCATATTTACTATACAATTCTTTAACCTGTGTCAGATCCCCACTGATGTACAATCATTTCCTCTTTTTATCCTGGAAATCATTTTTGTAGATTCTAATTTTTCTAATTTTTAGGTCTTTTTGAATTTTTCAATGTTTTTGGTTTTTCTGATAAAATGACTACCTCTAAAATAAAGAACATATTTTTGGGTTTTTAATTTTTCTGAAAAACAATAAAACTGTAAAGAACATTTTAAACTAAAAAGCGATAAACCGAGGTGCTGATTAGTCTTGTGTTTCCTTTATGTTATTGACTTTTAAAAGATATTCAAAGCGGGATCTGTCAAAAGCTTTTGTAAGCAAATCTGCACGTTGATAGTCAGTATGGATTTTGACCATATCTACCAATTCCTTAGCGTAACAATCACGGATAAAATGGTATTTAATCCGGATATGTTTCGCTTTAGAATGATTTTCTGTATTTTTAGTTAATGCGATAGCGGCTTCGTTGTCACAGTGTATAGGGGTTTTAAGAAACTGCAAACCGTAATCCACCATCTGCTGTTGGATCCAGAGCACTTGCGAACAGCAACTTGAGGCTGCAATGTACTCGGCTTCACAGGTAGACAGCGCCACGGAAGTCTGCTTCTTGCACTGCCAGGTGACTAACCTGCTCCCTAAAAATTGGCAACCAGCTGTAGTGGATTTGCTATCCTTATCACAGCCGCCCCAATCTGCATCACTAAAAGCAATGAAATCAAAATCATCATCATTAGGGTACCAAAGTCCTTTTGAGGGATAACCCTTCAGATATCTAAGGATACGCTTGACCGCCGTCAGATGACTTTGTTTCGGCTTCGATTGATAGCGAGCACAGAGACACGTTGTAAACATAATATCTGGTCGAGATGCCGTCAAATACATCAGAGATCCGTTGATTGCTCTGTATGTAAACGGGTCCGTCAGCTCCCCCTTAGCGTCCACTCCAATCCCGTGATTGGGTTGAATCGGGGTATCCATCGGCTTGGAATCCTCCATCTGGAACCGGCTCAAGACTTCGGATACATATTTCGTCTGGTGAATGAAGATCCCCGTGGGTCTTTGGTCCACCTGCAAGCCTAGGAAAAACTGCATCTCCCCCATTGCACTCATCTCAAACTTTTCCTTCATGACAGTTTCGAACTCCCTGCATAAAAGCTCGTTAGTAGAACCAAAAATTATATCATCAACGTAAATCTGCACCAGAAGCAAATCATCCCCTGATTTCTTCGTGAATAGGGTGCAGTCGACGAGTCCGCGCTTAAATCCTTTTGCCATGAGGTATGTACTTAGCTCTTCGTACCACTGTCTCGGAGCCTGGTGCAAGCCATATAAAGCTTTGTTCAGCACATAGACCTTATCCCGGTGGATTGGGTCCTCAAAGCCTGGTGGTTGCCCGACATAAACCTCTTCTTTGACTTTCCCGTACAGAAATGCGCTCTTGACGTCCATTTGATAAACTTTGAACTTCTTATAGGAAGCAAACGCAAGAAACATCCGAATAGCTTCAATGCGTGCTACAGGAGCATAGATTTCGTTATAATCAATCCCTTCGATTTGATGGATCCCTGCACGACCAATCTGGCTTTGTTACGAACTATGACTCCACGATCATCCTTCTTGCACTTAAACACCCATTTAGTGCCAATCTTCTTTCTTCCAGGCGGTAAATCAGTGAGCGTCCAAACCCCCAATTTCTGAAATTGTAATAACTCCTCCTGCATTGCTTCAACCCAGGCGTCCTCCAGCAAAGCGTCCTTGTATGTCCTTGGCTCTACCTGCGACACATAACACGCAAACGACCAATCATTTTGACTACCAGATTTTTGTATTTTGGCATATAAAGCTAAAGCACCAAAGCTCTCTGGCGAATTAACACTTCGCAGCTGCCCTCTGGTCATCACACTACTACCAGGATCACCGATAACTTGCTCCAGTGGGTGAATACGATGAATCCGAGATTTCCGGATGTTCAGGTACAATAACTCCCGACTGAATAGTCATGTTCTCTACAGCATCCAGATCATGACCCGTATTAGATGATGAAACAACATATGGAGTTGGAGTTGGGTTCACTGGCGGTGCCTCTGGTTCTTCTGCATGTTAAAGAATAACTTCTTCAAATTGTTCATCTTCAGATTCTGAAGAGTCTAACGAAGTTGAAGCCTCTTGAAACACTTCTTCCTCTTGTATAGGAACATTGATATCATTAGAAGCTGGTAGGGGGTTCACGGTGATCGGACGCACCAACGGTGAAGTCGCCGCGTTTTCACACTCGTATAGTAATCTGATAACAGCTTCTTCAACCAAGCTATCTAGATTGAATGATTCAAAGAAATCTTTGTAATCAAACATCCAATCAGGACCCATCCCTTGCACATTTTGTGTATACCGTTGAACTTCCACGTTAGCCCAATCCTCCACCCGACGAGTTCGCTTGTTGTATACCCGTTTGAGCGGGGTTGCATATCCAACAAAGTATCCCTCTTCAGCTTTAGGACTAAACTTCTCACTTGGATTCAACATTGTGCATGGTGCCCCAAAAGGTTCTAGATACTCTAAGTTCGGCTTTCGTCGGTGTAACAGTTCATAAGAAGTTTTACCAAACTTCTTCACCGTTAAAACCCGATTAAGTGTATAATTTGCTGCATAAATCGCCTCGTTCCAGAACATTACCGGAAGATTTGAGTCTGCGAGCATGGTTCTAGCCGCTTCAATTAGAGTCCTGTTTTTGCGTTCAGTAACACCGTTCTGTTGTGGGGTGTACGGAGCCGAATATTCATGATGAATTCCTTTGCTTTCACAAAGTTCATCCATCTTTGCATTTTTTAACTCCGTCCCATTATCACTCCGAATTCTCTTTATCTTCAAATTGTAGAGATTCTCCAATCGAGTGAACAGAACTTTCAAGTTGTTAAAGGTGTCACTTTTATTCTGCAAACATATCACCCATGAAAATCTTGAGTAGTCATCAGTGACGACTAAACAATAAAGCTCCCCAAGATGACTTTTGCGCTTGACCGGTGCGAATAGATCCATGTGCAATCGCTCAAGTGGCAACTCAACAAAGTTAACTTTCTTCACTTTGTGGGACTGTCTGTGTTGCTTCCCCTTCTTACAACTTACACACTTGTCATTTAGATGGAAATGTTTCACGTTTACTCCATCGACAAGTCCATTCTTCACAAGATGATTCATTTTTCTCAGATGAATGTGCCCCATTCTTCGGTGCCACATTATCGATTCCTTCTCGGTCGCCTTGGATAGAAAACATGTTATTTGCCCCTGGGATGTCATCTCCTTGGACATATCAAGAATGTAAAGGTTATTGATGCGAGGTGCCTTCAACATTACCCACTCCTTTGGAATTTTGAAGCCCGGTTTGAGTATGTAGTAGGATTTGTCATCAAAATGAACAGTGAATTGTTTATCACAGATTTGACTGACGCTCAACAGATTATAATCTATCTGCTTCACATATGATATCCTCTCAAAGCTCACAATCCCATTACTCACGCTCCCTTCCATAGTGATATATCCGCCTTTATTACCAGCAAATGCAACATATCCACCATTAATATTCTTCACGTCGAACAGTAACGCAAGATCCCCGGTCATGTGGCCTGAAGCTCCACTATCAACAATCCAAAGACTGCTAATAGGGCCAGCTGAAGCTCCCTGCACACATCAAGTAAAACAGTTAGTTCTTTCGGGGGACCCAAGCCTAAGTCTTGGGTCTTGGAATATCATTGTTCAAACAAACATTCTCATCAAAACTTTGTTTTGGATCAATCTTTTTAGGATTATTCAAAACATTTTCCTTTTTCTCATTGGATTTTGAAGTTGAGGCACCTGGAGAACCATTTAGTGTCCAAGATTGTTCAGTTCTTTTCAAGATTCGAATATGAGACTTTGAGTTCTCAGTCGGTTTCTGAACATTGTTTGCAAAGGAAACTTTCTTGGTTACCTTATCTGATCTAACAGACTTAGGTCCAACATTTGACTTGACAATAGGTTTTGGTGGAACCCTTTGCCTATCATTTGTTGTGTTCACCACTGGTTTTCTCCATGAATGTTCCATAGCAATTCGATTTCTGCGATCATACTGAAATGGACGATTATTCCTCGTTTGATAAAAATTGTTTTGATTATAAAACTGTTGTTGTTGAGGAACAACACGTCTGTGTGGTGGAATGTAATGATCAATCGGTTTCCTCATGGAATTCCTCACTTCAACTTCGTGCCTTTTATGCCTTACATACGGACATTGAGCAAGTAAATGCCCTCTCTCCCCGCATTTAAAGCATGCACGGTATTCCTCAAAAACATTAGGAGCATTCGGTTGAGCAAATGATCGAACAGGATATTGATCATTATACTGTTTGTTCCTCAAACTCTCAGGGAGTGGCCCTTTCGAGTAAGCAGGCTCATGAAAACCGTTTGCTTTGTTTTTTGGTTTAATGAACTCTGTGACATGAACCTTTAGTTCTTGAGGAACATCCAAAAACAATTTCTTTAAAATGGCAGGTGGAATTTCATTTGTTCTCTCATGTTTTGGGAACCAAATGGTGCTTTCTTGCCAAATTTTATCAATTTTAGCATAATTGGCATTTTTAATTGGAAATTCCTCGTCAGAGATGATCTTATCGGATCCTTCCATCCGATAAAACACCTTGACTGGTTTGTCACAAGGTTCATTCTTAACATTTTTCTCAATTTCTTTCTTAACCACATTCTTTTCAGACTTTTTCTCACGATGCGCATTTGCCATTGGATGCACATGTTGAGATGATGACACTGGTTCATTGGTAATGATGTGATTTTCTTTTGGAATTTCACATGCATTAGCTCTTTGGAAATTACCAGAGTCATCACTCTCAGTGTCTGAATCCACACTCTCAGCTGTAACACCCTCATCATTCAAACCTAAAATCGGCCTCACATCGGAATGTGGATCACCAATACTCGAGGTATTAGATTCATTTTCCGATGATGAGTCTGATTTTACCGAGCTCTCCGGTGTCACTTGATGACAATTATGGTTTTCAAAAAGCACCGGAGATGGCACAGACTTGTAATTAGTGGTTTGATCATCAATGATGTGGTCTACCACATAAGCAATGTGCTTATAACTTTCCAACTTTTTATTGACTTTCTCTGCAAAGCACTTGATGGCGGCCATTTCCAATTTAGTGTTCTCAATTTCATTTATGTAATTATTGATTGCAAGTTGTTTTAATGAAAGAGTATTTTTAAGATCGGAAATGTCCTTTTTATAACCATCAAGTACCTTGTTGTAAGCAATCAACTCTTTGCGAGTAGATTGACAGTTGATGATAGTACTATCACGTTGATCGCGAAGTTCTTTGTTTTCATCTGTCAATCTATCACAAGTACCACAGTATTTATCACTAGTAACATCAGTGCTACACTCAGAACTTACAGGTTTAGGAGGATCTGTCATGGCCATCAAAGCAAAATGAGCTTCCTTTCCAGCGAAAAACTTGGAATAATCAATCCTAGTGAAAGCATCATCAGCAATGCACGACTTCCTCGTCTTCAGAAAATCAGCTTCTGCTAGCAACTGATCAATATCATCATCCAAGGATGTAACACTTGCTTCTGCATCTGATTCACTGTCTGAATTTGAATAAACCGATTCACACTCCTCAGGATCATGAGAAACTGTGTTAATCACCATTCCAGAACTTGCCTCCTCAGCTTTAACCTCCACAGATTCAGTTTCCACTTCCACATCTACCTTAGATTCATCAACTTCAACTTCAGTTTCTTCCTTCTTATCAACTATCACCGACTCCTCAGTTTCAACCTGTCGGGCAACACAAGCCACATTTCCACCAGTTGTTGTGATCTCCTCAACACCAATTTGCATCCCAGACCAGTCAAACCGTTCATCCTGTTGGATCACCAATGCTTGATTCTGATTGGTGTTCTGTTGTGTCTCATTTGGTGTAGTAATCGGTATGACTGTTCGGTTAGTGTTATTTGGTGATTGGTTTTGAGTCTGGTTTGGTGGGTTTGGTTGTCTGCTCTGGTTGTTGTTCGAGATGTTTTGTTGGTTTTGGTAGTTGTTTCGGTTTTGATAGTTGTTGTTACTTTGGTAAGAAACTTCGTTTTGGTTTTGTTGTTGACGGTTCTGGTAGCTTGCATTGAAAGGATTCCTGTTACCTTGTTTCGGTGGCTGGGTGCATTCCCGTTTGAAGTGACCTTTCCCTCCACAATTAAAACAAGTTACTTTCTCCTTGTTGAACCCGTAGGTTGTATTTGGAGAACTTCCTAAATCGGTCCTACCCGTCTTCTCAATAAACTCCGTTGCCCTTCTCATAATACTCGCAAAAGCCCACTGAATATCAATCAGTTCCATCTCTTCCTTATCAATCTGTGCATAGTCTTCATTGGTCAAGTTATTGTTCCCAATTTGACTTGCAACCAACCCATTATAAGATGAAACCATTGCAGAGACTAATGCAATATGTTGCTGAGCAACTTCAACTGTTACATTGCCCAAGTTAGAAGTCTCCAAAACCACCGGTTGTTGACTGGGTTGAGTCATTGGGTTCATGTATTGTGTTTGTTGAGGTGGTTGTTGTGATTGGCTTGCAGTATAGAATGCTGCTTGTTGCATTGGAGAGAACGGTGAAATGTAGGAATTATTGTATTGTTGTTGTGGTGGTGGTGTGTATGATGGTTGTGAGTAGGATGAGGTTTGTGCAATGTAATTGATGGTAGGTTTTGGTGGTTCCATGACATTAGAAATACATGCAACATGAGGTGCCACTACTCCTCCTGAACTTGAGTTTCCAACTGGTGCTGAAGTTCCTCCAAAATATAAACTTGGATTCTGAGGAATCTGTGATCTTTTAGCTTTCCTCTTTTCGTCAAGCTCTTTGTTCTCCAGCTTCTGCACAAACTCATTAATAGTCCAGAATTTGTAAGCATCCTTTTCCTTGAGAACTTCCACATGCTGATCCCAGTAAGGTGGTAGAGCATCTGCAAACTTGTCCACCAAATCTGTCATAGGAATCTGTATACCATAACTAGACAACTCAGTTAGCAAATGACAATATCTAGGAGTTAATTCTTTTAAAGTTTCATTTCCAACATAAGTAAAATTTTCAAACTCCTTTCGTAACTCCTCCATCCTCAACTTTCTTGTCTTCTCATTCCCATCATGCCTATTCTTGAGTACATCCCATAGTTGCTTAGACGTAGTGCAAGTCCCAAACTAATGTAGTAAGTCGTTTGTGATCGCCTGAGTCAACTGGGAATAAGCTTTCTTCTCCACAGCAAACTTCTTTTTCTCCTCCTCTGACATGCTCTCCAATGGAACTGCTTCACCGGTGTTCTCCAAAACCGGTGCCGTGTAACCTCTAGCAATCATCCTCCATGCCTTTGCACCCTCCACTCCCATGCCTTCCAGATGGATCTTAAACTTTTTCTGCCACTGGTTATATTCTTGCATATCCATGAGCTTAGGTGGCCGATTCCCACTACCTGAAGATAAGTCATTTATTAGTGTAGAAATAGCATTGGTAGTTTGAGTATTTACCACCGCTGCTGCTACTCCCCAATAGTCAGGTTGTGGTGCTGGAGGTGCAACACTCTGAGGCATCGAGCTAGTCATCGCTATGTAATTAATCGGTTGCGAAGACTGTGTGCTCGTCTTTTGGGCTGCCACTGTCCATGGGTCCATCACTTGCTGTTGTGGTTGTGTTGTTGCTGGTCTCGGGGTAGTCGGAAAATTCCACATGATGTTCACGAACTTCGAAAATCACAACACTTAGAAAATTTTCCAAATACAGATCTAGGTTCGCCCAAAATGTTTCTACTTTCGTCCAAAGTTGCACTTTCGTCCAAACTTGTTCCAGCCGAATGTAGAAAATCTACAGAATGTAGAATATATAAGTCCCTTGTTTCACTTTCGTCCACTAAGTGCTACTTTCGACCACTCTAATTCCACATTCGCCCGCCCGATGAATCGAATGTGGAAATGTATACCCGAATGTGAAAACTTCAAACACACAATTCCAGGTTCGACCAAAAGTAACCTACTTTCGACCAGAATTCACTCACTCTCGCCCACTCTAGGTCAGGTTCGCCCACTACACAGCACTTTCGCCCATTTTCAGTTTGAAAAACGGTTACACTTTGAAAAACGGTTATTTTGATCTCTGATTTTCAAAAGTTTATGGATTTGATTGGTCTTTATCAGGTTTTGATTCGGAATTGATTTGGAACAACTTTAATTCTTGGAAAACTTGATTTTATCCACAAATTCAACTCTAAATCAATCAAAAACACTCAAAAACCATTTTCAATCAAAAACAGATGTATTTTGACCAAAATTATGTCCAAATCAGCTCTGAGATTATCAAATTTGTTGTTGTATGATCCGTATGGCTCTGATACCACTTTGTAATTGAAAGAATTTAGCTAAAACAGGAAGATATGATCATACAAGTCACAAAACCAGGTGCGGAAACCCTAGTTATGAACAAACTGTTAATACTCGGATCAAAACACGTAAAACATCATTTCAAAGGCTTTTTCATAGATTAACTTTGATAAAAACTTGTTACAATCGATCACCTAGTCAATCTAATGAACTCACACACTATCACAAATTAACCTTGAACCTGACCTCAAAACACTCACAAACTAAAACTCTAACTAACTTGAAAACACACAAAAACTATATATAATGTCAGCACATTCGCCCAGTTGTATGGTGCGAATGTGGAACTTTTCCACATTCGCCCACATCAACAGTACGAATGTGTCTTCTTGAAGTCAGTCTTTCACCTTCGCCCCTTTCACTTCTACATTCGCCCACTATCTTCACCTTCGGTCCATCAGAATAACATTCTAACATATGTTAATTTGCCAATCCAATCACTAGTCGCACTTCGTGCATCTACACTGTTCATCATTTTCAACCTCAAGAACACAAATCTGAACAATTTTTGACAAAATTTTCACCAAATGTAATGATTTTGGATAGGTTTTGTGCGGAATTATTTTTAGACAAGTTTTTGTGAAAGAATTTTTGAAATCAACACCGAATTCAAACCCAATTTAATCAAAAACCATGTTTTTATGAAAAGCTTCAAACTTTCTAGGGTTTTGATCTTTAAAACCTGTATTCTAATCTGTTTTCACCAATTCAAATCAATTAGCAATCGTGAAATCGAGCCTATGCTCTGATACCAATTGAGAATTCGTTTCGGATCGTAATCAAGAAACGTGATCTCACGAATACCAACCGTAGCGTGCGGAATCCCCAACGATCGTGCAAAATGATTCAGAAATAAACGTAATCGAACGTGATGAAAACAGATAACGAATCACCGAGCAATTTCCATAACTTTAATCTTTGTATTAGATCAAATCAAGATGTTTACAATTGAAGTCTTAGACCTAATACAGAGAATTTCACACATACACACACTAGGGAAAAGGCTCAAATGATAACTAACTCTCAAAACTCTACTTTCAAAATAACTAACTTTCCCTATATATAGGCTTCCACCTTCGCCCCTTTCATATGGTCGAATGTGGAATTTCTCCACATTCGCCCCTATTGTAGTGGACGAATGTAGCCCTTTCTACCTTTCATTCTACTTTCGACCCTAGACAAGCTACATTCGACCTTCCAATTGATCGAATGTATCCTCCAGCTTAAGTCTTGGTCGTTTTCTGATTATCTAAACCTTCGACATTTAGTCCCAGATCACTAGCTAGGGACATACATGAATAATGCACTTACACTTTCCTCCGAAAAACATAAAACAGTTTAAAATGGGCCGTGAAACTCACCTCAATCAAGTGCACGAGCCTGAGTACAGAATAGTATCCTCGAGGTCAACACCTACAAACGTCCTAGACGTATAAGCCACTAAACCTATAGTGCATGTGCTTCGGCAAGTTGCACACCCAACTCCCAAACCACGAATTATCTTCACATTTCAACACTTTTAATAGTCTCATATCATCTTATTAAGGCTACTAATAAGTGTAATTTGCGTATTTTGTCCAACATGTCCAAATTATATATTTCAAGTTAGCAGACATTGATAATGCAATTTTTAAAATACTTGTATTTTTAGCAAAAATAACATTATAACAAGTCTTATATCTTTATGTTAAGATGATTAAAACCATTTTTAAGTTCATTCAAGTTCTATTAACAAGTTATACTCAAATCACCATTTTCTTCAAGTATTCATGAACATAATAAAAACTACAAGAATACTTAACATCCATCACCATAATTTCGATTATTTCACACTAGCTTAACACCATTTTCGTCTTTAAAAATCATATGTTTTATCAGAAAAAGCTTATTCAAGTTCACCTCTTGTACAAGTTGCTTCAAGCTATTAAAGATAAACTTTTAAAGACAAAACAAGATCAAGAATACTTACAACTAGCACAAGAAGGCTAGGGAAGCTTTCAATGCTTGATTTTGATGGGGTTTAGTGTGTTCTTCCAAGTGGTTAAGCTCCAAGCTTGAAACACACAATGGGGGGGTTTGGAAGATGGATGTTTATGAGTGATTTGGAGATGTTAAAACTTGAAAGAAAGATGTGTGGATGCTCTTGGAAACTTACGGCCACAAGGGAAGAAAAAAAGAAGAAATTTGCTTTGTATGATCTAGTATTCACCCACATGTTTCCTTTATAATTTTTTAAAATCTTCCAAAGATTGGATGTAATCTATTATGGATTTATGAGGATTTATGTTGTACCAAATGATCTTGGATGATCCTTGTATGTGTGTATATTGCCGTGAACTTTTAAAGAGAGGAGAAGATTGTTTAGATTTTTCTAGGACGCCATACTCTCTTATACAATCTATCTAAGATTTAGGATCCTTTGAATCATGGTTGTGTTGTAACACATGAATCTTGAGATGATTATGGCAAGGGTGTTTGGCCGAGATTTTTAAGGAGTTTTGGAAGATTTCTTGTAATCTTCTAGTACATAACAAATCCATATATTATCACAACATATCCATACCATGCTTCCATATCCATTCTAGGTACCTTAGTACACCAAAAAGGAGATTAAGCATGGTGCAAGGGGGGTGGCCGGTTCTAGAGGGTGGTTTGGTGGGGTCCACAACACAAAATATTTGTTAACAATAATTTAAGTTTAATTTTTAACGTTCGGGTGCCGTTCGGGTATTTTTCGGAATTTAATCGCGTGTTATTCGGACATTAAAAGTGCCACTAATAACCCTTAATCATAGCCTAGTTTAAGTGTTGATTGGTTAATTAGGCTCTTGTCAGGTGAAATTATAAGTTATACGCGTACCGGGTGCGGTACGCGCACTTTATTCGTTACCGGGAGATTTGTATGTAGAGTTTTTACTTATGGTTTTGGAGTTCCAAAACACATTATATTATGTGAAAATACCCCTTTATTTTATATCCTGGGTGTCCGGGATCCTTTTCGTTTATTTAATTTTTACCGGGTAATCACCAACGTCCATACCGGATAAGTTTATTCGTACATGATCCTATCATGTTTTACCATTAAACGTGTGCATTCTATGCATCATATGGGAATTTACTGTTCTCTAACGCCTCAGTTAAACAATTAACACGTATTTGCACTTAATTACGTTAATTACACATTAATTAATTAGTACGAATTTACCTTATTTTTGCCGGTTGTTACAGGTTCTTTGATAAAAATAGTTTTTTTTTTTTTTTGAAAAAGGTTTTGGTTTTGTAAAATAAAAAGATAAAAATAGTAGAGCAGTAAATTATGCATATCTCGGAATCCATTGATTTAATAGTTAAGTTTATTATTAGAATTAATAATTTAAGTTAGTTTTGTGAGGAAGACAAGAGGGATCTTGAAGTGTTGGAGGCTACTACTGCGTAGAATGCTAAACCTCTGCAGCGTGCGTCCTCCTGGGGTCTCCGCCGGGGCCTTGTGTATGGCGGGCTCCTCAAACCGCGGTCAAATATCTGGTCTTCGAACTCATCATCTTCTTAAAGCGGAGGCTTCACTTCCGACCTGGAACACTGCACACCTCGTCCTAGCTCTCGCGTTTCGTACAGAAGGTTCTCACCTTAGGGTCATTCCCGAGTAGGTCAACAACGAATTCCCATTGGTTAACGAACTAGGTCGATGGATCTCTCTTATAGTTGATATCAGGATACCGTACCCCCATTGGTTAACGGCGTTGTACTAACGAGAACTAGATAAAGAATCCGTTATTTGTTTATCTTTATTGTGACACTTAATGTTTAGTGATCAATTAAATATCAAGTTGGTTTAATCAATGATAACTTAATTACCAAACCCTTAACCTCCCGAACTGAATGAAACCCTTGATAAAGGTGGCACATAATCCTAAAGGCGTATGATACAAGAGATCACTGGTGCGCCTGTAGGGAAACCTCTCTTTACCAAGAAAATATCAAATCATCTGGTATGTACCAGAAATGTGTCACTCAGATCTGGTCCACTTTAGAAGCCATTGCTTAGAACTCGGTTCGGATATTAGAAGCCCGGGGGACCTGTATCACTACCGGTTTCCTCGCCTTGGATCTAGTTCAGGACTATCAGAAGCTTATTAAACCTCTAGTTATTTATTTAAGTTAATCAATTATTATTTTAAATTTTCGGATGAGCTTACAAGTGCATGGGTTTTTACACACCATGGGTACACTCATAAGTTCTCCTAATAAGTTAATATTGATTTTTGGTTTACACGCCATGGTTGCTCATAGACAAGCTATCCATCTCCAAGTGATATGTAGCTCTCTTGATCATCACGACCCTCGATATTATTGCATAACCACTCTACGATCCTCTTCTTGGCCAAGGCGATAAAGGTAGGAAGAGGCCTAACCATTGAGGGATGTTAGGAGGGCCAGAAGGCCTCCCACAAGACCCCAAGATCTCTAGAAGAAGCTTGGAGTTCGGCCCCAAGATAGCACAAGAAGAGATGATCAAATGGTGAGGGTTGGCTTGCTATATATAGACCTCCCAGGGGAAGCACGGCCATTCCATGAGTGTCGAGGGCGTGCTTGCAGTTACACGTATGTTCTATTGCTGCTTGGCAGAGTTTGTCTGTACTTCCTTGTCTGGCACGCGCGTGTTTGTGCATGTGACACGGCCGTGCACTACTCTTCAGTCTCTGATTTCTTGCCATCCAAGTTTCCAGCGTTGTTTTCTCGCGTGCAGGGCTTTCGTGCAGGTGAGCGTGGGCGTGCAAGGTCACTTCGGGATTGATTTTAGCATTGATTAAGTGTCGGGATTGTCTTCAAAACATGCGGGGAACAAGCTTGAAGTCTGGTATCTTCAGGAACCTCTAGTTTTTGCATGTTTTCACCAGGATATCCTTCATTTCCGTCTTGGAGCTCCAGTTTCCTGAGATAATAAAATAAGAACGAATTAAGCAACAATTATAAATAATACAGGCCTAATTGTAACCTATTTTGGGACTGTTTATCCCTGTTTTATATGTTAATTCTATGAGTTTTCATTAACGTTACTTAATAACAAGTTACCTTGATCAAATTTTTAACATATAAACTAATTTACATATATTTTTAACAGTATGTTTTCTTTATAAACATTTGGTCAAACAAGACTTTTTATTACAAATAACATAGTAAGAAACTGAGGAAACTTAGTCATTTAGTCAACATGCATCCTAAAGTTATGTGCCCGAGTTTACGAAACGAAAAAAAGAAAGTGAAAAGGAAATAGAAAATGGAAAGAGAGGGGAAGCGGAAGACATAAATTAATTTCGTGTTACAGAGTTTCAAAGATGGGGAAAGAAATTAAAGATTTTGAGAGGAAAGTTGGGAGTAAAATAACTCTCCAAATTCGTCACTTTTGGAAAAAGTATCAACCAATCAAAATTGATTCGTTTCCAGCTAAAACTAAACAAACATAATACACTAATATTGTGACTACAGTTATTAATTATACGAATATTGTATTTTATATTTGTTCTGTATGACATTAAACAACTAATTGAAGCCCTAATTGATTTGATACTTGTATTGTATGTCAATAATGAAAGCATTTTTATTTCTTTAAACTAATGCTCTCTTTTATTTGATATTTACTACCATGAAACATCAGGGCTATTTATCAAAGCAAAGTGTGGTAAAAAAATACATTGATATGCCTTACACAACCGTAAACACCATCATCGACCGCCAACGACCGGGACAATGAATGGTGGCCAACCAATATAGCAACGATCATCATCACGACGTGAAAGCCTTATGATACCAATTAATCATGGACAACAATTCTTTTAACCACAATATTATCGCACTCGACATAGTAACTGTGATAACGTGATTTAAAATCATTCGGAAATTTCTTTATTATGGGTGTTAGCAAATGAATTTTATAAATAACATATTTGAAACCCCTAGAAAACGTGCAGTAGAAAAAACCGCTACAACACGCGTGCATTCCCACTAGTACTTACTACACTACATTATAAAGGAGGAGGCATGGTTAAATATGTCAAAATTGTCTAAACGTAAGATGGCATACCAAGATTTTCTTTATAATTTCCTAAATTTTAGCACATTTCTTCCTTAAATTCCCCTAGAAGATAATTAACTTTTATATGAAAATAGAACTCACCCAAACTAAATAAACACAAGGAATAACAATATTTATAAACAAATTTCATATAATGGCGATGAAATATAATAATTTATCTTACCATAATGAATAATCTTATCTCAGCTAAACTTGTACGAGTTTTAAAACTTTGCCATAATAATACTTATGTTATAAACACTTTTCATATGTGTCTACCCAGCAGCAAAAAGGACGGGATGGTTCTGCTCACCGGCTACATTGGACAATTTTTTAGCTGTTGAGTCAGGTTGGGTAAGTCTATTACAAACTTACAAATCACAACTTTTAATTTCAAAATGGACAATGACCTTCATATGATAGTGTATACAATATCATATTATTACTACATGCTTTTGTCATGTAAATGAACTTTATCATTTTGCAAGGTGTCTTCAATGGCACGGTTATGTAGCTATGCAACGACCGGACAGCATACACAAGAGCGATGTTTATGTTCATATTGGTCTGTTACAGTAACATACCTTTGTTTTATTAAGTTTTGTTCAATAATGGGTACATGGTTTTGTAATGAACTGCAATTAGTTACAAGTGGCAGTACACATTTCTTTTCTTTTCTTTCTACGAATACTTTTTAAAACATAGTGTGCACATTTCTATTCTTTTTGCGTAACTTACGGCAACAAACCTAAGTATCATGATGTTGTATTGCAACCCATTTGTGGATCCCGCTGTAACGGGCGGGTAAACCCACTAGTAACAAACTAATGTATAAGTTATGCATTAAATAAGGTTTTTATGCTTATTAATAATGATGAAAACGAAAACGAAAATAGTTTTAGCTAAATATTGAATACGCTGACATTTTGAACATACTAAAAGTCAATATTTTAACTTTTGTTAAATATGTCGGTTGACATATGATTCATAATTATACAATCGGTAATTCTCGGGTTGGTTGCTGTCTAATTTCTGTAAAAATTCTTTGATTTTTTACTTTCTCTATAATTCATTTTAAGGGCTGCTTTTCTATACGTTACGGTTTCTCCATCTAAAATTTTCAAGTTGCCATTTCACACCCCGTCAACTGCAAAAATACGGCGTGATAAAAGTAAAGGTTTCCCAGCTAAGATTGAAACAAACATATTAATTTATAAAAGTCTTTATAAAATAGTTAAAAACAGTGCCGCAAAACTCAACTCAGCAATGCACTTAACTTATATAATTATAACCGTTTTTAAAATAGTTAAAAATAGGGGTTGCGAACCATCTTGAGTCACCTCAACAAGATTTCTATACATTCCATCACAACTCAAGTCACCAAAAACTTTCACCTAGTAACGTGCTACAACAAGTACAAGTGCAAGAGAACATGTGTGGATGAGTGTGTCTATTGGAGCATAGAGGGGAGATGTCCGAATCCTGGACAGATCTCAAGAGTATGCGGAAACCACTCCAATATACAACACCGTCGTGAAAAGTTCAACAAGTCGATCTTTTCATCTTCAAATCCCGAAGAAGAAGATAAGATTAAGCAAAACACAATTAAGAAAGGATGATATAATGTATGGGTACGATGATGATTTAGAGACACCCCGACATAACTAGTACGTATCCCACTAAAACGAATCATAACATGTGACCGTCTAGTTTGTGCGACTCGGTTATAGAGCAGACTCTACATGCAGTCCTAGTTCACTAAAACTTGGTGTACGTGGTTGTAGTAATTTAAAAGATATCATTTTTCCCGGTGCCAAAAACTATGATGTTTTAATTTAGAAACTTTGGTTTGGGTCAAATGACTGATTTTTACTAGACCGGTTTTACCAGGTTATAAATATATAAAGTAAACAATATTTACTTTTGAAACTAAAACCAACAGATAGGCAGAGAAGCTGACGTGCATAGTATAGTCTCTAAGGTAAGTATTGAGTATCGTATCCCCAAGGATCACACTTTCCCCTACATAACCTTACATCAATTTATTGATCGGGTTTTAAAAAGAAAAATAAAACGGAGGGGTTCTTTGATAAAAATAGTTTTTTTTTTGAAAAAGGTTTTGGTTTTGTAAAACAAAAAGATAAAAATTGTAGAGTAGTAAATTATGCATATCTCGGAGTTCATTGATTTGATAGTTAAGTTTATTTTTAGAATTAATAATTTAAGTTATTTAATTTTGTGAGGAAGACGAGACGGATCTTGAAGTGTTGACTCTTTTATAGAGAAGCGGAGGCAACTACTGCGTAGAATGCTAAACTTCTGCAGCGTGCGTCCACCTGGGGTCTTCGCCAGGGCCTTGCGTATAGCGGGCTCCTCAAACCGCGGTCAAGTATCTGGTCTTCGAACTCATCTTCTTCTTAAAGCGGAGGCTTCACTTCCGACCTGGAACACCGTACACCTCGTCCTAGATCTCGCGTTTCGTACCCAAGGGTCTCACCTTAGGGTCATTCCTGAGTAGGTCAACAACGAATCTCCATTGGTTAACGAACTAGGTCGATGGATCTCTGTTACAGCTGATATCAGGAGACCGTACCTCCATTGGTTAACGGCGTTGTACTAACGATAACTAGATAAAGAATCCGTTATTTGTTTATATTTATTGTGACACTTAATGTTTAATGATCAATTAAATATCAAGTTGGTTTAATCAATGATAACTTAATTACCAAACCCTTAACCTCCTGAACCGGATGAAACCTTTGATAAAGGTGGCACATAATCCTAAAGGCGTATGATACAAGAGATCACTGGTGCGCCTGTAGGGAAACCTCTCTTTACAAAGAAAATCATCCAATCATCTGGTAAGTACCAGAAATGTGTCACTCAGATCTGCTCCACTTTAGAAGCCATTGCTTAGAACCCGGTTCGGATATTAGAAGCCTGAGGGATCTGTGTCACTACCGGTTTCCTTGCCTTGGATCTAGTTCGGGACTACCAGAAGCTTATTAAACCTCTAGTTATTTAGTTAAGTTAATCAATTATCATTTTATATTTTCTGATGAGCTCACAAGTGCATGGGTTTTTACACACCATGGGTACACTCATAAGTTCTCCTAATAAGTTAATATTGATTTTAGGTTTAAGTTATCAACAAAGCTACCTGTCACAAAGATAAACAAATAAGGATTAGAGGAATAGGACACCATAAATAACTAAAAATAAACTACTAATAATAAAAATAAAGTCTACAAATCAAGTGGGTTCATGATGATAGAAAGATAGAACCATAAACATGATCAATACAAGAGCATGGCTGCTCATAGACAAGCTATCCATCTCCAAGTGATATGTAGCTCTCTTGATCATCACGGTCCTCGATATTATTGCATAACTACTCTACGATCCCTCTTCTTGGCCAAGGCGATCAAGGTAGGACGAGGACTAACCATTGAGGGATGTTAGGAGGGACAGAAGGCCTCCCACAAGACCCAAGATCTCTGGAAGAAGCTTGGAGTTCGGCCCTAAGAGAGCACAAGAAGAGATGATCAAATGGTGAGGGTTGGCTTGCTATTTATTGACCTCCTAGGGAAAGCACGGCCGTGCCATGAGTGTCGAGGGCATGCTTGCAGTTACACGTACGTTCTATTGCTACATGGCAGAGTTTTTCTGTACTTCCTTGTCTGGCATGCCCGTGCTTGTGCAAGTGGCACGGCCGTGCATTACTCTTCAGTCTCTGATTTCTTGCCTTCCAAGTTTCCTGCTTGTGTTCTCGCGTGCAGGTGATTTTAGCATTGATTAAGTCTCGGGATTGTCTTCACAACATATGGGGAACAGGCTTGAAGTCTGATATCTTCAGGAACCTCCAGTTTTTGCATGTTTTCACCCGGAAATCCTTCGTTTCCGTCTTGGAGCTCCAGTTTCCTGAGATAATCAAATAGGAACGAATTAAGCGTCAATTATAACTAATATAGGCCTAATTGTAACCTATTTTGGGTCTATTTATGCCTGTTTTATATGTTAATTCTATGAGTTTTCATTAACGTTACTTAATAACAAGTTACCTTGATCAAATTTAAACATAGAAACTAATTTATAGATATTGTAGTTGAAAGAATTTAGCTAAAACAGGATGTAATGATCATGCAAGTCACAAATCCAGGTGCGGAAACCCTAGATATGAACAAAATGATAATACTCGAATCAAAACACGTAAAACATCATTTTAAACACCTTTTTCATAGATTAACTTTCATAAAACTTGTTACAATCAATCAACACGTTAATCTAGACCTTACACACACTTACACAAACTTGACACAAACCTGACCTTCAAACACACACTTTCTAAAACTCTCTCTATCTAGAAAATGACCAAAACATATATATAAGCTGCACATTCGCCCCTTTTCATGGATAGTCCACATTCGCCCATATACAAGGTACGAATGTGTTCTTCTAGTCTTCAGTCTTCACCTTCGACCAGACACTATCTACCTTCGCCCATTTCTTCTCTCCTTCGCCCACTTCTATTCACATTCGATCCAACAGAAAATCACTAACATATGTTAATAAAGCTAATCCAATCACTAGTCGCAATAAGTGCATCTACAAACTCCCCCTCGACTATTGATTGGATTGTCTTCGGTCTTCGTCCATAACCTTGTTCAAAAGCTTGATTCTCAGTTGCTTCTTCTGTTCTTTAGTCATTTCAGGCTCCAGCTTACGTTTCACCGGCTTATGCACATCGGCCATCTTTACCATCTTGCCCAGCTTAGTATCCAAGTTGCTTCCGGAGTTTATGTCATAAGCAAAGCAAACTCCGACAACTTGTTGATACTTCTTTGCCTGATCTGCATCATTGGGATCACAGTGAATCGGATTGTAGAATAACATGATGATGTCTTCGAACGTGCAATTGATCAACCACATAGGATCAAATACATAAACATGCTTGTATTTGTCCTTTC
The DNA here is from genome assembly GCA_032199755.1 of Ambrosia artemisiifolia. Classification (NCBI taxonomy): domain Eukaryota; kingdom Viridiplantae; phylum Streptophyta; class Magnoliopsida; order Asterales; family Asteraceae; genus Ambrosia; species Ambrosia artemisiifolia. The sequence continues at coordinate 31,063,014 of CM063521.1, forward strand.
CATCTCTCAGCACTATCACTGCCTCTGCCTTTCTCCATTCATAATACCAGAATATAAAGTCAGCACTGAAGTGTTGAGGTAACGGCATCAATGGAATCTTTTTCATCACTTCAGGCGCTTTAAAAATCAAAGTCACCCTTTTCCTTCCTGTTCTCGGATCAATGTCACGATGAACTTTCCTTCTAGGGTATTGTGGCTTAAACCTGTTCCATTTAGTTCTACTCTCCTAAACTAACTTATCAGCAAACCAACCAATAGCCGTACTGTTTACTGAAGCTCCAGTCATAGGGAATCTGCAAATGTCTCTGACTGCCCAGTACGGTAAAGTTAATAAATCAATGAATCTGTAAAAGTACAGGATTCCTGATTCCCATTTGACGGCTAAACACTTCAATCTTCCCAGATACTTCCAACCAAGAGCTCTGCCTTTGAACTTCTCGTTGTGATATCTGTAAAAACTACCTTGAGCTTCAGGCTTTGGTCGTTTGTCGTCAGTTTCCTTCAACTTCTATAGAAATGTCTTCAAATCATCATTCTGACTTGAAGATTTCTGCTGATCAGTACCAAACACAGTTTCTACAAACTCTTCACTTCTCTTTTGAGCTTTCTTCTTAGCCAACCTGTTTGGTATCTCTGTGAAGTTTGGGAAAACCACATCCTCGTGATTAATATCCTCGTGATTAATATCCTCAATCTCTACTTTATCCATCTCAGGTGTTTGCTTATCATCAGAGTGATCTCCAATATCCTTTTCAGGAATATCTGGAATCGACTGATCCATCATAATCTCCTCTAATGATTTTCCCACTCGCTGTGCAATTCCATCCAAAATTTCTTTGTCAACAGCAGCAGGTACTTCACCTTCTTCTAAGTCCGGATCATTATACTCAAGTTCATACCTCATATCTTCCGTTTGGAAGATTTCAGCAAACTTGCCTGTGAACTCAATGGTCCATTCTCTCTTCTCAAGCATACCTCTATACACCTTCTTTGCATCATCATTCAAAGATCTCACCTTTTCGTTCCAGAAGATGCTTTCATCTGAGTCTACATTCTCACCTTTATTTTTCTTCGAACTAGACTCTCCAGCATCTTTCTGTGGCGTTCCCCTCTCAAAAGTAAACTTACTAGTATCATCTCCCCCATCATCATCATCACTTTCATCACTACCATCATCATCCTTATTACCTGATCCCTCCGCATCATCATCATCCTTATCACTTTTCTTGCTTCCTTCATCAGAACTCTCATCAGATTCATCATCCTCCTCATCATCCTCTTTTTCTTCATCGGAAGGCTCGAAATCAACTTGCTCCTCTTCTCTTTCTTTATCTTCCTCACCTTCTTTTAGCTTAGGAGCTTCACCATACAGCTTGTCCAACAAATCACTTAGACGTTTATTTTCAGTCTTTAGTTCTTTGTTGTCAGCTTTAACAATCTTAATCATCCTTCTATTCCTGTTGCACTTAACCTCAAGATCTTTGTTTTCTTCAAGTTTCTTAACTTTTTTTTCGATCTCATCTTGGTTAGTCTTAGAAGCAACAACGATCTGTAGCATTTTCTCCTCATTCTGTTTAAACTTGCTTATCTCAGCCTGTTGTGCTACAATCATCTTCATCATCTCATCCATCCTTTTGTTAACCTGTTTCATCACTTCATCTGAAACAGTAACTTTCTTTGATTTGGATGGTTCAACTTCTTTTGCCTTCTGTTTTTGAGGATTCTTGAACATATCCAATACATTATCCAGAGTAGCATTAAAATCATCAACTGGTAATGTTTCAGACTCTTTACTCTTTTTCTGCTTCTTAGCCACTGGTGAAGATAGCTTAGATGATGTACCTGCATCAGGTAACTTTTTACCTTTCAACAACTGAGCAATCTCTTTCTCCCTCAACTGTTTAGTACTTGACTTCTTTGCCATTGACTTGTGCTTTGGTTTTGGCAAATTAACTACAACAGTCTCACCTACTTCAAGCTCATCCAGATTCACACTCAGACCTTCATCAACATCAACAGTCTTCTTCTGTGAAACCTCTTCAATAGTCTTGTTCAAAGATTCAGACTCACCAACCATAGTGGCCTTACGTTTGGTGGTCTTTACTCTTTCCTCTTCAGAATCCCATTGTTCATCAACTTCAGTGTCCTCCGAATCCACTGAATCTTCATCAACCAAACTAGTTCCTTTCTTTGCTGTTGTCTTCTTTCTAGTAACCTGTTGCTTTGAACTTCCTTGATCTATCTTTGCCTTACCCTTCCCTTTGGCTCCGGCATTGACTACCTGTCTCTTCCTCTTAGTGTTTGCATCAGCATACACTAAAGGATCATCATTGTCAGAATCACTTTTGTCATGTCTAGCTTTGTTCTTACCAGGATCAGTGTAACCCTGATTAGCCAAAGCCCCAAATAATCTCCTGTGAGGTGGCTTCTCATTGTCTGGCACACCTTTATACCCTTTCATTCTAACAAGTGTTCGGATATTCATGTGATCTTGACCTAGGATCATAGTTGGATCCTTCTTCAAATCAGGATACTTATGGTCAAAGATCATCATGAGAAATCTTGGATACAACATAAACTGCTTCTTCTTCAAACCTTTTAACATCTCAAGCATGTGGTCTAAAATCATACCAGATACCTTGAATGGTTTGTTAAGTGTTAACGCAACCATCAATGAACTTAAACTCTTCCTCATAACATCGTAGCCACCGCTCACACATCCGAATACATGGATAATTACGTGTGCAAGATACTTGAACTGCACACTTAATTTTCCTTTGTGCATTGAACCATCAGTAATAGGATCCTTGTACTTCAACCTCAAAAAGCACGCCCTCTGCTCGGTCCATGAAAGCTCTCTAGGATCATCACTCACTTCAAATTTGATCTGCAAAGCTTCTCTGATATCTGATTCAGTCAAGTACATCTCCATTCCCTGAATCTTGCTGCGAATAATGGTCTGATCTTCCAAGAAATCATATCTTGCATTTCTGTAAAAGTCCTCCACTATATCTTTGTAAATTATTGTTGGTGTAGCTAAGGCATGAATAATCCGGCTTCGCCTTAAAACCTCCACAATACCAGCAAATTCAGTGTGCTTCTCGACATCACCAACATATGCACAACAGTTGTGTGTCGGTTCAAACGGCCAACCACGTGGAACATTTTCAGCTTCTTGGACAGGATCTGGTACAATGTTCTCCACTGGTGCTTCAACATGTTCGGGTTGCTCAGCCATCTGTACATCAAAGATCAGAAAACACATCAAAACACAAAAATGACAAAATTGAGAATTTTTAATTTTTACAGTTTCCACATTCGCCCATTTTAGTTTGGCCGAAAGTGGAATAATAAGTACGAAGGTAAGCATTTTTTGTTCGAATGTGGAAATTATCAGGTAAAGAATCACATTCGTCCAAATATCATTACATTCGCCCATCAAGTTCTACATTCGCCCAATTTGATATGGGTCGAATGTAAACTGAAAAACCCCAAAATTTCAAAATTTTGCCAAAGTTGTTATTTGACTCTGATTTTGATTGAACCTTGTTCTAATATGGCCGAATAACACTCGTCAATACCCAATTGATATTATTATTCAATTTTCATCTGTTTTAAAGAGGAAATTAGGGTTTATGGACTTCAATCAATCAATTAATCATCTAATCATTGTTATTATCCTAATTCCTTGTTATATCTCCCCCTAAAACTGATGAGAATTGAATGTCTATAAAAAACAACCAATTAAAATAGTCCAATAATCCCAGATTATGAACCCTAGGGTTCGTAACCCACAACCACCAATTCTGATCTGTTTTTAACTCCATTAACTGTGAAACTTTGTTTAAAAGAGTCAGTAATCAATGGGGAATAATAATCGAAGAAAAAGAAACACAAAGCAACAAGGTCTGGTTGTGATGAAAAATTTTTGAAAAATTCAGAATGAAGGGTCGAACCTGTGTCTGGGTATATATAGATGCCTACATTCGCCCGTTGGAGTTGGACGAATGTGGGTGAAATCCACATTCGCCCCAATTTAATGGCACGAAGGTAAATCGAACTCACCCGAAAGTGGAATTTGTTTAAGAAATCCACATTCGCCCAAACAGAAACGTACGAATGTATTGATTTTTCCACATTCGACCCAATTAAGGGGCGAATGTGAAATGGAAAAATCTGAAAATTTTGCCAAATCACGAATTCGAATCCCGTTCAACATTTTTCAATCCGTTAAATCTCAAAAACCCATTATTTCATTTTTAGAATGATACAAAGCCCAGATGGTTTCATCAAATCTCAGAAATTGACCATCAAACACCGTCGGTAATCTAAAATAAAGCAAAAATGCAAAAACTGTTGGTTTTTCTGAAATTTTATCAAAACACACCTAAAATCTCTTTGGATTTTGTATCTTTTTGACAATAAAAGTAAAATGCATCATTGTAAACAAAGCAGTAAGCATTTTGTGAAGTCCAGTAAGAGGATCATATCAGTTTTCTGAGAAATCTGATCACAGCGTTGATCTTTTTGTTTAATATTATCATTAGAAACAGTATGTGACACGGCAATTGCTGATATTGTGGTCCACCTAAGCTCACATGCAGACTATTACGCAATGCTTTAAAATGATACGAGTTAAGTGTATTAGACTAACACGTTGTGGTGCCCACACACACGACATACTCCCGTATCAAGTAATTGCACAAAGCTTCGTCGTAACGCGTGATTATGCCAGAGTTATCCGTTAAAGTTACAAAGTATATAGCACAGAGGTGTACAGGTCAGCAAACGAATGCAGCAGAGTAACATGTGCATATACACTAGGTTGAGGCTGATATTAACTACTGATTTGCATCAATAAGTCAATACGATGTAATTATGATCTTTGATCAATAAAAACATAAAGTTCCTCAATTCGGTAACTTTTGATTTTGGCATTCAAGCTCTTTTAGCAAAATATTCTGATGAAACTAAGTCCGTAAATCTATACAACAAAAGTTTAATCAGAATATCCCGGATAACCATAACATAACGACCCGAAACCTCAGATTTTGGCAATCCTATCAAACGAAATTACAGTACTAAGACCATATGCCCATGAGGTGTTCAGCCACGAACCCGTAGTTCGTTATGTTTGTATCACTAATGCACGCAATTTTTAGTCTACAAAGCCTATCAGCACATCACACGTAATCAACACACGCCTCATTATACTATACAAATCTTTAGCCTGTGTCAGATCCCCACTGATGTACTATCATTTCCTCTTTTTGTCCTGGAAATCATTTTTGATTTTTCTAATTTTTATGTCTTTTTGAATTTTTCAATGTTTTTGGTTTTTCTAATAAAATGACTCCCCCTGAAATATAAAACATATTTTTGGGTTTTTAATTTTTCTGAAAAACAATAAAAACTTTTTAAAGAAAATTTAAACTAAAAAGCGATAAACCGAGGTGCTGATTAGTCCTGTTTTTCCTTTATGTTGTTAACTTTTAAAAGATATTCAAAGCGGGATCTGTCAAAAGCTTTAGTAAACAAATCTGCACGTTGATAGTCAGTATGGATTTTGACCATATCTATCAATTCTTTAGCATAACAATCACGGATAAAATGATATTTGATCCGGATATTTTTCGCTTTAGAATGATTGCCCGGATATTTTTCGCTTTAGAATGATTGCCCGTACCCAAGGGTCTCACCTTAGGGTCATTCCCGAGTAGGTCAACAACGAATCCCCATTGGTTAACGAACTAGGTCGATGGATCTCTCTTACAGTTGATATCAGGAGACCGTACCCCCATTGGTTAACGGCGTTGTACTAACGAGAACTAGATAAAGAATCCGTTATTTGTTTATCTTTATTGTGACACTTAATTTTTAGTGATCAATTAAATATCAAGTTGGTTTAATCAATGATAACTTAATTACCAAACCCTTAACCTCCCTAACTGGATGAAACCCTTGATAAAGATGGCACATAATCCTAAAGGCGTATGATACAAGAGATCACTAGTGCGCCTGTAGGGAAACCTCTCTTTACCAAGAGATCATTGTAGCTTAGGTCATCTGTTGCTTCTAGGCAGTTCCAGACCTCATCTTCCTTTGCCTTCTTCTGTGCTGCCTTTAAAGTCTTCTCCAGAAGTTCTTTTGACATTGATATGGGAGCAGGGTTTAAGACAGTTGTTGGAGTAGGTGCAGGCATTGGAATTTGAGGTTGAGTAGGTTCAGTTGCCTTAGAAGGCTGTTCTTCTTTAGAATAGGAAGTGTTAACTGCTGAAGGGTTGTTATTAATATCAACTACTGAAGGATTGTCTTCAGTACTTTCAAAGACTTCATCAGCAGTTTCTTCAAGTTGTCCTTGGGATTCTTCAGCTGTTTCTTGTTTTGTCTCTATTGCCTTTTTGCTGGCTTCAAGTGACACAGCCTTTGATTCCTTAATCTTCTCCCCGTTTTTGGCTTCATCAACTTCTGGAAGCCTTGCAGGTAGAGGAGTTGCACCAGATAATTCAGCAAGTTGTCTTGAGTTGTTATCTATGTAGTTGAAAGAATTTAGCTAAAACAGGAAAAGATGATCATACAAGTCACAAATCTAGGTGCGGAAACCCTAGATATGAACAAAATGATAATACTCGGATCAAAACACGTAAAACATCATTTCAAAGACTTTTTCATAGATTAACTTTCACAAATACTTGATTACAATCACTCACACGTTAATCTAGACCTTTCTAACACTTTTACAAAATCCACACGAACCTGACCCTCAAACACACACTTTCTGAAAACTCTAGCTAACTTAGAAAACATCAAAATCTATTTATAGGTGTTGCACACTCGCCCAGTGTGATGGTGCGAATGTGGACATAGTCCACATTCGCCCACATACACAGTACGAATGTATCTTCTTGTTCAGTAAACTTCACCTTCGCCCAGACTCATTCTACCTTCGCCCATTTACTTCACCTTCGGTCCTTCAGAAATACAACTAACACATGTTAATCTAGCTAATCCAATCACTAGTCGCAATAAGTGCATCTACAAACTCCCCCTCGACTATTGATTGGATTGTCTTCGATCTTCGTCCATCACCTTGTTCATCAGATAGATCCTCAGTTGCTTTTTCTGTTCTTTTGTCATTTCAGGCTCCAACTTACGCTTCACCGGCTTAGGCACATCGGCCATCTTCACCATCTTACCAAGTTTAGCATCCAAGTTGCTACCGGAGTTTATATCATAAGCAAAGCAAACTCCGACAACTTGTGTATACTTCTTTGCCTGATCTGCATCATTGGGATCATAACGAATCGGATTGTAGAAAAGCATGATGATGTCTTCAAACGTGCAATTTATCAACCACATAGGATCAAATACATGAACATGCTTGTATTTGTCCTTTCCATCTCTCAGCACTATCACCGCTTCTGCCTTCCTCCAATCGTAATACCAAAAGATAAAGTCAGCACTGAAGTGTTGAGGTAAAGGCATCAAAGGTATCTTCTTCATCACTTCAGGTGCCTTATATATCAAAGTCACCCTCTTCCTTCCAGTCTTTGGATCAATATCCCTGTGAACTTTTCTTCTAGGATATCGAGGCTTAAACCTATTCCATTTCGTCCTGCTCTCCCAAACCAACTTATCAGCACACCAACCAACAGGAGTATTGTTCACTGAAGTTCCAGTCATAGGGAATCTTCAAATGTCTCTGACCGCCCAATACGGTAGAGTTAATAGATCAATGAATCTGTAAAAGTACAAGATTCCTGATTCCCATTTGACAGCTAAGCATTTCAGTCTTCCCAGATACTTCCAACCGAGAGCTCTGCCTTTGAACTTCTCGTTGTGATATCTGTAAAAACTACCTTGAGCTTCAGGCTTTGGTCGTTTCTCATCAGCTTCCTTCAACTTCTGTAAGAATGTCTTCAAATCATCATTCTGACCTGAAGGTTTCTGCTTATCAGTACCAAACACAGTCTCTACAAACTCCTCGCTTCTCTTCTCAGCTTTCTTTCTAGCCGATATGTTTGGTATCTCTGTGAAATTTGGAAAAACCACATCTTCATCATTTTGTCTGAAGTATTGTGGATATTCCTCGTGAGTAATATCCTCAATCTCCACTTCATCCATCTCAGGTGTATTCTTATCATCAGAGTGATTTCCAATATCCTTTTCAGGAATATCTGGAATCGACTCATCCATCATAATCTCCTCCAATGATTTCCCCAATCGCTGTGCAACACCATCCAAAATTTCCTTGGCAACAGCAGCAGGTACTTCACCTTCTTCTAAGTCAGGATCATTGTACTCGAGCTCATACCTCATATCATCTGTTTGAAAGATCTCAGCAAACTTGCCCGTGAACTCAATGGTCCATTCTCTCTTCTTTAACATATCTCTATACACCTTCTTAGCTTCATCATTCAGAGATCTCACCTTTTCATTCCAGAAGATACTTTCATCTGAGTCTACATTCCCACCTTTCTTTTTCTTTGAACTCGACTCTCCAGCATCTTTCTGAGGTGTTCTCTTCTCAAAGGTAAACTTGCTAGAATCATCTCCCCCGTCATCATCATCACTTTCATCACTACCATCATCATCCTTACTACCTGATCCCTCCGCATCATCATCATCATCTTTATCACTTTTCTTGCTTTCTTCATCATCACTCTTCTCAGATTCATCATCCTCCTCATCATCCTTTTCCTCTTCATCATCAGAAGGCTCAAAATCAACCTGTTCCTCCTCTTTTTCTTTGTCTTCCTCACCATCTTTCAACTTCGGTGCTTCATTGTATAAGTTGTCCAACAAATCACTAAGACGTTTATTTTCAGCCTTAAGTTCTTTGTTGTCAGCTTTAATAACTCTAATCATACTCCGATTCCTGCTACACTTAACCTCAAGATCTTTATTATCTTCTTCAAGTTTCTTCACTTTCTTCTCGATCTCATCTTGGTTAGTCTTAGAAGCAACCACGATCTGTAGCATCTTTTCTTCATTCTGTTTAAACTTGCTGATTTCTGCCTGCTGAGCTACAATCATCTTCATCATCTCATCCATTCGTTTGTTAACCTGTTTCATAACATCATCTGAAACAGTAACTTTCTTCGACTTGGATGGCTCAGCTTCTTTTGCCTTCTGTTTCTGAGGATTCTTGAACATATCCAAAACATTATCCAGAGCAGCATTAAAATCATCAACTGGTAATGCTTCAGCTTCTTTACTCCTCTTCTGTTTCTTAGCTACTGGTGAAGATAGCTTCGATGATGTACCTGCATCAGGTATCTTTTTCCCTTTCAGCAACTGAGCAATCTCTTTCTCTCTCAACTGCTTAGTGCTAGACTTCTTTGCCATAGACTTGTGCTTCGGTTTTGGCAAATTCACTACAACAGTCTCACCAACATCAAGTTCATCCAGATTTATACTCAGACCTGTATCAACATCTACAGTCTTCTTCTGAGAAACTTCTTCAATCGTCTTGTTTAAAGATTCAGACTCACCAACCATAGTGGCCTTACGTTTGGTGGTCTTAACTCTTTCCTCTTCAGAATCCCATTGTTCATCAACCTCTGTTTCCTCTGAATCAACTGAGTCTTCATCAATCAGACTAGTTCCCTTCTTTGCTGTTGTTTTCTTCCTAGTAACCTGTTGCTTAGAACTTCCTTGATCAGTCTTTGCCTTACCCTTCCCTTTGGCTCCAGCATTGACTACCTGTCTCTTCCTCTTAGTGTTTGCATCAGCATACACTAAAGGATCATCATTATCAGAGTCACTATTGTCATGTCTTGCTTTGTTCTTGCCAGGATCAGTGTAATCCTGCTTAGCCAAAGCCCATAATAGTCTCCTGTGAGGTGGCTTTTCATTGTCAGGCACACCTTTGTATCCCCTCACAAGTGTACGAATATTCATGTGATCTTGACCTAGGATCATAGTTGGATCCTTCTTCAATTCAGGATACTTATGGTCAAAGATCATCATGAGAAACCTCGGATACAGCATAAATTGCTTCTTCTTCAGACCCTTCAACATCTCGAGCATGTGGTCTAAGATCATACCAGATACATTGAATGGTTTGTTAAGAGTTAACGCAACCATCAATGAACTTAAACTTCTCCTCATGACATCGTATCCACCGCTCACACACCCAAAGACATGGATAATTACGTGTGCAAGATACTTGAACTGCACACTTAATTTCCCTTTATGCATTGAACCATCAGTAATCGGACCCTTGTACTTCATCCTCAAAAAGCACGCTTTCTGCTCGGTCCAAGACAGCTCTCTGGGATCATCACTAACTTCAAACTTTATCTGCAGTGCTACCCTGATGTCTGATTCTGTCAAAAACATCTCCATCCCCTGAATCTTGCTCTTGATGATAGTTTGATTTTCCCAGAAATCATTCTTAGCATTTCTGTAAAAATCTTCAACTATATCTTTGTAAATGATTGTTGGTGTAGCTAAGGCATGAACAACTCTGCTGCGCCTTAAAAACTCAACAATTCCAGCAAACTCAGTATTCTTCTCGACATCTCCAAGAAAAGCACAACAATTATGTGTCGGTTCGAACGGCCAACCACGTGGAACAACTTCAGCTTCCTGGACAGGATCTGGTATAATATTTTCCACTGGTGCCTCAACGTGTTCGGGTTGCTCAGCCATCTGCACATCAAAATCAGAAAACATGTCAAAATACAAAGACGACAAAAATTAAAAATTTCAAGTTTTTCAGATTCCACATTCGCCCATTTTGGTTTGGCCAAAGGTGGAATTTTGGTACGAATGTACACAAATTAGCACGAATGTGAAAAATTCTCATTAAAAAATCACATTCGTCCAGTTCTTAACACATTCGCCCTTTTATTTCCACATTCGCCCGTTTTTCATGGACGAATGTGAAAACTGTTCATCCCAAAATTTGAAAATTTGCCAAAGTTGTTTTTAGACCCTGATTTTGATTGTTTTGTATCCTAAACTAGCCGATTAACACTCGTGAACCATCAATTTTTATTATCATTCAATTTACATCAGTTTTTAAAGAGGAATTAGGGTTTATTTGTTTCAATCGATCAATTAATCACCAAATCAAGTTATTATCCTAATTCCTTGTATACTCTCCCCCTAAAACTGATGGAGATTGAATGTGTATCAAAAACAACTATTAAAAACCATTCACTAAGCACAGATTATAAACCCTAAGTTCGAAGCCCTAAAAACACGAGATCTGGTCTGTTATGACGTCCATTACCTGTGAAATAGGGTTCAAAATGATCAGTAAACACTAGGGAATAAGAAACAGGGATCAAAGAAATCTCAGCAACAAGGTTTTGGTATGATGAAAAATTTTGAAAAAATACGAATGAGGGGTCGAACCTGCTCTTTGGCTTATATAGATAGCCACATTCGACCGTTTGGGATGGACGAAGGTGGGCTATTTCCACATTCGACCAAGTTAATGGTCCGAAGGTGGAAATCTACCACCCGAAGGTGAAATATTTTTAAATAATCCACTTTCGCCCAGTCCAGAAACGCCCGAATGTAAGATTTTTCCACATTCGACCCAATTAAGGGGCGAATGTGAAATGGAAAAATCTGAAAAATTTTGCCAAATCACGAATTCGAATCCCGTTCAACATTTTTCAATCCGTTAAACCTCAAAAACTCATAATTTCACTTTTAGAATGATACAAAGTCCAGATGGTTTCATCAAATCTCAGAAATTGACCATCAAACACCGTCGGTTATCAAAAATAAAGCAGAAATGTAAAAACTTTTGGTTTTTCTGAAATTTTATCAAAACACACCTAAAATCTTTTTGGATTTTGTATCCTTTTGACAATAAAAGTAAAATGCATCAAAGTAAATCAAAGCAGTAAACATTTTGTGATGTCCGGTAAGAGGATCATATCAGTTTTCTGAGAAATCTGATCACAGCGTTGATCTTTTTGTTTAATATTATCATTAGAAACAGTATGTGACACGGCAATTGCTGATATTGTGGTCCACTTAAGCTCACATGCAGACTATTACGCAATGCTTTAAAATGATACGAGTTAGGTGTATTAGACTAACACATTGTGGTGCCCACACACACGACATACTCCCGTATCAAGTAATTGCACAAAGCTTCGTCGTAACGCGTGGTTATGCCAAAGTTATCCGTTATAGTTACAAAGTATATAGCACAGAGGTGTACAGGTCAGCAAACGAATGCAGCAGAGTAACATGTGCATATACACTAGGTTGAGGCTGATATCAACTACTGATTTGCATCAGTAAGTCAATACGATGTAATTATGATCTTTGATCGATAAAAACATAAAGTTCCTCAATTCGGTAACTTTCGGTTTTGGCATTTAAGCTCTTTTAGCAAATATTCTGATGAAACTAGGTTCGTAAATCAATACGACAAAAGTTTAATCAGAATATCCCGGATAACCATAACATAACGACCCGAAACCTCAGATTTTGGCAATCCTATCAAACGAAATTACGGTACTAAGACCATATGCCCATGAGGTGTTCAGCCACGAACGCGTAGTTCGTTATGTTTGTATCACTAATGCACGCAATTTTTAGTCTACGAAGCCTATCAGCACATCACACATAATCAACACACGCCTCATATTTCTATACAATTGTTTAGCCTGTGTCAGATCCCCACTGATGTACTATCATTTCCTCTTTTTATCCTGGAAATCATTTTAGGTTTTTCTAATTTTTAGGTCTTTTTGAATTTTTCAATGTTTTTGGTTTTTCTGATAAAACGACTCCCCCTAAAATAAAGAACATAATTTTGGGTTTTTGATTTTTCTGAAAAACAATTAAAACTTTTAAAGAAAATTTAAAAACTAAAAAGCGATTAACCGAGGTGCTGATTAGTCCTGTTTTTCCTTTATGTTGTTAACTTTTAAAAGATATTCAAAGCGGGATCTGTCAAAAGCTTTAGTAAACAAATCTGCACGTTGATAGTCAGTATGGATTTTGACCATATCTATCAATTCTTTAGCGTAACAATCACGGATAAAATGGTATTTGATCCGGATATGTTTCGCTTTAGAATGATTGCCAGTATCTTTAGTAAATGCGATAGCGGCTTCGTTGTCACAGTGTGTAGGGGTTTTAAGAAACTGCAAACCGTAATCCACCATCTGCTGTTGAATCCAGAGCACTTGCGAACAGCAACTCGAGGCTGCAATGTACTCGGCTTCACAGGTAGACAGCGCGACCGAAGTCTGCTTCTTACATTGCCAGGTGACTAACCTGCTCCCTAAAAACTGGCAACCAGCTGTAGTGGATTTGCTATCCTTGTCACAGCCGCCCCAATCTGCATCACTAAAAGCAATGAAATCAAAATCATCATCATTAGGGTACCAAAGTCCTTTCGAGGGACAACCCTTCAGATATCTAAGGATACGCTTGACCGCCGTCAGATGACTTTGTTTCGGCTTCGATTGATAGCGGGCACAGAGACACGTTGCAAACATAATATCTGGCCGAGATGCCGTCAAATACATCAGAGATCCGATGATTACTCTGTATGTAAATGGGTCCGTCAGCTCCCCCTTAGCGTCCACTCCAATCCCGTGATTGGGTTGAATCGGGGTATCCATCGGCTTGGAATCCTCCATCTGGAACCGGCTCAAGACTTCGAATACGTATTTCGTCTGGTGAAAAAAGATCCCCGTGGGTCTTTGGTCCACTTGCAAGCCTAGGAAAAACTGCATCTCCCCCATTGCGCTCATCTCAAACTTTTCCTGCATGACAGTCTCAAACTCCCTGCATAAAAGTTCGTTAGTTGAACCAAATATTATATCATCAACGTAAATCTGCACCAGAAGCAAATCATCCCGTGATTTCTTTGTGAATAGGGTGCAGTCGACGAGTCCGCGCTTAAATCCTTTTGCCATGAGGTATGTACTTAGCTCCTCGTACCACTGTCTCGGAGCCTGGTGCAGGCCATATAAAGCTTTGTTCAGCACATAGACCTTATACCGGTGGATTGGGTCCTCAAAGCCTGGTGGCTGCCCGACATAAACCTCTTCTTCGACTTTCCCGTACAGAAATGCGCTCTTGACGTCCATTTGATAAACTTTGAACTTCTTATAGGAAGCAAACGCAAGAAACATCCGAATAGCTTCAATGCGTGCTACAGGAGCATAGATTTCGTTATAATCAATCCCTTCGATTTGATGGAATCCCTGCACGACCAATCTGGCTTTGTTTCGAACTATAACACCACGATCATCCTTCTTGCACTTAAACACCCATTTAGTGCCGATCTTCTTTCTTCCAGGCGGTAAATCAGTGAGCGTCCAAACCCCCAATTTCTGAAATTGTAATAACTCCTCCTGCATTGCTTCAACCCAGGCGTCCTCCAGCAAAGCGTCCTTGTATGTCCTTGGCTCTACCTGCGACACATAACACGCAAACGACCAGTCATTTTGACTACCAGATTTTTGTATTTTGGCATATAAAGCTAAAGCACCAAAACTCTCTGGCGAATTAACACTTCGCAGCTGCCCTCTGGTCATCACACTGCTTCCAGGATCACCGATAACTTGTTCCAGCGGGTGAATACGATGAATCCGAGATTCCGGATGTTCAGGTACTGTAACTCCCGTCTGAATAGTCAAGTTCTCTACATCATCCATATCATGACCCATGTTGGAAGATGAAGCAACATCTGGAGTTGGAGTTGGGTTCACTGGCGGTGCCTCTGGATCTTCTGCATGTTCAAGAATAACTTCCTCAAATTGTTCATCTTCAGACTCTGAAGAATCTAATGTAGTAGAAGTCTCCTGAAACACTTCTTCCTCTGGTACAGGAACATTGGTATCATTAGAAGCTGGTGGGGGGTTCACGGTGATCGGACGCACCAACGGTGAAGTCGCCGCGTTTTCACACTCGTAAAGTAATCTGATAACAGCTTCTTCAACCAAGCTATCTAGATTGAATGATTCAAAGAAATCTTTGTAATCAAACATCCAATCAGGACCCATCCCTTGCACATTCTGAGTATATCGTTGAACTTCCACGTTAGCCCAATCCTCCACCCGACTAGTTCGCTTGTTGTATACCCGTTTGAGCGGGGTTGCATATCCAACAAAGTATCCCTCTTCAGCTTTAGGACTAAACTTCTCGCTTGGATTCAACATCGTGCATGGTGCCCCAAAAGGTTCTAGATACTCTAAGTTCGGCTTACGTCGGTGTAACAATTCATAAGAAGTTTTACCAAACTTCTTCACCATTAAAACCCGATTGAGTGTATAATTTGCTGCATAAATCGCCTCATTCCAGAACATTACCGGAAGATTTGAGTCTGCAAGCATTGTCCTAGCCGCTTCAATTAGAGTCCTGTTTTTGCGTTCAGCAACACCGTTCTGTTGTGGGGTGTACGGAGCCGAATATTCATGATGAATTCCTTTGCTTTCACAAAGTTCATCCATCTTGACATTTTTGAACTCCGTCCCATTAGCACTCCGAATTCTCTTTATCTTCAAGTTGTAGAGATTCTCCAATCGAATGAACAGAACTTTCAAGTTGTTAAAGGTGTCACTTTTATTCTGCAAACACATCACCCATGAAAAACATGAATAGTCGTCAGTGACAACTAAACAATAAAGCTCCCCAAGATGACTTTTGCACTTGACAGGTCCGAATAGGTCCATATGCAATCGCTCAAGTGGCATCTCAACAGAGTTAACTTTCTTCACTTTGTGGGACTGTCTGTGTTGCTTCCCCTTCTTACAACTTACACACTTGTCATTCAGATGGAAATGTTTCACGTTTACTCCATCGACAAGTCCATTCTTCACAAGATGATTCATTTTTCTCAGATGAATGTGTCCCATTCTTCGGTGCCACATTATCGATTCCTTCTCGGTCGCCTTGGATAGAAAACATGTTATTTGCCCCTGGGATGTCATTGCCTTGGATATATCAAGAATATAAAGGTTGTTGACGCGGGGTGCCTTCAACATTACCCACTCCTTTGGAATTTTGAAGCCTGGTTTGAGGATGTAGCAGGATTTGTCATCAAAATGAACAGTAAATTGTTTATCACAGATTTGTCTGACGCTCAACAGATTATAGTCTATCTGTTTCACATATGAAATCCTTTCAAAGCTCACAATCCCATTACTCACGCTCCCTTCCATAGTGATATATCCGCCTTTATTCCCAGCAAATGCAACATATCCACCATTAATATTCTTCACGTCGAACAATAGCGCAAGATCCCCGGTCATGTGGCCTAAAGCTCCACTATCAACAATCCAAAGACTGCTAATAGGGCCAGCTGAAGCTCCCTGCACACATCAAGTAAAACAGTTAGTTCTTTTGGGGGACCCAAGCCTGAGTCTTGGGTCTTGGAATATCATTGTTCAAAGAAACATTCTCATCAACACTTTGTTTCGGATCAATCTTTTTAGGATTATTCAAAACATTTTCATTTTTCTCATTGGATTTTGAAGTTGAGGCACCTGGAGAACCATTTGGTGTCCAAGATTGTTCAGTTCTTTTCAAGATACGAATATGAGATTTTGGGTTCTCAGTTGATTTCTGAACATTGTTTGCAAAGGAAACTTTCTTGGTTACCTTATCTGACTTAACAGATTTAGGTCCAACACTTGACTTGACAATAGGTTTTGGTGGAACCCTTTGCCTATCATTTGTTGTGTTCACCACTGGTTTTCTCCATGAATGTTCCATAGCAATCCGATTTCTGCGATCATACTGAACTGGACGATTGTTCCTCGTTTGATAAAAATTGTTTTGATTATAAAACTGTTGTTGTTGAGGAACAACTCGTCTATGTGGTGGAATGTAATGATCAATCGGCTTCCTCATGGAATTCCTCACTTCAACTTCGTGCCTCTTATGCCTTACATACGGGCATTGAGCAAGTAAATGCCCTCTCTCTCCCCGCATTTAAAGCATGCACGGTATTCCTCAAAAACATTAGGAGCATTCGGTTGAGCAAATGATCGAACAGGATATTGATCATTATACTGTTTGTTCCTCAAACTCTCAGGGAGTGGCCCTTTTGAGTAAGTAGGCTCATGAAAACTGTTTGCTTTGTTTTTGGGTTTAATGAACTCTGTGACATGAACCTTTAGTTCTTGAGGAACATCCAAAAACAATTTCTTTAAAATTGCCGGTGGAAGCTCATTTGTTCTCTCATTTTTTGGGAACCAAATAGTGCTTTCTTGCCAAATTTTATCAATTTTAGCATAGTTAGCATTCTTAATTGGAAATTCCTCGTCAGAGATGATCTTATCAGATCCTTCCATCCGATAAAACACCTTGACTGGTTTGTCACAAGGTTCATTTTTAACATCTTTCTTAATTTCATTCTTTTCAGACTTTTTCTCACGATGCGCATTAGCCATCGGATGCACATGATGAGATGATGACACTGGTTCATTAGTAATGACGTGATTTTCTTTTGGAATTTCACATGCATTAGCACTTTGGTAACTACCAGAGTCATCACTCTCAGAGTCTGAATCAACACTCTCAACTGTAACACCCTCATCATTCAAACCTAAAATCGGCCTCACATCGGAATGTGGATCACCAATACTCGAGGTATTAGATTCATTTTCCGATGATGAGTCTGATTTTACCGAGCTCTCCGGTGTCACTTGATGACAGTTGTGATTTTCAAAAAGCACCGGAGATGGCACAGACTTATAGTTAGTGGTTTGGCCATCAATGATGTGGTCTACAACATAAGCAATGTGCTTATAACTCTCCAATTTCTTATTGACTTTTTCAGCAAAGCACTTAATGGCGGCCATTTCCAACTTAGTGTTCTCAATTTCATTGATATAGTTATTAATTGCAAGTTGTTTTAATGAAAGAGTATTTTTAAGGTCGGAAATGTCCTTTTTATATCCATCAAGCACTTTATTGAAAGCAATCAATTCTTTGCGAGTAGATTGATAGTTGATGATAGCACTATCACGTTGAACGCGAAGTTCTTTGTTTTCCTCTGTCAATCTATCACAAGTTCCACAGTATTTATTACTAGTAACATCAGTGCTACACTCAGAACTTACAGGTTTAGGAGGATCTGGTCAATATCATCATCCAAGGATGTAACACTCGCTTCTGCATCTGATTCACTGTCTGAATCTGAATAAACTGATTCACACTCCTCAGGAACATTAGAAACTGTGTCAATCACCACTCCAGGATTTGCCTCCTCAGCTTTAACCTCAACAGGTTCAGTCTCCACTTCCACTTCTTCCACCGATTCATCAACTTCAACCTCAGTTTCTTCTCAACTATCACCGACTCCTCAATATCAACCTGTCGGGCAACACAAGCCACATTTCCACCAGTTGTGATCTCCTCAACACCAATTTGCATCCCAGACCAGTCAAACCGTTCATCCTGCTGGATCACCAATGCTTGATTCTGATTTGTGTTCTGTTGGGTTTCATTTGGTGTAGTAATCGGTATGACTGTTCGGTTAGTGTTGTTTGGTGATTGGTTTTGAGTCTGGTTTGTTGTGTTTGGTTGTCTGATCTGGTTGTTGTTAGAGGTGTTTTGTCGGTTTTGGTAGTTGTTGTTACTTTGGTAAGAAACTTGGTTTTGGTTTTGTTGTTTACGGTTTTGGTAGCTTGCATTGAAAGGGTTTCTGTTACCTTGTTTAGGTGGCTGGGTGCATTCCCTTTTGAAGTGACCTTTCCCTCCACAATTAAAACAAGTCACCTTCTCCTTGTTGAACCCGTAGGTTGTATTTAGAGAAGTCCCCAAATCAGTTCTACTCGTCTTTTCAATAAACTCCGTTGCCCTTCTCATTATACTCGCAAAAGCCCACTGAATGTCAATTAGTTCCATCTCTTTCTTATCAATCTGTGCATAGTCTTCATTGGTCAAGTTATTGTTTCCAATTTGACTTGCAACCAACCCGTTATATGATGAAACCATTGTAGAGACTAGTGCAATATGTTGCTGAGCAACTTCAACAGTTACATTGCCCAAATTAGAAGTCTCCAAAACCACCGGTTGTTGACTGGGTTGAGTCATTGGATTCATGTATTGTGTTTGTTGAGGTGGTTGTTGTGATTGGCTTGTAGTATAGAATGCTGCTTGCTGCATTGGAGAGAATGGTGAAATGTAGGAATTATTGTATTGTTGTTGTGGTGGTGGTGGTGTGTATGATGGTTGTGAGTAGGTTGAGGTTTGTGCGATGTAGTTGATGGTTGGTTTTGGTGGTTCCATAACATTGGAAATACAAGCAACATGCGGTGCCACTACTCC
Source organism: Ambrosia artemisiifolia (assembly GCA_032199755.1). NCBI lineage: Eukaryota > Viridiplantae > Streptophyta > Magnoliopsida > Asterales > Asteraceae > Ambrosia > Ambrosia artemisiifolia. The sequence continues at coordinate 31,082,283 of CM063521.1, forward strand.
TCCTGAACTCGAGTTTCCAACTGGTGCTGAAGTACCTCCAAAATATAAACTTGGATTCTGAGGAATCTGTGATCTTTTAGCTTTCCTCTTTTCCTCAAGCTCTTTGTTCTCCAGCTTCTGCACAAACTCATTAATAGTCCAGAATTTGTAAGGATTCTTCTCTTTGAGAACTTCCACATGCTGATCCCAGTATGGTGGTAGAGCATCTGCAAACTTGTCCACCAAATCTGTCATAGGAATCTGTATACCATAACTAGACAACTCAGTTAGTAAATGACAATATCTAGGAGTTAATTCTTTTAGAGTTTCATTTCCAACATAAGTAAAATTCTCAAACTCTTTTCTCAAATCCTCCATCCTCAACCTTCTCGTCTTCTCATTCCCATAATGCCTATTCTTTAACACATCCCATAGTTGCTTAGATGTAGTGCATGTCCCAAACTGATGTAGTAAGTCGTTTGTGATCGCCTGAGTCAATTGGGAATAAGCTTTCTTCTCCACAGCAAACTTCTTTTTCTCCTCCTCTGACATACTCTCCAATGGAACTGGTTCACCGGTGTTCTCCAAAACCGGTGTAGTGTAACCTCTAGCTATCATCCTCCATGCCTCTGCACCCTCCACTCCCATGCCTTCCAGATGGATCTTAAACTTTTTCTGCCACTGGTTATATTCTTGCATCTCCATGAGCTTAGGTGGCCGATTCCCGCTACCTGAAGATAAGTCATTTATTAGTGTAGAAATAGCATTGGTAGTTTGAGTATTTACCACCGCTGCTGCTAGTCCCCAATAGTCAGGTTGTGGTGCTGTAGGTGCAACACTCTGAGGCATCGAGCTAGTCATCGCTATGTAATTGATTGGTTGCGAAGACTGTGTGCTCGTCTTTTGGGCTGCCACTGTCCATGGGTCCATCACTTGCTGTTGTGGTTGTGTCGTTGCTGGTCTCGGGGTAGTCGGAAAATTCCACATGATGTTCACGAACATCGAAAATCACAACACTTAGAAAATTTTCTAATCTCAGATCTACGTTCGCCCAGAATGATCCTACTTTCATCCCTTTCTGTCACTTTCGTCCAAAATAGTAACACCCGAATGTAGACTATGAACCAGAATGTGAAATAACCAAACTAGCTTTCCACTTTCGTCCACTTAGATTCAGATTCGACCAAACCTATTCCACTTTCGACCGCCCGATCCTTCGAATGTGGAAATTCTTACCCGAAAGTGAAAAATTCAAACTCAAAATTCTAGAATCGACCAGAATGAAGCTACGTTCGACCAGAAAACACTCACTCTCGCCCACTCTAGGTCAGGTTCGCCCACAAGACTCCAGATTCGCCCATTTTACTTCTGAAAAACGGTTATTTTGATCTCTGATTTTCAAAAGTTTATGGATTTAGATGATCTTTATCAGGTTTTGATTCGGAATTGATTTGGAACAACTTTAATTCTTGGAAAACTTGATTTTAACACCAAAATCAACTCGAAAATCTTCAAAAACACTCAAAAACCATTTTCAATCAAAAACAGATGAATTTTGACAAAAATTAAGTCCAAATCAGCTCTGATATTATCAATTTTGTTGTTGTATGATATGTATGGCTCTGATACCACTTTGTAGTTGAAAGAATTTAGCTAAAACAGGAAAATATGATCATACAAGTCACAAATCTAGGTGCGGAAACCCTAGATATGAACAAAATGATAATACTCGGATCAAAACACGTAAAACATCATTTCAAAGACTTTTTCATAGATTAACTTTCACAAATACTTGATTACAATCACTCATACGTTAATCTAGACCTTTCTAACACTTTTACAAAATCCACACGAACCTGACCCTCAAACACACACTTTCTGAAAACTCTAGCTAACTTAGAAAACATCAAAATCTATTTATAGGTGCTGCACATTCGCCCAGTGTGATGGTGCGAATGTGGACATAGTCCACATTCGCCCACATACACAGTACGAATGTATCTTCTTGTTCAGTAAACTTCACCTTCGCCCAGACTCATTCTACCTTCGCCCATTTACTTCACCTTCGGTCCTTCAGAAATACAACTAACACATGTTAATCTAGCTAATCCAATCACTAGTCGCAATAAGTGCATCTAAAATCTATTTTCTTTGACAGCTCACCAAGTTTGTTGTTGATCATCTGAAGTTGAATGTTGTTCTTCAACTCCAAAACAGTTGTAAAAGACTTGAGATGTTGAGAAATTAGGGTGTTCATCATCTGGTACAGGGGACCAGCTGGGTTGCATAGGTGGTTCAAGTCTATGCTAGATGTCCCAGTGAATTGGGTAGGCTTTTGATGTGGGGGGGGTGTTTTTGGGTGATCTTCAGTATGAACTGAAGATGCCACTTTAGGGGAATTAGGGTTCAAGTCGTCTTTAACTTGATCCTTTTTGACCAGCTCTTTGTGCTTAGAGACATCAGATTCAGGACCTTCACAATTAGCCGTCAATTCATGTTGTGGAGAGTTTGAATCATCATCTAAACTAATGGAATCATCTGAATCGCTGGTGATGTCTTCAATGAGAACATCATCAGTAATATCATGAGCTAGGCCCAACCTAGTTGTCTCATGAACCTTTTTATCTTGGTAGTGAGGTTTTCCTACTTCAGGCATAAAGCCTTCATCAGTAGTTACCGCATTTGAGGTCTTAGCTATGTTACTCCTGTCATCAGATCCACCACTGGGTTGTAAATGAGTAGTAGCAGCCTCAAATGTACCTATCCTATCTAAGTTTGGGCTTAGACACCTTGGTTCATCCTCATCTCTTGGGATAGGGCTAGTAATATCCACATCCACGTCTGTTGTTGATGGTTTATCCCCTGTTTGATGTGTTTGTTGGGGATTAACATGCTTGGATGGGACTTTTTCTTTTAGCCCAGAGAGAAGTTTGGCAATTTCAATAGTTGAATGTGATAGTTCAGGTTCAGTAGGTTTGGGTAATGGGTCAGCAGTTTCAAATGATGGATCAGTAGTTATGGGCTTTTTAAGTTTCTTCCTTTGAAATAAAATGGTTATAGGAGCTCTTTTGGGGGTTTGAGATGGATGAGACTAAGAGGATGTTTCAGTCACATCTTTAACAAGTGCAGATTGCACATCAGCAGTTTCAGGCATCTCAACTTCCCGAACTGCCTTTCTTTTAGGGTTAGTGGTTTTTGGTTTTTGTTGTTTTGGTTTCTTGGACCTTTTAGGTTTGGATTTGGAAGATGTTGGTTCCTTGGGAACTGTTTCTTGTTCCCCTTGGTCATCTTCTGGCAAAAGTGCCGGTTTGTTATGGCTAGAGAATACTTGTGAAGTCAAAGGGTTTAAAGTTGTTGACTTCCCAACAAGTACTCCCTCTTCAAGTTCTTTTATTATGCATTGCATAACGAATCCTGGGTATAACAAAACTCATTAAAGAAAAGTGTTGATGCCTTAAAAGTTGTTTCATTCACAATTGAATGAAAGATTGGTTGAAAAGTTGAAGGCATCTAATCATAAGATCCAGTTTTAGGACTTAAACACATGATTATATAATAAAATAACAGTTTATACTTTTTATCAAAATATTTTTTATAAACTGTTGCATGTGATAAAGTACCTTGGTAACCACACTCAGTCATGGTTAAGTGAATATCAGCAGTGGGAATATGCTTAGGAGCTTCAGCATCATTTAAGCCAAGTCTTACTCCCAATGATTCAGGTGTGATTGCCATATGTTTCCCTTGAATGGTTGACTTGAGGGAAATCACCTTGTTGTTCACATTCACCGCCTCTTCATTAGCCCATAACTCATTAAGAGTTTGAATATGGATTGGAGGATCAATGGTGAAAGATGTGTTGTACTGGGATTTGACGACTAAATCAGTGATTTCGTCGTATTGGGACCAGGCTGAATCCTTGTCAAAGTAGCCTCGTTGATTGTGTCCCTGTTTAAGAACGAGAGCCATGGTTTTGTTTGATCGAACAGTGTTTTAGGTTAGAGAGCGGGTGTTTGACTTTGCTTTGAGAGAGAAAGAGGGAATTTTGCTTTTTGAATGGATAAGTCTGAGAAAAAGGTATTTATCAGAAGTTTTTAACCGCCTAGGTCAAACTTCTAAAGTGTGAAAAGTCTAATTTTCCTTTTTTGACCTAACTGCTGATGAAACAAATTTCTTTATCAGTAGTTTCCATATTCTCTTCAGTAGTTTCAAACAACTGATGAGAATGACTTTTAAAACACATTTATAACTTCTGATGATTATCAGTACTTATCCTTTTCTGAAAATTTCCCTTTTTAATGTTCTTAAAACATCAGTAGTTTCTCTCTTCTTTTATTGTTTATCAGAGGTTTTGAGACAAATTAATAAACACATAAGTGAAAGTAAAATATGTGCAGAAAAATGAAAACACTTACAGACTTTACTCAAAATTTAGCATCCCAAGCATGGATACTAACCTCTGAAATGTTATGTGTCAAGAGGTTTGGTGAAGACATCAGCTATTTGATTAGCTGTTGTCACATGTTTCACCTCAATCTTGCCTTTTTCATAGCAATCCTTTATGAAATGATACCTGATTTCAATATGTTTATTCTTTGAAAACTGAACAGGATTTTGAATGATGCTAATGGCAGATTTACTGTCTACTAAAAGTGGAGTCTTAGTCTCTTTGATTCCATAATCAAGAAGTTGATATTGGAGCCATTGGATATGTGATGTACAGCTTACAGCAACAATGTATTCAGCTTCAGCTATTGAAGTTGCCACAGATGTTTATTTCGTTGATTGCCAAGACACCAAACAGTTTACTAAGAATGACAACCACCAGATGTTGATTTTCTTGACATTTTGCACCTTGTATAGTCACTATATGAAAAAGCTGTTAACTTGGTATTGTTTGAAGCAGGATACCAAATTCCTAATGTAGGAGTTCCTTTCAGATATCTAAAAATTCTTTTGACAGCAATTAAGTGTGCTTCCCTTGGTGCAGATTGATATCTAGTACAAACACAAGTTGAAAATGTAATATCTGGTCTAAAAGCAGTTAGATACAAAAGGGAACCTATCATACATCTATACATGGTTTGATCAACCTGTTTTCCTTGGTCATCTGGTTCAACTTGTGTGGTTGGTGTCATGGGATTGGAACATGATTTACAGTCTTGTAAAGAAAATTTGTTTGATAATTCTTTACATATTTGGATTGATGTATAAAAGTTCCATTTGTTTGTTGCTTGATCTGCAGTCCAAAAAAGTACTACAGTTCTCCTATTGTACTCATCTCAAATTTTGATTGCATGAGTTTCTTAAATTCATCACACAGTTTTGGGTTTATTGAACCAAAAATGATGTCATCATCATAAATTAGAACAAGTAATACATGATTTCCAACATGTTTTATGAAAAGTGTTTTATCAATGGAGCCTCTTGTGAAGTGATTTTCATGTAAAAAGTTGGAGAGTGTTTCATACCAGGCTTTGGGAGCCTGTTTTAGCCCATAAAGTGCTTTGTCAAGTTTGTACACCCACTCATGATGAGAAGGATCCTCAAACCCAGATGGCTGGCAAACATACACTTCCTCTTTTATTTTTCCATACAAAAATGCACTTTTGACATCCATTTGAGAAACTTTTATTTTGTTGGAAATTGCATAAGCTAAAAATAACTTGATAACTTCAAGTCTTACAACTGGTGCAAAGGTTTCATCATAGTCAATTCCTTCTACTTGTGAATAACCTTGTAGCCCTAGTTTTGCCTTATTCTTGATAATCATACCAGCTTCATCTTCTTTATTGCTGAAAACCCATCTTGAGCCAATTGGTAGCTTGTTTGGAGGTAAGGGACAGATTTCCCAAACCTGTTGCTTCTTGAATTGGAGCAACTCATCTTGCATAGCTTGAACCCAATTGTTGTCTTCGAGGGCTTCTTGATATTTCTTTGGTTCCAACTGAGAAATGAATGTTGAGAATAAGAAAAAGTTGGAAAGCTGGTTTCTTGTAAGTACCCCTAATACAATATGACCCATGATTTGATCCAATGGATGATCCTTGTGTTCAATTAGTTGTTGTAAACCTGTACTTGAAGATGGCTCTTGAACTTCTTCAAACAAACCACTGAGGTTAATAATATCTGATTCTGCTGTATGTAGTGGTTTAGGAGTTTGTGGAGCTGAATCAGAAGTTTGAGTTTGTTCATCAGCAGTTGTTGAAGTAGCAGTTTGTAAAACTTCTGATGGTTTAAAAGTTGATTTGATAACTGTATTGGGAGTCCATGATGGAGGACCATCATCATCAAACCCTTGATCACCATAATAAGTGGGTTTGGATGAAGTAACAGTCTTTCCAGGTCCAAAATTAAAACTATCAAGGTCAAAAAGTTTAGTAGGATGTGCTGGAATGAGAGTGTGTTTTGACTCATTGAACTTGATATTCAGTGTTTCTTCAACTATCTTGGTTCTTGAATTGAATAATTTGTAAGCTTTTCTTATTGGAGAAAAACCAACAAAATAACCTGAATCAACTTTTGCAGCAAACTTTGAAATAGAGTCTTTAATGCTGAGGATAAAACATTGACATCCAAAAGCCCTGAAAAGGAGACGAGGGGCTTAATGCCATGATGAACTTCATAGGCAATCTTGGAATGTCTCTTGTTGATAAGAACTCTATTCTTAACATAACAAGTTGAGTTGACTGCTTCAGCCCAAAAATACAATGCTAGGCCTGAAATACAATGCTAGGCCTGAATCAGCTAACATGGTTCTTGCTGCTTCAATTAATTATCTGTTCTTCCTTTCTACCACACCATTTTGTTCAGGAGTTCTGGGAATACTGAACTGTCTAACAATCCCTTTAAACAGACAAAATTCATCCAGAGTTTGTTCCTGAACTCTGTCCCATTGTCACTCTTGATGACTTTGACAGAGAGAGAATATTGCTTCTCTACTTGTAGAATGAAGAACTTGATAATTTCAGCTACCTCATCCTTGGAGTTTAAGAAGAAGACCCATGTGAATCTTGAGTAGTCATCAATGATGACCAAGCAGTACTTCTTCTTACCAAGGCTCATGATCTTGACTGGTCCAAATACGTCCATATGGAGTAGTTGAAGACATGCAATAGTTTTTGATTCTTCAATAGATTTATAGGAGGTCTTATGTTGTTTACCTTTAAGATAGGAAACACGGTGTTCTTTACACTGGTATTCCTTTAAAGGTAGACCTCTGACTAAGCCCATTTTTGTGACTTTGTTAATGGTTTTAAAGTTCACATGGCCAAGTCTCCTATGCCAGAGATCAGTTTCTGAAGTTGATGCCTTTGAGAAGAAACAGTTAGTGTTTTACAGTACTTTGTCTTTTTCAATGTCCAATGCATAGACATTGCCACATCTTTTGGCTATCAGCAAAGTATGATCTTCAATGATCTTCTCTATCAAATTCTGGCCTTCTGATTATATGGTCTTGCATGCTATTTTGGTGAAAAAGGAAGAATATCCTTTGTCACACATTTTAGTGACACTCAGCAAGTTATACTCCAGGTTTTCAACCAGATAGACCTTTTCAAACCGCATTTTGCCTAAGGATACATTGCCATATCCTAGCACATATCCATTGGCATTTTTCCCAAAGGACACAGATCCTTCTTATTGACTGATAAAATTGTTTATCAGGTATCTGCATCTTGTCATGTGCATTGAGCCTCCACTATCAACATACTAAATGCTATTCAAACCTCTGGAGACCCTCTGCACAAAATAGCAAATTAGTTTGATTTGGAAACCTAAGCCAATTTGGCTTTGGCTTTGCTCTTGAGAACAGGAATAGTTTGTTGTGGACCATTTTTAGAAATCCATGTCTTTTTGGCAATGGATTTTTCTTTAAGGGCAATGGTGGTGTCTTTTTGAGGACCACCATCAACTTGGTCCTCAGAAGTTTAACCATTTTTATCAAATTTTTAACCTCAGTAGTTTGTGAAACTACTGATGGTTTGGGTCTAACTTCTGAAGAAGAATTTTGAGAAAAAGGTTTTTGTTGAGATTTAGTCTTTCTCTGAGAAAAGGTGTTGCTTGGTTGTTGTTTGTTGGGATAGAAAGTATTTTCAACTAGACATGCATGTAGAATTGCTTATGTAAAATGGGTTGAGTCTTGTGTCAGCAATTGATGTGACATCTCCACGAAAGCAATTCTACATGCAATTCTACATACTCACCCAAAATAGCAAATTCTAAGGAGATCAACGGTTTGATGGTCCGGGAGATCAACGGGAGTCGGTTATGCACATATGTCCAAGGGTTGGTTATTCGAAGGATCACCGGGTTAAAATCCACACAGTTGAGTCTTGAGCCGGAAGTTAGTGAATTATCGTAAACATTTTAGTAATCCAGTAATAAGTATTTAACAATCATTATATAACTTGTCGATATGTGAATACATGAATTAATGTGATAAATTAGCAAATAACGCGCCAAAAACTAGGCGGCCCTGCAGGGGGCCACTATGATTCATAGTAATGAAAAAGTAGGAGACCATGATTCATAGTAGTGAAAAACTATGAGACTATGATTCATAGGAGTGTAAAAAGTAGGAGACTAATATTCATAGTAGTGTTAAAAGTAAGAGACTATAATTCATAGTAGTGTACAAAGTAGGAGACTATGATTCATAGTAGTGTAAAAAGCAGGCGACTATGATTCATAGTCGTGTCCTGCAGACCATAGTTGCCCATCTGGTCTGGAATGACAAGAAACACCTATAAATACATTCCTTAACTTGTTAAATATCATTTGTGCAACCCTAACTCGCCCCAAACCTCTCTCACACCATCCTTAACCCCTAAAACAAATTTTGTTCCCTAAACTACCATTTCCAAACTTAATCATCATTCCCAAGCAATATATAAGGTGTGTTATTTATCCTAAGCTCTTGTTAAGTCGTTATTTTGAACCCCAAAGGTCCTGACCTGATTTTATGGGGCTTCTATCCTTTAAAACATCTGAAAAACAATTCTAAACTATATCTAATCATTTCTACAAGTTTTTGATGAAGGATACAAACTTTAAATGGGTTTCGAAGTTCTAAACATGGGGATTCTTGTATGTTTGATACTTTCGTGATATGAATAAGTTGTTAGGATCAATTTCTCAGGTTTTGAAGGCCGTTTGATGTGTTTTGTGAATAATATGAGTTTTGACCCGTTTGAGGGCATTAGAAGGATCTAGGATATTATGTGTTGATTGATGATTGTTTGTTGTTAGTGTTTATGCTAGGATGATGTAGTAACAGTATGATGATGTCTAGGATGTGATTATGTGATAAAATCTTATTATTTGCCATTTAGGGTAAAGTTTTCATGCATTGATGTGACATATCCTTAATATTATCCATTTTGGGTAACATTTGCAGTTAACAAGATAAACAAACAATTATTTGGGGGGGTTCTTGATTGGAATAGCTTGTTTAATGTTCGGGGATTGATTGAGGATGTTACAACTGGATTTGGATATGATTTGGAGGGTTTCGCACGCAAAATGGACATAACCGCAAAATGGAGATAACCTACAAAGCAGGTGACTATGAATGATAGTCGCCAGGTCTGGGGACGACTAGGGTTTATAGTCGTGTACATGGCAGGCGACTATGAACAATAGTCGCATGTTTTGATACGTAGTCATGTGTTTTGATACCTAGTCGTGTGTTTAATACCAGAAGTGTGTTTTGGAGCCTCGTAACATCTTTTAACAACTAGAAACATATTGTAAACCCAGTGACATGTCTAAGAACCTCGTAACTTGCGTTATGGCTTATACATGCATTATTTGAACTATATGCATGAACTTGTGAACTGTTATACGTATAAGGTGAATATCTGTCACACCCTCAAATTTCCACGTGCGGGGTTTTACCGCGAGGCGCGTGACACACAAGGATCCATGTCAACGGTCACAACAAACGACAACTATATGAGGAAAATACGTAAACCAAACCATGCATAAATCCAAAACAAAATCTCGAAATACAGCGGAAGCATCATAAGTTTACAAAATCCCAAGTGAACATAAAACATCAGTTTAAAGTTTGACGACCAAATATGAAATAAGATCCTAGACGCGAGTGCGACTCCGTGCGCCTAGCCCAACTGCTGCTACCTTAGCGACCTAAGAAAACATGCTAAATCTGTTAACATATAATGCTGGTGAGTTCACAGGTTTTTCAATAAATGTTTCGTTAATCCTTTAAAACCGTTACCGTTAATACTATGCTTGTGTGAACGCTAGCTAGGCGTTACATATATATTACTACTACGGGTGAAACCATTGCTGACTGTGTTGTTACCGTGTGATACCCTTATGTTCCGAACTACCGTCATCACCGGTAGGCCTTGTGTGATCGAGACAATATGCACCCGCCCGGCCTCCAGCCGTCGAGTGGGGTTTGTCAGGCCCAATATCACTATCCACATTTCCCCGCTACATCCCTGTATTAGTGGTTTCTAAGGGACTTTTGATGAACCCTATAGTAATGAAATGTGAGCCATAGTATAACATTAAAATGTGTGTTTCAAAATATGTAAGCATGTTTCTCCCCCGAAAACAAAACCAGTAAAGTGTGGGGCCGTGAACTCACCTTAGGTTGCGTCTTCTGTTGTAAAAAAGAGATCCGACATGTGTGTGATAGCCCCAACTAGTGGCAACCTATCAATGAGTTTACATAACTGTGATGACTACTAACCCGAAGGCTAACTAGTCCCCGATTGTCCAGATCTTGACTCTGTGTGTTTAAAAGTGTGTTTGAACATTAACCGGACATCCCAGACAGACCTGACATCCCATTGGTGACCCATTACATTAACTAATCAAGTACATAGTGTTAACATACAAGTTTTAAGCATACAACACTTAGTTTGCACCAAAAATTTCACATACAGAGTCGTAGGGTCGAATCAGCATGGAATTGGGCCAGGTTCCACGTTCGCCCCCCAGAAGCAACGTTCGACCCTCAGAAGCTACGTTCGACCCCCAGAAGCTACGTTCGACCCCCCAGAAGCCACATTCGACCCCCAGAAGCCACGTTCGACCCCAGAAGGCACGTTCGACCCACATGGGTCGAATGAATTGCACATTGGACCCCTACAGCCTTAAACATCCTAAAACGCACCAAATCGCATCAAAACTATCAAAAAACATCACGAAACAACACAAAATGCTGCAGTCAAGTATGAATAACATATTCGTACAAAACCCCACCAATTTTATCCCAAAATCTATCCGTTTTAACACTTACCCAAAATGGCAAAAATCATGAAAACCTCACATTACGCATGAAAACTTTACCCAATTAGGAAACTTTCTGAAATCATTCAATAATCAACTCAACATGTTCAGATCATCATGTGTAACAAAACCCCTAATCTATCAAAATCCCCAAAATGAGTAACATATCAACATTTAGCAAACAATAACCTAGGATAACCAAATCTCATCATTAATAACAGTTCTAAAACATTCCTATAACATCTATATAACATCAAATCACCAAGAAACACATAGTACAACATAGAACATCATCAATACATCATAAAAACATCACTAACACATGTTAACTTGTATGAACCTTATGTTTTATGATTAGGTTTTGTTTAGAATGATGTTAGAAAGGTTTTTAATTGTGAAAACCATCTTAAAACAGATCTGGACTCTTGGTGTTTCATAAAAACAAATTAAAAATGCCTTTTAAAAGGGTTTAGGATGAAGAACACACCTTAGATCTTTGTTTAGAAGATGTTTGTAGGTTAGGTTATGAAAAACAAGATAAAAAAACTCCTTCCCCAGTGATTAATATTGATAGAGAGTGTTTAGAGGCGTTTAGGCTTTGTGAAATGGTGAAAATGACAAAGTGTGATATTACCCAGGCCAGGTTCGAACCCAGGCATAGGTCGAATGTAACTTGGTATGGTCAAATGAAGCTTTTAAGCTTCACATTGCCTGGTTCGACCCCCCCCCCCCTTAAGGTCGAACCAAGGCTGGTCTCTTCCAGATTTTCCAGTTTTGTCGTTTTAACTCATTTTAACACATCCTAACACATGTTAATCATATAGAACCATGTATAATCATATGAACATCGTTAAAGCACGTATTTACATATCGTATCACATATATAAATCATTTCATGTTTGTTACTTAATCTAATTTATGTAATTCACCAACAGCGGGACTCGTAATGTGTGTGTGTGTGTGTGTGATTAACCCAATGATCCTCCGAATCATTGAACCCTGGACAATACGTAATGAAATCTGACTCGACCGAACTAGTTAAATATGTTTAAATAAACGTTTTTCGCTAAGGTAGACTTATGTGTTTGTAAAATGTTGACCTAAACGTGCCGGGTGTCACATCATCCCCCTGTTGAAAGAATTTTCATCCCGAAGTCAAAGAGAATGAAACGATAAGAAAGAAAAAAAAATTCCGGTCGTCACATCACCCCCCTGTTGAAAGGAATCTCGTCCCGAGATTCACTCAGCTTCAATAGTAATGAGTGCCGACCTATGTGTGTACCCAAGTAACGTTTTTCCCGAAATGCAAACGGAATGAGAATCATGAACGAAAGGTGATAACAACAGTCGGGGAACCAATTCCCCAAGATGAATACAGGGCAAAGGACCCCTCCTGATCGAAGGCCTAATGGAAACCACTGTGATAGGTATAAATGACCCACCAGTACCATCCAAGTAGCATCTCCAAAAGACCCACCTCAAACCAATGAATAAAAAACGATGACCAAGTCCAATACCAAAAACACTCAATGGATACCGAACGCTCAACGATGTGAATATGGATAAAACAAAAGTATGACGAAAGATAAGAAAAGAAGACGCACCAGTAACAGTATCAGGGTCCTCCTGGTTCTCCCTAGCACCAATAACATAAGCATGAGCACTGTAGATGAAGAATTTTATCTAAAACAGGATTATATGATCATACAAGTCACAATTCCAGGCGTGGAAACCCTAGAACTGAACAAAATGATAATACGCAAATCACAACACGTAAAATACCTTTTCAATCAACATTTCATAGATAACTTGTTTCAAAATGTTCATACACAGACTTTATAAGTTAATCTAAAACACTTTCACACGACCTGAATCTAGAGAGCAACCTGACCTCGACACACACACTTTCTAAAACTTTTCTAACTTACAAAATGAGCCAAAACTATATATAGGATCTGCACGTTCGCCCATAGTTAAGGTACGAATGTGGACTTTGTCCACATTTGCATTTGCCCTGTTCCCAAGTACAAACGTGCCTTATACACTTCTGCATCCTACATTCGTCCATCCACAATCTTCCTTCGCCCCTCTAGATCATACATTCGTCCATCCAGAACTCACCTTCGCCCATCCATATTCACATTCGCCCTTCTACAAAAACTCTCTAACATATGTTAAGTCACAATCCAAATCATTAGTCGCATAAAGTGCATCTACAAACTCCCCCTCGACTATTGATTGGATTGCCTTCTAGCTTCATCCATTGCTTTGTTCATTAACTTGAGTCTAACCTGCTTCTTTTGTACTTTCGTCATCTCAGGCTCAAGTTTTCTCTTCGTAGAGCGCTTCGGCACATCAGCTATCTTCACCTTCTTACCCAACTTCGTATCCAGGTTGCTACCGGAGTTGATATCATACGCAAAGCACACTCCAACAACCTGCTGATACTTCTTCGCTTGTGATGCATCATTGGGATCACTATATATCGGGTTATAGTAAAGCATTATGATATCTTCGAAAGTACAGTTGATGAGCCACATCGGATCAAAAACGTGTATCTTCTTATACTTATCCTTCCCATCTCTCAACACAATCACAGCCTCTGGATTCCTCCAATCATAATACCAGAAGATAAAGTCTTCACTGAAGTGTTGTTTTAAAGGCATCAAAGGAATCTTCCTCATCACTTCAGGAGCTTTGTAAATCAAAATCACCCGCTTCTTACCCGTTCTAGGATCAACATCCCTATGAACTTTTCTTCTTGGGTATTGAGGCTTAAACATATTCCACTTCGTTATACTCTCCCAGACCAACCTATCAGCAAACCAACCCACAGCTGTGTTATTTACAGATGCACCAGTCATAGGAAATCTGCAAATATCTCTAACTGCCCAGTACGGTAGAGTTAATAAATCATGAAATCTGTAGAAGTACAGAATTTCTAATTCCCACTTGACTGCTTTACATTTAAGTCTTCCAAGATACTTCCAACCAAGAGCTCTGCCTTTGAACATCTGATTGTGATACCTATAGAATCCACCTTGAGCTTCCGGCTTAGGCCTTTTGTCATCAGTTTCTTTCAACTTCCTTAATAACGTCTTCAGATCATCATTCTGTTCAGACGGTTTCTGCTGATCTCCATCAAATACCTTCTCAACAAACTCCTCACTACGCTTCTCAGCTTTCTTTCTAGCTTCTCTTTGACGTAGTTTGGTGAAGTCTGGGAATACCTCATTTTCATTATTCTATCTAAAGTACTGAGGGTACTCTTCATGAGTAATATCCTCTATTTCAATCTCCTCCATCTCCGGTGTATGTTTATCATCAGAATGATATCCAATATCCTTTTCAGGAATACTTGGAATCATTTGATCTGCCATAATCTCTTCCAAAGTCTTTCCCACTCGCTGTGCTATACCTTCCAAAATCTCCTTAGCTACAGTAGCAGACACTTCACCTTCTTCCAGATCAGGATCATTGTATTCTAGTTCATACCTCATGTCCTCTGTCTGAAAGATCTTAGCAAACTTTCCTGTGAATTCAATCGTCCACTCTCTCTTCTCAAGCATCTCACGATAAACATTCTTTGCATCATCAGATAGAGATCTCACTTTCTCATTCCAAAATATACTCTCATCTGAATCTACATTCTCACCAGCTTTCTTCTTTGAACTCGACTCTCCTGCATCACCTTTCTTAGTCTTTCTTTTCTCAAAGGTAAACTTACTTGAGTCATCTCCACCATCATCATCACTATCATCACTCTCATCATCATCTTTACTACCCGATCCCTCAGCATCATCATCCTTATCATCTTTATCAGATTCATCATCAGAACCTTCCTCTGACTCATCTTCTTCATCCTCTTCTTTATCTGATTCTTCAAAATCTACTTGTTCCTCTTCTCTCTCTTTATCCTCCTCTCCCTCTTTCAACTTGGGAGCTTCACCATAGAGTTTATCAAGTAAATCGCTCATCCGTTTGTTTTCTTTCTTCAGCTCTTTGTTATCAACTTTCACGAGCTTTATCATTCTCCTGTTTCTGTTACATTTTACTTCAAGTTCTTTCTTCTCTTCTTCAAGCTGTTTCAGCTTTTTATCAATCTCATCTTGATTTGTCTTTGATGCAACCACAATCTGAAGCATCTTTTCTTCATTCTTCTTGAACTTATTGATCTCAGCTTGTTGAGCAACAATCATCTTCATCATATCTTCCATCTTTTTGTTAACTTGTTTCATCACATCACCAGAAACAGTAACTTTGGATGCTTTGGAAGATTCAACCTCTTTAGTCTTCTCTTTTCCAGGCTTGAACATGTTAAGAACATTCTCTAAAGTAGCTTCCAAGTCAGGAACTACCTCAGGTTGTTTTGCCTTTTTCTGCTTCTTAGTAACAGATGAAGATACCTTGGATGATGTACCAGCTTCAGGTACTTTCTTACCCTTCAATAACAACTCAATCTCCTTTTCTCTAAGCTTCTTCGTGCTAACTTACTTCGCCATCGACTTGTGCTTTGGATTCTTCAAGTTAACAACAACTGTCGATCCTTCAAAATCTCCAACATCAACTCCTAACTCTCATTCAACATCAATAGGATCTTTCTGTAAGGCTTCTTCAACAGACTTGTTAAGAGATTCAGACTCCCCAACCGCAGTGGCCTTGCGTTTGGTAGTCTTTACTAATTCAGCTTCAGAGTCCCATTGCTCTTCCTCCTCAGTCTCCTATGAATCAACCGAATCTTCATCTACCAAACTTGTACCTTTCTTTGCAGTTGATTTCTTTCTTGCACCTTGTTTCTTAGATTCACCCTGATCAATCTTCGCTTTGCCCTTCCCTTTGGCTCCAGCGTTTTTCACTTGCCTCTTCCTCTTAGTACTTGCATCAGCATGCACTAGAGGATCATCCGTATCAGAATCACTCTTATCATGCCTTGCTTTGTTCAATCCTTGGTCAGTGTAACCCGGATTAACTAAAGCTCCAAACAATCTTCTATTCGGTGGCTTCTCATTGTCAGACACACCCTTGTATCCTTTCATCCTCACAAGCGTTCTGATATTCATGTGATCTTGACCTAAAACCATCGTCGGATCCTTCCTCAAATTGGGATATTTGTTGTCAAAGATCATCATCAGGAACCTTGGATATAACATAAACTTCTTCGACTTTAGACCTTTCAACATCTCCAGCATATGGTCTAGTATCATTCCAGCATTGTTAAATGGTTTGTTGAGAGTCAACGCAACCATTAACAAACTCAAGCTCTTCCTCATAACGTCATAACCACCACTAACGCATCCAAAGACATGAACAATGACGTGTGCAAAGTACTTAAACTGCACACTCAGCTTTCCTTTATGAAGTGCACCATCAGTTATCGGACCTTTGTACTTCATCCTTAGAAAACAAACTCTCTGCTCGGTCATCGATAGAACTTTGGGATTTGTACTCTCTTCAAACTTGATCTTGAGAGCCTCTTTGATGTCATCTTCAGTAATGAACATCTCCATCCCTTGAATAACACTTCGGATAACCGTCTTATTTTCCCAGTAATCATATCTTGCGTTCTTCCAGAAATCTTCTACAATATCATTGTGAATGATGGTTGGTGTGCCTATGGCATGTATGATTCCGCTTCTCCTCAAAAAGTCCACAATTCCTGTAAACTCTGTATTCTTCAAAACATCACCAACATAGGCACAACAATTATGCGGTGCTTCAAATGGCCATGCTTGTGGTACATTCTCAGCTTCAGCCATCTGTAAATCAAAAATCAGAAAAATACATCAAAACACAAAAACGATAAACTTAGAAAATTTTAGGTTTTTATCAATTTCCACTTTCGCCCGTTTTACTTAGTATGAATGTGGAATTTTATGGTTCGAAGGTGTAATTTTGAACCGAATGTGGAATTTCTTGTGTTAAAACACACATTCGTCCGTTTTGATTTACCTTCGACCCTTAGTTTCTACATTCGCCCGTTTATTAGGGTCGAATGTGAACCTGTATTAGACCCAAATTTAAAATTTGTTAACTAATCTGTTTTGGCTTCTAATTTTGATTCACACTAGTCCTAACATGACCGACTAAGCCTAACAAACCATCAATTGTTAATTTCATTCAATTTTTATTAGTTTTCTAGACGAGTTAGGGTTTGAAACCCTCGAACAATCGATTAACACATTTAAACAACGAATTAACCTCATTCCTTCTATCTTCTCCCCCTAAAACTAATAAGGATTGAATCTTTGACAAAAAATTGTATGAAAACATGTCATATGAATCCAGACTAAATAAACTAGGGTTCGAAAAGAAAAACCCCAATTTCAGTCGTGTTCCTTGTCCATTACCTGTAAAAATAGAGTTAAAATGATCAGCAAATAACAGGGAATCAAATTCTAGGGTGAAAAGAAACAGGGCAACAAGTTCTTGCAACTTAGAAAAATTTGGAAAAATAGCAGAATGAGGGTTCGAATGTGGGTTGGCTTTATATATAGATGACACGTTCGCTCTTTAGCACTGGACGAATGTGGTATATTTCCACATTTGTCCCAACTCAATGGCACGAAAGTGAAAAAGAGACCCGAAGGTGAAAATAAAGTAAAAAGATTCCACCTTCGTCCAGTATCAAAAGCACGAATGTGTAAAAATTTTCCACATTCGACCCATTTAAGGGGCGAATGTGAGATGGAAAATTTTGAAAATTTTACCAAATCACGAAATCGAATCCCGTTCAACATTTTTCAACACGTTAAGGCTCAAACACTCATCATTTCAGTTTAGAATGATACAAAGCTCAGAAGGTTTCATCAAATCTCAGAAATTGACCATCAAACACCGTCGGTTATCTAAAAATAAAGCAGAAATGCAAAACTTTTGGTTTTTCTGAAATTTATATCAAAACACATCTAAAATCTTTTTGAGTTTTGTATCTGTGACGACCTGGAAAATTTTTCTTCTTATTTGCTTTCTCTCTTCGACTTCGGGAAATTTTCGGGACGAAAATTCTTTCAACAGGGGGATGATGTGACACCCGGCAATTTCCGGTAACTAACTTTTGAAAACTTAGTAAGTCTACCTTAACGAGTCGCGCATACGTTACACATAACAGGGTCAGTCGAGTCGAGTCGCACACCATTGGGGGTTTTAACACACGCAAGTCTCGAGTCCTGGGAATTGGTGAACGAGTGTGAACATGTTTATTTCCACGTATTATGTGTTTATAATCATTATGTGACTTGTCGGTATATGAAAACGTGTTAACATATGTTAAAACGGAGTTTAACGCGCCAAATGCACAACATCAGACCCTGAAGGCGATTAGGATGACCTAATTGCCTTCATGAGGGCGATTAGCATGATGATATAGGCGATTGGGCATGTCAGGTAAGCGATTGGGGGGCTAATCGCCTATAGTGAAGGCGATTAGCAGCCCTAATCGCCTGATAAAGCTGCATAATCGCCTATAGGGTACCTGACGACTAGAAACGCCTATAAATACCACCCTTGACCTCCAAAACACCATTTATGCAACCCTAGCTGTCCCATAACCCATACCAACACACAAACACTCTCTGGAACCTATTTTTACATCAAAACAACCATTTCCAAGCTTATTCCATCATCTCCTCTTAAATCCAAGGTGTGTTCTTCAAACCCAAACCTTTAAATGATTATATTTTACTCCCTAAACGTCCAAACCTGACTTATAAATGTTTTTGTCTTTGAAATCCATTTAAAACCGTTTTTAAAGAAACCCACAACTTTACATGTGTTATATGTGTTATATGTGATTAAAGATAGGATTTTTAGGATTGAATCATGATTGTTTTTGTATTGTTATGATGTTTATGGCTGTTACAAGTTAGTTTGATGATGATCTAGGAGTTTGAATGGTTTTGGTTGTGTATTGTTGATTCTTGATGTTTTGACCCATTTGAAAGATTATGAATGATTAAGGATGATATGAGGTATGTTGTTGATTTTTTGATGTTAGGGTTTCCTCTAGGATGATGCTAGAACAGTAGGATGCTATCGGAAAATGTGGTTATGTGATTAAATCTTGATATTTGCTATTTAGGGCAAGTTCTTGCATGTTGATGTGATGTTTTCATGTTAAGTTGCTATTTTGGAAAAACGCTCGCATTCATGGCTGTTAGAACGATGAAAACTTAGGGGTTTTGCTTGAAATATGTTTGTTAATGTGTTAGGATTGTTATTGGGTGTTTTTACACGTTTCGGATCTAATTTGGAGGGTTAAACGCTCGAAAAAACCGGAACAGCTGGGCTATAGGCGATTGGGGATCCTAATCGCCTATGCTATAGGCGATTGGGAGCCCAATCGCCTGATATGAAGGCCTAATCGTGTATAGATAGGCGATTGGGGTCATAATTGCCTTCATTTCATGCAATTGTGATCCTAATTGCCTTCATTTCATGCAATTGTGACCCTAATCACTAGTTAAGCCCTGAATTGCATGTCTTATGACCATAATCGCCTAAAATGCACATGGATAGCCCTAATCTCCTATAATAAGGGGCGATTAGCCTCTGTAATTGCCTGTTGACCATCCCTAATCACATGTTGACTTTCCTAATTGCAAGCTAAGTTCCTAATCGCGTGTAATGCTGTTATAAGTGTATTTTGACATTCCGAAACCGGATTTGAGGCTTAGGAACATGATAGGAACCCCGTGACATGCCTAGTAACATAGTAACACGTGTTTGGACTTGTTTGTACGTTATTTGACCTATGTGTTAGAATCGTTGAACTTTAACGCATGTTTAGTACTAAGTTGCATGATTTGTGTATGTGTGGATATGAGATGAACATGGGGAGTCTCGGGTCACCAATGGGATGTCGAGTCTTGTACACTTGGTCGGTTTAACAGTCAACGTGTTTTCAAACGAACCCGGTTATGGTCTGGACACTTGGGGACTATTTGGCCTGCGGGTCAATGGTTCGGGTACTCATATACATTCGATGATAGGTTGCCGATACTAGGGCTGTCATTTGCATTGTCTGTGGTTTATTAGAAGAACGCAATCTAAGGTGAGTTCACGGCCCCACTCTTTACTGGCTTTGCTTTCGGGGGAGAAAACATGCTGAGTACTGGTATTCATAAAACGTGTGTCAAATTACGTTTTCGTAACCATAAAAGGTGTGTCAACTTACGTTTTCGTATCCGTAAAGGCTGTGTCAACTTACGTTCTCGTATTCATCAAAGGTGTGTCAACTTACGTTTTCGTATTCACAAAACCTATGATTTGCTAAGTACTCGTATTGGTAAAACTTACAAGGTAGTCGTTGGTTACTATATGGTATTACGTATTGGTATTCTTGAATTCTTTATGTGTTGGGGTATTCTTTTGGGTTGCTATGCGATTTGTTAAAGTCCCAGGGAAAACCATGAATGTGCGGTGGTTGCACAACGGGGGAAATATGGATAGATCTATTTGGGCGTGACCGGCCCCACTCGTCGGCTTGGAGGGTCGGACGGGTGCATGTTGTCTCTTAGAGTATTCTTGTATTCTTGTATTCGGGCAGGTAGTATTCTTGTATGCATGTATGCGTGTCCAGTAATGGTTTTCCAATCGTAGTAGCGACAGGTATTCGTTTTGGATGGTATTCTTTGAGTAGTATTCTTCTAGTCGATTTACGTATGGTTTGGTCTACTTTGAAATATTCTTTGGAACTAACTAAGTTGCTTTTCACAAAAACCTGTGAACTCACCAGCATTATATGTTGACATTTTTAGCATGTTTTTCTCAGGTCGTTAAGGTAGCAGCACCGGACTTAGGCGCACGGAGTCTCACTTGGCGTCTAGGAGTTTAGTTTCATGTTTTCAGTACTTTCATACTTCAGTCACGTTGTTTAAAGTTGTAATCAAGATTTTAAAAGCTTCCGCTGTTGGTTTATGTTATGCAACTAAATGTTTTTATTTTACGTATCTTATCATATAGTGTTGTTTATTGTAACCGTTGACTTGGATCCTGGTGTGTCACACGCCTTGCGGTAGAACTCCGCAGGTGGAAATTTGAGGGTGTGACAGATTGTTATCAGAGCCAATGGTTATAGTGAACTAGGACTGCATGTAGAGTCAAGACTATAGCCGAGTCTCACACACTAGACGGTCACATACATTTGAGTCATGTCTTTTGGTAAACATACTAACCTTGTCGGGGTGTCGGTATCCTTACCACACGATGTCACATTGCTTATCTCATTCTTGGTTATTCCTAGCTTCACTTTACCTTCTCCTTCGGGTTTACAGACGTGGGAACTTGTTTGATGATCTTTTGAGTTGGTTATATCTTCCTAAGATGTGGGTGTCGGGTGACTTGAGGTTTGAGCTCGGGGCACGCCTTGAGGACCATGTAGAGCAATTTATCATTTCGGGTGCACACGAAATAATAAGTTGAAGTGCATGGAAGACTTGGTGAATCTCGGGTTGGGATTAATGGTCACATTGGACCCAATCCTGGACTTCTCATATTCTCTTGGTTTAGCGTTGGTGATGGGTCTGAGTGTTTGTTTCTTGCCTTTCTCAGAAGATGTCTGGAATTCACGGTGGACGTAGAGGCGGTGGCAGTACTGGTGGACGTGATGGTGGCGGTGGTCGTGGAGGTGTGAACCTAACGCAGGAAGATCTGAACAACTTGCTGCAGGCTGCCTTTCAGGCAGGACACAATGCTCATGGCGGTGAGTTGATCCTATCAGTTTTGCCTCGTTGTGAGCATGGTATCCTTCTTTCGTGGCTTTCTTACGTGTTTCATTTCAGGTGGTGTTGTTAACCCACCCCCAGTCATGTGCACGTACAAGATGTTTCGGGACTGTAAGCCCCATGATTTCTCTGGCACTGAGAGGGCTGTGGGCTTGCTCAAGTGGCTGGAGAAGGTGGAGTCGGTATTCTTGATGTGTAACTGTCTTCCTGAGGATCGAGTCAAGTATGCTTCCGCGCTTTTCCAGGATGTTGCTTTGACCTGGTGGAACTCTACTACTCGGAACATGGGTTTGGGGGAAGCTTACGCCATGCCATGGGAGAACTTTGTTCAGCTCTTGAAGAGGGAGTACTGTCCTAGGGAGGAGATCCAGAAGTTGGAACATGAGGTTTGGAACCTCAAGATGGTTGGTTCGGAGATAGAGGAGTACACTGTGAGGCGTAACGAGTTGGCAGTGCTGTGTCTTGACTTGCACACACCAGAGTATAGGAGGATTGAGCACTACGTTTCAGGGCTAGTACCAGAGATAGCAGGGTTGGTGGCTGCGGGCAATCTCCCCACTTATGCAGAGGTGGTTCGATCGGCTCACAGGATGACGAATCTGAAGGTGAATGAGGGTATCTTGCCTGCCCGAGGTTCGACTATCAAGGCTCCTGAAGGTAACAAGCGCAAGTGGGATAGTGTTGGGAAAGGTTCTGTGCCAGCTGCATCTCAACAGGGTAAGAGATTTGATGTTGGGGGTTCTTCTTCTTCGGGCTCTAAACAGGATGGTTATGCTGGGAAACTCCCAAAGTGTAATCAGTGTGGATTTCATCATATGGGCGATTGTGATAAGTCCCGCTGCCACCGATGTCAACGATTTGGCCATCATGCTAAGGATTGCAGGGTCGTTTTACAGCCACAACCAATTCAGGCCGCTGCTCCTGTCCCTACTCTTCAGGGAACTCCGGGAATGCAAGGTTGTTACAAATGTGGTGAAGCAGGGCATTTCAAGCAAAATTGCCCAAAGCTGAATCAGGGGGAGGCAAGTACGGCAAGGGGATAGTGGAAACAGCAAAGGCGGAGGTGTAGCTGCTCGTGCTTATGTTATTGGGGCTAGGGAGAACCAGGAGGACTCGGACACTGTTACCCGTACGTATTCTTTCTTATCTCTTGTTACGCTTTGGTTCTACTTTTATCCGCATTATTGTGTGTTCGTGTTTTCGGGTGTTTTCTTTTCGGTTTGGTCTTTACTTCCCATTCTTTGGGTCGACGAGGGTCCTTTGGGGATGCTACTTGGACGGTACCGGTGGGTTAGTTATACCGATCATAGTAGTCTCCAGTAGGCCTTCGATCGGGGGGGTCTCTAGCCTTGTATTCGCATTTGGGGAAGTGGTTTCCCGGTTGTTACTGTCGCGTTTTGATTCATGACTTTCACTCGTTGAACTTTGGGGAAACGTTACTTGGGCACACATAGAGGTCGACACTTATCACTGTTGAGGCCGAAAGAATCTCGGGGCGAGATTCCTTTCAACAGGGGGATGATGTGACGACCTGGAAAATTTTTCTTCTTATTTGCTTTCTCTCTTCGACTTCGGGAAATTTTCGGGATGAAAATTCTTTCAACAGGGGGATGATGTGACACCCGGCAATTTCCGGTAACTAACTTTTGAAAACTTAGTAAGTCTACCTTAGCGAGTCGCGCATACGTTACACATAACAGGGTCAGTCGAGTCGAGTCGCACACCATTGGGGGTTTTAACAAACGCAAGTCTCGAGTCCCGGGAATTGGTGAACGAGTGTGAACGTGTTTATTTCCATGTATTATGTGTTTATAATCATTATGTGACTTGTTGGTATATGAAAACGTGTTAACATATGTTAAAACGGAGTTTAACGCGCCAAATGCACAACATCAGACCCTGAAGGCGATTAGGATGACCTAATTGCCTTCATGAGGGCGATTAGCATGATGATATAGGCGATTGGGCATGTCAGGTAGGCGATTGGGGGGCTAATCGCCTATAGTGAAGGCGATTAGCAGCCCTAATCGCCTGATAAAGCTGCATAATCGCCTATAGGGTACCTGACGACTAGAAACGCCTATAAATACCACCCTTGACCTCCAAAACACCATTTATGCAACCCTAGCCGTCCCATAACCCATACCAACACACAAACACTCTCTGGAACCTATTTTTACATCAAAACAACCATTTCCAAGCTTATTCCATCATCTCCTCTTAAATCCAAGGTGTGTTCTTCAAACCCAAACCTTTAAATGATTATATTTTACTCCCTAAACGTCCGGACCTGACTTATAAATGTTTTTGTCTTTGAAAATCCATTTAAAACCGTTTTTAAAGAAACCCACAACTTTACATGTGTTATATGTGTTATATGTGATTAAAGATAGGATTTTTAGGATTGAATCATTATTGTTTTTGTATTGTTATGATGTTTATGGCTGTTACAAGCTAGTATGATGATGATCTAGGAGTTTGAATGGTTTTGGTTGTGTATTATTGATACTTGATGTTTTGACCCATTTGAAAGATTATGAATGATTAAGGATGATAGTAGGTATGTTGTTGATTGTTTGATGTTAGGGTTTGCTCTAGGATGATGCTAGAACAGTAGGATGCTATCGGAAAACGTGGTTATGTGATTAAATCTGGATATTTGCTATTTAGGGCAAGTTCTTGCATGTTGATGTGATGTTTTCATGTTAAGTTGCTATTTTGGGAAAACGCTCGCATTCGGGGCTGTTAGAACGATGAAAACTTAGGGGTTTTGCTTGAAATATGTTTGTTAATGTGTTAGGATTGTTATTGGGTGTTTTTACACGTTTCGGATCTGATTTGGAGGGTTAAACGCGCGAAAAAACCGGAACAACTGGGCTATAGGCGATTGGGGATCCTAATCGCCTATGCTATTGGCGATTGGGAGCCTAATCGCCTGATATGAAGGCCTAATCGTGTATAGATAGGCGATTAGGGTCATAATTGCCTTCATTTCATGCAATTGTGATCCTAATTGCCTTCATTTCATGCAATTGTGACCCTAATCACTAGTTAAGCCCTGAATTGCATATCTTATGACCATAATCGCCTGAAATGCACATGGATAGCCCTAATCGCCTATAATAAGGGGCGATTAGCCTCTGTAATTGCCTGTTGACCATCCCTAATCACATGTTGACTTTCCTAATTGCAAGCTATGTTCCTAATCGCGTGTAATGTTGTTATAAGTGTATTTTGAAATTCCAAAACCCGATTGGACGCTTAGGAACATGATAGGAACCTCGTGACATGCCTAGTAACTTAGTAACACGTGTTTTGACTTGTTTGTACGTTATTTGACCTATGTGTTAGAATCGTTGAACTTTAACGCATGTTAAGTACTAAGTTGCATGATTTGTGTATGTGTGGATATGAGATGAATATAGGGAGTCTCGGGTCACCAATGGGATGTCGAGTTTTGTACACTTGGTCGGTTTAACAGTCAACGTGTTTTCAAACGAACCCGGTTATGGTCTGGACACTTGGGGACTATTTGGCCTGCGGGTCAATGGTTCGGGTACTCATATGCATTCGATGATAGGTTGCCGATACTAGGGCTGTCCTTTGCATTGTCTGTGGTTTATTAGAAGAACGCAATCTAAGGTGAGTTCACGGCCCCACTCTTTACTGATTTTGTTTTTGGGGGAGAAAACATGCTGAGTACTGGTATTCATAAAACGTGTGTCAAATTATGTTTTCGTAACCATAAAAGGTGTGTCAACTTACGTTTTCGTATCCGTAAAGGCTGTGTCAACTTACGTTCTCGTATTCATAAAAGGTGTGTCAACTTACGTTTTCGTATTCATAAAACCTATGATTTGCTAAGTACTCGTATTGGTAAAACTTACAAGGTAGTCGTTGGTTACTATATGGTATTACGTATTGGTATTCTTGAATTCTTTATGTGTTGGGGTATTCTTTTGGCTTGCTATGAGATTTGTTAAAGTCCTGGGGAAAACCATGAATGTGCGGTGGTTGCACAACGGGGGAAATATGGATAGATCTATTTCGGCGTGACTGGCCCCACTCGTCGGCTTGGAGGGTCGGACGGGTGCATGTTGTCTCTTAGAGTATTCTTGTACTCTTGTATTCTTGTATTCGAGCAGGTAGTATTCTTGTATGCATGTATGCGTGTCCAGTAATGGTTTTCCAATCGTAGTAGCGACAGGTATTCGTTTTGGATGGTATTCTTTGAGTAGTATTCTTCTAGTCGATTTACGTATGGTTTGGTCTACTTTGAAATATTCTTTGGAACTAACTAAGTTGCTTTTCACAAAAACCTGTGAACTCACCAGCAATATATGTTGACGTTTTTAGCATGTTTTTCTCAGGTCGTTAAGGTAGCAGCACCGGACTTAGGCGCACGGAGTCTCACTTGGCGTCTAGGAGTTTAGTTTCATGTTTTCAGTACTTTCAGACTTCAGTCACGTTGTTTAAAGTTGTAATCAAGATTTTAAAAGCTTCCGCTGTTGGTTTATGTTATGCAACTAAATGTTTTTATTTTACGTATTTTATCATATAGTGTTGTTTATTGTGACCGTTGACTTGGATCCTGGTGTGTCACACGCCTCGCGGTAGAACTCCGCAGGTGGAAATTTGAGGGTGTGACAGTATCTTTTTGACAATGAAACTAAAAATGCATAAAGGTAAATAAAGCAGTAAACATTTTGTGATGTCCGGTAAGAGGATCATATCAGTTGTTTGAGAAATCTGACCACAACGTTCATCTATTTTGTTTTATATTATCATTAGAAGCAATATGTGACCCGGCAGCTGCTAATATTGTGATCCACATAAGCTCACATGCAGACTGTTATGCAGTGCTTTAAAATGATACGATTTAGGTGTATTATACTAACACGTTGTGGTTCCCACACACACGACATACTCCCGTATCTAGAAATTGCACAAAGCTTCCTCGTAACGCGTGATTATGCCAAAGTTATCCGTTTAGTTACAAGATATATAGCACAGAGGTATACAGGTCAGCAAACAAATGCAGCAAAGTAACATGTGCATATATACCAGGTTGAGGCTGATATCAACTACTGATTTGCATCAGTAAATTGATACGATGTAATTATGATCTTTGATCAGTAAAAACATGAAGTTCCTCAATTCGGTAACTTTTGGTTTTGGCATTTAAGCTCTTTTAGCAAATATTCTGATTAAACTAGGTCCGTAAATCAATACGACAAAAGTTTAATCAGAATAACCCGGATAACAGTAACATAACGACCCGAAACCTAAGATTTTGGCAACTCTATCAAACGAAATTACGGTACTAAGACCATATGCCCATGAGGTGTTCAGCCACGAACGAGTAGTTCGTTATGTTTGTATCACTAATGCACGCAGTTTTTAGTCTACGAAGCCTATCAACACATCACACGTAATCAACACACGCCTCATATTACTTTACATATCTTTAGCCTGTGTCAGATCCCCACTGATGTACTATCATTTCCTCTTTTTATCCTGGAAATCATTTTTGGTTTTTCTATTTTTATGGCTTTTTGAATTTTTTCATGTTTTTGATTTTTCTGATAAAAGACTCGCCCTAAAATGTAAAACATATTTTTTGGGTTTTTAAATTTTCTGAAAACTGTAAAAACTTTAAAGAAAACTTTAAAACTAAAAAGCGATAAACCGAGGTGATGATTAGTCCTGTTTTTCTTTTATGTTATTTACTTTTAAAAGATACTCAAATCGGGATCTGTCAAAAGCTTTTGTGAATAAATCTGCACGTTGATAGTCAGTATGGATTTTGACCATATCTATCAATTCTTTAGCGTAACAATCACGGATAAAATAATACATAATCCGGATATGTTTAGCTTTAGAATGATTACCCGTATCTTTAGTTAATGCGATCGCAGCTTCATTATCACAGTGTATAGGGGTTTTAAGAAACTGCAAACCGTAATCCACCATCTGCTGCTGTATCCAGAGCACTTGCGAACAGCAACTCGAGGCTGCAATGTACTCGGCTTCACAGGTAGAAAGCGCGACCGAAGTCTGCTTCCTACATTTCCAGGTGACTAACCGCTCCCTAAAAACTGGCATCCAGCTGTCGTGGATTTGCTGTCCTTGTCACAGCCGCCCCAATTTGCATCACTAAATGTGATAAAGTCAAAATTATCGTCATTAGGGTACCAAAGTCCTCTCGAGGGACAACCCTTCAGATATCTAAGGATACGCTTGACCACTGTCAGATGACTTTGTTTCAGCTTCGACTGGAAACGTGCGCAGAGACATGTGGCGAACATTATGTCTGGCCGAGATGCGGTAAGATACATCAGATATCCGATGATTGCTCTGTATGTAAACGGGTCCGTCAGCTCCCCCTTAGCGTCAACTCCAATCCCATGAGTAGGCTGAATCGAGGTATCCATCGGCTTGCAATCCTCCATCTGGAACCGGCTCAAGACTTCGGATACATATTTCGTCTGGTGAATGAAGATCCCCATCGGTCTTTGATCCACCTGCAAGTCGAGGAAAAACTGCATCTCCCCCATCGCACTCATTTCGAACTTTTCCTGCATAACACGTTCAAACTCCCTGCACAAAAGTTCGTTAGTTGAGCCAAAAATAATATCCTCAACATATATCTGGACTAGAAGCAAATCATCTCCTGTTTTCTTCGTGAACAGGGTACAGTCGACCAGACCGTGTTTAAATCCCTTCGACATGAGGTACGTGCTCAGCTCCTCGTACCATTGGCTTGGAGCCTGGTGTAACCCGTACAGTGCTTTGTTCAAGACGTAAACCTTATCCCGGTGGATAGGGTCTTCAAAGCCCGGTGGTTGACCGACGTAAACCTCCTCTTTGACAACTCCGTACAGAAAAGCACTTTTGACGTCCATCTGATACACCTTAAATTTCTTGTAGGATGCAAATGCTAGAAACATTCGAATTACCTCTATGCGCGCCACAGGTGCATAAATTTCATTGTAGTCAATCCCCTCGATCTGATGAAAACCTTGTACTACCAATCTGGCTTTGTTCCGTACAATCACTCCTCTATCCTCTTTCTTACACTTAAACATCCACTTGGTACCAATCTTCTTCCTTCCTGGAGGTAAATCAGTGAGCGTCCAGACTCCCAACTTCTGAAATTGTAATAACTCCTCTTGCATCGCTTCAACCCAGGCGTCATCCAAAAGAGGTTCTTTATATGTCCGCGGCTCGACCTGCGAAACATAACATCCAAACGACCAATCATTCTGACAAACAGATTTTTGTATTTTTGAATATAAAGCTAAAGCACCAAAACTTTCTGGTGAATTGACACTTCTCAGCTGTCCTCTCGTCATTACACTACTTCCAGGGTCACCGATAACTTGCTCCAGCGGGTGAATACGGTGAATCCGAGATTCCGGATGTTCAGGTACAGTAACTCCCGTCTGAATAGTCAAGTTCTCTACTGCATCCAGATCATGACCCGTGTTAGACGATGAAGCAACATCTGGATTTGGGTTCACTGGCGGTGCCTCTGTTACATTTTCAAGAATAACTTCTTCAAATTCTCCATCATCTTCCGATTCTGAAGTATCTAAAGTTGTGGAAGCCTCTTGAAACACTTCTTCCTCCGGTACAGGAACATTGGTATCATTAGAAGCTGTTGGAGGAGTTACGGTGATCGGACGCACCAATGGTGAAGTCGCTGCATTTTCACACTCGTAAAGTAATCGGATAACAGCCTCTTCAACCAAGTTATCTAGATTGAATGAATCAAAGAAATCCTTGTAATCAAACATCCAATCAGGACCATTCCCTTGCACATTCTGAGTATACCGTTGAACTTCTACATTAGACCAATCCTCCACCTATCGAGTTCTTTTGTTGAATACCCACTTGAGCGGGGTTGCATATCCAACAAAATATCCCTCTTCAGCTTTCGGACTAAACTTCTCGCTTGGTTTCAACATCGTGCATGGTGCCCCAAAAGGTTCTAGATACTCCAAGTTCGGCTTTCTTCGGTGTAACAGCTCATAAGAAGTTTTGCCAAACTTCTTCACCGTTAAAACCCGATTAAGTGTATAGTTTGCCGCATAAATCGCCTCGTTCCAGAACATTACTGGAAGATTCGAGTCTGCTAGCATTGTTCTCGCCGCTTCTGTTAGAGTCCTGTTTTTACGTTCAGCAACACCGTTCTGTTGAGGGGTATACGGAGCCGAGTATACATGATGAATTCCTTTGCTTTCACAAAGTTCGTTCATCTTGGCATTTTTGAACTCCGTCCCATTATCACTTCGAATTCGCTTGATCTTAAGACCATAGATGTTTTCCAATCGAGTGAACAGAACATTCAGATTATTATAGGTGTCACTTTTCTGATGCAAACACATAACCCATGAAAATCTTGAATAATCGTCAGTAACGACTAAACAATAAAGCTCCCCAAGATGACTTTTGCGTTTGACAGGTCCGAATAGGTCCATGTGCAATCGCTCAAGCGGCATCTCAACAGAGTTAACTTTCTTCACTTTGTGGGACTGTCTGTGTTGCTTTCCTTTCTTACAGCTCACACAATTGTCATTCAAATGTGTTTAACATTCACGCCATCGACAAGTCCATTTTTCACTAAATGATTCATTTTCCTCAAATGAATATGCCCCATTCTTCTGTGCCACATTATCGATTCCTTCTCAGTCGCTTTCGATAAGAAACATGTCACTTGCCCCTGGGATGTCATTGCCTTGGACATATCAAGAATATAGAGATTATTGACGCGAGGTGCCTTCAACATAGCCCACTCATTTGGAATTTCGAAGCCCAGTTTGAGGATGTAACAAGATTTGTCATCAAAATAAACAGTAAATTGTTTGTCACAGATTTGACTGACACTCAACAGATTATAATCGATCTGCTTCACATACGATATCCTCTCAAAACTCACAATACCATTACTCACGCTTCCTTCCATCGTGATATAACCTCCTTTGTTTCCGGCAAATGCAACGTATCCTCCGTTTATATTCTTCACATCAAACAATAAAGCTAAATCCCCTGTCATGTGGCCTGAAGATCCACTATCAACAATCCAGAGACTGCTAATAGGGCCAGCTGAAGCTCCCTGCACACATCAAGTAAACCAGTTAGTTCTTTCGGGGGACCCAAGCCTGAGTGGCCTTGGGTCTTTGAATATCACTTTTCAAAGAATCATTTACTTCAACATTTTGTTTTGGATCGATCTTTTTAGGATCATTCAAAACTTGTTCACCTTTTTCATTCGATTTTGAAGTTGAGGCTCCCGGAGTACCATTTGGTGTCCAAGATTGTTCCGAACGTTTCAAAATACGAATCTGAGATTTTGGGGTCTCAGTCGTTTTCTCAACATCGTTCACAAATGAAACCTTCTTGGTTACCTTCTCTGATTTAACAGATTTAGGTCCAACATTTGACTTGACAGCAGGTTTTTGTGGAACCCTTTGTCTATCAACTGTCTTGTTCACCATTGGTTTTCTCCACGGTTTCTCGATGGCTATCCGGTTATGATGATCATACTGAAATGGACGATCATTCCTCTTTTGATACAAGTTGTTTTGGTTATAAAATTGTTGTGTTTGAGGAACAAAACGCCTTTGTGGATAGTAATGATTGTCAACCGGCTTTCTCATGGATTGCCTAACTTCAACTTCGTGCCTGTTGTGCCTCACGTACGGGCAATAAGCAAGTAAATGCCCTCTCTCCGCGCACTTAAAGCATGCACGGTATTCTTCAAACACATTTTGAGCATTCGGCTGAGCGTATGATCTGATAGGATATTGATCATCATACTGTTTACGCCTCAAAATCTCAGGAACTGGACCCTTCGAGTAGGCTGGCTCATGAAAACCGTTTGCTTTGTTTTTCGGTTTAATGAATTGGGTGACATGAACCTTTGGTTCTTTTGGAACATCCAAAAACAGTTTCTTTAGAATATCAGGTGGAATTTCATTTGTTCTCTCGTGTTTTGGAAACCATATTGTGCTTTCTTGCCAAATTTTATCAATTTTGGAATAGTTAGCAAACTTAATTGGATATTCCTCGTTAGAGATGATCTTATCGGATCCTTCCATCCGATAAAATACCTTGACTGGTTTGTCACTCATCTCCTTCTTAACCTCTTTCTTTTCAGACTTTTTATCACGATGTGCGTTAGCCATCGGATGCACATGCTGAGACGGTGACACTGGTTCATTTGTAATGATGTGATTTTCTTTTGGAATATCACACACATTATCACTTTTGTCACTCTCAGAGTCTGAATCATCATTTTCAACTGTTACTCCCTCATCATTCAAACCAAAAATCGGTCTCACATCGGAATGAGGATCACCAACACTTGAAGTATTGGATTCATTTTCCGATGCCGAGTCTGATTTTACTGAGCTCTCCGGTGTCACTTGATGACAATTGTGATTTTCAAAAAGCACCAGAGATAGCACAGACTTATAACTTGTGGTTTGATCATCAATGATGTCGTCAACTACATAAGCAATGTGCTTGTAACTTTCTAATTTCTTGTTGACTTTTTCAGCAAAACACTTTATGGTGGCCATTTCCAACTTGGTGTTCTCAAGTTCATTAATATAATTGTTTATTGCTAGTTGTTTTAATGAAAGAGTTTTCTTTAGGTCTAAAATGTCCTTTTTGTACCCATCAGGTACTTTGTTAAAAGCAATCACTTCTTTGCGAGCAGATTGACAGTTAATTATAGCACTATCGCGTTGAATGCGAAGTTCTTTGTTTTCATCTGTCAATCTGTCACAAGTTCCACAGTACTTATCACTTGTAACATCAGTACTAGACTCAGAACTTACCTGTTTTGGAGGATCTGTCATGGCCATTAGTGCGAAATGAGCTTCCTTCCCAGCGAAGAACTTTGAATAATCGATTCTGGTGAAGGCGTCATCCACTATGCACGACTTCCTCGTCTTTAGAAAATCAGCATCAGCCAGCAACTGATCAATGTCATCATCCAAAGAAGTAACACTGGCCTCTGAATCTGATTCGCTTTCTGAATCTGAATAAACTGACTCACACTTCTCAGGAACGTCTGTGACTGAATCAATCACAACTCCCGAACCTGCTTCCTCAGCCTGAACTTCAACAGTCTCAGTCTCCACAATCATCTCTTCAACCGATTCCTCAACCTCACTCTCAGTCTCTTCATTCTAATCAACTATCACCGACTCCTCGATCTCAACCTGTTGTGCAACACAAGCCACATTTCCACCAGTAGTTATCTCTTCAACACCAATTTGCATGCCACTCCAGTCAAACCTCTCATAATTCTGTATCACCAAAACTTGATTCTGATTATTATTTTGTGTCTGCTGATTTGGTGTAGTGATGGGTATAACTGTTCTGTTTGGGTTATTTGGTGATTGAGTTTGGTTCTGGTTGGTTGTGTTTGGTTGTCTGTTTTGGTTGTTGTTAGAGGTGTTCTGTCGGTTTTGGTAATTGTTTTGGTTTTGATAGTTGTTGTTATTTTGGAAAGAGACTTGGTTTTGATTTTGCTGTTTACTGTTTTGGTAGTTTGAGTTGAATGGGATTTTGTTACCTTGTTTAGGTGGCTGAGTGCATTCTCTTTTGAAGTGTCCTTTACCTCCACAGTTAAAGCATGTAACTTTCTCCTTGTTAAAACCATAAGTAGTGTTTGGAGAAGTTCCTAAATCAGCCCTCCCGGTCTTTTCTATGAACTCAGTTGCCCTTCTCATAATGCTTGCAAAAGCCCACTGAATGTCTATCAGCTCCATCTCCTCTTTGTCTATTTGTGCATAGTCTTCATTGGTCAAGTTGTTATTCCCAATTTGACTTGCAACTAAACCGTTATACGAAGCAACCATTGCTGAGACTAGCGCAATATGTTGCTGAGCAACCTCTACAGTCACATTACTCATATTGGATGTCTCCAATACCACCGGTTACTGATTGGTTTGGTTCATTTGATTCATGTATTGTTGTTGTTGAGGTTGTTGTTGTGGTTGGTTAGCAAAATAGCATGCAGCTTGCTGCATTGGAGAAAATGGTGAAATGAAAGAATTAGTGTATTGTTGTGGTGGTGGTGTATATGATGGTTGTGAATAAGATGAAGTTTGTGCTAGGTAGTTGATCGGTTGTTTCGGTGGTTCCATGACACTTGAAATACAAGCTATGTGAGGTGCCACTGTTCCACCAACACTAGCGTTTCCCACAGTTGCTGAAGTACCACCATGATACAACTCTGGATTCTGAGGATCTGTGTTGATAAACTTGTTGATTGTCCAATACTTGTAAGCATCCTTCTCTTTGAGTACCTCTATGTGTTGATCCCAGTACGGTGGTAGTGCATCAGTAAACTTGTCCACCAGATCTGACAGCTTCACTTTCGCCCAAGTGAAACGGTCGAATGTGGACTCTATATATAACCATATCCACAATCGAACCTTCATTCTGTTAGGTTTTCAAAATTTTTCAAAATTCAATGGAGGCCTCAACCCCTCCTTGAATGTGCCACGTGGCATCATGTAGGATTTTAGGAATCTGTATATCATAACTAGACAATTCAGTTAGTAAATGACAATATCTGGGAGTCAACTCTTTCAACGTCTCGTTCCCGACATAGCTGAAGTTCTCAAATTCTTTTCTCAGCTCCTCCATTCTCAACCTTCTCGTCTTTTCATTACCATCATGATGATTCTTTAGCACATCCCATAACTGCTTAGAAGTAGTGCACGATCCAAACTGATGTAGCAAATCGTTTGTGATCGTCTGAGTTAACTGAGAATATGCCTTCTTTTCCACAGCAAATTTCTTCTTCTCATCGTTAGTCAAACTCTCCAAAGGAACTTGTTCACCGGTATTCTCCAAAACTGGTGCAACATATCCTTTTGCTATCATCTGCCAAGCCTTTGTACCTTCCAACCCCATGCCTTCAAGATGAATCTTGAATTTCTTCTGCCACTGGTTGTACTCCTGCATCTCCATTAGCTTGGGTGGCCGATTCCGGCTACCTGAAGATAAGTCATTTATTAGTGTAGAAATAGCATTAGTAGTCTGAGTATTTACCACCACTGCTGCTACTCCCCAATAATCTGATGCAGGTTGTTGTGATGAAGATGCAACACTCTGAGGCATCGAACTAGTCATCGCTAAGTAGCTAATCGGTTGCGAAGACTGAGTGCTCGATTTCTGAGCTGCCACTGTCCATGGGTCCATAGTCACTTGCTGCTGTTGTTGTGTCGTTCCCGGTCTCAGTGTAGTTGGAAAACCCCACATGATGTTCACAAACTTAGAAATTTACCACACTTAGAAAATTTTCCAAAAACCCTTCTACTTTCGCCATATATAGTTCTACTTTCATCAAAAACTGAATACCCGAATGTAGAAACGAGACCTGAATGTGAAAAATCACCTAACACTTTCCACTATCGTCCAATAACTCTCACTTTCGTCCACTATCTTTCCACCTTCGCACCCCCGATCGACCGAATGTGGAAAAAAAAACCCGAATTTGGAACAAACAACACAACAATCCTAGGTTCGCCCTGAAATTAGCTACTTTCGCCCAGAAACTAACCAGGTTCGCCCCTAAAAGGTCCAGGTTCGACCAAAACTCTCTAGATTCGACCCATTCATGTTTGAAAAACGGTTACACTTTGAAAAACGGTTATTTTGATCTGAGATTTTCAAAAGTTTATGGATTTTGATGATCTTTATCAGGTTATGATTCGGAATTGATTTGGAACAACTTTAATTCTTGGAAAAGTTGATTTTAACCACGAATTCAAATCAAAAACATTCAAATTTTATCAAAAACCATTTTCGTTGAAAAACAGAGAAAATTTGATCAAAATTAGGTCCAAATCAGCTCTGATATTATCAATTTTGTTGTTGTATGATCTCTATTGCTCTGATACCACTTTGTAGATGAAGAATTTTAGCTAAAACAGGATTATATGATCATACAAGTCACAATTCCAGGTGCGGAAACCCTAGAACTGAACAAAATGATAATACGCAAATCACAACACGTAAAATACCTTTTCAATCAACATTTCATAGATAACTTGTTTCAAAATGTTCATACACAGACTTTACAAGTTAATCTAAAACACTTTCACACGACCTTAATCTAGAGAGCAACCTGACCTCGACACACACACTTTCTAAAACTGTTCTAACTTACAAAATGAGACAAAACTATATATAGGACCTGCACGTTCGCCCATAGTTAAGGTACGAATGTGGACTTTGTCCACATTCGCCCTGTTCCCAAGTACGAACGTGCCTTATACACTTCTGTATCCTACATTCGTCCATCCACAATCTTCCTTCGCCCCTCTAGATCATACATTCGTCCATCCAGAACTCACCTTCGCCCATCCATATTCACATTCGCCCTTCTACAAAAACTCTCTAACATATGTTAAGTCACAATCCAAATCATTAGTCGCATAAAGTGCATCTACAAGCACGAGTAGCCCGTCCACCACCCTCGTTGTTTCCACCCTTCCCGGTAGTCCCTGCATCAACTTGGTTCAACTTTGGGCAGTTCCGCTTGAAATGTCCGACCTCCCCACAATTGTAGCACCCCTGGTTTCCTTGTGGAGCAAGAGTAGTAGCAGTAGCCTGAGCCGGCTTGAATGAAAGATTGGCCCTACAATCCTTCGCATAGTGACCAGTCCGATTACAACGCTCACAACGAAACTTATCACAAGTACCATAATGATGAAAACCACATAGTCCACACTTAGGGTTCTTCCCATCATACCCTCCCTGCTTCTGATCTGATGCTGACCTTGAAGCTTCAACCTTCTTCGCCGTTGGCTGTCGCTGAACAACAGATGAACTCTTCTCCACACTCTCCCACTTCCTCTTACTACTCTCAGAAACCTTCACAGCAGTGCCCTGAGGAGGAAACACACCTTCAGTCACATTCATATTGGTCATCTTGTACGCCGATCGAGTAGCTTCAGCAATCGTAGTCGGCTCCCTAGCAGCCACCAATCCAGCAATCTCGGGCACTAGCCCAGCAATGTACTGCTCAATACGCCTATACTCGGGTGTAGCCACCCCCGGGCATAGCACCTCCAGTTCGTTGTGCCTGATAGTGTACTCCTCAACCTCAGATCCAACCATCTTATGTGTTGATGCACTTTCTGTGGACGTCACTGTCGAATAGACTAGGGTTGAGTCTTAGTATTGTATTACATGAGATTGTGGTGATCCATAAGGGCATTTTATGGATCTGACGCATTTGTAAAATATAGGACAATACACTGAGCCAGGTTCGACCTTTATACAAGGGGCGAATGTGGAGGTTTTCCACATTCGACCACTACAAAGGGGCGAAGGTGGCTTTTGAGTGTTGGACTATAAATAGCAATCTCATGTGTTAGTTTCATTTAATGATTTGAGTTTATGCTTAGAATGCTCTCAAGGGGGAGGTCATGCCCGACCTCCCCCGGCCACGAGATAGATGTTTATCCTACTGATGACAGTGTCTGTAACCGTTTCTGTAGTAATACGAATCTATGATGACGTTGTTATCGTTAATTTCTGTCTCGTCTCGAATCTCCCGTCTGAAACCGAGTTGTTTACGCGTATTCGATCCACGAATTCGGTTCCTAACCGGATTCACATTATGATTCCACCACTCATGTTCCAACCTCTTGATCTCCTCATGCGGACAATACTCAGCCTTTAACTTAAACACAAACTCAGTCCATGGCATAGCGTTGGCTTCCCCTAAGCCAAGTGTCTGTGTGGTGGAGTTCCACCACGTCAGAGCAGGTCCCTCAAAGGTTCCCGTAGCAAACTTCACCCGATCAACAGCTGGGCACTCACATAAAGCGAACACTGTCTCAATCTTCTCTAACCACCTCAATAGTTTCATAGCTCCCTCAGTACCTCGGAAGTTATGGGGCTGACAATCCTTAAACCTCTTGTAAGGGGTCCCCGCCTGGACCGGAGTAGTGGCAAAGGCCTACTGAGCAGCCTGGAAAGCAACTAGTGCAACACCCAACTGTTGCTGCATCATCTGGTTCAACTTGTCCTGTGTCAAAGTGATGTTCCCACCACCTCGGCCACCGCCTGCAAGACCACCGTCGCCACCACGGCGTCCCCTAGTGCGTCCACTATTACGACCAGACATCTTCTGCCAAACCAAGAACAAAACACTCAAATCCATCACCAACGCTAAACCAACATAAATCAAAAGGAGCCAAGAACTTGGGTACAAATGTGATCGTTGATCCCAACACGAGGTCCACCAAGTCTTCCATGCATTTCAACTTATGATTTCGTGTGCACCCGAAATGATAAATTGCTCTACATGGTCCTCTAGGCGTGCCCCGAGCTTGAACCTCAAGCCACCCGATACCCACAACATAAAAGAAAGACCAACTCAAGAGAAATTTCAAGTAATCAACCACTTAGAGTTATACTGGAACGAATGCAGGTGTAAGATAGTGTGTGTAAGCAAATGGGTCCATTGGAGCATAGAAGGGAGATGTCCGAATCCTGAACAGATCTTAAGGATGCGCTAAAGCTGCTCCAATGTACGCCACCGCCTTGCAAGGTTTAACAAACAAATCCCTTTGACTTCAACCTGAAGAGGAAGATAGAGTAGAGATAAAAATAACCAAAGATAGGATAGATGATATAATACTGTGTGATGAGGATACCGACACCCCGACAAGGTTAGCATGTTTACCAAAAGACACGATTCATATAAAAGTGACCGTCTAGTGTGTGTGAGACTCGGCTATAGACTAGACTCTAGATGCAGTCTTAGTTCACTATAACCATTAGCTCTGATACCAATCTGTCACACCCTCAAATTTCCACGTGTAGGGATTTACCGCGAGGCGCGTGACACACTAAGATCCAAGTCAACGGTCACAACAAACGACAACTATATGAGGAAAATACGTAAACCAAACCATGCATGAATCCAAAAAAAAAATCACGAAATACAGCGGAACTTAAGTTTACAAAATCCCAAGTGAACATAAAACATGAGTTTAAAGTTTGACGACCAAATATGAAATAAGATCCTTGACGCGAGTGCGACTCCGTGCGCCTAGCCCAACTGCTGCTACCTTAGCGACCTGAGAAAACATGCTAATAATGTCAACATATAATGCTGGTGAGTTCACAGGTTTTTCAATAAATGTTTCGTTAATCCTTTAAAACCGTTACCGTTAATACTGTGCTTGTGTGAACGCTAGCTAGGCGTTATGTATATATTACTACTACGGGTGAAACCATTGATGACTGTGTTGTTACCGTGTGATACCCTTATGTTCCAGATTACCGTCATAACCGGTTGGCCTTGTGTGATCGAGACAATATGCACCCGCCCGGCCTCTAGCCGTCGAGTGGGGTTTGTCAGGCCCAATAACGCTATCCACAATTCCCCGCTACATCCCCGTATTAGTGGTTTCCAAGGGACTTTTGATGAACTGTATATTAATGAAATGTGAGCCATAGTATAACATGAGAATGTGTGTTTCAAAATATGTAACCATGTTTCTCCCCCGAAAACAAAACCAGTAAAGTGTGGGCCGTGAACTCAACTTAGGTTGCGTCTTCTATTGCTAAAAAGAGATCCGACACGTGTGTGATAGCCCCAACTAGTGGCGACCTATCAAGGAGTTTACATAATTGTGATGACTACTAACCCTAAGGCTAACTAGTCCCCGATTGTCCAGATCTTGACTCTGTGTGTTTTAAAAGTGTGTTTGAACGTTAACCGGACATCCCAGACAGACCCGACATCCCGTTGGTGACCCATTACATTAACTAATCAACTACATAGTGTTAATAAACAAGTTTTAAGCATACAACACTTAGTTTGCACCAAAATTGCACATTCGGCGTCGTAGGGTCGAATCAGCATGGAATTGGGCCAGGTTCCACGTTCGACCCCCCAGAAGCCACGTTCCCCAGAAGCCACGTTTGACCCCCAGAAGCTACGTTCGACCCCCAGAAGCCACGTTCGACCCCCAGAAGCAACGTTCGACCCCACGTGGGTTGAATGAATTCCACATTCGACCCCTACAACCTTAAACATCCTAAAACGCACCAAATCGCATCAGAACTATCTGAAAACATCACGAAATGCTGCAGTCAAGTATGAATAACATATTCCTACAAAACCCCACCATTTTTATCCCAAAATCTATCCATTTTAACAGTTACCCAAAATGGCAAAAATCAGGAAAATGTCACATTACGCATGAAAACGTTACCCAATTAGGAAACTTTCTGAAATCATTCAATAATCAATTCAACATGTACAGATCATCATGTGTAACAAAACCCCTAATCATTTCATTCATATTATCACCTTGAATCAAACCCTAAATCTATCAAAAATCCCCAAAATGAGTAACGTATCAACATTTATCAAACAATAACCTAGGATAACCAAATCTCATCATTAATAACAGTTCTAAAACATTCCTATAACATCTATACAACATCAAATCACCAAGCAACACATAGTACAACATAGAACATCATCAATACCTCATAAAAACATCACTAACACATGTTAACTTGTATGAACCTTATATTTTATGATTAGGTTTTGTTTAGAAAGATGTTAGAAAGGTTTTTAATTGTGAAAACCATCTTGAAACAGATCTGGACTCCTGGGGTTTCATAAAAACGAATTAAAAATGCCTTTAAAAAGGGTTTAGGATGAAGAACACGCCATAGATCTTTGTTTAGAAGATGTTTGTAGGTTAGGTTATGAAAAACAAGATCAAAAAATCCTTCCCCAATGATTAATATTGATAGAGAGTGTTTAGAGGCGTTTAGAGTTTGTGAAATGGTGAAAAATGACAAAGTGTGATATTTATACCCAGGCCAGGTTCGACCTCAGGCATAGGTCGAATGTGACCTGGTATGGTCGAATGAAGCTTTTAAGCTTCACATTGCCTGGTTGGACCCCCCTTTAGGTCGAACCAAGGCTGGTCTCTTCCAGATTTTCCAGTTTTTGTCGTTTTAACGCATTTTAACACATCCTAACACATGTTAATCATATAGAACCATGTATAATCATATGAGCATCGTAAAGCACGTATTTACATATCGTATCACATATATAAATCATTTCATGTTTGTTACTTAATCTAATTTGTGTAATTCACCAACAACGGGACTCGTAATGTGTGTGTGTGTGTGTGTGTGATTAACCCAATGATCCTCCGAATCAGTGAACCCTGGTCAATACGTAATGAAATCTGACTCGATCGAACTAGTTAAATATGTTTAAATAAACGTTTTTCGCTAAGATAGACTTATGTGTTTGTAAAATGTTGACCGAATGAATTTTCGTCCCGAAGTCAAAGAGAATGAAACAATAAGAAAGAACAAAAAATTTCCGGTTGTACGAATGACTTATTCATGCCCTGCGAATAACTGAATTGAATTGCAAAATGACTATATTGCCTTTAATGAATACAACTATTTACCCTTGTTACCCTCACGATTGGTGGACTTATTCATGCCATGCGAATAAGTCAGATAGTTATTCACGGGGCACAAATAATCCTTCAGCCCATAAAAAGCCATATTTTCTCATTAGAAACTTAGCAGCCGTTTTTGAGAGAAAGAATTCGACTTCCTGAGCTTCTAAGGGACGATTTTGAGTACATTTTGTAGTTCCATTCATTCCGGTTGATGCCAGAGTAATCTAGAATAAGTTTTGAAGCAGAAATCATGATTATGTGCGGGTAATCCTCTCGTTGTTTCTCCGGGTGAAATATTCGGTTATTTTCTAAGGA
The DNA here is from genome assembly GCA_032199755.1 of Ambrosia artemisiifolia. NCBI lineage: Eukaryota > Viridiplantae > Streptophyta > Magnoliopsida > Asterales > Asteraceae > Ambrosia > Ambrosia artemisiifolia. Next base: position 31,124,056 of record CM063521.1, read on the forward strand.
CTTTTCTGTTTTAAACTATGTTTTAAGATCAAGTTTTATGAACACAGTTATGTGCCTTTGAATCTGGTTGTATGTTTGACTGATTTGAACAGTTTGACTTATTTTCACAATTAGAATTCGTTATCGTTTCTTGGTTTTTTGCACTAGGAATAATTTAACTTTTTGATTTGTGTTTTGATGTTGAACTAGATTGAACAATTTAAAAAGGATCATGTCTATGTAATTGCCTAGCTAGCTTAATTAAGATTGTCTTTAAAATTACCGAATCAAAAACCCGGAGTGACCGTTTTTCCATATTATTATCTTTTATAAAATTCTATTATCACTTCATTTTGCAGCACTGCAGCACTTTTACATTCAACTTCATAAGATTACTTTAGTTAATCTTAATTTAATTAGCAATCAGTAAATTAGCACTTTCCACAAACTCCCTGAGGTTCGACAACCCTACTTCCTATACTACAATCAGTTGTAGCTAAGGAGTAGTTTTTATTTAGATTTTGATTAGCACTTCGACATGCGATCAAAATGGCGTCATAGCCAGGAAGTTCGTGCACTTAGTGTTTAGTTTAGTTTGTTTATTTATTTTCTTAAAATAATATACTTTGTCTTTTATCTATTTGTTTTCTTGTTTTTGTATGTGCAGGTGACTTCTGTGTTGCATGCATACTAGGCTTTCTAAGAAGTCATCTCCATTGTTATTCGATCCTGAGATTGAGAACACAACACGTCAAAACCATGTTGTTTTTCGTTCAGCAGTAAAGAATCAGTCAAGTTCTTCAATAGTCGCTTAGAGAATTGAAGAAGCAGCTATTGAGATGGCTGATCAGGATAACCAAAATGACCCAATACCCAACAAACCGAATGATCCTATTCCACCTACTCTACCAGACCAACCCATTCCAAACTCACTGCCACCACAACAACAATTCCTACCTGGTGGGTATTTTCAACTTGCTAACCTACCTCCACAACAAAACCAACAAAATCCAAGAAACCAACCTCACCCATATTAAGCAGTTATCCCAACCATCCAACAACAAAACTAACATAGATTTGATGGGGACCCTCAATATGATGAGGGAAGTGTGCATACTTGGGAGTCTGAATGGGATCAAGTGGATGAATAGGAACCGTATGATGGGAGATATGGTAATTATAGGTATGACACAGGATATGAGCAGCAGCCACCACAACGGGTTAATCAGGGTTAACTAAAGGATCATATGTGCAATTCTCTCTAAATAAAAATACACCTATATTTTTACCTACTACTCAACCCGCGCATTTTTGTAACTTTTATGGACTGTTTCGTATGGGGTAATGGAATGGACGGGGGAACGGAATGGACAAAGGAATGAAAAGGAATAAAAATATACCATGGTCTTGCTTGGTTACATGTAAGAATGGAATGAATCATTACTTTGTATTGTTTGGTATGAAGGAAAAGACAAAGAAATAAAATCGGCGGTGGTGAGTGGTGGCAATGGTTGTTGGCAGCGGGTGCCGGCGACGATGGTTGGTTGTGGCAGAGGTAATGATGATCGGTGGGGGGTGGAGGCAGCGCCGAACACGGTGGTGGTAGTGGTTGTCAGTGTCGACGACGACGATGGGTGGTGGTGGTCGGTGGTAGTGGCTGGCGACGTCTGGTGGTGATAGTAGCGGTGACGGTGGTAGTGGGGGTTGGTGGCGGCGGGTCGTGACAGGGAGTGATGACGGCGGTTGGCGGTGGCGGTGGTGGCGGTGGTGGCGGTGGGTGGAGATGGTCGGTGATGGAGAGTGCCGGTGGTGTTGGTCGGGGATTGGTGGTAGGTGGTGGCAGTGGTTGGTGAGTTGCAGTGGTCGATGATGGCGATGGTGGGTGGGTGACGGTGGTCGGTGATGGAGATGAGGACAGTGGTAAGTGGGTGGCAACGGTCGATGGTGGTGGCGGTGGCGATTGGTGGTAGTGGTAGAGGTGGGTGGTGGTGGTCAGTGGTGAAACTATCCCTATTGCTGACCAAAAGTTAGGTTGGTCACCAATAAAGCAAAAGAAAACAAAAGAAATAGTCTGACCATTTAAGTGGCTAAGGGCCCCCCTTTAGAGGAGATGTGAGGATCTGTGCCACAACCTTAGAAAGTCACCTTACAAAAAAAAATTTAATTAAAAAACAAATTAGTTTTGGCAACCAAGTTGGTGGTGCAGCCATGGTTTCTACCTAAATTAAATCCCCCACTAACTTAATTACGCAAATAACTTATAATATTTAAGTTAAAAAAACTAAATACACTGTATTTCTTAACTTTTTTTGTGAACATGTTAATATAAATTTTATTAAAAACTGAGTACGTTCAAAAAAAATATTTTTAGGTTGGGTTGGGTTGTGAGGAATGGAATCACCCATTCCACAAGGCATTCCATTCTCTCAAAACCATTCCATCCACCCCCATGTTTTTATTTCATTCCATCCCTCATTCACCCTTTACTAACAACCCCATAACCCACCAATCACCAATACCACCACCACCACTTACCACCATCGTCACCACCCACCACCATTGTCACCACCCACCACCGTCGCCCATCATCGCTGCCACCACCATCCAACATCACCGCCACCACCAACCACCATCTTCGCCGCCACCAACCATCGCCATCCACTAGCTTCACCCACCCACCACCGCCGCCGCCCACCACCGTCACCTACCCACCCACCACTGCCGCCACCAACAACCATCACCCACCCACCGCCGCCACCATCCAACACTACCCAACGCAGCCAACTACCTACCATCGTGGCCCACCACCTACCACCGTCGCCCACCACCGCTATCACCACCTCCCACTGTCGTCGCCGCCACCAACCACCGCCACCCACTACCTTCACCCACCCACCACCGTCGCTATCCCCCGCCGCCACTACTCAACAACGTCGTCCACCCACCCTCACAGCCATCCACATCTACCGTTGCCGCCACCCACCACCACTGCTACCGCCACATATCACCACCCACCATCACCGCCACTGACCACCACCCACCATGTAACGACCCGAAAATTAACGAGTCATTACGGATTGGTAATCACGACACAATTTATTAATTACCAATTTAATTAATTCTAGTTTTAACATAATCTCTTTTACATAAAACACACCATTTTATTTATTACTTGGGCCGAAGCCCATTGCATGATAACCGATTATGGGCCAAGCCCATTAAAAGTACAAACTGAACTTGGCCAAGCCCGTTACATACATGGGCCGTAAGCCCATTTAAACAACCTCACACATTTTAAAACACATTGGGCCGAAACCCATTAAACACTTAATATTGTTTTTAAACTTGGACACTCCTCTTTCCTTAAAACCACAAGGGCTGTAGCCCAGAACTACTCGGCCGGCCCAAGGGCCGGGTTTTATTTTAAACACACTTGACTTGATTTCCACACATTGAGCTCGGGTTCCCTTAAACTAATCAACCTGAAATGCATGTTAAAAATACGTTAGCCACAAAGCTAGTGAGTGATGCCAGATTCGTTTAGACTCGTTTAAATAAACATACAACAATTTTCGTATGGTTCGGTCATTCTAAGGTGGAATATATTATCGATGGAGCACCATACAAATGCTTATTGTGGTTCCAAACCTCTTCTTGGTTTAGAAAAATATATCCCGGTAATACCGAATGGATCTATTCCATGTGATTTCTATTCGACCGATTATATTAACTCTTTCATGATCATTCATGAACTAATATTTCATCAAAACACACGTAAAAACTAACATGCATTCACCCCGAAATCATTTTAAACATATGGGGTACATGCACTCACGTTGGTTATCTCGGATTGATTAATTTCACAAGTGGTGGTATTACTAGATTCCTCGTGTTCCTGTTACATCACAAATCAAGTTACCATAAGAAATATAAACGCATAGCTGGCCATTACAGCTTAGGCGTATAATCTAAACTAAAGCTGGCCATTACAGCTTGGCACACGACCCTAAGGACTCTAGACACGAACTTACCCGGATGATGGTCTTGGTTCAACTACTATACGGCTAACACACTTGAGCCGATTGATTATCTTGGCCCATGAGTTTCTTGTTTAGATGTTTTATTGATTAAAAAGGATGGAGTATTAAAGGTTATAAGGAGGGCCGATTACTTAGGTGGTAGTGTAGGATGATTCTTGCATGATACAGTAAGGTTTAGTTGATAGATAGTGGTTTTTGAAAGTTTTGAAAAAGGGCCGATGGTTTAGAGCTATATATAGGAATCATATTCATGCATGTAATTATAGTTGTAGGCTATAGGTGATGATGTGTTGGTCCATTACTTCATTGAGTGTTGAGGTGATATAAGAAGGTGTCCAAGTAAATATTCTCTTGAGATTTGGCGGTTGTATTATCACAAAGGGAGGTGGGCCGATTTTTATTATCAAAGGGTATTAGCCTTGCTTTGTGCCATCTCCTAATGGTTTTTGGTATAATACAATTTCAAGCCCAAATAATACTTAAAGGTGTTGGGCCTTTGTCATAAGACTAGCCCATAAACAATTCGGGTTCTTGGATCTTATCAGGTTATAAAAAAGGGCCTAAAAGTTTAATCGGGTTGTTAACTTAGTCGGCCCACATATAACTACTTATTGGGCCATGTCCTTTTCGTATTGGGCCTTGGTTTATAATCCGGGTAAAGTTATTGGGCTACACCATAGGTGGCCCAATCATACTATTAAATTAAATATTATTTAATTATCTAATCTCTTTTATAATGATGTCCTAATTTTTGGGGTGTTACACTCTCCCCCCCCCCCCCCCCCCTTAGGAAATTTCGTCCCTGAAATTTTTATCTACTGTACCTGATTTTCAAATATTTTCAAATAGGTGGGGGTAGTTTGCTCTCATCAAGTCTTCTCTTTCAAAGGTAATTTCTGTTCCCTGTCTAGCATTCCATTTAACTTGTACGATAGGGATTTTTCCTCTTCTCATCTTTCTCTCTTGTTGAGCCATTATTTCTATTGGTTCCTCAATAAAATGAAGTTGAGGATTGACTTTGACGTTGTCTAATGGAATGATAGTTTGAGTTTCTATTATACATTTTCTTAAGTTAGAGACATGAAAAACATCATGTATTTCGCTTAACTCAGGAGGTAATTCTAAGCGATAAGCTACTGGTCCCACTTTATCCTTAATTCGATAAGGTCCTATAAAGCTTGGATTTAGCTTGCCTCTTTTCTGGAATCTTAACACTCCTTTCCAGGGTGATACCTTTAGTAGGACATAATCTCCTACTTGAAACTCCAATGGTCGTTTTCGATTGTCGGCATAACTTTTCTGCCTACTTCTTGCCTCTTCCAACTTTTTCTTAATTTGCACAATATTGTCAGTTGTTTCTTGAATTATCTCTGGGCCCGTAAGTTGGTTTTCTACGATTTCATTCCAACATATCGGAGATCTACACTTTCTACCGTACAATGCTTCAAAGGGTGCAGCTTTGATGGAAGCGTGGTAACTATTATTATACGAAAATTCTATCAACGGTAGATGTGTATCCCAACTTCCACTAAATTCCAGGACACATGCTCTCAACATATCTTCTAACGTTTGTATGGTTCTTTCACTTTGTCCGTCGGTTTGAGGATGATATGCGGTACTAAGTTTGATTTGGGAACCTAGAGCATCTTGAAATGTTTTCCAAAATCTGGAAGTAAAGTGACTATCTCTATCTGATATAATCGAAAGGGGTATACCATGTCGGGACACGATTTCTCTTATATAGATTTTTGCTAACCTTTCCGGTCCAAAGGTTTCTTAAATTGGTAAGAAATGAGCGGATTTTGTTAACCTATCTACAATGACCCAGATAGCATCATTACCACTTTGTGTCCTTGGTAACTTTGTTACAAAGTCCATCGTAATTTGATCCCACTTCCAAACTGGGATTTCGGGTTGGATTAATAACCCACTGGGTCTTTGATGTTTCGCTTTTACCTTAGAGCAAGTAGCTACGAATTCTCCTACACTCTTTTTCATACCAGGCCACCAAAAATTCTTTCTTAAGTCTTTGTACATTTCATGGTTTCCTGGGTGGATGGAATATTTAGAATTATGGGTTTCCCTTAAAACCAGCTCTCTTTGTTCTCCGTACTTGGGCATCCATATCCTTTGATTGTACCTAAAAATTCCATCAGTTCCTTCAACCAATCTTTCTTCTTCTTTATTCAAGAGTTCTTCACCTAAGTGGGCGGGTTCTAAAGCTTTTCTTTGACATTCACGAAGTTGGTTTAGAAATTCATTATTCAGGGTAACTTTAAATGCTTTTCCTCTTAAGGGTGTTTCTTTTCGACTTAAAGCATCAGCTACAATGTTTGCCTTACCTGGGTGATATTTGATATCACAATCATAATCACTTAAAATTTCTATCCATCTTCTCTGACGCATATTTAGAAGCTTTTGATCGAAAATGTGCTGGAGACCCTTATGATCAGTGTAAACGGTACACTTGGTCCCATACAAATAGTGTCTCCAGATTTTCAAAGCAAAAATTATAGCTCCTAGTTCTAAATCATGCGTGTCATAGTTCTGTTCATGTTTCTTTAACTGTCTAGAAGCATAAGCTATAACTTGATCTTCCTGCATCAACACACATCCTAACCCCTGCTGGGATGCCTCACAATACACAGTGAAAGCTTTTCCCTCCACAGGCAGGGTTAACACTGGGGCTTTACATAATTTTTCTTTTAGCTCTAGGAAAGCTCTCTCTCTTGTTTTTCTTTCCACTCATACTTGGAATTTTTTCTAGTTAACGTGGTAAGTGGTAGGGCTAATCTAGCAAAATTTTCAATGAATCTTCTGTAGTATCCAGCTAGCCCTAAAAATTATCGGATCTCAATTGGGTTTCTAGGGGCTTCCCATCTCTGAATTGCTTCTATCTTGGTTAGGTCTACCTGGATTCCTTTATCATTTATCACATGTCCTAGAAACTTGATCTCTTGTAACCAAAATTCACATTTTGAAAACTTAGCATACAACTTTTCTTTCCTTAAAGTTTCTAAGATTTCTCTTAAATGTTGTTCATGTTCGACTTCGGTTTTTGAATAGATTAAGATATCATCTAAAAACACAATTACACATTTGTCTAAATAGGGTCGGCAAATCCTATTCATCAAATCCATAAAAACAGCAGGAGCATTTGTTAAACCGAAAGGCATTACTAGGAATTCATAGTGTCCGTACCTAGTTCGAAATGCGGTTTTTGAAATGTCTTCATCCCTTATTTTTAAATGATGATATCCTGACCTAAGATCAATTTTTGAAAAATATTTGGCTCCCTTTAACTGATCGAAAAGGTCATCTATCCTGGGTAACGGGTATTTATTTTTGATGGTTAACTTATTCAATTCCCTGTAATCTATACACATTCTCATAGATCCATCCTTCTTTTTAACAAACAGCACTGGTGCTCCCCAAAGGGAAGTACTTGGCCAAATGAAACCTCTTTCTATCAATTCCTCTAACTGGTTTGTAAGTTCTTTCATTTCGGTGGTGGCTAACCTAGATGGGGCTCTGGCAACCGGTGCGGCTCAGGAACTAGGTTAATTTGAAATTCCACCTGTCGGGATGGGGGTAAACCTGGGAGTTAATTTGGAAATACGTCTTTAAATTCTGACACTATCTTGATTTCATCTATTTCGGATTCTTTCCCCTCGTTTCCTAAATTCACGTGGATCAAAAAGAATTGGTGTCCTTTTCTTAAGTATTTCATCATTTTCGCACTAAAGATTAAGCTTAAAGTGCCTTTTGGTTTTTCTCCATAAACCACTAAGATTTCCTGACTGGGTAAGGGAATTTTTACTAATTTTTCCTTACAAACAATTTCAGCTTGGTTCGTAGCTAACCAGCCCATCCCTATAATAACATCAAACTCTCCCAGACTCATTGGTATCAGGTTTATTTTAAATTCCTGATTTTCCATAGTTAAGACCAAATTCTTAAAAACTTCGTTAGCTTTTAAAATTTTTTCCGTCTGCTATTTCTATTTCGCACGTTTGGGTCATGGGTTCGGGGAGAACATTTATCGTTTCTACAAGATTTTTAGAAATAAAACTAAGATTTGCTCCCGTGACGAATAGAACATAACCAGGTAATTGATTGATATAAAACATACCCATGACCAAATCAGGCTCGTCACGTGCTTCGACTGCATTGACTACAAAGGCTCTTCCCCTTGCTTGATCTCCCTTGGGCTGATTTTTAAGCCTTGGACATTCATTCTTGTAGTGACCGGGTTCCTTGCACTCGTAGCAAACTCGGGGGCGATCAGGATTGTACCTACACTCCGCAGCAGTATGTCCGACTTTCTTACATTTTTGGCAGTGTGGTCCCCTACATTCGCCGAAGTGGAATCGGCCACAAGTGTTACATCGCTTTTTGCACTCGCCAGTGTGATAGTATTTGCATTTGGAACAGTAAGGATTGTTTCCTCGGTAGGGTCTTTTCTCAGGATTTCCTTCTTCTCTGGGGTTTTCCTGGCTTTTTCCTGAGGTATTGTAGTTATTAGATCTAAAAGTTTCGTTTCAACCTCTCTTACTACCTACCAGTACTTTATCCTTTTCCTTATGCCTTACTATATCATCTGTCAAACTTAAGGCTAACTCACAAACGGTATCAAACTTAATTGGCTTTGCTCCCCTAACTATTCCTTGAATTTGAGGAGTTAATCCCCATGTAAATCTTCTAATTCTTTTTGGTTCAGGGGTAACCTGGTGGGGTACTAGCCGGGCAAGTTGATTGAGGCAATTTATGTAGCCTGCACAATCTAAACCCTTCATTTCTAGTCCTAGAAATTCCATTTCAATCTTTTCAATTTCGTTCATAAGACAGTATTTTTCAGTAATACGGTTTCGGAATTCTATCCAAGTCATGGTGGCTACAACTTCTCTACCTCTTACCTGTCGAATCATATTCCACCAATTTAACGCCTCAGCTCGTAGCGAGTGAGTAGCAAACTTCACCTGATCTCTAGGGGCACAATTGCTTATTTCTAATATAGCCTCCATTTCTTCCAGCCAGCGAGTGGCTCTGGCAGCTCCTGTGCTACCGTCGAATGACTCTGGCTTACATGCCATAAAAGTCTTATAGTCACAGAATCGGGGTCTTATAGTATTGTCTTCTAAATTTACTATAACTTCTTCTGGTTTTTTCTCTACTGTTTTAGAACCGGGTGATTTTTCTAACATGCTTAGGATGGTAGGGATTGAGTCTTGTAAACTTTCTAGAACTAATTTTCTCATTTTCTCCTCCAACTCACTCATTTCATGGGTTACCGGGGTTTCTTCAGTTACAGGTTCTTCTATAGTCGGTTGTTTTGACGAAGAAGCATTATTTCTTTTTGGAGTCACCGGTTCTTTTCTTTATTTTTCACGGATCTTCCCGACATTTTCTATAATAATAAATTTCACCTTGATTAGTATTTAAATTATTACCATTCAAATACTATACCGTTTCCTACGTCATATAATCGTCTATTTATATTATTCTTTAAGATACAAGTCTAGATAATAATAATAATAATAATAATAATAATAATAATAATAGTTTCTAACGTTCTCAATTTCTAGATATTCGGCGTATGAATCCTAATATATTAAAGTATCCGAGTAGACTTGCTAAATTATAAATTAAACTCGTTATAGTATACCATATTTCATCGTCGTTTCAATTCTTCATAATAATCAAAGTTTGTTACCAAAGTTTGAACACCGAGTTTATAAGACTTTTTATAACATCTAAATATAAGATATTTTATACCAAAATTTTTAGATGTTTTCACCACATTACATACTACTACCACATCATACTAGCATTCATGTTATCATACCACATTACACTACCACAAAGTCATTAAGTTACCATACAAACATACTACTACCACCACCCACATAAACCCGTTTTATTCATCTTCTACCACCCTCCTTCGCTCCAATCGGCCCATCAAACAAAAGGGTACTTGGACTCGTCGATCACTTGTTTGGATTGGAATCCAAACCTCTTGATTAACTTCCTTAATTCTTCCGCCGTGTTTAGTGCTTGGTCTAGTTGCGTTTTCATACGATAATAGTTTTCTACAAGTTCCAAGTGCTCCTTTCTTGGTACAAAATCATGGGTTTGCAACAGAACATTGGTATGGTTAAACATGACGGCTTCGTAATAGGGGTCGATTGCGGGTGTAGGATTGGCCGATTGATATTGGGCCATAGGGTAAGGGCCCATAGGAGCTTGGGCCAAAGGGTATTGGGCCGTAGGGTACGAGCCCAAAAGTGGTGGTGGGTTTGGGTTCATGTTGCTTGACCCTTCCATGGATAGATTGCTTGAAGCACTCATAAAATCTTGTATTGGCGGGCTCGGATAGTAGTAGGGAGATGATCCAAAGAAAGGCATCTCGGGGTAAGCTTGGATGGGTTCGGAATGAGAGTATATAGGCTCGGGGAGAGGACCGATGACGCCTACTCCTCCCAAATTAAGTTCCACCCCATTTTCTCCCCAAGTTAACCCCGGTATCTCGTTTGCCAATGCTTGGATATCGGGAAATTCTAAATTTTCATTGTCCTCCACTACTTCGTTGCTTATGATTTCCCGTTCTTCTAACTCCATCGGGGCTTCACTCCGTTCTCTTTGTTCTTCGGCTACTAGCGTCCATTCTTCCCCGTGTGACATTCAATTACACATAATCATCACAACAAATATAGTTAAGTTAGTTCTATAATTCCCCGCTACACCCGAACCCGAGCTCTGATACCAACCTGTAACTACCCGAAACTTAACGAGTCATTACGGATTGGTAATCATGATACAATTTATTAATTACCAATATAATTAATTCTAGTTTTAACATAATCTCTTTTACATAAAACACACCATTTTATTTATTACTTGGGCCGAAGCCCATTACATGATAACCGATTATGGGCCAAGCCCATTAAAAGTACAAACTGAACTGGGCCAAGCCCGTTACATACATGGGCTGTAAGCCCATTTAAACAACTCACACATTTTAAAACACATTGGGCCGAAACCCATTAAACAGTTAATATTGTCTTTAAACTTGGACACTCCTCTTTCCTTGAAACCACAAGGGCCGTAGCCCATAACTACTCGGCCGGCCCAAGGGTCGGGTTTTATTTTAAACACACTTGACTTTATTTCCACACATCGAGCTCGGGTTCCCTTAAACTAATCAACCTGAAATGCATGTTAAAAATACGTTAGCCACAAAGCTAGTGAGTGATGCCGGATTCGTTTAGACTCGTTTAAATAAACATCCAACAATTTTCGTATGGTTCGGTCATTCTAAGGTGGAATGTATTATCGATGGAGCACCATACAAATGCTTATTGTGGTTCCAAACCTCTGCTTGGTTTAGAAAAATATATCCCGGTAATACCGAATGGATCCATTCTACGTGATTTCTATTCGACCGATTCTATTAACTCTTTCATGATCATGAACTAATATTTCATCAAAACACACGTAAAACCTAACATGCATTCACCCCGAAATCATTTTAAACATATGGGGTACATGCACTCACGTTGGTTATCTCGGATTGATTAATTTCACAAGTGGTGGTATTACTAGATTCCTCGTGTTCCTGTTACATAACAAATCAAGTTACCATAAGAAATATAAACGTATAGCTGGCCATTACAGCTTAGGCGTATAATCTAAACTAAAGCTGGCCATTACAGCTTGGCACACGACCCTAAGAACTCTAGACATGAACTTACCCGGATGATGGTCTTGGTTCAACTACTATACGGCTAACACACTTGAGCCGATTGATTATCTTGGCCCATGAGTTTCTTGTTTAGATGTTTTATTGATTAAAAAGGATGGAGTATTAAAGGTTATAAGGAGGGCCGATTACTTAGGCTATAGGTGATGATGTGTTGGTCCATTACTTCATTGAGTGTTGAGGTGGTATAAGAAGGTGTCCAAGTAAAGATTCCCTTGAGATTTGGCGGTTGTATTATCACCAAGGGAGGTGGGCCGATTATTATTATCAAAGGGCATTGGGCTTGCTTTGTTCCATCTCCTAATGGTTTATTAGTATAATACAATTTCAAGCCCAAATAATACTTAAAGGTGTTGGGCCTTAGTCATAAGACTGGCCCATAAACAATTCGGGTTCTTGGTTCTTAATCGGGTTATAAAGAAGAGCCTAAAAGTTTAATCGGGTTATTAACTTAGTCGGCCCACATATAACTACTTATTGGGCCGAGTCCTTTTCTTATTGGGCCTTGGTTTATAATCCGGGTAAAGTTATTGGGCTACACCATAGGTGGCCCAATCATACTATTAAATTAAATATCATTTAATTATCTAATCTCGTTTATAATGACGTCCTAATTTTCGGGGTGTTACACACCACAACCACTCACCGTCGATTTTATTCCTTCGTCTAATCTTGCCTATTCAACAACACAAAGTAATGTTTTGTTTCATTCCCACATGCAACCAAACAAGACATGAAATGGTAATGATCAATTCCATTACCTTGTCTATTCCATTACCTCGTTAATTCCATTTACCTCATCCATTCCATTACCCCGTACCAAACAGACCCTTGGGGTTTTTTAGAGAGAATGGAATGAAGGAGATATTGGATGATTCCATTACCTTGACCAAGCAAACACCTTATTTTCATTCCACACTAATGCTCCATTCCATTCCGCCTCTCATTCGTACATACTAAACACTACCTTAGTTTTTTACTACTATGACAAAATAAACGTTTAGTCGGGACATATTGTGCTGAGATACCTCACAATGTATCTACCCGCGAAAGGAAGGAATTTGTTAAATGTGCAGAGCAAATGGATGTGGTTGTTACCAACAAGTTAGCAGGTCTGCGTTGCGACGAAGACGGATAAGCTTGGTACCCCTCCAGTCCCCTTCTCAAAAAGGAAAAAAAATAAAAAATCTTGGTACATCAAATGTTCAGTTCCTATGTCAATTGTTACAAGAACCTCAATTTGATTTCATTTCCTTTGAAGAGATATTATTGAAGTGTAATGTATGCTGCATATAGTTCAGTTCCATATTACATTGTATATACACATATGCCACTCTATATAAAACCCAATTTTAAGTAGAAAATTGCGACAACATCAATCATAACACACTTCTATTAGTTCCTTTGAACTCACACTCTACTTCTGATCATATTCTTTCATGTACTACTCACTAGCTTGTTACGTGGTTCTTCGGCTCTCCTTAATTATTTGATGAATGCCAATGAGTTATAATCTCTTGCATTTGTTGTTCATCCATGCCTGCTCTAGGTTCATGGTGCATTTGCTATGTTATTCTTGTAACATAGTTTTTCAAACCCGACTTGCGGTTTAGGATTCTCACATCGAATAATCTCTTTGATGCATCTTTCAACCTGCATTGTTTCTCCCACGAGACTCGCGATGCAAAAACCTAAAGAATTCATGTGAAGAATCACTTTTCTTTTGCATTCTCCACTTTGAATCTTATCTGTTACTTCCTTTAAGTGTTGAACAAAAGCATCCATAACTTTCATGGCTGCTTCTGTTGGTTGATTTCCTGCCTCCAAGTCGAAAAAACCTTCACTCTCTTGTAGATGTCTGTCAAAGGCTTCATTAGACCTTACCTGAGTGATCTTTTGTAGACACCTGACACTCGGGCTCGTGCTTTCCTTCAAAATCTCCAAATTCCGATTGATGTGTTGTTCAATCTCTTTCCAACCACCATCAGAACTTTGTGACAAACTTGAAATAAACTCGATGTTATAAGTCATAATCTGCATCAAATCAACCATCTTCGATAGCCTTTCGCGCACTTTATCATAGCAAGATGCTTGAAAAGGTAGAAACCAGAAGCTAGGCTCGGACTTGGCATCATTAATCCGGTTCTTCAATCCGTTTAAATCGGATTTAAGTTTTCTGATGTTTTCTTTTGGACTTGATATATGATTTAAGCATTCGTCCAATGTTCCGAGGCTTTGGGACACTTGAAGTTTGACAACAGTTGCAGCTCGAACCGGTTGCAGCATGATCTCCAACAAAACCATGCAAAAAAGCCCAATTGAAACCTCAGTTAATCTAGCAATGGCGAATTGTTTTGGCGGGCCGTAGTTTTTTCGACCCAGGATCAGAAGCGCTCCGATCACCGCAGAGATGCCGCCACTTTCGCCATACATCTTACTATGATGTAGCATGCTTGTGAAAACAATCCATGGTACAAGTATAACAAATCTTAGTTCAGGAACTTGTTGTAAAAGACAGCTTCCAAGTACACCGTAAACCGAACCGATTGCTGTACCATGTACTCGGTTATTCGCAACCGTGAAAACCGGCAGTCTTCCTTCCACAAAACTAATGGCTATGGTGAGCCCGGACCAATAACCGTTCTTTTTGTCGAAAAACATGCCTAGAAGCACCGCTAGACCTAACGCAATGGAGCACTTTAAAGCAAACACGATCCGGTCAGCAATCGATTGTCCCACGATTTTCTCAACTCTTGTTTTTTGGGCTGTGTTAACCTTCTGGCCATCGAGTGGTTCGGGTTTAGGTTTATGGTACGTGTTTACAAGCATTTCAAAGCACGATAAGAAGAAAAACACGGGTAGGTTTTCGCGGGTTGGTGAAATGGTAATAAGAGTGCGTATGGATTCGTCGAATAATTCATCTTTTCTTTGGGGAACATCAGTAACAGCGTCATGAAACGGTACAAAACACTTAGCGAGCTCAAGTTTCAGCATTTGGTTTACTCGTGCACTTTGCAACACGGTTTTTATCTCTTCATTGATGACGACAGGAAACGAGGAAATGGCGGTTAACGCCATTTTCATTCCCATAATCGGCGTTTCCATGTTTTTCAAGTCTCCAGCGCCATGCCTGCTTTCCCACTTTACGCCTTCCTGTTAACCATGAGAAACAAATTAAAGTGACTGATTGAATCATGGTGCTCGACTAGTCAAGGGTGGTTGGTGTGGTAATTACCTGGACCAGGTTGATGTGGTCAAGTAGATCGGTCCCTGATTGTGCAATGGGCTCAGCTTGAGAAATGAGATCATATGCCGTTGATTTGTCTTCACTTAAGAGTGCTTTCAGATAGATATTGCTTCTCTCTGATGCATTTCCTGCATATGACTGCAATTGCTTCTTCACCTAACACCATTGAAATTTAACTTAATTACTACTTGTAAGCAGGTCAAAACAATTTGGGTCGGGTACATTAGGATATAAGATGTGTACTTAACAACGACCTAATAGGTTTTTTTTTTTTTTTTTTTTTTTGAAAGGCAAATATTATTAACCACACCAAAAAACGAAAGGAAATCTCCAAGATGGAGACTCCCACAGACCAAGTTACATTACATTACATCAAATTCAGACTTTTGCCAATCTTTCCAACCCACCACTCCCTTTTTACACCTATTCGGAAACCATATAAAAGAAAATATCCGGCTATTTACGGTAAAGTTCTCGTATCGGAAAAGTAATCTGAAAAATATATAATTTAAACTAATAATAATTACGTAATTAAGACGGAGTCAACTTGTTTACAATTTTAAACATTTAATTTAATGTTAAAAAATCTTAGATATTTATGTGATGTGAATTGTGATGTTTTATTCCATTTGGAACTCATGCTCCAAAACATAGGCTAATTTCAAATATTAAAAGTGACATCCCATTTAAATAAAACATACCTCTCTTACGGCCAGCCTAGGATATGGTAGCATCAAAGCCAGGACTGAAGCCGTGGCCCCAAGGGCGGTGCACGCCGCGATATGAATCGGGTGGGTCACTGGTCCTGCTTCACTGCCACGAACCACCACGCCAACATAAATTATCACCAATTGCACATACGCAATGCGTTTGGTTAGTATCGGAAGGCATTCGGGCAACGAAACCAAAAACGCACTAAAAGTCACTGTTATAGCCGCACCAGCCTCCATGAATCTAGACGGTCCCACCACAGAAAGACACAAAACTGTGGAGGGGACCACTAGCACAGTGGCACACAATGCGTGCCAGGAACCTCTTAAGGTGGTGCCAAGCGTTGCGTCTGAGACAATCAGTATGGCGGTCACATAGGCCACAGAAGGGTACTGGATTTGGCTGCGGACGGGGTTTGGTCCATAGAGTGCGGTGCAGCCAATTAAGGTGCATGCTATGGCGGTTCTCAAGGCAGAACCAAGTCTCTCCCGCCAGATCGCTCCGGCATGAGGCGAAGCCACCTTAATGACTCCCATTTTCAACTATAATAACTGCGTGTTCTTGTTCTTGATCCAAATGTATATGTTTTATGAATGTTGAGTGTTTTGAGTATGAATATATAAATAAAGCCTAGATGTAACAAATATTTGTATGAATGAATGGTATGTTGCACTAGGCTTTTTGTAGAGAAGAAAAATGGTTGGGAGACATTCCTATGTGGGCTCCTAAGTTGGACAATAATAATATAAATAATAAGTATATAATAATATAAATAATAAGTAACTGAGAGATGGCTCAACACACTTCGGTTTGGGAAGAACCTTGTTTTGACTTTCGTTGAACCAATCGACCCAGTTTTAACCTAAACTCGTCTCGGTTTGGGAAGAACCTGGTTTTGAATTTGGTTGAACCAACCGACCAGGTTTTAACCCAAACTCGATTAGGGACAATGATAAATGTAAAAAAGAAATCTTGAGTTTTAATATCTTTTTATTAAGTTCATGTGGTTCTCACAAAATATATGTGTTCTCAAATTAATTCTCTCATATATATATATATGTATATATATATGTATATATATATAGAGGTTTAGGTTCCGGTACAAAGGACATTTTTCGTACAAAGTGTGACAAGTCTATGTAGTCATTGTGTTTTAAATTTTGGCTATGATGTTTTCGATTTCTTTTGCATTGTATTGTATATAAAAACACCAAACGTAACAATTTAAAACAAAATCAAATGTATTCTAGATAATAAATGTAAAACACATTGATTACTTTATTTGTATGATGTTTTAGATTGCATATCTAGAATACACTAATTAGTGTTTTAAATTGTTAAGTTTTGTGTTTTTCTATATAATACTATGCCTAAAGAATATAAATATCATGCCTAAAATTTAAAACACAATGCCTATATAGACTTCTCACACTTTGTACGAAAAATGCCATTTGTAACCCCACCCTATATATATATATATAGGGTTAGGATCCGTTGAGAACTCGCGAGAACTCGACGTAAAATGAGAAAAAAAATTGCATACTGGTGTAAAAACACGTAAACCCCGCTGTAAAAAATTAAAAAAATACATTAATTTACGCCAAATTACACCGATGTAAGGGATTTTTACCCCCGTGTAAATATATTAATATTTTATTCATTATTTTATTGTTGTTTAGTTCTAGACCACATATTCATTTTTTATTAAAATAAGTATGTGTGAGTTCCTCAGTTCTCACAACTCGGAGGAGTTCTCAAATGATCTAAATCCTATATATATATATATATATATATATATATATATATAGGGAAAAGTTAATTTGAGAACACCTATATTTCGTGCGAACCTTGAGAACGGCATCTAAAACCATTCAAATTCAAAATTTCTTTTTACATTTATCTTTATTACTAAAATACAATCCCAAAAACACAATTTACGCGTAAAAATTCAAACGTATACGAAAAAAAATTGTTTTTACACATGTGTAAATTTACTGTTTATACATGTGTAAACTGTTTCATTTACACATGTGTAAAAAGTTAATTTGAAAGTGTTTTTGCAAGAAAAGATGAATTATTTGAAAACAACATTCATTTATTAATGTTGTATTTTGATTATAATGAGGTTTGTATGAAAAAAATTTGATTTTGATTGATTTTTTTACTTGTTCTCACGGTTCTCACAATATTTAGCGTTCTCAAGATAACCCTCCCCTATATATATATATATATATATATATATATATATATATATATATATATATATATATATATAGGGGAGGGTTATCTTGAGAACGCTAAATATCGCGAGAACCGTGAGAACAAGTGAGAAAACTAATCAAAATCATTTTTTTTCAATACAAACCTAATTATAATTAAAATATAACAGTAATAAATGGGTTTTCTTTCCAAATAATTCATCTTTTCTTGCAAAAACACCATAAAATTAACTTTTTACACATGTGTAAATGAAACAGTTTACACATGTATAAATAGTAAATTTACACATGTGTAAAAACAATTTATTTCCGTATACGTTGGAATTTTTACGCATAAATTGTGTTTTTGGGATTGTATTTTAGTAATAAAGATAAGTGTAAAAAGAAATTTTTGATTTGAATGGTTTTAGATGGCGTTCTCGCGGTTCGCACGAAATATAGGTGTTCTCAAATTAACTTTCCCCTATATATATATATAGGGGAGGGTTATCTTGAGAACGCTAAATATTGTGAGAACCGTGAGAACAAGTAAAAAAATCAATCAAAATCAAATTTTTTTCATACAAACCTCATTATAATCAAAATACAACATTAATAAATGAATGTTCTTTTCAAATAATTCATCTTTTTTTTTGCAAAAACACTTTCAAATTAACTTTTTACACATGTGTAAATGAAACAGTTTACACATGTATAAACAGTAAATTTACACATGTGTAAAAACAATTTTTTTTCGTATACGTTTGAATTTTTACGCGTAAATTGTGTTTTTGGGATTGTATTTTACTAATAAAGATAAATGTAAAAAGAAATTTTGAATTTGAATGGTTTTAGATGCCGTTCTCACGGTTCGCACGAAATATAGGTGTTCTCAAATTAACTTTCCCCTATATATATATATATATATATATATATAGGGAAAGGATATTTTGGAAACCCACTTGAGTTGAGAAAACCTTTGAAATCCCATGTAAAAAACCATTATTTTTTTTTGAAAAAAATAACCAATGTAAAATACATGTTTTTAAGCATTTTGGGCAAAAAAAAAATAGCAAAAGCGCCGATAGGATATTTTTTAAAAAATAAAGAAAGTTGCTAAAAAAACATATGTTTTCAGCTATTTAACTATGTTTTTAGCAACTTTGTTTATTTTTTTTAAAAAAATCCCATCGGCGCTTTTTTTATTTTTTTTGGCCCAAAACGCTTACAAACATGTATTTTACATTTGTTATTTTTTTCAAAGAAAAAAATTATTTTTTTACATGGGTTTTCGAAGATTTTCTCAACTCAAGCGGGTTTTCAATTTATAATTGACCTATATATATATATATAAACACACACACACACTAGGTTAGATACCCGTATGTTACACTAGATTCCAAACATTATAGTTGATAACGAATATAATTGATTAAATGAAATGAAGAAAATACTATAGGGTGTTAATTGGATATTGACATATTTGTTTGGATGATGATGTATGTTTAAAGAAGTTAAAATGAATTTTAATATAGTTTTCTATTATATTATACTATGTATAATTGATAATGGAAGATGAATAGTAACAGCCTCCCCGTATTGGTTAAGAGGGGAGGTGGCAATTATATATATATAGGGGATGGTTATCTTGAGAACGCTAGATATCGCGAGAACTGTGAGAAAAAATGAGAAAATCAATCAAAATCAATTTTTTCATACAAACCTAATCATAAATAAAATATAACATTAAAAAACGAATTTTCTTTCCAAATCATTAATCTGTTCTTGCAAAAACACTCTAAAATTAACTTTTTACACATGTGTAAATGAAACAGTTTGCACATGTATAAACAACAAATTTACACATGTGTAAAAACAATTTATTTCCGTATACGTTTGAATTTTTATGCGTAAATTGTGTTTTTAGATTGTATTTTAGTAATAAAGACAAGTGTAAATTTTTTTTTGAATTTGAATGGTTTTAGATAGCGTTCTCGCGGTTCGCACTAAATATAGGTATTCTAAAATTAACTTTCCCCTATATATATATTGTCTTCCACAACATTACTTAATAATAAATAAAAGTGCTTTCATGTTTAAACAAATCTGTTTGATGGTGCAATGGTTATAGGTTCCCTTCCTTAAGAGGTAGGTTATGAGTTCGAGACCGGGCAGGGGTATTTTGTTTCTTTTTTCCATTACAATACATTGAGCAAAAGGGCGTTTTGTTAATTTATCCTATGAAGTGGGTTTGTTTTGGTAATTTGGTTTGATATTGCTGGCCACGTGTTTTGTTTTGAAACCCTCCACCAACTAGCTATTTTTCCATACTTTGAAAACATAAGTTGATCAGTGGCAGGCTGGTGATTCATCTAGCAGCCTGATACATGTATTGAACTCTTTTTCCCTCCCTGTGTTTCCCCCTTCATCTCTCTTTCACTCTCTAGATTTTCCTCTTACCTTACCACTAACCCCAACCCATCACCACCGCTAATTTCCGTCACCGTCACTATCTCTGATCTCACATCTTCCACTGTTTAGAGAGACGAGAGAGCAAGGGATGTTAAGTAGAGAGAGAGAAAGAGATACAGATGAGAGAAAGAGAGAGATGTACATATCTAGAGAGAGGAGCAAGAGAGAGAGAGAAAGAGGGGTAGAGCAAGCTATGGCCTCTTTATCCTATTTACCCACATCACTGGTGGTGGTTTCGTTTGTGGGTTGAACGACAAACTCACAGATCCGAAGATGTCCGATTGTTGTTCCGGTGGTAGTAGTGACCAGTTAAGAAGAAGACTGTGTTACCAGCTACGTCAGCTTCATCAAACCATATCGTGTTGTGCCGCTATTTTTTCTGGCTTAATTATTTTTCATTTATCATTACCACCTCTAAATTTTTGTTTCCAGATTCTTGTGGTCAATGATTCAGTGAACCGTGGATTCTTGAAGTAGAGGACAGAAAATGATACGGGTCTTAGGTAAGGTTTGTGGATTTTGTGTTTTATACATCATTTTTTGGTTAATTTTTTGTTGTTTTGCTGATTTTATGGATTTGCGTTCTTGATAATCAAAATTAAGCATTTGATAAAAATGGTAATTAATAGTTTGGATCTGTCTTTTTTACAGCTTTTGAGATGAGGGTCAAGTGAAAGAAAAGAATAGAGTTTTTATCCTTAAGAGACATGTCAAGAATACATAAGGTACAAAATATCATGTAAACTTAAGAGAAATAAGAACTTTTTATTCATGTAACTCAATTAGCGTAATAGATGTGACATATTGATTTATGAAGTTAACAATGAGAAGGAAAGAGGCAATCAATAGTCTTGAAGCAGGCTAGGGTCATACTTGATCATACCCATAAACCAAAGAAAGAAATAAAAGAAGAAAGAATGAAAGAGTATGTTGGCATGATGGTAGATTAGTAGGTTTTGTTGAAAAAGTATAATCTACGTTTAAGTTTGACCATATCGTTCGTTTTCCTATGAATTATGTACAGGTTTTAGTTCATAATTGTTGTTGACTTTAAATGTTGTATAGAGATTTGTTGTGTTCTTCAGCTGCTTCGTAAATTATAGATCTAAATACAAGTTAAAAGGTTTCCAGCAAGTTAAAAATTCTAATACATTAACTTTAAAAATCCATTTAATTATAATGGTCAATTTGTCCAATAAATATTGATTTTGGCGCCGGGATAGACTTTTAAGAACTTTTATAAATTTTAACACAATTTTCTTGATGCAGCAACGACGACAATACACCTGCACTGCAAGGAGTAACAGACACTCAACATCCAGCGGTAAAACAACAGTACCAAGAAGCAGAGCTGAATCACGGAATTTTGTATCATTGATGTCGTGTGGATTAAAGCACTTAAACCTCTTTTTCTGAAACTGGCAAGTTCCTAATGGACATGCCAAGACATGGTGGAAAAAGAAAATTAAGACTTTAAGATAAGACACTTTTCAAGTTTTAAATTTATAAAATAAAACGATAAATGCTACCGTTCTAACCCACACAATAGGCAAGTGTACCTATCGAGTGAAGTATAGACACAAGCAAGTACCGAGTATTGAACCCAAAGACACGACTTCCCCAATCAACTTTAAGTTGCTAAAATAAAAGTAAAGATAAATAAAAATGAGAGACAGTGAGAATAACCGATGTAGAAACCAATATCCGAAGAGAAGTGCTTCTTAGGGATCCAGCTGACCTTGGGATGCATTAACAGTAATTACTTAATTGAGTGGTGTGTTTAAGTTGCGCACTTTTGCTTAACTTTGAGTTGTGCATTACTACATTCTCTAGAGGTGACTAGTGTCGCATAACTGATTTGTGTTCTCGTTATTAAATTGATGATCTCCCAAACCGGTAAGCTCACCTCTCAACAATGAGGGGAGGATCACCCGAGACTGTGTTAACCCAACCCCGAAGAACCCACCTCCCAATGATGCAATAATGACATCTAACAACTTTAGACTTTTGTGAATAACTTGCCGGCGGCCGAAGCATTGCCGAATAAGCTACCACTTGACCTCATAAACGAGTCGTGTCCAACCAGCTCACGCTTATCCTTTACTAAAAATTATTTATCTTTTCAAAAAGTGATTGGCCTATTACTAATTGTGCGGCAGTATAGTAATGGAAGAAGATAAAGACTGTCCGCTTCCAACACGGGTTCACCAATTCTTGGTTTGCACCAAAGCAAACACATAGACCATGAAGCTAAGTCGCATGACCAAGTCTTTGCTTATCACTAGGACCCAGTATAAAGACCCTATCGACCCTAAGTGAGATTTTGATAGCCGAGGATCAAGCCATAACGTGTGATTGTTTCCAAACACAAACGGGTCAATCTCAACATGTGGAGTTAAGGTTAACTTACAAGTGCATGGTTTGTTACACACCATGGGTACACTTATAAGTCCCTCAACTTTCTATCAAAACACCCTCAAGACCAAATACTAAGTGATAGTTTTAATTAATTCATCAAACAAAGTTTAAAGTAGAAAGAATTAAACGAGAACACAAAACACCACTCCATAAATAAAAACTACATAATTCATAGCAAAGTAGTCTTCACCCTAGAAACACCCAAGAATCCTAGTCAAAGATTGGGATTACAACATGTACACTAAGTTAGTTTTTCAAAGAAAACATAGTGATGGTTGCTAGAGGATTATAAGGGTTTCCGGGATGATCTGAAGTGATTTCTCTCAAGCTCTCACTCTTGTAGTGTTTATGAAGTGATCCCAAGCTCCAAAGGTCACTTACAAGACCCTGAGGTGGCAGAAATGTGGGAGAGATTCGGGTGGAATGGGATAGAAGGGATGCCAAAGTGAGGAGTGGAGCTCTCTATTTATAGACCTTCTAGGGGTTGTACGCCCGTGCTCACAAGGATGGCACGCCTGTGCCCAACATCTGGTACTGTTGCAGAGTCATTTCACTCAGGAATTGTCGGTTGTCAGGTCCTGCACGCCCGTGCCATCAAGTTGGCACGCCCGTGCATGCCAGTATTGCACGAATGCCTGTCAGTCTTGGTCTGTTGGAGCCTTGGGGAGCACGTTTCAGCTGGCATGGCCGTGCACAAGGGTGTGCATGCCCGTGCAGGTCTGTACAATTGACTTTTTCCTCCTACTGACATGGAAATGTTGACTTGTTGACCCAGGACAGGTGTGCACTGCCGGAGCGCGACCGTGCTACATCTGAAATAGCTTTCTAAGTCTTCAGTTCCTTGTCTTTTGTGCCGTTTTTATTTCTGGACTCAAAACCTGCATGTGGGAGACAAGGTTGTGGTACCATGTACCCTTTTGTTCCCCAAAAGCTTATTCTCCACTCAAAATGTGCCTTTTTTTTCTTCACTTTTTTGCTTCCAAAACCCTACATTTATCTTATAGGAATGTTTTAACTATATTTTATAAAAATAAAAGCATAACAAATGTGCAAAAAGGAGGATAATTAATTACCTATGTAAAATAAATTTTTCGGCACATACTTAAACGTTTGCTTTGTCCTCAAGCAAGCCAAACCATAAGCAATTTTTATGAGATAAAAATTGTAAGGTTTACTCGATGTGCCGAGCTCAACCTACCTCCTTAGAGTCACACTTAATAGATCCTTGGGGTTTCGGGCTTGGTTTATGGTTAGACTACTTAAGCACTCCTACAGTGTCCCAATTCCTTTTCCTCACTAACTCTCGTTCACTCGGGTTTCATTTGTGGGTGATCACTCGAATTCTACCCGACGTCAAGCACGAATCATAGGCTTGTATGAAAATCACAACTCTACCACTTAAGTTGAGGTAATGTGTGTGAATCAAAAGGACTTTAAACAGGTTAGTTGAGTGAAATGGTGACGAATAGAGTAGGAATCTAGTCTACCACCATGACTAACATCGGATTGAGTGTTTTGAGGTGTTATCGGAATCTTGTAAATCTTCTAAGTTGGCTTTGGTGGTCTTTCCTTCGTGTGACAACAGTCAACGAACCAGGTTAACATCCGTACATAATTCATTTATTGCCTTATTATATGTGCATATATAGATAGTTTGCATACACTATACCCCCTAGTCTAGTGAAACATAAGTTAGTCAGAAAACTCTACATGGTACATGTGATTAAACACACAACACCCGAACAATCACTCAACAAGTACTCAAAGAGGTTATCACACTTTAACACAAGATAGCAAACTCTTAACACATGTAAGCATGTCAACAAACAAATAGCCTATCATCTACAAAATACATGTTAATGTCATCATCAAAACATTAAAATACATCATGTGATAATACAAACTCGTTCAACACTTACTTACTTATAATTATATGTAGACCTACACTATAATACATATACACATGTGCATATGATCCTTAGTTAATGAAACTTTCCTCTACAACTACTCATCACATCCGTGTCATGTTCCTTTCCATTTCCCACGGCTCAAGAGACCAAGATTTGGTTAATGGTGACACTAGCCAAACAAACAAGAATAAACAACCTATTTCTTGATAATGACATGACATGCTACCACTTAAAGACAAGTTGCAAATCTCTCTTCCCTTGGTACCCATCGGCCGAAATATAAGCCCCTCACAAGTCACTATCACTTGACAACCTTGTTAATCCATGAATCTATGCCAAAAATGTCTTGATTTGTCTATAAACTAGCGGCCGAAATGGACAACTAAGCACACCTCTGCATTACATAATCATATAAATTAATATGGTAGTAAGACAAAAGCACTTAACCATAGGTTTAAGCATGACAAACGTACAATTGGCCAAACACCATGAGTAAGACTAGATATGAAGCCTACTACCTATCACTATCACCTAGAGTCCAATACCTTTTTCTTGTCCCACGTATCGGCCGAAACATAGCAAAGAGGAACACCCATGCATAAGTTGTCAACTTACACTAGATTAGGAAAGAAAACAAACATCCATCAAATCCCCATGCAAGTCAACTATCTCTATTTATCCCCACCCAACCAAAATCGGCCAACAACAAAGAAGAAAGGAACATGAGGACTCAAGTTGCTATCTTACACTAAATGATGATTAAAGATCTTAAGCTATTCACTAACCAAGGCACTTACACCATCCTCTTTTGTGTTTGTCCTCATCCGATCGATCCCCTATATAAAGAGGACCTCACATCATTCACCATTGCCATAATACAACTCACTACACTCCTCTCAAACCTTTCGGATCACCACTAACTATAGCCGAAGCCTAGGAAGCTCTCAAGAGGCTTGCAGAAGGACAAGAGGCTATCTAGCATCAGCCATCCTTTGGTAAGACCCATACAACTCTAAACCTTGCTCTCATTTGATCTCATTTAGTCTACCCGTCCCCATTTCGATCCCTGTTATCATTTAATCAATCATTCACATAAGGTTGCACACATTGTTTTGTTTATAACCACTTAACTAACAAATGATCACATTTTTTATAAATAACAGTCGGCCCTTAAGTTACCTACTTAACTTGAATGAAGTTTATAAAAATCCTCAACTAATGGATCGAGTTTTGTAATCCAAGCACACTAGAATAATGTTCGAAGGTAAAGGTTTAACTTGAAAAGCTTTGGAACCTATTTACACCATTAATACATATAAACATACTACCATAGCTTCTAGTGATGCCCTAATCGGCTTAACCAACTTATTTTGATCCATATACAATCGAATAGAAGGCCTACACCATGCTATTGTTTCGGCTACAAGGCCTTAACATGTGTTTATATGAGCCGAAACATGTGTTAGTATTAATTAGATATAAAAAGGGCCTAAACCTATGTCAAGCTCATGTTTTATTACAAACAAGCCCCATATGTCAAGTTAGGGACAAATCTATAACTCATGCCTAACAAAACGGACCCATGTTGCAAAACACCTGGGGTTACAAAACAATGCATTCCACAAGTACATTTAGGAATGTCACATACACAAAAATCAAGGCATACGAATGACGGGTGAACAATATGATCTAGTACATAAAGGATTTACAATTTACCATGCTCATAATGATCATAGGGCAACATTTGTTCGGGCATAGCTATCTCATATTGTCGGCTTCACTAGACCAACACTATCAGGTGAGTTTTCATGGCCCCATTTTACTATTTTACTTTTTGGGGGAAATACATGCATCAATACTTGTGTCATTTTCAAGTGTGTGTACATTCTTTCGTGGCTACAATGCGGAACATGAGACATATTGGTTCATGAGCTCACTTGTCCTTGTACAACGTTCACTGTAACCATTAGCTAAACATTTAGCCATGGAACACTTTAATACATCTATTGGGTTGACACCCCCACTCTTGGTTAGTCGCTCTAACCGGTTACATACAAAAGAGTGTTAGTATTCTACAATACATACATTGTCTTTAGTGTACAATGCGCAAGGCACAACAGTCAAGAGGTTTGGTTATGGGACTCATGGTTTGCAGAGTGATCATTTGCTTAGCTAGCTTATGATTGGTCATACACAAATTACACATTGGTTTTACTTGCTACAATCAAACCCATGAACTCACCAACATTATTGTTGACAAAACTCGTTATGCGAGTTTTTCAGGTAACTAGATGGAGGGCCACAGAGATTTGAGGGAAGAGTTCGAGCAAGCATTGTGTGGTACCACTTGGATGGGTTTCTTTTGTCGATCCCATATTGTTTAAACAGTACTAGACAATATTCTCTTTTGCTAATGCTATGGTGACGTTTTAAATTAATGACAATATCCATCTCTTACGGTGGTACTATTTAAATAAAATGTGTGTTGCTTGAACCTTGTGCTTGAAAACCTTTCGGTCGTCGCTTCCCCGTGTTTTCGCCTTGGCGGGGTGTGACACTTGGACTTCACAACTTGACTTTTGCCTATTCTTCTGAACCATTCGGCGCATGCCGCGTAAAAGCCTCCACTAGGTTGAGCCAATCATTTGGTCTTCCGAAAGCGTTGCAAAACTTTTCTTTGAAGTTTTCTTGTTTTCGTTAATTCAGCAGCATCATTATTACACACTTTTTTTACAACATATAAATTGTTTACACTTGATGCTTTGTTGGATGATTCTTGACACTTGGTATGCTCTTCTTGTGATTGTTATACAAACCTATGAAAACGAAGTCGCATTCTTGGTTTTCTAGGTGTTATATACTAGCACATTATACGCTAGTCCAGCTATTAAACCGAGAGGAGCGTACATTGTGAGGGGTGTGTAGCATATGTATTTGATAATAAGCACGTTAGTTTTGGATATGCAAGTCTTGTTTTGAAATTGCGCAATATTTGCTCGCCGGATTGTCAATCTTGATTGTGTAAGTCTATGGGATGGGTATGATTGGGGACGTTGGAAAATCGATAGGTAAAGGAATTAGAGATGACTTGTTAAGTAGGTAAGTCGTGTTTTGAGACGGTTTGATTGGGGACAATCAAAGGTAAGTGTGGGAATGTGATGGACGGGGTCAATCATGGTGTTTAAGATGCTTAATTATGTGTTTTTAATGTCGTTTGATTGTTTATATGCTTTGAATGTGATAACTACGCAAGTATGTGTGATTGTAGGATAAACGGCATAATTGGATGGATTTGAAAGTTTAAACGTGGATAAAATTGAGCTCGGATGATGAACCGAAGATGTGGAAGTGTTCAGAGCATTGCGTGTGGCGAAACAAGGTTAACAAAGTTCATGGATGTGAAGGAACGAAGCTCGATAAGTTACTCAAATTGAGTCACGAAGTTTAAAGCGATGATAATAATGAGACTAATGGCCGTAAGAGTTGATGTGTATTGGTGTGCTATAGGTTTGGAAGTGCTTTATGATACTATGAGAGAAATCCAGATGAAATGGAATGGAACTAGATGATGGTTGAAAACTGTCGTTCTGTTGTTGTTGTTATGATGTTTTAAGAAGTAGGGATACAAGCACAACCATGCTCCATACAAGCACAACCATGTTTCTTACTAAGCATGATCATGCTTGTGGACAAGCATGATCATGCTTGTGGACAAGCATGATCATGCTTGCTTTTCTTCATAAACTTGCCAAACAAATCAAAGTCTTTTGGCCGTAGGGCCTCTTACTCCAGCCGTAGGGAACACCGAGGAAGAATCAAGGGACAATCAAGATCAAATAATCAGAAGATGGGCAGAGTCTGGCCGTCGTAAGGGCTGATGTTCCAGCCGTAGGGTACGGCGAACAAGAGGAAACAAAATGTTTGGTTTTTGAGGATATAAAATCTTATTTGTTCACCTATTGCAGTATCAACCGTATTATCATGAAAATTCATCATCATTGGGAGTATTTTGAAGTTACAATCATGATTATTCATCATCCTTCATCCATACTTTCGATTCTCATCAACATGTTCGGTATTATTATTCAAACTTTTGATTCGGTTTTTGTTACTATGATCAGCTAAACATCTTGTAATCACCTCTGGGTGTATGGTTTATTTGTGAAGCTTGAACTCTTGTTTACTTTGGTTTATGGATTGTCTTTTAATTGTTTGAAAGATATTTGTGGTTTGAGTTATTTAAACAAGTCACGTTTGTGCAATTGCTTATCTTTTAGTCATTCAAATTCAGTTTTCTTGCATCATGAGTAGTTTGATTAACGAGAGGGTAGTTGTTATTCATGGGTTGGTAATCGAATTGTACGAGTTATTATGAAAAACTTGTGTTTGATTATCACTTAACTTAGACCGTTCAACAAAACTATGTCTATGTAGTATCCAATCATTTAAACAAGGGTAGAGTGAATCATTGAACCGAAAACCTGGAGGGGGTTACTTCTTTAATATTATTGTTTACATCATCTTAAATTCATTTTCTTAAAATTCTAAAACAAACAACAAATCAAGTCGACATTAATTTTATTAGTTAAGTTACAAAACTACTATTTCCACCAATTCACTGTGGAGACGACTCACTTACACTTTACTATTTATTTTCATTATTTTGATTGACTTAACGACATCGATCATTAATCACAAAGCTTTAGTGGCTAGGGTTTTGCAACAAGGTTAGGGTTAGGAGAATAAGATGATTATACGTTAGAGCATTTACAGCCCATCCACTAAATCCCCTTCATCAAATTACACTAAAAATCACTACTCTACCCCTAAATCTTCTCTTTCCTAATTAAAATAATATTAATTTTTCAAAATTTTCTCTCTCCTCACTTACAACCACTTACAAAAATATTGAAAGATATATAGGGGTGACTACTAGTTTTTCAAATATATGGGTGAACAGTACTTTCACCAAATATTTTTTTTCTCCTTCACTCATAACCACTCACACCCACCCCATATAATTTCCGGAAACCCCTCACATAATTTGATGAACGGTCTTTGAATGCTCTTAATCATCCTTTTTTTTTAGTCCCTTGTCCATTTTTGCTCCAAAAGGAGTTTCCTAAATTAACTATTTAATTATTTGCCCACTAATAGTTTTATAATTAACAAATTAATCATAAAACTTTATGTCTTATTTATTATTATCAGGTAATAAACGTAATATTATTATTGCTGAACACATTAAACAATAAACACCACATGATATTGACCAATCTATAATTATCGTGCACCGACAATTATCAATCACTATTAATTATCGAACAATGATTATTCGATAACGCCGTAATAATTATTATCTATCGTTCAACACTTTAAACGATCCAATTAATCAAATCTGATTAATTAATCTACTTCCAATCAATTGTTTCTCTAAACAATCAACACCGATTATTTATGATAATCTATTAGCTAAATATTTCGCTAAATATTCATTTCTCGATCGAAATTATTTGTGATTAATAACATTTCAAATTAAATATCATAAATATATTAATACCGGTGCTTATTGAACAGTACCTGCATTAATGAGGCCTGACCCACCTTCTTTACAAGTTTATATATAAAGAAAAAAAAATGATTAATAACCAAACGATGTTGCAGATCAGTTGGTGTGGGTGTTGTTAGTGTTTATTGGACACCCGGGTTCGACTCATCCTCAGTCCGTTTTTAGAATTTTTGATTTTCTTTTTTTTTAGGCTTTCCACCTGTCTGGACACGTGTCATTTTCTCATATTATGACTGATCATATACACAAAGACACACACACTCCTTCTCTTTTCTCATATTATAACCGATCATATACACACACACACACACTCCATCTCCTTTCTCTCTGGGCCACAGAGATTTGAGGGAAGAGTTCGAGCAAGCATTGTGTGGTACCACTTGGATGGGTTTCTTTTGTCGATCCCATATTGTTTAAACAGTACTAGACAATATTCTCTTTTGCTAATGCTATGGTGACGTTTTAAATTAATGACAATATCCATCTCTTACGGTGGTACTATTTAAATAAAATGTGTGTTGCTTGAACCTTGTGCTTGAAAACCTTTCGGTCGTCGCTTCCCCGTGTTTTCGCCTTGGCGAGGTGTGACACTTGGACTTCACAACTTGACTTTTGCCTATTCTTCTGAACCATTCGGCGCATGCCGCGTAAAAGCCTCCACTAGGTTGAGCCAATCATTTGGTCTTCCGAAAGCGTTGCAAAACTTTTCTTTGAAGTTTTCTTGTTTTCGTTAATTCAGCAGCATCATTATTACACACTTTTTTGCAACATATAAATTGTTTACACTTGATGCTTTGTTGGATGATTCTTGACACTTGGTATGCTCTTCTTGTGATTGTTATACAAACCTATGAAAACGAAGTCGCATTCTTGGTTTTCTAGGTGTTATATAGTAGCACATTATACGCTAGTCCAGCTATTAAACCGAGAGGAGCGTACATTGTGAGGGGTGTGTAGCATATGTATTTGATAATAAGCACGTTAGTTTTGGATATGCAAGTCTTGTTTTGAAATTGCGCAATATTTGCTCGCCGGATTGTCAATCTTGATTGTGTAAGTCTATGGGATGGATATGATTGGGGACGTTGGAAAATCGATACGTAAAGGAATTAGAGATGACTTGTTAAGTAGGTAAGTCGTGTTTTGAGACGGTTTGATTGGGGACAATCAAAGGTAAGTGTGGGAATGTGATGGACGGGGTCAATCATGGTGTTTAAGATGCTTAATTATGTGTTTTTAATGTCGTTTGATTGTTTATATGCTTTGAATGTGATAACTACGCAAGTATGTGTGATTGTAGGATAAACGGCATAATTGGATGGATTTGAAAGTTTAAACGTGGATAAAATTGAGCTCGGATGATGAACCGAAGATGTGGAAGTGTTCAGAGCATTGCGTGTGGCGAAACAAGGTTAACAAAGTTCATGGATGTGAAGGAACGAAGCTCGATAAGTTACTCAAATTGAGTCACGAAGTTTAAAGCGATGATAATAATGAGACTAATGGTCGTAAGAGTTGATGTGTATTGGTGTGCTATAGGTTTGGAGGTGATTTATGATACTATGAGAGAAATCCAGATGAAATGGAATGGAACTAGATGATGGTTGAAAACTGTCGTTCTGTTGTTGTTGTTATGATGTTTTAAGAAGTAGGGATACAAGCACAACCATGCTCCATACAAGCACAACCATGTTTCTTACTAAGCATGATCATGCTTGTGGACAAGCATGATCATGCTTGCTTTTCTTCATAAACGTGCCAAACAAATCAAAGTCTTTTGGCCGTAGGGCCTCTTACTCCAGCCGTAGGGAACACCGAGGAAGAATCAAGGGACAATCAAGATCAAATAATCAGAAGATGGGCAGAGTGTAAACGAAAGATTTTGTCTAAAATAGGATTAATTGATCATACAAGTCACAAAACCAGGTGCGGAAACCCTAGTTCTGAACAAACTGATAAAACTCTAATCAAAACACAATCAACATCATTTTCAAAGCTTTTTCATAGATTAACCTTTTCAAATATTCAATTACAATCACACACGCGTTAATCTAGAACACTTTAACACTTTCTCAAATACACCTGGAACCTAACCTGAACACACACATAAACTAAAACTCTCTATAATTCACAAATACACAAAATCTATTTATAGACTCTGCACGTTCGCCCATTGTGAATGGTCGAATGTGGAATTCTTCCACATTCGCCCACTACAGCGTACGAACGTGTTCTTCTGATCAGGTTCCATCCTACCTTTGCCCACTTGCATTCTACATTCGCCCACTTTATCTTACATTCGCCCAGATCATTCCACTTTCAATGAATCAGCAACTTCTAACATATGTTAACTTGTAGATCCAATCACTAGTCGCACTACGTGCATCTACAAACTCCCCCTCGACTATTGATTGGATCGTCTTCTGTCTTCGTCCATTGCTTTGTTCAACAAGTAAATTCTGAGCTGTTTCTTTTGCTCTTTAGTCATTTTTGGCTCCAACTTTCTCTTCACTGGTTTCAACACATTAGCCATCTTCACCATTTTGCCAAGCTTACCATCCAAGTTACTTCCCGAGTTTATATCATACGCAAAACAAACTCCTACAACCTGAGTTTACTTCTTTGCTTGTTCAGCATCGTTCGGCTCATGATGAATCGGATTGTAGAAAAGCATGATGATGTCTTCAAACGTACAGTTTATCAACCACATAGGATCAAATACATGAACATGCTTGTATTTGTCCTTCCCATCTCTCAAAACAATCACAGCTTCAGCCTTCCTCCAATCGTAATACCAGAATATAAAGTCAGCACTGAAATGTTGTGGCATGGGCATCACAGGTATTTTTCTCATCACTTCAGGTGCTTTGTAGATCAAAGTTACCCTCTTCAACTTGGTTTTAGGATCAATATCCCTATGAACTTTCCTTCTGGGATATTGAGGCTTGAATCTATTCCACTTCGTTCTACTTTCCCAAACCAACTTATCTGCACACCAACCGACATGAGTATTGTTCACTGAAGCTCCAGACATTGGGAATCTGCAAAGATCTCTGACCGCCCAGTACGGTAGAGTTAGCAAATCAATGAATCTGTAAAAGTACAGAATTCCTGATTCCCATTTAGCAGCTAAACACTTCAGTCTACCCAAATAAGTCCACCCGAGAGCTCTGCCTTTGAACTTAGCATTATGGAATCTATAGAAACTTCCTTGAGCTTCAGGCTTCGGTCGGTTTTCATCCATTTCCCTCAACTTCTTCAAGTAATTCTTCAATTCATCAGATTGACTTGAAGATTGTTGCTTATCAGCTCCAAACACCTTTTCAACAAATTCTTCACTTCTTTTCTTTGCCTTCTTCTTTGCTGAAGTATTTGGAATCTCAGTGAAGTCAGGAAATATCACATCTTCATCAGTCTGTCTGAAGTACTGTGGATATTCCTCATGTGTTATATCTTCAATTTCCACTTCATCCATTTCTGGAGTATTCTTATCATCTGAGTGATTTCCAATATCCTTTTCAGGAATATTTGGAATCGACTCATCCATTACAAACTCCTCAAATGATTTCCCTACTCTCTGTGCAAGGCCATCAAGAATTTCCTTAGCCACAGTAGCAGGTACTTCACCTTCTTCAAGATCAGGATCGTTGTATTCCAGTTCATATCTCATGTCATCAGTCTGGAATATCTCAGCAAAACGACCTGTGAACTCTATCGTCCATTCTCTTCTCTCTAACATATCTATGTAAACTTTCTTTGCATCATCAGTTAGAGATCTCACTTTTTCGTTCCAAAAGATACTCTCATCTGAATCCGTGTTCTCACCTTTCTTCTTTTTGGAACTTGATTCTCCAGCATCTTTCTTCTTTGGTGTTCTCTTTTCAAAAGTAAACTTAGAAGTATCATCTCCTCCTTCATCATCATCACTATCACTACTACTATCATCATCTTTCTGACTCCCAGACCCCTCAGCATCATCATCATCATCTTTGTCACTTTTCTTTGAATCCTCATCATCACTTTTCTCCGACTCCTCATCTTCCTCATCATCATCTTTTTCTTTATCCGAATCAGAAGGCTCAAAGTCTACTTGCTCTTCTTCTTTCTCCTTATCTTCTTCACCTTCCTTCAACTTGGGTGCTTCATTAGACAAACTATCTATCAAATCACTAAGGCGTTTGTTCTCAGCCTTTAGCTCTTTGTTATCCTCCTTGATCAATTTTATCCTGCTCTTGTTCCTTGAACATTTACCCTCAAGCTTCTTATTCTTAGCTTCAAGCTTCTTAACTTTCTCATCAATCTCATCTTGATTAGACTTCGAAGCAACCACAATCTGAAGCATTTTCTCCTCATTCTGCTTAAACTTGGCAATCTCAGCTTGTTGAGCAACAATCATCTTCATCATCTCATCCATTTTCTTATTCACTTGCTTCATCACATCATCAGCAACATTGACTTTCTTGGATTTGGATGGCTCAACTTCTTTAGCTTTCTCTTTCTGAGGCTTCCTGAACATATCTAACACATTATCCAGTGCAACATTGAATTGATCAACAGGTAATGTTTCAGCCTCCTTTGTCTTTTTCTGCTTCTTAGAAACTGGTGAAGACAGCTTCGATGATGTACCAGCATCTGGTAATCTTTTTCCTTTCATCAGTTGGGCAATCTCTTTCTCCCTCAACTGTTTAGTGCTTGACTTCTTTGCCATTGATTTGTGTTTTGGTTTTGGCAAGTTCACTACAACAGTCTCTCCAGCATTCAATTCATCCATATCAACACCTAAACCTTCATCTTCAGCACCAACAGGCTTCTTACTCTGTTCTGCTTCTTCAATAGATTTATTCAGAGATTCAGACTCACCAACCATAGTGGCCTTACGCTTGATGGTCCTAGCTCCTTCTTCATCAGAATCCCACTGTTCATCTATCTCAGTTTCTTCTGAATCAACAGATTCTTCATCCACTAAAGTCAAACCCTTCTTAGCAGTAGTCTTCTTCCTCACTGCTTGTTGCTTAGAACTTCCTTGGTCTGTCTTTCCCTTACCCTTCCCTTTGGCTCCGGGATTAACAACCTGTCTCTTCCTCTTAGTATTAGCATCTGCATATACTAAGGGATCGTCATTATCTGAATCGCTCTCAGTATGTCTAGCCTTGTTCTTTCCAGGATCAGTGTAATCCTGTTTCGCTAGAGCTCCAAACAACCTCCTGTATGGTGGCTTATCTTCATCAGGCACACCCTTATAACCTTTCATCCTTACTAAAGTACGGATGTTCATGTGATCCTGACCTATAACCTGGGTTGGATCCTTTCTCCAATTAGGATATTTGTGGTCAAAAATCATCATCAGAAATCTTGGGTATAACATGAAATATTTCTTCTTCAAACCCTTTAACATTTCCAGCATATGATCCAGTATCATCCCAGACACATTGAATGGTTTGTTGAGAGTCAACGCAACCATCAATGAGCTTAAACTTCTCCTCATAACATCATATCCACCGCTTACACATCCAAACACGTGAATAATGACGTGTGCAAAGTATTTGAACTGCACACTCAACTTCCCTTTGTGCATAGAACCATCAGTAATCGGTCCTTTGTACTTCATCCTTAGGAAGCAAGCTTTTTGTTCAGTCCATGATAACTCCCTGGGATCTTCACTTACTTCAAACTTGATCTGAAGTGCTTCTCTTATATCAGACTCAGTCAAAAACATCTCCATCCCCTGTATCTTGCTCCTGATTATCGTCTGATTCTCCCAAAAATCATACTTCGCATTCTTGTGAAAGTCTTCAATAATGTCTTTGTAAATAATAGTTGGAGTAGCTAAAGCATGCACAACCCTGCTTCTTTTCAAGAACTCAATGATCCCGACAAACTCTGTGTTCTTTTCTACATCTCCTAAATAAGCACAACAGTTGTGAGATCTTTCGAATGGCCAACTTATCGGGACTGACGCTTCAGCCTCCTGAACAGTCTCCTGAACTGGGTCTGTAACGATATTCTCCACTGGAGTCTCAATATTTTCTTGTTGTTCAGCCATCTGCACATCAAAATCAGAAAAATACGTCAAAATATGAAAACGACAAAAATCTAAAAATTTTAAGATTTTGTCAAATTCCACATTCGCCCATTTTTAACAAGGTCGAATGTAGGATTTATGGTACGAATGTGAAACATTTTGGTCGAATGTGAAAAAATGTTGATTTAAAAACACATTCGCCCAGTATAAGCTTCATTCGCCCGTTTCATTCCACTTTCGCCCGTTTTCTGGATCGAAGGTGAAATGTTAAACCCTAAAATTCAAAAAAAATTCTAAGTTTGTTTTTAACACATGATTTTGATTGCACTTTGTCCTAAAATAGCCGGTCAACACTCGTCCACCATCATTTGTACATAATTTTTAGTTTACATCAGTTTTAAAAGGAAATTAGGTTTAGACTTCTTCAATCGATCAATTAACCAACTAAATCATGTTATAAACCTAATTCGTTGATGATTCTCCCCCTAAAACTGATGTGAACTCAAATACAATCAAAAACAAAACCTAAGAAACATCCTAGATCCCTTAATTCTAAAACCCTAGGTCCGGTCACAAAAACAACGAATCTGTGTTCGTTAGGGCTCCATTACCTGTGAAATTGGTATAGAAAGGATCAGTAAATGATAGGGATTAAAAACCACAAGTAAAAGAAGTCAAAGCAACAAGTCCTTGGATCGAAAGAAAATTTTTGAAAAAGTATGAATGAGGTTCGAACCTGGAAAAGGCTTATATATAAAAGCCACCTTCGCCCGTTTTTATGGTCGAAAGTGGGTTGTTCCACATTCGGTCCAAATAAATGACCCGAAGGTGGAATTTCTCACCCGAAGGTGGAATTTTGTGATAAAATCCCACATTCGTCCACTTTATACAGTCCGAAGGTGAAGATTTTTCCACATTCGACCCAATTAAGGGGCGAATGTGAAATGGAAAAATCTGAAAATTTTGCCAAATCACGAATTCGAATCCCGTTCAACATTTTTCAATCTGTTAAACTACCAAAACTCATATTTTCACTCTTTGAATGATACAAAGTCCAGATGGTGTTATCAAATCTCAGAAATTGACCATCAAGCATCCCCGGTTATCAAAAATAAAGCAGAAATGCACAAATTTTGGGTTTTCTGAAATTTTATCAAAACACACCTAAAATCTTTTTGGATTTTGTATCTTTTTGACAATAAAGGTAAAATTCATCAAAGTAAATGAAAGCAGTAAACATTTTGTGATGTCCGGTAAGAGGATCATATCAGTTTTCTGAGAAATCTGATCACAGCGTTGATCTGTTTATTTAATATTATCATTAGAAACAGTATGTGACACGGCAATTGCTGATATTGTGATCCACGTAAGCTCACATGCAGACAATTACGCAATGCTTTAAAATGATACGAGTTAGGTGTATTAGACTAACACGATGTGGTGCCCACACACACGACATACTCCCGTATCAAGTAATTGCACAAAGCTTCGTCGTAACGCGTGATTATGCCAGAGTTATCCGTAAAAGTTACAAAGTATATAGCACAGAGGTGTACAGGTCAGCAAACGAATGAAGCAGAGTAACATGTGCTAATACACTAGGTTGAGGCTGATATTAACTACTGATTTGCATCAGAAAGTCAATACGATGTAATAATGATCTTTGATCAATAAAACATAAAGTTCCTCAATTCGGTAACTTCCGGTTTTGGCATTTAAGCTCTTTTAGCAAATATTCTGATGAAACTAGGTCCGTAAATTAATACGACAAAAGTTTAATCAGAATATCCCAGATAACCATAACATAACAACCCGAAACCTCAGATTTTGGCAATCCTATCAAACGAAATTACGGTACTAAGACCATATGCCCATGAGGTGTTCAGCCACGAACGCGTAGTTCGTTATGTTTGTATCACTAATGCACGCAATATTTAGTCTACGAAGCCTATCAGCATATCACACGTAATCAACAAACGCCTCATTATACTATTCAATTCTTTAGCCTGTGTCAGATCCCCACTGATGTACTATCATTTCCTCTTTTATCCAGGAAATCATTTTTGGCTTTTCTAATTTTTAGGTCTTTTTGAATTTTTCAATGTTTTTGGTTTTTCTGATAAAAAGGCTCCCCCTAAAATAAAGAACATATTTTTGGGTTTTTAATTTTTCTGAAAAACAATAAAAAGAAAATTTGAAAGAAACAATCCACTCGAAAGCATCAACTTCTTTGAGGATTAAACAATCCCCTCGAAAGCATCAACTTCTTTGAGGATTACGATACTCGAAAGCATCCACTCTTCCTTGACTTTCCCGTACAGAAATGCGCTCTTGACGTCCATTTGATAGACTTTGAACTTCTTATAGGAAGCAAGCGCAAGGAACATCCGAATAGCTTCAATGCGTGCTACCGGTGCATAGATTTCGTTATAATCAATCCCTTCGATTTGATGGAAACCCTGCACGACCAATCTGGCGTTGTTACGAACAATAACCCCACGATCATCCTTCTTGCACTTAAACACCCATTTAGTGCCTATCTTCTTTCTTCCAGGTGGCAAATCCGTGAGCGTCCAAACTCCCAATTTCTGGAATTGTAATAACTCCTCCTGCATAGCTTCAACCCAGGCGTCCTCCCGCAAAGCGTCCTTGTATGTCCTTGGCTCTACCTGCGACACATAACACGCAAACGACCAATCATTTTGACTACCAGATTGTTGAATTTTGGCATATAATGCTAAAGCACCAAAACTCTCTGGCGAGTTAACACTTCGCAACTGCCCTCTGGTCATTACACTGCTTCCAGGATCACCGATAACTTGCTCCAGCGGGTGAATACGATGAATCCGAGATTCCGGATGTTCAGGTACAATAACTCCCGTCTGAGTAGTCAAGTTCTCTACAGCATCCAAGTCATGACCCGTGTTAGACGATGAAGCAACATCTTGAGTTGGAGTTGGGTTCACTGGCGGTGCCTCTGGTTCTTCTGCATGCTCAAGAATAACTTCTTCAAATTGTTCATCTTCAGATTCTGAAGAGTCTAATGAAGTTGAAGCCTCTTGAAACACTTCTTCTTCTTGTATAGGAGCATTGGTATCATTAGAAGCTGGTAGGGGGTTCACGGTGATCGGACGCACCAACGGTGAAGTCGCCGCGTTTTCACACTCGTAAAGTAATCTGATAACAGCCTCTTCAACCAAGCTATCTAGATTGAATGATTCAAAGAAATCTTTGTAATCAAACATCCAATCAGGACCCGTGCCTTGCAAATTTTGAGTATATCGTTGAACTTCCACGTTAGCCCAATCCTCCACCCGACGAGTTCTCTTGTTGTATACCCGTTTGAGCGGGGTTGCATATCCAACAAAGTATCCCTCTTCAGCTTTAGGACTAAACTTCTCGCTTGGATTCAACATCGTGCATGGTGCCCCAAAAGGTTCTAGATACTCTAAGTTCGGCTTTCTTCGGTGTAACAGCTCATAAGATGTTTTTCCAAACTTCTTCACTGTTAGAACCCGATTGAGTGTATAATTTGCTGCATAAATCGCCTCGTTCCAGAACATTACCGGAAGATTTGAGTCTGCGAGCATTGTTCTAGCCGCTTCAATTAGAGTCCTATTCTTTCGTTCAGCAACACCATTCTGTTGTGGGGTGTACGGAGCCGAATATTCATGATGTATCCCTTTGCTTTCACAAAGTTCATCCATCTTTGCGTTTTTGAACTCCGTCCCATTATCACTCCGAATTCTATTTATCTTTACGTTGTAGAGATTCTCCAATCGAGTGAACAGAACTTTCAAGTTGTTAAAGGTGTCACTTTTATTCTGCAAACACATCACCCATGAAAATCTTGAGTAGTCATCAATGACAACTAAACAATAAAGCTCCCCAAGATGACACTCAACAGATTTGACTGACACTCAACAGATTATAATCGATTTGCTTCACATATGATATCCTGTCAAAGCTCACTATCCCATTACTCACGCTCCCCTCCATAGTAATATATCCACCTTTATTTCCAGCGAATGCGACATACCCTCCATTGATATTCTTCACGTCAAATAACAATGCAAGATCCCCTGTCATGTGGCCTGAAGCTCCACTATCAACAATCCAAAGACTGCTAATAGGGCCAGCTGAAGCTCCGTGCACACATCATGTAAAACAGTTAGTTCTTTCGGGGGACCCAAGCCTGAGTCTTGGGTCTTTGAAGATTAGTTTTCAAAGAAACATTCTCATTAACATTTTGTTTTGGATCAATCTTATTCTGATTGTTCAAAACATTTTCCTTTTTCTCATTTACTTTTGAAGTTGAGGCTCCTGGAGAACCATTTGGTGTCCAAGATTGTTCAGATCTTTTCAAGATACGAATCTGAGACTTTGGGTTCTCAGTCGGTTTCTGAACATTGTTTGCAAAAGAAACTTTCTTGGTTACCTTATCTGATTTAACAAACTTAGGTCCAACATTTGATTTGACAATCGGTTTAAGTGGAACCTTTTGCCTATCAGTTGTTGTGTTCACCACTGGTTTTCTCCATGATTGTTCCATAGCAATCCGATTTCTTCGATCATATTGAATTGGACGATTGTTCCTCTTTTGATAAAAATTGTTTTGATTGTAAAACTGTTGTTGTTGAGGAACAACTCGTCTGTGTGGTGGAACATAATGATCAATCGGTTTCCTCATGGAATTCCTCACTTCAACTTCGTGCCTTTTATGCCTTACATACGGGCACTGAGCAAGTAAATGCCCTCGCTCCCCGCATTTAAAGCATGCACGGTACTCTTCAAAAACATTTGGAGCATTCGGTTGAGCAAATGATCTAACAGGATATTGATCATTATACTGTTGATTCCTCAAACTCTCAGGGAGTGGCCCTTTTGAGTAAGCAGGCTCATGAAAACCGTTAGCTCTGTTTTTGGGTCTAATGAACTCTGTGACATGAACCTTTGGTTCTTGAGGAACATCCAAAAATAATTTCTTTAAAATGGCAGGTGGGATGTCATTTGTTCTCTCATGTTTTGGGAACCAAATGGTGCTTTCTTGCCAGATTTTATCAATTTTAGCATAGTTAGCATTTTTGATTCGAAATTCCTCGTCAGAGATGATCTTATCGGATCCTTCCATGCGATAAAACACCTTGACAGGTTTGTCACACGGTTCATTCTTAACATTCTTCTCAAGATCTTTCTTAACCACATACTTTTCAAACTTTTTCTCACGATGAGCATTTGCCATCGGATGCACATGTTGAGATGATGAAACTGGTTCATTGGTAATGATGTGATTTTCTTTTGGAATTTCACATGCATTAACAGTTTGAACATTACCAGTATCATCACTCTCTGAGTCTGAATCAACACTCTCAGCAGTAACACCCTCATCATTTACACCTAAAATCGGTCTCACATCGGAATGTGGATCACCAATACTCGAGGTATTAGATTCATTTTCCGATGATGAGTCAGATTTTACCGAGCTCTCTGGTGTCACTTGATGACAATTATGGTTTTCAAAAAGCACCGGAGATGGCACAGACTTGTAATTAGTGGTTTGATCATCAATGATGTGGTCTACCACGTAAGCAATGTGCTTATAACTTTCCAACTTTTTGTTTACTTTTTCAGCAAAGCATTTGATGGCGGCCATTTCCAACTTGGTATTTTCAATTTCATTAATGTAGTTATTAATTGCAAGTTGTTTTAACGAAAGAGTATTTTTCAAGTCAGAAATGTCCTTTTTATAGCCATCTAGTACCTTGTTGAAAGCATTCAACTCTTTGCGAGTAGATTGACTGTTCATGATAGCACTATCACGTTGAACACGGAGTTGTTTGTTCTCCTCAGTCAATCTATCACAGGTACCACAATATTTCTCACTAGTAATATCAGTGCTACATTCAGAACTTACAGGTTTTGGCGGATCAGTCATTGCCATCAAAGCAAAATGAGCTTCCTTTCCAGCGAAAAACTTTGAGTAATTAATCCTGGTGAAAGCATCATCAGCAATGCACGACTTCCTCGTCATCAGAAAATCAGCCTCTGCTAGCAACTGATCAATATCATCATCTAGTGATGTAATACTTGCTTCTGTATCCGATTCACTGTCTGAATCTGAATAAACCGATTCACACTCCTCAGGAACATCAGAAACAGTGTCAATCACCACTCCAGGATTAGCTTTCTCAACTTTAACTTCTACAGGCTCAGTCTCCATTTCCATTTCAACCTCAGACACATCAACTTCAACCTCAGTTTCTACCTTCTCATTAACTATCACCGACTCTTCAATATCAACCTGTCGCGCAACACAAGCCACATTGCCACCAGTTGTGATCTCCTCAACACCTATTTGCAATCCCGACCAATCAAACCGTTCATCCTGTTGAATCATCAATGCTTGATTCTGATTGGTATTCTGTTGTGTCTCATTTGGTGTAGTGATTGGTATGACTGTTCGGTTAGTGTTGTTAGGTGATTGGTTTTGAGTCTGGTTTGGCGTGTTTGGTTGTCTGTTTTGGTTGTTGTTAGAGTTATTTTGACGGTTTTGGTAGTTGTTGTTATTTTGGTAAGAAACTTGGTTTTGGTTTTGTTGTTGACGGTTCTGGTAGCTTGCATTGAATGGATTCCTATTACCTTGTTTTGGTGGCTGGGTGCATTCTCGTTTAAAGTGACCTTTCCCTCCACAGTTAAAACAAGTAACTTTCTCCTTGTTAAACCCATAGGTTGTGTTAGGAGAAGTTCCCAAATCTGTTCTACCTGTCTTCTCAATAAACTCCGTTGCTCTTCTCATAATGCTCGCAAAAGCCCACTG
This sequence comes from Ambrosia artemisiifolia, assembly GCA_032199755.1. Taxonomy (NCBI): domain Eukaryota; kingdom Viridiplantae; phylum Streptophyta; class Magnoliopsida; order Asterales; family Asteraceae; genus Ambrosia; species Ambrosia artemisiifolia. The sequence goes on from CM063521.1 coordinate 31,167,198, forward strand.
GATATCAATCAATTCCATCTCTTCTTTATCAATCTGTGCGTAGTCTTCATTGGTTAAGTTGTTATTCCCAATTTGACTAGCAACTAATCCATTGTAAGATGAAACCATTGCAGAGACTAGTGCAATATGTTGCTGAGCAACTTCAACCGTCACATTACCCAAGTTAGAAGTCTCCAAAACCACTGGTTGTTGATTAGGTTGAGTAACTTGGTTCATTGGTTGTTGAGATTGGCTAGCAGTATAGAAAGCTGCTTGTTGCATTGGGGAGAATGGTGAAATGTATGAATTGTTGTATTGTTGTTGTTGTGGTGGTGGTTGTGGGTATGATGGTTGTGAGTAGGATGAGGTTTGTGCCATGTAGTTGATGGTAGGTTTTGGTGATTCCATAACATTGGAAATGCAAGCAACATGTGGTGCCACTACCCCTCCTGAACTTGAGTTACTAACTGGAACTGAAGTGCCTCCAAAATATAAGGTAGGATTCTGAGGAATCTGTGATCTTCTAGCTTTCCTCTTCTCTTCCATCTCTTTATTTTCCAGCTTCTGTATAAACTCATGAATAGTCCAGTATTGGTATGCATCCTTCTCCCTGAGAACTTCCACATGCTGATCCCAGTAAGGTGGTAGAGCATCTGCAAACTTATCCACCAAAGCTTTCATAGGAATCTGTATACCATAACTTGACAATTCAGTTAGCAAATGACTATATCTAGGAGTTAATTCTTTTAAAGTTTCATTGCCAATATAAGAAAAATTCTCAAACTCCTTTCGTAATTCATCCATCCTTAAGCTTCTAGTCTTCTCATTTCCATCATGCCTCTTTTTAAGCATGTCCCACAGTTGCTTAGACGTGGTGCAAGTCCCAAACTGATGCAATAGATCGTTTGTGATTGCCTGAGTCAACTGGGAAAAGGCTTTCTTTTCCACAGCAAACTTCTTTTTCTCCTCCTCAGACATACTTTCCAATGGAACTTGTTCACCTGTATTCTCCAAAACTGGTGCTGTGTAACCTCTAGCAATCATACTCCATGCCTCTGCACCCTCCACTCCCATGCCTTCCAAGTGAATCTTGAACTTGTTCTGCCACTGATTATATTCTTGTATCTCCATGAGCTTAGGTGGCCGATTCCCGCTACCTGAAGATAAGTCATTTATTAGTGTAGAAATAGCATTTGTGGTTTGAGTGTTTACCACCGCTGCTGCTACTCCCCAGTAGTCAGGTTGTGGTGCTGGAGGTGTCACACTTTGAGGCATTGAGCTAGTCATCGCCATGTAGTTAATCGGTTGCGAAGACTGTGTGCTCGTCTTTTGTGCTGCCACTGTCCATGGGTCCATCACTTGCTGTTGTGGTTGTGTCGTTGCTGGTCTCGGGGTAGTCGGAAAATTCCACATGATCACGAACTTCGAAAAATCCAACACTTAGAAAATTTTCCAAACTCAGTTCTAGGTTCGCCCCTTTTTGTCTACTTTCGTCCCCTTTTTTTCACCTTCGACCAAAATAAGTACACCCGAATGTAGAAAATGAACAGAAAGTAAAATCAGCTAACACCCTTTCCACTTTCGCCCAAAAAGCTTTCAGGTTCGACCAGTAAATTTCCACGTTCACCCGCCCGACGAATCGAATGTGGAAAATTGTACCCGAAAGTGAAAAATTCAAACAAAACTTTCCAGGTTCGCCCAGAAACTACCTAGGTTCGACCAAAAATCTCACACATTCGCCCAAAACTAGTCAGGTTCGCCCACAACAGTACACTTTCGCCCATTTTAGGTCTGAAAAACGGTTACACTTTGAAAAACGGTTATTTTGATCTCTGATTTTCAAAAGTTTGTGGATTTGAATGATCTTTATCAGGTTTTGATTCGGAATTGATTTGGAACAACTTTAATTCTTGGAATTTTAGATTTTATCCACAAAATCAACTTCAAATCAATCAAAAACACTCAAAAACCATTTTCATTCAAAAACAGATGTATTTTGATCAAAATTAGGTCCAAATCAGCTCTGAGTTTATCAAATTTGTTGTTGTATGATCCGTATAGCTCTGATACCACTTTGTAAACGAAAGATTTTGTCTAAAACAGGATTAATTGATCATACAAGTCACAAAACCAGATGCGGAAACCCTAGTTCTGAACAAACTGATAAAACTCTAATCAAAACACAATCAACATCATTTTCAAAGCTTTTTCATAGATTAACCTTTTCAAATATTCAATTACAATCACACACGCGTTAATCTAGAACACTTTAACACTTTCTCAAATACACCTGGAACCTAACCTGAACACACACATAAACTGAAACTCTCTATAATTCACAAATACACAAAATCTATTTATAGACTCTGCACGTTCGCCCATTGTGAATGGTCGAATGTGGAATTCTTCCACATTCGCCCACTACAGGGTACGAACGTGTTCTTCTGATCAGGTTCCATCCTACCTTCGCCCACTTGCATTCTACATTCGCCCACTTTATCTTACATTCGCCCAGATCATTCCACTTTCAATCAATCAGCAACTTCTAACATATGTTAACTTGTAGATCCAATCACTAGTCGCACTACGTGCATCTACACAGAGTCTGGCCATCGTAAGGGCTGATGTTCCAGCCGTAGGGTACGGCGAACAAGAGGAAACAAAATGTTTGGTTTTTGAGGATATAAAAGCTTATTTGTTCACCTATTGCAGTATCAACCGTATTATCACGAAATTCATCATCATTGGGAGTATTTTGAAGTTACAATCATGATTATTCATCATCCTTCATCCATACTTTCGATTCTCATCAACATGTTCGGTATTATTATTCAAACTTTTGATTCGGTTTTTGTTACTATGATCAGCTAAACATCTTGTAATCACCTCTGGGTGTATGGTTTATTTGTGAAGCTTGAACTCTTGTTTACTTTGGTTTATGGATTGTCTTTTAATTGTTTGAAAGATATTTGTGGTTTGAGTTATTTAAACAAGTCACGTTTGTGCAATTGCTTATCTTTTAGTCATTCAAATTCAGTTTTCTTGCATCATGAGTAGTTTGATTAACGAGAGGGTAGTTGTTATTCATGGGTTGGTAATCGAATTGTACGAGTTATTATGAAAAACTTGTGTTTGATTATCACTTAACTTAGACCGTTCAACAAAACTATGTCTATGTAGTATCCAATCATTTAAACAAGGGTAGAGTGAATCATTGAACCGAAAACCTGGAGGGGATTACTTCTTTAATATTATTGTTTACATCATCTTAAATTCATTTTCTTAAAATTCTAAAACAAACAACAAATCAAGTCGACATTAATTTTATTAGTTAAGTTACAAAACTACTATTTCCACCAATTCACTGTGGAGACGACTCACTTACACTTTACTATTTATTTTCATTATTTTGATTGACCTAACGACATCGATCATTAATCACAAAGCTTTAGTGGCTAGGGTTTTGCAACAAGGTTAGGGTTAGGAGAATAAGATGATTATACGTTAGAGCATTTACAGCCCATCCACTAAATCCCCTTCATCAAATTACACTAAAAATCACTACTCTACCCCTAAATCTTCTCTTTCCTAATTAAAATAATATTAATTTTTCAAAATTTTCTCTCTCCTCACTTACAACCACTTACAAAAATATTGAAAGATATATAGGGGTGACTACTAGTTTTTCAAATATATGGGTGAACAGTACTTTCACCAAATATTTTTTTTCTCCTTCACTCATAACCACTCACACCCACCCCATATAATTTCCGGAAACCCCTCACATAATTTGATGGACGGTCTTTGAATGCTCTTAATCATCCTTTTCCTTTTAGTCCCTTGTCCATTTTTGCTCCAAAAGGAGTTTCCTAAATTAACTATTTAATTATTTGCCCACTAATAGTTTTATAATTAACAAATTAATCATAAAACTTTATGTCTTATTTATTATTATCAGGTAATAAACGTAATATTATTATTGCTTAACACATTAAACAATAAACACCACATGATATTGACCAATCTATAATTATCGTGCACCGACAATTATCAATCACTATTAATTATCGAACAATGATTATTCGATAACGCCGTAATAATTATTATCTATCGTTCAACACTTTAAACGATCCAATTAATCAAATCTGATTAATTAATCTACTTCCAATCAATTGTTTCTCTAAACAATCAACACCGATTATTTATGATAATCTATTAGCTAAATATTTCGCTAAATATTCATTTCTCGATCGAAATTATTTGTGATTAATAACATTTCAAATTAAATATCATAAATATATTAATACCGGTGCTTATTGAACAGTACCTGCATTAATGAGGCCTGACCCACCTTCTTTACAAGTTTATTTATAAAGAAAAATATGATTAATAACCAAACGATGTTGCAGATTAGTTGGTGTGGGTGTTGTTAGTGTTTATTGGACACCCGGGTTCGACTCATCCTCAGTCCGTTTTTAGAATTTTTTATTTTCTTTTTTTTTAGGCTTTCCACCTGTCTGGACACGTGTCATTTTCTCATATTATGACTGATCATATACACAAAGACACACACACTCCTTCTCTTTTCTCATATTATAACCGATCATATACACACACACACACACACTCCATCTCCTTTCTCTCTGGGTCTATGCTCCTACAGCCGCCGTCTGCCGCCGTACTATCACCGATTACTTCTATCTCTGCCGTCACTTTATGCCGCCATTATACCACCGTTCGTTGTTGTCTCAACGGTTAACGTCCTCCGTACACAGTGATTGGTACCACCATTCGTTCCTTTACGTTTGTTTATGTTAAATGCAACGGTCGTTCAAATGGTAGGTTTTATTATTATTATTATTATCATTATTATTATTATTATTATTATTATTATTATTATTACTATTATTATTATTATTTATTGTCACCGTATGTACTCATTGTTTTTGTTTGTTGGTTTGATGCCGGCAACGGTAGCGGTGGTGGTTTAATACTTTTCCTACCGGCGGTTGGAGTGGTTGGACCGGCGGTGGTAGTTGGTCGATTAAACACCAATGGCCGACGTCTGGTTCGACGGGCCTCTTGATGATAGATTGGGTGTGTTCAATATTGTTGGGTGTTGAGTACTGTGGTTCCTACCGACTTGCATGTTGTGTTAGTGGCGGCTATTACATTGGCCATATTCAACCGGCGGTGGTAGTGGGTCGGTTCACCGCCTACGGCCGCCGTCCGGATTCTGATTTATACTTTCGTTGTTTCGATTGTTTCTGTGTGTTGAGGACATTTTGTCTATTTTAAAGAGCTTATGGTTTTGAGGCTATGATAAAATGCTTTGATTGTTGTTGCTGTTGCTTCGTCGTCTATGATTACTGGGTGTGCAGCCATGGCGGACTTATCCTTATGAGATATTTCGTATCTTGGCGTGGCAACACATTGATTCATGTGTTAACCAGTTGACATGCAATCGATGTGGATTATCTGAGCCTGCCAGAACAGTTGATGTGCAGCCTGTTTACCTTTTCAACGCAAAAAATGTTCTTATGATGAACAGCAGGCAAGTGGCTACGTCTAATAGTCCGCATGGTGGTCAGATGCTTTGTCTCCAATTGCTGGCTGATAAGGATACACTTTTCAAAAATATGTTTTCCATACCGGGGCTATGATGAGTCGTTGGATACGAACGCAAAACTACTGCAGCTGCCACGTCAGTGTTACAGAACTAAATTGCAGTTGGTTTCATGCCCGCTATCTTGTAGCCAAAGCTGCGTCAGTTTTACGGCTCTGAGCTTTCTTTAGTTTCGCTCCTTTAGAATAATGTTTACTTGCTTTTCAAAATCAATTTTTTTGGGGGGTACATGAGCTTTATATGTTATGATTGTACAGACCATAATATACTACTAGTGTTATTTTCCTTGGTCATGATGAGTAACATATGCTTTCTTTTGAAAGATCTGAACCAAGATGATCAAATATTGCATATTCTAATACCGAAGGGAGAGAGCCTACGCGTATTTCGCTAAGAATGCAGCATTGAAGGTTCAAAATCTTTTACGAGAACGAAATCGGAGTTAGTATAGAGCAGCGATCAAATCCATTTCTCGGAATTCCAATTAAAGCCCGAATATGCAAATCCTTTGGAGCAGCTAAAACTGGGAAATGTGAAGGTGACATATTTTATCTTACCTTATGTTATTTTTAAATCTTTTATGTTATGCTGAAGTACAAATCCTTTAACATTTCACGCGGTTATACATATGCAGCCACCAATTTGAGGTATGTTTTCCAAGTAGAAAGCTATAATCTTTAGGTTTTTTTTTATCTTAGTTTCTTGATAGTTGAAACTGAACTTCGATATAGGCACAATATTTGCAAATTTCTTAGGTTGTCTGGTTAGATGTTATGTTTTCATAGTAAACTTAATTCACAATTTGGAAGAAACAAATTTTTTAACTTTTAGAAACAATGGATTATCCAAAATCTTATCTTGGCTGTGTGATGGGTCACGCAAAGGTTTATACGGCTAACTTTTACCGCGAAAAAGAAGTTTATGCATAAATTAAAATACAAATTGCATGAGATCGTTGATGCTGATGATGGTAATCAACAGACAATGCATTACTGTTGTTAATGGTGTAGAGTTCGTCTTTTCGACTGAAAGAATGTAGGTTCTGAAGAGAGCAAAGAGAGTAAATACTGGTCAATTAGCAAAGGTCTAAACATCTTAGAAAAGAAAGAAACCCACCATGCTATTCTTTCTTTTGGAGTAGCATGGCGGGTTTCTTCCTTTCCTAAAAGTGGATAATTTTTGCGAACTTACTATTATGCTCTCTTTTGCCTTCCTTTAGAGCCCACGTTCTTTCAATCGAAGAGATGAACTCTAGACCATCAACATCAGTAATACATTCTCTGTTCATCATCATCACCAACATTAATGATCTCAGGTAATCTGGCTTATAATATATGCTTTAAAAACTTCTTTTTTTGCAAAAGCCAGCTGTATACACCTTTCTTTAACACAACAAGTATCTTCCATAGGGTTTTGAACTATCCCATGCTTTAAAAAAGGAAAATATTTACTCTTTAAAATTGTTTGCTAGGCTTACTACGGATACATAATCAACTGAGCAATCCTATGGGTTTGAAAGTTTTGTGCCTAGACTTAATTTCAGCTTCATCTATCAAAAAACTAAAAAAAAAAAATCTAAAGATTGTTGCTTTCTACAGGCTGAACTACTATACTTGAGCAACTCAAAACAGATGTTAACATTCGCATACCTCCACTACTCAAAGTTCAAGAATAAAAGGTTACTCTTAACCCCTTTTTCATATTAGTTGTTTTATCTGACATGACTTTTAACATGGCTGTACTAATAGAAAAAAATGACATACATACCAGGCAAACTATGCACATGATAAGTCGAGAAGAAGGCGTTATGTTGATGAACAACAGATTTTAAGTCATGAAAATAAACCCGTATGACGCTTGCAAGAAAATTAAAGGAACAGTCTGGGAACTTCCGGGTCTGGCTGGAAAGACCTCGGACATTTTGGCTCATCATCATCCGGGTCAATGACAATAACCTCATTCCTATCACATGTGTCACCATTCACACTAGGTGAGTCCTCCTCATCAACAAGAAGGATTTGAGTTTATGTTGAGTAATTTAGCTGAAACGGAGTTTCTACTTCAACAACAACGACGTAAAGTCAAATATCAAGAACATTCTGGGAAGTCATCCCAGCTGTGTATCCTCATCAACAACAAGGATAATTTTGCTGAAACAGAGTTTCTACTTAAACAACAACGGCATAGAATCAAATTTCTTCATTAAAGGAAGTGCTGTCATTAATCTTTGTTTTATTGTTATTGTTGTTATTTGGATAACAAATTGCTTTAGTTTGCTTATTTCTGAATAAAGATTAGTTGTAGATGTTGAATGTAAATTTGTACATTTAGGGGTTTTTTTGCCATAACAATGTAAACTCTTTTATATTGTAAACTAATGAACGTACTTTAATGTTTTTTTTAATATTTGCAGTTTTAGATGTAACGTTTGTAAGGTGTTTAAGAAATCTTCGTTTGCATTTAGTTGTTACCGAGAGTTGAGTTATTTTATTCGGTTTGCATGTATTTGATGCACATATACAAATTTGTAATACGCGTTTTTACAAACCTCCTCCCCGCAACGCGGGAGATACACCCTAGTTATTTCTATGTTTGCAGTCCGTGTTTGCAGTCCAAAGTGTAATTTTGATAGTCGCATTATTAATCGATACACAATTTTCAACAGACACAAGTCAACATCTATACTACAAAGCACCATGTTATGACCATAGCGTGGTGCTTTAACCCACGTAGGGGTGGAAACAGACCTGGGGGGGGGGGGGGGGGGGGGTATAGACCAGGCCTAAAAAATACACGCAAATGAAAACTAATTTTAGTAGTAGGTTAAATGAAAAGAAAGTACAACTTGTTTTTTAACAACAATCTTTTAAACTTGAATACCAACTAAAGTGGAAGAAAGGGATCCTAAATGTTACAAAGTAATCTCGACAGTTCATTATAACACATGGCCTAACTTCTGTATTTCACTTAAATGGATTGCGCTGGGCTATTATGGTCGCTTCTATGGAGGTGGAAACACAGCAGCCTTACTTATGGAATGTGTGGGCTCCTGCGAAGACCAATGTTTTTCTTTGGAGAGCTTTGATGGGGCGAGTGGCTGCTAAGGCGGAACTACAAAAGACAGGTATTGTGAATGCTAATATTGTTTGTGATAGATGCGGATGCGGTATCGAAGACGTGGAACACATGTTTATCGGCTGTCTATTCGCGAGAAGTACATGGTGGCAAATTTTTGTGTGGTTGCGGATCCCTTGGCCATCGGATTTGAACTCTCTATAAGATGTCTTTCACAAACTTAAGGAGAGTCCGGGTTGCAAGAGGTGGAAGAAATTGGTATATATGGTCGCCATTGCTACGGTGTATAGAATTTGGATAGCGAGGAATCAAAAAGTGTTCGAGAATAAATTCATTCCCGTGACTTCCTTAGTGGATTCGATCAAAGAAGACGCCTATTTGTGGATTGAAAATAGATGTAATTTGAAGCATATTTCTTGGGAGAAGTGGGCGGATTTTGATATCTTGGCGATTTTGTAATTTCGTTTTGTTGGGGGCGTTGTTCCTTTTTTGTATTGGGGTTGTGTAGCGTTTTCCAGCCGCTTGCTGGGTCTATATATATAGATATATAGTTTTTTGGACGTTAAAAAAAAACAGGTCCTTGGAAGAACATATGTTCTATACAAAGAGATTTTCATAGTCTTTCAATTGATTTGGGATCGTTGATAAAAGTTAAGTGTGATAAGAGTACGAATATACAATTTTGGTTGGATACTTGTACGAGATAAAAATCTACTAAACAAATTTCCCACTCTTTATTCGATGGTTAAGAATAAAAGATGAACGTTAGACCGATGTTATGATACAACTGATGGCAGATTTATATGAAAATGTGGCTGGAAGAGATCGAGCGTTAAGAGCGCGAAGAAGACACTTTATGGAATGAGTGTGTGAATCTTTTGATGGATCTGGATGTGGTTTTGCAACTGCATCGTTATGGCGTTAAATTGAGAACTAGCTATGTTCACATTTTGGTTCTTACTTTGATTGGAATAAAGGCGGAATTACATTTCTAGTTTTCTACGAAATAATCCATGGAATAAATTGGTTTCAATAGCGTAGCTTGTGTCATGGGGTCTACTCGAAAGATGAAGACAACCTTTTTTTTTTCTAAACTGTGAAGGACTAAGTGATGTCCGGAGACAAGTGTGTTTTTGGTGTAAAACCCAACAATGGTCAGTCATCAATCTCGTAGATTCTTGAGTTTGCCGACTCTGTGTATCAAAGTTAAACAGAACAAATTAAAGGATGCTTCACGTGGTTTTTCTCACTACTTTATGGTGCATCATTGCATCTGGAAGGTAAGAAACGATAAAGTTTTCAAGAATAAGGAGATACGCACGACGAAGATTGCGAAGGAGACCATGATACTCTCATATTTATAGATCAAACACATAGCTAAGTTACAATATTGGGTGGATTGAATAATTTGTGTACATTTTATGTCAATTGTGGTTGTATTTTGTCTTAGCGCCTTGCTTTGCCGTGGAGGTTCTTTAATGAACTTTTCTTGCCGGTACAAAAATTAATAATGAAATAAAAATTGATGCAATTAATAGAACAAAACTTTTAATTACAAATATATCAAATTACGTGATGCCGGCAGAATCATGTTTATATGTCCTAATTAACGAAATAGTCATAAACATTATATTTTGACAGCCGAGCCAAGAAGACGAAACCTAAACGACATTCTCAAAAATATTATAGGATAAATCTATAGCTATATCTATCTTTCTCTCTATATATAATAAATTAAATAAAGGGTATGCCACATAGCATTAGCTCAGGCTATCACTCCATTGATTTACCTCCAAAACTATGAAAGTTACTATTTTTACTCTTAGGCCACGGGATGTATTTTAATAGGTAGGGCGTCAAGGGTGATATGGCATGTTAACTTGAATTACATACCACCCCCTTCTTGTGTTAATGGGCGTTAAAAGACTTACTTGTTAACATATTAACCGAGTGTTATAAGTTTGCATTAAATTATTTTCCTTTTCTAATCGAAAAACCACTTAAAATATATAGTTAGGTGAAGTCAATGGGATTAAACCATTTCCTTGGTCTAAGGTGGAGTGAAATATGAAAAAATAGGTGATGTGCCATCTTGGTGGAGTTAAGGGAGATTAAAGTATAACTCAAGGCCTTATGTGCATGGCATATGCACTTTCTCATATGATTTTTATAAGTTAATAACTTTTGTATACGACATTTTATAAAAATAAATGCACCAATTAATGAGCGTCTTATTATCTTTCCAACGAGTACAATAGTGTTACAGAAAAAACGAAAAAAACCGACTTTTTTAGTAGGTTTTGTTCATGCATAAAAAAGACATAATGTGTTCCGGTAATTCATTATTCATGTTTAGGATTTACTTCTATATGCTTTTAAACCTACAATAACATATAAGAACCCACTAACTACATACATATATATACAGATGTAGTCAGTTTGGTACAAATATATATATATATATATATATATATATATATATTTGTATTTTGATTGGTGTTACTAGGAATATTGATTAAATGTGTTGCTAAGCCGGTTAGATGTAGCTTATAATTCTTAGACGCTAGGTAAATATCTAGTTGATAAGTGATAATTAATCACTCAACCATGGACGCCTCTAAGATTGTTTTTAATGTATGTACTTTGAAATCGACTGACATGTGATGGTTACTGAAATAGATACTTAAATTATGTATGCGTAGAGAAAATAGTCTAGAGACATGAAAAGTTATCTTCCTACAATCATCCTACAATCTTTTTATGATTATTTTAATTTTCTCTGATATGAACTAATATTATTAAATCACACTTTCACATTTATCTCTTATTTATTTAATATTTATTTTCTTAACTAATTATTTTTATATTTTCACTTATTAAAACCATTTAATATTTTATTGATTCAACCTCATGTAATATTAAATTTTTAAATCAATAATAAAAATAAAAGTGTTATATTCGTGTAATACACATGTTTCTAATGAATTTTTTACACTTAATGAAACTGTAAATGAGAGTTATGTTTTTATCCAGAACAGAATATGTCAAAACCATTCGTTTATGAAAAAGCTACTCTCTGCAATAGTTGTTTCTGCCTATGGCAATGTTTTAAAAACCGGTTTTTTAATTATACCGGATTTAGTTAAAAAATGGTTCAACCGGTTGAACCGTGTTGTATCGGGTGGTTCAACCGGGTTGATTAGTTTGCTATATAATTTCATAATTTGCGACATTAACACAAAAAAAAATAATCTAAAAGTACATAATTACATACTAAAATACTATCAAAAAGTTAATCAATAATTAAAAAATAATCCAAAAGATAATCTAAACTTTTTAATTTTTTAAAAGTTATTCATTAATAAAAAATAATCTAAAAATAACCTAAAAACTAACCTATGCCGGTACCGGTATAGCGGTTCAAACCGGTATACTGGATTTTATCGGTTGTATAAAATCGATACCGCTTCCCATATTTACCGGAGTTTTTCGTGCCGGATTTCCATCTGAAAACGGTAATACCGGTATAACCGGCCGGTATTTACCGATTTTTAAAACATTGACCTCTGGTTCTCATCCAAACGTATATTCTCTCTTTAATATACATTTGCATTCTTATTCGCATGACTAAATTGTTATTTCTCATATTATAGTACGTTAATATATAAACTACATTATAACACATAGTTTATCATTTTATATTACATTTGTCTCAGAATAGAATTCAGTAAATAAATAAAGACAAACGGAGACAAATAGTATACAACTATACATCATTTATTGATTTTCTCCAATTTAATGGAGAATTTAATTATTTTTATTCTTCGATTAGCAGCATATTGATATACGTTAAATTACACATATAAAAGTTTCCGTTTAACTCCCGTTTTTATACGTTTTTGACCTTATATACGAGGAATTGGTACTTATTTGGGTATCTTTATGATTTCATGTCTTAAATGATGTCCCGGAAGCAAAACTGAAGTAAAACGAAGATTTCGGCGCGCAAACAGGACCTTGGGTCCTGTGAGCGGCCGCTCACTCCTCCTGGATCTTTTTGGAGACCTTCTAGAAGGCCTACGTCAGCACACGGGCACTTTTTGACTTTTTGAGCCTGTAAGCAGCCGCTCAAAGAGAGTGAGCGGCCGCTCACTCTTCCCAGACTTTATAAAATAGAGTTTAAGCTTCTGTTAGTTTTGTTGGGTATTTTCTGGGCGATTTCCAAGGCTGAAGAACTACTGTAAAGGCGAAGAACGAGCTCGGGAACTGATCCGGATCATTTATCATCATCCAATCCTTCACATTCAAGATTTATGGTTTGATTTATAAACTATTAAGTTGATTCAAATCTGAATATTTTGGCTTGTATGTGATGTTTATGTATTACATTATAGTTTACGGATAACATTTAGTAATCTTTAGTAGTAAAAACAATCATTTGTATGTTAATCATGTTTTGTATGAATTTGGTGTTTTTCATGTTTGAATATTGATGATCATAGTGCAACCTTGTTTCATTGTTGTTGGATTTGTGATTGTGTTTGAATAACTTTGATGATTATCGTGTGTGTTAGGCGGATACATGTTGAAAAACCGTTCGTTTAACCATCCGGTAGTAGACTAGTTAACTTGTTAATAAGTTTACACCATGAAACTGTAACCGGGTATTGGTTTGGTTAAAGTCAGTTAAAGAGTTAATAGCCAAAATCGTCCCTGAGGTTTGGTCACTTTTGCCACTTCAGTCCAAAACCCAAACGTCTTAAATCTGGGTCCTTAGGCTTTTGATTTTTTGCCACATTCGTCCCTGACAACGTTTAAATTGTGGACTGAAGTGGCAAAAGTGACCAAACCTCAGGGACGAATTTAGCAAAACCCAAACCTTTTTTGGGACGAATATGGCAAAAAATCAAAAGCCTAAGGACCCAGATTTAAGACGTTTGGGTTTTGGACTGAAGTGGCAAAAGTGACCAAACCTCAGGGACGATTTTGGCTATTAACTCGTCAGTTAAATAATGATTATAAATGTTTACCGGCACGTAAAAGGGTTTTAAAAGCTTAATGGTGTTGTTACTGATCATTGACACGGTTAATGATCTTTGCTAGTTATTTTGGTTAAAATGGCGATCTTAGTAGACTTGTGTTCAAAGTTGGTAAAATGGAATAAGTTGTGAAATGCTCTACTTTATGCTAGTCTCGGTGGTTGTATTGTGTATTCGGTATTGTTTTCCTTGATTAGTGATGTTAGAAAACTCTTAATGGATGACTAACTTATCTTTAGAAGATTCTCATGAGATCATATCAGCTGCTCGCTAATGAATAACATGAGGTGGTCAACGTGTGTTCATCGTGTCAGCTTTCCATATAGTTGTCATGTTAGGATTCCCGAAAGGGATACTAATTGTCTGAAAATGGGAATGTTGATCACACGCCTTTGTATCATATGATATGTAGATGACATTCTATGGTTGGTATTATATAGTCTTTATAGTTATATTTTGTATTTGGAGTCTTACATATGTTAATTATATGTTTTGGAATTAATTTAGTTTAAACAAACTTCAACTATCTTTTCCTACTAGTAAATCGGGGATAGAGTTTTAGTACCATTGCATCCGCTTGCGTCCATGGATCAATATCTGGTTCTTATCTCAGCTTACTACATATATGACAGGGTACACTTGCCTTTTTGTGTGTGTTTTAATGTTAAGGTCTAAACCATTTTTATAAATATTAAAACCAAACGTGTGTTAAAATCAGTGCAAAATTATATGTATATCCGCACACGTCACATATATTTTAACAAAAAAGTAAAGTTATTCGGGCTAAATTTAGGACAAAATAGGTGTAGAGTTAAATATTTAAATAACTTATATGTACATTTAAGCATTATCATCGTAGCAATTACGAGCTTGACCCTTTAAATATAACTTACTAATTTATACCTTGAGAGCGTCCTGGGTTCAAAAATCTAATATGACTTGTTAAAAAATATAAATGAAGAAAACATACCAAACGTAAACTCAGTCATATGGACCAGCATTCAATCATGCCAATAATTGCTGGAAGGCCTTTTTCAAGATGTACAATTACATATAGGCATAACAACTGTTGCTACAATTTAGTTGTTTCCCCTAGCCGATTAAATCTAGAATGAAAAAGACCCATGTAGGAATTCACATACCCCTTGCTTATATGCAACCGAATCTCCAGAATCTAAAAGCGATAAGACGTAATGTACCATATCAACATTATAGTCTATGAGGCATAACAACTGTTGGGTCTGCTGACCAAGAGAAGAACAAATGATTAGAAAGCCAAAATATATTACTCAGTTGAGCCTTTGAATAAATAGTGTTTACAAGATACTTCTCCCAAAAGACTGTTGATCCTAACATCTGCTACACTGAACAACTGTTGGAAACAACTACTGCTGCAAAGGACTGCTGGATAAACAACTGCTGACTAAAGGTCTGATGAAGAACAACTGCTGATTAAAGTACTAAAGACTAAAGGTCTGTTGGAGCCAACAACACTTTGGATCTAACAGATGATACAAGACCATCAGAGTTTTCCTCAACAGCAGATTACCTTAGCAGTGTTTTACAATGTAACAGTAGTTTATAGTTAACAGATGTTTTATGTTGTTATTATGTTAGAGGTCGCTGTCTTAGGTGACGTCAGCTGAGATCATCAGTGGTTTAGATTTGTCTATAAATAGAATAGTGATTGTACTGTTCTATTCATCACTCAAAACATTCTCTTAGACAAACAATCATAGAGTGATCAGGCTGAGGGGGAGTACTTGTAATATTGTAATCTTTCAATTCTGCATCAGAGGAAGCAGCTGTTCAAAACAATTGTCAAAACTCTGTCACAGCTGAGTCAGCCACTGTTGGCCAGTCTTACCCTCAATCCACTGCTTCACCTTTTACATTCACTTCTCAATCATTTGTTGATAAAAGTCAAACATCTGTTGACAAAAGTCAGTCCAGTTTTACACCACTTGGACCCATTCCCCCACCACCATTTCAAACATCTGTTGGCACTATAGAAGTGCAAACAGATGTTATGTCTACAGAGTCACCAAACCTCTATCCTTCACCTCAAAATGCCATCATACCATATCAGGGAGATTTAATCTACCTAAGAGCTCATCCACCAGACCAAATCATTGGCAACATCAGAGAGGGTGTGCTTACAAGAAGCCAATCCTCAAATATCTGTCTTTTTGCAGGCTTTTTATCTCTCACACAACCTGTCAAATACCAAGAGGCACTAAAAGACAACAGTTGGGTAGAAGATATGCAAGAAGAGCTCCTTCAGTTTAAAAGACAACAAGTATGGGAACTTGTACCACTGCCTAAGGATGTTTGTCTAATTGGCACAAAGTGGGTCTTCAAAAACAAAACTGATGAAAGGGGTATAGTTGTCAAGAATAAAGCCAGGCTAGTGGTTCAAGGCTTCAGACAAGAAGATGGGATAGACTATGATGAAACTATTGCTCCTGTAGCTAGGTTAGAAGCTATCAGACTTTTCTTAGCCTTTGCTGTCAACCACAACATCAAGGTGTATCAGATGGACATCAAATGTGCATTCCTATATGGCAAAATTCAGGAGGAGGTCTATGTATGTCAACCACCTGGTTTTGAAGACACATTCCATCCTGATTATGTCTACAAGCTTAATAAAGCCTTGTATGGACTCAAGCAAGCACCTAGAGCCTGGTATGAAACTCTTTCCACCTTTCTATTATCCATTGGTTTCACAAGAGGTAAAATTGATAAAACCTTATTTTTAAAATGGAGAGGGAAAGATCTAATGATTTTTCAAATATATGTGGATGACATCATTTTTGGATCCACATGTAACAAAATGTGTGAAGAGTTTAGGGAACTCATGACAGCAGAGTTTGAAATGAGTGCCATGGGTGAACTTCAGTGCTTCCTTGGACTCCAAGTGAAGCAGCTGCAAAATGGCACATTCATTCATCAAAACAAATATGTGAAAAACTTGTTAACTAGATTTGAGATGAATGATTGTAAGCCATGTAGTACACCCATGAGTACAGTCAAGCTACTCACTATTGATGACAAGGATGAACTGGTTGACCAGACACACTACAGATGCATGATTGGGTCTTTATTGTACTTAACTGCATCTAGGCTAGACATTATGTTTGCCACTTGTGTTTGTGCAAGATCCCAGGCTTCACCCAGAAAGTCAAACCTTATTGCTGTGAAAAGGATATTCAGATACCTAAAAGGTGCTCCCACACTTGGTATCTGGTATCCTGCTAATGGAAACATTGAGCTTTCAGGTTATTCAGATACTGACTTTGCTGGCTGCCACATCACAAGGAAGTCTACATCAGGAGGGTGCCAGTATCCAGGAAATGCCTTAGTTTCTTGGCAAAGCAAAAAAGCAAGTTGCTGTTTCAACTTCAACAGCTGAGGCTGAATACATTATTGCTGCAAGCTGCACAGCCCAACTCATGTGGCTTCAAAATCAACTGCTGGATTTTGGGATAACTGCACTGAAGACTCCACTCATGTTGGACAGTCAAGCTGCTGAAAATATCATAAAAAATCCAGTCTCTCATTCAACCACAAAGCACATAGACATCAGACATCATTTTGTCAGAGATAGCTATGAAAAAGGTTTGATTTCTCTACACCATGTTCCAACAGAGGATCAGTTGGCAGATGTGCTGACAAAATCTTTAGACACATCTACCTTCACAAATCTAATTTCTAGAATTGGTATGCTAAACATGGACTAAACAACAAAAATGTTTTAAATAAAACATTAAAATGTTTCAGAAAATCAAAAAATTCATCCTTAAAAATAGCATGTTGGTCGAAAAATCTGTTTCAAACATCTGATCAGATAAAACAACCACTGTTGCACTCACTCTATCCACTGTTGGTTGAAAAATATGTTTCAAACATCTGATCAGATAAAATAACCACTGATATATTTATGTATATATATACATATATCTATATGATTAAAAAAACATTAGAGGAGGTTACACTCCGAGAGTTCAATGCAACTCTAGGTGAGTTTTCAAGAGAAGCAGCCACTACTGATGTAGAGACCATTGTCTCACAACAGGACAGTGGTTACATAACTAAGACTTCCTTGAAGGCAACAACTGATGAGGCCACTATTGTGTCCCCAAAATCAGTTGGAAGTCCCCAGAACCAAGACCAAGGGGCATCTGGTTCTCATCCTTTAGACTCACCTCCTAGGACTGAACCAGTTACAACTACCACTGGTAGGAATCCAGATGATCCTATTAACTTAGGTGATGGGTTAAAATACCAAGAATTGATGGCCAGAGTACAGTCCATTGAAAACTCTATTGCTGATATCAAATCAGATATCAAGACAATTTTGGGCTCATTGGCTACTCTTACCCAGAATCAACCATCCACAGCTGATCTTGCTAATGAGCTATGGAAATCTGTTTCTCCCATCATCATAGCTCACCGAAAATTAGCTGATCAGACTCAAGAAACTTACATGCAAATGATCAGAAACATGGTGGATGCTAGGTTCAATGACACCAAAGTAGACATCAAAGTAATCAAAGATCACCTGCTGAAGACTATGGCTCTGCTCCTACCACAATTCTCAGAGATGATGATGATGATGCATTCACTGCTGATGATGCCAAAAAGGGGGAGAGTGGCAGAGATAGATTGCCAAAGCTAGATCCCTTTGGTTGTCCACCCTCACAAAAGGGAA
This sequence comes from Ambrosia artemisiifolia, assembly GCA_032199755.1. Classification (NCBI taxonomy): domain Eukaryota; kingdom Viridiplantae; phylum Streptophyta; class Magnoliopsida; order Asterales; family Asteraceae; genus Ambrosia; species Ambrosia artemisiifolia. The sequence continues at coordinate 31,185,628 of CM063521.1, forward strand.
AATCAAAGTCTGCCAACAAACCAGTGTCTACTCACACAACACCACAACAACAACAACAACCAGATGTTCAAACCTCTGCTGCTACTGAAACTGTCAAAACCAGCAAAGCAAAGGAAGTAGATACCTCTGCTAATGAAAAAGCTGAAAAGGCTGCCGAGGATAAGCAAAAGAGGGCTGACACCTTGGAAGTTAAAGCAGAATGGTTGGTACAGCTAAAAAGGGAACAACAGCAAGAAGTTGAAGATGTAGGTTCTTCTAAAAGGAAGAAAACTGCTAAACATACCAGAAAACCACCATCTAAACTTACTGCTGAAACCACTGCTACCAGAACCACTGCCACCAGAACCACTGCTACCAAAACCACTGCTGCCACCAAAACCACTGATACCACCACAACATCTGAACCTATCACCACAACCACTGCTACAACATCACCATCACCAAAAATCTTGTACAGTAGGAAGAGAAGATCTACATTTGTTGTACAGGATGAATACATTCACACATCACCACCTACTACTCCAACCACACAATCTACACACTTAAATGCCATTCCACTTTCATCATTCTCACCACATACTTCACAATTCACATCACATAGACCACCACCAACCATTACACCATTGGCTGAGAAGTATCCTCTTGAACTTGATCTACTCAAGGGGGAATTGCAATCCTTCTACAATACTGACCAGCCATCTGAAAGATCTTTCCCATCTCTTCCAAATTTTCCTGTTCCCCTAAATATGGATACCTATCTGAAATACAAGGCTGAACAGGCAGATGCCATCACTAAAGAGAAATGCAAAGGGAAAGATGACAGGAGTGCTCAGGGCATCCATTCAGCAGATATTAGCAAATTGAGAAGGATTGAAGATTTTGCTAAGACCCTGAGCAACTCAATGTCTACCATGCCTCTCAGAAGTGACTTGGAAAGGGAGGTTAGGGAATCTCTTCTTGAACAAATCTTGTCAACCATGCCATACAAAGCAAACAAGAAACAGTTTGCAGGCTGGACCACTCATGCTCTTAGAGAAGAACTAATAAGAATTGAAGACATGGCTAAGAATCCCCCAACAAAGGTCTCTGCCCCAGACTTCAGCAAAGGCAGAGATCCTGCCAGAGCCTTAAAATTCTGAAGAATGAGACAAGAAATTATGGCTGCAGATTATGGGGAGATGAAGTCTGTTGCAAGATGGTCAGAGATGAGGCTGGTTGAGACTTACAAAATATTAGAAGAAAACAGGAAGAAAGACCCTACCTTGCCAAGAAAACCTGTCTATGCTAATGATCCTTTGTTAAAGAAACCTCAACAGGCTTTTACTTTAGACAGCTTACTTGATACTTCTGATCTATCTGTTGCTGCAAGAAGACAATTCAAGAAGAAAAAGGAAATGTCTGAAGAAGATCAGATGAAGTTTGCTGATACTTTTGTAAAGGAGGGCATCTTTAATCAAGTGCACTACTTCTCTGATCCCACCTCTGATAAGCTCAGAGAACTCACTGGGAGACCTCATTCACCAAACTCATCCAAAATAAAAGTGCATCTAAGCAAATCCTCTGATTCAAAAATTCTAAAATGGAAGGTCAACAAAGACACCCATGAATTGACTCTGCTCAGATCAGATGGAAAGATTCAAAAACTTAGCATGGATGATGCACATGGCCTGTGTGCAGAAGATCTCCAAACATTGCTAAATCTTGAGCTAGAAAGAGATGCTGAAGACCTTTCCCATTGAGCTTTGAGTTACAGTTCAAAGGTCAAATTAGAGAAAGTCTGATGAGAAATAAAGATCAAGAATAAAGCCTAGTTTCGGCATCATCTGTTCTAAGGGGAGATTGTTGGGTCTGCTGACCTGGAGAAGAACAGATGATTAGAAAGCCAAAATATACTACTCAGTTGATCCTTTGAATAAACAGTGTTTACAAGATACTTCTCCCAAAAGACTGTTGATCCTAACATCTGCTACACTAAACAACTGTTGGAAACAACTACTGCTGCAAAGGACTGCTGGATAAACAACTGCTGACTAAAGGTCTGATGAAGAACAACTGCTGATTAAAGTACTGAAGACTAAAGGTCTGTTGGAGCCAACAGCACTTTGGATCCAACAGATGATACAAGACCATCAGAGTTTTCCTCAACAGCAGGTTACCTTAGCAGTGTTTTACAATGTAACAGTAGTTTATAGTTAACAGATGTTTTATGTTGTTATTCTGTTAGAGGTCGTTGTCTTAGGTGACGTCAGCTGAGATCATCAGTGGTTAGATTTGTCTATAAATAGAACAGTGATTGTACTGTTCTATTCATCACTCAAAACATTCTCTTAGACAAACAATCATAGAGTGATCAGGCTGAGGGGGAGTACTTGTAATATTGTAATCTTTCAATTAATGAAAGCTTTCGATTAAAAACATTTATTCTCTTTTTTTGATTTATAGTTTATCATTTATCATTCCGCTGCACTTTCCATATATATTCACTTCATTCATTTCATTGTTTATCTAATCAAATAAAAACAATCAAACTCAGATCTTAACAACAACACCGTTGAATCGCTTACAGTGCTATAAATAACACAATTCTAATGAAATGAGTCATTCAACAATAATAATAGCTTAAATAAATATTCATCTGTATGTTATAATACTGGTTTAGGTTTAGTGCAGTTGACTCGCCTTCTTAGTAATCATTTCTATCCATGTGTATTATATTCACATATATAAAAAGATAATGATCACACATGCACATAACATAATAGAATGATATAGGTCATGTTAATACTTTACTTCTGCAAAATATAGCAGCAGACACTAAAACTACAACTAAATCTCAATCATAAACCTGACTGAATCATGATTAAATCCTGAACTGATCCACGTCTATTTTTCTTAATATCTTTCTACATTTCCTCATAATGTTGGTTTCAAATGCATATACGAAAAACAATAACCTTGCTGACAAAATCATACTCATATTTATAAATATGTGTCCAAGCATCGGATTACTAGATATTTCACAAGTAAATTTAATATTAATGTATCTTATATGAAGGAGTTATATTGCACATTTGCACTCATATAAAACCAATTAAAACACTTAACAATTAACATCCTATTCATAAACTTTAAGCTTACCTCCATTGGATTTAATGAAAGGGCAAGCATTGTTTCAACAACTTGTATTCAAAACTAAGTTCATCATCATGGCTACTCATGACTTCATCCTCCTCAGCTGCAATCAGCTAGATGTTTATGTGCAACATTATTATGTGAAAGATACAAGATTGATTCTAGGGAAAATAAATAAACCAAAATCAAGTTTGCTAGGGTCTCATGTACTAAAATATAAGTTGATTATATATATATATATCTTGTATAGCTAATAAAGCCAAGTCACCAGTCTCGATACATAATCTAAACAGAGCGTTGATTCATCAACAACCAAACCAAACATACACACTCATGCAAATATCACTACTTGGTATAAAATAAGTCAAGATTAACAAATTCCATACTTTAGCACTTTAAAAATCATAAATCATCTGAAAGCATCTTGTAAAATCACTCGAATCACGAAAGACAATCCATTAATTTGAATTTCAACAATCTTACAACAGATCCTAAAAACTAATCTCATGCAAATGTATTTATGATTAAAGCGATACACAGACACACAATATACTCAATACATGATAAAGTAGCTTAAGAACACATGATTTAAATCCAAAAATATCTCACCTAAATAGTCTTCTTTCTCAAACACGGTCCAACTCTCCTCAAATGACTCATAAAATACCTAAAAACCAAAAAAAAACGTCCATAAATCATACAACAAATGACCTGGTCACTTTTTTTCTCTATTTTTTTAGGTCTTGTTTTGGTCCTTTTTTGAGTTCAAAATATTGCACCTTTACACCTTCTTTATCACAAGATTTCATCTCTTTAAACAAACCCTACACCAAGACTGTTGGTTAATATCAATCAAACCCCACATAAAAAAAATAAAAGAAAACGTTACAAGATTAACAGGAGCATGGATCGAACCAGATTATTCCATAACCATTCGCCGGAAGTTCAACTCGATCCAAGAATGCCTTCATCTGCCAGTTAAACTATCCATGTGTCTGTCGATGTGACTGCTGCCATCATCGATCAACCACCACGCTTATACTCTCCGCTGTCGGTCGTTACCACATGTACTTCTACCGCCTTTCAATATCTCTCTCTAAACCACCTGGAATCGAAAGATAAGGAGATGACATGATTGTTATTGTTGGGGTGGTGGCGGCGCACACGACGGAGAGAGGAGCAGGTGGAGAAGGTGGTGGTAGGTTTTTATGGTTTGGGAGAGATAATGGATGAAATATACAATGTTTTTTTATAACTCTAGGGTGTTAATATTAAATTTATTAAAAAAATAAAAAAATTTAAAAGTCTCACATTGTGCAACATGACACATTCAAAGGGGCGGGAGGTATTGCCCCAATAAATGTCATGCATCACAATATCTTTTTTTGTATATAGTTATTGGTATACGCATGGGCATAATGAAGGGGGTTATAGTGCCCCTCGAACTCCAATCATCAAAATTTAGTAGACTTTTGTTATACCTGGTTTTTTTAAACAAAAAAAAATATGAACTTACCTCTAAGAGCATTCACATTTGGCCCCCGATAATATTGTGAGACAAAACCTCATATTTTTTATGGGTTTGTGAGTAGAGGAAATGGGGAACCTACTGTTTATCGGTATATTTGAGGATATTTGGGAATATTTGTGAAACAGTTTTCCCGTATATATTTTTTAATATTTGTTGAAAATTATTGTGAGTGCAGGAGAGAGACATTATAATGATTTTTACTGTAATATGTATTTGTTATTGGTTGTGAGAGGATGAGGAAGTTATTGTGTCTTACTTAGGGATTGTTTGGCAAGTGTTGAACCAGTAAGAGGTCTGAACGGGTAATAGGTTCTGAACCAGTAATGGTTGTTTGGTTGTACGTATGAATGAGTGTGCAAAATGACTATTTTATCCTTGTAACAATAACACTCGATAGTTTAAAAAACCCCACCTAATCAATAAAAATCCAACTAACATTATTTATTATTATTATTATTATTATTATTATTATTATTATTATTATTATTATTATTATTATTATTATTATTAAATACCAATTCTATTAATGGTTTTGTTAAAACCATGAAAACCAAACCCAAAATATAATAACCCAAACCACCTACCTCTTCTCCTTTGTTCTATACAGACACAGACACACACACACAGAGGGGAGAGAGAGAGAGAGAGAGAGAGAGAGAGTGCGCGCTTGAAGTCCATGGGTGGGGGTCGCCGGGAGTGGAGGGTGTTGGTCCACTACAAAAAAAATGCCATTTAGTGGCACACACTTTTAATGGCATATGTATTTTGTGTCACTAAGTTAGGTTTTTAGTGACACTTTGTGTATGTCACACTTTATTAACACACACTTTTAATGGCATATGTATTTTGTGTCATTAAGTTAGGTTTTTAGTGACACTTTGTGTATGTCACACTTAATTAGCACACACTTTTAATGGCATTTAGCTTTTATGCCACTAAATTTGGTTTTTAATGGCAGTCTAAGTATGTCACTAAAAAATTTGCATTAGTCCTAATCAAATCACATACTTTAAGTGCTAATTTTTATAAAAATCCATATTATAAATTCCGTACATATTGAATTATAAGGAAAAGCGAGAAAATAACTAGTGGGGTTTTTGTTATTGCGTAAACCAAAAGTCTTGGTCTGTAGACCATATATGATTGCTTTTATGGCTCTATGATATATGAATTCTAATAAAAAAAAATAATGACAAATATAGACATCTTTAAATAAATTGGTTGTTTAAACTTTAAACTTCAATAAAATTGCCAATTGCAAAAATAAAAAATAAAATAACAAACATGCCCAACAAAAATTGAACATATCCAAAGTGAAAAAAATCGACATCTTTGGTTAGCTTTGCTTCCCCAAGTCCATTGTCATAGTCCAATTTCTTCCATTAACTTTTTATTAGTTTTTTTCAATTATATAATTTTCCCATTCTTATTTTCCCCTAAAGTTTCCCTCCATCACCAAAATTTCCCGCTATACACTCCCTGAATGTGTTTAGGGCGGGAATTAATTCCCTGGTAGGTTAATATTCAGTCCTAATCTCACCCCAACTAGCGCCCCCATCTCTTCATCCCAGCAGCAGCGACGTATTCCAATCAGGTCATCCCATCTCGTCATCCCAGCAGCAGCGTCTTCTGGTACGTGGTAGCAGCGTCTTCTGGTACGTTGTTTATCAGATATTGTTTATCAGCGACAATCAGGTATTAAAACATTCTAGACCTATCTGAATTGTAGACTTTAGCGATTTGGTCTGGTTCCCCATCCTCTACGCATTGGTCTGGTGAGCCGAACCTTCTGGTACGTTGTTTGTTCTGGTTCCCCATCCTCTACGCCTACCACATTTGAGGTACGTGAGTGTTTACCTGCCACTTTATTGTTTTTATATTCGTATTTGTTTTGGTTTGAATGTGACTTATGAGTTAACTTTTGTAACTAATTTTGAATTAGAGTATACTTAAAAGTGATAAGGATTGTATGAATGTGTTTGGGATGAATGGAATCACATTTGGTTTGACTGTCTTTTTGAACTGGATAGAATCACAATTCATTTGATTGTTTTCGAATTATGTACTACGCATTTTTTAGCGGTTCGTATATTTAGTTGAATTCATTGTTTTGATTATAAATGATCCATATGAAGATAAATAAATTAAGTAATATGTTGCTTCTTATAGTTACAAATCCATATCTAATTTGTTAATTTTCATTATGAATATATAGTCATGGACAGATCTTGGATGTATCTTGCACCTAGATCAAGTCAAACTTTTGTTAATGGGGTGCAATCATTCTTGAATTTTGCATTTGAAAGAGCTTGTGTCAACGGGGGAACGATAAAGTGTCCATGTATCAATTGTCTAAATATGAAATATCAGAGTAGAGAAATTGTTTTGGATCACCTAATATGTTTAGGGTTTCGGCCTGAGTACTTCAATTGGGTATATCACGGTGAAGGCAAAACGGTTGCATCGTCAAGCACAACCCATAATGAGGAAGAAGATATTTTTCGACATGAAATGCATGAAATGTTGGATGATATATTTGAAACAGAAGGTGGAAGTGGAGTGGAGATGCATGACAATGTTTTAACTAATAGTCAAGAGACTAGCAATGAAAAAAGCAAATTTGATGAGCTTGTCAAGGAAGCTGAAGAAAAGGTGTATCCGAATTGCAAATACAACAAGTTATCTTGCATAGTGAATTTGTTTCATTTAAAATGTCTCAATGGATGGAGTAACAAATCTTTCTCTATGTTGTTAGAGTTTTTAGAGGATTTGTTACCTGAAGGAAATTTGTTACCTAAAACAACAGAACAAGTGAAAAAAATCATGGCCGATTTGGGATTAAGATATGAAAAGATACATTCATGTCCCAATGGTTGCATGTTATTTTGGGATGACAAGGCGAAAGAGGAAGCGTGTTCTTTTTGTGGATCTTCTAGATGGAAAGTGTATCCACCTAATCCAGAAAATGAAGTAAGTCCTCCCAAGAGGAAGGCTGCAAAAATATTACGATGGTTTCCTTTAAAGCCTAGACTTCAAAGATTATTTATGTCTTCAAAGACGTCTACCCTTATGAAGTGGCATCATCTAGAGCGCGTGAAAGATGGAAAATTGCGGCATCCGGCAGATGCATTACTTTGGAAAGATTTTGATGAAAAGTTTCCTGAATTTGCTAGTGATCCTCGTAATGTTCGTCTAGCGTTGGCAACTGATGGCTTCAACCCGTTTAGGACAATGAATGTGGCACACAGTACCTGGCCAGTTTTTGTTATTCCATATAACTTGCCACCATGGTTGGTTATGAAGCAGCCAAATTTTATTCTTTCTTTAATCATCCCGGGTGCTAAAGGTCCAGGAAACAAGATAGACGTGTATATGCAACCTTTGATAAAAGAATTAAAGGAGTTATGGGAGGATGGTGTTAATACATTTGATGCCTCATCGAAACAATACTTTAACTTGAAGGCTTCTATTATTTCTACGATATCAGACTTTCCAGGTTATGCCAATCTGTCTGGGTGGAGCACTAAAGGAGAATTTGCATGTCCCGTTTGTGCTTTTGATATTGATTCCAAATGGCTAACTCATGGAAGAAAGTGGTGTTACATGTGTCATAGGAGGTGGCTTCCAACCGACCATCGTTGGCGTTCAGACATTAGATCCTTTGTTGGACATCAAGAGTTCCGAGTTGCTCCAATTTCTCCTTCTGGAGAGGAGGTTCTACAACAACTAGGTGACATGGAATTTCTTGCCGACAACGATGTCCGTGGTCCATGGAAAAAGAAAAGTATTTTTTTTATGTTGCCGTATTGGGAGCATTTGCTGTTGCGCCACAATCTCGATGTGATGCACATTGAAAAGAATGTTTGTGACAACATAGTGGGGACTTTATTAGGACAAGAAGGAAAGTCAAAAGATAATTATAAAACAAGGCTTGACTTACAAAAAATGGGTATAAGAAAGGAATTGCATCCAAAGAAGCGACCAAGAAGTAATATCACTTTCATGCCAAAAGCTTGCTATCAAATGACTCGGGATGAAAAAACTCAATTTTTAAAAATCCTTAAGTTAATCAAGCCTCCCGATGAATTTTCATCAAATATTTCTCGGTGCGTACAATTAAATGAGCGCAAACTACTTGGGATGAAAAGTTATGACTGCCATATGTTGATGCAAGAGTATTTGCCGATCGCATTACGTGGAACTTTGCCAGACCATGTAAGCTCGGTTATAACTGAGCTATGTGATTTTTTAAAGATCATTTGCTACAAGGATTTATCTGAAGTTGATCTAAATTTTCTTGAGTCTAAAGTTCCCCTCATTTTATGCAAACTGGAGAAGATATTTCCTCCATCTTTCTTTACTGTAATGGTGCACTTGCTGATCCATTTAACGAGGGAGGTAAGGTTTGGAGGTCCCGTTGCGTTTCGGTGGATGTACCCTATTGAAAGGTATATGACATTTCTATTAATATTATCCATTATTTTCTACATTTATTTTTATTTTTAAATGATCAATGATATGTAACTATGATATTAACAGGTACCTCCTAAAACTTAAGTCATATGTTCATAATCGAGCTCATCCTGAAGGATCAATCGCTGAAGGCTATTTAGCCGAGGAAACAATAACATTTTGCTCCAGATATCTTTCGAAAGTAGAAACCGTCTTTACTAGACCAATTAGGAATGATGACGAGGGTCCCCAAAATCACATTGAAAAATCCAACAATTTTTGCCCTGGTCGTGCTTTAGGTTGTAAATTGGATTCAGGAGTATCTATTCGCAAAAGAAAGAGATCTTCAAATTCATACATTGATGACAAGTCTCTCACTCAAGCACATCGTTATGTATTATTCAATGTTGAGTCGGTTACACCTTTTCTAGAGTAAGATAATATATGTTTACTATTAGATAATCCCGCTGTTCATAGACCTATTGCAAAAATATAGTAATATGAATTTTCTTTTTTAAGGGAACACAAACGAATAGTAAAGGGGCAATACCGTTCTCGTCGGCTACCAGAGTATGAAATAAACAAGATTCATGGCCAACAATTTGTTGATTGGTTCAAGAAAAGGGTAAATTCAAAACAAATATTGAAAATGTTATAATTCATTATTTGGGAGCTAGGTGTATTGACTAATAACAATTGTGTTGTAGGTTGCACGTATGGAAGAGCAAGGAGAAGAAGTATCTGAAGATCTAAAATGGCTTGCTCGTGGTCCAATTAAAAGTGTGAAAAGGTACTCTGGTTACCTTGTTAAGGGTTATCGTTTTCATACAAAAGATCGAGAGAAATCACTAAGTACCCAAAACAGTGGGGTTGTTGTTACTGTAGAAGGTGAAAATTATGCTAGTAGTCGAGATAGAAGGCCTGTTCAAGGCGTGATAAACTACTATGGTAAATTGAATGATATTATTGAGTTAAACTACTCAGGTCAAATACGAGTAGTTTTATTCAAATGTGATTGGGTTGATATCAATAGGGGCTGCAAGATAGATAATGGTGTAACATTGGTGAATTTCGCATACAAGGCACATACAGGGGCTAGTTTAAGTGATGATCCATTTGTATTGGCAGCACAAGTTGATAAGGTGTACTATGTCACAGATCCCAAGCATGAAGGTTGGGAGGTTGTTAGATGTGTAAAAGTAAGAGATGTGTTTAACATGGGACGTGTTGATGATCAAGCTGGTCTTTATTCGAATGATTGCACATTTGATGTGCCTAACTTGCATAGGACTGGGGATGATGGTGAAGATGGCATAGATATTACACCTGCTATGGAAAATGAAGTAGATGCTGAAGAAAACGATGATGAATCAATTTTTTATGAAGACCGTGGTGAAGACAATATTGAAGACCATGACACTAATGAAACTCAAAGTCAACATACCAGGTAACACATACTTTATAAATCATGTTTGTATGTAGAGTTAAATCATTGTTTATGCTTATTTTTATTCTATTTATTTTCCTCACAGCTTCAAGAAAAGAAAAAAGTGACGAGTGGCGAATCGTTTGCGTGGAATCATTTCGTTTACATTCTTTTAGATTTTGTTCAATTTGCTTTGTCGTCTTGTTTTTTGGAATTCTGATTCATTTATGGTTTTGGCTATGTTTGTACATGAATAAGTAAGATATTTAGTTCAGTGTCTTTCATTAATAGTGTTGCCATATGTTTTTTGTTTTTTACTTATGGTGAGAAAGGCTAATCGGAGAGAGAATTAAAAGAAAATAAGTATTTACCCTTACTGTTATATAGGGTTATACAGGTGGGATTGTGTATTTGTGTCTGCAAGGGTATAAACGTCAATGGTTTATACCAGCAGCATCAGAACTGTGCAGCAGATCAACAGCAGACCCGCGCAGCAAACAGAATGGAGCTTCGTGACGCTGTAAGTTTTGTTTTTAAGGTGTTGATATGAAATCTTGACTTCGAATTTATATGTCAACTGTATATGAACTTCTGTTTGTCACTTTTGCAGGATGTAATTGAGGCGAAGCAATTCTTAAAGCATAAGGGGGTAGATGTGGGTTCAGATTGACACCTGTTACTTTCTGCATCTGATTTTTGAATTCTGGTTGAGTTGTGTTATCTGTTTCTCATCTGTCGTTTTGCCAATAACTATTTGTTCTGAGTTAGAACGGTAGGTGTATAAAGATTTCAAGTACGGCAGCGTGAAGATTCGTTTAAAACAAACCAATTTAACAATACTGAACATTTGAAAGTCTGAACTAGCACATATACATGGACTGTTCTATTTTGGGGTAGATGTGGGGTCTGGACAGCAGATCAGCAGCAGCTGACCTGCGCAGTATGCAGCAGACCAAAACTGCAATGGAGCTTCGTGACGCTGTAAGTTTTGTTTTATTATGACGTTGTTTGATGTGTGAATTCGATATGTTGCTTAAATATTTTGCTCAATCAACTGAATTCGACTAGACATGGCCTAATAGTTTTTTTCTTATGAAATGGCTTGTCTGTTGTGCAGACTCTGAACCAGCAGACCACAAGTAGCACACCCGCGCAGCAGACCACCAACCCAGCAACCGAACCGCGCAGCAGACCACCAACCCAGCAACCGAACCGCGCAGCAGACAGAAGCGCCAAAACTGGACAGCAAATCAGCTGCAGCAGACCTGCGCAGTAGGCAGCAGACCAAAACTGGAACGAAGCTTCTTGGCGCTGTAAGTTTTGTTTTATTATGACATTGTAAAGGTGCTTCAGAAATAATATTGGATGCTTGTGACAAGATGATTAATACAAATGGCGAAGTTGTTAATCTTGATGTGGCTGCACTTAACCATCTCAAGGGTGTAATTGACAAATTCGCTAGTAAAGCCCTTAGAACACTATGCCTAGCGTATATAGACCTCGAGAACAACGTTTCTGCAGATACGCCTATTTCAGCTAGTGGTTACAGTGTTACATGTGGATTGGAATCGTGGGTATAAAAGATCCCGTGCGTCTAGGTGTCAAGGAATCAATTGCTCTGTCGCGCAGCTGGTATAACTGTACGTATGCTGTTTGTAGTAGTTGTTGTTTCCAATCGTTTTGAAAGTACATACAGCCGCACCAGCAATCTGATACGGTATTGCAATAGAAGGTACATCTTTTTAATATCCTCTTTGCACTTAATTTTGGTTAACTGTGGATTTATATCTGTTTGTTTCTGCTGTTGATTTCTGTTTATTGCATGTCCATTCAGCTGCCACAATACTTGACAAAAACAACCTGGTGATTATTTGATTCTTTGATCGACCATAACACAGAACAACCGAACAATCCAACATGGCAGCAGGGGTATAAATGACAATGGTATATCGCTGCAGACCAGCAGCAGTAGACAGAAGGGACGTGGGGATTGCACTTGAACCAGCAGACTATCAGCAGCACACCCGCGCAGCAGACCACGAACAGCAAAACAACCTGGTGATTATTTGATTCTTATATCGACCAGAACATAGAACAACCGAACAATCCAACCTGGCAGCAGGGGTATAAATGACAATGGTATATCGTTGGGGCTGCAATGTTGTGGACATATTAGGTCATAAATGTAGTACTGTTGACTTTGAAAAGTCAAGATTGTATCCAGTTGACTTTGATAATTCTAATATGTTCAGTTGACTTTGATAATTCTAATATGTTCAATTGACTTTGATATGATAATATATGTTTAGTTGTAAAATTTATGATATCTCCGGTTGACTTCAAAAAGTCAAAAATGTACATTTGACTTTTATATTTATAATATGTTCGGTTGACTTTGAAATCTATAATATGTCCAGTTCGTTTTGTAAAACACGTCTTGAGCTCGATGAGTGAAGCGCATGTTCGGCCTCGTTTATATATATATATATATATATATATATATATATATATATATACACACACATAGTTACGTATTAAATTATAGAAAAAATATAATAATAAAAAGAAATAAAAACGGGCCTATATATGATTGCGTGCGCACCTGAGCTCAATAAGTGAAGCTCAGGCCTGGGCGAGTGGGCTCGTTTACTAAACAAGCGTAAGATAAAGGTTTGACCCAGTCTAACTTGAAAAGTCATGAACTAGGCTCGTGAGTAGTTTTTCATGCTTGAAGTTGCCATATTGGATCATAAAATTTAGAGCGTGTTGCGGTGAGTCATGATAGGTCGAAAATGAATCATGATAGTTTATAATGTACTGTTGAGTTTGAAAAGTCAAGATCGTATCCAGTTGACTTTGATAATTCTAATATGTTCAGTTGACTTTGATATTATAATATATGTTCAGTCTTAAAATTTATGATATCTTCGGTTGACTTCAAAAAAGTCAAAAATGTACATTTGACTTTTATATTTATAATATGTTCGGTTGACTTTGAAATCTATAATATTTCCAGTTCGTTTTGTACAACACGTCTCGATGAGTGAAGCTCATGTTCGGCTTCGTTTATATATATAATGTATTAAATTATAGAAAAAATTATAATATTAGAAATAAATATAAACTGGCTCGTTTAGAATCGCGTGCGCCTTTGAGCTCGGTAAGTGAAGCTCGAGCTAGCCCTCGTTTGCTAAAAACGGGCCCTTTCATTTTGTAAAACATGTTCGACCTCGATAAGTGCGATTGAACCTATACATCAAGTGAGAATCGTTTCTTCACTAATTTACTATTTGCGCCAATATTCAAATCCAAATCCACTATAATTGAGCTCGTTTATTTACGAAAGCTCCAACTCGACTCGTATGTAGTTTTTCAAGCTCGAGCCCGTTTTTTTATTTTACGAATTAATTCATTTTTGTTTTGAATGTTATTTTATATGTAATTATTTTTTCATAATTTTGTAAATGTAAATGATTTAAATTACATTACTAAAACCTTAAATTTTAATTGTCTCCCGCTTTAGAAAGAATTAGGCGGCAAATGATTTGGTGAACCCTAATTCCCTTTATCAAACCACAATCTAAGGAACTACAATTTAGCGGCAGAATTTTGGTCAACCAGAACAGATTGAAGACGACCAGAATAACGAGACGACCAGAATAACGAGAACGAAGAGAACATCGATCTGAATCACGTAATATCAACCGGAACACAGAACGACCAGGAGGGTTTGATTATTGTTCGATTATTGTTTGATTATTGTTCGATTATTGTTTGATTATTGTTCGATTATTGTTTGATTATTGTTCGACCAGAACACAGATAATAATTATTGTTCGATTCTTAGATGCTGATTCTTAGATCGACCAGAACACAGATAATGATTATTGTTCGATTTATTTTTCCATTTTAGTTGTTGCTCTTTGATTCTTATTATTTGATGGACTAGAACACAGAACACAATTTTGATGGCTGTTGTTTAATGCTGATATTTATTTTTTTGATAGTATACGTAAAAAAAATTTGTTTAATGCTGTTTTTTTTTTTTTTTTGATAGTATACCACGGGGTTACATTCTGATTGTTGTTTAATGTTGATTGCTGTTGTACAGAACACAGAAAGAATAGATGTAGATGTTGATAGTATACATACAAAAGTTAGAAAATAATATAGGGGACAATGGTTATTAGTCGTATGCTTTTGAAACAATGTCTCCAACTTTTGATATTAAACATTACTATCTTCTATTATAAAAAAATGACATGTTCAATTGTTTGTTATGAAGACGATATATATTGATATTATACTGCATGTTTTTTTAATACAGGGCATGGGTACGCGCAAGGGACTACGTATAACTTCCACTGACTTTAATGAGCCTTTGGAAGACATTGTTGAAGACCATGGCGACTATGAAACTGAAAATCACCATACCGGTAAAATGCAATGTTGTCATTTCTTGGTGCTTCTAAGCTAATTTGACCATCCTAATTTGCTACTTTTTGACTTTGATCAGGTCCAATGGCAAACAGAAACAAGAAAAATAAAACTTTAGCAGCAGAAGGCAATGAATATGAGAAGATTAGACAGTTGACAATCCGGGAGAACCAAAAAAGATTGGAACAACTTGGAGTTAAAAACATTGTCAGGTCTTTGACAAGTTTGCCAGAAAGTCGAAAAACGAAGAAAAAAACTCATGCTGGGGATGTAGAGTTTATTCCAGATCTAGATGATGATAATGAGGAAGATAACCATCAACGTGCTAGAAATGTTGTACTACCCAAAAAGGTAATTTGATTATTAAAACTTTGTGTTTTATTTATATATACTTTCTTTTCTAATGAAAATAATTTTTTACAGCAACATCATCCACAATATATTGCACCAATGTCCATGAATAGAGTTGCAAATCTAACGAAGCTATGCCGAGTGATGGCTCCGAATGTCTCCCAAAAGGTTTCATCAACATCAAATGCAACAAAACTTATTAAACAACGACAAACAGTTACCATGAGTGAAACAATCAAAGGTAATACAAGGGGAGCAATGAGAAGGTTGGCTCTTGTTGATGAGGATGATGATGAAGCATCTCAAGGTATTATTTTGTTAATCTAAAAGTTTTGTTCACTTAAAAGTACTTATTATATTAATTTACTTTTTTATGCTTATAGAAGATAATAGAGTGGATATGGAAGTAGATGATGTTGATCAAAATGATGAGTATGAAGACATGTGTGATGCAATACATACAGATCAACATGAGATGCCAATGGCAGGTAGCAACTGTTATGAAGATGAAGGCAATGTTCAAGAACAATTACAAGGCGCTGAAAAACAAAAAGCAACATTTGTTTCGAAAGGTAATAGTATAGGTAGGCGTAAGAGGCTACGTATCACTTCTACCGTCTCCAATGAGCATATTGAAGAACATGTTGACAATGACCATGTTGAAGATGATTTTGAAGACCACCAAAATTTTAAAACTCAAGGTAATGATATTTTTGAAAGAAAACGATAGCAGTTATGTTCAAATTGTATAAAATTTGTAAACTTTTTTCTAACTTTTTTTTTCCGAATTTGTTAGGTGCTCCTAAAAAGGTTAGAGGCTATACACAAAAAAGTGAAACCTGGAAGATGAATAGTTCAAATAGAATAGTTGTCACATTCAACAAGTTGGGAAAGCCTATTGGGGATGAAGGTAGTGAACTTGTTCAATTCCTTGGGACACTTGTGAGGAATTCTGATCATGTATCCATAGAATATTCTGATTGGAGAAAGGTTCCCATACAAAAAAAAGAGGACATGTATTCACTCGTTAAGGTATATGTCTTTATTAAGTTTCAAAATGTATCCACTAGTTAAAGTAATAGGTGTATGCTTAATATATATAATTTTTGTTTCAGTCAAAATTTGTTATTTATCCAAATGAAACAAACGAGATTAAAAGTTGGATCTTCGAAAGCATGGGAACAAAATGGAGAACATGGAAAGGTTCGTTAAAGGAACGTGCATATGATCCAAGCCTTACTGTTGATGAAATCGTGGAACAACAAGTTAAGAATGACAACAGACTGAATGCAACTCAATTTAAAGAACTTGTTACTCGTTGGTTCACTCCAGAATTCCAGGTAACAATGACGTGTAACTTTGAGTTTTTATACAATATATAAAATTATCTAATTAGAATAAAGACTTTTTATTGTGTACTTTACCCTTCACCATAGAGTACATGTAATGTTAAAAGATTGAGCCGCTCAAAGATGAAAGAACCTCATGTTAGTGGGACAAAGTCGTTTGCTAGACTTGCTCATGAGATGGTATTATTCAATCTATTTTTAACACTTATTATTGTATTTTTTTACTTGTTAATTCCTTTACTAACCTTCAAACATAAATTATAGGCGACAAAGAATAATGGTGTATATCCAACACGAAGAGAAATCTATATAGCAACTCGCACTCGTAAAGATGGAAGCATTGTTGATGATAAAGCTGCTCAAGTTGTGGTAATGTATTTAATATTCCTATATATCATTGGTGTGCTTATGTATTTTTATGATTACCTATTTTATTATGTGTTTAGGCTTCATTAAAAAATATTCCAAAGGACTCTACAATCACACCCAACAACCCAGATGATTTTACAAACGATGACTACTCAAAAGTTAAAGGCCCTGAGAAAAGAGGATACATTCGATTAGTTGGAAGGATGCCAACTGCAAAAAGTAATAGTGCTTCTTTGAAAGCTTCACAAACTACTGATAAGCTAATGAGTGCTATCAATGCTATGGCTACCATCATCCAAGAACATATCCCCAATGCAGATTTGTCTTCGGTTTTTAGCAATATAAACATGCAGGTAATTACATACATGAACCATTATTTGGTTTTTTATGATTGCATATTTATGTACTATCATTTATTTCATTTATATGTTTTAGGTACCGGATATTGGTTCTTCGGTCCCTAACAACTCTTTACGAGTTAACGAAATATCATCTTCAAGAAGTCATAATGATAACGGTAATTACTCTTAACTTATTACTTTTTAACTACTTCGTAATATTAAATGGATGTGCTTATGTTGTAATCTTACTATGAATTTGATCATCAAAAACTTTCCCTTTTACAGAGCAAGAAACACGTTTAGACAATTGATTTTGAACTTCTTGTTGACATTGCAATTAAGGTAATATGTTGGTTTTTTTGTATAGTTAGGTGTTTGGGCTAATTATAAATGGATGCATATTATATGTTGCGTTTTTGTTAAATTGTTAGTTGTTCCGGCCATTTGTTATACACGGTTTTCTTTTGAATAAAGAACAATGAGTTTCATAAATTAAAGAACTTTGAAATTTTGTTGAAACAATACTAATGCTTATTATATGGTTGATGATGGCAGGGTAGATATCATGAGAAGCTTTGAAGCCAAGTTCTATGATAGTGGAATTCTTTCCCAAAAGAATGTTTTGACTTTTTGTGTAACTATTTGAAATTTGGGATATGTTACTTATTACATATTGTTTTGCTAACGTTTGAAATATATTTCGGATTGAACTTATTATTGAAGTTATAATATTATGATTTCTACGTTTACAATTTTTTTATCAAACTTTTGTTTTATATTTAAATTGTAAATAATGTGATTTTTGTGATATAATTATGTGCCACTAAATAATGTACATATGTATAGGTAGAAGCAATTTTTACCGACACAAAAGAGCTTTCATATTGTGGCAAAAAAAAGTGTCACTAATACTAGTATAAATATGTAACTTGAATCAATTTTTAGAGGCACAAAATATGTGCCACAAAAGTCTTTTCTATATTGTGGCAAAAAAAAAAGTGTCACTAAAGCCCCAAAAACTTTGTGTGACAGATTGAAAAAGTGCCACTAAAAGGCTTTAGTGTTAGCACTTCTAGTGACACTTGTTTTGTGTGCCGCCCATTCCTATAAGGGTCTTTAGTGGCACTTTTTTGTTTTCTTGTGACACTTTTTGTATGTCACAAAATGGCATTTTTTTTGTAGTGGTCGTACGGGAGTGGAGGAGGGTCGGTGGGGGTCGGACGGGAGTGGAGGATGGGTGGGGGTCTCTGGCGGGTGTGGAGGATGATGAGTGGGGTCGCCGACAGGTGTGGAGAGGAGGAGGAAGATGAGAAGAGATAGACAAATAAGGCAATGTTTTTGTATTGTTTCATTCAGCATCATCTTAATGCTGAACGCTTCAACACTGAACCAAACCATTTAGAGGTTGCTTTTTTACAACCAAACAAACCCACATCTAATTCGGTTAGAGGTTGCCTCTGAATGGTGTGGTTAAGAGGTCAACCAAACAGGGCCTTATAGTCAGTAGAGAATGATACTTCAACTTTTGACCAATAAGTTTTGTTTTTTTTTTTTTTTTTTTTGTTGCCTCCACCCTTGTGGTGGAGTGTCATCAAGGTGAATAGTGAATACGGATGGCGGCGGTTTGACTTGGATGGGAGACGAGGTTTTACCGATTATTCTACTGCGGTGCATTCGGGCGGGTGAAGGTTGGGTTTCTGCGCATTAGGGA
Source organism: Ambrosia artemisiifolia (assembly GCA_032199755.1). Classification (NCBI taxonomy): domain Eukaryota; kingdom Viridiplantae; phylum Streptophyta; class Magnoliopsida; order Asterales; family Asteraceae; genus Ambrosia; species Ambrosia artemisiifolia. The sequence goes on from CM063521.1 coordinate 31,204,727, forward strand.
GAGCCAAAGGGCGGACGACGGGCGAGTAGTTGACCTTAGCCACAGCGGCCGGTGTCACGGTGGTTGACACGTCATTTCTTTCCGTTTAAAAGAAGTTTTGGTTTTGTCTTTGTTAATATACGAGCGCACGCAATTTACGCAACGTTTTCTTAATGTGTCATTGAAGTATAAAACATATAATTCTAATGCAATATGTCAACTATTTTAACTATCAAAATTCGTATGTATTTAAGGTAGTTATCTTAAACAGCATCTAAAAACAAGTGAGGAAAACCCTTCTCCAACATGGTTGGAACACGTCGAGAAAGAGAAAACTATTATATATGTATCTAGGAGACGTCGTCAGCTAACGTCGACGCATTTATTCTTTTTTCTCTAAATGTCACATGTTCACAAATAAGTTAGATCAAATTTGTTTTTATTTGATTTTTGATTAATTTAATGTTTAAAACTAATTATGTCATAAATAATATATGATGATATATGAAGACAAATATGTAAACTCAAAAAACTTTTGGTAAAAATGTATTATTATATAATCGTCATCAAGATAGCTATCTCATGGCTCAAACAGTTTTAAGATACTTTATATAAAACACGATGGAACTTGTATCATAATGTATTACTGACCCGTGTTAACACATGATACATTACCAAGTCAAATGAGAAAATTATATAAATATTATATTATATAAATTTTATTTATTGAGAAGTTACGTAATACAATTCAATTCATATTGATTTTGGTTGCATTCAAAATATCATAAATAGGTTTAATGTTACCTATTTTTAAGATGATTTTTCTATGTTGTGGCAGAGATTATCACAACCCTCAGAAGAGGTTCCCCTAGTTACTCTACAACGGTCAGACTATGTTGTCTTAACCGGGTTCACGTTGACGCGAGAGTGGCCAGCCCACAAACGAGCCGAGGTTGCGCATAAGGGCAATAAACCTTGCACCCTGAAAATTTCTCGCCACCTGTCACTTAAATGCAGGGCCGGCTTAACGCTTCTTGGGGCCTAAAGCGAAAATTGAAATAGAGGCCCTTTTACTTTATCTATATCTATACTACTATATAGTGTATCCTGGACGGCTAAAATTGTCATTTCACATTCATCTTCATGGGTAAAAGAATAATTTTATTAAATTGATAAGACACGTTTAAGAAAACAATTAAATCTTTATCAATACAATAAATTTCATTAAATTGTTTAATTTCCCTCAAAATACATATATAGTCAATTACATGACCCTTTTTTTTAATTTAAGAAATTAAATGTATGGACTTTAAAGTGACCATAGACAAGGGTACGTCTGTTACCCCTCGATTATCCCGGCGAAGTGAAAAAATTTGCTTTTTTAAGGTATTTTTTTAAAATGTTACCCCTAAAACAAATTTTTCGTTACTCCTTAAAATAATTTTTATAAAATGTTACCCCTTGTTTTATTTTCTAGATCCGCCACTGGTTTCATGGTGTGCGTTGATTCAACGTACGTTCAAGAAATGGTTGCTTTTATTTTTACGTGTATGAGTTTACTATGATTATATAACAAGTCACTTTAGTTCTATTCAAATAATACTACGTTTCTGCTTGAGTTGGGTTGCAAAGAAATGGAGCGTTCAAGGAACCATCCGTGAAATGTTTGTATGAAAGTTTGTTTATTTTTGTTCAATTAATCAAATAAAGGCAAAAAAGGGATCAGTTCATTTAATTTGTATTTGCATGTTACTTTGATTTAGTTGCTAGAAAATAAAGGGATCTTAAGAACTAAAATAATGTGCATGTCTATTAATTAATTACATTGTCACTTGAGATCCCATTAAGAAAATTAATGGGCACAAGTGTCTCTATCCGTTTCAATTCGTTCATCTTCTCCATTGAAGGAGCACCATTGTTGTTCGTAACCAAACATTCGGCAACGAAACTGTTGCCAGACGCTTCAATTTGTAACGGACCGATTTAATTGACAATTATTATGTGAAGAAATTAAAACCGACTTCTGTTCTTCTAAACTCATTATTTAGCGAAAAATGAAACCAACAATATCTTTCTAAATTGCGGCATGTTCGCCAGAAACAACAAGCCCGACACTTCAACACCAACCAATTAACATCGTCAAAGAGCCATTCTTTTGCATATCTATATCTATACTACTATATAGTGTATCCTAAACGGCTAAAATGGTCATTTCACATTCATCTTCATGGGTAAAAGAGTAATTTTATTAAATTGATAAGACACATTTAAGAGAACAATTAAATCTTTATCAATACAATAAATTTCATTAAATTGTTTAATTTCCCTCAAAATACATATATAGTCAATTACATGACCTTTTTTTTTTAATTTAAGAAATTAAATGTATGGACTTTTAAGTGAACATAGACAAGGGTACGTCTGTTACCCCTCGATTATCCCAGCGAAGTGGAAAAATTTGGTTTTTTAATGTATTTTTATAAAATGTTACCCCTAAAACAAATTTTTCGTTACTCCTTAAAATAATTTTTATAAAATGTTACCCTTTTCTTATTTTCTAGATCTGCCATTGGTTTCATGGTGTGCGTTGATTCGACGTACGTTCAAGAAATGGTTGCTTTTATTTTTACGTATATGAGTTTACTATGATTACATAACAAGTCACTTTAGTTCTATTCAAATAATACTACGTTTCAGCTTGAGTTGGGTTGCAAAGGAATGGAGCGTTCAATGAACCATCCGTGAAATGTTTGTATGAAAGTTTGTTTATTTTTGTTCATGTCACACCACGCCAACGGCGGAAACACGTGGCGCAACGCTCGAAAAGTATATCAAAGTCAAGATTAACACAAACAATAATTATTTAGAAAAGATCATATTATTAAGACGTCGTAAGATGTTTTCGTTGTCCCAAACGTTCACATCCACACAAGTTCAATTTATACAAAAGGGTTTTTCGACTATATTCCGAACCAACGAAAAATAAAAGTAAAACCCCCAAAAGACCGACGTCCCCGATTCCCCCGCACTAGCCATTCCTTTCAGCAGTCTAATTACCTGAAAGATATGTTTAAAAGACACGTCAATATATACATATTGGTGAGTTCACAGGTTTTAATTTCACAAGCAAAACATTTCAATACCGGCATGTAACAGAAATATAATATAAGTAGTGTCATATATGTGGAGTAGCTAGCTCCTACATGACGATGGCGACTACCTCCCGGGCCCATAACCAAACCAAGACTATACGACAGATTGCCCCGCGAGTTGCTTCTTGGACAACAACTCAGTTCAGAATACATGCACCTCTTGTCTTTACCGGGTTGACGCTATCAACCAGAGGTGGGCCTTGTCAGGCACCGATAGTACTACCCAGATATCCCTTTGGTTTCATTTCCCTTAATTAATGGTTACAGTAAACAGCGAGGTCTTACCCCAAGTGGTTTCCAGTTACCCAGGTACCCATCGTGCTAAATATTATATTCCACATGTTACAGCAATTTAACAAAACATATCTTTCCCCCAAAAACGTAAAAACAGTTTAAAATGGGGCCGTGAAACTCACCTCAAACTCAGCGTGCACAAATACCAGAGAATAGCAGATATCCAAGGTCAAATACCTACAGGCGTTCTTAGACGTATAAGTCACTAAGCCTATCATGTGTGTTTTACCGGCAAGTTGTACACTCAACTCCCAACAACACAATTGTTATACAATTCCCCGTTTAAAACATGTGTCTAGGTCCGTTGGTGATGGATTATCCCCGTTATAAGTTTCACTTAACTTATGTTTAATAAACATATCAACATTATCCTTGAAGTTAGTTAGGTTCGTCGCCGCGAACTAAGATCATTTCCCGATTTTATCACATCATGATCTTATTATTTAATATATGTGTTTTCAATATATTTACTAACTCGGATAAACTTATCTCCGACTCGACTCACTTTACCGCATAACTACTTTCCCATTAAGTAGTTATACTAGGATCTTGTCGATCGAGATTTCATTTTCCAACACTCGCCTCGACTCACTTTACCGTATATTTATTTTCCCATTAAATAAATATACTAGGATCTTGTCGATTTGATATTCCCGCGACTCGACTCACTGTTCCATATATTTATTTTCCCATTCAAATAAATATACTGAGGTCTTGTCTATTCGATTTTATATTTTTAACGCCCGACTCGACTCACCACACCGCATATTTACTTTCCCATTAAGTAAATATACTAGGATCTCGTCGATTCGGTATACATACATACATATATATATATATATATATATATATATATTCCTCGTTAAATCCATACGTTCGTTTAACGTTTAATCGTTAGATTATTTTCGTTACTTTTCTCCCACGAATATTTTTCAACACTTAGGAAAGTGTTATATATATATTTTTCACCCATGATAGTTCATATATTTTATCTCATAAAATATATATTTCCTTGACGTAATACATACTCGTATCTCGTACGGTATACATATTCTTGTCCGTTTTACATCTTTGTCCGATAACTTGTTGTGTTAAAACATATTTATGTCCGAACGTTCAACTTATATATTTTCGCTCCACGAATAATATAAGTTATGTATATATATATTTTGTAGAAATAAATACTTCACGTCGAGTATTGTTTTCCTACTTCCGAAAATATATATGTATCTAGTTATTCATCCCCAAATTTCCGACGATATGATTTACTCGAAATTAATCACTATTAATTTCACCATATTTTTACTTGGAAATTTATAAAATAACTTTTGTATTTTTCCAAAACCAAGACTTAGTCGTTTTAACTCCAAATTGTCTCAACATTTTTATATTCCCATAAATATAAAAATGTTCACTTTTATAAAACTTTACTAAGTCCTTAAAATTACCAATTTTTGTAATAAAAACTCTAGTTTTTATTTTTCCCACATCTTTGGTAATTTATATTTTTATAAAATCCCATTTTATAAAAATGAATTTTAATATCAAAATACAATATTTTGTAAGTCTTGGAAATCATTTTTCATTAATCACCCTTGACTAAACAACTTTACATTTTTAACACTAAACTTTAAAATGTCACATTTTTAGACTTAAGTTTCTAAAATGACATTTTACACCCCTTAACTTTTAAAGTTACCAAATAACACCCTTAACTTTTAAAAGTTACATTTTCATCCTTAATCTTCCAAAAGTGACCATTTTCTACTAAATTTAGTAATCTTGATTATGTCCACTTTGTCATGAAAGATTATTATTATGATCTAATCTTGTCCATAGTCTATAATAACTTATTTAAGGATAATAATAAGTGTACTTTGTGTATTAAGTCCATTTTGCCCAAAATGTTAACATTATGTTGTTTCTTATGTCATGTAAACTTTTTATTTCCACTTTTCTCATAAGATCAATATGATATTAAGCTTTAGATAATCATTTTAAGATGATCAACACCACCTTTAAGTGTATTCAAGTTACATTAACAATCTATGCCTTGATCAACATTTTAAACATGAATATGTTACTTTTATGAACTCAAAACATCATCATCCATCATCAACACCCCACGGTTCCCACACACACTCTTAAGCCTCCATTTTAACTTGATAAAACATATTATATCTTATGTTAAAATCCTTGTTAAACATTTGTATACAACTTGCTTTAAAAACATCAAAACATAGACTTTTAAAAGCAAGATCAAGAGGGAAAAATACTTACAACTAGCACAAGGCTAGGGAAGACAAAATCACTTGTTTTGGAGGAGGTTTAGTGTGTTCTTCCAAGGGGTTAAGCTCCTAGCTTGATAACACACACTTAGGGTATGGAAATGGATGTTTAGATGGATGGATTTTAGTGTTAATAACTTGAAAATGGGTGGTTTCTTGGCTCTAGAAGCTCACGGCAGCCATGGAAAAGAAAAGGAAAGTTTTGTGATGAATGAAGATATTATTCAAGTCTATAGTTTATATAAAATATCAAGGATTACAATATCCAATATTTTAATGCATAACCATACCTCAAATCCACCATATTTGAAAGGCAAAGATTTTGGGTATGGCCTTTGGTAAGGGCCGGTTCTAATGGGGATTTTATGGGGCCCAAGTGCCTCACAATATCTCCCATTTTTCCCAAAGTTGTACCGCGTATTTTTCGTGTTTCGTTCGGGTTTTTATTCACGAGTTATCCGGACATTAAAATGCCTCTAATAACCCTTAAACATAGCCTAGTTTAAGTGTTGGTTAGTTATTTAGGCTTTGATTGGGTGAAATTATAATTTACACGCGTATCGGGTGCGACACGCGCACTTTATTCGTTACCGGGAGATTTGTACTTAGCGTTTTCATTTATGGTTTTGGAGTTCCAAAACACATAATATTTCATGAAAGTACCCTTTATTTTATATCCTGGGTGTCCGGGATAATTTTTGTTTATTAAATTTTACCGGGTAATCACCAACGTCCGTTCCAACACAAGTTATTTTGCACGCGATTCCGCCGTGCTTCAAATTAAATACATGCATTCCTATGCATCTTATGGGGAATTTGCTATTCTCTAAATGCCAAATTAATATAATTAATTCGAAATTGCACGTAATTAAGTTAATCACTCATAATTAATTTGTACGGAATTACCTCATTTTTGCCGTTTGTTACATTCTCCCCCCGTTAAGAGAATTCCGTCCCGGAATTCAGTTCAAGTCCCTCGGTACTGGGGTCTTCTTGAACAGGTCAGGATATTTCTGCTTCATATGATCCAATCTTTCCCACGTGAACTCCGGTCCACGTTTGGCATTCCAACGTACTTTGACCAACCTGATCTTACTACGCCTAAGCTTCTGAACCTTCCAATCAGTCACCTCGATTGGTTCTTCGACAAAGTGAAGCTTATCGTCGATGTGGATCTCGTCCGCAGGTATAATCAGGGTCTCGTCGGATAAACACTTTTTCAAGTTTGATACATGAAATGTATCGTGTATTCCGCTAAGCTCTTGTGGCAACTTGAGCTTATAGGCCACCGGGCCTACCCTTGCCAAAATTTCGAAAGGACCAACATACCGGGGATTCAATTTCCCACGCTTCCCAAAGCGTGCAACACCTTTCCAAGGTGAGACTTTAAGCAGAACTTTATCACCGACTTGGAATTCCAAAGGCTTACGCCTCATATCCGCATAACTTTTCTGTCGATCACGAGCCGCTTTCAAGCGCTCCTTGATCAGAAAAATCTTATCAGTAGTTTCTTGAACAATCTCGGGTCCCGTAAGCTGTTTCTCTCCGACTTCAGCCCAACATAGTGGAGATCGACACTTACGCCCGTATAATGCTTCAAATGGTGCAGCCTGGATGCTCGTATGGTAGCTATTATTGTACGAGAATTCCACGAGTGGCAGGTGCGTGTCCCAATTACCACCAAAATCAATTGCACATGCTCGCAACATATCCTCCAAGGTTTGGATGGTGCGTTCACTTTGACCATCGGTTTGGGGGTGATAAGCAGTACTCATATCCAAACGAGTACCTAGAGCAGCATGCAAGCTTTGCCAAAACCTAGAGGTAAAATGGCTATCACGGTCTGAAATTATAGAGACAGGCACACCATGCTTCGACACCACTTCCTTAATATACAATTGGGCCAATTTTTCCGTTTTATCCGTCCCGCGGATTGGAAGGAAGTGTGCCGACTTCGTCAAACGATCCACGATTACCCAGATCGTATCATGGCCACTCGATGTCCTGGGCAATTTAGTAATAAAATCCATGGAAATTTGTTCCCATTTCCATTCTGGAATTTCTGGTTGCTGAAGCAAACCAGATGGCCTTTGGTGCTCGGCTTTAACCTTTGAACACGTTAAACAACGCGCAACATACGCCGCTATATCTCTCTTAAAATTCGGCCACCAATAATGTTCCTTTAAATCATGGAACATCTTATCCGCCCCGGGATGAACCGAATATCGAGATTTGTGAGCTTCAGCCAAAACTAGCTCATGTATACCACCATACAGAGGTACCCAGACTCTATTCATGAAGTACAAATTCTGATCCGTCTTAGACTCCAGCGAGTCCAACATGCCTCGTAGTCTCTCCTTCCTGAAATTCTCGGGCTTAAGCGCACTACTTTGGGCCTCACGAATCCGATCCGCCAAATTCGTGTGAATACTCAGACCCAAAGATCGAACCCGCAACGGCTTAACCCGTTCCTTGCGACTTAAGGCATCCGCTACGACGTTCGCCTTTCCGGGATGGTATTTTATTTCACAATCATAATCATTCAATAATTCCACCCATCTCCGTTGTCGCATATTCAAATCCTTTTGGTCAAAAATGTGTTGCAAACTCTTATGATCTGTGAAGATCTTGCACTTAGTGCCATAGAGATAATGCCTCCAAATTTTGAGAGCGAACACCACTGCACCCAATTCCAAATCGTGTGTAGTGTAGTTTTTCTCATGAATTTTCAATTGCCTGGAGGCATATGCAATCACTTTGTTCCGTTGCATCAACACGCAACCCAACCCTTGATGCGATGCATCACAATAGACTACGAAGTCTTCAGTACCATCAGGAAGTGATAAGATAGGCGCTTCACATAGCTTATCCTTCAGTAACTGGAACGCCGACTCTTGCTTTTCCGTCCACTCGAACTTTCTATCCTTTTGGGTTAATAGGGTCAAAGACTGCGCTATCTTGGAAAAATTCTTAATGAATCTCCTGTAGTAACCCGCAAGTCCAAGAAATTGTCGAACTTCAGTCGGAGTTTTAGGCACTTCCCAATTCTTGATTGCCTCGATCTTGGCAGGATCAACGTGTATACCTTTTTCATTTACCACATGGCCTAAGAAATGAACTTCTCTAATCCAGAATTCACACTTAGAGAACTTGGCATACAACTTCTCCTTACGTAATAACTCCAAAATCAAACGAAGGTGATCTTTGTGTTCTTCCTTGGTGCGAGAATAGATCAAAATATCATCAATGAACACGATTACGAATTTGTCCAAGTAGGGCTTGCACACACGATTCATCAAATCCATGAAAACTGCTGGAGCGTTGGTCAATCCGAACGGCATCACCAAGAACTCATAATGACCATAGCGAGTACGAAAAGCAGTTTTCGGTACATCCTCCTCTTGGATGCGAAGTTGATGATAGCCAGACCTTAAATCAATCTTGGAGTAATAACTAGATCCTTGGAGTTGATCAAACAAGTCATCGATCCTGGGAAGGGGATAACGATTCTTGATGGTCAATTTGTTCAACTCACGATAATCTATGCACATACGAAAGGTACCATCCTTCTTTTTCACGAACAAGACTGGAGCTCCCCAAGGTGAGAAACTCGGTCTTATAAAACCTTTATCCAACAATTCTTGCAATTGATTGGACAGTTCTTGCATCTCTGATGGAGCTAAGCGATACGGCGATCGTGCTACAGGAGCGGCTCCAGGAACAAGGTCAATACGAAATTCGACTTGTCGAGGGGGTGGCAACCCCGGCAAATCTTCAGGGAATACATCAGGAAAATCTTTCACAATCGGGATACTCTCGAGTTTCTGTTCGTCAGCCTTTTTATCTACCACATGTGCCAAGAACGCAACCTGACCCTTCCGCAAGCACTTCCGGGCCTTCATGCAAGTAATAATTCTCAATGGCGTCCCACGCCTCTCCCCTTGAATCGAAAGAATTTTACCATTCGCAAGAGGGATTTGAATTATTTTATCATTACAGACAACAATGGCGCTCTGTGTAGATAACCAATCCATGCCCACGACTATGTCGAAACTACCCAAAGTAACCGGTAAAAGATCAATGCTAAACTCATGCCCACAAAGGTTTAACTTACAATCTTTCGCTACTTCACCCGTTTCTATTGTTTTACCATTGGCCAACTCTATGGAGTAAGGTGTATCTAGTTCACTAGTCTCCAAACCAAGAGCTCGCTTAAAATCTATAGATACGAAACTAAAATCGGCACCGGTATCAAATAAAACTGAAGCATAATGATTGTTGAGTAGGAACATACCGGTGACCACATTCGGGTCCTGACGCGCATCACCAGCACCAATGACAAACGCCCTTCCATGTGCTTGGTTGTTCACTTTAGGACAATCCTTCCTCCAATGGTCGAAGGATCCACAGCCAAAGCACGGTCGTTTTTCTCCAGCCTTAGGCACTCCAGACCTACAGTCTTCGCCTTTGTGGCCAGTACGGCGACATTTCCAACACGTTTGATCATTTTTCCTTCCCTGGGCACCAGTTTTCTTTTCTCCTGACTGTCCCGTAGCAACATAACCTTTTCCCTTTTTCCCCTGAGATGCTTGATTTTCAGAAGGACCATTCTTTTTACTATCACTTCTCTTCCTCTTCCAAGACCCAGAGCGGTTAGAACGCTCGCTTGAACCAGTACTAACACCAGACACTTTCCCATCAGACGCTTTCTGTTCAACATTCTTGGAAGCAGACCCTTTGCGCACGAGTGTACCCATGCGAATTGCATCTTCAGTTAAGCTTAAGGCTAGATCAATGGCCTCACGCATGGTTGTTGGTTTAGAAGAGGTAACCATGCTTCGGATCTGTGGGGCCAATCCATACAGGTATCGCTCGATTCGTTTGTTCTCTGGAGTCACTAGCCGGGGAACTAAACGTGCAAGATCATGAAAACGAGAGGTATAACCCTCTATGTCAGCACCAATCATGGTATGCTTCCAGAATTCTGTCTCGAGCTTCTGAACTTCACTGGCAGGACAGTATTCACGAACCATCAGTTCTTTGAGATCCACCCAAGACATGGCATAAGCAGCATCTTCACCCAGTGACCGCACCTGATCATTCCACCATGTCAGTGCCTGATCCAGGAACAAGTTGGTGGCATACATAACAGCTTGTGGGGCAGTACAGCCACTGATGCGTATCACAGCTTCAGTCTTTTCGAACCACTTAATCAGGCCAACCGAACCTTCAGTTCCACTAAAGTTAATAGGCTTGCAGCCTAAAAAGGTCTTGAACGTACAGCCACGCTCTGGAGTGGTCGTTTCTGAAATGACATAAATGCATTTAGTAATAGTTGAAAATGTATCGGGACAACATCCCGACGTTACACTTATTGAAGCTGCTTACCAGTGTGGGACCGTTCACGTCGGTCGCTTCCACCATTTCCGCCAGATCCGCCCTGCCCGCCGCTGTGACGAGTGCGGTTAGTTTCCATTTCTGCTACAGCAATCGCGACACGATCCGCGATGATTCGCTCGAGTTCGGCCTGCGAGGTAGGCAGACCGTCCAAATTGCCGGTACTTCTTGTTGCTGGTGCCATTACTTAAACTTCAATAGTAAATATTAAAGGTTAGTCAGACAAATTTTCCATCAAAATATTGTCACACCCAACGCACAAGTAAGCATCACAACAAAAGATACAACTCATCAAACCACAACATCACAAACTATCTCCATAATCACAATGTTACAGAATACCATGGCATACAATCATCACATCAATACACAACCACAAGAAGTAAATAGAGAATGCATAAGATAACGACAATATATTTTACCATAATTTACAACATGATTTTCATTAACTTTCAATATAACGAGTACATCATTTGTTCATATGACAACAAAAGTGGGTCATAACTTCCCAATACATCGTTTGAAACTTAACAACATGTCATAACCAAAAGCTGGCACATCCCGTCAGGCTAGGCAAAATACAAAAGTCCATCATCTAATACAAGCGCTATAACTAAGACTGTCATCACATGCTGCTGCTACTACTACCATACTACTGTGCTGCTACATAAACCAATCACTGAGGAGGTGGGGGCTGGTAGGAGTACTGTGGGGCATAAAGACTGATGGCGATATTGATCGCTGTGATGCGATCATACAAGTACTGCATGTGAGCAAAGTGATCATCACCTGTGATGCCACGGAAGGCATCCATCCTCAGAAGCTCATCAGCATAGTGTGTCAAAGCTGAGCTCGCATCAATGATGCGGGCCCACATAACCCGTACCTGGTAATCCATGTGTACGACCGTACCATGGATCATATCCGATAAGCTCTGAAAATGATGCTCGAGTGAAAGTAGGGTGGTCATAGCCACAGCTGGCAAATGGGCCGCCTCGAAGGGCTGTGAGGGTCCAGCCATATCATGAACAGTAGGCTGCGATGGGCCAATAATATCTGGTACATGATAAGGTCTAGGTGCAAATGGCTGGGGCAGGTCTGCCGCCCCATGAGCAATATGTGAACCAACCAAATAAGGGTCACCCGCACCCAAAGTATAAAGCATAGAAGGTGGGGTCATAGACACAACAGGAGCGGTGGTAGATGTAGTGATAACAGGACCAGCAGGTGGGACTGTGGATGTGAGAAAGGGTAACAGGGGCTCCTCAAGTGGTGAAACAGTGGTATGAGGTGGGACTGTCACCTCAGGTATAACAGGTGTATCAGTAGTGGGGGCATTCGGACTAGCGGATGGGTAAGCACTCATACCTGCTCGTCTGAGGTCTGAGCTACGAGCAGAACTCCCCTCAAGAATAAAACCAACGTGACCGTCGACTACAGGCTCAGTCACAACAGGAGGTGTGGGGGATACCGGTGGTAAAGGAATAACAGGAGGTAGAGGTGTAATTGGCACCTCAGCAGAGACTGGAGCGATAGGCTCCACGGGATCAACAGGTGCAACAGGCTCGTCCGAGCCAAAAATGCTCTCAGGAACAACAGGTGCGATAGGCTCAGTAGGTGCAATAGGCTCAGTAGGTGCAATAGGCTCAGTAGGTGCAATAGGCTCAGGCTCTGCAGGAACAGCTGCCAGGCCAAGGACAACCCGAGGTCTGCTGGGACCACGGTACCAAAGAGAATCACGACCACAAACTGTAGGCACAACTGACGCTATGGACTCCTGACCGTCAGATCGGCCACCACGGAGCGCAGGGTTCCTGGGCGCCAGGAATCCAGCAGGTAGTCCTCTCACAAGAGGTGCTAAATATGCGTCTCGAGGAACGTGGATATGTGGAATAGGAACAGGTGTGTGATCAACGGGTACATGCGGATCAAAGGGAGACTCGACTGACTCGGAAGTAGCAGGGATAGCCCTGCCCCTGGAGGGACCAGCAGGATCCTGACAACCAACAGGAAAATCCCTAACAGCAGGGACCGGGGGAACAACTGGTGAAACAACAGGAGGGGTGATAACAGGCGGCTCGCTGGCAACAGCGGCCGGAGCTGTAACAGACTCTGACTCGGACTCGTCCATGGACGGGTCCTCCTCCTCCTCCTCAGTGCCAACCATAACATCGTCCTCATCGGCTACCTCGTCCTCTCCGCCATCCTCGTGATCATCATGGCTCTCAGGTGCATACTCGGCAGACATCTCCGCATGATCCTCGTCCTCAATCGGGTCAAGGTCTATGATCTCCACGTCATCAGGAATAACCTCAACAATCTGCAAACTACTGTCAAAACTGGGGACAGGTATCGCATGACTGGCGCGCGACATATCCTGGCAAAGAACCGTACTATATATATATGAGTCACTGATTAACTTAATGTTAGAAAATTAGATCTACAAATAGCACATATTTCTATCTTTTATCTTCTAACACTTCCTATATTGACGACATGGCTAGTCGGTCGGAATTTCCCCTTGCACATCCCATGTACAAATTTCTTTCTAAAATATTTTGTTGTGTTTTAGTTTTGAAAACTTTGTTTTCGAGCCAAAACCGGTTATAGTCTAGATTTTACAAAAATGCTAGTTCGCTATAACCTTGGCTCTGATACCACTTCTGTCACACCACGCCAACGGCGGAAACACGTGGCGCAACGCTCGAAAAGTATATCAAAGTCAAGATTAACACAAACAATAATTATTTAGAAAAGATCATATTATTAAGACGTCGTAAGATGTTTTCGTTGTCCCAAACGTTCACATCCACACAAGTTCAATTTATACAAAAGGGTTTTTCGACTATATTCCGAACCAACGGAAAATAAAAGTAAAACCCACAAAAGACCGACGTCCCCGATTCCCCCGCACTAGCCATTCCTTTCAGCAGTCTAATTACCTGAAAGATATGTTTAAAAGACACGTCAATATATACATATTGGTGAGTTCACAGGTTTTAATTTCACAAGCAAAACATTTCAATACCGGCATGTAACAGAAATATAATATAAGTAGTGTCATATATGTGGAGTAGCTAGCTCCTACATGACGATGGCGACTACCTCCCGGGCCCATAACCAAACCAAGACTATACGACAGATTGCCCCGCGAGTTGCTTCTTGGACAACAACTCAGTTCAGAATACATGCACCTCTTGTCTTTACCGGGTTGACGCTATCAACCAGAGGTGGGCCTCGTCAGGCACCGATAGTACTACCCAGATATCCCTTTGGTTTCATTTCCCTGAATTAATGGTTACAGTAAACAGCGAGGTCTTACCCCAAGTGGTTTCCAGTTACCCAGGTACCCATCGTGCTAAATATTATATTCCACATGTTACAGCAATTTAACAAAACATATCTTTCCCCCAAAAACGTAAAAACAGTTTAAAATGGGGCCGTGAAACTCACCTCAAACTCAGCGTGCACAAATACCAGAGAATAGCAGATATCCAAGGTCAAATACCTACAGGCGTTCTTAGACGTATAAGTCACTAAGCCTATCATGTGTGTTTTACCGGCAAGTTGTACACTCAACTCCCAACAACACAATTGTTATACAATTCCCCGTTTAAAACATGTGTCTAGGTCCGTTGGTGATGGATTATCCCCGTTATAAGTTTCACTTAACTTATGTTTAATAAACATATCAACATTATCCTTGAAGTTAGTTAGGTTCGTCGCCGCGAACTAAGATCATTTCCCGATTTTATCACATCATGATCTTATTATTTAATATATGTGTTTTCAATATATTTACTAACTCGGATAAACTTATCTCCGACTCGACTCACTTTACCGCATAACTACTTTCCCATTAAGTAGTTATACTAGGATCTTGTCGATCGAGATTTCATTTTCCAACACTCGCCTCGACTCACTTTACCGTATATTTATTTTCCCATTAAATAAATATACTAGGATCTTGTCGATTTGATATTCCCGCGACTCGACTCACTGTTCCATATATTTATTTTCCCATTCAAATAAATATACTGAGGTCTTGTCGATTCGATTTTATATTTTTAACGCCCGACTCGACTCACCACACCGCATATTTACTTTCCCATTAAGTAAATATACTAGGATCTCGTCGATTCGGTATACATATATATATATATATATATATATATATATATTCCTCGTTAAATCCATACGTTCGTTTAACGTTTAATCGTTAGATTATTTTCGTTACTTTTCTCCCACGAATATTTTTCAACACTTAGGAAAGTGTTATATATATATTTTTCACCCATGATAGTTCATATATTTTATCTCATAAAATATATATTTCCTTGACGTAATACATACTCGTATCTCGTACGGTATACATATTCTTGTCCGTTTTACATCTTTGTCCGATTACTTGTTGTGTTAAAACATATTTATGTCCGAACGTTCAACTTATATATTTTCGCTCCACGAATAATATAAGTTATGTATATATATATTTTGTAGAAATAAATACTTCACGTCGAGTATTGTTTTCCTACTTCCGAAAATATATATGTATCTAGTTATTCATCCCCAAATTTCCGACGATATGATTTACTCGAAATTAATCACTATTAATTTCACCATATTTTTACTTGGAAATTTATAAAATAACTTTTGTATTTTTCCAAAACCAAGACTTAGTCGTTTTAACTCCAAATTGTCTCAACATTTTTATATTCCCATAAATATAAAAATGTTCACTTTTATAAAACTTTACTAAGTCCTTAAAATTACCAATTTTTGTAATAAAAACTCTAGTTTTTATTTTTCCCACATCTTTGGTAATTTATATTTTTATAAAATCCCATTTTATAAAAATGACTTTTAATATCAAAATACAATATTTTGTAAGTCTTGGAAATCATTTTTCATTAATCACCCTTGACTAAACAACTTTACATTTTTAACACTAAACTTTAAAATGTCACATTTTTAGACTTAAGTTTCTAAAATGACATTTTACACCCCTTAACTTTTAAAGTTACCAAATAACACCCTTAACTTTTAAAAGTTACATTTTCATCCTTAATCTTCCAAAAGTGACCATTTTCTACTAAATTTAGTAATCTTGATTATGTCCACTTTGTCATGAAAGATTATTATTATGATCTAATCTTGTCCATAGTCTATAATAACTTATTTAAGGATAATAATAAGTGTACTTTGTGTATTAAGTCCATTTTGCCGAAAATGTTAACATTATATTGTTTCTTATGTCATGTAAACTTTTTATTTCCACTTTTCTCATAAAATCAATATGATATTAAGCTTTAGATAATCATTTTAAGATGATCAACACCACCTTTAAGTGTATTCAAGTTACATTAACAATCTATGCCTTGATCAACATTTTAAACATGAATATGTTACTTTTATGAACTCAAAACATCATCATCCATCATCAACACCCCACGGTTCCCACACACACTCTTAAGCTTCCATTTTAACTTGATAAAACATATTATATCTTATGTTAAAATCCTTGTTAAACATTTGTATACAACTTGCTTTAAAAACATCAAAACATAGACTTTTAAAAGCAAGATCAAGAGGGAAAAATACTTACAACTAGCACAAGGCTAGGGAAGACAAAATCACTTGTTTTGGAGGAGGTTTAGTGTGTTCTTCCAAGGGGTTAAGCTCCTAGCTTGATAACACACACTTAGGGTATGGAAATGGATGTTTAGATGGATGGATTTTAGTGTTAATAACTTGAAAATGGGTGGTTTCTTGGCTCTAGAAGCTCACGGCAGCCATGGAAAAGAAAAGGAAAGTTTTGTGATGAATGAAGATATTATTCAAGTCTATAGTTTATATAAAATATCAAGGATTACAATATCCAATATTTTAATGCATAACCATACCTCAAATCCACCATATTTGAAAGGCAAAGATTTTGGGTATGGCCTTGGGTAAGGGCCGGTTCTAATGGGGATTTTGTGGGGCCCAAGTGCCTCACAATATCTCCCATTTTTCCCAAAGTTGTACCGCGTATTTTTCGTGTTTCGTTCGGGTTTTTATTCACGAGTTATCCGGACATTAAAATGCCTCTAATAACCCTTAAACATAGCCTAGTTTAAGTGTCGGTTAGTTATTTAGGCTTTGATTGGGTGAAATTATAATTTACACGCGTATCGGGTGCGACACGCGCACTTTATTCGTTACCGAGAGATTTGTACTTAGCGTTTTCATTTATGGTTTTGGAGTTCCAAAACACATAATATTTCATGAAAGTACCCTTTATTTTATATCCTGGGTGTCCGGGATAATTTTTGTTTATTAAATTTTACCGGGTAATCACCAACGTCCGTTCCAACACAAGTTATTTTGCACGCGATTCCGCCGTGCTTCAAATTAAATACATGCATTTCTATGCATCTTATGGGGAATTTGCTATTCTCTAAATGCCAAATTAATATAATTAATTCGAAATTGCACGTAATTAAGTTAATCACTCATAATTAATTTGTACGGAATTACCTCATTTTTGCCGTTTGTTACAGTTCAATTAATCAAATAAAGGCAAAAAAGGGGGATTAGTTCATTTAACTTGTATTTACATGTTACTTTGGTTTAGTTGCTAGAAAATAAAGGGATCTTAAGAACTAAAATAATGTGCATGTCTATGAATTAATTACCTTGTCACTTGTGATCCCATTAAGAAAATTAATGGGCACAAGTGTCTCCATCCATTTCAATTCGTTCATCTTCTCCATTGAAGGAGCACCATTGTTGTTCATAACCAAACATTCAGCAACGAAACTGTTGCCAGACGCTTCAATTTGTAACGGGCCGATTTAATTGACAATTATTATGTGAAGAAATTAAAACCAACTTCTGTTCTTCTAAACTCATTATTTAGCGAAAAATGAAACCAACAATATCTTTCTAAATTGCGGCATGTTCGCCAGAAACAACAAGCCCGACACTTCAACACCAACCAATTAACATCGTCACAGAGCCATTCTTTTGCATATGCGTTAGTTTGATTCCTAACAAGTTCTAGGATCCGCGCTCTCTGATCCACACACATGAATTGCTAATCAACCCATCCTTTCCTCTTCCTAACTCGGTATTGCATTTTGTTAACCGGTTCCGAAGACTTACGTTGAATTGGAGCATAGAGCAAGACAAGTTCCTAATATTCTTTCACTAACTGGTTCCTGACATTTTTTTCGTTCTCTCATTTGTAATACTTTAATTCACTAATTCAGGGGTAACAACATATCGTCTCGGGCTTTTATTCTTATATTGAAATATTGAGGTGGTGTTTGAGATGCAAGAGTTGAAGGCTAATGAAATAAAACAAAAAATAAGTTATTTGTTTACCATCCAAGGGCCATTGCATAAGCAATCTGGTCGTTATTAGAAACTAAGGACTTATAGTAGAATTAGCCATCGATCGGGTTTGTTAGTCCAACTACAAGCTCGCCACTGCAACACAAACCGATTAACATCATCACAAAGGCATTATGTTGCATGTGTGCCACTTTGAATCGTAATCAGTTCTAGCATTTGCTTTCTCCGATCCACACACAGACTCATCCTTTCCTCTTGTTAGTGCATTATTCATGTATGTCCCTAGCTAGTGATCCAGTACAGAATGTCGAAGGTTCAGATAATCAGAAAACGATCAAGACTTAAACCCAAGGACAATCCAATCAATAGTCGAGGGGGAGTTTGTAGATGCACGAAGTGCGACTAGTGATTGGATCTACAAAGTTAACATGTGTTAAAAAGTGCTGATGGGTTGAAAGTGGAATGCTGATGGGTTGAAGGTGGAAAAAGGGGCGAACGTGGAAATTACACAGAAAAAGTGGGCGAACGTGGAACAAACTGGGCGAATGTAGAATCAGTTTGGGCGAATGTGGAAAGATTCCACATTCGACCAACATAAAGGGGCGAATGTGGAAAGTGTTCCACATTCGACCATCACAAATGGGCGAACGTGCAGAGCCTATAAATAGGTTTTGTGAGTTTTTGAGAAAAAGAGAGCCCAAAGAGAGTCATTTAGAGTGTGTGTTTTTGGTGTGTGTTCCAGAGTGTGTTGAGAGTGTTTAGAAGTGTGCTAGATTAACTGTAATCAATCTGTAAGCAATTATTTGGAAGAGTTAATCTATGAAAAGCTTTTAAAATGACTTTGATTGTGTTTTGATTGAGTTTATATCAGTTTGTTCTAAGCTAGGGTTTCCGCACCTGGTTTAGTAACTTGTATGATCATATAATCCTGTTTTCGTGTCAAATCACATCCTCTACAAAGTGGTATCAGAGCGTAGAGGATCATACAACAACAAATTGATAAACTCAGAGCTGATTTGGACATAATTTTCATCAATTCACATCTGTTTTCATATAAAAATGGTTTTTAAGTGTTTTTGAAAGAATTAGATGTGATTTTGTGGTTAAAATTCAAAATTCCAAGTATTAAAGTTGTTCCAAATCATCTCCGAAGCAAAACCTAATCAAGATCATTCAAATTCACAAACTTTTGAAAATCAGAGATCAAAATAACCGTTTTTCAAAGTGTAACCGTTTTTTAAAAGTCAATATGGGCGAATCTGGAGTGTTTTGGACGAATGTGTGAGTTTTTGGGCGAACCTAGGGATTTCTGGGCGAACCTAGAAAATTTTTGTTGAATTTTTCACATTCGGGTCTCATTTTCTACATTCGGGTGATCGGGGGTACGAACCTGGAATCAAAACGGGCGAACCTGAAACTTTTTTTTGGGCGAACCTAGAACTTGATTTTGGATATTTTACATTCTGGTCAAAATTCTACCTTCGGGTAAACTATTTTGGGCGAAAGTAGACTTACCAGGGGCGAACGTAGAATTTAGGGCCTATTTAAGCCTGATTTTAGAAAATTTTTGAAATATTTTTGTTGGATAAATGATGGATTACTTATATAGAACGGAAGAGGATATCAGAGCTTTAATAGAAGCTGATAGAAAGAGACAGAGATTACAGAGACAAAATTCTCAAGATGACTACATGTGGAGATTTCCAATGACACCGAAACCAACTGATGAAATGGTACATGTTAACAAGTGTGTTAACAGAGAAGGTGTTCATAGGAATGTTGCGTGTTTAGTCAAACAAATGAGACATGATGATTCCAGTGAATTGTCAAAGAGTGATTTGAGTTCTGATACGAGTTCAGAACAAAGTAAATCAGAACAGAGTGATACCTCAAATGGTGATGCAAAATCTGATAATGGTAATAAATCAGATGATGAGGTAAGTGCTAGTTGTTCTAATTGTGTCAAGTTGAAATGTGAAATGATGACACTTATTGAGGACAAACAGAAACTAGCAAATGAACTAGAAAATTGTAAAAACCAAATTAAAGTTTTTGAAAACAATGAAAAAGATTTGTTAAATAAAATTGAGTCTTTAAAGAAGGAATTGTTAGAAATGAATAAAAGTGTTTCTAAGAATACTTCCACATCAGAATTGGAAATTACAACACCTTGCGTTGTTAATTCTGATTCTGAAGTGAAACAAATGCTTGAAAAGAAAACTGAAAATGTTGAAACAACTTCAGAATCTGAATCTGAAGAAAAACCCATATTCAGTTTTCCTGAAGGAGTTGAAGGATCCTATATGTTGGAAGGACGTGACAAATTGATTTTCAACAAAGATTTTCTAATTGAGAATATCGAACAATCTCTACTTAAATGTATTTTTGTTGATAATATCGATTTGTTAAATCAGTTTAGAAATCAATTTGATCATCTTCATTTTGAACTCAGTCCTAACCAACATGAGAATAAAGAGGATCAAAAGAAAAATGTTGAAAATAAAAAGGGTTCTAAAGTAAAAGAACCAAAACCAAACAAATCGAAAGGAAATGATCAGATGAAAAATTCTTATCAAAAGAATTCAAGAAATTTTTCATCTAGATCATATGACTATTATGATTATTCATATAACTCTCGATTTGATGGTTATTGGGGAAACAACTCACCACAGTATTCTCATGGTTATGTTGAATGGAGAAACTGTTTTGAATGTGGTGAAGTTGGTCATATTGCTGCTCATTGTCCCTATTGGTATTGGGATGACGGGTATGCATATGATTTTGTTGAATACAGGTCTTGTTATAACTGCGGAGAGTGTGGGCATTTAATTGCTTACTGTCCGTATGTTAAACAGAAAAAGACCGAAGTGAAATTTGCTAGAAATTCAGGCAATGTCAGAAAGCTTGTATCCCCAAAACCAATCAAGAAGCAAAAGGGGAAACAGGTTGTGTATGACAATCGTAACAAAATTGCCTTGAAGAAAAATGGAGATTGTGGACGGGTTGCTGAGGTAAGGAGGAGTTCTAAGGCTAAGCCTAAGAATAACTCTAAACCTGGGTCTTCATCAGTTAAGTCTGAGAAGATTCCAAACAACGTTCAGAAGCAGGTTTCAAATAAGAAATCTGAAAAGTCAAAAAGTAAAACAATTTCAACAAAATCCAAAATAAACTCTGAACGTGTTTGGAAACCCAAAGCACTTTCTAAATCAATAGCAATTTCTACTTCAAATCAATCCATTGAAAAACCAATTGATTTTTCAAAAGGAGAATGGATTGATGTTCCAAGAATTGACGACCTTGGACGACCCATCATTGTGAAGGGATGGGTGCCTCTCTCATGCTAATTGTTTAATAAGTGTGCAGATTGTTCCAGACAGACCTATTAGCTATTCTTTAATGGTTGATAATGGAGCATCTGTATACACACTATTTATTGGAGAGGTGAAGGTCAAGGAAGGGATATTGAAGAAGGAAAATATGATTTCAACAAGAAAGGAGAGTGTTTGTAGTCTGTTTCCAACTTGTGAAGCCGGAAAAAGTTGCAATCTCATGCAATTGCTCTCAGGTGTTGGATTTCAATAACAGATACGACAAAATGGTTTGCTAATTGAAAAATCTTAATGAGTCTAGTAATCTGAGTGGAAAATGGATTTTAAAACTCAATGGGTAAACCGCATCGGATATCATTTTATTTTGTTTCTCTTCAAAAAGTTTAAAAATCCAAAAATATGCTTATTTTGAGATTTTTAGGGGGAGAAAATTTCAGAAAAATCAAAATAAAAAAAAATAGAAAATCAAAAATGAGTTTTCCTGGAGAAAGAGAGGAGATGATAGTACATCAGTGGACTGTCAGACTACTCTAAAAACAAAAATGAATTGATAAACATTGAGTAGCCACTACAATTATATATTGGTAGGCTTGAAATCAAAGTTTAAAGTTCAGCATGGTGATATAAATCTTAAAATCAATAACTGATAATCATGTGGATCAACGTATCGTTGGCATATGGTCTTAGTACCGAAATTTCGTTTGATAGATTGCCAAAATCAGAGGTTTCGGGTCGTTATATTGAAAGTTATCTGGAGATGGCCTAACTGATCTTTTGCTGTATTAGTTTACAGACCTAGATTCAGTCAGGGTATCTTATTAAAAGATCTTTAATGACAAAACCATAAGTTACCGAATGAGGAACTTAACATGTGTGATGATAATCAAAGATTATCTAATGCATCGTATCAATACTATGATGAAAGTCATGTATGATATTAGTCCTCACCCTGGTAGAGTGCACAAGTCACTTTGAAGCATTAATTTGCTGACCTGTCACCACTGTGCCTTATACCTTGTAACTAACGGATAACTTCAATATAATCACGCGTTACGATGAATCTTTGCGCAATTCTTGATACGGGAATGTGTCGCGAGTGCGGGGACCATAGATTACTCAGAAACTAATATTACCATAACGTATCTAAAGTGCTGAGCAATGAATGATGATTTTGAGTTTAAATGGACAAACATACTGGTAATGGTTGTAGGATACTCAATGACAAAAACAGAAAATTAATCAAAAAGAGTTATGACTGACTGTTTCAATACTGATATGATCCTCTTAACCGGAAAATTCACAAAAATATGTTGAATTTACTTTTATGCAATTACATTTGAAAATTCAAAAAGATTTTTGGTGTGTTTTAGCATAAAATTTGAAAAATCAAAAAGTTTTGTTTCAATTTTATTTTCGATAACCGATGCTGGAATACTAAAATGTGAAGGCTCAGATGCTTAAAAGTTGAAAAAGACTGCAAATTTTCAAGTTTCTGGTATACATTGAAAATGTTTTATAGTTCAGGGGGAGAACTATTGAGGGTCAAAAGGAATGTGAAGATTACTTCCGAGATATTTGTCGTGTCTAACGCCGGTTGTAGTTTGTGCAGTTTTTAGTAAATTTTTCTGCAGAATCAAATACAACAGGTGCACTTCTCATGACTCATCGACAAAGAGTGTAATTGAACAAGACCCAAACCTGAACATCAAGATCACCAGAACAACAGAAGTTAGTAAAAGGTCAAAGAAATGATGAAGATTGAAGAAATCAAGATTATCGTCCATATTCATCTCTGGATCAGCAAATGACAAAGCCAAGATTTCTTGAGTCTGTCTGAGATTTCAAAGCTTACTGAGAGATAGACAGGAACTTCGACACAAACGTGCATGAAGATGGAAAGTTTTCAATCAAGACTTGAAAAATTGATAACTTTCTGATCTGGTACATCACTAGCTAGGTCCAAGGGGGAGATTGTTAGTGCATTATTCATGTATGTCCCTAGCTAGTGATCCAGTACAGAATGTCGAAGGTTCAGATAATCAGAAAACGATCAAGACTTAAACCCAAGGACAATCCAATCAATAGTCGAGGGGGAGTTTGTAGATGCACGAAGTGCGACTAGTGATTGGATCTACAAAGTTAACATGTGTTAAAAAGTGCTGATGGGTTGAAAGTGGAATGCTGATGGGTTGAAGGTGGAAAAAGGGGCGAACGTGGAAATTACACAGAAAAAGTGGGCGAACGTGGAACAAACTGGGCGAATGTAGAATCAGTTTGGGCGAATGTGGAAAGATTCCACATTCGACCAACATAAAGGGGCGAATGTGGAAAGTGTTCCACATTCGACCATCACAAATGGGCGAACGTGCAGAGCCTATAAATAGGTTTTGTGAGTTTTTGAGAAAAAGAGAGCCCAAAGAGAGTCATTTAGAGTGTGTGTTTTTGGTGTGTGTTCCAGAGTGTGTTGAGAGTGTTTAGAAGTGTGCTAGATTAACTGTAATCAATCTGTAAGCAATTATTTGGAAGAGTTAATCTATGAAAAGCTTTTAAAATGACTTTGATTGTGTTTTGATTGAGTTTATATCAGTTTGTTCTAAGCTAGGGTTTCCGCACCTGGTTTAGTAACTTGTATGATCATATAATCCTGTTTTCGTGTCAAATCACATCCTCTACACCTCTTCCTAATCCAGTATCATATTTTGTTAACCAGCTCCGGCGTCACGTTGAATTGAAGAAGATTAGCCCTCTGACTCATTATCCCTTGGTATCATTCATGTGACACCCGGCAAATTCAGGTTAACAACGTTGTCTAGAATAAAGTCTACCTTAGCGAGTCACGCATATATTATACTTAACTGGGTTAATTGAGTTGTGTTATGGTTCGGGAACTGTTATTCTAGTCTAGAGGATCATTAGATGTCCGTCTAGAGGATCATTAGATGTTAGTCCTTAACCAAGTGTACAAGGGGTGACGATTCGTAGAATCGTCAAAGCATAGGGAACATACAAGTCTCGAGTCCCGGGAATTGGTGAACGAGTGTGAATGTGTTTGTTTGCAAGTACTATGTGTTTACAATCATTATGTGACTTGTCGGTATGTGAAAATGTGTTAACATATGTTAAAACGGGGTTTAACGCGCAAAATACACGGAACCAATCCCTATAGGCGATTAGGGAGGGCTAATCGCCTATAGGGAGGCGATTAGCTAGACATGATAGGCGACTGGGGAGTTGCTTTAGGCGATTGTGGGCTAATCGCCTATAGGGAAGGCGATTAGCAGCCCTAATCGCCTGCAAAAGCTGCATAATCGCCTGCAACGTACCTGGCGACTAAAAACGACTATAAATACAATACTTGACCTCCTAAACTTCATTATAACAACCCTAGCCGTCCCACAACTCGTCCCAACACCCACACAACCTCTGGAACACGATTTTGGATCAAACTACACGTTTTCAAGCCTATTACATCAATCTATCATAAACCTAAGGTGTGGTTTTCATTCATGCAACCTTTAATAATGTTTTTATTGAATCCCTAATGGTCCAGGCCTGTTTATAAACGTATGTGTCTTCTGAAATTCGTTAATAGTCGTTGTTAATTGGATTCTAGCTATTATGCATGTTATATGTGTGTTTATAATTAAAAGATAGGATTTTTGTGATTCAAGAAGGATTGTTAACATGATATTAAGGTAGTTACAGATTGCTGATGATAGCATGTTGATGAAATCTGAGTAATTGTTCGTTAGGGTTACGGTTATGCATGTTAATGTGATGTTTCATGCTATGTGTATTGTTTTTGGGAAACATGGTTGCATTCAGGGCTGTTAGAACGAGGTTAAACGAAGGATTTTGATTGAAATATGTTTGATATGGTTGTTTGATTGATATTTGATGTTTACACACGTTCTGGATTTGATTTGGAGTGTTATACGCGCGAAAAACCGGATCAGCTGGGCTGAAGGCGATTATGAACCCTAATCGCCTATGCTATAGGCGATTAGGAGGCTAATCGCCTGCTAGGACACCCTAATCGCCTATAGCATAGGTGATTGGGGGCTAATTGCCTTCGTTGCATGCAATTGTGATTCTTATTGCTAGTTAAGTCCTGAATTGCATGTCTTATGACCCTAATCGCCTAATAACTCATGAATTGCATACCACATGACCCTAATCGCCTATAGTATAGGCGATTAGCCTTCATAATTGCCTGTTGACCTACGTAATTGCTAGTTGACTTTTCCTAATTGCCTGTACTGCTGCTGAAAGTGTATTTTAGCATTCCGGGACCCGATTTAACACCTAGGAACATGCTAGGAACCCCGTATCATACCTAATAACTTAGTAACATGTGCTCGGATTTATTTATGTGATAATTGAACTATGTGCTAGAACTTGTCAGACTTTAACGTATGTTAAGTGTGATTGCATGATTGTGTGTTTGAGGGTGCAGGTATAACACGGGGAGTCTCGGGTCACCAATGGGATGTCGAGTCTTGTACATTGGGTTAGTTTAACAGTCACAGTGTTTTCAAACGAACTTGGTTATGGTCTGGACATCTAGGGACTAACTAACCTACGGGTTATTAGTCTAAGTACTTGTAACTGTCATATGTTAGGTCGCCGCTTTACGGGGCTAGCATAGCTTGCTGATTTTATTCATATTACGAAGTAACGCAACCTAAGGTGAGTTCACGGCCCCACTTTTAACTGGTTTCACTTTTTGGGGGAGAAAACATGTGTTAAACTTATGTTTTGGTAACAACTGTCATACTGTGGGTTTCTATGGTTTACTATACGATCTTTGGAAGTCCCGGGGGGAAACCATGAATTTGCGGGTTAGCACAACGGGGAAATGTGAATAGATCTATTGGGAGTGACCAACCCCGCTCGTCGGCTTGGAGGGCCGGGCGAGTGCATATTGTCTCAAACAGGAACAGGTTTACTATTCGGGCACAACATCTGGTTTGTAAGTTAGTAATGGTTTTCCAATCGTAGTAGTAACAAAACATACGCCTAGCTAGCGTACTTTGGTTTACAATTTGATATAGTATGGACAGGTTGAACTCGGTACTTTATTTTACAAACCTGTGAACTCACCAGCATTTTTGTGCTGACGTAACTCTTACATGTTTTCTCAGGTCGCTAAGGTAGCACTACGGAACTAGGGCGCACGCGTCTGCACGGCGTCTAGTTAGGGTTGCATGGTTTTCAAACATTGAATACGTTGGATTTACTTTTGGTTATGTTTTGAGAATAAGCTTCCGTTGTATTTGGGAATTTTAAACTATGTTTTTGAAATTGCATATGTTCATTTAGATTTGTTTATTGTGATCGTTGACTTGGATCCTGGTTTGTCATGCGCCTCGCGGTAAAACTCCGCAAGTGGATTTTGAGGGTGTGACAGATTGGTATCAGAGCCAATGGTTATAGTGAACTAGGACTGCATGTAGAGTCTAGTCTATAGCCGAGTCGCACACCTAGACGATCACATAGTACTAAACGTTATGGTGGGTTACGTATGGGCTTGTCGGGGTGTCTCTAAATCATCTGACCTTCCTGTGTTACATCATCCGTTCTCTCTTATGTCGGGTTACTTGCTTTCTAGGCAGTGTGGTATATTGGGGTAAATCGTGTACTCTTGAGATTTGTCCAAGGCTCGGACATCTCCCTTTCATACTCCAATAGAAACACTTGCCATAAACTACCGTAGCATTACGGTGTATAGCTAAGAGTCTATGTCCGGTGATTTGAACTTTGAACTAGGAGAACACTTGGAGGACCATGTAGAGCGGTTTATCATTTCGGGTGCACACGAAATCATAAACCGAAATGCATGAAAGCCCTAGTGAGCTCTGGGTTTGAATGGATAGTCCTGGGTTGGATCTAGCTTTGATCTTGTGAACGCTAGTGGTTATCATTAGCTGTGAAACTAAATTTTTCGCGTCCTTTTTGTCAGAATCATGTCTGGAGTACGAGGAGGACGTGGAGGTGGCCGCGCTGGTGGGTGTGGTGGTGGTGGTGGTGGTCGTGGAGGTGTGAACCTAACACAAGAAGATCTGAACAACTTGCTGCAAGCTGCCTTTCAGTTAGGGCACAATGGTGGTGGTAAGTTGACTTATCCATTTTTGCCTCATTGGTGAACTCTGTTTACATTTTCCGTGGTTTCTTATGTGTTTCATTTCAGGTGGTCATGTTAACCCACCCCCACCTATGTGTACCTACAAGATGTTTCGGGACTGTAAGCCCCAGGAATTCTCTGGCACTGAGGGTGTGGTGAGCTTGCTCAGGTGGCTGGAAAAGGTGGAGTCAGTGTTTCTGATGTGTAACTGTCTCCCATAGGATCGGGTCAAGTATTCTGCTGCGTTATTCCAGGATGTTGCTTTGACCTGGTGGAACAATATCACCCAGAATATGGGTATAGGGGAGGCTTATGCTATGCCTTGGGAAAATTTTGTTCAACTACTGAAGCGAGAGTACTGTCCAAGAGAAGAAATTCAGAAACTAGAGCATGAGGTGTGGAACCTCAAGATGACCGGGTCAGATATTGAGAAGTATACGGTAAGGCGTAATGAGTTGGCAGTGCTGTGTCCTGATCTGCATGTGCCAGAATACAGGAGGATTGAACACTACATCTCGGGGCTAGTACCAGAGATCGCAGGGTTGGTGGCTGCGGGGAATCTTCCTACATACTCAGAGGTGGTCCGATCGGCTCACAGGATGACAAATTTGAAGGTGAATGAGGGTATCTTGCCTGCTAAGGGTTCGACTGTCAAGGCCCCGGAGAATAACAAGCGTAAATGGGATAATGAGGGGAAAGGATCTGTGCCAGCACCAACACAACAGGGTAAGAGGTTTGATAGCGGGGGTTCTTCTTCTTCTTCTGGTACCAAACCGGGTGGTTATGCGGGGAAATTACCTAAGTGCAACAAATGTGGGCGTCATCATCAGGGGGACTGCGACCGTAATCGTTGTCATCGCTGCCAGCGACTTGGGCATTTTGCTAAAGACTGTCGGGCGACACTTCCATCGACCCAGGCCCCAACTACTACCCCGACTCCTACTGTCCAAGGATATACGGGGAAACAGGGTTGCTATAACTGTGGGGAGACTGGGCATTACAAGAAGGAGTGCCCGAAACTGAAGCAGGGCGGGGATGTGAGGGATAGAAACGGTAACGGGAACAACGGGGGCGGTGGCAGAAATGCACGTGCCTTCGTCATTGGAGCCGCAGAGGCTAGGCAGGATCCTGACACTGTTACCGGTACGTTCCTTCTCAATAATCGCTCTGTTAGTGTTTTATTTGATTCCGGTGCCGATAAAAGTTTTATATCTCTGGAAGTTAGTCGACTACTAGATGTAGTACCCGTACCATTAGAGGCTAAGTATGTAATTGAGTTGGCTGACGGTAAAAAGATTGAAGCTACTTGTATCCTTCGGGAGTGTCAACTAGAGTTGTCGGGTTTGTCTTTCCCCATCGACCTTATGCCGGTACCCTTGGGTAGTTTTGACGTTGTTGTAGGCATGGATTGGTTGTCTTTGTATCGCGCTGAGATCGTTTGTTACGACAAGATTATTCGGATTCCTCTCCCTGATGGAGAATTCCTTTCTGTGTACGGTATCAAGGGCGGTGCTCCGCTAAATCTCATCTCCAACATGAAAGCCCTTAAGTATCTTCGGAAGGGTTATTCGGCCGTTTTGGCACTTTTATCTGTTTCCTCTACCGACGAGAAGAAGATCGACGATATTCCTGTTGTACGCGAGTTTCCTGATGTTTTCCCCGATGATTTATCTGGTCTTCCTCCCCATCGTCAGGTGGAGTTCAGTATTGATCTTGTACCGGGGGCTGCCCCTATTGCTCGGGCCCCCTAACGTCTTGCACCTCCCGAGATGCAGGAATTGTCCAGTCAGTTGCAGGAACTCTTGGACAAGGGTTTCATCAGACCAAGTTCTTCCCCTTGGGGAGCTCCGATTCTGTTCGTCAAGAAGAAGGATGGAAGTTTTCGTTTGTGTGTGGACTACAGAGAATTGAACAAAGTGACCATCAAGAACCGTTATCCTCTACCCCGTATTGATGATCTATTCGACCAACTCCAGGGTTCTAGCTACTACTCTAAGATTGATTTGAGGTCCGGTTATCACCAGTTACGCGTAAGGGAAGCTGACGTTGCAAAGACTGCCTTTCGTACACGTTATGGCCATTTTGAGTTCTTGGTCATGCCCTTCGGTCTCACTAATACACCGGCGGTTTTCATGGATTTGATGAACCGCGTTTGCAAACCGTATCTTGACAAGTTCGTCATCGTGTTTATTGATGATATCCTGATTTACTCCAATAACAAGACCGAACACGAGGAACACCTGCGTTTGGTTTTGGAACTTTTGCGACGGGAACAACTTTATGCTAAGTTCTCAAAGTGTGACTTTTGGTTACGCGAAGTTCAGTTCCTAGGGCATGTGGTTAATGAACTAGGAATTCATGTCGATCCAGCTAAGATCGAAGCGATCAAGGACTGGGAAGCACCAAAGACGCCAACTGAGGTGCGGCAATTCCTAGGCCTTGCAGGCTATTATCGACGTTTCATTAAGGGGTTCTCGAAGATCGCTCAACCCCTCACCACTCTTACTCAGAGGGATAGAAATTCGACTGGGGTGAACCACAAGAGTCAGCATTCCAAAAACTGAAGTCTAAACTTTGTTCTGCTCCTATTTTGTCCTTGCCTGAAGGCACTGATGATTTCGTTGTCTACTGTGATGCTTCTATTCATGGTCTCGGTTGCGTGTTGATGCAACGCGAGAAAGTGATTGCGTATGCTTCTCGTCAACTCAAGGTGCACGAGAGGAACTACACCACCCATGACTTGGAGTTGGGTGCAGTGGTTTTCGCATTGAAAATTTGGAGACATTACTTGTACGGTACCAAATGCACCATCTACACCGATCTCAAGAGTCTTCTACATATTTTCGACCAACAACATCTGAACATACGACAGCGTCGTTGGGTTGAACTCCTGAACGACTATGATTGCGCCATTAAGTACCATCCTGGCAAGGCGAATGTAGTAGCAGACGCCTTGAGCAGGAAGGAATCAATTAATCCTCGTCGCGTTCGGGCGTTGCAGCTCACCATTCATTCCTCTTTACCTGACCAACTCCGTTCTGCTCAGTTAGAAGCTTTGAAGGAGGAAAACCTTAAAGCTGAGACTATGCACGGTGCCGACAAGCACCTCGAGCGAAGGCCTGATGGCCTGCACTACTTCGCGGAACGCATATGGGTTCCTTTATTCGGGGGACTTCGGGAGCTTGTCTTAGATGAGGCTCACAAGTCCCGGTATTCTATTCATCCTGGTTCGGATAAGATGTATCAAGATCTAAAGGTGCTCTACTGGTGGCCAAACATGAGGTCGGATATAGCCTCATTCGTGAGCAAATGCTGGACCTGTGCTAAGGTCAAGGTGGAATACCAGATGCCGTCGGGTCTCTTGCAACAACCTGAAATTCCAGAGTGGAAATGGGAACGGATTACAATGGATTTTGTCACGCAGCTACCTAAGTCACCGAGCGGGAATGATAAGATATGGGTGATTGTTGATCGGTTGACGAAATCAGCCCATTTTCTCGCTATTAAGGAGACCGACACCATGGATCGTTTGGCTCGTCTTTATCTGAAGGAAGTTGTTTCTAAGCATGGGGTGCCGGTTTCTATTATTTCGGATCGTGACTCCCATTTTACTTCTCACTTCTGGAAGTCTTTGCACAAGGCTTTGGGTACCCAGCTAGACATGAGTATAGCTTATCACCCACAGACTGACGGTCAGAATGAACGCACGATTCAAACCTTAGAAGACATGTTGCGGGCATGTGTGATCGATTTTGGCAAAAGTTGGGAAGCTCACCTACCGTTAGTAGAATTCTCTTACAACAACAGTTACCACACGAGCATCAAGGCAGCTCCGTTCGAGGCACTGTACGGGCGGAAATGCCGGTCTCCTCTTTGTTGGGCTGAGGTGGGTGAGAGTCAACTCACTGGGCCTGAGCTAGTGTACGAAACTTCGGAAAAGATCGTACAGATTCGTAATCGGTTGGCAGCGGCACGGGATCGGCAAAAGAGTTATGCCGATCAGCGTCGCAAGCCATTGGAATTCCAAGTTGATGACAAAGTACTTCTGAAAGTTTCACCGTGGAAGGGCATCATACGCTTTGGGAAGCGTGTCAAGCTCAACCCTCGGTATGTCGGACCATTTACGATCCTGGAACGGATTGGACCGGTGGCATATCGTCTTGATTTACCGACGGAGCTCGGCAACGTACATAACGTCTTCCATGTGTCCAACTTAAAGAAGTGTCTGGCTGACGAGTCTCTTATTGTTCCACTGGAAGAGATCAAGGTTGATGATCGTCTTCGGATTGTGGAGGAACCTGTTGAGATTCTTGATTACAAGATTCGTAGCCTACGTCATAGCAAAATTCGCATTGTTAAGGTTCGCTGGAACTCGAACCGGGGACCAGAGTACACTTGGGAACGGGAGGATCAGATGAAGTCTAAGTATCCTCATCTCTTTCCTAAGGAAGCGTTCGAATCGAGATATGTTACCACTGCAGCTGAATGAATCTCGGGGCGAGATTCCTTTTTAACGTGGGGATGATGTGACAACTCGGGTAAATCTCTCTCTTGGTTTCTATCGTTTGTCTGTTTCTTTTGTGATTCCTTTGGTACTTGTGCAATTTTCGGGACGAAAATTCTTTTAACGTGGGGATGATGTGACACCCGGCAAATTCAGGTTAACAAGTTGTCTAGATTAAAGTCTACCTTAGCGAGTCATGCGTATATTACACTTAACTGGGTTAGTTGAGTCGTGTTATGGTTCGGGAACTGTTATTCTAGTCTAGAGGATTATTAGATGTCCGTCTAGAGGATCATTAGATGTTAGTCCTTAACCAAGTGTACAAGGGGTGACGATTCGTAGAATCGTCAAAGCATAGGGAACATACAAGTCTCGAGTCCCGGGAATTGGTGAACGAGTGTGAATGTGTTTGTTTGCAAGTATTATGTGTTTACAATCATTATGTGACTTGTCGGTATGTGAAAATGTGTTAACATATGTTAAAATGGGGTTTAACGCCCAAAATACACGGAACCAACCCCTATAGGCGATTAGGGAGGGCTAATCGCCTATAGGGAGGCGATTAGCTAGACATGATAGGCGACTGGGGAGTTGCTTTAGGCGATTGTGGGCTAATCGCCTATAGGGAAGGCGATTAGCAGCCCTAATCGCCTGCAAAAGCTGCATAATCGCCTGCAACGTACCTGGCGACTAAAAACGACTATAAATACAATACTTGACCTCCTAAACTTCATTATAACAACCCTAGCCGTCCCACAACTCGTCCCAACACCCACACAACCTCTGGAACACGATTTTGGATCAAACTACACGTTTTCAAGCCTATTACATCAATCTATCATAAACCTAAGGTGTGGTTTTCATTCATGCAACCTTTAATAATGTTTTTATTGAATCCCTAATGGTCCAAACCTGTTTATAAACGTATGTGTCTTCTGAAATTCGTTAATAGTCGTTGTTAATTGGATTCTAGCTATTATGCATGTTATATGTGTGTTTATAATTAAAAGATAGGATTTTTGTGATTCAAGAAGGATTGTTAACATGATATTAAGGTAGTTACAGACTGATGATGATAGCATGTTGATGAAATCTGAGTAATTGTTCGTTAGGGTTACGGTTATGCATGTTAATGTGATGTTTCATGCTATGTGTATTGTTTTTGGGAAACATGGTTGCATTCAGGGCTGTTAGAACGAGGTTAAACGAAGGATTTTGATTGAAATATGTTTGATATGGTTGTTTGATTGATATTTGATGTTTACACACGTTCTGGATTTGATTTGGAGTGTTAAACGCGCGAAAAACCGGATCAGCTGGGCTGAAGGCGATTATGAACCCTAATCGCCTATGCTATAGGCGATTAGGAGGCTAATCGCCTGCTAGGACACCCTAATCGCCTATAGCATAGGTGATTGGGGGCTAATTGCCTTCGTTGCATGCAATTGTGATCCTAATTGCTAGTTAAGTCCTGAATTGCATGTCTTATGACCCTAATCGCCTAATAACTCATGAATTGCATACCACATGACCCTAATCGCCTATAGTATAGGCGATTAGCCTTCATAATTGCCTGTTGACCTACGTAATTGCTAGTTGACTTTTCCTAATCGCCTGTACTGCTGCTGAAAGTGTATTTTAGCATTCCGGGACCCGATTTAACACCTAGGAACATGCTAGGAACCCCGTATCATACCTAATAACTTAGTAACATGTGCTCGGATTTATTTATGTGATAATTGAACTATGTGCTAGAACTTGTCGGACTTTAACGTATGTTAAGTGTGATTGCATGATTGTGTGTTTGAGGGTGCAAGTATAACACGGGGAGTCTCGGGTCACCAATGGGATGTCGAGTCTTGTACATTGGGTTAGTTTAACAGTCACAGTGTTTTCAAACGAACTTGGTTATGGTCTGGACATCTAGGGACTAACTAACCTACGGGTTATTAGTCTAAGTACTTGTAACTGTCATATGTTAGGTCGCCGCTTTACGGGGCTAGCATAGCTTGCTGATTTTATTCATATTACGAAGTAACGCAACCTAAGGTGAGTTCACGGCCCCACTTTTAACTGGTTTCACTTTTTGGGGGAGAAAACATGTGTTAAACTTATGTTTTGGTAACAACTGTCATACTGTGGGTTTCTATGGTTTACTATACGATCTTTGGAAGTCCCGGGGGGAAACCATGAATGTGCGGGTTAGAACAACGGGGAAATATGAATAGATCTATTGGGAGTGACCAACCCCGCTCGTCGGCTTGGAGGGCCGGGCGAGTGCATATTGTCTCAAACAGGAACAGGTTTACTATTCGGGCACAACATCTGGTTTGCGAGTTAGTAATGGTTTTCCAATCGTAGTAGTAACAAAACATACGCCTAGCTAGCGTACTTTGGTTTACAATTTGATATAGTATGGACAGGTTGAACTCGGTACTTTATTTTACAAACCTGTGAACTCACCAGCATTTTTGTGCTGACGTAACTCTTACATGTTTTCTCAGGTCCCTAAGGTAGCACTACGGAACTAGGGCACACGCGTCTGCACGGCGTCTAGTTAGGGTTGCATGGTTTTCAAACATTGAATACGTTGGATTTACTTTTGGTTATGTTTTGAGAATAAGCTTCCGCTGTATTTGGGAATTTTAAACTATGTTTTTGAAATTGCATATGTTCATTTAGATTTGTTTATTGTGATCGTTGACTTGGATCCTGGTTTGTCATGCGCCTCGTGGTAAAACTCCGCAAGTGAATTTTGAGGGTGTGACAATTCATTTCCTAAATGACAATACACAATATTTATTTGTTGGCTACATTCGAAAAACTATGAATCAATGACCATTTTTAGTTATTACGTTCTTTGTTTTTTGATATGTCTATGTGTCATGTACTATTTCCTAATTCGGTTAATGTCACATCAAGTAATATTTAGTACAAATTTAATGTGTTACACCTATTTCCTACTCAAATTGTACACCATCAAATCATATATTACATATTACCAGCATGTTTGTATAATGAAGAATGAAACTATCACCAGACGTCACTAATGAGGCAATTGACCAAACGCAACGACCAAACATAATGCAACCCCGCTACAATGTGTGGGTTCCTACCAAGCACTTATTATTCTTCGGAAGGAAGAATTGGGATTTCAAACATCTATCTAAAGTATAAATAAGTGCTTGATTTCATATGCATAAATACATGATAACCCATAAAAGAATTGGGATAATACACATTGCAATTCGAGACTGAAGAAACAAACCGAAATCAAAGCCCTTTAAATTTCTGAAATTAAAGCCCTTGGTGGCTCTTTAGTCTCGCTTCTTATTCCAACCTCCGCTACATTTCTTCACCATCACGAGTAATAGTATGTCATCGGGGATGGTAGCAGTGACAGAAGTGGGCGCGGTGGCAAACTAAGGAGCAGAGGTCTACCAAGAGAGAAAGGGCAAGCGATTTATATCAATATGTTTGTATAATGTACAACACCAACAATGTGATTGACCAAATACAACCACCAAACACAGTGAAGCCTCGCCGCAACACGCGGGTTCCTGGTAGTATTTTTATGGAGTATAGCAATTGTATTATTATTATTATTTACAATTGCACCTCTCTAAATAACATATCAACATAAAATAAAAGATGTTATTTTCTAATTTTTTGTTTGATATATTATTCCTATTTCAACGTTAATACTTAAGTTGAATAACTCAAGCGATACTACTTTCTTCCACTCTATATTTATCGAGTTCAAGACCAAAATATATATTACATGTTTAAATATAAACATATGTTTATAAATTAGAGCAGATTATTGAAACTTATATAAGTCGATAAACTTAAAGTAAAAAATTAAATAAAATAGAAACTATTTTTAATTATAACGACAAGAATAAAAAATTTAAAGCAAAAACTTCTAATAGAATGAGGGATGAAACACCTTCATATTTATTTATATTAATATATTCAGATTCAGATTTATATTAATAATAGAAAACTTTAACAAAAATAATATGTACATAGGGAAACTAAAAAGGTAAGTAATAAAATAATATGTACCGGAGTTCTCACATAGGAAAAAAAACTTAGATCTAAACGTTGTTGACTTTGTTTTACTTCTTTGAAGGGTCAAATGCTAAATAAAACACCAAGAAATCAGTGGAACATTGGATCTCCGAGACTCCGACAAAGAAAAGTTAGCCGCCGGAGGTCATATTCCTCTGGTTTCGTCGATGAATTGGGGCCCTTAAAATTTTGAGGCCTAAAGCCCTAGCTTCATTATACTTATGCTAAAGCCGGCCCTGCTTAAATGCACAGCTATGTTGCATAATGAAAATTCTTTGATAAAGCAATTTCAGAGGTATTGATTTTTTTGAGCATACTCATGTGACTTTAAACCCATTTGATATGTTCAGTCTATTTCTTTTTTGTTAATACTTTAGCTTATGATGTTCAAGAATTTGACTCATTATACATAAAGGATAATCAAAGTCAAACCATTTGTAAGTTACCGGTTGAAATTTCCACCTTATTGCGTTAGTAATAACATGGCACCTCATCACAAGCAGAGTTTACAATGTCTAAACTCTTCTTAACAGTGGCGAAGCTTAAAATAAATAGTGGTGAGGGCCGAAAATCACGAGACCCATTTTTTTTCATATCGGTGGGCCCGAGAAGATCAAATCGTTTACCTATGAAAATCATGAACTTCCACCACTGAGCCAAAAAACGGGTGTGGGGGGGGGGGGCACCCCTAGCCCCCATTATCCTTCGCCTCTGCTTCTTAAAATCTACAAGCTGAAAGAAAGGAAAAATTAGATGATGAAAAGGACATGCAGGATTAGGAGGTATTATTTAACCCATAACCCCCAAATTTCGTATGTACAATATCATACAGCAAAATTTCTCATTACCATGAGTTTAAGGGCTATACGGTACTTTTATGTATATCTTGCACAATGTTATTTCCTGCACAATGTTATTTCCTTGAGCCTCCGTCTCATCACTAATGGCCCGTCATCTATTGTCTCTCAACCAATAACCAAAAGAGTTGCATCATCTTCCCATTATTCCTCTAAAAAAGGTGCATAACAGTTAAAGTTGGGCAGCCCTAAACCGTGTTTCTGAACATACTGTCTTTTCTACCCAACACTAACCAACCAATAAAAAGTTAACCTACCACGGAATTCAACAAATTTTCCTACATACAATCAAGCAGATAATTAAAACACACACAAAAACATTCCCTTTTTGCTCAAAAAGTCAAAATTTCATCACAAATAGATGGTTTCATCATAACAATAAGTTAATCAAGTAGATGCGTTTATCATAAAAATAAACTAATCAAATGACATATTACAAAATCAACAACATACGCAAATAAAAAACCAGGTATCACCGTATCATAGCAAAAAGATATAATACAAACAGGAATTAGCCTACGAAACAAAAACTAATCAAAAGAAAAACCAAAGCTACCTCTTTTCGTTGATTTGGTGGCCACATCAGCAAAAGTTAATTGAATCAACCTTGAATCAAATCAAAACAAAACAAAACATCATGAGAGTCAGATACATACAAATACAAGGATTAAGAACTTGAAAACAGAAATCAAGAATAACTTGGATGAAGATATCCTGGATGATTTATGCATGATGAAGAATGGAACAGCAGGGCAATCAAACAAGGGTTCTTGTGATAAAAGAAGACAGGCAATGGTACGCAGATGGATCCAGGGGCAGCCCGACCCCTATTGTTTGAAACCCTAGATATAGAATCACTATTAAGAGAAAGCAAATAGGATAAGGTCGGTTTTGGGAAGACAAGCTGCAGCTCCATCTCAGGGATAATCCTACTGGTGGATCCCTAGATCTTGATCTGGATTAAGAGAGAAGGGGGGAGAAGGTTGAGGGAGGCATGTTGAGGGTTTCTCCAGAGAAAGAAAATGACGAATGAATAGAGAAAGGCGATAGGTTTAGGGTTTTTGTTTAGTGAGGGGTTGTTTGTTTTATTTGGAACAAGATTTGAAATTTGAAACACAGGTTAAGCTGGACTTTTGGGTATTTTGGGTTTTGAGGTAACATGCATTGGAAACTTGTACATTGTGCATCAAGAGTCAAATTTAAGAGTTTTTGACAAATGACCAATATTGCCCTTGCTATATGCATATTAATATAGGATATATATATATATATATATGTATTTAGATCAATTTATAGTTGAAAGTGACAACTTTGGAACCTGAATGTTTCTGAATGTAGATTTAATTGAGGTGAAGGAGTTAAGAAGGAGGTACAGTGTCATTTTTTATGGATTTATAATTAAATTAAATTTTTTTTGTTGTGTTTTATTAATTCTACCTATTTTTTAGTCTTATATTGAAGCAAGGACAAGATGCTGCTTCTACTTCTCAAACAGATGTTTCAGAACACTCTGTTTATCCATTGGTTCAAGAATTCATTGTTGGTTTAGAAAAGAAATGTGTTGACGAGCTTATGGAGATTGATATGGTTTTAATATTTATTGATTATGATTAATATTTGTTCTCCTTATTAGAGCTTTTTTGTTAAGTAATATAGTCTTTATTCCTATTTTTGTGCAGCCAATGTGTTGTGTTGTACCTACGACAATTAAAATTCTGCAAGAAGGCTATGGTTCGTTTTATGATGCGTGTCCCAGATGTTTTAGCAATGTGATTACTAAATCCAAATTTTTACAGCTTCATGAAAATGTTAATGAAGAAACTCTCAAATTGCCTATTCTGCTTTGTTTTGTTCCAAGTGTGAATATCATTGTACCTCCGTTACTACAATGTACTTAGATCCAATTAAGTACAATTTGTTTTTTATATAATCTGATTGCTTTTTATGAACCTGTATGTATGTTTTTAGATAATATTTTCGTCTATGTGTATCAGGTTCAAGGTGTATCGTTTGTGATGTTTGACCGAGATGTTATGAGAGTTATCGGATCATTCGCAAGTCATATAAGAGAAAGGTAGTTGAAGCTTGGTGATAGTGAAAGTTTGCCTCAAGAATTGTTTCGCTTACTTGATAATATGCTGGTTTTTAAAATTGATGTTTCTGAATATAATCTTACAAACGACTGCAATGTCTACACAGCCATGAAAATATGTCATAATCCAGTCGTAATTTCTGAGTTAATTGTTGTTCATAGTAATGGATATTGTAATGTTGATGAGGTATTAAATTAAACGCATTTTTAGGAATTGCTTACTATCTTTTATCTTTGAATGCTGTCTTAACAGTTTAGGTTGTATGTTTGGTTTGTATGTACAATGTTTAGGGCAGCCAAGTAGATTGTGATTTTAAATCTGTTAACCAAGCAGAATGTGAGGAAGCTGATAGTCAACTGATGTTAAAGGTGAGTATTTTTTTGTAAGTTGATTAATATGTTTTTATGTTTTTGTTGTTATTTAACATATCATTATTTGTTGTTTTGAAATATTTGAAGGATGTTGTGTCTGTTACCGGTGATTCTTCTGCCGTCGATGCTGGAATGGATTGTACTATAACTCCCAATGGAAAAAGGGTTTTTGAAGATTCTGATAAACTAAATGTTGGTGATTTATCCTCTTCATGCAAAGGATCCCGGAAGGAGCGATCTAAGCCTAAGAGTTTTCAACTTTTTGATTTTTAAATTTCAATTTAGTAGACAACAATTTATTTGTAATAATATTATGATGATTGTATTATAGTTGGTTGTATATTAGTTTGAATGGAACTACATTATCAATCATAAATGGTGCTATTTAATATTATTGTGGGTATAACAGATGCTATTCAATAGCATTATTAGGAGAACAGATGGTACTTAGTATATCAGAAATATAACAGATGGTATAAAAACAGATCATATATTCATTCTCAGTCAATAGCAGAAGAAATATAGCAGATGCTATTTAAACAGACGTATATTTAATTGTCAGTGTTTACAAACTGTTGTTATCAGCCTCTTCCTTTTCTATTCTTGATTCTGATGGATTACTTTGCCCGATCATTTCCTCGAATCTGCCTGTCATAATATCATCTATTGAGAACAGAGTTTTTTGTTTTTTGTTTTTTCGAGCTGGTTGGTCACCACAGTAAATGTTCTTCTTTTCGGCTTCATTATTATTTTCTTCATCTTGCTCATAAATTGTTGTTGGGGCAGAGCCAGTGGTCTTTAGTAGTTGATTTTTGATGGCTTTGATGTCAACTTGAATATCTTTGTATCTAGCGTCCACCATTTCTTATCAATGCCATGTGTGAATTATGATTAAGGTCAGCCATTTGTTTGTGAGTTTTGATAATTGCGACAACGTGTTCCCATATGGCTCTTGAAATAGATGTTGGTGTCCCATTGTATAATTCAATCAATTCTTCCATTGAAGATTCAAGTTTGCTGACTCTGTCCGTCAATTCTTGATTTTCCAAGTCATCAGATTCAATAATAGGATTATCGGAAATCATACCAGATGTGGTTATGGTATTTGTTTCAATCAGGTCAGTTAAGTCACATATAATCGTTCCTTTATCATGATTACTTTGAATATCTTTTGCCGAATAATAAATATATTAATAATTTGATGTTAATGTTGAAATTAGATAAAACATTTGAAAATATAAAAGGTTATATAATGTTAGATAAAATGATATAGAATAATCAATATTATTTAAATAATAAAATTGTGTAGTATTTTCTAATTAAATTTAGTTTAGAATATTAACAGTGGTGAGTAAAAAATAATAATCACGATCATGAACATCGATCTCCAAAAAATAATAATCATGATTTTTATTGTTTGTGATTTTTCAAGTTTAGAAGTAGTTAATTTATTGTGTGTTGACGTGAATTTGTAAAAAGCGTCTCTAATAACATTTACTGTTATGTTCTTCAGTTTTTTAATATGTGCAATAGAATATGGAATACAACTGTTCATATGTCTGTGTAGAACTTTAGTTGAGTCTATTTGATTTAAATGTTATTCATTTCAACAATACTTTAATAAAAAAAGTACAACACTTAGTCGGGGAT
The DNA here is from genome assembly GCA_032199755.1 of Ambrosia artemisiifolia. Lineage (NCBI taxonomy): Eukaryota > Viridiplantae > Streptophyta > Magnoliopsida > Asterales > Asteraceae > Ambrosia > Ambrosia artemisiifolia. The sequence continues at coordinate 31,246,177 of CM063521.1, forward strand.
AATGTGTTTACAAGCAAGTGTCATGTTTGTAATAATTATTTACAGGTCTTATTTGTAATAAAATCTCCATTAAAGATTTAGATCCTCGATTGTCGAAAACATGATTACTTTTTCGAAAGTTAGTTTGTTCAAATTTGGATCATTTTACAATTTAATAATAATATTTGCTATTTGAAATTAATAAAAAAATTATTTTATTATAGTAATGTTTTTTTTTAAATTTATTTTCAAAGTAGATGTTTTGTGTATTATTACACATACGAAAGTTACGTGGCAATTGTATGTTTTGTCAGTATTTTATATGTAATTTCTTAACTTAAATTATGTATATCTATAAGTACTACTACTACTACTACTACTACTATTATTATTATTATTATTATTATTATTTAGTAAAAGATCGTTTGTTACATCTATTGTCTGTTCCGACGCAAATTATATGAATCTTGTGTTGTAACTCTTTTTCCATGCTTTCATTAATTGATATATTAATCTTACGTTATAAGTTTCCCTTGAAGCTTCCATTATAAGATTCCTTTTATTTAAATGAAACTTTATAATATATTTGTTTAATGAACATTTGTAAGTAAATTCATTGGATCATTTTTTAATTTAATAATACTATTTTCTATTTGAAATTATTAATAAAATTATTTTATTATAGTAATGTTTTTTAAATTTATTTTCAAAGTAAATGTTTTGTATATTATTACAAATATGAAAGTTACGTCACAATTGTATGTTTTGTCAGTATTTTATATGTAATTTCTTAACTTAAATTATGTATATGTATAAGTATTATTATTATTATTATTATTATTATTATTATTATTATTATTATTATTATATTATTATTATTATATTATTATTATTATTTAGTAAAAGATCGTTTGTTATATCTATTGTCTATTCCGAGGCAAATTATATGAATCTTGTGTTGTAAGTCTTTTTGCATGCTTTCATTAATTGATATATTAATCTTGCGTTATAAGTTTCCCTTGAAGCTTCCATTATAAGATTCCTTTTATTTAAATGAAACTTTATAATAAACTAGGTTAGAGTCCCGTGGGGACCCACGGTTCACCCGAAAGTAAAATGAAAAAAAAAGTAGGAAAATAAGAATTGTATTATGCAATTTGTTTTGGTTACTAAATGTTCGATAATGCAATATGTATGAATTTTGATGTTAAATGCAAAATGTCATCTAACAGTTTAATGTAACTAAATGATGGATATATCGAGTAAGTTAAGTTTAATTTGACAACTGCAAACTACATAGCATACTATCACAATATCACACATTACATCATTTGGGTAATATCTATATTCTAATCATAATTAAGCTTAAGCATAGAACACTTATCATTTAATTGGGGCTTAACGAACTTCAACCAATATCACACATTACATCATTTGGGTAAGGGTAATATCTATATTATAATCATAACTAAGCTTAAGCATAAAACACTTATCATTTAGTTGGGGCTTAACGAACTTCAACCAATGGTCCATTTTCATTACTTCAATCAAAATCTTCCAACTCTTGCTCATTGATAGCTGAGTTTTCACCTTCGAAGTTGTTATCATTGTCATCACGATCCTCGGAGTGTAGCTCATTTTCAATAATTTATGAAAACCTCCACTATTGTATTCCATATTTGTGTTCTACATAAAATATAGTTGTTGTAAACATATGGATACGGTGTTAAGTAAATCAAGAAACAATCCTTAACCCACTTACTTGAATGGGTAGCTTAAATTTTCATGTTATCTCTCCAATGGTTCAAACCGATTACATAGCTAAAAAACAACTAATAAGAAAATGGGTCCAATGTCACATGCTGTAATATAAATTTCCTATATTTTATTAAAAAAATAGACACCAAAAGGATCAACCCAGACCCACTTCAGCATGTAGCCAAAAGGACCCATTGTACACACACTTTAGGCAACTTTTGACATGTTACAAAAAGCCGCCAAAAAAATGTCATTATTAAAACTGTGTAAATATAGTACTTAACAATTAAAAATCTTAATAAATAACATCAAAATCATAATCAATTATTCAAATCAATGACATTAAAATAATCCGTGTCTGAAATTGACTTACCCATTATATACAAATTATTATTAACATCTTAAAATTAGCACACTTATTGAAATCAAGATGATGATTATCGTTTAGTTACAATTGATTAACGGAAAGTCGTAATATCAAAATGAAAGTCGGTCAACAATGTTAAAATGAAATTCGTAATATTAGTAACATCAATAAATAAGATTAAAAATCTTTATAAATAACATCAAAATCATAATCAATCATTCAAATAAATGACATTAAAATCATCCGCGTCTCAAATTGCCTTACCCATTATATACAATTTATTATTGACATCTTTAGTAATCATTATTAGTTGTACAGAAAGTAACATTTTGAAAATTTATATTATCATTTAATTTCGTTGTTAAATTTGGTATGACGATTAAATGATTTTTTTATTTGTTAAGGTTTTTATAGTATTGTTGTGTCTCGAACAATTCTGCAAAATTGGAAATACTGTGCTTCGATTGACGTGATCGAGTAGGAATATTTATTTATATATTTGAATTATAAAAATGGAAAGATTGGTAATTGACGTGAAGTGGTCAACAACGCTTAAAATTAGCACAATCAAACTCAAAGACATAAAGTCAAAGAATTGACCTCCATCAAATTAACAAAAACGTAAAAAGTTTTTACTCAGATTTAGTCAACAATATTAAAATTAAGGTCGTAATATTAGTAATAGCAATGAAAATTATCTTGAATACATTATATATTTTAGGAAACTGTTAAATAGATTTAAATTATATTTATTATTAAAAGAATAATAAAAGTGTAGGAAAATAAATGTACACTCCCATCGTCGGATTATATTTAAATTATAAACTGTTAAATAGATTTAACATTGTTAAATAGATTTAAATAAATTTTTAAAGGAAAGTCGTATATGTTTAAAAGAATATCGTTTCATGACAATTGATTAAAGGAAATGTCTTTGAATTATAAAAAAAGGAAGGATTGGTAATTGACGTGAATTGGTAAACAACGCTTAAAATTAGCACAATCAAAGTCAAAAACATATAGTCAAAGAATTGACCTCCATCAATTTAACAAAAACGTAAAATTAAAAATTGTAATATTAGTTTTAGTATTAGTAATATATTCCTAATTTAATTCGGTCAATAATAAAACAATCAGATTAAAATTAAAAATCGTAATATTAGTATTTGTATTAGTAATATATTCGTAAATTAATTCGGTCAATTCGGTCAATAATATATAAATGAGCTTAAAAATCGTAATATATAATATTAAATTTGGTCAACTATTATTAATGTCATTAAAACTCATAATAAATATCATTAAAAAATAAATAAATCCTATTAATTGCAGGCAAGACCAATAATAATTCGAATGAATAGTAATGTAAATAACATTAAACATAATTTCATAAAGATAGATTAAACATAATTTCGTAGTAATATTAATATAAATAAATGAGATTAAAAAAACATAATAAATAACATTCAACTCGGTCAATTATTATTAATGTCAATAAATAACATTAATTCTAACATACTAAAAATACATTAAAAATAATTAAATCTTATTAAACATAAATTCGAAAAAAGTAATATAAATAAATGAGATTAATAATTTTAATAAATAACATTAATAATTTTAATAAATAACATTAAATTCAGTCAATTGTTATTAATGTTAATAAATAATATTAAACATCTTAATAAATAACAGTAAAACTGGATAAATCTTATTAATTGCAATCAAGACTAATCATAATTCATAAACATAGTAATATAAATAAATGAGATTATAAATCTTAATAAATAAACTCAAAATCGTAATCATTAATTCAAATAAATTACATTACAAACATAAAAAATCGTAATTTTAATTTGAAAATCAATGACTTCTTGTGGTGGAACCTTTGTAACAAACATCCTGTGCTGGATTGAACACCATTTAAAGACACAATATTCGCCAATGGAAATATCTTCTAATTGAAGCAAACTAAAATCATAATATTAGTATTAGTTAGTATTAGTAATTAGTAATATATTCATAAAAATAGTAATAGAAAATTTTAATTCGGTCAATAAGATATAAATGAGATTAAAACTAAAAATCGTAATATTAGTTTTAGTATTAGTAATATATTCATAATTTAATTTGGTCAATAATAAGTAAATCGGATTAAAATTAAAAATCGTAATATTAGTATTAGTAATATATTCGTAAATTAATTCGGTCAATAATAAATAAATGAGCTTAAAAATCGTAATATATAACATTAAATTGGGGCAACTATTATTAATTTCATTAAAACTCATAATAAATATCATTAAAAATAAATAAATCCTATTAATTGCAGGCAAGACCACTAATAATTCGTGTTGGGTCTAAATTGGTAGTCTAATGTTATCAACAAAGTCAAAGTCAACAAGTCAACGAAAGTCAAAGTCGAACGAGTCGCAGTCAATACGTAAGGCGAGTCGAGAAATCCGGATAATAGATCGACGAGTGAAGCTCATGTTATGATCAAGAAAGGCGCCATGGATAATAAATATATTTTGTTTAGACAAAATATATTTATTACTTTAAAAAAATGGTTTTCTAGTTTAGTGAGTGTTTTAGTATTTTGTTAACCCTAGGGACTTAAAGTGTAATTAGCCTAAGCATGTTTGGGCTATAAATAGATAGAGATTGGGGTTTTATGATCAACACACATTCTAGAGAGATTTGGGGGCTTTATTGTTTTTATCATTTGCTAATCAATCTAGTGGGTTTTATTGTCATATTCTTGTGTGTGTTCATCTTTTTAATCATCAAAATCAGATTTAGCTCGAAATCGATCCTACAATTTGGTATCAGAGCTTGGTACTCGAATTTGGGATTTAACTATCTACAAATTCGTTTTTAAATCTGATTTTTGTTGAAATTTTAAAAAAGTTTTGAAGTTTTTGGGTTTTTCACTTTTATCTACTTTTTCTTTAAAATCTAGATCTGAAATGGTTTAAAGTGTTGTCTGTTTATTGAGGGTTGATTATTGTGTGTTTTTAGAGATCTAGAGTGGTTTATCAAATAATTTGTAGTCGTTTTGTACCAGATCAGAAGGGTTTGTAACGAGTTTTCGGAGTTTTTAAACAGATCTGGGCGTATTTGTTCTTGAGTGTGTGTTTTTGCTGCGTATTTAGTTTTCCTGCGCACTTATTTCATGTTTTGCGCACTTATTTCATGTTTTGAGCACTTATTTTTGAAGATTGCGCAATTATTTCATGTTTTGCGCACTTATTTTTGAAGATTGCACACTTATTTCATGTTTTGAGCACTTATTTTTGAAGATTGCGCACTTGTTTCATAGAATCTGCGCACTTGTCTCATATCTTCATAACTGAGAAACCCTAGTTCTCCTGCGCACTTGACCTGTGCACTAAAATCTTAAACGAAAGTTTAAGTGTCCGCGTACTTATTAAGTACGCAGATTGGTATGTCAAGGCTCTAGGGTTACCATGCCCAATTTTTTACTGATCTCCGCACTTAGCTTATGACTTGTTGACTCTGTTGACCTGCGTACTAGATCATTTTTTTTTCAACGTACTTATTTCGTTACCGTCTCGCGTCTCGGTCTGCGTACTTAAAAAAAAAAGAAAGAAAAGGAAGTAGTAAGAAAGCATTTTTTTAGGGTTTCTGTTGTCTGTTTATCCGGCGCCGCCTTTCCGGTCAACATCACCGTCTTCATCTTCTCCAGAATCTACACCATCTCCGACCAATACTTCCAACCTCAACCACCGAACCAGCTCCCATCTACCCCAATACCACCGTGTTCCTCCATCAACCACCCACCTGTAACAAACCGTATACAATCAACACCACCTCTAAGGCCACCATCACTACCGTCACCCTCACCACAACCTATCATCGACCCCTCCACCACTGCTCATCCATACAAACACCAACCTCTGACCACTACCTTCCCTCCACTCCGCCACCCAACCTCCGATCTCCTCCACTCTGTCCAAGCTCAGCCAAAACCTCACACAACCACCACCGTTAATGTCGCAAAGCAAATCATGAAATAATATATTGATGGTTGTGGCGGTTGTTTGTTAAAGTATTAAGGTTTGAGTTTTGGTGGATCTCTAAGGAGAGAACTGATGAAGCTTTTTGTGTGTTAATTGACTGAATTTGAAAGAAGTAAAGTACTGGCCTTGGCTTTGGAAATTACAACATAATATTACAACAAAAAAAAATTCATTTGAATTAATGTAATGTTTCAAATCCGATGAGCTGGCTTATGGACTAAAATATATATACAAAATATATAATATAATAATACATTAATATTAATTTGTTACTTAAAGTTTAGTGGTGAAGAAAGTTTTAAAAGGAAAGGTGTCAGTCGGTTTTAATTAACTTTTGGCTCCATATTGAAATGGAACTTCATGTCCTAAAGTCTTGAAGTCTTATTATGATCAAACTAAAATGGTGATTTTATTTCTTTGTGTTGAGTATAGAGTATTGGTTTTTATTTAGGGCGGGTATAAAAATTTTGGACCTCGTGAAAATTTGTTTAGGTCGACGAAATTTTTAACAAGTTTATATTAGGGTTGGGTGTTTAAAATTTTATTTGGGCCTACTACTGTTAAAACTTGTAGAATACAAAAAAAAAATTGTCTCTAATCAACATGACACCAACAACCCAAGCGGAACTTGAAATCGGAACCGCAATCATACCTCCACCAAAATTGAAAGGTGCTCAAGACTTTCGGACTTGGAAAAACAGGATGAAAGCATTTTATTTTGTCAATGATTACACTCAATGGTCTTCTGTTCAACTTGGGCCACATATCCCAATGAAAACCACTGATGTTGGTGAGGTGTGCAAGGATGATCCATCAACATTCACAGAACTAGACAATCAGTTGATTGAACGTGATCACAAAGCCTACGATGCTCTTACCATGGCTCTGTCGAATGATGTTTTTAACATGTTCGAAGAGTATACCACTGCTCAGTCTCTGTGGTATGCCTTGTGTGACTACTATGAAGGAAATCAGGACATGATTCAGAAGAAGCAAGACATGGTTCAAAAGGAGTATGACATGTTTGGAAGCATTCGTGGTGAAAGTTTAAGCAGTCACATCGATCGTTTCATGAATATGCTCACAAAGATGAAGAAAGTCGGGATTCCTGTTAACAACCGCAATTCAATCAAGAAGTTGTTCAATTCGCTCTCAAAGGAATGGAGCATGAAATTCATGACGGTCAGAGAGGACTTTATGATTTTTCCAATGACTTTGTCAGATGTGATAAATTCCTTAAAGTCATTTGAAAATGATGTCACAAAGGGAGAGATGAATCAAGTCGCTTACGTTCCAATATCAAGTCCACCAACATCAATATCTAGAAACATGGCTTTCACTGCTCCTATAAGCATGAAAAGCTCCAATCCATCCTTTATTTCAGTTGGGACTCTTCATAATCTCTCAGCCAATTCTGGAAATGAGATCAAGCCTACAAAAGGATTAGTGGCAGTAACCGACGAAAATGGGGCTGCTAAAATGCAAGCACCAAAGGCATTGACTGAGGACGACTGTGACTGGGGTGAAGAAGTTGCAACTGCAAAAATCGACAACAACAAAGATTGTATGGGAAAGATTTGTACCAAGGGCATGGTGAGCCAAGAGCAGGATGTGGATGAAAAAGGTAAGAAGGAAGCTGTGGAAGAAACATTGATTGCTGAAAAGACTGAAAGCAGCAAGACTGAAAAAGGCAACATGACAGGTAAAACTATGAATGAGGAATCAAACAAAGATCATGCGGAGAAGGATCCGGTAAAAAGCATTCCTCTTGAAATTAAAACAAAACTGTGCACACCAAGGTGTGTCACAGCAGTTGCTTACTGTTTGTCCCACAATCGAAAAGTTTTAAGAGAAAGAGATGATATTCAAAAAATCAACAATGAAATGAAAGAAAATGAGTTGGCATATCAACGAAAGTTAAATGCAACTCTCGCTGAAATGCAAACTCTTAAAGAATTTGTCCTTAGAAAAGATTTTTCAATAAATGATTTAACAGAAAAGTTAGAAAAATCAAGAAACGAAACAAATCATCTTCAAATTATTGTGGACAAATGGAATGTAAGCAAGAAGGCTCAAGCTGATCTAGTGGAGTGTTCAAGGCAATCTTTTGTTAAAGATGGAATTGGATATAAGGATAAAAATGGGATCGAAAGATCTTTTTTTTTTACCCTTGAGCAAAAGTGAATATATACCAATTCCAAAACCTCATCCTAAAAATGATATGTGTGAAAAGGAATGTGTCAAACCTGAGTCTAGTACTAATATGATTAAAAGCAATGCAGAAGTGACACAAAAGGTGGATGTGGAAGATCATGACAGTTGTGGTGGAAAGACTTTGGGGTTGGGTCACCCAGGAGCCAGTTACTCAACAGTTAATTGGTTTATTTGGAATAATGAAAAGACTAAAACTGTTTCAAATTTGGATGACTGTACTGGACCTAGACCTAATGTTGATTCGAATGGTGTGGTAAATGTTTGTGATAGGCAGAAACCTATCTCACGTTCTGATGTTTGTCATGATGATATTGTGCATGAATGTGCTGATTTAAAATCTGCATTTTGTGATGATAAAACTTTTTGTGCTCCACCTGTTTTTGTGCCCGCTCTTGAGAGTAACAGGTTTGGAAAGTTCTTAACTGAAGAAATTCCAGAGTTTACTCCATCAACATCATGCAAAGATGATTCACAAAGTGATTCGGAGTTTTGTTCATCTAGAGAATGGGAAAGCTCAAATGACTCGGAAACTTCAGTGTCAGAACTTGATGATAGAGTTGACACTACAAATCAAGTCCATCAAGATTCACTGGAAGAAGATCTGTTTATAGAAGATTGCTCAACTTCAGATGATGAATTAGTGATGAATGAAAATCACAAGGGGTTAAAGATCACAGAGTCAAAAGGTGATGTAAAACTCAATGCTTCTCAACAAGCCGAATCAAGCTCAAAACAATCTGCATCCCCAATTGCATCACACGGGACAATAAAGCATCAAAAGCCATTCAAAGCTTGCTTTAGGTGTGGTAAAGAAGGTCATGTGCTCAAGCAATGTTCAGAACAACACAATCCAGATGGTAAAGGCAATGCGGATTGCTTCTTCGGATCAAAGGATAAAATGCACACATCTTTGGTGTGAGAGAAGGATTTTGACCGAAACAGGATTAATTGATCATACAAGTTACAAAACCAGGTGCGGAAACCCTAGCTTTGAACAAACAGATAAAACTCTAATCAAAACACAATCAATATCATTTTCAATGCTTTTTCATAGATAAACCTTTTCAAATATTCAATTACAATGACACTTAGGTTAATCTAGATCAGTTACACACTTTCACAAAAACAACCTGGAACCTAACTCAAACACACACACAACTGATAACTCTCTTTTTCTCAAAAACTCACAAAATCTATTTATAGACTCTGCACGTTCGCCCAGTTGATATGGTCGAATGTGGAACACTTTCCACATTCGCCCATTTCTAAGATACGAATGTGGAATCTTTCCACATTCGCCCAAACTGATTCTACATTCGCCCAGTCTGTTCCACATTCGCCCACTTTTTCCTACGTTCGCCCACTTTTTCCACTTTCAACCCATCAGCACTTTTTAACACATGTTAACTTTGTAGATCCAATCACTAGTCGCACTTCGTGCATCTACAAACTCCCCCTCGACTATTGATTGGATCGTCTTCGTGTTTAAGTCTTGGTCGTTTTCTGATTATCTGAACCTTAGACATTCTGTACCGGATCACTAGCTAGGGACATACATGAATAGTGCACTAACAATCTCCCCCTTGGACCTAGCTAGTGATATACCAAAGTAGAAAGTTATCAATTCTTCAAGTCTTGATTGAAAACTTTCCATCTTCATGCACGTTTGTGTCGAAGTTCCTGTCTATCTCTCCAGTAAGCTTTAAAATCTCAGACAGACTCAAGAAATCTTGGCTTTGTCATTTGTTGATCCAAAGATAAAGATAGACGATAAACTTGATTTCTTCAATCTTCATCATTTCTTTAACCTCTTACTAACCTCTGTTGTTCTGATAATCTTGATGTTCAGGTTTGGGTCTTGTTCAGTTACACACTTTGTCGATGAGTCATGAGTAGTGCACCTGTTGTATTTGATTCTGCAGAAAAATTTACGAAAAACTGCACAAACTACAACCGGCGTTAGACACGACAAATATCTCGGAAGTACTCTTCACATTCCTTTTGACCCTCAATAGTTCTCCCCCTGAACTATAAAACATTTTCAATATGTACCGGAAACTTGAAAATTTGAAATCTTTTTCAATTTTTAAGTATCTGAGCCTCCACATTCAGTATCCCAACATCGGTTATCAAAAATAAAATTGAAACAAAACTTTTTGATTTTTCAAAGTTTATGCTAAAACACGCCAAAAATCTTTTTGAATTTTCCAATGTAATTGCATAAAAATAAATTCAACATATTTTTGTGAATTTTCCCGTTAAGAGGATCATATCAGTATTGAAACAGTCAGTCATAACTCTTTTTGATCAATTTTCTGTTTTTGTCATTGAGCATCCTACAACCATTACCAGTATGTTTGTCCACTTAAACTCAAAATCATCATTCATTGCTCAGCACTTTAGATACGTTATGGTAATATTAGATACTGAGTAATCTATGGTCCCCGCATTCGCGACACATTCCCGTATCAAGAATTGCACAAAGCTTCATCGTAACGCGTGATTATATTGAAGTTATCCGTTAGTTACAAGGTATGAGGCACAGTGGTGACAGGTCAGCAAATTAATGCTTCAAAGCGACTTGTGCACTCTACCAGGGTGAGGACAAATATCATACATGACTTTCATCATTGTATTGATACGATGCATTAGATAATCTTTGATTATCATCACACATGTTAAGTTCCTCTTTCGGTAACTTATGGTTTTGGCATTATCAGCTCTTTTAATAAGATACCCTGACTGAATCTAGGTCTGTAAACTAATACAGCAAAAGATCAGTTAGGCCATCCCCAGATAACTTTCAATATAACGACCCGAAACCTCTGATTTTGGCAATCTATCAAACGAAATTTCGGTACTGAGACCATATGCCAACAATACGTTGATCCACATGATTATCAGTTATTGATTTTAAGTTTATATCACCATGCTGAACTTTAAACTTTGATTTTAAGCCTACCAATATATAATTGTAGTGGCTACTCAATGTTTATCAATTCATTTTTGTTTTTAGAGTAGTCTGACAGTCCACTGATGTACTATCATCTCCTCTTTTTCTCCAGGAAAACTCATTTTTGATTTTCTATTTTTTATTTTGATTTTTCTGAAATTTTCTCCCCCTAAAATTCTCAAAATAAGCATATTTTTGGATTTTTTAAACTTTTTGAAGAAAAACAAAATAAAATGATATCCGATGCGGTTTACTCATTGAGTTTCAAAAACCATTTTCCACTCAGATTGCTTGACTCACTTTTATCTTTCAATTAGTAAAAACCATTAACCAAGATAAAAGAGTTTAGAATAAACCATTTTGTCGTATCTGTTATTGAAATCCAACACCTGAGAGCAATTGCATGAGATTGCAATGTTTTCCGGCTTCCCAAGTTGGAAACAGACTACAAACACTCTCCTCTCTGTTGAAATCATGTTTTCCTTCTTCAATATCCCTTCCTTGACCTTCACCTCTCCAATAAATAGCTTGTATACAGATGCTCCACTATCAACTATCAAAGAATAGCTAATAGGTCTGTCTGAAACAATCTGCACACCTATTAAACAATTAGCATGAGAGAGGTACCCATCCCTTCACAATGATGGGTCGTCCAAGGTCATCAATCCTCGGAACATCAATCCATTCTCCTTTTGAAAAATCAATTGGTTTTTCAATGGATTGATTTGAAGTAGAAATTGCTATTGATTTAGAAAGTGATTTGGGTTTCCAAACACGTTCAGAGTTTATTTTAGATTTTGTTGAAATTGTTTTAATTTGTGACTTTTCAGATTTCTTATTTGAAACCTGCTTCTGAACTTTGTTTGGAATCTTCTCAGACTTAACTGATGAAGACCCAGGTTTAGAGTTATTCTTAGGCTTAGCCTTCGAACTCCCCCTTACCTTAGCAACCCTATCACAATCTCCATTTTTATTCAAGGCAATTTTGTTACGATTGTCATACACAACCTGTTTCCCCTTTTGTTTATTGGTTTGGTTTGGGGCTACAGGCCTTTTGACATTGCCTGAATGTTTAGCAAATTTCACTTCGGTCCTTTTCTGTTTAACATACGGACAGGAAGCAACTAAATGCCCACACTCTCCGCAGTTATAACAAGAGCTATACTCTACAAAATCACATGCATACCCGTCATCCCAATACCAATAGGGACAATGAGCTGCAATATGACCAACTTCACCACATTCAAAACAGTTTCTCCATTCAACATAACCATGAGAATACTGTGGTGAGTTGTCTCCCCAATAACCATCAAATCGAGAGTTATATGAATAATCATAATAGTCATATGATCTGGATGAAAAATTTCTTGAATTCTTTTGATGAAAATTTTTCATCTGATCATTTCCTTTCGATTTGCTTGGTTTTGGTCCCTTTACTTTAGGACCTTTCTTATTTTCAGCCTTTTGCTTTTCAATATTTTTCTTTTGATCCTCTTTATTCTCATGTTGGTTAGGACTGAGTTCAAAATGAAGATGATCAAATTGATTTCTAAATTGATTTAACAAATCGATATTATCAACAAAAATACATTTAAGTAGAGATTGTTCGATATTCTCAATTAGAAAATCTTTGTTGAAAATCAATTTGTCATGTCCTTCCAACATGTAGGATCCCTCAATTCCTTCAGGAAACATGAATATGGGTTTTTCTTCAGATTCAGATTCTGAAGTTGTTACCACATTTTCAGTTTTCTTTTCAAACATTTGTTTCACTTCAGAATCAGAATTAACAACACAAGGTGTTGTGATTTCCAACTCTGATGTGGTATTATTCTTTGAAAAACTTTTATTCATTTCTAACATTTCTTTCTTTAAAGTTTCAATTTTATTTGACAAATCTTTTTCATTCTTTTCAAAAACTTTAATTTGGTTTTTACAATTTTCTAGATCATTTGCTAGTGTCTGTTTGTCCTCAATAAGTGTCATCATTTCACATTTCAACTTGACACATTTAGAACAACTAGCACTTACCTCATCATCTGATTTATTACCATTATCAGATTTTGCATCACCATTTGAGATATCACTCTGTTCTGATTCACTCTGTTCTGAACTCGTATCAGAACTCAAATCACTCTTTGATAATTCACTGGAATCATCATGTCTCATTTGTTTGACTAAACATACAACATTCCTATGAACACCTTCTCTGTTAACACACTTGTTAACATGTACCATTTCATCAGTTGGTTTCGGTGTCATTGGAAATCCCCAAATATTGTCAACTTGAGAATTTTGTCTCTGTAATTGTTGTCGCTTTCTTTCAGCTTCTACTAGAGCTCTGATCTCCTCATCCGTTCTACATACGGCCATGTAATTAATCATTTTTCCAACAAAAATATTTCAAAAATTTTCGAAATTTTTAGGCACTAAATTCTACGTTCGCCCCTGGTAATTCTACTTTCGCCCCTTTTGATTCCACGTTCGTCCAAAAGTATCAGCCGAATGTAGAATAAACACCAGAATGTAGAATATCAAAACTCAAGTTCCACGTTCGCCCAAAAATGTCTACGTTCGTCCCTTCTGGTTCACTTTCGCCCAAAAACAGATTCACCCGAATGTAGAGATTCACCAGAAAGTAAAACACACCAACACTTTTCCACTTTCGCCCAGAAAATCCTAGGTTCGACCGGTTTGATTTCAGGTTCGCCCGCCCGATCAATCTGATGTGGAAAAAATGACCCGAAAGTGAAAACTTCAACCAACAAACTCCAGGTTCGCCCAAAAACTACCCAGATTCGACCAAAAACCACTCAGGTTCGCCCAAAACTGTCCAGGTTCGCCCACCTATGTTCCAGGTTCGCCAATTTCAGGTTTGAAAAACGGTTACACTTTGAAAAACGGTTATTTTGATCTCTGATTTTCAAAAGTTTGTGGATTTGAATGATCTTAATCAGGTTTTGATTCGGAATTGATTTGGAACAACTTTAATTCTTGGAATTTTGAATTTTATCCACAAAATCAACTTCAAATCAATCAAAAACACTCAAAAACCATTTTCATTCAAAAACAGATGTATTTTGATCAAAATTAAGTCCAAATCAGCTCTGAGTTTATCAAATTTGTTGTTGTATGATCCGTATGGCTCTGATACCACTTTGTAAGCGAAGGATTTTGACCAAAACAGGATTAATTGATCATACAAGTTACAAAACCAGGTGCGGAAACCCTAGCTTTGAACAAACAGATAAAACTCAAATCAAAACACAATCAATATCATTTTCAATGCTTTTTCATAGATAAACCTTTTCAAATATTCAATTACAATGACACTTAGGTTAATCTAGATCAGTTACACACTTTCACAAAAACAACCTGGAACCTAACTCAAACACACACAACTGATAACTCTCTTTTTCTCAAAAACTCACAAAATCTATTTATAGACTCTGCACGTTCGCCCAGTTGATATGGTCGAATGTGGAACACTTTCCACATTCGCCCATTTCTAAGATACGAATGTGGAATCTTTCCACATTCGCCCAAACTGATTCTACATTCGCCCAGTCTGTTCCACATTCGCCCACTTTTTCCTACGTTCGCCCACTTTTTCCACTTTCAACCCATCAGCACTTTTTAACACATGTTAACTTTGTAGATCCAATCACTAGTCGCACTTCGTGCATCTACATTTGGATGTTAGGATGACACATATTCCATCAAGATCTCCACATATGAAGCCGGTTTCATATGATTCAAAGATAAAAAGGACCAAAGCATCAAAACCACAATCTATTCCTCCATATCTTAAACAGAAAATTGTTTCAAAAATTAAATCTTTTACAAACAATTTTTCAAAACCAACACAAGTTTGGCGAATCAAACCAAAAGTTGAAAAAGAAACTAATGAGGGAAAAGGAACTACCATGGAGGACTGTTAGTAACACGGTTAGTAACAGTGGTTGTTCCAAGAATAGGTTTGGAGCGGAAATTTCCCAGGTTTGGTTATGGTATCTAACCTGATTGCACAATTGACACCGTTGTCACACACTCATTTTCTTGTTGATATATGTTTATGTGTGTCTGATGTGGAAGACTTTATTTTTCGTAAATATTTTTTAAGAAAATACAAAAAAAATTAATTACAAAAAAAGGGGGATTGTACAAAAATAAAAGTTTAGGGGGAGTATGAAAATATAGTCTCGGCCATGAGATGTGATTAATGCAAATAATCCTGATCTTATATGGGAAATGATAGGAACTAACTTGTTTATGTCTGCACATGAATAGGATCTGAAGGACATTACAACTACAAGTTAATGATGTGTAGGTAGGTTCAGCCTTTAAGTTCAGTAAACTGCTATAAGGTGAATAATAATAAATCTACACGAAAAGCTGGATTCCCACAGTGTTTTAGGTCTGCACAAGCTGAGTCCAATCATACACAGGTTGAGAGATCAAAAGACACAGAAAATTTTGTGCATATATATTCAAAAGACACCTAAGAGTGCAGGCTACCAATGCGGGGCCAAATAATCAATTGAGCAGCAAAAGACACGCAATGTTAGTGACGTGCAAACATATATAGATAGCTCAACAAGCAATCAGATGATCAACTTCTCTGCTTATGGAAACATAGACCTGAAGCTCTCATCATCTGATTGACATAATGATCATCTTCTCTGTTATGTGTAAACATAGACCTGAAGCTCTCATCATTATATCTCAATAAACCTTGAGGATTGGTAGGCTTATACCTAGCACAAGTGGGGTCCACAAAATTTTCGTCAATATTACCAAAAACATGATAATCTCATCACCAAACGTACGTTGAAAGACGAGAGGCATGGACTTAAGAGGACAAACATACCGACAATCGTTCTTGGGTTGTAGCTATCCTCAAGAAAGTTGAAGCGTGGCTAGGCTTTTCAAGTTAGTGTGATCCCATATCTGATCCCTTCTATATCTCGGAGGTTGATGGCTGTTTTAAAAAAAAATTAAAAAAAAAAACTTTATTTGTGTACAGTTATTTTTAAGTCTTCCATGTCACATTATTTGTGTCTCAAGCCATTTGGGATACGTACTTGATTACACACCAAAGATAAATACGGTTTTGTCTGTAAATTGAATTTGTCTAAAGAAAATTTGGAGTTGTGTTTGTGATTGTGGTTAGGTTTCTTCGACTACTTGCTGCAATGATGGCCGATCATCAGTTGAGCAAGATACCAAACCAAGCACCTGTTGCCTCAAGCTTGCAGAAGATCAGTGTTAGGAATCCTCTTCCTACATCTTCAAGACCACTCAGGCTACCGAGAGTTGAAAAACTTTGTTCTTGATTGTCAAAGATGATGCATGCAAAAAGGGGGAGATTGTGAGATAAGAATACTCAAGGAACAAAGGGACAAGAACACCTTCAGCAAAGGAAATTTGGAAAGCATCAGTCTAGGGGGAGTATTGTTGGGTATTGAATTTGAGACTGAAGCTTTGCCAGATTAGTTGATCACAGTACGTAGAGATTGACGGTTCTGAAGATGACAAGAGTTTGATAACATTAGACTAAGGGGGAGATTGTTGGGTCTAAATTGGTAGTCTAATGTTATCAACAAAGTCAAAGTCAACAAGTCAACGAAAGTCAAAGTCGAACGAGTCGCAGTCAATACGTAAGGCGAGTCGAGAAATCCGGATAATAGATCGACGAGTGAAGCTCATGTTATGATCAAGAAAGGCGCCATGGATAATAAATATATTTTGTTTAGACAAAATATATTTATTACTTTAAAAAAATGGTTTTCTAGTTTAGTGAGTGTTTTAGTATTTTGTTAACCCTAGGGACTTAAAGTGTAATTAGCCTAAGCATGTTTGGGCTATAAATAGATAGAGATTGGGGTTTTATGATCAACACACATTCTAGAGAGATTTGGGGGCTTTATTGTTTTTATCATTTGCTAATCAATCTAGTGGGTTTTATTGTCATATTCTTGTGTGTGTTTATCTTTTTAATCATCAAAATCAGATTTAGCCCGAAATCGATCCTACAATTCGAATGAACAGTAATAAAAATAATAGTAAACTTAATTTCATAAAGATAGATTAAACATAATTTCGTAGTAATATTAATATAAATAAATGAGATTAAAAAATCATAATAAATAACATTCAACTCGGTCAATTATTATTAATGTCAATAAATAACATTAATTCTAACATACTAAAAATACATTAAAAATAATTAAATCTTATTAAACATAAATTCGAAAAAAGTAATATAAATAAATGAGATTAATAATTTTAATAAATAACATTAAATTCTGTCAATTATTATTAATGTCAATAAATAATATTAAACATCTTAATAAATAACAGTAAAAATGAATAAATTTTATCAGTTGCAATCAAGACTAATCATAATTCGTAAACATAGTAATATAAATAAATGAGATTATAAATCTTTATAAATAAACTCAAAATCGTAATCAATAATTCGAATAAATTACATTACAAATATAAAAAATCGTAATTTTTAATTTGAAAATCAATTACTTCTTGTGGTGGAACCTTTGTAACAAACAGCCTGTGCTGGATTGAACACCATTTAAAGGCACAATATGCGCCAATGGAAATATCTTTTAATTGAAGCAAACTAAAATCGTAATATTAGTATTAGTAATTAGTAATATATTCGTAAAAAATAGTAATAGAAAATTTTAATTCGGTCAATAAGATATAAATGAGATTAAAATTAAAAATCATAATATTAGTTTTAGTATTAGCAATATATTCATAAATATAATTCGGTCAATAATAAATAAATCAGATTAAAATTAAAAAAACGTAATATTAGTATTAGTATTAGTAATATATTCGTAAATTAATTCGGCCAATAATAAATAAATCAGATTAAAATTAAAAATCATAATATTAGTATTAGTATTAGTAATAAACAAATGAGCTTAAAAATCGTAATACATAACACTAAATTCGGTCAATTATTATTAATGTCATTAAAACTCATACTGAATAACATTAAAAAATAAATAAATTCTATTAATTGCAGGCAAGACCAATAATAATTCGTAATATTAGTTTTAGTATTAGTAGTATATTCGTAATTTAATTCGGTCAATAATAAATAAATGAGCTTAAAAATTGTGACACCCGGCAAACTTCGGTTACTAACTTTTGAAAACTCAATAAGTCTACCTTAGCGAGTCGTGCATACATTACACATGACAAGGTCAGTCGAGTCGAGTCGTGCATCATTGGGGTTCTAGCACACACAAGTCTCGAGTCCCGGGAATTGGTGAACGAGTGTGAACGTGTTTGTTTTCGTGAATTATGTGTTTAAAATCATTATGTGACTTGTCAGTATGTGAATACGTGCATATATGTGTTAAAATAGTGTTTAACGTGCCAAAAACCCATAACACCCTGCAGCAGGCGATTAGGAGGCCTAATTGCCTGTTGCAGGGGCGAGTAGGCTCTTATTAGGGGCGATTAGAAGCCTACTCCCTGAAGGGGGGCGATTAGGAGCTTCTAATTGCCTCCTGCAGCCCCTACTCGCCTGTAACCTCTAGAACGACTAGAAACGCCTATAAATACCACCCTTGTGTTGCAAAACATCATTTTAGAAACCCTAGCACACCCCAAAGCCACCACACACTATATCCAACCTCTGTAACTCGTTTTTGATCAAGAAACCACCTTTACAAGATCTTACACCTTTCTTTGCTAAAATCTAAGGTGTGTTCATCTTCTTAAACCTTGTTAATGATAAAGTTTTACTCCCTAGAGGTCCAGACCTGGTTTCTAAGTATTTGTGTCTTTGAAAACTTGTTAAAAACAGATTATAAACAAACCCACACCTTCATGCTTGTTCTATGTTATGTTATCCTGCAAAGATGAGATTTTTTATATTAGAACGTGTTTGTTTCCATGTGTTTGATATGTTTCTGACTTAAATGAATCATTAGGATGATTGTCTATGAATTTGGGAGCATATAGTTGTGTTTTGATGATATTTGATATTTTGACCCGTTTGGGTGATTTTGGGAGACTTAGTGTGATTTAATATGTTTTGATGATTCTAGAGGATTAGGGTTTGCTCTAGGATGATGCTAGAATGGTAGGAAAGGATTAGATGACGTTATTATGTGATGAAATCTGAGTATTTGCTATTTAGGGTAAGTTTTATATGATGATGTGATGTTTACATGATGAATATGCTATTTTAGGAAAACGCTTGCATTCGGGACTGTTAGAATGATGATAACTTAGGGGTTTTGCTTGAAATATGTTTGTTAATGTGTTATGATTGATATTGGGTGTTTACACATGTTTCGGATCTGATTTGGAGGGTTAAACGCGCGAAAAAGTGACACAGCCCTGCAGGGGGCGATTAGGAATCCTAATCGCCTGATGCAGGGACGAGTAGGAAAGGTTAGGGGCGAGTAGACCCCTAATCGCCTGATGTATCAGCCAATTAGCCACCTAATGGCTAGTTGACCATCCTAATGGCTAGTTGACCATCCTAATGGCTAGTTGACCATCCTAATGGCTAGTTGACCATCCTAATTGCTAGATTGACCATCCTAATTGCTAGTTGACTTTCCTAATTGCATGATTAATATCTAAGCACGTGATTAGCTGATTTAAGCATAGTTTGACATCCCGAACATGAAATGACACCTAGGAACATGCTAGGAACCCTTTGGAATGTCCGATAACCCGGTAATACACGTGTGGACTCGTATATGCGATATATGAACTATATGTTGACTTTGGTGAACTGTTATGCGTATTAAGTGCATGTTTGCTTGTGATTGCATGATTTCTCACTCTTAGCTAACACGTGAGTCGTCGGGTCACCAATGGGACGTCGGGTCTTGTATGTGTGGTCAAAATCGCAGTCAAACGTGTTTTCAAAATGTACTTAGTCATGGTCTGGACAGTCGGGGACTAGTTAGCCTTCGGGTTATTAGTCTAACTTGACACATATCTTATGATAGATCGCCACTAGTTGGGACTATCATATCATATAAACGGTTTACTCATTAACAGAAGACGCAACCTAAGGTGAGTTCACGGCCCCACATTTTACGGTTTTTGCTTTCGGGGGAGAAACATGCTTAAAACTCTTTTATGGCTCATTTTCATGTTACACTATGGCTTACATCTTATTACTATACGGTTCATCAAAAGGTCCCTTAGAAACCACTAACATGGGAATATGGCGGGGAAATGTGGATAGCGCTATTGGGAACTGACAAGCCCCACTCGACGGCTGGAGGCCGGGCGGGTGCATATTGTCTCTAAAAATACAAGGCCTACCGGTGATGACGGTAGTCCATAGGAAATTAAGGGTCATTAAACGGCATAATCAGCAATGATTTCACCCGTACTAGTAATATTATTTCTGCGCCTAGCTAGCATTCTCACAAGCATAGTAGTAACAGTGACGGTAACGGTTTTCGAAGGATCACTTTAAACGTTTAAATAAAACCTGTGAACTCACCAGCATTATATGTTGACTCTTTTAGCATGTTTTCTCAGGTCGCTAAGGTAGCAGCAGTCAGCTAGGCGCACGGAGTCGCACTGGAGTCGTCTCGCGTCTAGGGTCATCATGCACGTCTCCTTATGTTAAACTTTTGAACTTATGCTTTTATTTACGCATGACTTTTGTAAACTTTGAATGCTTCCGCACTGTCGAATGTTGGTTTTAATCTTATGCATGGTTTTTATTTACGTATGTTTTTACATTTAGACGTCGTTTATTGTGACGGTTGACTTGGATCCTGGTGTGTCACACGCCTCGCGGTAAAACCCCGCATGTGGAATTTGAGGGTGTGACACCCGGCAAACTCCGGTAACTGACTTTTTGAAAACTTAGTAAGTCTACCTTAGCGAGTCGCGCATACATTACACATGACAAGGTCAGTCGAGTCGAGTCGTGCATCATTGGGGTTTTAACACACGCAAGTCTCGAGTCCCGGGAATTGGTGAACGAGTGTGAACGTGTTTGTTTTCATGTATTATGTGTTTATAATCATTATGTGACTTATCGGTATGTGTATACGTGTTTACATACGTTAAAACGATGATTACACGCAATTGCATGACATTATAGGTGATTACGCGTAATTGCATGATATTACGGGGTGATTAGCCCTAATTGCATGACGTAGGGGGTGATTAGCCCTAATTGCATGCTGATAGGAGGTGATTAGCCCTAATTGCATGCTGATAGGGGTGATTAGCCCTAATCGCATGTAGTATCAGGCGATTAGGCCTAATCACATGACTTAGGGGGCGATTAGGCCCTAATCGCATGAAATGTCAGGCGATTAGGAGCCCTAATCGCATGTACCTGCTGCACAATCGCCTGACGTGTTTTAAACGACTAGAAACGCCTATAAATACCACCCTTGACCTCCAAAACACCATTTGTGCAACCCTAGCCGTCCCATAACCCATACCAACACACAAACACCCTCTGGAACTCATTTTTACATCAAAACAACTATTTCGAAGTTTATTCCATCATTTTCTCTTAAATCCAAGGTGTGTTCTTCAAACCCAAACCTTTAAATGATTATATTTTGTTCCCTAAAAGTCCAGACCTGACTTATAAATGTTTTTGTCTTTGAAAATCCATTTAAAACCGTTTTTAAACAAACCCAAACCTTTTTGTGTGTTATATGTGTTATATGTGTTTAAAGGTAGGATTTTTAGGATTGAAACATGATTGTTTTTGTGTTATTAAGGTGATTATGGCTGTTACAAGTTAGTATGATGATGTTCTAGGAGTTTGAATGGTTTTGGTTGTGTATTGTTGATGTTTGATGTTTTGACCCATTTGAATGATTTTGAATTATTAAGGATGCTATGAGGTGTGTTGTTGATTGTATGATGTTAGGGTTTGCTTTAGGATGATGCTAGAGCAGTAGGATACTATCGGACAACGTGGTTATGTGATGAAATCTGGATATTTGCTATTTAGGGCAAGTTCTTGCATGTTGATGTGATGTTTACATGTTAAGTTACTATTTTGGGAAAACGCTCGCATTTGGGACTATTGGAATGATGAAAACTTAGGGGTTTTGCTTGAAATATGTTTGTTAATGTGTTAGGATTGATTTTGGGTGTTTACACATGTTTCGGATCTGATTTGGAGGGTTAAACGCGTGAAATTGCGTCGCGCAGCAGCTGTAGGCGATTAGCCTCCTTAGCAGGCGATTAGCTTTCCTAATCGCATGCTAAGAGGGCTAATAGCCCTCTTAGCATGCGATTAGCCTCCCAATCACATGCTAAGGTAGGCGATTAGCCTCACAATCGCCTGTTGACCATCCCCAATCACATGTTGACTTTTCCTAATTGCATGCTAAGTTCCTAATCGCGTGTACTGCTGTTATAAGTGTATTTTGACATTCCGAAACCCGATTCGACACCTAGGAACATGATAGGAACCCCGTGACATGCCTAGTAACATAGTAACACGTGTTTGGACTTGTTTGTGCGTTATTTGACCTATGTGTTAGACTCGTTGAACTTTAACACATGTTAAGTACTAAGTTGCATGATTTGTGTATGTTTGAGCATGAGATGAACACGTGGAATGTCGGGTCACCAATGGGATGTCGAGTCTTGTCTTACGTAGTCTGGTTGTCGGTCAAACACGCTTTTCGGACACATAATGGTCATGGACTGGACTTAGGGACTAATGAACCCGACGGGTTATTAGTCTAACTTAACACATATCTGATGATAGGTCGCCACTAGTTGGGGCTATCATATCTTACAAACGGTTTGCTCATATCACATAAACGGTTTACTCATTAACGGAAGACGCAACCTAAGGTGAGTTCACGGCCCCACATTTTACGGTTTTTGCTTTCGGGGGAGAAACATGCTTAAAACTCTTTTATGACTTATGGCTTATTTTCATCTTGAACTCTTTTATGACTTATGACTCTTTTTCACGTTATAATATGGCTTACTTATTGTACTATACGGTTCATCAAAAAGTCCCTTAGAAACCACTAACATGGGAGTATGGCGGGGAAATATGGATAGCGCTATTGGGAACTGACAAGCCCCACTCGACGGTTGGACCGAGCGGGTGCATATTGTCTCTAATAAAACAAGGTCTACCGGTGATGACGGTAGCCCATAGGAAACTAAGGGTCAGTAAACGGCTTAGTCAGCAATGGTTTCACCCGTATGAGTATCTTATTCTGCGCCTAGCTAGCGTTCTCACAAGCATAGTAGTAACAGTGATGGTAACGGTTTTTCGAAGGATCACTTTAAACGATTAAATAAAACCTGTGAACTCACCAGCATTATATGTTGACTCTTTTAGCATGTTTTCTCAGGTCGCTAAGGTAGCAGCTGTCAGATAGGCGCACGGAGTCGCACTCGAGTCGTCTCGCGTCCAGGGTCACATTTGCATGTTTGGGATTGTTAAACTTTTGAACTTATGTTTTATTTACGCATGACTTTTGTAAACTTTGAATGCTTCCGCACTGTCGAATGTTGGTTTTAAATCTTATGCATGGTTTTTAATTACGTTTGTTTTTACATTTAGACATCGTTTATTGTGACCGTTGACTTGGATCCTGGTATGTCACATGCCTCGCGGTAGAACTCCGCAAGTGGAAATTTGAGGGTGTGACAGAGGGTGTGACAAAAATCGTAACATATAACACTAAATTTGGTCAATTATTATTAACGTCATTAAAACTCATAGTAAATAACATTAAAAAATAAAATAAATCCTATTAATTGCAGGCAAGACCAATAATAATTCATAAAGATGGTTTAAACATAATTTCGTAGTAATATTAATATAAATAAATGTGATTAAAAAATCGTAATAAATAACATTTCAATTCGGTCAATTATTATTAATGTCAATTAGTATTAGTAATATATTCGGTCAACACTCTTATTTTTACGAATAATAAAACTAAAATCGTAATATTGAAAATAAATGAGAGTTATTTCGTTCATAAATAAATGTTAAATTGATTAATAATCAATCATTCATAATTAAAAATAAATGAGGCTTATTATGGTAAACTGAAATTCATATTAATATTAATATAGATTCGGTCAATTATTAAAAGATAGTAATAAATAACATTAAATTCAGTCAATTATTATTAATGTAAATAAATAACAATAATTCAGATTCAAATTTCAGATTAAATGACATTAAATTCGGTCAATTATTATTAATGTAAATAAATAATAATAATTCAGAATTAATGATATTAAATTCGGTCTAATATTACAATAATATTAAACATAATTTCGAAAAACAGTAATATAAATAAATGTGATTAACTTTAACGTTCCTGTTGTGTATATTTTTGGACAACATAAATTTGTTCATGGCCTTCAGCACATTCTGAATTGACACGTTAAAAAACAACATTAAAAAATAAAGAATCATTTTTGAAAATTAAATAGGCATATGTACATGAAAATAACAAATATACCAAAACTGTTGCCGAATAGTCATGAAATACCTTGAAGAATTGAGAACCATTATGATAACACATAATAGCGTTTGTGTCTTCGGATCAAATCCTGTTTTTCAAATGTTAAAACATAGCATTACTAAATCCGATCGAATAGTAAATCTGATTCAATATATGTCTAAAAAAACCGTGATGACAATAATAAAATTAACATAAATCTGATTTGAGAATCCGGTTATGGACCGAACTCGTGGATCGTATATGCGTAAACAACTCGGTTTCAGACGGGGAATTCGAGACGAGACAGAAACATACGATAACAACGTCATCACAGATTCGTATTAATACAGAAACGGTTACAGACACTGTCATCAGTAGAATAAACGTCTATCTCGTGGCCGGGGGAGGTCGGGCATGACCTCCCCCTTGAGAGCATTCAAAGTGCCAACTCAAATCACCAAATGAACAATAACACATGAGATTGCTATTTATAGTCCAAAACTCAAGTTCCACGTTCGCCCACTGTTACTGGTCGAATGTGGAGTAGTTCCACATTCGCCCAGTTATACTGGTCGAATGTGGATCACTTCCACATTCGCCCCATTTGTATATAGGTCGAACCTGGATCTGTTTTGTCCTATATTTTACAACTGCGTCAGATCCATAAAATGCCCTTATGGATCACCACAATCTCATGTAACACTATACCTAGACTCAACCCTAGTCTATTCGACAGTGACGTCCACAGAAAGTGCATCAACATGATTGAGCGCAATCCTTATTATCCCTTTATCACAAATCCGATTGAATATGTGTTTATCACAAATACGTTCATCACAAATCCATTTCATTAGAACATGTGATAAACACAAGAATGATTTCAAATGGTAATTAGATTATGAAATATTAAAAAGAATAAAAAAAGTAACAATAGGAATCGATAGTATCTTTGTTATCCCTTTATCACAAATTCGATTGAATATTTTGTTTATCACAAATCCATTTCATTAGAACATGTGATAAACACCAGACTGATTTCAAATGGTTATTAGATTAGGAAATCTTAAAAAGAATAAAAAAATAACAATAGGAATTGATAGTATCTTTGTTATCACTTTATAATAAATCCGATTGAATATGTGTTTATCACAAATCCGTTTATCACAAATCCATTTATCACAAATCCGTTTCATTAGAGCATGTGTTTAAGAAGAATGATTTCCACGTAAAAGAATAAGAAATTTCATTCGGTTTGATTTGTTCTTAATAATGTTAACAATAAAAAAAAGTCAAAATAATAATAGGAATCAACATTAGAAAAGTAGTTTGGATGTTTACCTTTAATCAATTGTGGATAATCAACAAATGATGCAAGGTGAAGAAGAAAGATTGAAAGATTTGTTAAGAATTAGGAAGAATATGAGAGTTTTGATATGGAGAATGAAAAAAAAAAGGTTTTTATAGTCATAATTTGGAGCTCCATATTAGTTGTTGGATACCTCAAACCCTCTCTAAGGCCTTGATTCAACCCAAGTGACCTCAATTATTATATAGATAGATTTGTTTAATGAACGTTTGTAAGTAAATTCATTGGATCATTTTTTAATTTAATAATACTATTTGCTATTTGAAATCATTAAAAAATTTATTTTATTATAGTAATGTTTTTTTGCATGCTTTCAATACTTAGGTATATGTAAGTTTATTTATTTCTTCTACTATAGTTTTTTTTATTCCATAAATACTTATACTTTCATTCCTAGACAAAGAAAATTACATCAAGATAACGGGCTGACGGGCAACAAGCTGGGCCGCCACCCCTTTCTTAATAGCAAATCCTAATCTACTAAAAACGTAGCCTTGCGTACCCGGAGCCGGGACACTATTATAGTTTTTAATTTATAATTATGTAAATTTGTATTAAAAGTATGGGCTTCAATGATGTTTCTTACAAATATTATTATTCATATTAATTAGTAAGAGTCCTTTTATATTGGACGTCATGTTTTCCAGTAATTGCTAAATCGATTCTTTTTTAACCAGGGTGAAAAGTATAAAAAGATTGAATATATTAAATTGTGTAATGAAAAAGAAATTTCAACAAATATATGTAATCAATAATTTTTTAAGTTGAGTTTGGATATTTTTTTCTTAATAGACAACTCAAATTGTTTATGCTATTATACCGTACAATGGATCATTGAAAATTTTTTATATCAACATAAGCTCGAGTTCCAAAGTTAATCATTACCATTTGAACTAATTTTATTGAAAATATTGTCTTCTCGGAAGATTCTTACAATTCTTTCAATCAAAAGAAAATATTTATAGTAGTAAGTTATTTATAACATCATTTTGTTATTTTCTTTTTTGTTATTGTAATGGTTTCCTGTTTATTTAAAAAACCCCACACCAAATGCTGCTTGATTAGAGAAATAATATTTCTCTGCTTATTGAGTATTCAAATACATTATCTGATAGTTTATTTTGTTTTCGGTTTTGTGTTGTTTTTATTTTTTGGTCATGTTTTGTATGACTTTTATATTCACTTTTAAGTTGATTAAACAAATTTCATAGTTAGTATTATTTCACTTTTGAAGAGATAATGTTTGTGTGATTCGGTTATTTTTAGTTAAATTAAGAAATATCAACAATCCTTTTTTAAAAAATTTGAAAAGTCAATGTATCTCTTTGTAGGATGTTATAAAAATGGCCAAAAGTAATGATTACGATTTTGAAGTTATTAACATTATTATTTTTATATATTTTTATTATTATTGATGTTGCAAAAGTAACTTACAACTTTAGATTTACTTCAAATCTAACTGATAAAGTTGAAAATCAAGTTTACATAATTAACATATTCACTCTATAAATATGTAGGAATTCCCAATATTCATTATCCATCTTTATATTTTCGTTTAACTATTCTCACAATACATCTGTCTATCGCATATGCATAATGATATTACTTTCAATGTGTTTCCACACATTTTGAAAGATTCTTACAATCAAAAGAAAATAGATTACCTACGATTCGATGCTATGAAAATTGGAATTGTTGTTTTTGCATGATTCTTACAATCAAACGGAAAAAGCAATCCATTATTATTATATATGTACGTAGCAATAGGTCCCTAATCCAATATTTAGGGCTTTTAGAGTTGGATGACATTTAAATACGAGCTGTGTTCGTGTACTGCTTTTCGTCATTTTGTTTTTCATTATGTTTCGATGATGCTGACAAGAAAGATCATTCGCTAAGATATTGTATCTTCTTCCTGTATTTTCTATGTATTTTGTTGTCTAATTCAAGAAATGTGGTGGTGTGTATTAATTCACTTTTCTAATATTATTGGAATTTTTTTTTATTAGAGTACTTCGATCTTTTATGTTTGTAAAGTTTTGTTTTGTTGTGTTTTACACATATCGTTGTTGTCATGTACTTCTTTTCAATCTTTTTTGTTTCCTTTTTTTTCGATGATGCATTAATAAATTCCAAAGTTAATGGTTATAATTTAATGATTGTAACAGTTTTGCTTTATTTTACAATTAACAGTAATAATTTAAAATTGTAAGAACATAAGTTAAATTAAGGGTAAAATTAATTTTAATATAATTTAGGAAACGGTTATTAGGTAAGCATTTTAGATAACTGTTTTTAGAGACAATATCTTTTTAATAAAGGCAGTTAAACAACCTTTTCATTTTGAACAGAGGTTTCATTTGTTTGTAGATTTATGTTGTCGATGTTGTAATAGTTTCAGTTATTAACTGCTGTTTTTATTATGAAACAGACGTTATGAGATAGATGTTACTAAAGAGTTTTTATTTACAGCAGACGATTGACTTCTCAACGTTGAATTTGGTAAACAGATGTTAAAGTAATTGTCATTAAGAAACAGAGAGATGGTAATAAACAGTTGTTTACATTTAAAACATACATAATAAAAAAACATATCTATGATATAAACTAATAAATTAAAATGTCAAAAACTATTTGTTTCTTTTTCAGAATCTCGCTTGAAAGATCTTTTTTTAAGTCTATCAATGCTTCATGAACGTTGTTGTCCATTTGTAGTTGTTGAGTCAAGTAGTCTTCTATTTTTTTCTCTCAAAACAGTTGCAGGTTCTGTGACACCCGGCAAACTCCGGTAATTAACTTTTTGAAAACTCAGTAAGTCTACCTTAGCGAGTCGTGCATACATTACACATGACAGGGTCAGTCGAGTCGAGTCGTGCATCACTGGGGTTTAACACACACAAGTCTCGAGTCCCGGGAATTGGTGAACGAGTGTGAACGTGTTTGTTTTCATGAATTATGTGTTTATAATCATTATGTGACTTGTCGGTATGTGAAAACGTGTTAACATATGTTAAAATAGGGTTTAACGCGCCAAAAACCCAATCCCAGACCCTATAGGCGATTAGGGAGCCTGAGGGAACCCTAATCGCCTACATGAGGGCAGTTAGGGGGACTTAAGGGGCGATTAGGGAGACTTAAGGGGCGATTGGGGCTAATCACTAGTAGTTACTAGCGATTAGCAGCCCTAATCGCCTGATAATGCTGCACAATCGCCCATACTGCACTTGACGACTAGAAACGCCTATAAATACCACCCTTGACCTCTAAAACACCATTTGTGCAACCCTAGCCGTCCCATAACCCATCCCAACTCACAAACACCCTCTGGAACTCGTTTTTACATCAAAACATCCATTTCCAAGCTTTACCCATCATTTTCTCCTAAATCCAAGGTGTGTTCTTCATCCCCAAACCTTTATATGATTATGTTTTGTTCCCTAAAATTCAAGACCTGATTTCTAAATGCTTTTGTCTCTGAAAATCCATTAAAAATCGTTTTTAAACAAACCCAAAACCTTATGCATGTTATATGTGTTATATGTGATTAAAGGTAGGATTTTATGATTGAAACATGATTGTTCTTGTGTTATTAAGGTGTTTATAGCTGTTATGAGTTAGTATGATGGTGTCCTAGGAGTTTGGAGGTCCATGGTTGTGTATTGTTGATGTTTGGTATTTTGACCCATTTGAATAGTTTTGAATGATTAAGGATGTTATGAGGTGTATTGTTGATTGTATGATGTTAGGGTTTGCTTTAGGATGATGCTAGAGCAGTTGGATACTATCGGACAACGTTGTTACGTGATGAAATCTGGATATTTGCTATTTAGGGCAAGTTCTTGCATGTTGATGTGATGTTTACATGTTAAGCTTACTATTTTGGGAAACGCTCGCTTTCGGGACTGTTAGAAGGACGATAACTTAGGGGTTTTGCTTGAAATATGTTTGTTAATGTGTTATCATTGATATTGGGTGTTTACACATGTTTCGGATCTGATTTGGAGGGTTAAACGCGCGAAAAAGGCGGAACAGAACAGCGTAGGCGATTAGGAATTCCCAATCGCCTATGCTGTAGGCGATTGGCCCCTAATCACATGCTCTATAGGCGATTAGGGATCCTAATCGCCTACCCATCATGCAATTGTGATCCTAATCACTAGTTAACTTCAGAATAGCATGCCTTATGACTCCTAATCACTAGTTAACTTCATAATAGCATGTCTTATGACTCCTAATCACTAGTTAACTTCAGAATAGCATGTCTTATGACTCCTAATTACTAGTTAACTTCTGAATAACATGTCTTATAGCTCCTAATCACCAGTTGACTTTTCCTAATCACATGTAATGTTGATGTAAGTGTAATTTAGCATTCCGAGACCCGATTTGACACATAGGAACATGCTAGAAACCCCGTAACATGCCTAGTAACATAATAACACGTGTTTGGACTTATTTGTGCGTTATTTGATCTATGTGTTAGACTTGTTGAACTTTAACACGTGTTAATTATTGGTTGCATGATTTGTATATGTTGGTGTATGAGATGAACACGTGGAATGTCGGGTCACCAATGGGATGTCGAGTCTTGTCTCACATAGTCTGGTTGTCAATCAAACGCGTTTTTCAAACACATAATGGTCATGGACTGGACATTAGGGACTAATGAACCCGACGGGTTATTAGTCTAACTTGACACATATCTTATGATAGGTCGCCACTAGTTGGGGCTATCATATCTCATAAACGGTTTACTCATAAATGGACAACGCAACCTAAGGTGAGTTCATGGCCCCACATTTTACGGTTTCTGTTTTTGGGGGAGAAACATGCTTAAACTCTTTTATGACACATTTTCATGTTATACTATGGCTCTTATCTTATTACTATACGGTTCATCAAAAGTCCCTTAGAAACCACTAACATGGGAATATGGCGGGGAAAGGTGGATAGCGCTATTGGGAACTGACAAGCCCCACTCGACGGCCGGAGGCCGGGCGGGTGCATATTGTCTGTAAAAACACAAGGCCTACCGGTGATGACAGTAGTCCATAGGAATTAAGGGTCACAGAAACGGCATAGTCAGCAATGGTTTCACCCATAGTAGTAATATTACCCGACGCCTAGCTAGCGTTCTCATAAGCATAGTAGTAACAGCAACGGTAATGGTTTTCAAAGGATTGCTTTAAACGTTTAAATAAAACCTGTGAACTCACCAGCATTATATGTTGACTCTTTTAGCATGTTTTCTCAGGTCGCTAAGGTAGCAGCTGTCAGCTAGGCGCACGGAGTCGCACTGGAGTCGTACTCGCGTCTAGGGTCATTTATGCATATTTTGGATTGTCAAACTCTTAGACTTATGTTTTTATTTACGCATGACTTTTGTAAACTTTGAATGCTTCCTCACTTTCGAATGTTGGTTTAAATCTTATGCATGGGTTTTATTTACGTATGTTTTACATTTAGACATCGTTTATTGTGACCGTTGACTTGGATCCTGGTGTGTCACACGCCTCGCGGTAGAACTCCGCAGGTGGAAATTTTAGGGTGTGACAAGTTCTTTCAAAATCATATCTAACATGCCAATTTTTATCCATGATTGTTCCTTAACTATTTCTTCCATCTTCTCCACTTGATTTCTAACATGTTCGTCTTTTCTACTTTCCTTTAGTGAGCAAGCGCTGAATATTGACTTAATGTCTGATGTATCAGCAAAATGATAGTATGATCTGTTTGCCAGTTTTGTAGATGAAGTTTAATATATGTACTGTGTGGAATTTATAGATAAATTTTAAATTTTATATCAACATATTTATAGAAAAAATTATGAAAGATAATTAATTTCACGTGATATTCGGTACAACTTATACTTTATTTTTTCGTCTATTCGTTTTCTAAAGAATTCGTGTATTTATGTTTCAGAAGTTGTATAGACTCTTTATATACTATAAACGTATACAAATTAAATAATCATTATAACAAAACTTTTCGTTTAACACGTTAACTCAAGTATAATAACTCTATTACGCTATGAGCTTTCATTTCACGCGATTTAGATGTATAAATTAGTAAATAAATCAGGAATTTCATTATAAACCTTTTTAACATTTACATCTCAGTATTCATCAGTAGAATCAATGGCAGCCCCAATTAATAAGCAAAATCATGTTTAAGTGGGAATATTATAAACCTTTTGTGTTTTGTATAGAAATTTGTATTTAAAAAAATAAATAATTTAAAGAATTGTTTAAGTGGGAATATTATCTGAACAGCTGAATTTATATCTGTTTTAATCAACAGTTTTTAAAACACGGGCTTTTAAAAATATGTGTTATCTGAATAGAGCATTACAGTTAGCCTATTTACGTTTTTTTCATAGCAGACAATTGGTTTCGTGTGTTCGTTTTCTAAAGAATTTGTCTATTTAATGTTTCCCAAGGTGTATATACTCTTTAGATACAATAAACGTTATGAAATTAAATAATCCTTATAACAAAACTTTTCGTTTAACACATTAACTGAAGTATAATAACTATATAGTACGGTATGACATTTCATTTTCACGCGTTTTAACGTTGATTACACAATATGTTTCAAGAAGTATAGAAAAACTTAGTTTGTACAAAAACAGACGGTACTAAACAGATGTTCTTGCAGCAGACGAATGGGTTCTTAATGTTGTCTTTTACTAAACAGTGCTTAAAGTGGGGCTCGGTCTCCCGTGTGTATCACACAGGATTTCACCTAGTATATATATATATATTTCAAAGGGCTAAATCCTACATGATACTCATATAGCCATTCTCCTCCTTGAGAGTGCCATGTAGGATGCCATGTGGCATTGAAATATTTTAGGAAAAAAAGAATTTAAAAACAAAATTAGATTTGTTTCTCTCAAATTTTCTCTCATAATTTTTGAATGTTAATATCTTTTATATACGAGATTTTTTAAAGAAAAAAATTACACCAAATTAACGAGCGTTTTATTATCTTTCCAACGAGTACCATAGTGCTATATAAAAACGGAGAAAAAAACGACTATTTTTTGTGGGATTTCATTCATACGGGAAAAAAAACACGTGTTCAGGTAATTCATTAATCTTGTATAGGCAAGTCACTAATTATATTCAAACCAGTAAATATGAATTCTATTTTCAACCAGAGCAGAATAGGTTACTAGAGTTATACATTGTTTTAGGTTAGGTATCAATATTAGTATGTTAGAGTTATACATGTTTTTAGCCTTTAGGATAGGTGTTAATATTATAGTTTTAGGTTAGGTGTTAGCATTGGAGTTGTACATTGTTTTAGGTTAGGTATTAATATTAGAGTTATACACTGTGTTAGGTTAGATGTTACCATTAGAATTATACATTATTTAAGGTTAGACTCTAACATTGGAGATACATTGTTAATTGTTTTAGGTTACGTGCTACCTGAAACTTCATGTAACTGTAAAGCGTATCAGTCTATTTCGTATGTTAAATTGATGTGTCATATTAAATTTTTCAACCCCGGGATGCTCATGGGGTATAATCTAGCTATATATAAAAGAATAACCTCTTAATGCCATGGCATTCAACAGGGCAACCCTCAACCCCTTGAATGTATCATTTGGCATCATGTGCAGCTTTCTGTTAAATTTTTTTATTTTGTTTTTTATATAAAATTAAATCACATAAATTAAAAATATTAAAATAATAAAACCCTATCTGATTAGGTATTCTTCCTTATTACGCTTCTTATATCTTTTCTTCTCTTCTACATCTTCATTGAAACCCATCATCTCCTTCTTCCGATAAAAAAATACAGAGAACTTTCTTCTTTTTACTAAATCATAAAGGTGAAGTAGCAACATATTCGAATTTTTATTTCTATTTGTAACTCTGATTCAAATCATATATACTTTAATTTGCTTATATCATTTTAATAATAGGGGTTTTATATATAAACAATTGTATTATATGTTGTAAACTGGTGAGTAATATACTTTCTGAAAATCGTAAAATAACTGGAGCTAGAGTTATTGATCTTCATTTGTTTGTATTTTGTTTCTTTGCAGCCGTATTTGGTTGAGTTTTTCTTTTGCAAATCATAGATTAGATATTTTATTACGTCATATTAGATATTTCAACCACGGGATGCTCCCGGGGTAAAAGCTAGTCTTTATAAAAGACATGTTTTATTTATAGATTGAATTTTTAATTGTTAAATGAAAAGACTGAGGACGCACTGAGATGCCTTTTCTTGACCGACATATTTTGCCACACTCATGTTTTCATTAATGAAACTATATTCCCTAACAGAAGCCAGATAGTGTATCTCAGAAATAGGTTTTGTAGACACTTACACGAAATGCGGCTCTTTGTCTATCTCGTCATCTAAGCAAACAAATTGTCGTGATCCAACTATCCAAGTATACTCTTTTTGAGCATTTGGGAAAGTTTGCATAAAACTACCCACGGTTGTTGGATCAGTAATAAGAATTTGTAATTGTGTTAGAAGACTTAACCATCCCAACATTTTTTGGTGAATCAGAAAACAATGCACAAAATAATGAAAGTATTGAGTACATGTAAGCGAATAAAAAAGAACTTGGTTTGAATCAAAGGGCGCCTCTTATTTACACCACCTAAAAACTTATTTACACATGCCTCTACGGGTCGTAGAGGCCCCTACGGCCCGTAGAGAATGTCCCAATCATTCTCAATAATTGCCAATGATTGACAGTTATTGACTTTGACCCTCTACGACCCGTAGAGGCCCCTACAGGCCGCATAGGGTCACATGAATACTTTAACCTTCGTTTGGGATGGAATGAACGACTTTTAGGTTCGTTATTTGCGTTATAGACTTTTACTTTGTTACTGTTGTTGTCTCAATAAGCGTGGACGTCGTTTTTGTTTCAGTTGTCGTCTCAATAAGCGTGTACACCGTTTTTTGTTTCCATTGTCGTCTCAATAAGCGTGTAAGCGTATAACAAACATTTATATAATAGGCTTTTACTTTGTTACCGTTATCGTCTCAAAATGCGTGTAAGCAGTTTTTTGTTTCAGTTGTTGTCTTGATAAGCGTGTACGTCGTTTTTTGTTTCAGTTGTCGTCTCGATAAGCGTGTAAGCGTAAAACAAACATTTATATAATAGACATTTACTTTGTTACCGTTATGGTCTCAAAATGTGTGTAAGCGGTTTTTTGTTTCAGTTATCGTTTCGATAAGCGTGTAAACGTAAAACAAACATTTAAATAAATAAACAGACAAATATAAGCAAGCATTTCAAAACATAATATAAAAAAATATAATAATATTGTAAACAAGTGTACTAGAGAAATACATTAGATAAAAATAAAACTATTAGGGGGGCGACTGCTGTTGCGTGATGTCATCAATGGGCGGCGGCTCAGCGAGGACGACCCGGGCTCCTGTGAGGACGTTCCGGCATGGGTGCCTTCACCAGGCCGTGATAATAGTGCCAAACCCATAGACGCACGCCACTCCTCCTCGCTCGCAAGCAGGAGAGTGAGAGTCTGATCCACTCCCACCCGCCACTGGTCCATCTCCTGCTGCCACTGACGCGCCGCCACAGCCTCGTCCGCTATTAGCCGTATCTGATCCATCACGGTAGAAGTCATCCTCAGCACCGCCCTCCGCGTCTGACTCTGCCACGTCCATCATCTCAACCTCATCACGCCCCTCCTGAAGACCACGATGTACCAAAGGCTACGGTACATACTCCGGCTCACCCTTTGTAAAGGATCGATTTTGACAAAAACAACTAGTTGATCATACAAGTTTAACAAACCAGGTGCGGAAACCCTAGTTTGAGTACAAAATGATAGAAATCGAATCAGACACAATCAATCACCTTTTCAATCTCCATTTCATTAATAAACAATGTTAATCTTGCTTACAAATTAGGTTTACAATGAAATAATCAACTTCTAGAACCTTCCTAGAACACAGAGAGAACCTAGACTTGACACACACACACAAAAGGCAAAAGTTACTAACTAAACAAAATTTTCCACTTTATATAGACTGCACATTCGACCTCACGCTTAGGTCGAATATGTTCCTTCGACCTCTGATGTAGCTCGAATCAACAATATAGCTAATGTTGTTGACCACATAATTGAAGAACCATCACAATCCGGTGGTGCAAACTATAAATCTGTTCCTGCTCCAGTGTTATTTGAGAATCACAATTTGAATTCAGTAACACCGGAGAGTTTAGTGAAATCGGATTCATCATCGGACAATGAATCTAACACTTCTAGTATTGGAGATCCACATTCCGATGTAAGACCGATTCTCGGATTGAATGATGAAGGGGTGATTGCAGTAACTGATGATTCAGATACTGGAGATGAGAAACCTAAGGAAGGTAGTGATATTCCTATGGAAAATCACATAATTACAAATGAACCAAGATTACCTTCTCAGGTTTCACATCCTCAGGCAAATGCACATAGAGTGAGTCAATCAGTGAAGAAAACTGAGAAAAATGATTCAGTTGACAAATCTGTCAAGGTGTTCTATCGGATGGAAGGATCCGATAAGATAATCTCTGACGAGCAGTATCCAATCAAATTTGCAAATTATTCAAAAATTGATAAAATCTGGTAGGAGAGTACCATTTGGTTTTCTAAACATGAAAGGACCAATGATGTTCCTCCTGAATTTTTAAAGAAACTATATTGTGATACTCCTAAAGAACCAAAAGTTCACGTCACTGAATTCATTAAGCCAAAAGAGAAGGTAAACGGATTTAATGAACTAGGCTTACTCAAAGGACCCCGCTCCAATGAGTTTAAGGCGTAGGTGTGTTGATGATCAATACCCGGTCAATTCACTCGCTAAACCGCATGCTAAAAATGTCTTTGAAGAATACCGTGCATGCTTCAAATGTGGGGAGAGAGGGCATTTACTTGCTCACTGCTCGTATGTGAGACACAAAAGGCACGAAGTTGAGAAGAGGCAACCTTATAGAAGTCCGGTTAATAATCATAGTTATCCTCAAAGAAAGTTTGTCCCTCAAAGACCACCATTTTATAATCAAAATAATTACTTTCAAAGGAGGTAAAACCGTCAATTTGTCTATGATAATAGAAACCGGATTGCTATGGAAAAGAAACTGAAGAAACCTGTGGTGAACTCAACTAATGATAAACAGAAGGTTTTTCCTAAACCAGCTGTTAAATCATCGGTTGGACCTGTATCTGTTAAATCAGATAAGGTAACTAAGAAAGTTTCATTCACGAACGATACAAAGAAACCGACGGAGACACAAAAATCTCAGATTAGGATTCTGAAACGTTCTGAACAATCTTGGTCACCAACGGGTTCTCCAGGTGCCTCTACATCAACTGCAAATGTCAAAACTCAAAGTGAGAAAGGTTTGAAAGATCAGAAAAAGATCGATTCAAAACTAAGTGTTTGTGAGAATGAATCTTTGAAGTCTAATATTCAAAGACCCAAGACCAAACATGCTTGGGTCCCCCGAAAGAACTAATTGCTTTCTTGATTTGTGCAGGGAGCTCCAGCTGGCCCTGTTAGCAGTCTTTGGATTGTCGACAGTGGAGCTTCTGAGCACATGACCGGAGATTTAGCGCTGCTATTTGACATCAAGAACATTAATGGTGGGTATGTAGCATTTGCAGGAAACAAAAGCGGTTATATTACGATGGAAGGGAGTGTTAGCAATGGGATTGTGAGTTTTGATTGAATTTCGTATGTTAAGCAAATCGATTATAATCTGTTGAGTGTCAGCCAAATTTGTGACAAATAGTTTTCAGTACACTTTGACGATAAATTTTGCTATATTCTCAAACCCGGTTTCGTCATACCAAAAGAATGGATCATGTTGAAAGTACCAAGAGTGAACAATTTGTACATTATTGATATGAGCAAAGAAATGACAACTCAGGGCCAAGTAACGTGTTTTCAATCTAAAGCTACAGAAAAAGAATCGATTATGTGGCACAGAAGGATGGGACACATTCACCTTAGGAAGATGGATCATTTGGTGAAGAACGGGCTTGTTAAAGGAGTTAATGTGAAGCATTTTCATCTCAACGACAAATGTGTGAGTTGCAAAAAGGGGAAACAACACAAACAGTCCCACAAACCAAAGAAAGTAAACTCTGTAGAAATGCCACTTGAGCGTTTGCATATGGATCTTTTCGGACCTGTCAAGCGTAAGAGTTATTGTGGAGAGCTTTACTGTCTTGTGGTTATAGACGACTATTCAAGATTCTCTTGGGTGATGTGCATGGAACACAAAAGTGAAACATTCAATAACTTGAAGGTTCTGTTCACCCGATTGGAAAATATCTACAGTTTGAAGATCAAACGAATTCGTAGTGACAACGGGACAGAGTTCAAGAATTCTCAGATGGATGCACTCTGTGAAGACAAAGGAATTCATCAAGAATATAGTGCTCTGTACACTCCACAGCAGAACGGTGTTGCAGAAAACAAAAACAGGACTCTAATAGAAACGGCACTGACAATGCTTGCGGATTCGAATCTTCTAGTAATGTTTTGGAATGAAGCCATATACGCAGCTTGTTACACATTGAATCGTGTATTAACGGTGAAGAAGTTTGGCAAAGCTTCTTATGAGCTGTTATATAAACGAAAGCCGAATTTGGAGTATTTAGAACCTTTTGGGGCACCCTGTACGATGTTGAATCCGACTGAGAAGTTTGGACCGAAAGCTGAAGAGGGATACTTTGTTGGATATGCAACCCCACTTAAACGGGTATTCAACAAAAGAACTCGACAGGTTGAGGAGTGGGCGAACGTAGAAGTACAACGTTACACTCAGAACGTACAAGGCAGTGGTCCTGACTGGATGTTTGACTATAAAGATTTCTTTGAGTCATTCAATCTAGATAACTTGGTTGAAGAGGTTGTTCTACGAGTTTACTACGAGTGTGAAAATGCAGTGACTTCACCGTTGGTGTGTCCGATCACCGTAACTCCTCCAGCAACTTCTAATGATACCAACGTTCCTGCTAATGAAGAAGAGGTTATCCAAGAAGTTTCTACTACTCTTGATACTTCAGAGTCAGAAGATGATGAAGAAATTTTCAGTGAAGCCATTCTAGATCATGCTACGGAGGAACCACCAGTGAACCCAAATCCAGATGTTGCTTCATCGTCTAATACGGGTAATGATCTGGATCTGACCGAAAATCTAACTACTCAGACGGGAGTTCAAGTTCCTGATCATTCGGAATCTTGGATTCATCAGATTCACCCGCTCGAGCAAGTTATTGGTAATCCCGGAAGCAGTGTGATGACTAGAGGACAACTTCGTCGTGCAACTTCACATGACAATATCGATACCCTAGCCCTGTATGCTCAAATTCAAAAATCTGGTTGTCAAAATGATTGGTCCTTTGCTTGTTATGTTTCGCAGGTTGAGCCGCAGACGTACAAGGATGCTTTACTAGATGATTCATGGGTTGAAGCTATGCAAGAGGAATTGTTGCAGTTTAAGAAACTGGGAGTTTGGACACTTACAGATTTACCTCCAGGAAGGAAGAAGATTGGAACGAAGTGGGTTTTTAAATGTAAGAAAGATGATCGAGGCGTAATCCTAACTGAAGGAATAGACTATAATGAAGTCTATGCACCCGTGGCACGTATAGAAGCTATTCGAATGTTTCTAGCATATTCTTCCTATAAGAAGTTCAAGGTGTATCAGATGGATGTGAAGAACGCGTTTCTATACGGTGTGGTCAAGGAAGAGGTATATGTTGGTCAACCACCAGGCTTTGAAGACCCTATCCACCGGGATAAGGTTTACATACTCAACAAAGCACTCTATGGGTCACACCAAGCTCCACGGCAATGGTATGAGGAGCTGAGCACGTACCTACTTTCAAAGGGATTCAAACGAGGTTTGGTAGACTGTACCCTGTTCACAAAAAGAACAGAGGGTGACTTGCTTCTTGTTCAGATATATGTTGACGATATTATTTTTGGATCAACTAATGAGCTTTTATGCGGGGAATTTGAAAGAGTCATGCAGGAAAAGTTCGAGATGAGTGCAATGGGGGAAATGCAGTTTTTCCTAGGTTTGCAGGTGGATCAATTGCCAACGGGCATCTTTATTCACCAGACGAAATACGTATCTGAAGTCTTGAGCCGGTTCCCGATGGAAGATTCAAAGCCTATGGATACCCCGATTTAACCTAATCACGGGATTGGAGTTGACTCTAAGGGGGAGCTTACAGACCCATTCACTTATAGAGCCATTGTCAGATCCTTAATGTATCTAACGGCATCTCGCCCAGACATAAAGTTCGCAACATGTCTCTGTGCTAGATTCCAATCGAAGCCGAAACAGAGTCACCTAACAGCTGTCAAGCAAATCCTGATATATCTGAAGGGTTGTCCGTCAAGAGGACTTTGGTACCCTAATGATGATAATTTTGACTTTGTTGCTTTTAGTGATGCAGATTGGGGAGGCAGTGACAAAGACAGCAAATCCACAACGGCTGGATGTCAATTCTTTGGGAGCAGGCTCGTGACCTGGCAACGTAAGAAGCAGACAACATTTGCAATATCTACTTGCGAAGCCGAATACGTGGCAGCCTCGAGTTGCTGCTCACAGGTTTTATGGATTCAACAGCAGATGCGCGACTACGGTTTGCAATTTCTTAAAATTCAAACTCATTGTGACAATGAAGCCGCCATAACACTCACTAAAGACACGGTTAATCACTCTAAGGCTAAGCACATCCGGATTAAGTATCACTTTATACGTGATTGTTATGCCAAAGAGTTGATTGATATGGTCAAAATCCACACTGACTATCAGAGGGCTTATTTTTTTACCAAAGCTTTTGAAAAATCAAGATTCGAATTTTTACTAAAAGCTAATGGTATAAAAGAAAAACAAGACTAATCATCACCTCGGTTTATCACTTTTTATTTTTAAATTTTAGGCTTTACTGTTTTTCAGAAAAATCAAAAACCCAAAAATATGTTTTTACATTTTAGGGGGAGTCTTTATTTTCAGAAAAACCAAAAACATCAAAAAATCCAAAAAGCCATAAAAATCAGAAAAACCCAAAATGATTTTCCAGGAGAAAAAGAGGAAATGATAGTACATCAGTGGAGATCTGACACATGCTAAAGAATTGAAATGCTATATAAGGCGTGTGTTGATTCTTGTGATGTCCTGGTAGGCTTCGTAGAGTTATTACTGCATGCCTTAGTGATACAAACATAACGAACTACTTGCTAGTGGTTGAACACCTCATGGGCATATGGTCTTAGTACCGTAATTTTGTTTGATAGGGTTGCCAAAATATGAGGTTTCGGGTCGTTATGTTAATTGTTATCCGGGGTATCTTTATTGATCTTTTGTCGTATTGATTTACGGACCTAGATTCAATCAAGATATTTGCTAAGAAGAGCTTATATGCCAAAACCTGAAAGTTACCGAATTGAGGAACTTAATGTATAATAATGATCAAAGATCATTTAATGCATCATATCAATTCTTTGATGAAAATCTTTGATTGATATCAGCCTCAACCTGGTATATATGCACATGTTACTCTGCTGCATTAATTTGCTGACCTGTATACCTCTGTGCTATGTATCTTGTAATATAACGGATAACATTTGGCATAATCACGCGTTACGACGAAGCTTTGTGCAAATTCCTTGATCCGAGAGTATGTCGTGTGCGTGGGAACCATAAGGCTGTTAGTTGTAATACACCTAATTGCGTATCATTTTAAAGTACTGCATAACAGTCTGCATGTGAGCTTATGAGGATAACAATATCAGCAGTTGGCGGATCACATATTGTCTTTAATGATAATAAACAATAAAGATCAACGGTGTGATCAGATTTGTCAGACACTGATATGATCCTCTTACCGGAAATCACAAAATGTTTACTGCTTTATGTTTACATTTCTGCATTTTACATTCATTTTCTGCAAAATATACAAAAACTCAAAAAGATTTTAGGTGTGCTTTAGCATAAATTTCAGAAAATCCAAAATTTTTAGATTTCTGTATTATTTTTGATATCCGATGGTGATTGATAGTTATTTTCTGAAGTTTGATAGACCAATTTGAGTTTTGTATCATTCAAATAAAAATGATGAATGTTTGAAAGTTAAAATGTGTGAAAATGTTTAAACGGGATTTGATTTTGAGATTTGGTAAAATTTTCAGAAACCCAATTGTACATTCACCCCTTCGGTGGGTCGAAGGTGCATTTGAGTCTACATTCGAACCTATAAGTAAGGTCAAATGAGAGTGTTCTTATGAGTTTAGCTCATTCGAGCCGTTCAGTTTCATTCGAACCTTTCACTAGGGTCGAAGGAAGCTTGAAGTTTCTCATTCGAACCCCAACAAGGGTCGAATGTGGAAACCTATATATATATGCTCCTCTCTTTCGAACCCTCAAAAAAAATTTCAAATTTCTGGCATAAGGACACCTTGTTGCTTTTGCCTTTTACATATTATAATCTTGTTCCCTGATTGTTCCTGATCATTTTTATTCATAATACACAAGTATTGGAGCATTAACAAGCACAGATTCTTTGATTTTGTATCTGGAACCCTAGCTTACTAATTGGACCTTTTAATGCCTTGTCTAGGATCAATTGATGATTGATATCTTATTTCGATAGTTTTAGGGGATAAACAAAAATCTAGGATTAAAACACATTAGATTGGTTAATTGATGATTTGAATATTCGAAACCCTAGATTTTAGGTAAAAACTATCTAAAACAAGTTAATTGTTAAAATTGAAAGTTGCTTAGTGTTAGTCGGCCAGTTTAGAACTTAAACAAACAAAATGTGATGATCAAATTGACTGAATTGTGATTTGGTAATTTTTGAACCATAAACAGTCAGGTTCGACCAGATTCATGGGGTCGAATGAAGCCTTTCAAGGTCGAAGGAAGGCCAACTAGTCGAATATGAATGTTTAAGAGGTCGAAAGAAGAATTAAGGGTCGAATGAACATTTTTATTAATATGTTTATCTCATTCGAACCAGAAATTCTCATTCGAACTATCAGAATTCTTCATTCGAACCCACGTATGGGTCGAAGGAGAAGGTTTTTGACCAAAATTCAATTTTTGTCCGATTTTGATAAATTTTATGTTTGTTTTGCAGTTTTAAATGGATGATCAACAGAATCCGGAGAAACAAGTTGCTATATCAGAAAAACCTGCTGAGAAAGCCAAGGAGGAAGAGTTGCTTTTCGAAGCAGCACACAATTGTTGTGCGTTCATTGTAGAAGTTAAGCAACACACCGAATTTTCTGGAATTGTGGACTTTCTGAGATGAAGCAGAGTAATATATGCTATTGCAACAACAACAACCATCTACAAAGATCATCAAATAGATTTTTGGAAGAATGCTCGAATTGATTTCTGGGATAGCAAAACTGCCATTGTGAGTAAGATTCAAGGAGAACTTGCCATTGTTACAGAGAATGACATACGAGAAGCTTTAGATCTGAAAGATTCTCCTACTGATCCCAGAGTATTATCATGGATTGAACAGAGGAAATGTTTTCTAAGAATGAGGTATAACGGTCATATCACAGATGGTCTGCTACACAAAGCCAAGCTGTGTCCTCAGTTTAAGTATTTTGTACACGTGATCTTACATGTATTCGGACCAGTTCGTGGGGGATACGATGTGATGAGGAAGAGTATTAGTTCGTTGGTGGTTGCTTTGATTCTGAACAAACCATTCAATGTATCGGGAATGATTCTTGATCATATGATGGAAGTGTTGAAGGGACTGAAGGTTGATAAGTTTTTGATGTACCCGAGGTTTTTACAAATGATTTTTGACAGAAAATATCCCAAATTGAAGAAAGATCCTAAGCAAGTTGTAGTGCAAAGTCACATGAATTTGAGCACTTTGAGCTGAATGAAGGGTTATAAAGGTATTCCAGAAAATGAAAGACCTCCATACAAGAATCTGTTTGGACATCTGATCAATCCAGACTTCAAGGATCCAGGTGAAAACAAAGCAAGAAATGATAATAGTGAATCTGATAATGATGATCCTCTATTTCCAGTATATCCTGATGCAAAGAGAAAGCATCAAGTGAAGAACAAAGGTGCTAAGTTAGGGACAGGAAAAGGAAAATCAAAGATTGTAGAAGTTGAAACAACAAAGAGGCAAAAGAGTGTTGCTAGAAAGAAAACTGGTAAAACCAAGACCATGTTAGTTGATGAGGAGTCTGTTGATTATGAAGAGACTCAAGATGATGAGGAATGCGATTCTGGAAACGAAAACATCAAATCCACTAAGCCCAAGGCCATTGAGGCTGGTGAGATTGAAAGTCTGAATAAAGCTATATAAGACCAACAATAGAAGAGTCCAATTGCTGTTGATGAAGATGAACGTGATCTTGGGATTGATGATCAAGATTTTGTTGGATCTCCTGTTGTGGGTGAAAAGATAAAGAAGCCAAAGTTCAAAACCATGGCTAAAAGAGATAACAAAGATAATCCAAAGAAAAAGAGGGATAGAGAAGTAGAGATGTTGATTGCAGGTAAGAAAGTGCCTAAGATTGGAACTTCAAGAGCTACTACTCCTGTTACATCCCCAAGTGCAAAGAAACAGAAGAAATCAGCTAAAGAAACATCTGTTAATCCTCCTCCAGACTTTGAAA
Organism: Ambrosia artemisiifolia; assembly: GCA_032199755.1. Lineage (NCBI taxonomy): Eukaryota > Viridiplantae > Streptophyta > Magnoliopsida > Asterales > Asteraceae > Ambrosia > Ambrosia artemisiifolia. Next base: position 31,291,016 of record CM063521.1, read on the forward strand.
CTACATTGGAGAATGTGTTAAAAAAATTTCAGAAGAAAAAGTCTCTTATTGCTGAATCATCCTCACCACAAGTTACTGTTTCAAGTGATGTGATGGAAATAGTTAACAAGAGGATTGATGATATGATGAAAGCATTCAATGCTCAACAGCAGGAGATAGAAAAGTTGAAAAAGAATGAGGAGACAATGCTGAAGATTGTAGTGTCATCCAAAGAGAATCAAGATGAATTAGAAGAGAAGTTGAAAGAACTTCAGGAGGACAATAAAATGTTGTTGACTCGAGGGAAAAGAAATTCTAAAAAGATTAAAGTGTTGCGGATTGAGAACACAAAGATTCGAGCAAGAAACAAAGAAATGAAGAAACTTTTGGATGATTTGTACTCGAAAGCTCCTCATCTTAAAGGAACTGAAGAAGAAGATAAGGAGGATGATAAGGAAAAGGTTGATTTTGAAGACTCGGATGATGATAAAGAAGATGATGACGAGTCTGGTGATGAATCTTCAGAGGATGATGATGCTGGAGATAAGTCGGGTAATTATAAAAAGAATGATAAAGCTGATGATGATGATTCTGATGAAGATGATGATGTAGACAAGTTCAGATATGAAGAGAGGAAGAATAAGAAAGGTGAAACAGGTGAGTCTACTTCAAAGAAGACGCCTGGAGAAAATGTTGATGATGATGACATCTTCTGGACTAAAAAGATCAAATCTTTATCAGAAGAGGATAAAAGATTGTACAGAGAAATGCTAAAGTAAAAGGTCTGGACTATTGAATTGACTGGAAAATTTCCAGAAATCTTTGAATCTGAAGACATGAGGTATGAGCTTGAGTATAATGATCCTGATTTAGAAGAAGGTGAAGTGTCTGCAGCAGTTGCAAAAGAAATCTTGGATGGTTTAGCATTACAGGTTGGAAAGACACTAGAGGAGATAATGAATGAACAGGTGATTCCAAACATTCTTGAAATGGATGCTGGTAATCATTCTGATGATAAACAAACTCCAGAACGTGAGGAGATTGAGATTGAAGACATAACTCATGAAGAATACCCAGAGTACTTCAGAGACAGGGAGAATGTGGTGTTTCCAGATCTTAATGAACAAACTTTGAAAGAAGCTGAAGATCTTGCAAAGAAGAAGAGTGAAGAGTTTGTGAAACAAGTGTTTAATGATCCAAGTCAGAAACCAACTGGTGAGCAATTTGATGATTTGAAAACATTACTAAAGAATTTGAAAGAAAAAGATGATAAAAGACCAAAACCAGAAGCTCAATGAGGATTCTACAAGTATCATAATCAGTTGTTCCAAGGAAGAGCATTAGGCTGGAAGTACTTGAGGCAATTGAAGTGTATTGGTGTTAAGTGGGAGAAGGGAATCCTGTATTTTTACAGATTCCATGATCTGAAAACTCTACCGTACTGGGCGGTAAGAGGTGTTTGTAGATTCACAATGACTGGAGCTTCTGCGAACTGTGATGTGGTGGGTTGGTTTGCGGATAAGATGACTTGGGAAAGTAGAACGAGATGGGATATGTTCAAACCTCAATATCCAAAGAGAAAAGTTCACAAAAAGGTTGATCTTGCTATAGGGTTTGAAGAAGGTTACGTTAAAGTATAAACCTCCAGTGGTGATGAAGAAGATACCATTGATGCCAATTCAGCAACACTTTAGTACTGAATTCATCATGTGGTACTATGACTGGAGAACGGCTGAAGCAGTGATTCTTTTGCAAGATAAGAAGGGAGAGTATAAGAAGATTCTTGTTTTTGATCCGATGTGGATCATTAACTGTTCATACGAAGATATCATCATGCTTTACTATAACCCGATCTATTGTGAGGAGAAAGACGTTGAGCAAGCTATGAAGTATCATCGCGTCGTTTGTTTCTGTTTTGCGTATGATGTGAACGCTGGATGTAACTTGGAGAAGAAATTGGGAAAATATGTGAAAGTTAATGAAGTGAAGAAAAGATCGACTAAACGTCAACTTGAACTGGAGATGAGCAAAGAAAAGAAAAGGCAGCTCAGAATCAAGTTGATGAACAAGATAATGGATCATGAACGTCAACAATCCAAGCAATAGTCGAGGGGGAGTTTGTAGATGCACGAATTGCGACTAGTGCTTTTGGATTGTCAATATAAGCCATTTTGTATAAAACGTTGGGTCGAAGGTGACTAATATATAGGTCGAAGGAAGATATTGATGGTCGAAGGGAGCTAATCAAGACATGTTCTATGTTCGAGCTTATCAGAGGTCGAAGGAACACATTCAACCTATATGAGGGGTCGAATGTGCAGGTCTATATAAAGTGAAAATTTTGTTTAGTTATTAACTTTGGTCATTTGTGTATGTGTGTCAAGTCAAGTTTCTCTCTGTGTTCTAGGAAGGTTCTAGAAAGTGTTTATTTGGTTGTAAACCTAATTTGTAAGCAATATTATCATTGTTTATTAATCAAATGGAGATTGAAAAGGTAATTAATTGTGTCTGATTCGATTTCTATCATTTTGTACTCAAACTAAGGTTTCCGCACCTGGTTTGTTAAACTTGTATGATCATAATAACTATTTTCATCAAAAACGATCCTTTACACTTTCCTATAAAAATCCCACAACCCCATACATGCAAAACACAATCATTTCCTTCACCATAATCCTCCTCTTCCATTAATATATATTAGAGTTCTTAAATCTGGTCCAACTAGTAAACCGGTAAGGAGATCGGTTCGACATCCAGTACAATTATGAAAACAATGCAAATTAGTAAGTTGTTTTCTCTTTCCAATTATTCTTCCTTTTTACAATCACTTAGTTATGTTAGCACTTATCACAATATTGTCCATAACGGTTGTTTCATCATCTTTTTTCTCTCGTCACTATATGTGATTCTTTTATGCATTCTGTTGTTTTTCAATTTTCTAATAAAAAACGGGTTATGTATTGAAGCCGATCAAGAGATATTTTCTAGATATAAGAGAAAAACACACAAGTTATGCCGGTGGTTTCGCTACTAGACCAGCGGGAGTGTGAGAACCAAGTGCCTAACAGGTCGATGACTGTCAGATCAGTGAATTAGATTGGGTGGTTTGACCAGACTTCAGTTTTTTTTAAATATCATTTTATGATTACTTTAGTATTTCAAACAAAATATATTTATTTATGCAAGTCTTTATATTTTATCAAAATAACAAATCCACACCAAAACATAACCATTGATCAAGTATATCACGCGCACGTGTACACACACATATGCATGCGTGCACTTACACACATACATATATATACACATCTATACATTTATTTTTTATTTATAATTTATAAGGACATCTGATTCTCGTGGTTTTAGTGGACCGGTAAGAGAACTGGTTTGTTGTCCCACCCGATTCAAAAAATATAAAATTGTACAATATGCATCATTAAGAGTGAGTATATGTTATGGAGAAACCATTACGGATTGAAACCATATGGTTTTAAACCTAGTTTGATTCTCAGTTTTGCGTATACAAAAAAGGGTTTCTTCTTTTAGAAAATAATTAGATTTTTTTTTATAAGTAGTGGAATTATGTTAAATAAAGATGAGTATTTTTAGAAGGCTTGTGTAATTGTAAGTGTTAATGGATGATGGAGCTTTAAATTTTTTTTTATGTGAGGATTGAAAGTCGCATGACCCTTAAAACGAAGGGAGTCGGATCAATACATATCAATTTAACGAAACATGTAAATTTACACTACTGAGTAAAAAAAAATAGGAGGGTCAGGGCACCTCCGGCCCTCACTATGCTTCGCCCATGCTGGAGGGAGTATCGAGAGAGTTTCTAAATTGTTGTAGAACTCCATCTTCGAGGATGACAAACTTAGTCTAGTCTGCTTGTAGGGATGGCAGATTTTGTTTATTTCATAAAAGTTTACAAGGTTTTGATCCATAGACATACATACCTGATATAATACATGAAAGTTTAAAATAAGTCCGCTATCTCTACAAGTGGACTAGGCTAAACTCATCAATCTTAGAGATGGACTTCTACAACAAGTCATAAACTCACCCAATGGCAAAGCTTGGTTTGCGAAACGGTGGGGGCCGGACTCAATTTTTTCGATCGGTAGTGAAAAATTGGTGGGGGCCGGACTCAACCCGGGCTCAATTTACCTATAAAAATCGCAAATTTCTATCACTGCGCCAGAAAACAGGGAAGCCAGAGCCACCCCTGGCCCTTCTTAACCTTCCCCCTTGAACTCACCCATACTCCCACTTAGATAACACTTACAACCGCACAAGCCACCTAAAGCCATTCTATCTTTATCCTAAAAATCTCTTGCTATTTTAAAAAGTATATATGTTCCAATAACTTTTCAATTTTTTTAAGATTTAATTAAGGAAAGTTATATTCTGTACCTAATCTATATATATATATAAAACAAAGCCCTTTTGCTGACGTGGCGTCCAATGGTTACTTCAATCCCCCTTTGAAATTGCCACGTGGCATTGTAATTGAAAGGTTTTGATGGTTTTCAATAATTTTGCTTTTTAAGCAAGAATTTAGTGTAAAGGAGAAAACCCTCCGAACCCTAAAAATCTTCAAACTAAATCCCACGACCTGTTTCATTAGTTAATCAATTGCTCCTGTTGTTCACCTCATCCCTAAAACGATCACAGACGAAATCAAACAAGGGTTTATAATTTATTTATACAACTGATCCCTCAATCGAGCAACAGTTTCTGTAATCAGTGAACGATCACAGATGAAATCAAACAAGGGTTTATAATTTATTTATACAACTGATCCCTCAATCGAGCAACAGTTTCTGTAATCAGTGAACGATGTCACCTCTAGAGTACCTATATTCTCTTCGTAATACTCACCCAGAGCTCTCCGATTGGTACAATACGCTTGCAGATCTCTACTAACGGAAGTTATGGCATCAACTCACTCTAAAACTCGAACAATTCGCCGCACTCACTGTTTTTCAGGTATCTTTTACATATATTGTTCTCGATTTTGGATAGTTTTTCTTTATTAATGATAAATTGGGATAGAGATCTAAGTTAGGACATATACTACTAATAGAACTATAGAACACAAGCTGTTGTAATATTCATGTTCACAGATCATTGTTACTGAACACAAGCTGTTGTAATTTGTATTAGATTTTTTGGATTCATCTCTGAACATATCGGCAAACATGTATCCTCCAGACGCCGTCATCCGGTACTTTTATAACCCTTTTATATTTCGATATATTACGGTACTTTTATAACCCTTTTATATTTCGATATATTATGATTCACTTTATTTGTTGGGAAATTTGATTGGTAGATAATATTTGGTTTGTTCCATAAACATTTTAGTTATTCTGTGTACAGTTATTAAGTTATGGAATATGAAAATGGTTTTGTAGATTGAAATCTTGAAGCGGTTGCAGCGAGAAGTGTTTACGGATATTATGAAGCTCAGGGACAGACATGATAAAGTGGAGCAAATATTGTCGTTTATATCGGCTAAAACGAGTCCGTTTGATAGTTTGATGATCCTGCGTATGGAGTTCGTCTTTTCGATAAATCCACCCATGAAAGGTAAAGTTTGAAACTTTGAACCTTGGTTTAACCATGGATGGCAGTTTTTTTCTGATTACATTTGTTTTTGTTTCGTAAAGGGTGATTCCAAAAGTTCTAGGAACAAAACCGAATGGATATAATGTGAGGCATGCTTTTGAAGAGTCTGCATTGGTAAAGATCGACTCAAATTCGGACCGGAAATTCATTCGTCTTCTATTAAAATGACGGTAAAGTTATTATTTATATTTATACTTATACTGTTAATGTATGCTTATTGGTCTTGGTTTTGTTTATAGATATAAGATGATGTTCTTTCATTTGTTGTATTATGGAACTAAATATTGTTTAAATTGTTTGAATTGTCTGTACATCATCTTTAATGTTTTTATGCATTTGCAAATAATCAGTTTCACAAAAACTACCTATTTCAAACAATATTTATTGAGATTTGAGTTGTATAGATATGTTTTTATGCATTTGCAGACAATATTAATCATCTTAGTGTGGGCTAAAAATTCTGCACCGTTGTCGTTAAAATTATGCATTGTTTTGGTAAAAATACTGCATTGTGTGGGTTAAAATTCTGCACTATTACGGTTAAAATCTGCACTGTTTTGGGTCAAAATACTGCATTGTTTGGGTCAAAATACTTCATTGTTTGGGTTAAAATTCTGCACTGTTTTGGGTCAAGATACTGCACTGTTTGGGTTAAAATTCTGCAATGTTATGGTCAAATTCTGCACTGTTTGGGTTAAAATTCTGCAATGTTATGGGTCAAATTCTGCACTGTTTGGGTTACAATTATGCACTGTTATGGTTCAAATTCAGCGTGTGGGTTAAAATTCTGCACTGTTACGGTTAAAATCTGCACTGTTTTGGGTCAAAATACTGCATTGTTTGGGTCAAAATACTTAATTGTTTGGGTTAAAATTCTGCACTGTTTTGGGTCAAGATACTGCACTGTTTGGGTTAAAATTCTGCAATGTTATGGTCAAATTCTGCACTGTTTGGGTTAAAATTCTGCTATGTTATGGGTCAAATTCTGCACTGTTTGGGTTAAAATTCTGCTATGTTATGGGTCAAATTCTGCACTGTTTGGGTTAAAATTCTGCACTGTTATGGGTTCAAATTCAGCAGTCTTTTGGGTTAGTTTTACACATTGTATGTGGTTAAAATACTCTCAGATTGGGATAAAGTGCTGCACCTATCGGGGTTAAATTACTGCAATCTAATAATTGTCAACTTCGTACGCAGGGGTCAAGAAATTGATGAAGAAAATGAGTATTTTGGACTCTTAATAGCTATGGTTGTTGCCTCTCCTAATAATTGGGCTTCTTTTCATTTGTTAAGAAGAATATGTCGTGCTCTGTTTTATCGTCACAAAGGTTAAAATTCGGACCGGAAATTCATTCGTGTTCTGTTTTATCGTCGCAAAGGTTAAATCGGTTACATGAAGTTTGGGTCGGTGGGCTGTTTCAAAAATGAAGCCTGGTAGTCGCTGAAAACGAAGATGGTTCCACTTCTCAAGTTGATGTTCCACAAGTCAAGGTACGGGTTTTGTGATAATATGTTAAGATTTGAAATAGTAAAAAGATATATGTTTCATTGTTGTAATAATCTGTTAATATTTGAAATATTAAAAAGATAAATGTATGAATAAAGTAAAGTATTAATCTGTTAAGATTTGTTATATTGAAAGGACATGTGTTTCATAATTATAATAATCTGTTATCTGTTATCAGTTTCAATAGTTAAAAGATATGTATTCTTTAAATTTTAAATATAAGAATACATATACGATTTATAATAGTAACATTGTTTCAGATTTAAGATATATCAATACATAAGGTTAGAATCACATCTTCTTCATCTTTATTAATTTCATTAGTTTATTTTGAAAAGCTATGTTTGATACTTCATTATTTGCAAAATTAGGTTTTCCTCGATTCGAGTACGAGTTATATTATTCATCATTGTTAATATATATCTGCACAAACTCAGTTAGGTTATGTGAATTTGCTGCTCAAAATAAAAAAAAGGTAATACTCATATCTTTCATTTTTTCTTCCAAATGATTATTTATTTGTTTCTATCAGCTTTTAATCTAGGTACTAAAACTTTATTTTTATTGTTCTTCTTTTATGGTCATCTGACTTGGTGGCGACGGCTTAATAGGTTCATCTTGAACCGACAATTAGGATCTTTGTCTTCGTGCTGTCATCTTCAATCAGTATGTTTTATTTATGTTTTAATTTACATGTAAAAGTAATTGTTGATTGTTTAATTGTTTTTTGATTTCAGATACGGCGTGAAATAGCCGAGATAGTAAAACAACGACGTAAGTTCGAGTACCGACTCAAATGACCGAGTCCTTTAAAGCAGGATTACATAGCCTATATCGACTACGAGAAGGCTATTGATGCTTTACGAATACTACGTAAGAAAGCTGTTATGCGTGAACTGAAGAAGGACAGCGAAAAAGGTGGTTTGAAGATGAAACAGAGTTATTCGGATTTCGCTGGAGTGTCGAGGATCGTTGAGGTTTATCGATTGGCGACGAATCGGTTTAAAGGAGATATTGAGTTGTGGTTTCAGTATTTGGAGTTTTGTAGGCAGAGGGGGAATGGACATATGAAAAAGGTATATACATAATATATATGTATTAATTCATGTTTGTGGATGTGTGATTAGTTTAAGTTATTTAGGTTTCTGTTTTATGCATTGTTGGTTAATAATTACTAGAACTATAGTGGTGGAAATAGGTTGGAAGTATGTTTTTTAGGATTGGTTTGATTAGTGGTTTAAGCGAATTAGGTTGAGTTAATGTACAAGGAAGTCATAATATTTTCCAGGTGATTGAATTCTTCAATTATGTTGTCAAATGACTTAGGACTGGCTTAAATTGGATATAAATAGGTTTTGGGTCGGGTCAACGAAATACTTTGGGTATTTTTAGTATTGACTTGGCTATTATAGGTTAACTAATTATTTTAGACTTACTTCTCTTAAGATTATCAGTCATTTAGTCCTAAACGCTAAATTATCATCTATTCACAAAAGATAAGCCTTACATGAATTGGATAACCATGGAAATGGAATGAGTATACTTTATAAGTTTATAGTAGCTGGAACATCACATAGGCTTCTATGGCTTCCAAATTCAACAAAGGAACAACTATTACCAAACCAGCAACAAATGAGGTATGTACCAGCATTCCAACTTATTTATGGCATGTGTATATCATTTAAAAAAAGGACAACGTTACTCAAAAGAAAAAAAGGAATAAAGCCCCAAACATAACCATGACTAACTGCCTAGAATTGATTTCCATAAACTACCTGTATAAGTTCCAGTCCTTAAAAGGGGGAACAAGCCCCAAACATACCATGACTCAAATCGAACTACAAAAAACAATACATATTCTTCTCTTAGATATATAGACAAACATATACAAATCTATTGAATATTTAACTGCATAGAATGAAGACGAAGGTTTGTTTAATTTGGAAGGAAATTAGGAAAAGCTTGCATTGGGAAAGAAATTTCGGGTAGTAGCTCTTGATCTCTCCATTGGAACTACTGGCAATTTGAAGAACAAAGAGGGAGATTTTAGACATAACTGAATTCGGTTTATGTGTGTTCTTATATGCTGCTGCATATAGCATGTAGAAACAAAGACAAAACGATAGTAAGAAACAAAGGAAACGGTCTTACAACTCTTATTAACTTGGGTAATCGTTAGTATGCATTAAGGCTGAATCATCAATTAGACATTTATAATCTTTTGCAAATTGATGTGTGGTAAGATCACTGTCTATTGGCATATCACAAATTCACACTCCATTTTTGTATGTCACACAGATAGTTTTAGATGTTTATTTAATTTATCACAAATGTTGTGATATTTAAAGTTTTCTCTTAAAATCTTTTTGCATCAACCTGGTCATTTGACTGTTCTTTATTTTTTTTTTCAAATTTTGTTATGCACTTGAATTCTAGCCAGACAAAAACATGATGTTTGCATTTACTATCTCACTATTGGGGACTAAGGTTCCACCTTATTTTGTTTCAATGGTTTTATTCTTTTTTTTTTAACTTATTGTTCTTGCAGGAGGATTTATGGAAGCAAATCTTCCCTGTCGGGATAGAGGTATGTGCCACCGTTGGTGTTTAATTTGTTGTTTTGTTCTTTGTGTAGGCTACTTACTGGTTTTACATTTTAATGACAGTGGGACCAGCTTGACTTGCTCGCTGAATACAATTGGTGTTTTAAAAATCTGGAAGTGAGTAACACTTCATTGATTGTTTAGTTTCCAAAAAGAATTTTTTTTATATGTTTCTTTTACCAAATTTTTGTCACCTTGTGAAATTAAACATGTGAATTTGTAAGAAATAGAACTCAGCAAGGTTTATTATCTTTGTCAAACCATTTAGGATGCATTTCAAGAGGGCAGGGTATTACATGGGAAGAACGTCTACCTCTTCAGCTGTACAGAGCGTAAGTAGACATGACACTCAGTTTTTTAGATTTTGAACCACATGCTTGCACCCTTCAGTTTAGAATGTTGTCTGATGTATCACGCTTTATACATTTTGGTTAAAAAAGATGTTAACATCTACGCCCCAATAAAAATCAAGACCTTCATACTCTTTATTCTTTGTTCTGTGGTTTAACATACCTTTATTTTTCTTTGTTACAGCACAATTGCTCTTCTTCAACGGTCAATCAAAAGTAACCTGCATACCTGTAGTGGTAGCGGTAAGTATAACAATTTTCCCCCATTTTACTGTTTTACATCCTGCAAGATTTGCATATGGTCTATGGTGGTCTGGGTTATAGGTGGTAGTTTCGTATCATTATCTGTAAATGTGCCGATTTTGTTTTTTTTCCAACTGAATGGGTTAGTTAAAGACCGTTAAAAGGGGAATGGGTCAGATCGTAATTGATGTTATGACAAAAACAATAGAGTCATGATTTATGTGTCTTTGCATGTTATGTTAAGTCAATAATATTTTGCCATTTGTCTTTGTTGATTGTTTCTATTTTTTTTCCTCTTAAATATTTTATGTACTCTTGAGCAGATTGTGTCCCCATTTCCTCCTCCTGATAAGATTGGAATTAACTCTGTACAAAGGGAGTCTGAAGAAATTGTTGACATGAAGAAGATGAAAATGGATTGGGTCCCATATATCCCATTAGCAAAATGGTAGTGGTTTCTTTTATATGGAAGACCATATTTGATAAATTCTAATTAATGATCATATTTTGTTGCTGGTTACATTGATATAAATTTATTTTTTACAGGGGTGCTTAAGTTGAACGACTCAAATCTCAAATCTTTACCTTCCTGTGTCCATAGAAGGTACCGTCCACTGTGGGCGCGTTGGTTCCTGATCGTTCTGACCCTGAAGATAAACAATGGCGAGATGAGAACAAAGAATTATTTATGTCGATTGATGGAGAAAGTAAAGATTACAAAGAGTTGGATCAAAATGAAGAACTGAAACAGAAAATTGATGTATTTCGAGAACAAGGATTAAACATTCTTCAAACTGTTTACAAATGTTCAGTGGAAGCGATCCTTTCCTATTTCAGCTTGAGAACACAGTTTCTGCAGATACTAGAGGCAACAAACTTGGCGAATTCAGAAAATATGCAAAAGGAGATTCTTGCTGACATGAAAAATGAGTTTTCGAAAGACCCAGCCTACTAGGACCGGCTTGCAAAATATGAAGCAGCTGGGCGCAAGAGTACACAAGATCTAAGGAACGAAATTACGCCTGATCAGTTATTCAATGCGGTTCAGGTATGCTACCTCTTGATTGGAAACATGACTGTGTAAAGTGACCATGAAAACCATTTCACTGTACAGACACTTCAAGTTGTTATTGATCACTTGGATAGTAATGTGATGTTTTATCGGTTATATATATGTTATTCTGCTACAAATAAATGACATTATTTGTGGTTAATGACTGGTCGTCTTTATGCATTGTTCACAGTTAGGTTTGTATCTTAATGTAAAAGTTTTGATGTTTTTAATTTTTTTGGTTTTATAATCAATTAAAAAAAAAGAATTGAAACCCTACATCACATTTATCAATATCCGCCTCTTTTCATGTTAATAATTTTCATTCTATTACACAATATTCTATTGACATTTTTTTAAAAACATCATTTGACAACTGCAGATGAAATAATCTACATTTATAGTGATGAATCTGATGCTGATGATGATTTTCATACCAACCTTCCTGCTGTTGAAGAACATGATGTTACTGTTGAAGAATATGATGATGCAATTCAACACCATCACCCTCCTGTTGATCCTATTGAATCTGATAATGCTGCTTTTCTTTCAGATGATCATATTCCAGTCAATCACCCGGCAATTGAACAACATGACCCTGCTGTTGAAGAAAATTATGAGCCTCTTGCTCTTAATGAAGATACAAATGCTGCTGATCTTACTTTGGATACTGCTGATGATGATCCAACAGTTGTTAAACAACTTACGCATAAATTTGTAAACTTCAAACTCTTTTTAATCTTTACATACTTTCAATTAACATTATTTGAACAACTTTATATTCTAATCTTAAATTTTACTCGATACTTATGGCAGCGATTTCCTATATGGTTTTCTCAAAAGGCTGACTTTGTTAATGGAGCAGAACTACAAATCAAGTTTGGTGATGGAAATATCATTAAGGAAAAGATTCGAGCAGAAGCATCAGGAAATCAGGTGAGATTTGCAGTTTGTAAGTGGACAACATGTATGCAAAAACTTGGAATACGCAATGGTGGCAGATATCGACTGAAATACTACAAAAGTGAAGGTCTCCTTGCTGTTTATAATAATTAGAACATCTCTACATAATATGTTAAGTACAATATGTTCATCTTTAGTTGTTAGTTTGTTAATATTTTGAAATCTAAACTTTTGAACTATCAAGTTTGTTATCATAGACAACTTGATCTAACGATGATTCCCTAGGTATGTTTCACTAAAACTTCCTACTTTTAACCAGTTTTTTGACTTCTGATTTACTGCTTTTATGTTTTATCACACTGTTATAAGCAATTCTTTTAAACCTCATTGATTGGTTTTGTGTTTTCCATACTCATTCATGTTGTACATCATACATTATTGATAGCACCATATATATTTGACATATAAAATGATGTACGGTGTTTGGCATCTTAACTGGAACAGAATAACTATTCTATAACAAATCCATATTATTTATATTATATTTTATTTTAATCTTTTACGTAAAATACGTGACATTCACTCCCGGGAAGCTCCCGGGTTATTTGCTAGTCTTTGTATATTTTCAAACCCGTTACAAACTTTAGAGTTTGTCATTCAAAAATGGGTGACGGCGTAGCTTGTTATCGCCTGTCCGCTATCTTGATGTAATTTTCTCAGTTATGGAGTTAAAAACGGTTATATTCAAAAAATAAAAAAAAAAGTAAACGAAATATTTGTTTAATGAATATCCACAAATGTGTGAATCGTAAATTTGTAATGTAACCACATGGAAATTACAAGGAACGGTCCCCGTACCCTGACGTCGTACTCAAACAAACCCAAAAAACAATCCCATTCGTCTGTCATTTACAACCCTCCTTTCACCTGTCACTTTACCCCCCTCCACTTCAACGACCCTGCCTTCCATTACCACCATCATAAAACCACCCGTCCTTCCCTTTCAACTTTTTTTTTTTTTGAGAGAGAGAGCCTTTTATACGAATATTAGATTGATGATGAAGGGTGTTCAATCGGGTACCGTACAAGCAGAGCAATTAAAGCAAGATGGAAACCTTTATTTCAAGAAGAACCGATTGGGTGCTGCAATTGATGCTTATACAGAGGTTTTTTTTTTTTTTTTAGCATTTGTGTAATGATCATAAGGTGTTCGATGAAATGTTTCTATGGGTTTAACTTTTTTTATTTGCAGGCAATTACGTTGAGCCCTAATGTTTCAGTTTACTGGACTAATCGGGCTGTCTGCTATCGCAAGCGCAAGTCCGGTCAACGCTACCCTTTTTACTTACTATTTAAATATATATTTTTGTAAATGTGGAATTGAATGATGGATGGTATATGTTATGTAGTGATTGGACAAGAGTTGAGGAGGACAGTAGGAAGGCTGTTGAACTTGATCATTCATCTGTCAAGGTCTGGATCATCACATATTCTGTTGATTCTTTCTTTAAGAGTCAATTCTACTTATTATTATTATTATTATGCGGTTCTTGTGGTTATCAACGCGTTTTTGGTTTCGAAAGGAACGCTTTCCTTGGTAAACTTTTAGGATTATCTTTTAGTTTTAAGATCTAATAGTTTCTAGGATTGGTAATATACAGTTTTGATAATGAGTCTGTTTGTTTTTTCTAATAGAAAATGTTGATTCATGCATTCTGAGCTACAGTTTTCTTAATTACCATGTGCTTCTTTTTCACTGCTTTAAACGACTTTCAGTTAACGTCAGTTGGTTTCCAGTTTGGCATGTGGACGCATATATTCTAGTTGCTTACGTGTCTTCAATAAAGTGGTAACGCGTAATGACAACAATGATGTTACTTGTTAGGGTTGTGGATGGCAAAAATTGCACACAAGGAAATGAAAGTGAATAGAAGATACGTAATATATAGTGAATAAATGTGTCAAAAAGAGGTGAAAGAGCGCAAAAGGCGAAGCCCAGCGCAGCTAAACCGCCTTACAACCATCAAGGCGTGATCATGCGAGATTCTGGCCAAATTCTTGTCTGAATAGGCCTGAACCAGCTTTGAGAAGAAGAGAAAATTAAAAAGGGGAGAAGATAAGAAAATGAACAGCCTTTTTTAATTTTTGTCGAGTTTGCTGATATATATACATGAGGGCGTCTTTTGGTTCTGTTGAAATATTTGTAAAGGCTACAAGCAGTTAAAATGAAACCAGTTTTGAGAATCTATCTGAAATCAGTGGCATACTCGACTACTTCCGATATCTATAGGGCACCGTGTTTCTAGGCTTGATGCGTCTATGATTTTTATTTTTTGAACTTTGATTGCTAAAAGTTTTTTGTAGCACCAAGATCTTTCATATCAAACTCGTTATTTTTAAGTTTCCTCTTTAGCCCTTGAATTGTCCATATTTTCCTTTCTTATTGAAGCTAATGCTCTTTATATTGGTGTACGTAAACATTGGAAAAATACACTTTTAGAGTAAATGCTAGCTTGTTTTCAGATGAATGTATAGTAGGCTATCAAATAAAACTTGTTTGCTTACCATGATAAAGCTTCCTTTGATATCTGGTTGTGGATAGGATAGCTAACAAGGTGAAGTTCTTTTGGAACTGCAGGGCCACTTTATGCTAGGTCTTGCACTAATTCAGCGGGAAAAACCTACGCAAGGAATAAAAGAGCTGGAAAGGGTATGAAGTATACTTGTGATTAAAAAAAAACCTTTTTAATTAAATATTATTTAAAAGAAACAGATGCTACCTTATATGTTTCTTCATAGGATTAAATATGCATTGTTTTAGGCTTTGGAGCTTGGCAGAGGAGCAAGTCCTCAGAGTTATATGGTGGAGGAAATTTGGCAGGAGCTAGCAAAAGCTAAATATTCAGAATGGGAGCGTAATTCCACTAAGCGAACTTTTGATTTGCAAAACCTCAAGTATGTACTAATAAGTGCAGTTGGCCCCGGTTGTAACGGGTTAATGCAAAACCTCAAGTGTGTACTCTTAAGTGCGGTTGGGCCTGGTTGGGATAATGGGGCTGTGTAACGGGTTAAAACAGGTTTGGGCAATCTTGGTGTATTCAAAACCTCAAGAACTGTCAAGTGTGGTAGTGTGGTACTGTGGTTGGTGCACGCAGTGACAGGTCAAAACAGGTTCGGGTTGAAGCATGTTCTATTGAATAGTGTTGATTGAACTTAGTATTTACCATGTGTTTTCACACGTGTCCCTTGCAAATTGCAATCGTAGGATCTGGTTCTTGCCACATTTACAGATGGGTTGAGATATTTCATCTGCACACCACCACTCAAAAGACATAGAAAGAGAGAAGTTGGAAGAAGGGTTAACAGGTTTGGGTAACAAGTCAAAAATGGATTGTGTTGAAAGGGGAAATATGTTATCTTTGTTTGGCTCGGATTTTGTTTGATCAGCACACAAATTTTGTTTGTATTTTTAAACATACAACTTAAAATATTAGTACAAATCAATTTATTACATTTAAAATCTCAATCTTGAATATAAAGGTTTATGAGGTTATATGCATTATAAGTTGACTTTGGATGGCTTTCAACTGGTTTAGCTTTCTAATTTGTTTTGTTTTAAAAATTTGAGATAAAATACAATCCAAATCAACCCGTTGCAAGTATTTGGGTTACAAGTGCCACCTTTATATGTTACAATTTGTGATTGTTTTTACTTATTTCTTCATTGGTGTTTGCCTGTTTGTGTCTCAGAGAATGTTGTGAGGCGGCTCTTATAGACAAACATTTTCGTGATGTCACTGAAGTGGAAGGCTTTATTGATGAAGTCGCAAATACTACTACAGAACAGTTAGAAGCTCTGAACTCAGTATTCAGCAAAGCTGCTGAATTCGACACACCAACTGAGGTGACATATTTCTTTGTGTTTTTTATAATTGAGTTGAAACATAATTTCTGTTTTTTTTCTTCAATTTGTGCAATTTCAGATACCAGACTACCTATGCTGCAGAATCACTCTTGATATATTCCGTGATCCTGTCACTGCTCCAAGTGGTTTCACGTATGAGAAGGCAGTAATCCTTGAACATCTTGAGCAGGTTTGTATTGTTATCTACGTTCTTTTTTGTTGATGGTCTTGCATTGATGTGTGACTGACCATATGGACCTATTTAATTGTGAGTGAGTCGGTTTGGGTTGTGTTTTATTTCAAACAGGTAAAATAAAAAAAAAATATAGCCAAAATCTCGACCTTTTGGATAATGTTTTATTAAAAGATTCAAGTATTATTGTTAACATTATTGCCTTTTGTGATCATAATGATAGCTGTATAATTGTAAAAACAGACAAGTGTTTGCGTGTCAGTCTGACATGACTTATATTAGCTCATAGTACCTCTTACCAAAAATGACTCACTTTTAGTTCTCATACTAAATGACCAGTTTTACCCAAATTTGATTTTTAGAAGTATGATTTTTTGTTTCTTACATTTTGTTCATGATAAGTTGATAACCAATTTTACAGGTTGGCAAGTTTGATCCAATCACGCGACAACCTCTTTTCCCGTCTCAACTGGTTCCAAACTTAGCAATCAAAGAGGCAGTGCAAGCATTTTTGGAAAAACATGGCTGGGCTTACAAGATGGACTGAAAGATGGCGTGACAACGTGATGTCTTTTATATAGAGCTGTGACGGTGTGTATAGTATTTAGACGGGTTTTTTTTTTTACTATGCTAAAAGTTGTACAGAACGAGTGAAACTTTTATTTATGAAACGTTTCCATCGGCTTCTTATAAGTCATGAAACTTTATTGGAACTAAATGTCTTCTGTTGCATTATTTTTAGGGCATCCCTAAGTTTCAGCTACAGGTTAGAATCAGATACCTTTTGAAAGCAGACTTCTGGTTCTTGCATTGTTTAGAGCTTATTTTATAAAACATTACAAGTAGTCTGCTAGAAGAACATGAAAACACAACGGTTTGCAGTACTAAAAAAGCTCTAAAATAGAAATGGGCCAAATGGGTCGTCAAATTTTTATGTTTTTTTTTAAAAAACTTTGAAGCAGCAACTACTAGAAATCTGTATTAAAGTAACATGCATTTTGTGTTCCAGAAAGCTTTACATCAACTGAAGCACAAATTGTGATCAGTGTTCTTTTTCTTTGTTATAGTTTGTCCTGCAGTGTGACTTACCATACAAAAAGAACATGAAGACTTTGTAGCAACAGAATGGTTTTAAAATATAAATGAGCCAAACGGTGTTGTGTCTAAATATGACCGTTTCACCTGTGCTATCGTTTTAATCCTAAGTTCCTAAGATGATTTAAGTTAACCAATCAAA
Organism: Ambrosia artemisiifolia; assembly: GCA_032199755.1. Lineage (NCBI taxonomy): Eukaryota > Viridiplantae > Streptophyta > Magnoliopsida > Asterales > Asteraceae > Ambrosia > Ambrosia artemisiifolia. The sequence continues at coordinate 31,308,617 of CM063521.1, forward strand.
AGCCAGTGCTAATAATCTGTATTAATGAGCATGCATTTTGAGCTCAGGAAGGGTGTACAACTGAATCACAGTGTCATTTTTCTTTTGGCGGGACATGCAGTGATGCTTAATTGTGACTTATACCATACCATAGCTAGTGCATATATTTGACGCATCACGCATAGTGACTTTTACTTATAGATACACTAGTTGAATGCATATATTATTGGACGAAATGATTCATTGGGTGTTATGATGTCAGATTTTGGGTATAACTAGTGATGCTCTTACCACAAATAATGAGCGTTTACACTGCCAATTAAAGTATTGTTTGCATGCCAACGTTAGTAGCAATATATAACAAATTAACAATGATCATAGGTTATAGGTTAAGATTTCTCTCATCCATTTATAAATCACAAAATAATTACATCTATTCATAAGATATGATAATTTTTTATTGGGCATTCACTTTTGTTGGCGTATCACCATATCGGGCTAAAAATTACGTCACACGCAAAGCACCATTCGCCTATCAACTTTTCACTGCGTAACATCTGCAAACCTACGTGCAATTGACAAAATTCAATGCACAACTAGTGTCACGTAGTAGCTACAGATGTTCATAACACCTGACCTAAAAGGGGTAGGCCTACTTTAGTTTGTTGCTCGATCGTTTTAGATGGTGGAGTCTTCTTGTCACTTAATGAATTGAAAACTGCATCATCTCTTATGTTGACGACAAAATAACAATAAGGTATTGATAAATATTTCCTTTGTAAATGCGTCTGCTAACAAATGAGGATTCGTGGCCTAACGTTGTCACAACAACATTAGAAGGTTTGAAAAATGATTAAAATAAAACTATCTAATATGTTCCGCAATAAGTTTTCCTGATATGTTCTACAAATAGAAATCTATGTGAGAGAAACGCACTTTGAAACCATACGTAGAGTGTCCAAAGGGTATGAAAATGTATTGTCTCTTTAATGACAATGTTTAGAGTTTAGACCATGCATATGAATTGATACCCTCTCAACACTTAATGATTATGTTTTGTCTACTAAGGCATACATGTTGAACATCTTATAACTCATGCTCACACGCTAAATAGGTTTGCTGAAACATCATACAAGTGACTTTAAATGATTGCTAATTCGAGGCCTATTAAAGCAAAACTCTTAAGTTTCTTGATGAGGTTACGCTACTTTGTTCTAACACTAATTCGTATCAACAAACACATTAATTATCATAATTCCTCACCCTTACAATTGCTTTGTTGTTAGGAACCAAGTATTTATCAAAGAGGCGCAAATATATATTCGGGTATTGTTGCTACAACAAACAATAGACCAAGGGCTATAACGAGATCTCCGGCGTAAAAGGCTTAAAGGGTTTATATTTTCCAAACGCATGTCGTAGGGTCATCATTTCTTAGTTTGGGATCTTCTTGTTATTATTGTTTTTTATTTTGGATTGAAAGAGTTCCAACATTAGATTATGAATGTGTTATTATCTTTAAGTGAAGAAAAGACCAAGCTAAGAGCAAGATCTTGAGGGAGAGAAGAGAAAGATTGTCCCTTTTCTTTAGATGAGAGTAGATTTATAGAAAATTGGCGTCAACTCAATCTTTTATTTGTGGCTAATTTTGACTAAGATCACACATTTATCAATAGTAACAGCATCAAAGGTGATGGGGTTCCCAAGGCAACTCCCTATTTCACATAGCCCCTCCATATTCCATAATTCATCGGGCAGTAAGGAGGAAGCCGTTTTGGGAGGTAGAAGGCTTTGGACCTGCGGGTAAAAGAGTCACCCCACTCTATGTGCGCCATTGTCTTGGACAGGAGCTGGCTGATTTTTTAGATGATGTGACAAGACCATGGTAAGTTCTTTTGCTATTGTAGTGGTCACATCACTTTTAATGTCTTTTAGCTTTGAAATATTTTAGCTACAAAGCTTTCAGTCAGGTTATATTTAAGCTTTAGACCACCTATGTCGTCATCAGGTATGAATCATACCTATTATTAAATGGATATAGTTTTAATGTTAGGTTTATAATAATAAACATAATTAGATAAATTATATGAAGGTTAGAAAATCGTGAAATGAGGCTCTATTGTGCTATCAATTTCACATTATTTTGTTAAAATCGCTCACTAAGTTATTAAAGCGAGAACAAATAAAAGTTGAATGTTATATTTTTTTTTCCGAATGGCAAAACACTTTATATATAGATATAAAGAGCCAACAAGCGGCTGGGACAAACAAAAAGAAGAAAACCAAACAACAACCAAAACAAACACAATAAGCCACTACAAACTAGCCACAATGTCAAAGTTTAACCAATTCTCCCATGTTGGCTTTGGAATATTTGACCGATTGCACACCCAAATGAAAGTGTCCTCCTTGATGAGATCGACCACCTTATTGATCGGAATGAACTTGCCGTCGAAAATCTTCGCATTCCTCGTGATCCAAATGCGCCAAACTATAGCACAAGCAATGGAAAAGATCAACCGCTTCCAATTTTTCGAACTTGGGCACTCTTCAAGCCGCACCAACAGATCGGAAATCCTATTAACATCAATAGGAAAAGGGATTTTGACCTAAACCAGAACTTGCCACCATATTGCTTTAGCCACCACAAAATTCAAAAAGGCGAGATCCAAATCTTCCTTACTAGATCCACATTGAACGCAACAAGGATTTGCTAAAGGTATTCCCCTTTTCAGCAGCTCGTGTTTGACAGCTACTTTTCCTACAAGGACTCTCCACATCAGCATGTTACATTTAGGCGGTGAATCCCACCGACCCCTCTGCTCACAAACCGTAGCATTTCTAGCCGTGTCAAGCTGAAGCCTTATGTCTTTGACCGAAAATCTCACACCATCTTCACTAGCCCAATGCCAATCATCTATATCCCCACCAAAAGCAGCATGGTTAATCTGACGAATCATATCGGCAAAACTCATACATTCCGTGCAAGAAGTAAAATTGCGTTTCCAATGTCTTTGACATGTCTTTGACAAGCGGGTCATATGGTGTAATGATATTACACATGTACTCACTTAGTGACACTTGTACTAGGGAGTCGATAGCACATTATTGTTGTGAAGTTTGGATTAATTGCTTGCAACCTAAGGTGAGTTTCACTACTTTTTCTCGAAACTATGTGTCTCGGGCTTTGGTAAACGTTTTCTAGTACGGTTTGGGACTGCTTTTACATCTCGAGTTTTGAGATGCTTTAACTCCTTGTGTGGGTCGGGTTTTACGATTCCTTGAGTGGATCGCGTTTTTATCAGTTTACAACTTAACTGTCCTTTGTGAACTAAACACATTCTATCACTTTAAGTCCTTACATATTATTGGGTTAATCGCTGGAGGCGAACGGGGTATTAGTTGATAGCGCAATTAGGTTGTGAAGCAACCTCATGCCTAAGGTGCTTGGGTCACGGGCATGAACTTTTGACCACACTCTTGAGGAGTTGAACTTACTAGTGTTGATAGACACTAGTACTAAGGCAATTTAACGTATGTTAACACAATCTATACATTCCCAATAATCACCTGTTTAGTTACAATGAGTGGGCTAGCTACCCCTGACAAGCTTAAACTGATGACACTTAAACATTTGGGTTTTTGACAACTTTACACTCGTTATTTAAACTGTGAACTCAGCAACATTGTTTTTTGACCCACGATATACATGCTTTTGCATGTAGTTAGCTTCCGGTGTCACGATTAGGAAGCACTGTACGTTTCACTGCATTTGGGATCTTGGGCATACACCTAAATTACATATCATGCTTTTACGTTTTCTTTCATATGGTTTTAATTTGGGCGCATTGTTTTGCCCATGGTTTCAAAATGTTTAAATTTGGTTTAGGCTTCCACAGCTTACCAAAACTTGATTTTTGAAAACGAACTAAATGGTTTGGGCATTTAGAGTTCATTCATATGACTTATGGCTATGGGATCCTGGTATGTCATGCGCCTCGCGGTATAAACCCCGCAGTGGAAATTTTAGGGTGTGACACAACTATTGTTGAGCGGTAGCTATCTCACATCCCAGCTTCCCTAGACTACACGTATCTTTATCAGGTGAGTTTCACGGCCTCGTTTTACTATTATCTACATTTTGGGGGGACAAACATGCTACAAAACTAGTACAAATATCATTTTGTATATATTCTATCATAACTACCATGTGAAACATGAGACATTTGGTTCATGAGTTCAACAGTCCTCGTACTTACATTTTACTGTATCCATTAGCTATCAAAGGCCATGGAACACTTTAATAGATCTATTGGGTTGACACCCCCACTCTTGGTTAGTCGCTCTAACCGGTTACATACGAAAGAGTGTTAGTATTCTACTGTACATACATTGTCTTTAGTGTACAATGCACGAGGCACAACAGTCAAGAGGTTTGGTTACAGGACTCATGGTTTGTACAGGAATCATTCACTTAGCTAGCCTATGATTGGTCATACACGAATTACACGAGCACTTTACTTAGTACATTTACACCTGTGAACTCTCCGACATTATTGTTGACAAATCTTTTATGCATGTTTTTCAGGTAATTGACCATGAGACGCAGGGACTTGGGAGAGAGGTTCGAGCATGCACCAAGTGGTACCATTTTGGATTGGGTCTTGTTAGTTCCATGATATTTCAGTATTTGAGTCATGAATTTTAGACAATTTACTATTTTCCGAAACAATCTTTCGCCTCCCCAATCAGGGATTTGAATTCCCACTGCAACTTTGCTTGTGTCTTAATGGGAGGAAGATCAATCTGATTTATTGCAAGACAGAACCTCCACACAACTTCATACAAAGAGCATCCCCATAAGATCTACTAGTCAGGTTGAAACCCTCCGATTTCTTTTCAACAGGGCAAACAGAAGGCCCCAGTCTTGAAAAGACCGAATGGACCAGGTTTTTGCTACCATCCTTGATAAACTTTGCCATGTTTATCCCCAATAGAGCACCATCAATAACGGTCCCGAGGATAAACTCTACCCAATCCTTAGCGTCCTTGATGCCGGACAATCTTAAGAAACTGAAGGCATTCCCGACACCATCTTTCTTTGAGGGAACAAAAGCGTCCCCCAGGTTTCATACTGCTGAAAAGCCATCCATAGTTTCTCTTCGTTACAGCCTGGGGGTAGGTTAGACACAATAAAGGTTGTAGTGTTAAGGAACTTCTCCACCTTGTTTTGAATTTTTTTTCTCTATTCTGGCCTCCGTCTTACTTAGGACCGGAATCCATTTCTCTCCTCTGTCAGCTCCCCGCTTCTTCACCCTATCCTGCTCTTCTTCCTTCCTTCTCTTGAGATCTTGGTACTCCTTGCTAGCTTGGAATGGTTGGTATTGACTCTTGAGTTCTCCTTTTCTGCACCTACTCCGCATCTTGGAGAGTGAGATAGTTAATTGTTATATTAATCATGAATGTGTCGTTAAATCCACACTCAAAACTCATAACTACTTGGTTAGTGAAGTAGCTTAAATACACTTTGGATTTAGCTTGGTAAAACTTATTTTATTACCAAGAATGTAATGGTGGGTGACAACCCAACCCATGGTTTTCTATTTTTACATGTAAGATTTTTTCGATCGAGCCCCAACATTTTTTACTTACTTAAAAATGATCAATCTACGCATCATGCATGTTTTGAACTTTATTTCAGTTTAAACTACTTACTTTTGGATTTGGTTTGTAAAACTTATTTTGCTTCCGCTGTGGTCTTGACCTATGTAACTTTTAACTGTGTGGTTGGTTTTATCACGTTGTTTTCATATCATATAGTTGTCGTTTATTGTGACCGTTGACTTGGATCCTGGTATGTCACGCGCCTTGCCGTAAAACCCCGCAAGTGAAATTTGAGGGTGTGACAACTTCTACGTTTCAATTGTCTTTCACTCTATAAAAGCCAACAAAAGTTAGTTCCAACTTTATATTTAGTTAAAATGTAACTTATACTTGATAATCAACTTTGTAGATAGATAAATTATTCACTCTATAAAAGGAGAGTAATCACCAATAGTCATTTTGCAAGTTTATGTACCTAAAAATATTTTCGTATTCCAACTCTCGATGCCATATGCATAATGATATTACGTTCAAATGCGCTTCTAGCAATTTCGTTAAAGATTCTTACACTCAAAGAAAAATGGATTACCAATAATTTGTTGGTAATGAAGTTGGGATTGTTGTTTTTCGAAGATTCTTACAATCAAAGAAAAACATCAATCCATCATTACTACATGTAGAGCCTCTACAAAAACTTTATGGTTTTTGAAGTTGATGATGTTTAGATGCGAACAGTCGCCGTCGTACTGCTTTTGATTGTCTTTGTATTTTTGTTCCGATGACAATGGCAAGGAAGATCATTGTATAGGGGTTTGTTTGTTAGAAGACTTCTTTTATGTTTGCTTGTATATTGTAAATGTATTAATTGGCATTAAAGTAGTTTTTTTATAGATATTTGGATTTGTTCTTTTGGAAGTATCCATTTTGTATGTAGTTCTGGACGAATATGTAAAACGTAATCATTAACTTAGATGATGATTATGAAACAGAGCTTAGTAACAATTGTTTAAAGCAACACCTGTTTGAAGTAAAAAAATGTTGAAAGAATATTTATTTGAATCAACAACTGTTTGTAGTAAAAGTTGTTTTAGAAAGATCTCCTTAACAGACCTTTCCAACAGGTGACTGGCACTTAATTTAATGTTTACTGTTTAGTAAACACACCATAGCAGTTGGTCTATTTATGTTTTTTATATTTTGGTATGTGGAATTGGATTAAAAAGTATTCTTCCCGTGTATTCAATAAAAATGGATTTTCAGGCTTATCATCAGCTGTTTTGTTCATCAGTGGCCATATTGTCCATTAATGGTTTCAATCAACTATTTCATTCACATCAGTTGTTATGAAAGGCATAATCAAAACCATCAAAGAATGGATTTTCAGGTTTAGTTGGATGTAGTCTTCCCATGTTTTCATATGGGATTTCACATAGTATATATAATAAACAAAAAGAGGTATGCCATACGGCATTATGTGAGGAATTCACACCCCTTAATTTCCCTCCAAAAGTTTTTTTTAATTAGATTTTAAATAAAATTAACTATTAACTAATATTTTTAAATTTAAAATATTTTAATTAGTATTTTTATCTTTATCTTTTCCTTATTTTCTATCACAATTTTTAAACGTTGGTAACTTTAATATACGACATTTAAAAAAATACACCAAATTAATGAGCGTTTTATTATATTTCCAACGGGCACTATAATGTTATACAAAAAACGATTTTTAGTGGGTTTTTGTTCTTGTAGAAATAAAAAGACAATGTGTTAAGGTAATTCATTAATCATGTCTAGGCAAGTCACTAATCATATTATGATAGTATATATGCTTTTGAACCTACTATTACATATAAGAACCCGCTTGCCACGTATATATTCACATATGTGGTCATTTTGGTAAGAATATATATTTTTTGTCTTTTGATTGGTGTTGCTAGGAAGATTGATTACAAAGGTTGCTAAGCGGGTTAGATGTAGCCTATGATTCTTAGATACCGGGTAAATCTCTAGCTGCTAAGTGATAATTAATGACCCCACCAAGCACGTCTTTTAAATCAATCATCATCATGACATATCATTTTATACCAATTTGGTTACTTTTTTTCTTCTTAGGTTCACACCACAACTTTAGAATATCTTAAGAAAGTGACAAAGTTGTACAAAAACTTCACTCAAGCAAGATATGCACACGTAGAATTAGAAGTACGTTTTATGAGTTATTAAATGTTGATCCTTTAAAAAAATATTTTCCTGAAGAAATGAGCTATTCCTTTTACGGTGCACACATTTTGTCACTTCATATTAGATTTGTCTATTCTGAGAAGCACCCGATGGATAATCTAGTAATGCTATAAAAATTTGAAATTATAGATTTCTGTTAACTTTTAAAATATTCGAATACGAAATGTTCTATTTCAGTATTTAATTTCAAATTTTAATATTTATAATTTTAACTTTGAAATTTTGGTTAATATTATAAAAATTCAAAAATTTGAATTAAAGATAATTCTGGTAACATTTAGATTTAATTAATACATTTAGGACATTTAATTCGAAATTTTGAATGATTTGAATCTTTAAAAAAATATCAAATTTGTTAATATAGGTTAATAATGGTAACAATTACACGTACTTATTACCTTTAAATTACAAATATCCTAATATATTTAAAATTTAAGAAATAGTAATTTTGGTTACAAGTTCAAATTCAAATTTTGAATACTAGAATTTCAAATGATAGATTTCAGATACACTTTAAAATATTCGAATATTAAATGTTATATTTAAATATAAAGTTTCAAATTTTAATATCTATAATTTAATTTTTAAATTTTGGTTATTAAAAATCTAAATTTTGAATTTAAAATAATAATGGCAATAATTATACGTAACTAATGCATTTTACTTGAAATTTTGAACGACGAGAATATTTTAAAACATTTTAAACTTTTGAATTTAAGTTAATAATTGTAATAATTAAACCTACTTATTACTTTCAATTAGAGATCCCCTAATATATTTAAAATTGAACTAGTTAATATTTTTTATTATAAATTTATCAAATTAGTTACAACAGTAATTAATAAATTATTTTTTTCCTAATCCTAATTCAAGTTATTACATATATATTCCGGTTTTATAAATCATTTATCATTTGATTCATTTCTAGATATCACAATTCTTGATGAACATAAAGACATCTCAAGCATAATTATTTAAACATTTGGTTTTGAAAGTTGTTATTCATTTCCAGATAAGTAAAACATCTTCTTAACCACTTTTTTATGATATAGTTTCATAGTTACTTATTAAGTTTATCGTGGTTGTACTCTAGTTTAATACACATACGTATGTATAATATATAAATTGTGAGTGTACGCATATACATATATACATATATATATATATATATATATATTTGGTATTTGTTTAAGAAACAAAAATGGTTTTAAAATACAATAAAAACATAAGAACTTTCAATCGAATACGATTACTTTTTATGATACTTGCATTTCTAAGTTTTATAAGATATATAACAAATAACTTATCATCGTAGTGCAACTCCAAAATAATGCATAACATATTAGCATAAAACTTGCATATATAAAGTTGATATTGGACTCACTTCTTCCTGCAATAAACCTTTTTTCTGACGCCATATGTAGTAAAATACGCTCACTTACATTTTGTTTAATAACTCAAAATATCATTTTGATTTTTTCGGCAAGTTATTTGTGAAGGTTGACTTTGACTCGGATTAAATTATTGCCTTGAATTAGATTTTCTTAGTGTATTCATCATTCATACCTTTTTTATTTCCCAATTAGATTATTTACTTTTTTTTTTTGCCTCAAATATAAACATGATACGTCTAAGTGATCTAAGCATTTATCGAAATGTGACACTTTACTTGGTAAGTTGTTACAATTTTAATTAATTAATGAAAAAGAGTAATTTAAACTTTAATTCAAATTTAATTTAATAATTCAACTTATATTGTGTTATGTGCACATATAATGTATATATGTGTGGCCCTCAGGGGGCAAAAGTAAAGTTGCACTAATTTTAAAGGTATTTTACTAATTTCGTGAAAAGAACGTTAAAAACGACGGATGGTTAATCATGCATCATGTGGTGGCGTTCATAGCCAAAAGACAAGGGGTTACATGCACCAAGCGGGCTTGTCCTGATTGCGAAGTGTTATGTGCCTTATGTCCAATGCTTGAAACAAAACCACTATCGAGCCGGGGGTCTCACTGGAAGCAGCCTCTCTATTCTCACGGGGTAGAGGTAAGGTTGTCTACATCTTACCCTCCTCAGACCCTACCTTAGCTTTGCTATTGGTGGGATTAACTGAGTATGATGATGATGATGATGATGAATTCAACTTATATTGAATTTTTATTATGTTTTTTTTATGTGACTTGGAACGAACACCAGTATCTAACTTCAAATGGTATTTGAATTATATGTTGTATTTTTTCTGACTTGTGAATTTTATTTTAACTATTGATTATATTCATGTTTTATTATTCTTATATGAATTTTTAACTTTTTTTTGTTAATGCATGTTTAGATTTATTTTTATTCAATAAAGTTTAAAATTCAAAGTTTTAGTATTTATTGAACCGTGTGGCCATAAAACAAAAAGGGGTATGCCACATGGCATTATGTGAGGAATTCACACCCTTTAATTTCCCTTCAAAAGTCTTTTTTAATTATATTTTAAATAAAATAACTATTAACTAATATTTTAAATTTCAAATATGTTAATTAGTATGTTTATCTTTATCTTTTCCTTATAGTCCATCACAATTTTTAAACGTTAGTAACTTTTATATACGACATTTAAAAAAAAAATATATCAAATTAATGAGCGGTTTTATTATCTTTCCAACGGGCACTATAATGCTATAAAAAAAATTTTAGTGGGTTTTTGTTCATCTAGAAAATAAAAAATGCAACGTGTTAAGATAATTTATTAATCATGTCTAGACAAGTCACTAATCATGTTATGATAGTATATATGTTTTGAACCTACTATTACATATAAGAACCTTCTAACCACATATATATTCACATATGTGGTCAGTTTGGTAAGAATATATGTTTTTTTTTGTATTTTGATTGGTGTTGCTAAGAAAATTGATTACAAAGGTTGCTAAGCGGGTTAGATGTAGCCTATGATTCTTAGATACCGGGTAAATAAATCTCTAGCTGATAAGTGATAATTAATGACCCCACCATGCACGTCTCTTAAATCAATCATCATCATGCCATATCATTTGATACCAATTTAGTTGTTTTTTTAGGTTCACACCACAGCTTTAGAATATCTTGAAGAAATGACAAAGTTATACAGAGACTTCAGTCGAGCAAGATGTGCACACGTAGAATTAGAATTAGGTTTTATGAGGTATTAAATGTTGATCCTTTAAAAAATATTTTCCTGAATAAATGAGCTATTGCTTTTACGGTACACACATTTTGTCACTTCATATTAGATTTGTCTATACTGTGAAGTACCGGAGATAATCAGTAATGATATAAAAAGATTCAACCTAATAAGGTAGGTGTACACTTTATTCTACTATAACACAAAAACGAATAAATTTTTATACACATTCCCAACTAAAATATTAATTTGTGAAAGTGAAGGGACTGCACCAATAAATATGGGTGCTACTCTTTAAGGAAGCAACCAACTTAATTCTTTTGTTCAATGTTTGTTTATACTTTAACCCTTCAATTATTCTTCATGACATGTTGGACCACCATTTTCTATATAATGCAAAAGAGATCCTTCTGTTTCTGTTTTCACTATGATCATCATTTTTTTCTTATAAGACGTCCACAGATTTTCTTGTCGTTTTTTCTCATTTAACCAAAAGATAACCAGTTTGAAGAGTCAAAATTAAGCAACCCTCTTTTTATGAACGTGGATATCAAAGCGGGAGTGGTGCTAGAAAAACCCTTAATTTGATAGAAAGCAAATGCAAAACTGAAACATTTGTATTGGGTACGTAGATATAACCCGGTATAAGATTATTGTAATCTGTAGAACTATTTAAGTATATGGGTGATATTAGGTGATTATATTGTGAGTGTTCAACTAACCTCCATCTTAGTGTCACGTCAGTTTTCCAAACTTTTCTAAAAGCCCTACTTTTCTTACAATGTACAAAACTCTACGTACCTCATTGAAATATATATTTTTTGTAAGTCTGCATGTGTGTTACTATGTGAGTGGGGGTCACACATGGTTGTTCGAAATGGGGTCCAGATTTCCGGACCAAATAAAATCCAAACTTGGAGTCAAAACTCCTCCGCACTGTATACAAACCCCACAAATCCGCTGCTTCACCTAGCCACATCATCAGGACACCAGAAAATAACCCACATTGTGGATGAGTAATGCCACTAAATCAAAAGACCATATTATATTCTATCTAAAGTAGCATGCTTCAGAGGGGTGAAAGCCCTCTTTGACGCATCGGATGCTTCCCGGACATTATCATTAGCCTCACGTGAACTAATATAATATTAATAATTTGATAAATAATATATTAAAATTGTTAAAAAGTTAGAATCGTTTAAAAGTTAACATTGAAAAAATTGTACTTGATAATCTATAATCTATAATAACTTATAATAAAAGAATTGAGTTTGTATGAGGTGTCATTCAATGGAGGCCTCAACCCCCCATTGAATGTGTCATGTGGCACCTTGAGGTGATAGTATTAAATTTATTATTAAATAAAAAATATACCATGTGGCAAATTAAAAAAAACAAATAATAATATAAAACTTAATCTACTAAAATTAAATTGACTTATTTTTGGAAAAAATAATTTAAAAACAAATTTAATTTTTCTCTTTTATATTTCCTCCCATAATTTTTAAACGTTAATATCTTTTATATAAGAGAGTTTTTAAAGAAAAAAAATACACCAAATTAACGAGCGTTTTATTATCTTTCCAACAAGTACCATAGTGCTATATAAGAAACGGAGAAAAAAACGACTATTTTTTGTGGGGTTTCGTTCATACAGGAAAAAAAACACAAAGTGTTCTGGTTATTCATTAATCATGTTTTTTATTTTAAACCAGGTTCTTATCTACGATGTTGAAATTCAGCCCAATCATTGTGCTATCATTGGAATTTTACTCTTTAAAGATGCATAGGCATACTTCATCAAGAGAAGCTAGGAGAAAGAATAGCGCAACACTGCAACACATGGTGTCACCTTATAACAAGGTTATTTTTTTATTTATTTAATTACAAGAGTAATAATTATAACTATTAGTATTAGTATTATTAGAATTGTTATATTTTTCAACCTCGAGACGCTCCCGGGATAAAAGCTAGTTTTATATATATATGATGTTTCTATGATTAAACTTTGGGATGAACACGTATATTACAAAGCGAGCGTGGCAAATATGGAAGAAAATTTCAGGGGTAGTGAGAAGAATTTTTTTTTTTTTTTTTTTTTGCACATGGGTTATTCGATACATAAAACAGAGAAATAAAAAATTGAAATGATTTTCACTTCGCCGATGCGCTACCCTCCCTGTCCCTCCCACATATATCCACACTTAAAATTTACAGGTAAATTTTACCACATAAGATTTATCATCCCTAACAACAAGGCATATATATCTTCCTTCAGAATGCAATTAAACGACATGGTTATCTTCCAATAATCATGACCTCACATGGGATGATGGGAAAATAGTAATTTAACATATTATTAGAAAGTATTATATCCAACATTTTTGTTTGAAGTTATCCTCTAAAGTCCTAACAATATAACTGTTAATAGGTGAAAAGGGAAATTATAGATATAGAGAAGGATATAGAATCACATCATCTCATTGCAAGGAAAATGAACTAGACACAAAAAGTAAGAGAATATAATACAACTTGTAATTGATATTAACCAGTGCCGTAGTTACCCGCACGTTATCGCGGGACACGGTTTGAACTTCATATGTATCAAAACCGAAAGCCTAGCGTCACTGAATAAATGATTTGTTGCTTATATACTGTCACGTTGAAAAACTATAAAAACGAATACGATATCGATGAGGATATTAAGAAGTACTGATTCGATTCTCCACGATAAAGAAAAATACCACGATACCGGTACCAAAACTACCTCAGTGCTAGGTCAAATTTCAAAACTTTTCTAAAAAACTCTACTTTTCTTACAATGTACAAAACTCAACAAACCAAACCCGATTGAAAATGTATTTTTTATACATATGTGTATATGTGAGTGAGGGTCACACATGATTGTTCGAAATGGGGTCCGTATTTCCGGACAAAAAAATCCAAACATGGAATCAAAACCTCCTCCGCAATGCCTACAAACCCACAAGTCTATCACTTCACCTAGCCACATCACCCATACACCACAAAACAACCTAAGTTGTGGATGAGTAATACTTCTAAGTCAAAAGGCCAGATTGTATTCCATCTAAAGTAGCACGCTTCATAGAGGCGAAGGCCCTCCATTAGGGGTGAGCAGAATCGGTCCGGACCGGAAAAAACCCGAGACCCGACCCGAAAATACAAAGAAACCGAACCGGGTATGAGTAGTAGGTTCTGGTATCGGTCCTGTTAGTTATCTCCAGCCGGTTCTCGGGTCGGGTCGGGTCGGGACTTGCTTAAACCGAGTAAAAAACCGCTGGACCGAATCAATTCCTAAATTAACCAACATGCCACTATTTTAGGCGCCATATCCATTGCTAAATTATCTCCACCTATCACCTAAATAATACATTAATACGTATTCCAATCATAAGCCAGCAGTGTTTGCTGCTGCTGTGCTGATTTTTTTTTAGCCGTACACCAGCAAGCCTGCTCCAGCAGGCTTGTTGCAGCCGTAAACCAGCAAGCCAGATACAAGTTAACGAACGTTTTACAGCAGTGTTCGCAGCTGTAAAACAACCAACGAACATTGTTATACGTAGTTTAGGCATGCATATGTACAGCTTAGAATTGAATGATAAAGCTATTAGGCGTTTTTGTGAACATAGTTTAGACTTTAGACTCTATTTGGCGTTTTGTTTAGGTTTCTTAGGTGTTTTGTGCGCGTTTGGTGATGTTATGTTATTGTTTAGGCGTTTTAAACAAAACGCCTACTTATAGTTTAGGCGTTTTGTTTAAAATGCCTAATCTATACCAGTTTAAGCATTTTATTTAAAACGCCTAAATTATATATGTTTAGGCGTTTTGTTTAAAACGTCTAAACTATATAAGTTTATTCAAACATTTAATGATACTCATTCTAATTTTTACAACATTGATCTATATTAACAGTCACACTTATATAAACTCATATATAACAAAAACTATTGTTAACTGTTATAAGATGGTGGTTGACACACTAGACAATGGCAATCAGAATGAACCTCAAGCTAGAAGATCTACAGTTTGAACTCTTTATTTTATAACCATTATTATTTCATAATCTGTTAAAAAGTTATATTTTATTATTCTTTGTACAGTTTCAATTCCAAACACTGCATAGATTAAAGAGTAGTACAGTTTAAAGAGTATACAAACTTAGAACATCAAAGACTAACCATCACCATACAAAATCAAGATAAAAAGTTCAAAAAAAGAAATCTAACCTGCATACATGTACCATTCAGGAAGACAAATCATAACAGATCAAAGGTTTTGTATGTGGAGATGATGTTGTGGGGTCGGTTCGGGTCTTGTATACTGGACCGAAGGAACCGGGTCTGATGGAACCGAAGACCGAACCGTATGTGTAGGGTTTGATTTCGGTTATGGTTTTATCAAAGGTTCGGGTCTCGGGTCGGGTCGGGTTTGGTCGGGTCGGGTTTGGACCTATGCTCACCCCTACCCTCCATGGCGCATGGCGCATTGGATGCTTTACGAACATTCTCACCAACCTTACATGAAGTCATGATCTATTATAATATTAATTAATATTAATAGTATAGTAGATAATATATTAAAATTGTTAAAACTTTTAGAATCATTTAAAGGTTAACATTCAAAAAAATGTACTTGATAATTTTATATTTCTAAGATTAGTCTTTATGATGTGTTTTGACAACATGCATTTTACAACTTGTAATTGATGTTAATAATCCCATTTCAAGAGTGGTCTTGAAATCAATAAAGCCATGGTCTTTTTTAATGTGTGTATATATAAAAATGAATCCTGTAAAGTAAAACCATTTTGAAATAAAAGTCTTCTTTTTGTATAAACTAAAAAAATCTTGTGAATCAAAATAAAAAACACAACTGAGTTGTACAACAATTATGTAAAGAAAATAATTATAAAAATCTAAAAATGAAACCAATTAAAGCAAGAAAAGTGTGAATAATGAATGCATAACAAGGTAATGTGAAGGTAGTAGAATAAAGGGTCATGGGGCTCCCAACTGTCTTTCAATGAGGACTTTCACAGAAAAGAAATGGGGCAATGGGCATCTTGGATTGATGGATGTATCCAACCATCACACACAAAAGACACATTTGCCCCCTTATTATTCTCATCCATTCACCTCACTTTTTATCCATCAAGAACTACATTCCATGTGGTTGTCACCAAACAAAAATCCAAAGTAACAATTCCCATATGATGATCAATAATATCTATCTCCTCCACATTGTATGGAAGTTCAGAAAGTAAAAGTCTTTATCAATTGGGTGGTTACAATAATTCAAGAAAACCATTTTCTTGAATTTAGACACAACATGTGATTCCTCAAGTTATCCAATACATAACCATGTGCAGACTTAATGGGCCAAAAGTAATACAGCAAATATGAACTTGGTAGACCTGACTGCTATTGAATAATTTAAAACCATCAACATTATACTTCAGAATTTCAAATGTACAATTTATTGAAAACAGTAGTATACTGAGGATATGTAGTAATAGAGTAATTATTCACAATGGCTATAAGCTCAAACCTGAGACAAGAATTCACAAAATTGAGTGATAACAAGCGAAACAAAGTTATAAATGTTGCTCAAACCTGGAATGGTATAAGAGGTGTTGAATTTACAGATTATTTTAGGGAGCCGGCTCAAGCGGTGTGGGTCAAGTTGATGGCGCGATTAAGCCTGTCGAGTATGCCATTGGCTTTTCGTTTGGCCCGTGAAGTACCATTTTGTGCCACTTGTGATAAAGTGCCATACTTGCTCTCTTCTTCCCTCATTTCCTTCAATTTCGTTCGATCATAACAACAAATGGTGTATAAAACAGCAATACAATTCTCCTTATTTCGGGCACAATTTGTTTCTTTTATTAAAGTCAGCAAACAAGAAACAGCCCCGAGATCTCCCATTTCTTCAACAGCTTTCTGGTTGCTGGAAAGCATGGCGAGAATCGCCAATAACTCGTCGACATGAACCCTATTCTTAATTTTATTTAAAAGTGCACCCACAGCACCATCCCTCACAGCTCTGGCTTTATTTTCGTGTTGAATACACAGATTAAAGATAGCAGAAGCAACATCTTTCATGGCCAGTGGATGTCCCTCTTCCAAAAGATCAATCAAGGGTTTAAAAGCACCGGATTTCCCAATTAGCGATTTATTGGAATCAAGAGCTGATAAAGTGAAAAGGGTTGCAGCTGCATTTGTTCTAGTTTCAATTGTTCCAAATCTTAATGCATCTAGTAACAGAGGGATCACCATTGGTGTCTCTGCAACGAGCTTTTTATTATTATCATGAATTGACATGTTCAAAAGGGTTGTGATTAAATCTTCTTGGAGATCAGGGTGGATTTCAGTTTGGGACTTGGTTTGACACAATGGGGTCAGCAATTGAGGTATAGACTCAAGGGATTCACCAAATAATGCACGAAAAGACGGCATTCTTTTTGTCAACGACCGCAAAGTTCTAGCAGCTTCCTTTTGCTCAGATTGTGTGGATGACATCTTCTTGAGAAGTGATAAGAAAAGATCCCGATCGGCTTCTGTTAGCCCGTTTTCATCCTGATACTGTACAGGGCCAGGGAATTGGACTCCACGATTCTTGCACCATTGTGTTATCATATCTCTAACCAAGTGATTTGGGGTTAAAATGGTGTGTGAAAGAACTTGTTGAGTCTTGGGACATATCCTGTTACCAGCTTTTAACCATTTTTGGATGAAAGGCCTATCATACGTCTGCAAATTATCAACAAAATGACCATCATCAGCAAATATAAAACAAAGAAGGAGCTAAATTAACAATAACTGAACATTATTAACAAAATGATCATCAATAAGTAAGCAAACAGAAAATCGACAAGTAGTAATAGATTCACTATTCTTCAAATCTTAATTTTCTTACCTAATTAGTAGAATTCGGTCAATCCAACCCAAAACATTAATTCTTCAACATAATAAATCATGAAACTCAGTCGAATTCAATGTAACTAAGAAATATTTTATAACGTAATTTATACAAAACAGAAAAGCAGGAGTAAATTCACAATTCTGAACAAATTGTTCCAAAAAAAATTATAACTTCTAACCTAAATAATGAAATTAAACTAAAGACTATTTTCTAACCTAATAAATAGAAAACAGAGACGCAGGGGTAAATTCACAATTCTGAACAAATTGTTCTACACGAAAAGCTTAATGTTCTAACCTAATTAAGTTACATCAACCAAACCAAAAATGTTAAATCTTCAACATAAAAAATCATGAAACTCTGTCGAATTCAATGTAAGTAAAGATTCTAACCTAATTAAAAAAAGGCTGGGTTAAATTCACAATTTTGAACATTGTTCCACATGCAAATATTAACTTTCAAACCTAACTAGTTAAATTAGATCAACCAAACCCTAGATATTTATTCTTCAAAATAACAAATCATACAAAAATCAGTCCACTTAATCACACTTAATAACCATCCCCATAAACAACATCAATACATCCAAATCATCAAAACTTAAACAAATCCATTACAATAACAACAAATATAACATACTTAAGTAAATAAATAAATAAAAATATATATATATATATAACTACCTGACCAGTAGATAGAATAACAGGGTCTCTCATCAACTCTTTAGAAACAGGACACCGAAACTCGTGCGGACACGTCACCAAAAACGACGTCGTGGTGGTGGTGGTGGAACTTTCATTAACTTTTTTAAAAGAAGACGATCGTTGTCTTCTTCCATCCTTCAACGCTTGAAGAGTCTGATTAGCTCGATCAATGAGACCACTTTCATCATCCGACGATGAATCTTCAGCAATCAAATTCACAATCCTCTGCAACTCCTTCTTCAATTCCGCCGTCGTTTTGACGGCCACATCTCCTTCCAACACACCGCTTTTCGCCATCAAACATTAGAATGTTTTTTTAGCGTAATGATAATGATGATTGTTTTGTTGTTGTTGTGGGTGCAAGTTACGATAAAAGTTGCAAAGACAGAATAATAAGAGGCAGTGTAGGTGATGGAAATTGAGAAGCACCGAATGAAGGTTTGTGTTTAGAGAGAGAAAGTGAAGGAGTGAGAGAGAGGTGTAGAGGTTACAGGGTTATAGGGGGTGGTCACCGCTTGTGGAAGGTTCACAAGTTGAAATGCTGCCCCTTGTGAATTATAAGTATTACAACCTGGTCCTTGGGCTTCCAATGCGGATGTTATAGGTTAGATTTTTATCGATCAAAATTATATTAGGTTGAGTCAGATGATTTATCACAGTGGGTCTTCAAAAGGTGGGCTTTCTCTGAATAGTGACAGACCGAATCATCAACGTTGTTTTCATTCGAAATGTGGGTTTTCCCTGAAATAGTGACCTTTTATGTGTATTTTTAAAAACTACATTTGTTAGAAGAATTGGATTGGTTGCATGCTATACGTTGAATGATAACCTTTTATTTTATTTTTATAGTTATATGCTATATAAGTTTTATAATATGGTAGTGTGATAAGTAATAAATCTAGGAGGATTATATTTATGATGCTAATTCAAGACTTCTTTTAATAGACTAGCTGTAAGTATTTTTTATCGAATTCTTCCTTATCTTATACCTACATATAATTATAAAAAAAGTATGTTACATATACTAATCTAGCCCATCTTCTAGTGATGGGATTTCTCACTTGAAAATTAATGCATTAAATTCAAAATAGAAAGTAAACGAGCAACAAGCTGCACCATTAGCATTTTTTAAGTGGCAAGACTAAGTCATGAGTGTGTATGTGTGTGTGTGGGGGGGGGGGGAGGGGAGGGTGAGGCAAATCACGAGCGTGGAGCAAGGGAAGTATGTAACATTTATTTTTTTAACCAACAAAACATTCCAACCCACCATTCTTTAAAAAAACAAGAACACTAATGAGACATTACATACATTAGTGAGCTTGAAAAATAAAACCAATCTATCTACGAGGCAGTGACATAACGCCACTAAAACCATTATAGATGAATGTAAAAGGGACTATAGTTTTATGAATAATGTGTTCATCACCATTAAGTAAAATAGTTCGTTGTCTTGAGAAGTTGGTTAATTGGTTAAGAGGCCGCCCTTCCTCGTGTTAAGGGCGTTAGGTTTAGATGTTAGGTTATGGGGTGTACTCTAACATCTAGGGGGTTAAGGGTGACATGACATGTTAACTTGCATTGCACACCACTCTCTCCTTGTATTAAGGGGTGTTAAAGGAGTTACTTGTTAACATGTTAACCTAAAGTTAAAAGTCTGAATTAAATTATTTTTCTTTTCTAAATAAAAAACCACTAAAAATATATGCTTAGGTAAAGTTAATGAGATTAAATCATTTCCTTGTGCTGAGGTTGAGTGCAATAAAGAAAAATGGATGATGTGTTATTTAGGTGGAGTTTAAAGAGGTTAAACTATACATCAACGCTTTAGATAATGATGAAAAACCACTAAATACTTGCCTGTATTAGATTTTTACAAAAATCATTAGTCAAATTTGCCAATTTGCTACTATATGTGAAACTGTTGGATTTTATAGGGATGGAAAATATAATATTGTCCAAACATACGTGGCCTGCAGTATATGGGTCCCTAGGGCCCACCGTACACGAGATCAAATCCATTACCTTACAGCTGGCATGGCTTTACGCGGATTAAAGTTGCTTTCGTCAGTCGTCACCCTCACATTTAAATGTAACTTTTTTCTATTTTAAAAATTTTGGTGTGGCTAAATGTTAAAAAAAAAAACAACCAACTCCGATTTTGATATATTATAAACGTCTTTTAATTTGTTTTAAAGTAATATCGTGATTTACACAAAAAAAAAAAAAAAAAAAAAAATCGATCACTTAAAGTATTATACCGTTTTGTTCAGGTAAAACAATATGAATTTCTGTTAAAAGCATTCGTTTATCGTGATGTGTTGTGATGACTAGAGAGCTTATATGTTATTTATGTAAAAAAAATGTTTGTGTAATTGCTAAATATGTAAAGATGAAAGATTGTACTAATGTTTTTTTTGAACGGCCAATTGAAATCACTTACGAACCACTGGAGTATCATCGTGTCACCAGTGTTACCACGCGATCATATTCCACCAACAAGTCACCAATTCAGGAGGAAACTCATAATTATGAGAAAACCCCATTGTGATATTCAAACACAAGACCTTATAGTCCCTAAGTCTTATCTCATCACAAAATACCGTTGGGCTATAATGCCTTTAGCAATGATTGTAATTAGGGATGAGCATATTGTACCGAATACCGAACCGATACCGATCCCGAACCGATCCCGTACCGAACTGAGGGTGTTCGGTATCGGTATTGGTATTCACATTTAGAGGTTTTCGGTTTCGGTATTTTCGGTATCGGTACGGGATCGGTATGGTATCGGTATTTTAAGGTAAAATACCGATACCATAGCGGTACCGTACCGATACCGTATCGTACCGTATGTTTTCGGTATCGGTATTGGTATTGAATTTTGGGAGTTTTCGGGATCGGTATCGGTTGGTACCGATACCGTCCAGAGTTCATCCCTAAATTGTAATAATATACCAATGTTTTCTTTTCAATTTTCACCTATTCGTGTTTTATAAATGAGTTAGAAGATTTTAAAATAATAAAACTAATTTGATACATTTTATCTTTTTTATTATTAAAAGTGCAAAACACTGAAGTCCATACCTTTTCTTTCATGTAAAAAAATTTGAATGTTTACTGAAGTAGTGTCTAGTATTGTAATAATAAAGGGGTTTAAATATGTTATGATCGTATCACTATACCAAAATGTATTTTACATAAGTTAAAAGATTTTACTACGACTATGTTGGTGCTTTTTTTTTTATGTAAAATAATAAATTATTTCACCAAAGAAAGGGTTTTTACGACCTTTATCCTAGACTTATTTCGCTTTCAGCATTTTACACGTAAAAAATATATAAATAAAAAAGGTGGGAATATAAAGTTACACTATAGCTTTCTAACTAATTTGGGTTGGCCATATTACCCCTTATTATAGACACAAACTTAATCCCAAAAGCTTTTCTTTTGGTAATTTCTTTTTTGGTTAGGCATATGGTTATCTTTCAAAACTAACAACCTTTTTTTTTGCATCGAGTGGTTGCATTTAACAGGCAAATTTTCAATGTTTTGTGTATTTTTCAAGTTCGGAGTATCTAACTATAAACTTATGAAAACGATGCCAAACTAGAATCCATTGTGGGCAATAACTCCGAATTATATTATGGATATGTTTAGCAAAACTAGCTATAGCTTTTTAAATATATTTTGGTGTTTCGCAGAGTAGCTTGAGCTTTTAATAAAATGTATAAAATGACTAAAATAGGCATAATTAAAAGCTTGTAAGGAATGTCTTTATTTTATTTTTATAATAGATAGGGTATTTGTGTCATTTACTCATTAAAAACTTGTAGCTATTATGAGTTTTTTCTTAAACGCTAGTACTACTAGCTTTTCAATACAGAGTTTTTTCTCCTAACCTAAAAGTTTCAAGCTCTTTCTAAGGCTGGCAAATCGTGTATACCTGACCTGTTAAGACACGAACCTGTTAAGACACTATACACGAAACCTGACTACCTGTACACGACACGAAAATTTTTCGTGTCTATTTTTTGATACACGAACCTGTTAATTTTTTAACAGGTATACACGGAAAAGTACCTGTTAATACCTGTTTGTAACCATTATATTAATCGCATGTTTACGAACCTATTTAGTAAGAGAAAATTTCCAAAAGTTCACCAAAGACCTAGATAATACCTGCTTGCGTACCTGTTAATACCTGTTTGTGTACCTGTTAATACATGTTTGCGTACCTGTTAGTACCTATTTGTGAACATTATACTTAGGGCTGACAAATCGTGTATACTTTGACCTGTTAATACACGAACCTGTTAAGACACGATACACGAAACCTGACTACCTGTACACGACACGAAAATTAACAGGTAAATTCGTGTCTACCTGTTTAGAACACGAAACCTGTTAAAGCCATACATGTACCTGTTAAGATCGTTCAGGTTCGTGTCAGGTAATCGTGTTCGTATACAAAATTGCCGGCCCTAGCTCTTTCAACCAAACAAGACTTTTTATTAAGTATGAGTTTTTTCTTAAAAGCTTGAAGCTCCTAAAAGCTCGTAAAAGCAATGTTTTCAGAACCGGACCGGACGTTGAACCGGAGTCCCTAGCGGTTCGCCGGTCCAACCGGTCCACAAAGAAACATAAACCTAAAAATAATTTAAAATAAAATAAAAAGACCCGGTTCAACCGATACAACCTCCGGTCCAACCGGTTCGACCACCGATCCACCCGGTTCAACCACCGGTCCAACCGGTTCAGAAGGCGGTTCATTGTCAGGGCGGTCCGATGTGTCAACCCGAACCGGCCGGGGGTCTGGAGCCCGGTCCAACTGACCGGTCCGGTCCAAGTTTCAAAACATTACTTAAAAGGTCATTGTTAAACATACCCTATACCACATTTTATACAAATGAAGAGTAAATAACAAAAACAATTCAACTTAACAAACATATAAATGGAAAACTGTACATGTTATTCAATACAAAATAATGAAACACATATGCATAAAATAAGTAAAATCAACAACTTTTCAAGTTTGT
Source organism: Ambrosia artemisiifolia (assembly GCA_032199755.1). Taxonomy (NCBI): domain Eukaryota; kingdom Viridiplantae; phylum Streptophyta; class Magnoliopsida; order Asterales; family Asteraceae; genus Ambrosia; species Ambrosia artemisiifolia. The sequence goes on from CM063521.1 coordinate 31,332,280, forward strand.
AACATATGTTTTGTGAAATATAAATAACAAGGTTTTAAATTATGCTTAAGATGAGATGAGAATAAACAATAGTACGTAATGACGAATCCAATAATTTTTTTCAGTAGGTTAGATCTGTCCCCGATAGTAAGTTACTACAATTTATTACGATTTATATATTACTAATTACTAGATTTATATATTACTAATTACTAGTGGGTTTACCCGCGTATTGCAGCGGGATTCATAAATGAATTGCAATACAACATTATGATACTTAGGTTTTTTGCTGCAAGTTACGCAAAAAGAATAGAAATGTGCACACTCTGTTTTAACAAATATTCGTAGAAAGAAAAGAAATGTGCACCGCCACTTACAACTGATTGCAGTTCACCACAAAAACCATGTACTCATTATTGAACAAATCTTAATAAATCAAAGATATGTTACTGTAACAGACCAATATGAACATAAACATCACTCTTGTGTAAGTTGTTCGGTCATTGCATATCTACATAACCGTGCCATTGAAGACACATTACTAAATGATAAAGTTCATTTACATGACAAAAGCATGTAGTAATAATATGATATTGTATAAACTATCATATGAAGGTCATTGTCCATTTAAAAATTAAAAGTTGTGATTTGTAGGTTTGTAATAGATTTGTCCAACTTGACCCAGCAGCTAAAGAATTGCCCAATGTAGCCAATGAGTCGAACCATCCCGTCCACTTTGTCGCTGGGTAGACGCATATATATGAAAAGGGTTTATAATGGCAAAGTTTTAAAATTCATACAAGTTTAGCTGAGATAAGATTATTCACTGTGGTAACATAAATTATTATATTTCATCGCCATTATATGAAATTTGTTCAAAAATATTGCTATCATGTGTGTTTATTTAGTTTGAGTGAGTTCCATTTTCATATAAGGGTTAATTATCTTCTAGGGGCATTTAGGGAAGAAAAGTGGTAAAATTTAGAAAATTGTAAAAAAACTCTTGGTATGTCATCTTAATTTTGGACAATTTTAACATATTTGTCCATGCTTCCTCTTTTATAATGTAGTATAGATTATAGATTATAGATTATATATAGTATGTAATTAAAACCAAATAATGTCATAGAAGATTTCAATGAATACAAATAATAGCAATAATTTAAATATATAAGAAAACAAATATTCTTAAAACCAACAAAGTATGTAAGTAAATGCATTGTTTATGTGAAAGATGTTAATATTTTTTTGGCAAAATGGAATTTATTAATCCCACCTTTTTACAGTTGGCCGATAATAATCACACCTGAGTTTATTCTTCCCACCAGTCCCACCTTTCAGACATTTTACTCTCACTGCACCCACCGTTAACTCACACTAACGCCGTTAGTTGAAACTCACAATTCTATGCGATTATTCATTGGATTTGAAAGAGGGGATCGAGACGAAGATATTGGTATGTTCAATTACAAAAATAAGCATGGTTCATCGGTTGTAGGTTGATGTTTTACTCGGATGGGATGAATGGAACCGACGATTAAACCATCGAACCGTGCTTATTTCTACAATTGAACATACCAATATCTTCGTCTTAATTCCCTTTTTCAAGTCTGGTGAATAGTCGCCTAGAATTGTGAGTTTCAGCTAACGACGTTAGTGTGAGTTAACGGTGGGTGCATTGAGAGTAAAATGTCTGAAAGGTGGGACTGGTGGGAAGAATAAACTTAGGTGGGATTATTATCGGCCAACTACAAAAAAGTGGGATTAATAAATTCCATTTTGCCTATTTTTTTCATACACCATATATAGTAATCCCACTTTAAAAACATTTTTCTTAAAACATGATTTGTGGTTATATGGCACAAGTTCGTCTATACTACAACCGAAAACTATCTTTCATTCTTTCTAAATAAACATGAAATTGTGGTGGATATCATCGCGGAGGTGCAATCGTGTAGTTTTTTGTGGTACAAACATAGACATAAGTGTATTATAGATATAGATTAATGGTAATTGAAAAAGAATATGTACAAGTAGGTTTTGCATGAAGAGTAGAGAGGAAAAAAATTACATGACATTTGGGTTTTAAGCATAAGACTTTTCCTAGGCCATATTAAAATTCATGTTTTTTTTTGAAAAAAGGCTTTCATTCAACAACGCCAAAAACCGGACCTCAAACCGAGGACCGCCGGCTCAAACCATTACAGAAAATACATAGGAAAACGACATCAATCCCTCCAAACAAGCCTATTACATTTAGTTCTATTTTTAAACCAAAGCAAGGATAAGGATTTGACACTAGAAACAATTTTCTCCACACTAGGATGAGCGCCGTTAAAGATCGTGTCATTCCTTTCCTTCCAAATCGCCCACAACGTAACCACTATAATCCCGTGCAAGATCTTCTTTTTCATTTTGCAACCTGGGCCTGTTTTGTAAAGTTGCAACAGGTCTTGAATACTAAACGCGAAAATAGGAGGGATTCTACACCACGAGCTAATCCGATCCCACACATGTGTCGCAATAATACAATCAGCCAGCACATGGATGCCTGTCTCAACTGCAGTGCCGCACCAGGAGCAAGACGAGTCCTGAATGTATATGTTTCTTCGCACTAAAGCCTCCTTTGTAGGAATCCGATTCATTTCCGCGCGCCACGCCATTATCGAGCACTTCAAGGGAACCCAAGACAACCACTTAAAAGCAAAGTTTGTCTCATAATTATACCGCTGCAGCAGCAAAACTGTGACCCCTTTAACTGAGAAATCGCTCTGCCCAGCAGCAGCCCAAACCCACCCATCCTGACCCGTCCGATGTTCCAGACCATCCAACGCTTCACACAATTGGACCCACTGAACTAATTCATCCGCTGTTTGCAGTTGATCAGTCCACTCCGCATCCATAATCATCTTATTTCCCACCCTTTTAGTTCTGTCCGCAACTGTATAATGTTTTTTTCCTTCAAGCCGATACAACAAAGGCCATTTATTCCGAAGAGCGACATCACCAAGCCAAATGTCTAGCCAAGATCTGACCGAACCACCATTCCCAACTTTAGCTCTTATATACGTATGTGTGACCACTTCGTTCACCTTCATACCCGCCACCACTTTCACAATAGCTTTCCAAGTCCCATGAGCGTATTTGTTCACCGGAAGCGCCTCCCACATATTATTACTTTTATGACACACTTCAATAACCTTTGTCCAAAGCGCATTCTTGTTATTTCGAAATCGCCAAGCCCACTTAAACATAAGAGCGTCATTGATAACTTCTAACTTCTTGATACCCAAACCCCCAAGCTTTTTCGGCGCCGTAACTCTATCCCAATTCACCCAATGAACCTTATTTCCCACATTCGAACCCGTCCACAAAAACTTCCTCATGATTCTTTCAAGATTCTCCACAACCTTACGGGGCGCTTTATACAACGAAAAATAGTAAATGGGTAAACTTTCAAGCACGGCTTTTATAAGAATAACTCGACCTCCAATCGATAATAGTTTTGATTTCCACCCCGCTAATCTAGATTCGAACACCTCAACGACTTTCTTCCAACTAGAACATCTATTCATGTTGGCACCCACCTTAATCCCCAAATAATCGAATGGAAGATTATCACTTTTACAACCTAAAGTTTCCGCCATAACACCCGTTTCCTCTATACAAGTCCCAACCCCATAAAGATTAGACTTATTTATATTTATTTTCAAACCGGAGCAAACATGAAAGCACCTTAACAACCTAGCCAAGTTCACCACATTCCCATCCGACCATTCACCTATAATAAGTGCATCATCGGCATATAAAAGATGAGAAACGTTCATACCTTCATTGTCAAGCGTGACACCTTTGAAATCTCCTATGTCGATAGCTTTCTTGATAGACAAAGAGAGTGCTTCCATCACCACTAAGAACAAAAAAGGGGATAGCGGATCACCTTGTCTAAGCCCTTTTTGACAACCGAACTCAAACGTAGGTGACCCGTTAACCAAAACCGCCGATCTCGCCGCCTTAAGAATCCCAAAAACCCACGTACGCCATCGTGAAGGAAAATTCATTTGCTCTAGCATAGAGATTAAGAAACCCCAATTGACGTTATCATACGCCTTTTCAAAATCAATTTTTAATAAAAAAGCCTTTTTCGATATCCGCTTCAACCATGCCACCAATTCATTAACAACTAGCGGCCCATCCAATATATACCTATCTTTCAAGAAAGCCGATTGAGATTCCGAAATCACCTCTCCCATGACATCTTTTATTCTATTTGCCAAGAGTTTTGAAATCACCTTATTAATCATACCAATCAAGTTTATGGGTCTATACTCCTTCATACTTGTCGGATTCTTACATTTAGGAACCAAAGTTATGTACGAAAGACTACACTCCGGATTAATATACCCCGTTTCATAGAAATCTTCAAACACCTTTATGAAATCTTCCTCTAACACATCCCAAAACTCATGCACAAAATGGAAATTAAAGCCATCAGGACCTGGCGCCTTGTCCTTACCACAATCAAATGCCGCGGCTTTTATCTCTTCTTTTGAAAACGGAATCACGAGCTTATCTCCCATATCATCAGACAACTTTTTAACATTGTCACACCTAAGCAAAGGACGATTAGCACATTCTTCGCTGAAGTGTGTCCTAAAGTGTCTTAGGACCTCTCGTTTAACTAAGGCCGGCTTCGTAATCCACATCCCATTCACCTCTATGCCCGGAATCGCATTACCCGACCTTCTACCATTAATGACTCGATGAAAAAACCCGGTATTATCATCCCCCAACGCCGCCCATTTAACTCTAGACCGTTGCTTCAAATCTTTGTTTTTGACATAATTTATCTCGTTGATTCTCGCTCTACACTCCTCCATAATCCATCTCTCTTCTTCCGTTAAACTTCTATCTTCCAAGATCTTTTCTAGAGCTTCACTTTCTGCGCAACAGGAAGAAAATTCTTCCTCTTCAGTCTTCGACACTTCCCTATGCCAATCCTTTAACTTAATACTCAACTTTTTCAACTTCCGGTTCATTCTGTTTTGCGCCGAATTCTCTATCACAACCTCACCCAATACGTCATTAACCAACTCTTTACAACCCGATTTTTCCACCCAAGAATTAAACCACCGAAACGGCTTGGGCCCAAAATTTTTACTTACCATATGCAAGAGTAACGGGCAGTGGTCAGAAAGCCTTCTTGGAAGCGCTCTAAGAGAGGCGTTAGGCCACTTATTAAACAAACTCTCGCACACTAGAGCTCTATCAATCCTGCTTTGTTTATCGCCTTCACCTTTTCCCGCAAGGAAAGTAAACTTCCTTCCTACCAACGGATATTCAACCAAACCCACTTCTTCGATAAATTCATTGAAATCCCTAGCCATAGCTTCCTTTAATGTCGTGTTCATTCTTTCTTCCGCACATCGCACCGTGTTAAAATCGCCCATGACAATCCAACTACCATCATTGTTATCCATGATACCCTTCAATGCTTGCCAAAGATTTACCTTTTGCGCTCTCGTCTGCGGCCCATAAACATTCACCAAATTAATGTTCAAGTTTTCCTTTCTCATTCGACCACCCACCATAAGAAAATTCCGATTTTTTACCACTCTTTCTTTAACAAAACAACTTGGGTCCCACAAAGATACCAACCCTCCCGACAGCCCCGTTGGATTCACCACTTCAAAATCAAAATCCCCTCTGCCCCAAAATCGCTCTAACTGTTGTCTATCCACACCTTGAGTTTTTGTTTCTTGCAAAACCATGAACTCAACCTCATTAATACTTCTCAAACTTCTAACCCAAGCATCCTTCCCATCAACCCCCAAACCTCTTATATTCAAGCTTAAACAATTCATCGTCTAACCACTTGTACCCCTTCTTTTGAAATGGAATCCCGAATCAAATCTTGGAAGTTTTGCAATTCTGCACCTAACTTGCGTCCCATCGTAACAGTGTTGGAAACTTCCTCTTCTACATGTTCATACCTCGGGTCACCCCTATCAACACCTTCTACATTCCTATTTTGCATAACATCAACCACAGGAGTCTCTTGATCCAGGTCTGATAACACATTAAATCTATTCTCCATAATTATAGGCCCTTTATTTGCATTCAACTCATTAGATTTTTCGTTAGCCCAAATGAGTGGGTCTAGCCCAAATAAATCATCATCCACTCTCTTTGACTCCTTGTTGGGCCTAAGATTACCACTTGACGACCCACCCGAGTTATCCAATCCCATATTAATAAAACTTTTGAATTTTTTTCTCTTCAAGGACTTACCTGCTGATTGAATGTCCCCCATAATCACCTCCGCATGTTTCTCCTTATTTCCAAACTCCCTCTGGTTCTGATTGGATTGTGGTATAGTAACGCCTCCCAAACTTTTGGAAACCAACTCCTCATTAACTTCTGCATTAAAGTTCGTCGAACCAGTAAACCGGACTCCACTATTCCGGCCATCGTCTTGTGACTAAACCGCCACCGGCGTCTTCTCCGCTGAATGACCTTCATCTTCTCTATCCATAAAAGATCCCTCCGATTCTGCGATCCCTTTCATGAACTCTCCAACCCAATCTTTGTCCACTTCTGAGACCCAAACCTTAAAAGATTTACCTCTCCATCGTAGAAAAGCCACGTCTTGAATCATTTTACCATGGTTGACTATAACACCAACGTATTGGAACGTAGAGTCACAGCCATGCACATCCACACATGCTTCTTTAACCACAGTACCAAAGAGCCCTCCAATATCATTGAACACCACAGGATCCGAGACGCACATCGGAGCTCCTACAATCTTCAGCCAAGCAACCCTTTCGAACGACAATGATTGACCTTCCCATATTCTAGGATTTTCAAAACAATCCTTCCTGCCCTCCAATTCAGCCATCGCCATCACAGCATGTTCAGCTTTAGAGAATTCAATTAACACTGACAAACCTCCCACATATCTCACAAAACCTTCTGCCAGTTTCATCTCGTTTAAAATTATCCGAATGTTCTGTAATACCTCTAAGGACGTTAACCTTACGTAAACCGTCCTTCCATGCAGGAAGGTGAATGCCTCTAGAGAGTCATCCACAGTCACTGTTTTGCCAATGGCCTCTCCCGAGAATGCTTCCTTAAACGACATACCATTGCTACCATTAACACCTGAGCCTTTAGTTGCAAAAGGCTGAACCGGCGATTCTTTAACATACCTTTTGTGCCGATCATTCTTGTCCGCTTGATTTACCTCTCCCTCCTCAAGGACAAATCTAGCGATATTAAACTTCAACTTAAACTCACCCAAACGGACTGTAGAGAGCTTCTTCAATAAGTCGCTTCCGTCTTTGACATCCAAGAAAGACACAAAACCGAACCTTTTCCCTTGTTTGTCTCTTTTACGCGCGATATAGATATCAAAGATCGTCCCCATGCCTCTAAGAACTGTCGCCAAATCAGCCCCACTGCAACGATCCGGTAGGTTGTTGACGAAAAGTTTGGTTAATCTAGCCTGAATGTTAGCCGGAATAGGCGGACGGCTATTCGGACGGCTATTCGCCATTTAAAATTCATGTAAAATGATATGTGAAGAGTGAAGGCAATGAATATACAAGTAACAATGCATCAAGGGGTAATATGAAAAAGATTTATATGACATTATGGTTTAAATCATGTGTCTTTTCAAATGTCATTTTAACTTTGACAATTTGAACATATTTACCCATGTCTCCCCTTTTATAATGTAGTATAGATTTAGTCTTTTAAATAACTAGAAAATCATAAGCATGATCATTTTCTACAAAAGTTAAGAGCCAGAAATTATAAAATTAAAACGTAACAAGAATTGAAATTTAAAAAAAAGGTTAAAAGAGGCATCCAAAAACCTCTTTAAAGGTATAAATGGTTTGAGAGAGATAAAAAGATAACAAGGGTGAAGAGTGTCACTTTTGTAAAAATGGGTTAAATTGTAACAAATTGAAATAGTACAGGGAGCTGAAGCGGCGATTGGGTGGAGAATTTGGATGGTGCAACTGGAATAAGTGGGTAGTTCCAACATAATATTCCATGTGTGTTAATTGAAACGTGACATCTGTAACGCTGTTGTGAAATTCCAATCCTGCGTCTTGGGTCTTTTTCACTATATTAATTAATAGAAAATACTAAATAGCTTTTAAGCTTTTATTAATTATGTAAGACAATTTTAACTATTAGAACTTTTTAAATTAATTAGTTTTTGTATGTCGAACATGTTTAAAGAACTTGTTGTGTTGGGTTGACCTACTAATTTGTGTTGTTTAGTTAAACAAGCTGTCAATATGTTTAGTTAAACAGGTTGATCTATTAATTCGTTTGTGACTCGTAAGCGACTAACTTGATTAGAACATGTACAACTTGATTATTACCCAACATCTTGTTGACTTATTTGCATGTTTAGATAAATGAGTTAAACACATTGTGTTAAGCTACGCTATCTAAACAATTCAACAACTGCAAATTATATGGATCGTGCTATGATTAAACAATTCGACCCGCCGATGTGACATGATTGCCATCGATAGCTTCAACTGTTTGCACATCCGTCCAATCTAGAAACCAAAAGTGTGACAAATGAGTAAGCAATTGAGACCATATATGTTTTCAACGTTATAGCTAAAATTATTTTTTAACCTACCACTTGGACGATGTATGATTTTTTTTACTTTATTATAAACATACTGTTAAGTAGTTAACAAGGCCTAGAAGTACTTTGCTTACTTTAGTTTGACACAAATATTTTTGGTTCTTGAAAAGGCAAGTTCAAGTAGGTTCAGTTGTCTCAACATAATTTATAAGCTAGTGAATAGGGGTGTTCAGAATTCGATTCGGATTTAAAAAATTCAAAATTCGACTCAGTTTGATTCGATTACCAAGAATTCGATTTGATTGTCAAGAACTCGAATTCGATTCAGTTCAAATTCGAGTCTAGTAAATCCATAATGAATTTATGATTTTTAAATTTTGATTCGATTCGAAATTCAAATTCAAGTTACATAAATATTTTTAAGTGTATACACATACACATTGAAGAAAAACTTACAAATTTGGGCCAAACAGGGCGCGTTTGGTTCGCATGAATTGAATGGAATTCAATGGAATTTGAATTTGAATTCCAACTCTTTAGGTGTTTGGTTCATTGAATTTGTTTGAATTGGAATTTCAATTCCAATCTTGTGTGTTTGGTTGACAAAGGAATTGGAATTGAAATTTGTTATGAATTCCTTCAAATTCCTTTAACTAATGGAATTCAAAATCCTTCCAATATTAGAAGGAATTCAAGTCAATTTATTGGAATCTTCGAATGGTTGACATCATTTGACCCTAACCGATTCGAACCGTACCATTTCAACGCGAACCGCTTAGATCCGAACCAATTCGGACCGTACCAGTTTCGATCGGTACCGTTTCGACCCGAACAGTTTCGTACTGTACCAGTTTCGACCCGAACCGTTTCGTACTGTACCAGTTTTGACCGGTACTGTTTCGGACCGTACCAGTTTCGACCGGTACCGTTTCGTTTCGGACCGTACCAGTTTCGACCGATACCGTTTCGACCGGTATCGTTTTGACATGTACCGTTTCGTCCGTAACGTTTTGGACCGAACTGTTTCGGACCGTACCAGTTTCGACCGGTACCGTTTCGGACCGAACCGTTTCGGACTAGTTTCGACCGATACCGGTTGAACCGGTATTGTTTCGACCTGTACCGTTTCGCTTGACACGTTTCGGACCTTACCAGTTTTGACATGTACCATTTTGGACCGAACCGTTTCGGACCAGTTTCGGTCGATACTGTTTCGACCTGTACATTTTCGCCCGTAACGTTTCGGACCGTACCAGTTTCGACCGGTACCGTTTCGGACCGAACCGTTTTCGACCAGTTTCAACCGATGCCATTTCGATCGGTATCGTTTCGACCTGTACCGTTTCGCTCGTAATGTAACGGACCGAACCGTTTCGGACCGTATCAGTTTCGACCGGTACCGTTTTGACCGGTACCGTTTCGCCCCGTACCAATTTCAACCGGTACCGTTTTCGACCCGAACCGGTATGGGTCGAAACGGTACAGGTCGAAACGATAGAGGTATCAATACTTCGGGCCGAAACGGTACTGGTCAAAACGGTACAGGCCGGTACTGGTCGAAACGGTACGGGCCGGTACGGGACGAAACGGTTCGGGCCGGTATGGGTCACAACGATGCGGGTCGTGGGGGCAAAGGTGATAGATTCCAATTTATTAACCAACCAAACACAATAATATAAGATTTGAGATTCCAATTCCAACAATTTCCAATTCCTTTTGGAATGTTTGAATTCCAAATCCAATTCATTCCAATTCCTACACAAATTCCAATTCCAAACAATTCCGCGAACCAAACGCACAGTAAGAACCCATAGCTTCTACTACTTTTACCATAACTGTATTTTACATATTTACCTTATACATCATAAAACTCTAAAAGACCATAATCTCTACTACTTTTATCATTCCCGCATTTGCCATGTTTATTAATTTTGTAGATTAGTACTTTATATGTTAAAATAATGAGTTTGTTTTAGTTTTAAAGCTAATAGTGAAACAATTTGTTATTTGTGGTGAATTTGAGTTAAATCGAATCTATTGAAATTTGATTCGAGTTTCTAATACGAAATGAGTAATTTGAATCATAATCTAATACGCATTCAGGTAAAAAGATTAAAAATTATAGAAATGTGATTCGATTAATTCAAAAATTCGTTATTGGATTGGTTGAATGCCCATACTAGTGGATTTTTCCACATCAAGTTTGTGTGGACAAATTATTTCTATTAATTGTTATATATAAAATAAAATTTTAGAAGTCTTCTGTTCATACCTTGTGCGTACCACATTCCTAATCTTAGTAAACAGATTGTGAGCGGATGAAGCCTAGCTCAATTGGTGAAAATTGGGGGAGGTAGAGTGGAGGTCATGTGGAAGTTGAGGGTTCGATTTCTGTTCGAGTCATATTTACCACATGTGGGGATTCTACCTGGGGAGATCCCCAATCCAGGTGAAATGGTAATCAGTACAGGCTGACCCAGGGTGTTAGCCAGAGCTCCACCGGTTGCACCACTTGCCGTTAAAAAAAAAAGTAAACAGATTGTGAAGGAGATTATTTACTCCTTCATTGTCTTATCTCTATTAAGATGTCATTAAATTAACTATCATATAAGACCACACTTGTCAGTTTCTTGATATATACATTTTTAATGTCAAATTGAAAGTCAAATATGTTTGTTTAATAATTTTGAAAATTTGGTTTTATTTATAATTTTTCAAAGTATTTACTGCCTTGAGTTATTGAGGCATGAATCTGAAAACGTGAAGAAAGGTTAGGTTAATATGTATTGAAAAATAAACGGTTTATAAGATTTGTTGATATAAAGACACATAAAGAATTGACTAATTGACTATGACAAGTGAGAACATGTGAACATGAGGGAAAGAACAATCTATGGACAAGATGAAGAATGCTAATAAAGATGAATTTGGTAAAGAAGTTTTTTGAGAGGAAGAAAAACTTTAAAGAAGGTTTTATGTTGTAACACAAATGAACGACTCCAATGAAGGTGGCGGGGGCAGCCACTAGATGAATCCGTAGTAAATGTGGGAATAGCCTACTTGGTAGAGGCATATGCCTTTTAGAGAGGAGGTTCAAGGTTCAATCCTTGACAAGTGTGTTGTAATTTAGAATTATTGGTGTAATATTATAGGAGATATAACATTTGTCGTTCAAAACAAAAAAAAAAAAACTAGATGAATCCGTAGGTTTATGCGGGTTGCAAGAGAACACCATCACAATCACCAAGGATTCGCCTGGCTGGTTCGATTTCAGGTTCATGAACCCATGCTAGATGGATGTACTGAATGGTGATGTACACAAGTAGGGATGGGCATATTGCATCGAATACCGAACCGATACTGATCCCGTACCTAACCGAGGGTGTTCGGTATCGGTACTCACGTTTAGAGGTTTTCAGTTTTGGTATGGGTACGGGATCGGTATTTTAAGGTAAAATACTGATACCATACCGATACCAAACCGATATCGTACCGTACCGTATGTTTTCGGTATCGATATTGGTATTGGTTTTTTGGAGTTTTCGAGATCGGTAATTTCGGTACCGATATCGACAAGTACCGATACCGTCCCGAGCTAATCCCTACACAAGTTTCAAAGTTGCATTATGATGATGTGGTACAACATTATTGGATGATGGGTTAAAATGGGTAGTGAGTCCATCTTGAAGGGTGCCATCTCCCTTTAGGGTTGACTTTGGTTGGAATGAGTTTAAATTATGTCACATTATCCTCTTAGATAGATGCATTTGTTTAAGTGGGATCAAAGATAGGTGCCCCTCCGCTATGATGAAATATTTCTAGACCATGCACAATAAAGAATCTGAAAAAGGGCTTAAAAACATGTCAAGTCATTTGACACATCCAAAAAAACTCATTTAAAAAAAAACACTTAGGCTATGTGTAGTGGTGGGTGAAATTTGTGGGTTAAAGAGGCATTAAAGGAGTATTTTATGACATGTGGCATGTGGGGCCATGTTGGTGGGTTAAAGGGGTATTAAAGGGGCAGGAGGGTGTAGTGGTGGGTGAAATTTGCAGTGAGACATTTTTTAACATGTGGCATGTGGGCCACATGCCATTTTATATTTTTTTAAAATTTTTAATAAACAAACTACTATTTCATTTAAATATTTAACTAGAAAAAACATAAAAAAATTACATTAAATCCATAAATTACCTAAAAATACACGAAAATAATAAAACATACCGATTATCCTAAAAAAAATACAATCTAAAAAGTAGCATTATATTTTTCTCGGATTTGTTGCTTGCGAAGGTTAAACAAATATAGCGCCTCCTCTGTGAGTCCCTCCGACGATCTCGAAAGGAACTCGATGTCCTTCTCCATTTGGCGCGCCTCTTGAATCTCGACGAACTTCTTGTTTTCAGCGGCTCTCTCTTGCGTGGTCTCCAACCGCTTCGCTCTAAGGTCTCGTATATCTTGAAGACGTCGATTCATTTCTTCAAAGTCGTCTTTCAACTCGACGACTGTCGTCGAAGACGACTCCGCACGTCCACCCTTTCGCACGCTTCTTCTTCCTGACGGTCGAGGCAACTCTTCTTCTTCTTCTTCTTCTTCATCACCGTCTTCATTTAAACCCACGGTCCGACCATCCGAAGTGGGCGTGTCTGGATCAATCGAAGAAGAGGTTTTTGACAGTTTGGCTTTGCGCCTACCCCCCTTCATGCTTGGTACGTTTGCCCATTTAGGACTTCCCTTTAAAGTTAAACGGTTGTTGAGGTTGGGTGGTATTTGGGCGAATAGCGTTTGGGTTGGTCGAGCGAGATGGTACACCGAAAGGTTGGCGCCATGGTTGCATTTTTGTGGATTGATGGTTTAAAAAAATAGAAGGTTTGTATAAAAATATTAAGGATTGTATAAAATGAGAGTGAAAATGGTATGAAAAATGTAAAAGGTAGAGAGGTTTATTTATATAGGTAGAAAAGTTAATATATATATTTTTTTAAAAATAGCCAATGGCTATATTTTCTTAGCGTTGCATTTTTTGACCCGTTAGTTTTTTTTTTCAAAGCGCCACGTGTCATGCACTGATCGGCCAACACCAGATTTAACCTGCGCGAAAAATTTCGCTGGCCCCCTTTTAGCGCCCCTTTAACCTTGGGGGGGGGGTAGCTATGTGATTGGGGCGCCAAATTGCCCCTTTCACGCACAATTCACCGGCCACTACGTATGGTCTTAAAGCTCACCCAATAAAAAACCCAAAAAACACCTAAATATATTGCCATATCATCACCCCTTTATTTTATTTATTACCACTAGTCTCTCTTTCTATATATTTCTTAGAAGTAATAGATTTAAATAATCCTAACTATTGACTACTGGCCAATAACAGTCCAACTACGAAAATAACCACTAGCGGTCCCAACTTTCAGACATTTTGCTCTCAACCCCTCCACCCCGTTAACTCACACTAACGTCGTTAGCCGAAACTCACAATTCTAGGTGATTTTTCACCGGGTTTGAAAGAGGGAATCGAGACGATGGTATTGGTATGTTCAATTACAGAAATGAACATGGTTCGATGGTTTAATCATCAGTTCCGGTCATCCCATCCGAGGAGAACATCAACCTACAACCGATGAACCATGCTTATTTCTGCAATTCATACCAATATCATCATCTCGATTCCCTCTTTCAAATCCCGTGAATAATTTCCTAGATTTGTGAGTTTCAGCTAACAACGTTAGTGTGAGTTAACGGGGGGTCCATTAAGAGCAAAATGTCTGAAAGTTGGGGCCGCTAGTTGTTATTTTCGTAGTTGGTACTGTTATTGGCCAATAGTCAATAGTTGGAATTATTTAAAGGGAAAATTGCAAAAATAAACAGTTGACCAAGCATATTTTCCAAAATAAACACCTGATGCGTCTAAACATTAGGGACGAGACACTCTTTTGCGTCTACCAATCAGATGATTACACGTGTAAAGTCTTCAGACGCTTTAATTTTAAGGTTCCTGCGTCTAAACTTTAGACGCGAGGCTGTTGTTTAGACGCATCATCCGTATCTAAAGAATAGGTTAGCCCCTTTGCGTCTAAAGAATAGCCTCGTGTCTAAAATTTAGACATAATGACCTTAAAAATTAAAGCGTCTGAAGATGTTACATGTGCAATCATTTGATTTGTAGACGCAAAAGAGTGTCTCGTCCCTAATATTTAGACGAATCAGGTGTTTATTTTGACAAATATGCTTGGTCAACTGTTTATTTTGACAATTTTCCCTTATTTAAATCCATTACTCCTATATTTTATAATTAAAAAGTACAATAACGTCCATCTTATTCCATTTCTTCTAGTCCTTAGCCAAGAATTACATTGAAAAAAATGTAAAAAATGAGCTCAACAAATAAAAAATATGGTTTACATGGAAAATCTAGAAAATATGAATGCTAAAAAATGCCTTGTTGGCCATGCTCAGGAAGATTAGGGATTAGAATGTCATATGTGTAAAAGAGTAATGTCCTAACGAGTATGACCAAATTATATGCTTGCATACCGAGAATGGTATGTGTGATACCCCGCAATTTCAGGTTCTTACTTTAACTAAACTCTAGTTACATTCTTTGCATTCTAGTTAACTAGGGTTAGCTAGATAAGTCACACATTGCACAGTTATAGGTTAATAATTGCATGAAGTGGTAATTCGAGGAATTACCAAACTATATACATGAGTAGTGAACCCCGAACGTTGGTGAATTGTTAAACTAGAAGATTGTGAATTAATTGATTGAGATTGATTGCAATTACGTGCTTCTATGAAACTTTGTGAAACTATGTGCAAACTGTATGTGATTATGTGAACTTAAACCGAACGCGTTAATAAAAATCGTAATGGGTGGACCATTAGGATGGTTGGGGTCTTAACACATGGGGTTACACTTGTTATGGTCCAAAATAGCGAAAACATCGAAGAAAACATGCAGTACAACAGAGCAGGCCACCCGGAGCGAGCCGGGGAGGAGTGAGCGGCCGCTCACTCTCTCCGCGCGGCCGCTTACGGGAGCCTGGCGCAACCTAACCGACTTAAATCACTATTTAAACAATCTTAAGCCTCATGTATCCCCTAAACTCAACCCTAATCACCCCCTACTGCCCTATTACAAAAATATCAACCCCAAACACCTGCTAAGGCTCAAGAACATCGATCGGGAAGCTTGGATAGCAATCAGTTGGTGATTTTGATGTGCTTTCGGTATAATGTTCAATCTCTTAAGTTTTAATCTTCTCTAATATGTTTTTAAAACATCAAAACCATGTTTGTCCAGGTCTGAAACGTTTTCATAAAGATTAACACTTGATGTTTATAAAGATTAAAACTTATGTTTATAAAGATTACAAGGGTTAATCATGTTGTTAGGTAATGGATGTTATGTGGTTTGCATGATTATGCATGTTCTTGATGTTTTAGATTCTAAGGTTTATGAATAATAATATATGCATGAATCTTGCTAGGTTTTGATCAGGTTATGTCTTGTTGATGTTGCATAATGATTGTTGGACATTGTTGATCGATTATATGCTTGAAAGATTGATTATAATTAGGGTTATTGCATGTTTAAAATCTGGACAAAATGCTTGAGTCAACTTGTAGGGTCTGTTACGTGACTTAAAAGTATAAAGTTTGATGATTTCTTTGAATGGTTGTATTATACATGGTCTTAGATTTTCATAATGGTCAAAATCGTCTGATTTGGACGTCGTTTGAATAGTTTTTGGAATTTTATTTGAATAAGGGTCAAATCAGATTTTCGGACTTGTAAACTGAGTCAACTTTAAACGATCATAACTTGAGTTCTATAAAGAGTTAGGTTATGAAATTTGGATAGTAGGTCAACATTGGAATAACTTGGCTTTTTCAAATGGATTCACCTTGTTTGGATGAATACACAAGTTTTGGGAATTTTTCTACTAAACTGACCTGTTGTGAAAACTTTCTGGACATAGCTGTGTTGTACGAATTTTCATAATTTTTGTGTTTGGTTTCGAGACAAAACAAAAATATGGGTTGTCAAGTAAACCCCAAAGAATATTCAGTAAAAAGTTAGGATTTTAATTCATTGTTTAAGTATTTTAAATAAATTGTTTTCCACAGCACACAATCTGCCCTGAAAACGCAGATTGCGTGGAGTATGTTTACGTGACTATTTGGAGTCATATGTGGTATGTATTTGACATGAACTTGTATGGACACTTATGTGGGATGTATGTGAAGTATAAAACTGATGTTAATCAATATGTTCAGCAACGGGTTCGTAGGGTTTACTTGTGCATGTAGAATCACTAGGTGTCACATACACGGATTTGAACATTTAAACGCCTTGGACAAACGGGTTATGGTGTATTGGTTATGCACATATACTCACTTAGTGACACTTGTAATAGGGAGTCGGTAGCACGTTATTGTTTTGGAGTTTGGATAATTTGCTTGCAACCGAAGGTGAGTTTCACTACTCTTTTCTCAAAGGCACGCGTCTCGGGTTTGAGACAACTTACAAAACGTTTTCTAGTCCGGTTTGGGACTACTCTTACAACTCAGGTTTTGACTCCTTGTGTGGGTCGGGTTTTACGATTCCTTGTGTGGATCACGCTTTTATCAGTTTATAACTTTAACTGTCCTTTGTAAACTAAGCACACTCTATCATTGAAAGTCTTTACTTATTATTGGGTTAATCACTGGAGGCGAATGGGGTATTATTTGATAGCGCTATTAGGTTGTGCAGCAACCTCATGCTTGAGGTGCTTGTGTCACGGGCATGAACTTCTGACCACATCTTTCCTACTAGTGTTGATAGACACTAGTACTAAGGCAATTTAACGTATGTTAACACATTTCTGAAGGTTCCCAATAATCACATGCATGTTTAGTTACAATGAGTGGGCTAGCTACCCCTGACAAGCTTAAACTGATGACACTTTAACATTTGGGTTTTTGACAACTTTATACCTGTTATCCAAACTGTGAACTCACCGACTTTATGTTGACGCACGCTAGCATGCTTTTGCAGGTCTCTAGGTTTGGAGCACGATTAGAGCATGCATCATATTGTGTCTTGGGTATATGAACACTGTAATATTTTGAACTTTTAATTTTGGTTTTGGGTGCGTTGTTTTGCGCAGATGTTATGTTGAACTGTTTTCTTTATTTACGCTTCCGCAACTACTTTAAAATGTTTGGTTAAACTATGAAACTTATTTTACAACAACGAACTAAATGGTTTGGGCATTTAGAGTCGTTCATGAGACTTATGGCTATGAGATCCTGGTTTGTCATGCGCCTCGCGGTAGAACCCCGCAGGGGAAATTTGAGGGTGTGACAGTATGTGGCAACCACTATTAAAAAAACGCGACCACAAGTCCCCGCATCATTTAAATATAGTTTCCGATAGCGTCTATGCAGTGCTGACATTGCCGTATTTTTGTGCTTCTTAAATTCTTTACTTAATCGAATGTAACATGATCTACCATTGAACGATCTATCCAATGAACATGGTCTAATTATTTTTGATTATCATGACATGCTAATTATCCTATTCGTGTTAAATATAGTTTTTGATAGCGTCTATGTGGTGCTGACATTGTCATATTTTTGTGCTTCTTAAATTCTTTACTTAATCAAATGTAACATGATCTACCATTAAACGATCTATCCAACGAACATGGTCTAATTAATTTTGATTATCATGACATGCTAATTATCCTATCTTAAAGACTAAAAACCATTATTAATTTAGAATCAAGAAAAAAAAAATACAAAAATTAAACCATATGAATATGACGAACAAAATTTATAAGAGGTATCTAATGTGAAAAAGAAGATATAGTGAAGTAAAGGTAAAGATGAAAATGATGCTCAAATGATAGACACAACTTTAGGATAACATGTCATGTTTGCTTGAATACAATTCAGAATTATAAGAAAGAACGATTTACAAAGATAAACCGATGAATGTTTTGACAGAGAATAATTTATTTAATTGTTGTGTAATTACTATAATTTATCTTATTTAGATTTGTAGCTAACACTTCTTTTTGAAAATTACGATGGTGATTTACATGTATGAAGGTGTTTGATGTTGTACTAGATAATTAGACGACGACGTACTTTCTTACCCAACTTGTCTCTGGTTTCTTTTAACAAGAAATATTATTAAACAGCTTTGTTTTGTTTTTTTTTTTTTTTTTTTTTTGCTACAAGTAACATCCAATTAAATGAGTATTCATAATCCCGTATTTATGTTAACTGAAAAATAATAACCTTTAGAATTTTTGGTAGCAATAAAATGATCAAAATCTTTTTTTTTCAATTTCTAAATCGATAAATATAAATGTGTTAAACCGATTAATTTCGCGTACAGATTCAGAACATTAACTATCATTATAAAATTTCGTCTGCCACTGCCTACTGTTATATGAATTTAATTTGCTAAATTAATTCGCAATAAATGTTCAAATCGCAGTTGTCAAAAGTTTATGCCATCAAGCCACAAAACAAAAAAAATATCAACCCATAATACTAAGAGTCTTCTAAGACCATTGCCAATGACCTCCAGCCCAGCTGGGGAGAGGTGGGAGGGTTTACCTCCTTAAGGGTTCCCGCCCGGGCTTGGTCTTGAGTTCGAATCCTGCACACCACGAAAAAATTCCCTGTAACGGTTTGAGATAACTTCAAAGTGGACACCGGTGCGTGGGTAGAGATTCGAACTCGAGTCGAGGGGTTGTCTGTCGATTGGGTTTACCGCTGAAGCACACCTTCCAAAAAAAAAAAAATATACTAAGACCATTCGGTATGGAGGGACGGCATGCCCTGGCTTGCCTATGCCGCCCCGGGCAGCACCGCCCCTCAGGGTCGGCAACGTCATGACCGGCTTGGCTATGCCTCCTACGCCGGGCCATTGTGATGCATTGGGAATGGGAACTAGCCGTTTGACAACGGCTTCTTTACCGTTTAAAAAAAAGGTTTTTATTATAATATATAAATACCAAACATCTCCTACAACTTTTATAATTTTTAAAACACTCTCTCAAACATTTTCAATATATTTAAACCAACCATTATTTATAAAAAATCCAAACCCTCAAACAACCATGTCGTTATCATCTTCTTCGTCGTCTTCGGGTTCATCATCTACAAACGAAGCCGTAAATTTTGTTATAAACGTCGTGGCGCAAGCGGCACAGATCATTGCCGAGGAGGAAGGAGATGAAGTCGAATCGGTACCTCGAACTAGGAAAGCGGCTATAAATAGAGACCGAGAAGGTAAGTTTTATATTTTTTTTAGATTATTTATGTGTATTACATTTTTTTTAACATTGTAGGTGTTTATTATTTTTAAATTTTTTAAGATTGTAGATTTTGTTGTGTTTATATTTTTTAAAATATGTGTAGGTGCCCATGATAGATTGGTGGCCGATTATTTTGCCGACGAACCCTTATACTCGGCGGCCCTATTTAGGCGTAGGTTCCGAATAAGTAGAAGATTGTTCTTACGTATAGCCGATGATGTGGCGAACTTTCACCCATTTTTTACCTTACGATACGATGCTAGAAAGAAAAAGGGGTTCACCACCCTACAAAAATGCACGACGGCACTTCGGCAACTAGCGTACGGGACTACGGCGGATACCTAGGACGAGTATTTAACGATGTCGGAAAGAACTGCACGAGAATGTCTGTACAAGTTTAGCAAGTGTGTGGTGAAGCTTTACGACAAGAAATATTTGCGAAAACCAAACTCCAGTGAGGTCCAACAATTGTATCAGTTTCACCACCAACAACATGGTTTTCCAGGAATGCTCGGAAGCATTGATTGCATGCATTGGCCTTGGAAAAACTGCCCGGTAGCATGGCGCGGAATGTTCAAACGACGGGATCAAGAATATCCATCAATAATCTTGGAGGCGGTGTGTTCACAAGATCTATGGGTTTGGCATGCTTTCTTTGGCATTCCTGGTTCGAACAACGACATTAATGTCATTAACCAGTCGGAAGTTTTTGACGATGTCATAAAAGGGACCGGTCCGGATACCAGGTTTACAGTATCGGGGGTGGAGTATAGGCGCGGTTATTATCTTATTGATGGAATCTACCCATCTTACGCGACAATCGTTAAAAGTATTCACCACCCGTTCGATGAAAAAAGCAAGAAATTTGCCAAGTTTCAAGAGGCGGTTATTTGGTGTTCTACAAGCAAGATGGCACATCATTGCAAACCCAACACGTATGTTCACCCCTAAAAAATTGTGTTAATGTATGTATGCTTGTATCTTGTTGCATAACATGATACTCGAATACGAAGGCCCCGCCATCTGTGCGTATGACGAGAATGCCCCGCCGGAGAATACAGTGCCTGTCAACCCACATCAACAAGATTTAAACGAGTTCTCGTTACATAACGAGTTCATCCATGATAATCTTCAAGTGGACTTGGTTGAATATATTAGGAACAACGGACAAGAGTAGATTATTTGTAATTTTTTTATGTCGAATAGATTAATTTAATTTTAGTTGTTTTAAATTATTTGTAATGGTTTTAATGTAATATTTACTTTTTAATATTAATATTATAATATTATTTAATTAAAAAAACAAAAAAAAAGAAAAGAAAGAAAATGCATTAAATGAGGATGGGCCTCCTCCACACCCTTGGAGCATCATTCCCATGATGGTCCTACCCCACGCTGACGTGGCAGCTGAGGTGGAAGACCATCATGGAAGATGGGCCTCCTCCACACCCAATGGTCTAAGTAAAAAACAGATGTATTGAACTTGTTGAATAAACCCATATATTATATTTGCTGAATATACATAATGTAATCAGCTAACACATATAGTCATCATCATTTGTTTTTTTTAAATGAGTTTTGATGTATTATTTATTTAAGCTAGGTACCAGACAACTCAAATATTTTAAGCTAGCAAGCACACAACTGAATTAAGTAAGTTTACGATATCAACTTTTCGGCAAATAATTCTGATCACGTGATTTTTCACGACATAGTTCTCGACAGTAGATTCTCGCTTCTTGTTCTCTATTTTCCTTGCTTCTCAAAATCAGTATGATTTTCGGTTTTGGATTTTGGTTCTCATTCCGGACATTGGTTGTCGAATTGAACGTTGTTTTGGTTCTTGGGTCGTACAATTTACGGGTTCACTAAAGTTCATTGGTTCAAAAGAGTTTATCACTTTAAAAAGCATTCATGGCTTGCAAGTCCACATTTAAAATGTCTTCTCAAAGTGTTCAAATGTCTGCTCAAGGAGATATGCTCCATTAGAGATTTGAGGAATTCAATCACATCTTTGGCGAAATCATGGACACACAAATCAATAGGTTTACCCAACTAGTTTCGGAAATGAAGAATGCTGGAATTGAGGTGTCAAATGTTGAGCCAACTCTACACTTCTGAAAGCTTTGCCACCTACCTGGGATGAGAATGTCTATCTCATCAAGATGGCAATCAAGGTTTACAAAATAACACCGTCTGAGTTAATCTCAATCATCAACAAGTATGCTAAGGACGACAAGAAGAATGCTCAAGATGCTATTGCTGCTCAGAAGAGTTACACACCTGCTACAACTTCCGCACCCGCTCCTACTGCTTCATCACCTGTTCGGAATCAGGTACCTATGTAGGTACCCGGTATCAATCATGCATTTACTAAAAATGTATGTTCCTATTTTTGTACTGATGCATGTACAATTTTTTTTTTATAAGGGACACAACTTTAAGCCATGCATTCTTGGCCCTTGTTGTGCAAAAAAAGCCGATGGTGAAGCAGATCGACGACATCCATGTTGTGAGGGAGTTTCCGGAAGTCTCTTCTGAAGACTTACCTTGGATACCCCCATCTTGTTTAGTTGAGTTTGTATCGATTTAGTTCCTGGAACTGCACCTATTGTGCAATCGCTGTATCGACTAGCTCCATCTATGATTCAAAATTAGTCGAACCAATTGCAAGAATTGGTCGGCAAAAGTTTTGTTTATTTAAGTCTCTTCCCATGGGGTGCCCCTGTCTTTTTTATCAAGTTGAAGTATAGACCGTTCCACACGTGTTTTGATTATCGGTAGTTGAACAAACTTGCTATCAAGAATCGATACCTGCTACAGAGGATTGATGACCTCTTCGATTAGCTCCAAGGTTCCAGTTTCCATTCCATTCGAAGATTGACCTTTGTTCCGGTTACCATTAGTTGCATATACAAGAAGAGGATGTTCCTAAGACGATGTTTAGGACTTGTTACAGACATTACGAGTTCCTAGTTATACAACTTGGGCTAACAAATGTGCCAGCTGTCTTCATGGATCTTATGAATCGTGTTTGCAAACCCTACCTGGATAAATTTGAGTTTTTATTCATTGATGATATACTCACTTATTCTCGATCCAATGAGGATCATGAGCAACATCTGTGTTTAATTTGTGAGTTGCCAAAGAATGAGAAGTTCGTGAAGTTTTCAAAGTGCGAATTCTGGATACGAAAGGTTCAGTTCCTTAGACACATCGTTAATGAAGCTGGTATTCATGTCGATCCATCCAATATTGAAGCCATCAAAAACTAGGTAACACCAAAGACAACTGAGGTGTGAAAATTTCTTAGTTTAGCTTGTAACTATCTACGATTTATTGAAAATTTCTCAAAGATAGCCCAACCTTTGACTACTCTTACCTAGAAAATGAAGAAGTTCGTTTGGGAGGATAAACAAATCAGCATTTCAGGTGCTTAAGCAAAAACTATTTGATGCACTAGTTTTGTCCCTTCCATAGGGTACGGATGACTCTGTGCGTTATTGTGATGTGTCGCATCAAGGTATCGGTTGTGTTCTAACACAAAGAGATAAGGCATCGCACATGCTTCTCGTCAACTCGGGAAATCCATGAGGAAAACCATTGTTAGGTCGATATATATAGGTTTATGTTTACTCATTGTGTTCGAAAATGTTCATGGTTATTGTAGCGGGTTTGTGGATTATTGTGGGTTGGGCCAAGGGGTTCTCGAAGGCATAAGGCCACGTAGGCCATTCGAGAACTCCTTGAAGTATATAAGGTGTTTTTAGTTCATTTGTCAAGCTAGCGGTTTACAATTTCAATAGTATTAGACGGTAAGTTAACTGTATGCTATTGAAGATCTTTCTTATAAATCGTTCTTGTTGTTCTTGAATTATCTCAATCATTGATTCCGCCTTTGATTGAGATTACTTGATATCAGGTATAGTTTTTGGGATTTACAATTGGTATCAGATCCATTGAAGCATATTCAAGGCTCGGTTTTGATATCAAGGGATTCAAGAAGGTAGTTTAGTTGAATGTAAAATTTATTTTCGGATTTTGATTCATAGGTTGATTCAGGTTTTGTTTTGAAAGTTTTTGCCTTGCTTTCGGGTTTTAAAGATTATTTTTATATAAGTTTTAGTGGTTCTATCAACTTTGATTCCATGTTCTTTGAATGTTATAGTGTTTCTAAGAGAATTGTTCATCGGAAATAATTGATCAAGAAGGTTTAGATCTGGTTGAAAATGTTATGTTTGATCTTGTTTTCGATTGAGTCAAAGAAAGGAGAGTGTTTTTCAGAAATTTTGGTGTATCAAAATTTTCAAAGATTTGTTTTTAAATTTTCCATAATTTTCGGCTTATAAAGTTAAAGGGTTTAAATTTTGGATATCGTCTAATTTTTGAAAAGATTTGAGCTTATCTTAACATATTTTCGGAAGCAGTTGGTCATTGGTTTTCGAAACTAAAGGTTCTCGGTTTTTGAGATCTCAAATATGTCGTTCTTGGATAATTGATTCGGGATTACAGTTTTCAGTGCTTTCAGTTCTCAGAAAGTACATGATGTCGTGTGGTTTTAAAGACTTAAACTTCTTTTCTTAAAAATGGCAAGTTCCCGGTGGGAGTGCCAAAAACTTGATGAAAAATGTAGTAAGCCAAAACTTTGTGGTGAGACACTTTTCAAGTTTTAAATTTATAAAATAAAACGATAAATGCTAAACGTTCTAAACCCACACAATAGGCAAGTGTACCTATCGAGTATAGTATAAACACTAGCATGTACTGAGTATCGAACCCTATGTGTCACACCCCGCCAAGGCAGAAACACGGGGATGTGATTCGAAAGGTTTTCAAGCACGATGTTCGAGCAACACACATAATTTATTTAAAATAGATACCATCAAATGATGGATGATGTCATATATTATTGAAATAACATAACATTGTCTGAAAAACTATGAAATTGTCTGAAAACGCATGACTCTAAACACCTGAATAACATGTGACTGACATAACCACATCCATGACGGTACCACTCAGTGCTAGCTCAAACTTCTCTCCCAAGTCCCCGCTCTCCATTGTCAATTACCTGAAAAACATGCGTAAAAGATTTGTCAACAATAATGTCGGTGAGTTCACATGTTTTAATGTACTATGTAAAGTGCTCGTGTATGACCAATCATAGGCTAGCTAAGATAATGATTACTGTTCAAACCATGAATCCTATAACCAAACCTCTTGACTGTTGTGTCTAGCGCATTATACAATAAAGACAACATATGTATAGTAGAATACTAACACTCTTTTGTATGTAACCGGTTAGAGCGACTAACCAAGAGTCGGGGTGTCAACCCAATAGATATATTAAAGAATTCCATGGCTTTTAATAGCTAATGGTTATAGTATAATGTAAGTACGAGGACCGTTGAGCTCATGAACCAAATGTCTCATGTTCCACATGGTTGTCACGATAAAATAACACACAATTGAAATGTACTGGAATTGTGGCATGTTTATCCCCCAAAAAATGGGAAAAAAAGTAAAATGAGGTCGTGAAACTCACCTGATGACAGTATGTGTGGTCTGGTAAAGCTGGGATGTGAGGTAACTACTGTCCTGACAATGATTGTTCAAAAACATGGTAAGTTGTATGCTTTTGTTGGTTATCATTCACTTTGTTCACCCGACTTTGTGGACCCTTGTGTTTAGTGTATGTGACCCATGTGTTTACGCACGTGACAATCGTTAGTTGATTTATGTGTACTTTGTAAAACATCTAATTCCGGGATCTCCGGGCGTTTTATTGTAAAAATGGTATTCATTGTGAACAACATTGACCCCACATGTCGTCATGGGTTATAGATTATTCCTAATCTAACACGCGTGGTTGTTCTCTGGCAAAATGAGTATTTTTAACATATGTTTAACTCTTTTAATATCAAATAATGTTATGGCCTTTTTAACACACGTTTGAATATAATAGCCAAAACTTTGACTTGATGTGGGCTTCAATTTCGATTGTTTAGTGGGTTAACATTGGTCGATCTATTCTTATTAGTGTACAAGCGAAGCTCACCATGTGTGTTGGTGTGTTTTTGATGGAACCCAATTATGAATACCTTTAACACGTACCTTAGTTTCGAGTATACATAATGTAAGTTTTGATTACAAAATCAAGTTCCTAGTTGGATCATTTAAGTTGTGTTTTGATTTTAAAACATTGCCCAAGTTATGGGTGCATCATTAGGGCCGATTAATATCACATAAATGTAGTATCTTGATAAGTGCTCCCTAGATAGTTAAAACAACAATGTGTGCAAAAATCATGTATGTGAATGGCCGATTATACATGATCAAGGGTTGGTGAACATAATAGGGCCGATTCATAGAAGTTTTGGGATCGTAATGACTTACCTAGGAATGGTTTGTGATGGTGCGAATCCTAGAGACCTCATGACCCTTCTTTCTTCGGCTTGGATGCTTCGAGTGGCTCATGGTTAGTTGATTATGGTTCGGGTTGGGGGTGACCGAATGGTTGTGAGGAGTAGGAGGTTTGTGTGTGGCATTTGGAGGTGATCTTGGCTCTCTTTATATAGTGGTTCGAATGGTTAGTGGACAAAACAAATATGGAATGCTTATCTTCATGTTATGGATCAAATAAGATGATTAGGTATCAAGTGGGTGATTAATGTTGACAACACAACATCACTGGTCCCCTTCCATCCTTTGGCCGATTTATAGGAGCCGCAAAAGAGTATGGATCTTTTATTGGAATATGGTGTGTTATCTTGTCTTATATCCAGTTTTGTGTAAGTGTGTGTCATGCATGTTCCTCACCTAGGCCGATTTTGGTTAGGATATTATATGTAAGGATGGTTGACTTGTGTGGGAGAATGGTTAAGCTTGGCTTCTTGCCTAACATCGTTCACATTCTCTCGATACCTTCGGGGTTCGAGACACATTCGAGGTCACTTATCACTAAGACGAGTCTTTCCTCGTCATGTGTGGATCACAGGATTTCTTTTCGACATTGGTTTGCATAGCCGATCATTAGTCATCCAAAATGCACATAAAGGGTTAAGGCTAGACACGACGTCGTCAATGCCCTAGAGTTGAAGAATAATGCTCACGCGATGCGCGAGGTTGAAAAGAGCTTGACACAAAATTTTGGCAATTACTCAGTCGACCATGCGAATCGAATTTCAGAGAAATACATGTGCTAACACTAAGAATAGAGTGTCCTAGTATGACTTCTGGGAAGTTCGTTAGACAACTTAAATCCTACCTAATCAGTGTCGACGCTACATAATCAAGTCAACAGAACAATGACAGCGATGAGGGGTTGAGGTGATGTCTCCATCCCGAGGGAACCAAGAGCGAAGCAAACGACAAGTCATCACATCATCAAGGCACTCCAATAGCTGTAGCAATACATCCATGGAGCAACACGACAGTAGAAACAACATGGGAATGATAATAACACATCCGCGAAACACATCAACAAGGGAACACCGCACAGGAACAACACAACAACAGAGAAGCATGACGTCAAGGCAATACCGCAACGGGAACAACTCGACAATAGAGAAGCATGTCAACCAGGCAACACCGCAACAGGAACTGCAACAGAGAGACACGACAGCAAGGCAACACCGCCACAGGAACAGCTCAACAACATAGAAACACGACAACAAGGCAGCACCGCAACAGGCATGCATCATCGACAACGCAGCGCAACGCAACCACAGGGATATGCAATCGGCAAAATAGTGAAACTACGAGAATGCATAATCGCTAAAGGTACACAACAACGTGAATACACAACAGGATGGCACACAACATGGAAAATCAACAGTAGACACCAACAAAAAGCCCCATTATGGTGAGTACGCATCCCGGTGCGTCTCAATCCACTTGTGGCGGCGTGATCCTTGTCCATATCCTTAGCCATAAACCTATCCTCCATAGTCTCATTCGTAGAAACGGTTGGATTCGGCCGGCGCATCTGTCGTCATAATATAAATGAGAATGATAGGTTCCACGTAATTTAACTAACTTGTCAAGCCGATATTGTTCTTAGAGAGAATGACCATGGGCTCGATATAAGTCACTCGAATGATGGCGACAGTAGCATCGACAGACTCAACCCAAGCCTGAGAACCATTGATAATAGGCTTGGCGGGAGCCCAAGGAATGATAACGAGGGGTTCAATGAGAGCCTCAAAGAAAGTGGAGTTAACAACAATGAACTCCACAGAGACACAAATATGGTCATAGCGGCTTGGCAAGGGTCATAGAGTCGTTTTCGTCAACGACAGTAACTTCGGCAGGAGCCCCAAATACAACAACAACATCAAACTCGACAAGAGACATAGAAACAACAACATTAAGCCAGACAAGAGCTACAGAAACAACAACAACAAACTTGACACGAGTTACAGAAACAACTGTGACAAATCTAGCGGAGATTTAAAGAACAACAACAACAAACTCCGTAAGTGCTACTCACATAGCAACGACAACAGGATTCGCTTGAGCCATATGATAATAAAGTAGCAGCAACAACAGGCTCGATGGGAGCCTTAGACTTGTCGTAGTTACTAGATATGTGGTAAATAGTATCAATAGGACCTAGAAACCAACCAGCATGTGACACCAGTCAACGATCCAGGTCAACATCCGTACGCATTTCATTTATTATTGTCATTTTATGTGCATAATTAGACATTTTGCACACACTATACCCCCAGCCTAGTGAAGCATGAGTTATTCACGAAACTCAACGAAAATCACCCGTTTATGTATACAACACCCAGACTAAACAAAACATTTTATGAATTACCACACTCTAACACATGGTAGTCCATCACTAACACATGTATACGGATCCTAAACATTATCATACGTTAACATATAGTGTTGATACCCCCCCTAACATATGATAAGTTCCTATTAACACACAGGAACCCATTAACGACCGAATAACTTATGATTCATAAAATACATGTTAATATCGTCATCGAGCACCCTTTCCATGTGGATGAATTCAAGTTGCATTCCTATGCGAATGTTCGACTATAACCGGTACAAACTAGTATCCCATTCAACACATATTATACCTACATAAATTATTATACCATCGAGTGTATACCTACCTAACATGGGACAAAGACTAACCAAAGCCTAGTTCCTATACACACACATATACAACATATATACATATACACACGTGCATGCATTAGTGTCATGACTAACACCTACATCTATGTATATATATATACACACACACACGACACATACACACTTTAGATAATTAGACTTCCTAGCAAAACTAGCCTAAGTTTCATCTAAACCATTAACATCCAAAGCTATTTACACTATCTATCCTCATCTAATTACCACATATGTGTGCCTACACCTTTTAGAGTCAATCGATTCCCAATATGGATACACACATACAATACGAATGGAAGGGACTTGCCTATACCAAGTGATAAGAACACCACATACTCTTATATACACACATGCGCTTATATCTACATCTAAGTAGGAGACCTTGTCATGTTCCTCACTACACAAGAATAGTAAACATACACAATTTCCCATACACAATTTCCCATGAAACTTAACGGCCCAACATTCCTTCTCTTTTCCTTGTATTCGGCCGATCACACACACACACATGTGCAACCATCTTGAGCTTCGTGTTGTCCTCATGTTACATGCATTCCACATAAGACAAGAATCCATGACACTTCCCATTTACACCATTTTAGGCCTTGTCATCCCTAACTTCAATTCCAAAGCAAGATCAACTTCCAAATTGAGAAAGACCCATGTGTACTAATTGGTTACAAGGATAACAACCAAAGAATAACTCACACCTATATAGCCACATGATTTCTTGGAAAGAAAGGACAAGAAACAAATCTTTGAACCATGTGTTGTCACTATCTACAAGTCCAAGCATGCCTTATACCAATTTGAGACCTACCCATTTCTAACAACAATCCTAGTTAGGTTGAATTGCCTCATTCATCATCCTAGACAACCTAGGAATCGGCCTACATATGGTGCACAAGAATCGATACCCAAGCATGTTATATGGATTAGGAAATTACCTTTGTTTATCACTTTCTAATGAATGACAACTTACCTTAATATTTGCTATGAAGAACCAAACATCTCTCCAAACTCTTTGCACCAACACCTCACAACTAACCTCTCACAAAAACTCCCTTTTCCTTTGAAAATCCTCTCGGCCGAACACTCCTAAGGATCCACGAGTTCTTGAGCTTCAACAACACCACATCCAAGGACTACAAGGAAGATTGGAGGTCACATCGAAGGGAGATAGCTCGAGGATGGAACCATTCGACCACCATAGCCCTCCCCTCTTTCGGTATGTATAAACTCACCTTAATGTTTAAAACTTCTTATAAGATTCAAGTTCGTATCACCTACATTCGACCCACGACCCATGACCTACAAGGACCGGCCCATAATCAACTTAAAACAAGTAATTATGATCGATAATCGGTTATGTTATAACAAAGTTCCATGAAATCACAACTTTATGTTAAGGTGTCATCACGAAAACACATTATTTTCATCACTAATGTGATAAAACTTACACTATGATGGAAGGTCACATGGACCCGAGGCATGTTCATACAACAAGTTTCGGGTAAACGTGCAAGCTTCAGCTCTTCTTGATCGAATAAGTGACACTTGTATAATTGAAACCTATGTTGATTTTATAAGTAATAATGTGTAATATCAAGGAACTATACACACACACACACTCACTCACTCGGCCACCCTTATGCACATAGCTTTACACGAAAAAGGGGCCACTTATGTCGAATAAAACAACCGAGATTAAGACAACTTGTCATGTTTAGCTTTCGGCTAATGATTTATCATATGTTAAAAGGACCCTAACACGTGTTAATGCTATCATGAGATATCAAAGATATAAACCTATGTTAAACCACTTGTTTTATCAGAAAAAGTAGCCACACGTGTTAACATTTGGAATACCCTAGGGCCATGATGATACAGGAGGGTCCCGTATGTTAACAATAGAGTCATTTTCATAATAAATCACCTTAGATTCTCGAAACCATACACAATACACACAATTCAAGTAATAATTATCACGTGCACGAACTATAGTCCACATGTGACTAATACAAGGGTCTACAAGTCGGGTGAACAACTTGTATGATAAACAACAAGGCTGAACAACTTACTATGTCCTTAAATGATCATAGGATACCGGTTGTCAGGACAGTAATTCTCATATTCTTCTGCTTTATCAGATCATACCTACCACCACCAGGTGAGTTTCACGGACCCATTTTACTATTTTTTCATATTTCGGGGGGAAAACATGCTACAACTAGTACAATATCATTTTGTGTGTACATTCTATCGTGACTACCATGTGGAACATGAGAAATTTGGTTCATGAGCTCATCAGTCCTCATACATACATTACACTATAACCATCAGCTATCAAAAGCCATGGAACACTTTAATAGATCTATTGGGTTGACACCCCCACTCTTGGTTAGTCGCTCTAACCGGTTACATACAAAATAGTGTTAGTATTCTACCATACATACATTGTCTTTAGTGTACAATGTGCGAGGGACAACAGTCAAGAGGTTTGGTTATGGGACTCATGGTTGCACAATGATCATTTCCTTAGCTAGCTTATGATTGGTTATACACGAATTACACAAGCATTTTACTTAGTACATTCAAACCAGTGAACTCACCGACATTATTGTTGACAAAGCTTTTATGCATGTTTTTCAGGTAATTGACCATGAGACGCAGGGACTTGGGAGAGGGGTTCGAGCATGCACTGGGTGGTACCATTTGGATTGGTCTTGTCAGTCCCATGACGTTTTAGTTTTCAAGTTCATGAATTTCAGACAATTTTCTATTTTCAAAACAATGTTATGATGGTTTGAATAATTTTATGACAATATCCATCCTTTGATGGTACCTATTTAAATAAATCCGTGTGTTGCTTAAACCTTGTGCTTGAAAACCTTTCGAGGTCGCATTCTCGTGTTTCCGCCTTGGCGGGGTGTGACAGATTGGTATCAGACCATAAGGTTATAGCGAACTAAGATTCTTTTGAGTCAACTATAACCCAAGACATTTTCGAAATGTTTTCACAAAGTACCACGTTGTCTCACCTTGCACGTCTCAAGTCTCAAGTTGCTCTACGACTGACACATGGGTATGGTAGTTTATTTATTTATTTACATACATGTTCATTTACATATATATGCATGTGTATGACAGGATCATGGCCATCACCATTGACCTCACTATTTTGTCTAACTCTGAGCCTGACTACTTGGTAGATGACACACCAGAGGAGGACCTTCCACTCACCCAGCCTGCCCCCATCCTTTACGAGGCCCCCGATTTCCCCTATCATGGAGGAGGATGATGGATCACCGATTCTGACATGGATGTGGACCCTGCTTCAGTAGTGAGGTGTACCTCTGACAATGACACCGAGGATGACGTCCCTCCTTCCCTGGCTGACCCAGACGTCCACACTTTAGTGACCCCTCCTATCTCTCGCCCTTCATCAAGCCCTGTCCCTTTTTTTCGCCTTGACTTCTCTGGATGTACACTCCAGAAGTATACGCCCCGGAAGAGGGTGCGTCAGACTATTGTCTTCGCCATTCCTGCTCGTGCCCCGGTTTCTTCTTTGCCCGCCGACCCTGTCTCTACCGACGAGCCTACCCAGCCCATCGACCCCATAACAGAGCCACGTACTATGTAGGTACCCGTACCGATACCCGAGCCACCACAGAGGTTGAGGAGGCGCTCTTAGGCCCGTAAACGACCTTTCCTCCCCAGTCTCACTAGCGACTTGGCTCGTCGGGATGAATGGGACGATCACGAGGCGATGACGCTAGGAGGATCATCTGGGAGGACACTCTACACTGAGCGTGACATTATTTTGTCTCACGACGCGCAGTTAGTAGCCTTGGGAGTCCGCATTCGAGAGCTAGAGGATCGAGTATCTGAGGCCGAGCTATGACACCCCTGATAAATCCCACATCGGTCGTGGCCAGGAGAGATCCTTGGTTCATATGTAATCCAATGCCTCTTAAATCACCAATGCGTTTTGGGCTTAATGTTAATGGATGAGAGGAGATTCCACAGTTAAGCGTGCTCAGGTGGGAGCAGTACCGGGATAGGTGAACTCCTGGGAAGTCTCCACCGGGGCAACCAAAAACAAATCCTTGAGCTCTAGATGGGCAAACAATCGGGGCAAAGCGGACAATATTGGTGGTGAGAGGGGTCGGATGTTACAGATTGTATCAGAGCCACTCCTGTGTCGTTCGGGATGGTGGGTGCATACCTCATCAGGGACGATGAGACTCTAACAGTGGGTGAATGTGACACCCCTGACAAATCCCACATCGGTCGTGGCCAGGAGAGATCCTTGGTTCATATGTAATCTAATGCCACTTAAATCACCAACGCATTTTGGGCTTAATGTTAGTGGATGAGAAGAGAAGTCCACAGTTAAGCGTGCTCAGGTGAGAGCAGTACCAGGATGGGTGACCTCATGGGAAGTCTCCACCGGGGCAATAAAAAACATATCCCTGAGCTCTGGATGGGCAACCCATCGGGGCAAAGCGGACAATATTGGTGGTGAGAGGGGCCGGATGTTACATGAGCAGGGGAGACTTTTAGCAGTTATGGGGAGAGTGGAGGCGGAGAGACTTTTGGATACACTAGAGAGGAGGATGGCAGAGACCGACCAACGTATGAGGGAGGCGATCATTGCTCTTGCTGCTGCTTTTCCACCACCATCTTCTTAGGTTCTTTGTGGTTGTTGTTGGATTAGTTTCTTATTTAACAGTTCTTATTCATGAACACTTGTGTGTTATAAATATATCAAAGCAGGTTGCACAACGGAATAAGTAAAATGTTCAAGTTAAAGTTTCACTTTTTAACAGGAGTTATTACTCCCCCTGGATTTAATGAACTAAAGCAGTTAATGAGAATCTAAACAATTGAATGCATATGACAATAATAAGTGTTGTGAAAGATTCATAGATATATGAAATGGTTTTTCTATTAAAAGCCTTTGAAGGATTCGTGTGTATCTAAAATAGTGGGATGAACCCCTCTATTTATAGACAGATAATTACATACAAGTTGCAAATACAAAAGATTATAATACTGTAAGATAATACTACAACAGGCTGTAGTATTGGAACTTGTACAAAGACTTTAAGAGTACTAATATAATACTAAACTACTGAAGTATAAGGGTGGTGGGAAGCTTCTATCAGAACAGCTGATGAGTGACAAACTACTGATGAGTAGTTTGTCTTCAGTAGTTTCACAGAGACTTTGTCTGGTTCGTCTTTAGAACTTCTGATCTTTACTCTTGAGTACTTTCAGTCTTCTTCAGCAGTTTCTATACTTAGAATAATATTGCAGAATATGAATTAGACTAAGGTAACAAAAGTGGTTTCGTCAATCCTCTTTGTCCTTACAATCTCCCCTGCATTGATGAAGCCAATACCTTATCTAATCTTTATTTGTTTTTCTGTCTTCAAGTATCTTCCATATTTCTGCACCCATGGAGACCTTGAGTTGGAGAGCTTGTTGCTTAGTAAGAGATCCTTGTTCAGGCTCAAGATGTTGAATGGTAAGAAGGTCTTTGGAAGATAGTTTCTTCAATTCTTTCATGTTTTTAAAGAGCTTGCATTGAGTTTGTATCAGTGAATGACCATTTCACTATGTTTACTTTAGATTGGTCAAAGTCTAAAGTATAAGGGACAATGCCCTTTTCTTGGTTTGATCCTGATTGTGGAATGTTTTCTAGTTCAGTGACCATCAGGTGGGATTTCCTTCTCTTTTCAATGTTAGCAATATCAGGTTGATCACTAGGAGTAGGAAGATGATGTTCAGTGATTACCTTGGTATGCTGTTTTTCTTGTATAGTTTATTATAGTGTATAGACAAATGTAGAAGGATCCCTAAATTGGGTAAGTAGAGGCTTTTCTTCAACAATAAAGTCATCATGTACCACAGTGTTTCCTTCTAGTAGCACCATTTTGAAGCTTGTTGTTTTGACTGGTTCCTCTGACTTTTTCTTGGCAGCAGTAGGCCTTGGGGGTTTTCTTGAATGAAATAAAGTTACAACTACTGAGGATTGTGAAACCTCAGAAGTTTTAAACTTCTCTGGGTTAGTCTTTTGTTCGGCCTTGAATCTTTTGTAGGTGTCCATAAGAATATCTTCTTTCCACCTAGACAATTGAGCTTTTTTACCATAGTCATTCTCTGCCAATTCTTGAATTATTTGGGCTCTTTTCTCTTTCCTTTCTTTCTCTGTGGACAACTTGCGAGATACAAGCTGAGCCCTTCTTGTTAGTTCAGTGGTTGAGAGCCCTTTGAGTGAATGCTTCTTTGTTTTGCTGTGTTTGCATATGTAGTTCACCAGTTGTTGCCTTTTATCTTCTTCAGCAATTCTGTCAGCTTCTTCTAATTCACTCAGTTCTCTTTCATAAGCTTACAGCTTATCATTGAAGCTTAAGTCTTCCCTTGCTTCTAGGCTGTTCCATGCCTCATCTTCCATAGCCTTCTTCTTTGCTGCTATTAAACTCTGCTCAATCTATTCTTCTGAGAATGAAATAGGAGTAGGGTTTAGCACAACTTTGGGAGTGGGTAAAGGCTTTGGAATTTTAGCTGGGATTGGTTCAGTTGCCTTAGAAACTTCTTCTATTTTGGTAAAGGGAGTGTCAACTACTGAAGGTTTGGTCTGAACACCAACTACAGAAGGATTGTCTTCAGTACTTTCAGGAAGGTCTTCAGCAGTTTCTCCTATTTGGCTTTGGGTTTGCTGAAAAGTCTTCCCAAGGCCAAATTGGAGAAACTGCTAAAGACCATCTGGTCTTTAGCAGTTGTAAATGTTTGGAGATAAGATGAGAGGATATCAGTTGATGGAACATCTGGTATAAGGTGTGGAAGAGAGAGAATATTGTTTCCCTACTTGTAGAATGAAGAATTTGATGATATCAGCAGCCTCATCCTTGGAATATAAGAAGAAGACCCATGTGAATCTTGAATAGTCATCAATGATGACCAAGCAATACTTCTTCTTACCAAGGCTCATGATTTTGATTGGTACAAATAAGTCCATATGGAGTAGTTGAAGACATGCAGTTGTTTTTGATTCTTCGATAGACTTATAGGAGGACTTGTGTTGTTTACCCTTGAGACATGGTACACAGTGTTCTTTACACTGGTATTCCTTCAAAGGTAGACCTCTGACCAAGCCCATTTTCGTGACTTTATTTATGGTTTCAAAGTTCACATGGCCAAGTCTCCTGAGCCAGAGATCAGTTTCAGAAGTTGATGCTCTTGAGAAGAAGCAGGCAGTGTTGTTCAGTACTTTGTCTTTCTCAATGTCCACTGCATAGACATTGCCACATCTTTTGGCTATCAGCAAATTATGATCTTCAATTATCTTCTCTATCAACTTTTGGCCTTCTGGTGAGATAATCTTGCAAGCAGTTTTGGTGAAAAAGGAAGAATATCCTTTATCACACATTTAAGAGACACTCAGCAAGTTGTACTCCAAATTTTCAACCAGATTGACCTTGTCAAACTGTAGTTTACCAGAGGATAGATTGCCATGTCCTAGCACATATCCCTTGGCATTGTTCCCAAAGGACACATATCCTTCTCTTTGACTGATAAAATTGCTTATCAGGTATCTGCATCATGCCATGTGCATTGAGCCTCCACTATCAACATACCAAATGCTATTTAAACCTCTGGAGACCCTCTGCACAAAATAGCAATTTAGTTAGATTTAAGATCCAAGCCAATTTGGCTTTGGGTTTGCTCTTGAGAACAGGAACAGTTTGTTGTGGACCATTTTTTCAAATCCATGTCTTTTTGGCAATGGATTTATCTTTGAGAGCAATGGTGGTATCCTTTTGAGGACCACCATCAAATTTGGTCATCAGTAGTTTTACCATATTCATGAGATCTTTAATTTCAGCAGTTTGTGAAACTGCTGATGATTTAGGTCTAACTACTGAGGAAGAACTTTGAGAAAAAGGCTTTTGTTGAGACTTAGTCTTTTTCTGAGAAAATGTGTTATTTGGTTGTTGTTTGTTGGGATAAAAGGTTTCTTCAAAATCTTGCTTGATTTGTTTTCCCACAACCAGTTGTAAAATCTTCTTATTGTACTGATCTCCTTTTCTGTATCTACAAAGTTCTGTTTTGTGATTAAACAGACCACAAATTTCACATTCTTTTGCCTTTTCCTTCCTTTTAATTTCATCATGAGATGTGGAAGGCAAATTACTGATAGTTTTTGTGTCTTGGATTAGGTCATCAGTAGTTTTTAGGTTCTCAACTCCTAATGTAGATGAAACTACTGATGGCTTAATGTCAGCATTGTTAACTTCTGTAGAACTTTCTTTTTCAATTTTGAGAATGTTCTGAAGAAAAGATGTTCAGTCTTTTATATCAGAAGTTTGTTTTTGAACTATTCTACTCCCATCATCAATAGTTTTGGGAGTAAAATAAGTTGGTGTTTTAGTATGATTGTACCCTATGCCAAACTTAACATTTGATGCAGTTTGTTTGTAAAGAAGCATTTAGTAACCTCTACATGACTCTACCCATTTTTCACAATCAACCTTGGTGTCAGCAAGCTCTTTTCTGACTTTTCCTAGGTCTTCTATCATGATTTTAATCTATGCTTGGGTTTCAATAGCATTATTAGATAATTTAAAAATTTCTTTTGATTTTGCAGCAAGTTTTCTTTCTAAATCACATTTTATTTGTGTGTATTTTCTTTCAGAGTCATTGGCTTTGCCTTGTAGACGCACATTGGTCTCTCTTATGAGAGCAAAAGATTCTATGCATGAAGTTGAGCAAAGTTTTAACAAAGATTCCTTTGATACCTGAGATAAGGCAGATTTAGAGGAACATCCCTCAAAAGCCATTAAGGAAAAATTCTTTCTACCATTATCAGGTTCTCCCCAGTTGATATCATAGATTTTATTGTCTGCAGCTGGAATGGAAGGCATCTGTTGTTGGCCCTATTGTTGAGTAGACATTTGTACATATTGTATTTGAGGCACATATTGAATTTGTGGAGCTTGTGCCTGTACAAAATGTGCACTTCTTTGTGTTCCATTATTCCTATTATAAATGGAGTTTGACTGATTTCCAGACTGTGGTTGGTTATAGCTAGAGCTTCTACACTCTCTAGCAAAGTGTCCCAATTTCTGACACTTGTGACATCTCAGTTTTGATTTGTCAAAACCAACTTTTGTAGAATTGTTCAGTCCTGGAAATTTCCTTCCTGACCTTTTATAGATTTTGTTAGTTTTTATGCTTAACATGGCCAGTTGGTGTAAAATATCCATTTCTTCCAAGTCATCACTACTGAAATTTTTTAAATCATCTATTATGAAACACATGTTATCAATAGTTTGACTCTTTTCTTCATTGTCATAAGCTGGATATGACCTATCTGATGAGATCCCAGCAGTTATGTCAATGTGATCAAAAGATCCAAAATCATTTGAACAAGAAGGCGAGTCATGTCCTAAAAGTGTTATACTACCTGGAACATAGTCATCATCTGTTTTGCCAGAATTTTGCAACCTTTTATTTTGATTAATTTCTCTTTCAAAAGTCAACTATCTCCCATGTAATTTTGTAAGAGCGAGGGAGTTAAAATCTGGTCCTGATCTGAGAACTATAGAGTAAGTTTCCCATTTCTCTAGTAAAGATCTTAAAAAATTTATGAAGCATAGATATATTTGTGTAGGTCTGACCATTTAACTTTAACTCAGAAATGAATGAGAAAAATCTTTCAAATTGTTGTCTTAAAGTTTCCCAATTAATATGAGTAAAGGTTTCATATTGCTGAGCAAGAATTTCTTTGGTGTTGACAATTACCTCATCAGTTCCTCCAAACTGTTTTTTTAGGCAATCCCAAAGCTCTTTGGTACTTTCACAATGTAAAAGTCCAGAGTAGATTTCATTTAGGAGAGCCATTGCCAACATAGAGAATGTCTTAGCATCTAGCTCAAGTTTTAGAAAATCTTCATCAGTGTAGTCTTTTGGTTCGTTTAAGATTTCTACTTTAGTTTTAAGATTTACATTTATTGTGAAAGAGTATGTGCCATCCTCTTTTGCCATATGTTATATTCAGAACATACAAGCATAAGAGGTTTATTGGCAGATCCAATATTATGAGGATCCATTTTTGAGAATTTTGATTTGTCAAGATTTTGTCGAAGTGATGGATGTTTTGAAAAGTGAACTTTTATCCTTTATTGAATATCAATAAGAGCCTGTGTCTGATTCTCATTTTGTTAGATTGATATTTGATCAGATAAAACAGAGCCCTGATACCAATTGTTGGATTAGTTTCTTATTTAACTATTCTTATTCATGAACACTTGTGTGTTTTAAATATATCAAAGAAGATTGCACAACGGAATAAGTAAAGTGTTCAAGTTAAAGTTTCACTTTTTAACAGGAGTCATTACTCCCCCTGGATTTAATGAACTAAAGCAGTTAATGAGAATCTAAACAATTGAATGCATATGACAATAATAAGTGTTGTGAAAGATTCTCAGATATATGAAATGGTTTTTCTATTAAAAGCCTTTGAAGGATTCGTGTGTATCTAAAATAGTGGGATGAACCCCTCTATTTATAGACATATACTTACATACAAGTTGCAAATACAAAAGATTATAATACTATAAGATAATACTACAACAGGCTGTAGTATTGGAACTTGTACAAAGACTTTAAGAATACTAATATAATACTAAACTACCGAAGTATAAAGGGGGTGGGAAGCTTCTATCAGAACAGCTGATGAGTGACAAACTACTGATGAGTAGTTTGTCTTCAGTAGTTCCTCAGAGACTTTGTCCGGTTCGTCTTCAGAACTTTTGATCTTTACTCTTGAGTACTTTCAGTCTTCTTCTTCAGCAGTTTCCATACTTAGAATAATATTGCAGAATATGAATTAGACTAAGGTAACAAAAGTTGTTTCGTCAATCCTCTTTGTCCTTACAGTTGTACTTTATGTTTCAATGCCCTTGTTGTGATGTGTATGTTGTTATGTATGGTGCATTATGTTTAGTTCTAGTAGTTTAAACTATCACGGTTCG
Source organism: Ambrosia artemisiifolia (assembly GCA_032199755.1). Taxonomy (NCBI): domain Eukaryota; kingdom Viridiplantae; phylum Streptophyta; class Magnoliopsida; order Asterales; family Asteraceae; genus Ambrosia; species Ambrosia artemisiifolia. The sequence continues at coordinate 31,372,396 of CM063521.1, forward strand.
ATCGCCCGTCTTTTGTACTAACACTTATGCATTTTGGATTTAGGTATGGTTTATGTTGGTATGTTACTCTGCGTTGCTTATTCTTTTGTCTTGTGGTTGTGATTGATTTGCTGTGTGTGGTTATATTTGGTTGTTACATTTGTATGAGCGACAATATTTGCAGAATATGTGTCTCACACTTTTGATGTGTGTCATATTAGATGGAAATCATGCAAACACGACAATCTGCACGAACCAACGATGGCGAACCATTACTAGCCACTCCTGCTGAGCTGGCTAGAGTGATTGTTGAGGCAATTGCTCGACATGACACTGCTCGAGCCGATTCCAGCGGAGGCTCTGGAGGTATTGGCCGTCGATGGGGAAGCGAAATGGATGACAGTAGAAATTCTGAGTCTAAATTCTCTACTTACTACTCCTACGCAAAAACTTTGTGTTAATGATATTCACTATTGTATACACAGAAGTTGAAAACCCTATTCGGGGATGTTCTTACAAAACATTCATGGCTTGCAAACCATGGAACTTTCGTGGTACCGAGGGTGCCGTTGGAGTTGTTCGATGGATCGAAAAGACTGAGTTAGTTCTTGACATCAACGGTTGTTCTGAGGACCAGAAAGTGAAGTACTCTACTTGCACTTTCCAAGACGAAGGCCTTACATGGTGGAATCTTCAAGTACAAACCATGGGTCAAGACGCGGCTTACAATCTCACCTGGGCCGATCTCAAGGCTCTACTCATGGAGAAATACTCTCCAAGGAGTGAACTGTAAAAGCTTGAAGCAGAATTCTGGAATCTTTCCATGGTGGATGCTAAGGTGACTGCTTACACTACCCGCTTCCATGAGCTCTCTCGACTAGTTCCTCATATGGTCACTCCGGAATACAAGAGAGTTGAGCGGTATATTTAGGGTTTATTTCCCAAGAATCAAAGCATGGTCACTGCGTCAGCACCTACAACTATCCAGAATGCTGTTACTCTAGCTTACAGTCTAACCGATGATGCTGTTGGGTTTGTTGAACCAGAAGGTTGTAGTTGCGGGAGAGAGTTCTGGAGACAAGTTTAAGCGATCTGGCCCCACACGCGTCAAGACACTGTGAAGGTTTTTGCTGCCACCACTGCTGAGGAGCCCAAACGCAAGTATAACGGGCCTCATCCCTACTACAGTAAATGTCACTATCATCATGTTGGCACGTGTGAAAGTATCCTGTGTAAGAACTTCAACCGTCGAGGTCACCAAACCGCTAATTGCAAAGCCAAGGCCACCAACACTCCACCTGCCAAGAATGAGTGTTTTGAATGTGGTGCAACCGGTTATTTCCGCAACGATTGCCCCAAGGTTAAGGATCAAGCTCATGGTCGAGCGTTCGTGCTAGGAGCCAATGAGGCTCGCGAAGATCCTAATGTGGTTACTGGTACGTTTCTTCTTAACAACCATTTTACATCGGTTCTTTTTTATTCAAGCGTTGATTTTAGCTTTGTGTCGACCGACTTTAAGAATTCCCTTGGGTTAGAATCAACTAAGTTGGACACACATTATACCATAGAATTGGCCAATGGTAAGTTAATTTCGTCTAGAGAAGTTGTTAGGGATCGTGTTCTGGAACTTGGTGATCGTATCTTTCGCATTGATCTGCTGCCTATTCGATTGGGTAGTTTCGATGTTGTCATTGGTATGGACTGGTTATCCAAACATCATGCAGAGATCGTCTATCACGAGAAATTGGTTCGTATCCCCTTATCCAATGGTGAAAACCTTTCGATTCGAGGAGACCGTGGTGGATCTACTCTTCGAGCCATATCTTTCATCAAGGCGCGTAAGTGTTTAAGTGTTGTGTCGTGTTTCTGGCACACTTACAGTCTTGACGCAGAAAGACAAAAAGTTCGATTGGGGAATCAAACAGGAGGAAGCGTTTCAGGTTTTGAAGAACCGTTTGTGCAGTGCTCCGATACTTTCTCGTCCTGAAGGTACCGATGATTTGTTGTTTATTGCGATGCTTCTCATCAAGGTCTTGGATGTGTACACATGCAAAGGAATAAGGTCATCACCTATGCATCTCGACAACTCAAAGTCCATGAGAAGAATTACACCACTCATGACCTAGAGTTAGGTGTGGTGATCTTTGCCCTCAAGATTTGGAGGTACTACCTTTATGGCACTAAGTGCATTATTTTCTCCGATCACAAGAGCTTACAACACATCTTCAATCAGAAGGATCTGAACATGCGGCAACGAAGATAGGTTGAATTGCTGAACGATTACGATTGTGAGATTAAATACCATCGGGGAAAGGCCAACATTGTGGCTGATGCCTTGAGTCGGAAGGAATGAGTCAAGACCATGAGTGTGCGTGCGCTAGGTTTGACCATCCATACAAACCTCAATACCCGAATTCGTGAAGCTCAGCAGGAAGCTCTGAAAGGTGAGAATCTGAAGGATGAGTCGTTATTCAAGATGGTCAATCTTTTGGAACCAAGGTCTGACGGCACGGTTTATTTTGCCAATTGGATCTGGGTGCAACATTTTGGCGGCTTACGCTATTTAACCCTTGAAGAGGCCCACAAGTCTAAGTACTCGGTTCATCCTGGAGCTGACAAAATGAACAAGGACGTAAAGGAACTTTAATCGTGGCCCAACCTCAAAGGTGAAATTGCCTCATATACCAGCCGATGCCTTACCTGTTCAAAGGTCAAAGCTGAGTACCAGAAGCCGTCCAGTCTGTGTAGAGGATCGGTTTTAACAAAACATCTAGATGATCATACAAGTGAAACAATCCAGGTGCGGAAACCCTAGATCGTATGCAAAATGATATAGATCAAATCAGAAACACAATCGAATCATTTTACTAAACATTTCATTCATAAACATTGATGATTAAACCTTTACAATAGTGTTTACAATGAAATAAATCAGTTATGGAACTTTCCAGAACTCAGAGAGAACACACACACAAGACTCTAAACAAAATGACTAAAAACTACCAACAAAATAAAACATAGACTTTATATAGTACTGCACATTCGACCCCTCTTCTAGGTCGAATGTGTTCTTCGACCTTCTCCATAGCTCGAACCAAACAGAATAATCTTCATAGCTTCCTTCGAACAATAAACCTTCCTTCGACCTACTTACAAGCTTCCTTCGACCTCACGATTCACATAAAACTACCAAAACGCTATAATGACAATCCAAAAGCAATAAGTCATATTCCGTGCACTTACAAACTCCCCCTTGACTATTGCTTGGACTGTAGATGTTCTTGATCCATTGCTTTGTTCATCATTTTGATTCGGAGAATTTTCTTTTGCTGTTTGCTCATCTCCGGTTCTAGTTTACGTTTCGTTGAACTTTTCTTTAATTCTTTCACTTTCATATACCTTCCCAGTTTCTTCTCATAGTCACACCCCGCGTTGACATCCCAGGCAAAACAAAAACAAACAACCTTATGATACTTCATCGCTTGCTCTCTATCCTTCTCTTCACAGTAAATCGGATTGTAATAAAGCATGATGATGTCTTCATGTAACGCCCCAAAACCCGAATATTGTTAACTAGTATGTTTAGAACTTAAAATGCATATCAATTATAAAGAAAAGAAGGTTTTAGCTAAATGAGAAGGAAACTAAATTTAGAGGGCTAATATGGTTAAATTGGATGATTATATGGGTGAACAGAAGAATCAGACTTTCCTGATTCATTCGGGGAAGGTGTCAACATACACCAAGGGGAAGGAAAGACCTCTCATTAATTCATTGAATTGGATGGTGCATGATCAAATTGAAGTCAAAGCCTTGAATGTTTGAAGGTTTCCTACCCATCTATTAGTGGCAAAACTCAAGGTATGTTGAGTTAATTCTTTTGGTAGGAAATGTTATAGAAATTCATGGGTAATGAAGGTTTAGGGTGAATCCTAGTATTTTGTGGGAATTCATGTAAGAAGTATGTGTGTGATTGTTTAAAGAACTTGTATGCATGTCAGTTTTGTTGGTATTAATACATTGAAAAGGATTCATGTAGGGAGATTAAGCATGAAACACTTGTATTTTATGCATAGATGGTTGTATGCACACCAAGTGTTTGATCAAATGTCTAGATGAGAATAACATATGAAATTGTATGCAAGAATTGATAAATATGAAAGTAATATGATATATAATAAATGTAATTGATAGTATGTTGACATGAGGAATGTGTATTAAAGAGCACCATCAAAGTTCAAAATCCCGTTTTTTGGTTTTCTAGCTATCAAAAAGTGACATTTTCCGGAGATTGGGCCGTTGGATCGTTCTCAAATTTTGACAGAAGCTTTAGCACATAGATACGATCACATCCAACGATGGGAGTTTGAACGAGGCCTGGAAAGGGGGTTTTTACTGACCACAAGACACAGCTCGGACAAGGGCATTCCGGCCACTATTTTGCAGTTTAAGCGACGAGGATGGCGTGTTCATGTGGTGGAAACTGGTAGGGGTCATAGGTCTCGGCGAGACGATTCCATGTACTACTAAGTCACCTCAATCGGAGTTTGTTTGATATTGTTTTTACCTCTACTCGCATTTGGTTCAAAGTATGGTTCAAGCTATCATGGCATGATGGTCTCAAAAAAAAAGAGGCAAAGAAACAAATAAGAGTATGGAAGACTTGAGGTAAATGATTCCCAAACTTAACTTCCATTTATATAATTGAATTCATATGTTTGTGAAGAATGGTAATTATTTAAGGATGAATAAGTGGGTATACACTTTAAAGTAACTCATTTGGTGTATTCAATTGTTGTGTTAGATTATTATGTAATGAAATAGTTGATTGTGTCAATAATGGAAAAATCACCAAATCGGGTCACTCGGGTGAGTGGATTAAACGGGTTGGATTTCAAACAAAACTTATATATATATATATATATATATATATATATTGGTTGATTGGTGAATTAAAAGTAAGATATCATGAATTTATGGTGAAAATGACCTTTATGTGATTATTAGACACAAATGGGTGATTATAGGTCAAATGGGTGGGGTTAACCCAATTACTAGAATGAATGGTAAAATGATTACGAACACATACAATGGGATGGATAAATAATACTTAGGTATTAAAGGTGGTGAATGACCCGTTATATGTTCTAATGATTTGCAAGTTTGACTTGTTAAAGTAGGAATAGAAATGACATGGATTGGAAGACAACGGGTCAAACGGATGGAATGGACGACAACACTCCTACGGGCAAAGGTAAGTGACCCAGTTACTAGATTTTTTGGTTAAATTACTTATAATTATATGTAACGCGGGATGGAAAACATGATTGGATGGTAATTTAAGGTAATGGTAAGATTATGGGAGGTTGGTAGTGGACTCGTAGGGTTCGCTACGTGAAAGTGCGAGTAGTTAGGATAATTGGGTCGAGAATTGAGGAGATGACTAAGGACATTAATGTGGGTTTGAGTTTGCGAAAATGCAGGGTGTTTCAAATGGTTTGGTTAAACCTGTATAAAGGTCACAAATAGAGGCCACTTTTCGAGTCCTTAACAACCCCAACACTCAACTTATAGATGCCCTTATTGTGAAGCTTGGTGCAGGGTTTTGAATGAGAATATTAGCATGAAAACAAGTTCAAACCGTAGCTTACGACGTTTAGTCGTAAGCTACGGCTCAAACAGGTTGGTTCGACCAGAAGCTTACGGCATGTGTTGTTTCCAAAGAAAGGTGAGCTGTAGGCTACGGCCAGAAGGCCGTAGCATACGACGAGGCTGATGATTCAACATTTTGGCATTCTAAGTTTGACTTGGGAGCCTTCTAAAATGAACTCAGGCACCGAAGTGCAAGCTTGGGATTGGTGCGTGCGTAAATATATGGTAATGATGTTAACTATATGGATTATGCGAATGGAAACGAAAGTGCAGGTATGTTAAGGATGAATGCATGATGGTCGAAGATTTGAATTTGAGGAATCGGGTTTGAGATCGTACCGAAAGGCATCCGAACTTGCAGCGAAAGTTCACATGTTCTTTGGGCGATCTTTGGGTGCTATTTACATATTATTGTATTACGTCACTTACTTGACTAATGCTAGGGTTATGTGGTGATTACAGGTCATTAGAGTCATCCAAACGAAGGCGAAAGATGGTGGGAAGATCGAGTGGGGACGCGGAATATGCGGGAGCACGGTCACGTAGCTCTATGACTTGTTCATTGTAAGGAATCTATATGAAAGAATGAAATGTGAAACGCCGGGGAAATGTACTATAATGATCATGAAGTACTCGTAGCATACTTAAAAGGGCTTTTCTAAGTATGATAAGTAGTTTATGAATGAAAGAAATTTTCTAGTTCGTGTTTCTGCTGCGTGTTTTTAGCTAGTTAGGTTTAGGGTGTTTCACTTCATATGAGCAATTGACGAGCCACATCGGGTCAAAGATGTGTATCTTCTTGAATTCTTATCTTTTGCCCATCAACAAGATGATAGCTTCAGCCGTTCTCCAATCATAGTACCAAATAACAATCTCTTTGCTGAAATGCTGTTGAATAGGCATCAATGGAATCCGTTTCATCACCACTAGAGGTTTAATACTTCAAAGTCACCTTATTCCGTCTAGTAACCGGATCAATCTCTTTATGAACTTTCCTCTTTGGATACTGAGGCATGAACACCTTCCACTTCGTTCTGCTTTCCCAAGATATTTTGTCTGCAAACCATCCAACAACACTGTTATTTGCAGAAGCACCGCTCATCGTATGTCTACAGATGTCTCGTACAACCCAATACGGTAGGGTTTTAATATCATGGAATCAGTAGAAGTACATAATTACCTTTTCCCACTTCACCCCTATGCACCGTAATTGTCTAAGATATCTCCAACCTAAGGCTCTTCCTTTAAACAATTGATTGTGATATTTGTAGAAACCTCCTTGCACTTCTGTTTTGGGTCTATTTGCCTCTTTTTCTTTCAACTTTTTCAGCAAATCCTTCAAATCATCTGATTGTTGAATGTTTGGTTTCTGACTGACATCATTCTGAAACACTTCATCAATAAACTTCTTACTCTTCTTCTTAGCAAGTTTCTCAGCTTCGGTAAGAGTTTCTTCATTGATTTCAGGTATCACCACATTCTCTTTCTCTTTGAAATACTCATGATACTCTTCATGAGTAATATCCTCAATTTCAATTTCCTCAAACTCTGGAGTTTCTTTATCATCAGAATGTGTACCTGCATCTTTTTCTGGAATATTAGGAATCTCTTTCTCATTCATGATATCTTCTAGAGACTTCCCTATCTGCTTAGCCAATCCTTCCAATATTTCTTTAGACACTGCAGCAGACACTTCTCCATCCTCTAGATCAGGATCATTATATTCCAACTCATACTTCATATCATCAGAATCAAAAATCTCTTGAAACCTTCAAGTCAGTTCAATCGTCCAAACGTTCTGCTTCAACATCTGAGGATACAAGTTTTTATCTTCATCTGACAAAGCTCTAATCTTCTCTGTCTAGAATATGCTATCATCATCATCATCAATGTTTTCACCAGGTGTCTTTTTGGAACTTGATTCACATGAGTCACCTTTATCTGTTTCTCTCTTCTCATAGCTATACTTTCCAACATCTTGATTATCATCATCATCGCCTTTATCATCTTTCTTTCCACCACTCTTATCACCATTATCATCATCTGATGAATCATCAAACTCATCATCATCATCACCTTCTTCATCATCAGATATCTCATAATCAACCTTTTGTTCATCATCCTCCTTATCCTCTTCTTCTGTACCCTTGAGCTGAGGAGCTTTAGAATATAAATCATCAAGTAACTTCTTCATCTCTTTGTTGTCAGCTTTGATCTTCGTGTTTTCAAGTTGTAAGTACTTGACCCTTCTTGTATTTCTTTTGCCACGAGCCAATAACATCTTATTTTATTCTTGAAGCTCATTCAACTTTGCTTCCAACTCGTCTTGATTTGCTTTAGAGGATAAAACGATCTGCAACATAGTCTGCTCATCTTTCTTCATCTGTTTTATCTCATCTTGTTGCTTATTGAAGGCTTTCATAATATCTGCTATATGCTTATTCACTGTTTCCATCACTTCACTAGAAACAACAACCTGTGGTGTAGATGATTCAGCAACTGGTGTTGTAACAGGTTTTGTGTAAGTGCATTATTCATGTATGCCCTGAGCTAGTGATCCGTTACTGAATGTCGAAGGTTCAGATAATCAGAAAACGACCAAGAATTTAGCTTGAAGATACATTCGACCAGTCGGGAGGTCGAATGTAGTTCATCATAGGTTGAACGTAGATTGAATGATAGAAAAGGCTTTATTCGAACCCATGAGAGGTCGAATGAACACATTCGACCTATGCAAGGGGTCAAATGGGAAGGCTATAAATAAGGGAAAGTTAGTTATTTTGTTGAGTTAGTTATCATTTGAGCTTCTCCCTAGTTTGTGTGTGTGTGATATTCTCTGTATTAGATCTAGGATTTCATCTGTAATATCTTTAATTTGACCTAATACACGAGTAAAGTTATGGAAATTGCTCGGTGATTTGTTATCTGTTTTCATCACGATCGTTTACGTTTATTTCTGAATCATTTTGCACAATCGGAGGGGATTCCGCACCCTACGGTTGGTATTCGTGAGATCACGGTTCGTGATTTCGATCCTAAATGAATTCTCAATTGGTATCAGAGCATAGGCTCGATTTCACGATTGCAAACTGATCTGAATTGATGAAAACAGATTAAAATTCTGTTCTAAAGTTCAAAACCCTAGAAATTTTGAAGCTTTTCATAAAAAACATGGTTTTTGATTAAATTGGAGTTGAATTTGATGTTATTTTCACAAATTCTTTCATAAATATTTGTCTAAATTAAATTCCGAACAAAACCTATCAAATTTCATTACATTTGGTGAAAATTTTGTCAAAAACCGATCAGATTCGTGTTCTTGAGGTTGAAGATGATGAACAGACTTGAAAAGGTCGAATGAGAGCATTGAGAGGTTGAACCTAGAGTGATTTAGGTTGAATCAACTGTTTTTAGGTCAAATCAGATTTTTCAGAGTGAGTTGTTTTTCATTCGACCTGTTCTAGTACATTCAACCTTACGGGAGGTCGAACGAAGATTTTATCAGGTCGAATCAAGTATCTGATTTTCAAAAATTTTCATTCTCGAGGTTGAACCAAGTCTGAGTTTCATTCGACCCTTTTGAATGGTCAAATAAGACCATATTTTGTTGGTTCGAACCCACGAATATTCGGATAATATTTTTCAAATTTTAAGGTGTAAAAAGCTTGTTTTTGGAAATTTTTGAAATAATTATTGTTGAAAAATGACAAATCAATTGCATTATCTTATGACAAGAAGTGAAGATCAGATAAAAGCTGATGTACAACAAAAGCAAACATGGGAACAAGTCGTTGCATCTACAATTCAACAATCTGTTACACGACCTATTGTTGATTATTGTGGAAACATAAAAGCTCCAGCTGTGCAACCAAATGATAAAATGGTTAATGTGAATGAGTGTGTTAACAGAGGAAGTGTTAAAAGTAATGTTGTGTGTCTTGTCAAAAAAATGAGAAATGATGATTCAAGTGAATTGTCAAAGAGTTATTTGAGTTCTGATATGAGTTCAGAACGGAGTGAATCAAGAGGAAGTGATGCATCAAATGTTGATGTAAATTCAGAGAATCGTTCTGAGAATGGTAATAATTCAGATGCTGAGGTAAAATCTAATGCTGAATGTGCTAAATGTTCTGAGTGTGTCAAATTGAAAAATGAAGTGCTGAAACTTCTTGAGGACAAACAGAACTTAACAAATAAACTTGAAAGATTTCAAATTGAAAATAAAATTTTTGCAAATAATGAAAGACATTTTATGAATCAAATTGAATCTTTTAAGAAAGAGATTACAGAACTTCCTAACACTATTTCAAAGAATAATTCCACATCAGAGTTGGAAATCACAACACCTTGTGTTGTTGATCCTGATTCTGAGGTGAAATCAAAACTTGAAGTGAAAAATGAAAATGTGGTTGTCACTTTAGAAACTGAATCTGAAGAAAAACCCATATTCAAGTTTCGTGAAGGAGTTGAAGGATCCTACATGTTGGAAGGACATGACAAATTGATTTTGAACAAAGATTTTCCAATTAACAAGATTGAACAATCTTTACTTAAATGTATCTATGTTGATAATGTTGATTTGTTAAATAAATTTAAAAATCAATTTGGTCATTTTCCTTTTGAACTCAATGCTAACCAAAATAAGGATCAAAAGAAAAACATTCAAAATAGATTGAAAACAAAAGAGGTTCTAAAGTAGAAGGACCAAAACCAAACAAATCGAATGGTAATGATCAGATGAAAATTTCTCATCAAAAGAATTCAAGAAATTTTTCATCTAGATCATATGACTCTTATGATTATTCATATACCTCTCAATTTGATGGATATCGGGGAAACAACTCACCACAGTATTCTCAAGAATATGTTGAATGGAGAAACTATTTTGAATGTGGTGAAGTTGGACATATTGTTGCTTATTGTCCCTATTGTTATTGGGATGATGGGTATCATTATGATTTTGTGGAATATAGGTCCTGTTATAATTGCGGAGAGTGTGGGCATTTAGTTGCTGTATGTCCGTATGTTAAACAGAAAAAGACCGAAGTGAATGTTGCTAAAAATTCAGGCAATGTCAAAAAGCCTGTATCCCCAAAACCAATCAAGAAACAAAAGGGGAAACAGTCTGTTGTGTATGACAATCGCAACAAAATTGCGTTGAATAAAATTGAAAATTGTGATAGGGTTGCTACGGTAAGGGGGAGTTTTAAGGCTAAGCCTAAAAATAACTCTAAACCTGGGTCTTCATCAGTTAAGTCTGAGAAGATTCCAAACAAAGTTCAGAAGCAGGTTTCAAATAAGAAATCTAAAAAGTCAACAGTCAAAACGATTTCAACAAAGTCTAAAATAAACTCTGAACGTGTTTGGAAACCCAAATCACTTTCTAAATCAATAGCAATTTCTACTTCAAATCAATCCATTGAAAAACCATTTGATTTTTTAAAAGGATAATGGATTGATATTACGAGGATTGATGACCTTGGACGACCCATCACTGTGAAGGGATGGGTGCCTCTCTCTTACTAATTGTTTAACGAGTGTGCAGGTTGTTCCAGACAGACCTATTAGCTATCTTTTGATAGTTGATAGTGGAGCATCTGTATACAAACTATTTATTGGAGAGGTGAAGGTCAAGGAAAGGATATTGAAAAAGGAGAACATGAGTTCAATAGAGAGGAGAGTGTTTGTCGTCTGTTTCCTACTTGTGAAGCCGGAAAAAGTTGCAATCTAATGCAATTGCTCTCAGGTTTTGGATTTCTACAACAGATGCGACAAAACGGTTTATTCTAAACTCTCTTATCTTTGTTAATGGTTTTACTGTTTGAAAGAACAAAGTGAGTCAAATAATCTGAGTGGAAAATGGTTTTTGAAACTCAATGAGTAAATCTCATCGGATATCATTTTATTTTGTTTTTCTTCAAAAGTTTAAAAATCCAAAAATATACTAATTTTTAGTTTTTTAGGGGGAGAAAATTTCAGAAAAATAAAAAAAAATAGAAAATAAAAATGAGTTTTCCTGGAGAAAAAGAGGAGATGATAGTACATCAGTGGACTGTCAGACTACTCTGAAAACAAAATAAAATGATAAACATTGAGTAGCCACTACAATTATATATCGGTAGGCTTGAAATCAAAGTTTAAAGTTCAGCATGGTGATATAAAATTAAAATTAATAACTGATAATCATGTGGATCAACGTATCGTTGGCATATGGTCTTAGTACTGAAATTTCGTTTGATAGATTGCCAAAATCAGAGGTTTCGGGTCGTTATATTGAAAGTTATATGGGGATGGCCTGACTGATCTTTTGCTGTATTGATTTACAGACCTAGATTCAGTCAGGGTATCTTATTAAAAGAGTTAATAAAGCCAAAACCTTAAGTTACCGAATGAGGAACTTAACATGTGTGATGATAATCAAAGATTATCAAATGCATCGTATCAATACTATGATGAAAATCATGTATGATATTAGTCCTCACCCTGGTAGTGTGCACAAGTCGCTTTGAAGCATTAATTGGCTGACCTGTCACCTCTGTGCCTCATACCTTGTAACTAAAAGATAACTACAATATAATCACACGTTACGATGAAGCTTTGTGCAATTCTTGACACGGGAATGTGTCGCGAGCGCGGGGACCATAGGTTATTCAGTATCTAATATTACCATAACGTATCTGAAATGCTGAACAATGAATGATGATTTTGGGTTTAAGTGGACAAAACATACTGGTAATGGTTGTAGGATGCTCAATGTCAAAAGCAGAAAATCAAATAGAGTTTTGACTGACTATTTCCATGCTGATATGATCCTCTTACCGGAAAATTCACAAAAATATGTCTAGTTTACTTTTATGCAAATCTATTTGAAAATTCAAAAAGATTTTTGGTGTGTTTTAGCATAAACTTCGAAAAATCAAAATGTTTTGTTTCTACTTTATTTTCGATAACCGATGTTGGGATACTTAATATAAAACCTCAGATACTCAAAAGGTGTAAAAGGGGAAATCAGATTGCAAATCTATAAGTTTCTGGTGCATATTGAAAATGTTTAATAGTTCAGGGGGAGAACTATTGAGGGTCAAAAGGAATGTGAAGAGTACTTCTGAGATTTTTGTCGTGTCTAACGCTGGTTGTAGTTTGTGCAGTTTTTAGTAAATTTTTCTGCAGAATCAAACACAACAGGTGCACTGATCAAGACTCACCGACAAAGCACGTAACTGAACAAGACCCAAACATGAACATCATGATTGCCAGAACAACTAACACCCAAATGAAGTTGTAAAGGAAATGATTGAAGATTGAAGAATACAAGATTATTGTCTGTCTTCATCTCTGGACCAACAAATGAAAAAGCCAAGATTTTTTGAGTCTGTCTGAGATTTCAAAGCTTACTGCAGAGATAGACAAATGTGTAAGAAAATGGATAGTTTTCAAGTCAATCAAGATGAAGGTATTGCAAGACTTGAAGAATTGATAACTTTCTGATTTGGTACATCACTAGCTAAGTCTAAGGGGGAGATTGTAAGTGCATTATTCATGTATGTCCCCAGCTAGTGATCCGGTACTGAATGTCAAAGGTTCAGATAATCAAAAAACAACCAAGAATTTAGCTTGAAGATACATTTGACCAGTTGGGAGGTCGAATGTAGTTCATCATAGGTCAAACGTAGATTGAATGATAGAAAAGGCTTTATTCGAACCCATGAGGGGTCGAATGAACACATTCGACCTATGCAAGGGGTCGAATGGGAAGGCTATAAATAGGGGAAAGTTAGTTATTTTGTTGAGTTATTTATCATTTGAGCTTTTCCCTAGTTCATGTGTGTGTGATATTCTTTGTATTAGATCTAGGATTTCATCTGTAATATCTTTGATTTGATCTAACACACGAGTAAAGTTATGGAAATTTCTCGGTGATTTGTTATCTGTTTTCATCACGATCGTTTACGTTTAGTTTTGAATCATTTTGCACAATCAGAGGGGATTCCGCACCCTACGGTTGGTATTCGTGAGATCACGGTTCGTGATTTCGATCCTAAACGAATTCTCATTTTGTCTTCTTTTGGAACTGTTGTAACACGTTTTCCAAAGTACTAGAAAAGTCTCCCGGAGCTGGATTCACGGTAGTTTCCTGAATAACTTTCTTCTTCTTCTTTGCTACTGGGGATGCCACGGGTGTTGTAGCACTTGAACTTCCAATCACTGGAACTTTCTTTCTAGCAACTAACATTTCAACTTCTCTGTCTCTCTTTTTCTTTGGAGTCTCTCTCTTTGCCATGGTTTTGAACTTGGCTTTCTTAATCTTCTCACCTGCCATAGGAGATCCACCAAAATCAAGATTATCAATTGTAAGATTCAACTCTTCTTCATCTACAGTTGGTGGACTTTGCTCCTGATCTTCACTAGCTTTATTCAAACTATCAATCTCACCAATCACAGAGGCCTTGCGTTTAGTGGACTTGACAGTTTCATTTCCTGAATCCCATTCTTCTTCATCCTGAGTCTCTTCTGAATCAATAGACTCTTCATCAACCAACATCGTTTTAGCTTTTCCTTTCTTCTTTAATCTTTCTGCTTCTTTGGTTCAACTTCAACAACCTTTGCCTTTCCCTTACCAGACTTAACACCCGTATTAATCACTTGACGTTTCCGTTTAGCATCTTTATCAACTGGAAATAAAGGGCTATCAGAATCAGATTCACTTTTCTCATTCCTTGCTTCATTTTGACCTGGATCCTTATAGTTTGGGTTAATCAAATGTCCAAACAAATTCTTAGATGGGGGCCTTTCATTTTCAGGAACACCTTTGTAACCTTTCATTCTGCTCAAAGTACTAAGATTCATATGACTTTGATAAACAATCTGCTTTGGATCCTTCTTCAAGTTAGGATACTTTTGATCAAACACCATCTGCAGAAATCTTGGGTACATAAGAAACTTTTCAGTCTTCAAACCTTTTAGCACTTCCATCATGTGCTCAAATATCATTCCAGAAACATTAAATGGCTTGTTCAAAATTAAAGCAACAACCAATGAACTCAAGCTCTTCCACAGCACATCATAACCTCCTCTAACTGGTCCGAACACATGCAGAATCACATGTAGTAAATACTTAAAGTGAGGACACAGCTTTGCTTTATGAAGTAAACCATCAGTAATTGGAGCGTTATACTTCATTTTGAGGAAACACTTCCTCTGCTCTATCCAAGATAGTTCTAGGGGATCTGTAGGAGAATCTCTTAGCTGTAAAGCATCTCTAATATCATCTTCAGTAACCAATACAAAGTTTCCCTGAATATAGCTCTGAATAGCTGATTTCCCATCCCAAAACGTAATTACAACTTTCTCCCAGAAATCAACATGGTGATCCTTGTAAATAGTCTTTGTTGTAGCAAGAGCGTAGATAACTCTTCTTCTTTGTAAGAAATCTACAATCCCTGCGAATTCAACATGTTGTTTAACTTCACCAATTAATACACAGTAGTTGTCTGCTGCTTCAAACACTAACTCCTTGGGTTCTGCTGGTTTCTCTTGAACTTGTACCTCCTTTTCTGGGTTTTGTTGCTCAGCAATTATAATCTACAAAACAATAAAAATGAAAATTTATCAAAATCGGACAAATTTTGAAATTTTGGTCAACACTTCCTTCATTCGACCCTATCGAGGGTTCGAATGAGGAATTTTAGTGGGTCGAATGTGAAAAACAGATGAACAAATAATTCATTCGACCCTTAATTTCTACATTCGACCTCAAACAGCCTTCTTTGACCACAGAAAGTCTCATTCGACCTCTTAAAGGTTCATTCGATCCTGCTAGAATGGTCGAATAGGTCTGTTTGGGTTTTGAATTGTCCAAATCATAATCCAGTTAAGATAAACATCACATTATTGTTTGTTTAGTACCTAATATGACCAATTAACCTATATCCACAATCAATTTCATCTATTAACCTATTATCAATGGTTTTTCCCCAAAATCTAGGGTTTTATTCATTCAAACAATCAATTATGTTCAATCAAGTGATTAAACACTGGATTTTAGTTATTTCTCCCCCTAAACCATCGATAATGGTTAATAACTAATCAATTTATGTTTAAACACTGTTAAAGATCACAGATTAATCATTCGAGGGTTTCAGACTTTAAACTTCGATTGTGGCTTGAATATGAAGCCATTACCTGTGAATACTATATGAAAAGGATCAGTATGAAGGAGGGAACAATATCGAATGATGAGAAAAACGAAATCAACAAGGTCTGGTTAAGTGGGAAATTTTTGAAAAATTTTATGGGGTTCGAATGAAGCTGCTGTAGTATATATAGGACTCTCCTTCGACCCTTTCATGGGTTCGAATGAGAAAATCCAGTCCTCCTTCGACCCTAGTTAAAGGCTCGAAAGAAACCAGATGGTTCAAATGAAGAAAAATCACTCAAACACTCTCATTCGACCTCTTTAGAAGGTTCGAATGAAGACACAAACTCACTTTCGACCCATCGAAGGGGCGAATCTAAAATTGGATTTTTGAAAATTTTACCAAATCGTAAATTCGAATCCCGTTTTATCATTTTCAAACATTTAAACCTTCAAACATTCATCATTTAGCATTGTTATGATACAAAACTCAAATTGGTCTATCAAACTTCAGAAATGACCATCAATCACCATCGGTTATCAAAAAGAACACAAAAATGTAAAACTTTTTGGATTTTCTGAAAGTTATGCGAAAACACACCAAAAATATTTTTGAGTTTTTCTATATTTTGCATAAAATGAAAAATTAAAGCAATAAACATTTTGTGATTTCTGGTAAGAGGATCATATCAGTTTTTGAGAAATATGATCACCCCGTTGATCTTTATTATTTATTATCAGTAAAGACAGTGTGTGATTCGGCAATTGCTGATATTGTTATCCACATAAGCTCATATGCAGACTGTTATGCAGTGCTTAAAATGATACGCAATTAGGTGTATTAATAACTAACAGGCATATGGTTCCCACGCACGCGACATCCTCCCGTATCAAGGAATTTGCACAAAGCTTCGTCGTAACGCATGATTATGCCAAATGTTATCCGTTATATTACAAGATACATAGCACAGAGGTGTACACATCAGCAAATCAATGCTATCGAGTAACATGTGCATACGTACCAGGTTGAGGCTGATATCAATCATGATTTTCATCATAGATATAATACGATGCATTAAATGATCTTTGATCATTATGGTACATTAAGTTCCTCAATTCGGTAACTTTAGGATTTGGCATATTAGCTCTTTTAGGAAATATCTTGATTGAATCTAGGTCTGTAAATTAATACGTCAAAAGATCAATCAAGATGCCCCGGATAACAATTAACATAACGACCCGAAACCTTAGATTTTGGCAACCCTATCAAACGAAATTACGGTACCAAGACCATATGCCCATGGGGTGTTCAGCCACTAGCGAGTAGTTCGTTATGTTTGTATCACTAAGGCACGCAGTAATAAGTCTACGAAGCCTACCAGCACATCACACAAAATCAACACACGCCTTTTATAGCACTTCAATTCTTTAGCATGTGTCAGATCCTCACTGATGTACTATCATTTCCTCTTTTTCTCCTGGAAAATTATTTTGGGTTTTTCTGATTTTTACGACTTTTTGGATTTTTCAATGTTTTTGTTTTTTTCTGAAAATAGAGACTCCCCCTAAAATGAAAAACATATTTTTAGGTTTTTGATTTTCTGAAAAACAATAAAAACTAAAACTTAAAAATGTGATAAACCGAGGTGACGATTAGTCTTGTTTTTCTTTAATACCATTAGCTTTTAGCAAAAATTCAAATCTTGATTTGTCAAAAGCTTTGGTAAAAAGATCAGCTCTCTGATAGTCAGTGTGGATTTTGACCATATCAATCAACCCTTTAGCATAGCAATCACGAATAAAATGATACTTAATCCGGATATGCTTAGCCTTAGAGTGATTGACTGTGTCTTTAGTGAGTGCTATGGCAGCTTCATTGTCACAATGAATTGGGGTTTTAAGATATTGCAAACCGTAGTCGCGCATCTGCTGTTGAATCCACAAAACCTGTGAACAGCAACTTAAGGCTTCCACGTATTCGACTTCACAAGTAGATAGTGCAACTGCTGTCTGCTTTTTGCATTGCCAGGTCACGAGCCTGCTCCCAAAGAATTGACATCCAGCCATTGTGGATTTACTGTCTTTATCGCAACCGCCAAAATCTGCATCACTAAAGGCAAGAAAGTCAAAATTATCACCATTAGGGTACCACAGTCTACGCGAGGGACAACCCTTCAGATATCTCAGGATTCATTTGACAGCTGTAAGGTGACTCTGTTTTGGCTTCGATTGGAATCTAGCATAGAGACATGTTGCGAACATTATATCTAGACGAGATGCAGTAAGATACATCAAAGATCCGACGATGGCTCTATATGTGAAAGGATCTGTAAGCTCCCCCTTAGCGTCAACTCCAATCCCGTGATTAGGTTGAATTGGGGTATCCATAGGCTTTGAATCTTCCATCTGCAACCGGCTCAAGACTTCAGATACGTATTTAGTCTAGTGAATGAAGATGCCCGTTGGCAATTGATCCACCTACAAGCCTAGGAAAAAGTGCATTCCCCCATTGCGCTCATCTCGAACTTTTCCTGCATGACTCGTTCGAATTCTCTGCATAAAAGCTCATTAGTAGAACCGAAAATAATGTCATCAACATATATCTGAACAAGAAGCAAGTCACCCTCTGTTCTTTTTGTGAACAGGGTACAGTCTACCAAACCTCGTTTGAATCCCTTTAAAAGAAGGTACGTACTCAGCTCCTCATACCATTGTCGTGGAGCTTGGTGCAAACCATAAAGTGCTTTATTGAGTATATAGACCTTATCCCGGTGGATAGGATCTTCAAAGCCTGGTGGTTGACCAACGTATATGTCACACCCTAACCCGAACAGGTTGAAATGTCACTATTACAGATATCAAAAGCAAACACAATCCATTTAAAAATAAAAACATAATCGAAAAGACAACAGAGAGTCTCAAATCAAACCGAACAAAAATCCCAATTCTTAGTTTATTTAAAAATGAAATAAAGGAAAATAAAAGTTTATTCATTCTTGAACTTCATTTCTCTCTCACTCATCCCTGATTCCCCAGATTACATGCGAACACAAAAGACAAACACAACAAAGAAAATACGGCTGAGCCAAAAATTGCCCAGACGAAGGGAAAGAAATATGAAAAGAACGGACGAAGGGAAAGAAATATGAAATCCCAACAACTATATTTTAAAATCGAACCCAAACTCATACCGAAACAAATGTTGAACACAATTTATGAAGTAACCCGACACCTAATCGGCACAAATTCAAACGTAATGGAGCATATCAAAATAAAATCAAAAACATATCAGAACATATCAAACTGTGTGACTATACATAACAATAAATTAAGTCACATCAAACGGAAACCACCCATGAGCTAAAAAAAACTGACAAACTGGTACACATATAGCTAGTCTATGCACCTATGAGTTGGTGAGTGTGGCGTACACCCATTATTCCAGTCTCCACATAACAAACTCAAACTCAAAGCTATGATCGATCTATACGCCTCTAGGGGCCAAGTGTTACACTAACACAATCTAGAAACACCGTGAACTTTTATTACGCACTGTCACGATAAGTGCCATGTCGTTGACGCCCAAACGACAAGTCAAAACAAACTGCACGGGTAATCGAGTACAAAGGATAAGGTCATGCAAATAACTTAAAGATAA
This sequence comes from Ambrosia artemisiifolia, assembly GCA_032199755.1. Lineage (NCBI taxonomy): Eukaryota > Viridiplantae > Streptophyta > Magnoliopsida > Asterales > Asteraceae > Ambrosia > Ambrosia artemisiifolia. The sequence continues at coordinate 31,391,820 of CM063521.1, forward strand.
CGAAAATAATATTAACGGTAACATGCAACAATGATCACAAATTAATAGGTATATTGCATGCTACAACGAATTTGACAAACTTATAATACGAATCTAAGACAACGAATGAACAAACAAAATCCGCACTACAAAGTGACAGACATGATGAAAGAAAATACTATGATGTCAAGATTAAGAATCCGTACCTTATAAACAAAGCGAAGCAAAGCCCAAGCAAAAATAAAATGTCGTCAACAAGTATGTGGACCTATATTTTCATTATTAGCTTTACTTAAATTTGTTCCACTCTATAATCCATTAATTCAGTGATTGTCCGGTGACGGAGAGCTTATGACTTTTGACTAATTATTATAATGGATGAAAACATCTATATATATATATATTGCAAAGAGATTAATCCAACATGTCATAATTTTATGCAATCTCTCCTTTGAGAGATGCCACATAGGATGTGATGTGGCAAGTGTAAACCAATTAAAAAAAGGAATAAATATGATTTAACCTAATCTATTATAATCTTTAACCTAATCTATTAAATACCTAATCTACTAAATCTAAATATTAAACCTTTATTATTTTTTCTCTCATGTTTCCTCCCAGAACTTTTAAACGTTAATATCTTTTATATACGAGATTTATAAAGAAAAAAATTACACCAAATTAACGAGCGTTTTATTATCTTTCCAACGAGTACCATAGTGCTATATAAAAACGGAAAAAAACGACTATTTTTTGTAATTGTGTCGGGTTTGGGATTAGTTTAAAAAAATTGTGGGTTTGGGTCGGGTCTGGGATTAGGTGATACCCGACCCGATTACCCGAAACAACATACCCAAATACCCGAACTATATACCCGATCATATACCCATGAATTTTTTAACGCATCACATAACCCTTAGACTAATGCGTTCGATATTTCAATAATTAACTTTTTTTCTTATTTCATGTTAGTTCTTTTAGAATGATCGATTACAAACTTCCGAATTTATTTGTAATGGCACTAGATTTATACCCCGACGTAGAGATTCACTTTTTTATATTTAAATATCATAACTTATGGCAGAGATTTGTTTAAAATAATAATAATAATAATAATAATAATAATAATAATATATTTTATTATGTCATATTAGATATTTCAACCCGGGACGCTCCCGGGATAAAAACTAGTATACTGTATATTGCATTTTAGTTACTAATATCTTTGAAAGAGACATATTATTATGTGTGTATATCTTTTATAGTAACAAAATTTATACCTTATCTTATTAACTAATGCAACTAATAACTAATGCAACTAATGTTTCATATAAAATTCAAATGAACATTGACAATTCAAATTTATACATTCATTTACGTGGAGGAGGTCTAAAACCCAAAACAGAGCAACAATTTAATTACCAAAAATTACTAATAACCTCATTGTTGATTATATTAATAAGAACATAATGTATAAACATAAGATTTGATCATGTGTACCTGATATGCTTAACCTCTCAGGAACCTCAATAATGGAAGACACCATCATCTTGATCAGGTTCCCTTTAGTGTGTACACTAATGATGGCTAATGATCACAAAGTGATCTAATGAGAGAGAGAGATGGGTGGCGGCTACATTAGGTTATGGTGTTATTAGAGTCCAACCTAATACCTCTAGTTATCTCTCTATTTATACACACAGGGGACACCCTAATTAGGTTTAGTAAGGGTAATTCCATCCATCAAAGAATCACCAATTATAAACTTAGGGATATTATAGTAATTGATCAATATAATATAAATGATAATGATGGCCATATAATAAATATAATAAACATAATTTATATTTATTCTAACATTCTCCCACTTGGCCGAGTAATCATTTATTATGAGTATTACGTAAGTCTGCAGAGATTAATACTCATTTTAGTTCTAAACCCATAATGTAGCAGAGAAATACAGCCGTTAAGTCTTTATTCGACTTAGGACCCCCATTAATCATACTACACCCAAATTTAAAACTTAACATTAGGATCAATTAACGTTATGCCCTTAGTTGATTTGTTATATTATTGTCTTTATGCCATTATGCTAGCTTAGCATACTAATAGACAAACAAATCATAATGAGGAAAATTAATCATTAGTCATTAGTCATAAGTCATTCATAGTACGATATGCAGTTGTACATGGTCATTAGTAAAACCCTTTTCTCTTAGTTGGCCCGTTAGTGAGACTTATGGATGATAGACCTTTAGTTATTGGATCCATAAGCATATCATGAATGCATTCGATACAAAATTCTGATTTCCTCTATTTGTTCTTAATCATAAGCGAACAATAATTTCGTATCGAACTCTAATGCAGCTCCTCTCAAACTGTTACTGTTTGAGAAATTAGGGTAGCTGACTTTATCACAGTAAGTCTTCAACTTAGTATTTATATAGAGTTAATAAGTAATGAGTCAACTGATAAATTTGCCAACAACATTTAATGACCATTCTGTTGTGATCAGCAACACATTATGTCATGATAACTTAGGTTGTTGTTACAGTTCCTTATGACTCCTCCATAAGATAGTTATGTCTGCTGACGTTATGATATACCCTGAAATTGACACTTGATTTCCTTTGAATATAACAAAGTTAGAGTAAGAGTAGTCAATCACTTTAGGTTCTCACTTCTTCTTTAGATTATAGTCACTTGTTTCTTAAAGATATTGTAATGTTCCATTAGATGCTTTTCATCAATCTAGACAAGTCTAGTATCAAGCAATACGAACAGTATCATAAACAAGCATAGACTTAAATTTACATCATTCTTCTAATTAATGAAGCATAAGGTGATAATCTCAAATTATCCTATTATCCTCTAAAAGAGAGCAATGTTGAATGTTACATATGTAAGGACCCGCTTAGAGTAACACTTATGGGATGAAACTAATATCCCGTAGGGTCTATCTCGGTATATTTTGATTCTTATCACGTAAGAAGAATCCCCTATATTCATCATGTCAAAATTATGCATGAAAAGTGCTTTGACTTAGGTAACATATACTTGTCAAGAGAAACGTCATCTATGTAAGGACAAGTTTTCATTAGTTGCTCCCACTCATCTTGAGGTAGGTTCTTTAATCCATTTAGTTCTTGATGAAGAGAATTTCATTATGATTCCAACACATTTTATGCTTGCATCACCCCATACATGGATCTTATTGACTTACAGACTAAGTGTTCTTAACCTTCAGTTTAGAACTTTCAGGTTGCTTAATGAACATCTAGGTCATTGTTATGGAAAGTTGTCTTAATGTCCATCTAATGTGGCTCTTAGTTATTATGAGCTACTAGGACGGTAATGATCCTCAAAGAAATCTTTTGTAATACAGATAAGAAGATTCTTTGATAATTTAATCCCTCCTAGAGTATAATCTTTTACAATCAATCTTATCTTACAACGTTCCCATTCGGATCTGGTTTAATTATTAATACCTTTAGATTATTCAACCAAATCCCAAACGTTATTCTAAATTATGGAATGAGTTATGCTAATACTAGCTTTATTCCATTTAGAAGATTGATTGATACTAATGATTTAATTAGAAGAGGTAGGATCAGTAAACTTTCCAAACATCCTTTTTTGTGTTAGTCAGGAAGGTTACATAATCATCAAATTTAATGGGCTTTTAGACCCAGATGACCTCCTGAGTTGAACATTGGGTTTATTATGATACAAACTTAACTTTAGTTAGGTGTTTTTTATTTTCAGGTATATAATGAGCAATATTAGTTTCTAAGTGTGTAATAGTTGGTGCAGTGAGGTGTACAAGAGGAATAATCGAAGTCAAATTCGGAGTTAAACTTAACGAGTCTCGAATTTTAATGAGTCTCTCCCCCGCATCTTGTACTTCCGAAAAGTCATAATAAGGACTTTTACTGCTCCCACTTACCTTAGAGATCTTAATGAATTCAGCATGCTTAAGATCTAACATTTGGAAGATCCATAGATTTTAATAGAGAAAACAACCTAATGATGTTTATTGTCGTTTCTCTTGATGAGGATTACTTTAGTAAGAAATCTAAGTTCGTCCATATTTAGGCATCCACAAAACTTTGTTAGGAGTACGTAAAATGCTAAGGAGACAAGTTGTGATAGAGCATTGTCCAATGCAAGAGGTGTAATTTGAGGATAGATCAAATTTCTGTTCCCCCCACCTCTGTAACTTTTGCAAGTCATAAGTAGGACATCTAATGCTCCCACTAATCTTTTAGGTCTCTTAGTATCTCCGCATAATAAGTTTTAACGATGCGTGTGAACGGGAATATTTCATATATTTTATATTTGATTTCCCTTATCATCCATATTTCATAAGAAATTTTAAGGACATACTTAGAGGGAATCTTATTAAGTATATATGAATTGATTTCTTTAATACTTTGGTCCGTAGGAACCACGTTAGACACAATCAGATATTTATCTAAGCTCCACTAATGCCAATTAGTTATGACTTATGATGGAAACCCATTTATTCCTTTCGCCACTTAGTGTTTAGGGCGTTTACACATGCTTTAAAATCACTGAGAATGAGATTTGATAGCCAAGCATCCTTTAGTGATCTGGTCATGATTTCTCATGAAATTTTGGTCTTAGTGGATGAATGGCATAGGTCTCATTTTCCTTTGTTAAATTCTCATTTTCATGATAACAAAGTTGTGAAAACGTTATTGGATCATCTAGTTTTATTTCATAAGGTTTCTATTCAGATAATGACAACAAACAATATGATAGTTTAACTTAATAGTGGCTTTGGTTTGGTCATTAAAACCTTGTAACTGTCAAAAAATTGTAGCTTTTAGTATTGATACTAAATTCTAAGTAATCTCAAGATTATCGTAAGGTATCATAAAGCTTCAACACTAAGATCAGTTATTAATAGTTAATAGACCCTTAATTTTGCCACTAACTCTCATCTTAAGTATTTGTTGAATTATGGTAAGGAAACGTATAAAACTTGACTCAACCATCATGTGTTAATAGGAATTCATTAGGATTTGTGGAGTTAAATATCTTTAATTAGGCACTACATATCTTAGCCAGCTGTTCTCTTTACTTATGGGTAATCTCATTTCTTATGCCTATTCTTAATGGCACAGTTTTGCTTAGTAAGACTTTCCCTTTAGAGAAACTTATAGCTGAAAGTAGTACTTGTATTTTGTTTTCAGACCTTATAATTATCCTCTCTATGGTAATTATTCTTCCTCTTTTAGGTTTAATGGTACTAAGGTGAATAACATCAACTTTTCTAGTTTAATGCGTTCCTTTTCCTGTACGTAATTCGCTATCAACACACTCATTTCACTTTGATATTTCTGAGTGTTATAGTTGATTCATAATGCATCTAATCGTACTTATGGAAAGTTATTATGCACTAGAAATTTATTGATTTTCATGTGTAACCCCTTAGCTTTATGGGTCATGTTATTCAATATTAAGATGTATTCACAGATCCCATTTAACCATAGAGTTAAACTTATTTATTTCATGCTTCTTAGGAATTCATTATATTCTTTCATTTCCATTGATAATACATTAGGTTAGGAATTTCAGAATCTTTAATAGCTCACCTGATAGGAATCGGTAAAAGAAGTTCTTAATTACCAGAAGAGACATTTTATTCCACTTCTTATGCTCATATGTTATTCTGTAATACTTTATCAGATAGAGCTTAGGAATGTTATGTCTTAAGAGGTAATTTCAGACTTAATAAGAACAAAGTTTAAGATAACCCTTCTTAGTTTTGATAATTAGAGTGGATTACTTAGTTGAGATAGTAATTTATAGAAGAATGTGAGATTAGTTTCGAGTTATGGGTATTGATATAAGGCAGACTTAGATTATGATCATTATATTAATGAAGGATCATTAATCGTGAGGATCAATTTTGTAATAAAGACGTGATAATATCATAACACCAACATAAGCTACTTAAATAACATGCTCTAGCTTTTGCTATACGCTATTTATTTAAGTATTGAATTGCCGACAGTGAATGTAACCCATCACCTTTGGGCAGAAGTGAGACATTCAAAGTTCTAATGCAATACGCTCAGTTCACCAACATAATCTGTTACACATCACCTTTGGGCAGAAGTGAAACCTTATGGCACTTATGTGAACGAGCTACAATGCTTAACGAGATCTTTATATTAACAAACTAATGTGACACATCACCTTTGGGCAGAAGTGACAGTAAAATGTTAATTCAAGTTAAGCAAGCTTTTGGAAATAATGTTTTGAATAAACTTGATACATTAGGTTTTATCAAAACTCCAAATTTTGTTAGAGATCCCGAAAACTAATGGGTTCTCAATGAACTAATGGGTTCTCGATAATCTTATGAGTTCTCAAAAGATGCTATGAGTTCTCGAAAAAATAATGAGTTCTCGAATAAGTAATGAGTTCTCGAATGACTAATGAGTTATCAAATAAGTAACGAGTTCTCGAATTAATCTTAAGAGTTTTCGGAAAAAATATTTATGTTCTCGAATGCTTTTCTAGTTCTCGGATGGCATTAGTAGTTCTCGGTTTTTTTTTTCTTAATGGTTCTCGATTCTGATATGCTTGTTCTCGAAAAATGATAGTTCTCAAAAAAAAAAAATATAATGAGTTCTCGGATATAATTACGGTTTCAAAAAAAATTAAGAACCATAACCGAGAACTCCTTTATCGGGAACCTAATCGAAAACTGCAAAATTCGAGAACCTAATAGACCGAAAACATCATCTGTAAACTATTATATTAAAACTTATAGATCCGAGAACTTAATTCATTAATATCATAAACCGAAAACATCATTAATATCGAAAACAGATAATCAAAATAATAAATTGGTTCGAAATTTTAGGGATTTACATAATATCTATTTCCAATTTTAAATGATGACTATCTCCAAAGATATCATAAGATTTCGAAATCTTTGACTTAATCATAATTGATTTCGAAATTTCCTTGGAGATAAAGTTATGTCCTAAATTATCGGAAACAGAATTTCAATCCAATTTTAAACCAAAATCATAATAATTTTCGGTTTTCTTATGATTTTCATGAAGAACATCAACCGAAAAAAAAAACATAATTAATATAATCTTATCTTATGAATCCGTAAGTCATCTCCGATTGAATTTATGGAGCGAATTCAAAAAAAACATAGATATTAATGTTACACCACGAAAAGGTTTTCTGGTTATGGCATCAAATCATTATTGCCTTTAATTAAAACCACAATTATGAATTTATTAGCAATCCTTTTATCCCGTATGTTAAATTTCACATTTATCATATTCAAGATTGTGGCAAAAAATAATAATTAATTACTAACTTCCATTAATGAAACCTTTCGGTGGTGGTTGTGTGTTTCCATAACCTTTAGATCAACAAACTCTTTCTAGAAATTTTTTTTCTTATGATCGTAAAAAAAATTATTTGCCGAAACCGAGTTGTCAATTGTTAAGGAAACTTACGATTGAATTAATCTAATAACATAATCAATGCTCTGATACCACATGTTGATTATATTAATAAGAACATAATGTATAAACATAAGATTTGATCATGTGTACCTGATATGCTTAACCTCTCAGGAACCTCAATAATGGAAGACACCATCATCTTGATCAGGTTCCCTTTAGTGTGTACACTAATGATGGCTAATGATCACAAAGTGATCTAATGAGAGAGAGAGATGGGTGGCGGCTACATTAGGTTATGGTGTTATTAGAGTCCAACCTAATACCTCTAGTTATCTCTCTATTTATACACACAGGGGACACCCTAATTAGGTTTAGTAAGGGTAATTCCGTCCATCAAAGAATCACCAATTATAAACTTAGGGATATTATAGTAATTGATCAATATAATATAAATGATAATGATGGCCATATAATAAATATAATAAACATAATTTATATTTATTCTAACACTCATGTCTTTCCTAATCAGTTTACTTTCTAATGGCCGGACAATCACCAAACAAGGACTGGAACCATTACTATTCGAAATAGACAAAAGTTCCATTCATTACCTTAGTCGCAGAAGGGAGTTGTCGGAGATCACCGACCAGAACTGTTGGATGTTTGATCCAAAACGAGTCAAAGCAGCAACAACGGTTTGATCCTGAATGGCGCAGTGGTGGTTACGAAAGAGTAGTGCGGTGACGGAGCTTGAGAACTTGTGAGGGAGGTGGTGCGGCGTGATGGAAATCTATGGCGAAACAGAAGGTGGCGATTTTAGCGAAACAAAGGCACTGAATTCGGAATGTGATTGAAGAAGATTAAGATCAGCATGGTTTATAAAGATTGATGGTAACAATAATTGCGTCCCGATTTGTCGGTCAATTCGTTAGTAGATAACAGATTAAAATTTTGAAATTGTCATGTCCTACTTGTACGAAGAGATGAATACTGAGAGGGTGTTTAGGATTGAGTTTGGAGATGCAAAAGTGCTTACTGGCTTATGACTTTTTGAAAAGGAGTTTTAAAAAAGTGTTTGGGTTAGCTTTTGAGATGAGAAACGTCAAAAAGTCAATAAATTGTTATTTTTTTAAGTGTTTCGCTTAACTTATTGCGAATATTGGTTGTATGAGTGGTAAATTTGTAATTTTTTTCAAAAAGTCAAAAGCCAAAAGCTAAAAGCCAGGATTTCTAACTTTTCAAAAACAGTTTTTTCACCCTTAAAAGCCAAAAGTCAAAACATAAAGTGCTTTTGGGTTACACAAACAGCTTATTGACTTATTGGCTTTTTCAAAAAGCCAATAAGTCAATAAGCAGTTTTGAAACTCAATCCCAAACACCCTCTGAATATTGCATCTATTATTATGTCCTTTAACTCTAACCAACACATGCCTAATGTATATTGCATTTTAGTAACAACAAAAATAATAAATAAATGCTTTCCTTTATAAACCAAAGTGGTTATTAGAAAATCTATTAAAGTTATATAACAATTAATTAACAAATTATAATTTTACATATATTTTTATTATATTAAAAAATTTAGATATTACAGTATACCTCTTCGTTGACCACACCATACAGAAAGGCGCTCTTTACATCCATCTGATACACCTTGAACTTCTTGTAGGAAGCATACGCTAGAAACATACGAATTGCTTCTATACGCGCAACCGGTGCATAGACTTCATTGTAATCTATTCCTTCTGTTTGACTAAATCCCTGAGCTACCAATCGAGCTTTGTTTCTGACAATAACGCCTTGATCATCCTTTTTGCACTTGAAAACCCACTTCGTGCCAATTTTCTTCCGGCCTGGTGGTAAATCTGTTAGCGTCCAGACTCCCAGTTTTTGAAACTGTAATAATTCCTCTTGCATTACTTAAACCCATGAATAATCTTGTAAAGCGTCCTTGTATGTCCGCGGCTCCACCTACGAAACATAACAAGCAACAGACCAGTCATTTTGACAACCAGATTTTTGTATTTTAGCATACAGGGCTAAGGCTCCAATATTATCATGTGAAGTTGCACGTCGGAGTTGTCTTCTAGTCATAACACTGCTGCCGGGATCACCAATAACTTGCTCAAGCGGATGAATCTGATGAATCCGAGATTCCGGATGATCAGGAACTTGAATTCCCGTTTGAGTAGTCAAATTCTCTGCCATATCCAAATCATTACCCGTATTAGACGAAGATGCAACATCTGGATTTGGGTTCACTGGTGGTGTCTCCGTAGCTTGATCTAAGATAGCTTCACTGAATACTTCATCATCGTCTTCAGATTCTGATGAATCAAGAGTAGTAGAAGCTTCTTGGAAAATCTCTTCTTCATTAGCACGAGCATTGGTATCATTAGAAGCTGCTGGAGGAGTTACGGTGATCGGACGCACCAACGGTGAAGTCACTGCGTTCTCACACTCGTAATATAAACGTAATACATCCTCTTCAACCAAGCTATCCAGATTGAATGACTCAAAGAAATCTTTATAGTAAACATCCTATCAGGGCCACTTCCTTGAACATTTTGAGTGTAACATTGAACTTCCACGTTTGCCCACTCTTCAACTTGATGAGTTCTTTTGTTAAATACGCGTTTAAGTGGTGTCGCGTACCTAACAAAATATCCATCTTTAGCTTTCGATCTAAAATTCTCTGTCGGATTTAACATCGTACAATGTGTCCCAAAAGGTTCTAGATACTCTAAGTTCGGCTTTCATCTATTAAGCAGTTCATAAGAAGTTTTTCCAAACTTCTTCACTGTTAATACATGATTCAGTGTGTAACAGGCTACGTAAATTGCTTCATTCCAAAACATCAGCGGAAGATTCGAGTCCGCAAGCATTGTCTTAGCCGTTTCTATTAGAGTCCTGTTTTTGCGTTCTGCAAAACCGTTCTGCTGAGGAGTGTATGGTGCACTATACTCGTGATGAATTCCTTTGTCTTCACAGAGTGCATCCATCTGAGAATTTTTGAACTCCGTCCCGTTGTAACTACAAATTCTTTTGATCTTTAAGCCGTAGATGTTTTCCAACCGGGTGAACAGAACCTTGAGATTTTTAAACGTCTCACTTTTGTGTTGCATGAACATCACCCACAAGAATCTTGAGTAGTCGTCTGTAACCACAAGACAGTAAAGCTCTCCACAATGACTCTTACGCTTGATAGGTCCGAAAAGATCCATATGCAAACGTTCAAGTGGCAATTCTACAGAGTTCACTTTCTTTGGTTTGTGGGACTGTTTGTGCTCTTTACTTTTCTTGCAACTCACACATTTGTCGTTCAGATGAAAATGATTCACATTTACCCCTTCTACAAGCTCGTTCTTCACCAAATGATTCATCTTCCTCAGGTGAATGTGTCCCATCCTTCTATGCCACATAATCGATTCTTTTTTTTGTAGCTTTGGATAGAAAACACGTGACTTGGCCCTGGCTAGTCATAGCCTTGCTCATATCAAGAATGTACAGATTGTTCACTCTTGGACCTTTTAACATGATCCACTCTTTTGGAATGACGAAACCAGGTTTAAGAATGTAGCAAGATTTATCATCAAAGTGAACAGAAAACTGTTTGTCACAAATCTGACTGACACTCAACAGATTATAATCAATTTGTTTCACATAAGATAGCCTTTCAAAACTCACGATTCCGTTACTAACACTTCCTTCCATCGTTATGTAACCTCCTTTGTTTCCCGCAAACGCCACATATCCACCATTAATGTTCTTGATATCAAATACAACGTTAAATCTCCGGTCATGTGCCTAGAAGCTCCACTGTCGACAATCCAAAGACTGCTAACAGGGCCAACTGGAGCTCCCTGCACAAATCACAAACAAAGTTAGTTTTTAACAGGGACCCAAACCTGTTTGGTCTTGTGTCTTTGAATATTAGACTTCAAAGAATCACTCTCACAAACACTTGGTTTTGAATCAACCTTTTCTGGTCATTCAAACCTTTCACACTTTCGGTTTTGACATTAGCAGTTGATGTAGAAGCATCTGGAGAACCTGTTGGTGTCCAAGATTGTTCAGAACATTTAAGATTCCTGATCTGAGATTTTTTAGTCTCAGTAGGTTTCTTTATATCGTTCGAGAAAGTAACTTTCTTGGTAACCTTATATGATTTAACAGACACAGATCCAACCGATAATTTCACATCCGGTTTTGGAAAAACCTTTTGTTTATCATTAGTCGTGTTCACCATTGGTTTTTTCAGTTTCTTCTCCATGGCAATTTGGTTTCTGTTATCATAGACAATTGGTCTGTTTTCCCTTTTGGTTATAAAACTGATTTTGATTATAAAATTGTTGTCTTTGTGGGAAAAACTGTTGTTGTCTTTAAGATCTAAATTGTTGCCTATGAGGAACAAATTGTTGCCTCTAAGGAACAAATTGTCTTTGTGAACTATTTTGTCTATAATCGTTAACCGAATTCCTAAAATTTTGCCTCTGCTCAACTTCGTGCCTTTTGTGTCTCACATATGGGCAGTGAGCAAGTAAGTGCCCTCTCTCCCTACATTTGAAACATGCACGGTATTCTTCAAAAACATTCTTTGAATTAGGTTTTGCGAATTAATTGACCAGGTATTGATCATTAACACACTTACGTCTTAAACTCATTGGAGCGGGTTCCTTTGAGTAAGCCGGTTCAATAAATCCGTTAACCTTTTCTTTCGGTTTAATGAATTCAGTGACATGAACCTTTGGTTCCTTAGAATTATCACTGTTTTGGTAAAAAATTACTAAGTAAAAATAATTTTGTTTTCCAAATTAGAAATTGTGAGGTAGAGTGCTATAAGTGTTAATCAAGTTTGTAATCTAGTTATATTCTGAAAATGGTGTGTAATTAAAGAAACAAATAGATGACAACTATGCTCGGGATGGCAAAGGTGAACTTCGGGATGGACAGTTGTATCCTGAGGATGCAACTATTAGCAAATTCAAGGAATAAGTAAGAAAGGCACTAAAACATAAAGAACAACACTCGATGTACGAGGAAAGCCCTTGATCAATTGTAAATCGCCGGCATAAAACCTCGGGAGGAGACTAGGCCCCTTCCTTGTTTGTTAATATTAATATGGTAAAAAATGTTACAACTTTGGATGAATGATTGGACAAGTGATCTAAGGTTACAATGATTTGTGAGTGTTCTAAACAGCAGAGTGTGTATGTGTATAGTTCTAGTGATAGGAATATGTCCTATACTCGTCCATCATTACCATTTATACAATACATGAAAGTAAATGGAGAATCCCGTGTGATCCGCTTGTATAGTTTAGTTCCTTAAAGTCTTCAGGTGACCTTTTGTAACAGTTTCTCCTTAGCTAGTCGTTGTACCAGCTGTTTCCTTATTCTTCGCTGATATTTAATGCATATCGGTTACAACTTTGACTCCATCTTTAATCTTAGACTTTGGTTTGTATGAGTTACTCTTCTATCTTTGACTGGGTATTATAATATAGACGTTGAAGAGTAATTATGTGTCCATATTATAATTTAGTTGTACCTGCAATCATATCATATAAAGATAATTTGTTAGTCCATTCTCAGGATGTGCACATGTTGAAATATAGTAATATCCTGAACTCAATTGAGCCCTTCAGCATCCTGAGGATGCTACACTAGGGATGTGAGGTAAAATCATCCTGAGGATTTTCACCACCAACAATATTCCCCAAAAAAATATGTTACTGTTAATATCTTTCAAGGTAATAATATTTTTTAACCATAATATCTTATCTGATGCTTGATGGGACGTTTTGTCAGGATAGCAACGGCTATTTTCTCAGCGGTAATTATGTGATGACCGTTACACGACAACACCTTCTGCCCTTTATATCTAGAACTTATCTCCTCCTTTATAATCACACTTGACTTTTTAAAGAAGGTAATTTCTTTTTCATCTTGTTCATACTTTCTTTTACACCTGCAAAATATTAGTAATATTCCGACGATGGGCAAAAGATCTACAAGAGCTTCGGGGAGTGTAGGAACTTCAAGCGACTTCATTCCCCAAAACCTCTTAAGTCATCCTGAACAGGAGGTCTGTTCTTTCGATGATAAGGACATTCGAGCCCTAAAGAACTCAAAAATCTTTTCGAGTTCTGCTGAGTTTCGTCCTTATCTCATGCAAGATCTGATTTTGCATCTCCTACTTGGGTCTGTTTCCTGTACTTACCATTCTCTCCAGGTTTGAGGTATCCCTTTCCCTTGTTCATCAAAGATTTCTTTGATGTGACAGGGATGGCTTATTCCCAAGCCATGCCTGAATTCTGGAAGATATTGATGGTTTGTAGCAGGATCGTCGAAAGTCATGGTGTCCATCTTCAAGTGGGGGACCTGTCTCATGTTTATAAGCTGAGGACGCATGGTTCTCAGCGTTATGTCCTTCAACTTATTGAAAAGGATCTACCCTTTCTGTATAATGTGGTTAAGTCTGAGAAAAACTGGAAAACGACGTTTTTCTTTGTAAAGAGGAGCTCTATTCCTCATGGGGATGAGATTCCTCTTTAGTGGTTAAAAAGTGGTAAAGTTATTTCAAAGTTTTTATAAAAAATTTCAGTTACATCCTGAGGATGTTAACATTCTAAAACTTTTTGTTTAACAGGTGCTTCTTTTGCCAAGTTTGCTTCTCCCCTGAACGACGCTTACCTTCGGTGTAAAGCTTTTTACGACTTACCTGAATCAGGAAGAACCTTTGAAGTGGAAGAGAGTTACACCACTAGTCAAGCCTCCGAGATGTCAGATGAGTATGTTACGTTACATCCTGAGGATGTTCATTATTTTATTCTAATTACTAACCCTACTTTTGTCATATTTTCAGCTAGGAAACCTGCTTCCTTTGATTTGGATGACATCGACAGTCTGGATGTCAAGGCAACCAAAGTGACCTCTCCATCACCATCCAATTCCAAGATAGTTACTCCTTCATCCACCCCCCCTAAGTCTAGGGCTGCTGTCGCCTCAAAGAAGAGGAAGGCAAGTGCTGCTTCTGTCATTGCCCAGGAGATTACTCCCTTTGAAGGGTTAGGCTTTGATGATGTTTTGAACAAGATCTCCCAGTTCACTCTCCAGGTATGTACCTATCCTGAGGATGACACTGATATGTTAACAGTAAAAAGTAAGAAACACTTACCTTTTCTTTCTTTCTTTTGTTAGGGTCATGAATATCTGTCAAAATCTTTGGACACTGTTGCCAAAGAACTCCATGAGGCCCAGAACAAGCTTGATGATGTCCAGAAGATTGCTCGTGATAAGAGCAAATATCTTGAGAGCAAGTTGGCAGAGACGGAGGCTGAACTGAAGCAGGTGAAAGCAGAGCATGCTCAGGCTATGTTGGATCAGGAGAAGGAGGCACATGATCTTAGGAATGGGCTAATAAAGTCTGCCACTATTTCTGTCTTTTAGGCCAGGGTAAAAATGGCTCTCCAAGCCAAGGTCCCAGGGTTCAATCAGGATGCCTGGGATGTTGAAGCTTGGAAGGAGAAGATCAAAAGCCTGGGTGGAAAAGAAGTGGTTTATAAGCCTGTTCCTGTTGCTCATCCTGAGGATGTGGCTAAAGATCTTGAGGATGCTGAACTGAAGGAAGCAGATGCCAAGGTGGCCGAGGTGGTGAAGGATCTTCCTGTGGGAGATGAAGGATGTGAAGACTAGGTTGGAGCCCACTTTTTTTAAATCTTTGTGGTTGTGATGGTAGTTTATGGTTGAACAATTTCAGACAATTTTCTTTTGGCATGTAATAACTTAGAATATTATAAGGTTTGGGGTGGAGGGATCTTGGTTTCAAGACGAAGCCCCAAATCTTCTACTGACCCGGACCATAGATGTTGACCCCTGGTGGATGGGTCCTGGTTTTGGATGAAGCCAAGGGTTGACATCAATTTTGACTATGATGCATTAATAATATATGGTAATGACTTTTAACGCTACATCCTTGTCTTCTTTTTCTTTTGATTCTCGGTAAACATTAGCAAATGTTAGGTTGTAAAGGAATGATATGAATAATACCTTTATGTTTGCTCTGTCAAGTAATTCTTCTAAGCTCAATGTCTTGAAGATATTCTTCACATGTCTTTGTCATCTTCAGGATGGCCTTCATTATCCCGAAGATGTCCCCAGTTCGTTTTTCTTCTTTATCCTTAAGATGGACTTCACTATCCCGAGGATGTCCCCAGTGTAATATCTTTAAGATATACTTAAGTTTATAATCCTTTTCAAGAAAGGTTTAATAATTTTTTTATAATAACCTGTATAAAGGTAAACATTGTTATTATACTGGCGACTTAGGCCATTTAAGTAAACTGGGATCAAAACCCCTTTGTATAACTTGGTGACAAGACCGATGTGTAGCATCTTGAGGATAACTGGCGACAAGACCCTGGTGACTAGACCAAATATGTAAGAGACATTGAAAAATGTCTAAACCTTAAGAGCTCAATATATATCTCAAAAATGATGAAATTGTCAGCCACTTTTACATGGACTGGTCCCACCATCCTGAAAATATACATGAGCAACGTGCGCACCAGGCGGGGTTGCTAACCCAATGAGAAAGGTGAAAACCTTTAAACCTTAGGAAGGTGTCGGACACCTTAACAGAGGAGAAGGTGGCCAACCCTCTAGTCTTCTAAGCATTCCATCTTCTGGATGATACTGCAAAATTTTCAGGATGGACTATATCTAGACCATGTTTAGTGAAAATATAATCGATTGAAATAAATTAAATATAAACACTTACATATGGAGATGATTCATCTCTATCAGCTTTCACCTTCATCCCACCAGTGATTCGGACTATGGTTTCTCTTCCAGAGAGATCAGTCACATGCATCCTTAGATATGGTAATATTTCAGGTGAATTGCATTCCAAGCTCTTGGTAGAATGTCTCCTTCCATCGTTGATAACCAATATGCTTCTTTGCCAGCTTCGGAATTTATTAAGTATAGACCTTCCCACTTAGGAGCTAGTTTGCCATCACTTGGTTTCGTTGTATTTTGGAAGGCTTTTCTTAGTACCAAGTCTCCTTCTTGAAATCTTCTTATCCTTATATTCTTGTTGTAGGCTTTAGCAATCCTTTGTGGATATGTTGCCATCCTTATCTTAGCAGCATCCTTGAGTTCATCCACAGTTTCCAAATCCTGTAATAGTGCTTCAGAATTGGTAGTTGCATCCTGAAGATGTTTCCTTGCTGTAGGCATGACCATCTCTGTTGGCAGCATTGCTTATGTTCCAAAGACCAAGGAGAAAGGTGTCTGACCAGTTGCATTCTTGGAAGTAGTCCTATCAGCCTAAAGTACGAATGGAAGTTCTTCTGCCCATTTCCCTTTCTTTTCCCCAAGCTTCTTCTTCAAGTTGTTGGCAATGATTTTATTTGAAGATTCTGCTTGTCCATTATCCTGAGGATGGACTGGTGTTGATGTTATCATTTTGATTCTGAGTAGTTAGAACAGTGTTATCCTTAGGATGTACAGTCCTATCTTCAGGATGCACAGTGTTATCCTCAGGATGCAGTTCTACAGTTGCTGACTTCGGGATGTGAATTATGGGAATCTTGGATCCTTCTGGTGAATTCAAGGAGGATCCTAAATTTGCCAAGGCATCAGCTTCAGCATTTTCTTCCCTAGGTACCTGTGTTAATGTAAATTCTGCAAAACAAGATGCTAATTTCTTTACTATTTCAAGATATTAAACTAATTTTTTACCCTTTGACTGCATAAGATCCGTTAAAATGGTTGGTAATTAATAAGGAATCAACAAACACTTCTAAATTTGAAACATGCATATCCTTAGAAATTTGTAAACCAGTAATGACAGCTTCATATTCAGCTTCATTATTGGTTGTTTGAAATGCACATCTAATCGCATGGGGTATTTTGTCTCCTTGTGGCGATTTTAGTAGTAATCCTAACCCTGTGCCTCTCATATTTGAAGAACCATCAGTATATAAAATCCATTTTCTCAAGTCTTCATTTACTTGTTGTACTTCTTATTCAATTTCACTTAAGATGTCACTACTGAAATCAACCACAAAATCAGCTAGAGCCTGTGATTTGATTGCATTTCCAGGCTCATATACCAAGTCAAAAGCACTTAATTTCACTAACCATTCTGCCATTCTTCCTGACATTTCTGGTTTTCTAAGCATATTTTTAATAGGGTAATTAGTTTGAACATGTATCCTATGTGTTTCAAAATAATGCCTTAACTTGGTAGATGCCATAATCAAAGCCAAAATAAATTTTTCAAGATGTGAGTACCTTATTTCAGCATCCAGTAGAGTTTTACTTACATAATAGATAGGATGTTGTTGTCCTTCAAAGTTTTTTACCAAGACTGCACTTATTGCACTTTTGGAAACTGCAAGATATATAATTTGAGAGGTTCACTATCTTCAGGTTTCGTCAAGAGTGGAGCTGCTGCAAGATAGTCATAGAACTCCTTGCATTTCTTTGAGGATTTCGAGATGAATCTATTCAGAGCTGCTATCCTGCCAGTTAGCCTTTGTACATCCTTGATATTTCTTGGGGATTTGAGATCAAGGATGGCCTTTATTTGTTCAGGACTGGCTTCTATCTATCTTTTGGTTACTAAGTATCCAAGAAACTTTCCAGCTCCAACTCCGAAGTGGCATTTTGCTGGATTTAAGTTCATATTGTAGGCATCCAGGATGTCAAAGGCTTCTTTGAGATCAGGAAGATGATTCTCTGCTTTCTTGGATTTCACTACCATGTCATCAATATAGACCTCCATTGTGTCCCCAATCTTTTCCTTGAACATCATGTTCACTAGCCTTTGGTAGGTGTCACCTGCATTTTTTAGTCCAAACGGCATGGCTATATAACCATATATACCTGATGGTGTCATGAATGTTGTATCCTCTTGGTCATCTGGTTCCTTTTGTATTTGTTGGAATCCTAAGGATGCATCCATGAATGTCAGCATCTCGTGGCCAGCTGTAGCATCCACCATCGAATCTATGTGTGGTAATGGGAATGGGTCCTTAGGACAGGCTTTGTTGAGGTCTGTGTAGTCTACACACACTCTCCATTTCCCATTTTTCTTTTGATCTACTACCATGTTTGCTAGACATCTTGGGAATTTTACTTCCCTTATCATCTTAGATTTGAGCAACCTGTCCACCTCTTCTTGTATGATGATATTTCTTTCTTGAGCAAACATTCTTCTTTTTGCCGAATGGGTTTGAAACTCTTATCAATCCCAAGTTTGTGGGTAATGACATCCTTAGAGATGCCAGTCATATCTTCATGCTTCCATGCAAAAGTAGACATCCTGCATTTAAGAAATGAAATTAGTGATTGTTCAATATCATGAGGAATATTCTTACCAATATGCACAGTGATATCCTGGTTATTGTCGTCGAGGCAGACGGCTTTTACATCCCGGTCAGGATGTGCTTTGACATCCTGAGGATGGCACTGTGCATCCTTCTGTAATTGCTATGCTTGTCGGGATGAGGCCTTCATTGATGTAGTATAGCAGTCCTTGGCTTCCTGTTGATCGCTGTTGACTTTCACAACTCCCCAAGGTGTAGGTAGCTTCACACACTGATGATATGTTGAAGGGACTGCCTTCATGTCATGTATCCAGGGTCTCCCCAGGATGACAATATAGCAGGATAGGGAATCTATCACACAGAATCTCTGGGTAGAATTCAATCCCTTTACATATACCGGTAGTTTGATGTCACCTACTATGCTTTTAGTTTCTCCACTGAAGCCCACCAGGACTAAGGATCTGGAAACTATTTCAGATTCCGGGATGTTCATTCTTTTGAGGGCTTCAAGCTGAATGATATTCACTGAGCTTCCTCCATCTACAAGAATCATGCGAACAAAGTGATTAGCAATATATAAGGTTATGACTAAACCATCATGATGAGGGTCAAGACTATTCTCCCGGTCTTCTTCCTCAAAGCTGATCACTTTAGAGGTTGTCAGGATGGTCGTCTTTGTGGGTCTCCATCCTTTTTCTGACTTTGTTTCTCTCGCATGCCTTTTAACGACTGAATATGAGGTTCCACAAATGTCTGATCCTCCTGAAATAAAGTTGATTATGCCAGCATCCTTAGGTGGGGATGTTGCTCTTTTCTGGGATGTTGGTGCCATCCTGAACCCTTGGTTTCTTCTTGCCCAGGAGATTCTTTAAGATGACCTTTGCTAAGAAGATACGCAATATCCTTTCTTAAGGCGATACAATCTTCAGTGATATGACCGAAATCCTCGTGGAAGGCACACCATTTTGATTTGTCCTTCCATCCTGTCTTGTTATCCTTCTTTGGCCATCTTGCTTTGTCCCTGAGATCCTTCATGGCATACCTCAATCCTGTTACATCCACAGAAAAACAGTAATCTGATAACTTAGGACACTCATCCTCATCGTCATCCTCCACCACATTAACCTTTTTATTATCAGGTCTAGCATATGGTTTATGCTTGTATGGTTCGTATGTGGGAGTGGACTTTCGATTAGGATGGTTGTATCTTGAGGATGATTCTATCCTCTCTTGTATCTTCTTGTCATCCTCAAGTCGGATGAACCTCAAAGCCCTGTTCCTGACTTCATCCAAGTTCCTACAAGGATTCATCACCAATTCTTGGTAGAATGGTGATTCTCTTTGCAGCCCCATCTTGAAAGCTTGTACCGCCGTTGTGACATCCAGGTTCGGTATGTCAAGTGCTTCCTTTCCAAACCTAGTAATATACTCTCTTAGTGATTCCCCCTGTGGTTGAGTCACCCTGTATAGATCACTTGTCAAACGTTCGAATGTTCGACTACAAGAAAATTGATTGTTAAACATGTTAATCAAATGTGCAAAAGAAGTAATAGAATAGGGAGGAACACTTAGGAGCCATTTCAAAGCCGGACCAATGAGAGTTCAACTGAATCCCTTGCATAAGCATGCTTCCTTAAGATTGGAAGGGATTGGATTTATCTCCATCCTTTACCTATGCTGAGCCACATGCTCCTCAGGATCTGTAGATCCATTATAGAGCTTCATGCTTGGAGTTTGAAACCGCTTTGGGATCTCTGTATTACATATGGGAGGTGCAAATCGAGACACCCTATGGCATGCTGAGGATACTTCAGGAATAGGCTGTACTATTCCTGGTACACTCGATACCATATCCTTGATTTTCTGCAGCTCCCTTGCTAGTTGTGGACTTATACCTGTATCCTGCAAAGAAGTAACATCATTAGCAGTAAAAGTACTTGAACTTAAATTTTTACCGTTATTGTTGTATCCTTGGGATAGCCCAGGTGCATTTCCTGGATCCCTGGTGGTTGCCATCCTGGGTGCAGTAGTTGTTTCTGGAGCAGAGAACCCAGTGCTCATGGGGATGAAATCCCCTTGATGAACGCCCCATGAGATGCCAGAATTAAAATCTAACACCCTAGGTTGTAATGGTGTCCCTATGTCTTCAGTCGGTCTCTTTGAGGATGTTTTGAGGGATTGTATTTCTCTCATTATCATCCTGTTGGTCTCCTGCTGTTGCTGCATTTGATCCTTCACCAATGAAAACATGGAAAGGACCTCATCATTCGATACGAAAACAGGAGGAGTGGATCCAGATGTCCCCATTGCTGGTCTAGGTGGAATCTGAGAAGTAGAACTCCTTGAGAATGCAGGTGGGGGTGGCAGTGTAGCATTTTTGGTAGAGGTTGAAGATGGCATAGATGAGGAAACAGTTTTCTGGGAAGAAGACATAGTTGTCAGGATTTTGTAAAGTGAGTTGTTTTTGGAAAAAAAGTTTTAACAAAGATTTTTGTTAAAATAGCACCACTTGCCCCACGGTGGGCGCCAAATTGTTTTCGTCAAAAATTACTAAGTAAAAATAATTTTGTTTTCCAAATTAGAAATTGTGAGGTAGAGTGCTATAAGTGTTAATCAAGTTTGTAATCTAGTTATATTCTAAAAATGGTGTGTAAGGATGTTAAAGAAACAAATAGATGACAACTATGCTCAGGATGGCAAAGGTGAACTTCGGGATGGACAGTTGTATCCTGAGGATGCAACTATTAGTAAATTCAAGGAATAAGTAAGAAAGGCACTAAAACACAAAGAACAACACTCGATGTACAAGGAAAGCCCTTGATCAATTGTAGATCGCCGGCATAAAACCTCGGGAGGAGACTAGGCGCCTGCCTTGTTTGTTAATATTAATATGGTAAAAAATGTTACAACTTTGGATGAATGATTGGACGAGTGATCTAAGATTACAATGATTTGTGAGTGTTCTAAATAGCAGAGAGTGTGTGTGTGTGTGTATAGTTCTAGTGATAGCAATATGTCCTATACTCGTCCATCATTCCCATTTATATAATACATGAAAGTAAATGGAGAATCCCGTGTGATCCGCTTGTATAGTTAAGTTCCTTAAAGTCTTCAGGTGACCGTTTGCAACAGTTTTCTCCTCACCTAGTCGTTGTACCAACTATTTCCTTATTCTTCGTCGATATTTAATGCATATCGGTTACAACTTTGACTCCATCTTCTATCTTTGACTGAGTATTATAATATAGACGTTGAAGAGTAATTATGTGTCCATATTATAACTTAGTTGTACCTGCAATCATATCATAAAAAGATAATTTGTTAGTCCATTCTCAGGATGTACACATGTTGAAATATAGTAACATTCTGAACTCAGTTGAGCCCTTCAGCATCCTGAGGATGCTACACTAGGGATGTGAGGTAAAATCATCCTGAGGATTTTCACCACCAACAATCACAATACAGTTTCTTTAAAAGTTCAAGAGGAATATCATTGGACCTTTCATGCTTAGGAAACCAAATGGTACTCTCCTGCCAGATTTTCTCAATCTTTGAATAATTGGTAAATTGTATTGGATATTCCTCATTAGAGATTATCTTATTGGATCCTTCCATCTGATAGAAAACCTTCATAGGTTTGTCAACTGAACCATTTTTATCATTCTTCATTACTGACTGATTCAGTTTATATGTATTTTTCTGAGGATGTGGTACCTGAGAAGGTGATCTTGGTTCATTTGCTATAATGTGATTTTCCAAAGGAATATCACCACCTTTCTTAGGTTCCTCATTTTCAGTATCCGAATCATCAGTTTCAGCCACTACTCCATCATTCAATCCAAGTATCGGTCTCACGTTGGAATGTGGATCTCCAACACTAGAAGTGTTAGATTCATTGTCCGATGCGGAATCTGATTTTACTGAACTTTCCGGTGTTACTGAATTCACGTTGTGATTTTCAAATAACACTGGAGAAGGAACAGATTTGTAGTTTGCACTATTGGATTGTGATGGCTCCTCAATGATGTGGTCCACAACATAAGCCACATGTTTATAACTCTCTAAGTTTTTATTGACTTTTTCAGCAAAACACTTGATGGTAGTCATTTCCAATTTTGTTTCCTCAAGTTCATTAATGTAATTGTTAATGGCGGATTGTTTTAAAGAAAGAGTTTTCTTTAATTCTGAAATTTCCTTTTTATACCCTTCAAGTGTTTTCTTAAAATCATGTGCATCTTTACGATAGGATTGAATGTTGTAACTAGCACTCTCAAGTTGAACCTTGAGTTGCTTGTTCTCCTTAGTCAATCTATCACAAGTACTACAATATTTATCACTACGCATGTCAGTAGTAGAGTCAGAACTTACCGATTTAGGTGGATCTGTCATGGCCATCAGTGCAAAGTGAGCCTCCTTCCCAGCAAAGAACTTAGAATAATCGATCTTCGTGAAAGCATCATCCACTATGCACGAAGTCTGCTTCGGCTAGCAATTGATCAATTTCATCATCTAAAGAATTAATACTAGCTTCTGAATCGGTTTCACTCTCAGAGTCAAAATAGACAGATTCTGGTTCATCAGAGACATCAGCAACAGAATCAATAATAGTCCCTGAAACCTTCTCAGCACTTGTATCTTCAACCCTCTCAGCAACAGAAACTTGAACTTCTTCAACCATCTCCTCAATCACAACTTCAGATACTTTCTCAGATTCCAAAACATCTTCATCTATCACTGACTCCTCTAAAACCATTTCTTTAGCCAGACATGCTACATTCCCACTTGTAATCTCCTTAACTCCCAATTGCATAGCAGTCCAATCATAACCCTCATCCTTTCTGAATCACCAAAGCCTGATTCTGATTCTCATTTTGAGGTTGGCTGGTTGGTGTAGAAATAGGAATAATGGTTCTGGTTGGGTTAGATGTAGTTTGGGTTTGAGTTTGATTTGTTGTAGATGCTTGTCTGGATGTGGTATTTTGAGAGGTGTTTTGTTGGTTTTGGTAATTGTTTTGTTGTGGATACTTGTTGTTTTGGCTTTGATAGGTAACCTGGTTTTGTGATTGTCGGTTCTGATAGTTGGAATTAAATGGGTTTCTGTTACCTTGATGCATCAGTTGAGTACACTCTCTTTTGAAATGACCTCGAGTACCACAGTTGAAACAAGTTACCTTAGTTTGTTGAAGCCATAGGTAGTATTTGGTGAGGTAGCAAGATTAGTTCTGCCTGTTTTCTCAATAAACTCAGTAGCTCTTCTCATCACACTTGCAAAATCCCATTGAATATCTATCAATGCCATCTCTTCTTTATCTATCTGGGCATAATCTTCATTAGTTAGATTGTTGTTACCTATCTAACATGCCACTAGTCCATTGTATGAAGCGACCATTGCTGAGACTAAAGCAATGTGTTGTTGTGCCACTTCTATAGTCACATTATTCATGTTGGAAGTTTCCAACAGAATCGGACTTTGGATTGAAGATGCTTGTGTCATTGGAGGATATTGTTGTTGATGAGTTGTGTTCATGGATGATGTATACCAAGAAGCAAACATCTATGGTTGAGTTGGTATGTAAGAGTTTGTTGTGTAGGAAGTTGGTGTGAAAGTTGGTGTGTTGGTTGGTCTTGGTGCAAGATAATTGATTGGGTTTCTTTGTGGTTCAACAACTTGGAAACACAAGCTATATGAGGTGCAAAATTCCCACCCACTGACGAACTAGACATAGAGGAGGATGATGAAGCATGATACAGCTCTGGGTTATGTGGAAACTGTGCTCGTTTAGCTTTTCTCTTGTCCTCCATCTCTTTGTTCTCCAACTTTTGTATAAACTCATTGATAGTCCAATACTGATATGCATCTTTTTCTTTCAAGACTTCAACATGTTGACTCTAATACGGAGGCAACGAATCATCAAACTTGTCCACCAATTCTGACATTGGAATCTTGATATCATAGTTTGACAACTCTGTTAATAAATGACAATATCTTGGAAAAAGTTCTTTTAGAGTTTCATTCCCAACATGACTGAAATTTTCAAACTCTTTCTTCAAATCTTCCATTCTGCGTCTTCTGGTCTTCTCATTTCCATCATGCCTGTTCTTCAGAACATCCCAGAGTTGCTTTGATGTAGTACACGATCCAAATTGATGTAATAAATCTGTAGTCAACGCCTGAGATAGTTGTGAAAAGGCTTTCTTCTTGTTTTGGTAAAAAATTACCTAGTAGAAATAATTTTGTATTCCAAATTAGAAATTGTGAGGTAGAGTCCTAAGAGTGTAAATCAAATGTTAAAATTATTTATATTCTGAAAATGCTTAGCCAGGATGCAAAAAGGAATAAATAATTGACAACTATGCTCAGGATGGCTTAGGTATGTTTCGGGATGGACAGTTATATCCTCGAGATGGAACTGTTATCAAATTCAAGGAATGAACAAATTAAGTAATGAAACACAAAGAACAACACTCGATCTACGAGGAAATCCCTTGATCAGTTGTAGATCGCCGGCATAAAACCTCGGGAGGAGACTAGGCCCCTGCCTTGTTTGTTAATATTAATATGGTAAAAAGATTACAAATTTGGATGAGTGAGTGGACGAGTGTACTAAGATTACAATGATTGTGTTAGTGTTTCTAAACAGCTAAGTGTATGTGTATAGCTCAGGTGTAAGCAATGTGTCCTATTCTCGTCCAACACTCCCATTTATATAGTACATGTGAATAAATAAAGAATCCCGTAAGATCCCTAACTTAGTTAAGATCTTTGAAGTCTTCAGATGAACGTTGTGGCAGTTTCAGCTCAGGTTTATGTTGTTCCAGCTGTTTCCTTATCTTTCGCCAATATTTAATGTGTATCGGTTACAACTTTGACTTCATCTTCGATCTTGGACTATACCTTGCATGAGTTACTCTTTGATCTTTGACTTCATTGACCGAGAGTTATAATATAGACGTTGGAGAGTATATATGAATCCATATTATAACTTAATTGTACCTTTAATCACATATAAGAAAGCTAATTCGTTAATCCATTCTCAGGATGTGCACATGCTGAAATACTGTTACATCCAGAAATCAGTTGAGTCCTTCAGCATCCTGAGGATGGTACATTAGGGAAGTGAGATAAAATCATCCTCAGGATTTTCACCACCAACACTTCTCAACAGCAAACTTTTTCTTCTCGTCTTCTTTCAACCCTTCAAGTGGAATCTGGATATCGGTGTTCTCAAGACATGGAACAACGTATCCCTTTACGATCATTTGCCAAGCTTCACTTCCTTCCTTCCTTCCAATCCCATGCCCTCTAGATGAATCTTAAACTTATTTTGCCACTGATTGTAATATGTCATGTCCAACAACTTAGGAGGACGATTCCCACTTCTCAATGATAAATCATTGATTAATGTGGTAATCGCATTTGTAGTCTGAGACTGTACCGCTGCTGCTGCAACTCCCCAAAAGTCATTTACTTGTTGTTGTGGAGGTTGAGTAACAGGTGGTGGTGTTGAACTAGTCATGGCAGTGTAGTTGATCTGTTGAGATGACTGTGTGTTCGTCTTCTGAAAAGCCACTACCCACGGATTCATCTGAACGTGTTGTTGTTGTGTTGTTGTAGGTCTAGGTGTCATATTAAATCCCCAAATGTTGTCCAAGATGCTCGGAATGTAAACACTTAGAAAAGTTTCCAAAAACAGAAACAGATTCGACCTCTGAAAACTTATCGAGGGTTCGAATGTAGAAATAACCTTGATTCGACCTCTGTATCAGACTCGAAAGAGAAAATGTAACACACTAGACTCCTTCGACCTAGACAAAACACACTTTCGACCTCCCGTATCGTCGAATGTAACCCAACTGGTCGAATGAACAAACAACACACTTGAAAACTTTTGATTCAACCTAAAAACCCTCTGGTTCGACCCAAAAACTCTGATTCGACCCCGAAAACTCACTGGTTCGACCTAACTCTCTCTGGTTCGACCCGAACCATTTGAAAAACGGTTATTCTTCAAAAATCAGTTATTTTAATCCAAGTTTTTCAAAAGTTTATGGATTTTGATGATCTTAATCAGGTTTTGTTTCGGATTTGATGGAGATCAACTTTAAAGAATGAAAATTTTGATTTTATCCGTGAAATCTAGTCAAAATCAATCAATCTCCATTAAAACTCAAAGTTCATGCAAAACAGAAAAATTTTAGGTATTTTTGGATAAAAATCTGTTCGAAATCTATCAAATTGCAATTGTATGATCGAGATAAGCTCTGATACCACTTTGTAGAGGATCGATTTAACAAAAACAACTAGATGATCATACAAGTGAAACAATCCAGGTGCGGAAACCCTAGATCGTATGCAAAATGATATAGATCAAATCAGAAACACAATCGAATCCTTTTAATAAACATTTCATTCATAAACATTGATGATTAAACCTTTACAATAGTGTTACCAATGAAATAAACCAGTTATGGAACTTTCCAGAACTCAGAGAGAACACACACACAATACTCTAAACAAAATGACCAAAAACTACCAACAAAATAAAACTTAGACTTTATATAGTACTGCACATTCGACCCCTCGTCAAGGTCGAATGTGTTCTTCGACCTTCTCCATAGCTCAAACCAAACGGAATAATCTTCATAGCTTCCTTCGACCAATAAACCTTCCTTCGACCTACTGAAAAGCTTCCTTCGACCTCACAATTCACATAAAACTACCAAAACACTATAATGACAATCCAAAAGCAATAAGTCACATTCCGTGCACTTACAGTCTGCTGCAGCAACCCAAGATTCCCATTTGGAAATGGGAGCAAATCTCTATAGATTTCATCAGCAAGTTTCCAAAGACGTCTAGTGGCCACAATACGATTTGGGTAATTGTTGACCCGTTGACTAAGTCTGCGCTTTTCTTGCCAATCAAGGAAACCGACAAGCTGGAGAAACTCGCCAAGTTGTATATCAAAGAGATTGTAACTAGGCATGGTGTGCCCGTTTCAATCATTTCCGACCGAGACAGTCGATTTACTTCCCGATTCTGGCAAACACTTATGGATGCCCTAGGCTCTCGCTTAGACATGAGCACAGCCTATCACCCCCAAACCAATGGTCAAAGCGAACGGACTATCCAAACCTTGGAAGACATGCTCCGAGCATGTGTAATCGATTTCGGTGGAAATTGGGATTCTCATTTACCTCTAGTTTAGTTCTCTTACAATAACAGTTACCACACCAGTATCAAGGCTGTCCCGTTTGAAGCCTTATATGGACATAAGTGTAGATCTCCTTTGTGTTGGGCGGAAGTTGGAGACAAATATTTGACTGGCCCCGAGCTTATTCAAGAAACAACCGATAAGATCTTTCATATCCATGATCGCTTGAAAGCTGCTCAAGATCGTCAAAAGAGCTATGCTGATCACCGTCGCAAACCACTCAAATTTCATCTTGGCGATAAGGTACTCTTAAAAGTCTCACCCTGGAAGGGTGTTCCACGGTTTGGCAAACGTGGGAAGCTTAATCCCCGATACATAGGTCCTTTCGAAATACTTGCTAGGATTGGTCTCGTGGCATACAAGTTCTGGTTACCCAAAGAGCTCAATGGTGTTCATGATACATTCCACGTATCCAATCTAAAGAAGTGTTTGTCTGATGAATCTTTGATCATTCCTCCCAAAGAAATTCACATCGATGATCAACTCCACTTTATTGAGGAGCCAATCAAAGTGACAGATTGGAAAGTCCAGAAACTGAAAAGGAGTTGCGCAAAACTTGTCAAAGTCAGATGGAATGCAAAACGCGGACCAAAATTTACATGGGGACATGAAAAACCAGATGAGACGAAAGTATCCAACGCTCTTTCCAAAAACGGTTGAGAACCGCAAGTCAACTCGATTTCGCGGACGAAATTCCAAAAAGAAGGGGAGAATGTGACACCAGTCAACGATCCAGGTCAACATCTGTACGCATTTCATTTATTATTATCATTTAATGTGCATAATTAGACATTACTATACCCCCCCCCCCCCACAGCCTATTAAAGCATGAATTATTCAGGAAACTCAACGAAAATCACCCGTTTATGTATACAACACCCGGACTAAACAAAACATTTTATGAATTACCACACTCTAACACATGGTAATCCATTACTAACACATGTATACAGATCCTAAACATTATCATGCGTTAACATATAGTGTTGATACCCCCCCCCCCAAACATATGATAACTTCCTATTAACACACGTGAACATATTAACAACCGAATAACTTATGATTCATAAAATACATGTTAATATCGTCATCGAGCAACCTTGCTATCTAGACGAATTCAAGTTACATGCCTATGCAAATGGCCGACTTTAACCGGTACAAACTAGTATCCCATTCAACACATATTATACCTATATAAATTATTATACCATCGAGTGTATACCTACCTAACATGGGACAAAGACTAACCAAAGCCTAGTTCTTATACACACACATATACGACATATATACATATACACACGTGCATGCCTTAGTGTCATGACTAACACCTACATCTATGTGTATATATATATATACACACACACGACACATACACGCTTTAGATAATTAGACTTCCTAGCAAAACTAGCCTAAGTTTCATCTAAACCATTAACATCCAAAGCTATCTACACTATCTATCCTTGTCTAATTACCACATATATGTGCCTACACCTTCTAGAGTCAATCGATTCCCAATATGGATACACACATACAATCCGAATGAAAGGGACTTGCCTATACCAAGTGATAAGAACACCACATACTCTTATATACACACATGCGCCTATATCTACATCGATGTAGGAGACCTTGTCATGTTCCTCACTTATACAAGAATAGTAAACATACACGATTTCCCATGAAACTTCCAAATTGAGAAAGACCCATGTGCACTAATCGGTTACAAGGACAACAACCAAAGAACAACTCACACCTATATAGCCACAAGATTTCTAGGAAGGAAAGGACAAGAAGCAAATCTTTGAACCATGTGTTGTCACTATCTACAAGTCCAAGCATTCCTTATACCAAATTGAGACCTACCCATTTCTAACAACAATCCTAGATAGGTTGACTTGCCTCATTCATCATCCTAGACAACCTAGGAATCGGCCTACATATGGAGCACAAGAATCGACACCCAAGCATGTTATATGCATTAGGAAACTACCTTTGCTTATCACTTTCTAATCAATGACAACTTACCTTAATATTTGCCTATATAAAGAACCAAACATCCATCCAAACTCTTTGGACCAACACCTCACAACTAACCTCTCACAAAAACTCCCTTTTCCTTTGAAACTCCTCTCGGTCGAACACTCCTTAGGATCCACGAGTTCTTGAGCTTCCACAACACCACATCCAAGGACTACAAGGAGGATTGGAGGTCACATCAAAGGGAGATAGCTCGAGGAAGGCACCATTCGAAAACCATAGCCCTCCCCGCTTTCGGTATGTATAAACTCGCCTTAATGTTTAAAACTTCTTATAAGATTCAAGTTCGTATCACCTACATTCGACCCATGACCTACAAGGACTGGCCCATAATCAACTTAAAACAAGTAATTGTGATCGATAATCGGTTATGTTATAAGTAAGTTCCATGAAATCACAACTTTATGTTAAGGTGTCATCATGAAAACACATAATTTTCATCACTAATGTGGTAAAACTCACACAATGATCGAAGGTCACATGGACCTGAGGCATGTTCATACAACAAGTGTCGGGTAAATGTGCAAGCTTTGGCTCTTGTTGATCGGATAAGTGACATTTGTATAATCGAAACCTATGTTGATTTTATAAGTAATAATGTGTAATATAAAGGAACTATACATACACACACTCGGCCACCCTTATGCACATAGCTTTACACAAAAAGGGGCCACTTATGTCGAATAAAACAATCGGGATTAAGACAACTTGTCATGTTTAGCTTTCGGCTAATGCTTTATCATATGTTAAAAGGACCCTAACACGTGTTAATGCTATCATGAGATATCAAAGATATAAACCTATGTTAAACCACTTGTTTTATCACCGTATGTTAACAATAGAGTCATTTTCATAATAAAACACCTTAGATTCTCGAAACCATACACAATACACACAATTCAAGTACAAATTATCATGTGCACGAACTATAGTCCACATGTGACTAGTACAAGGGTCTTCAAGTCGGGTGAACAACTTGTATGATAAACAACATGGCTGAACAACTTACTATGTCCTTAAATGATCATAGGATACCGGTTGTCAGGACAGTAGTTTTCATATTCTTCTGCTTTATCAGATCATACCTACCATCACCAGGTGAGTTTCACGGCCCCATTTTACTATTTTTCATATTTTGGGGGACAAACATGCTACAACTAGTACAATATCATTTTGTGTGTACATTCTATCGTGACTACCATGTGGAACATGAGACATTTGGTTCATGAGCTCAACAGTCCTCGTACTTACATTACACTGTAACCATTAGCTATCAAAAGCCATGGAACACTTTAATAGATCTATTGGGTTGACACCCCCACTCTTGGTTAGTTGCTCTAACCGGTTACATACAAAAGAGTGTTAGTATTCTACTATACATATATTGTCTTTAGTGTACAATGCGCGAGGCACAACAGTCAAGAGGTTTGGTTATGGGACTCATGGTTGCACAGTGATCATTTGCTTAGCTAGCTTATGATTGGTCATAAACGAATTACACAAGCATTTTACTTAGTACATTCAAACCTGTGAACTCACCGACATTATTGTTGACAAATCTTTTATGCATGTTTTTCAGGTAATTGACCATGAGACGCAGGGACTTGGGAGATGGGTTCGAGCATGCACTGGGTGGTACCATTTGGATTGGTCTTGTAAGTCCCATCATGTTTTAGTTTTCAAGTTCATGAATTTCACACAATTTTCTATTTTCAAAACAATGTTATGATGTTTTGAATAATTTTATGACTATATCCATCCTTTGATGGTACCTATTTAAATAAATCTGTGTGTTGCTTGAACCTTGTGCTTGAAAACCTTTCAAGGTCGCATTCCCGTGTTTTTGCATTGGCGGGGGTGTGACACAACATCTTTCCCAATATCAATGATAGTGATCACAACGAGGATAAGAACAAGTAGAGGTAGAAGGATCATGATTTGTCGAGACACCACGATAAAATGGAAATGATGCCGATTCTGACAAATCAGCCGAGTCGTCCTTCTCATTGGGATCCTATTCCATGTTCTTTTGGCACAAGCATCGACAGTCATCTGATTATGTGCTTTTCCGTCATCTAAGCGAGGCCGGTGGACTTTCTTCCTGATAGGCAACGCAGTGAGAGTATCAAAATACGACAAGATATTAGACGGGTCACATTCCATAACGAATGGATCTCGCAACCTTATTTACAAACCATCAAGACGAGGGCACGCAACGTCTCAATATCTATGGGGATTGATGGAAAACACTTTGCATCAATTGTCACCCAAATAGATAACTAATCTCGTTGTCGTGATGACGGTGGCTAACATTCAACATTACAACAGGAGCAATGGAATAGTCATTCATTGGATACGTTTAATTTAACAGAATAACGTGACCGCTCCCAGCAATCAGCTATTTGATTTTCAAGGGGATTTCAATGTCAGCAGGAGGCGTCTTGCGACATTTGACAATTACGGAACACACACTTTACGATTTTGGTTCCCGAAGTGTGGTTTCACTCCCAAAGATTTAGGATGGATTCAGACATAACACATGCCTTGAACATACCCGGGCATTCACCAGCTCGCGCGAGACTACCCAAAATCCTCAGAAAACAAGTGGAGGAATCTTATAATGACTTTCGCATCTGTAGATAGTAGCATGATATAAGCAATAGACTAATAAGTCTATCTCATATTATCCTTTGGAATACGATCCAGCAATACTGCGGGTGATGTTTAACCAAACTCGAACACCAATTACATCGGGGAGTGGCTTCCCATGGGTTATTCGTATGCACTTCCGAGTGAATCCATAGCCAAACGCAGGCTGGGGCTAGCTTTTCCACTACACGCCGTCATCATAACATTGGCTAACGCTGCCTCGGTCGTGATCAGTGGCCGAAATTTTCAACATCAACGAAAATTAGCAAAACCCTATGACTCGCAGATGTGCGATACGGCCTGCTGATTTCGCAATCAGTCAACAACTACATAGGAATAACCAACACTGTGGATTCAAACATGGGCTATCGAGCCTTCTAGATAAGAATGATTAAACTTCTTAACTCAGAGAGGTCGATTATGTCCTTCAATTGGAGAAGGAACACCCAGTCCTTGAAGATAACTTGGACACGTGTTAGATCGAGAATGACTTACTCACAATAACGACACTGCAGCACACGGGCTACGACTCTCAATCTGATCCACACAGGGTCCCGTGCTCAAATGCGCTGGTTTTACAAGGGCGCACCCTAGGTCTTCACTGGGTTCCAGGTATAACATTCCAGACATCGTGCCAGGCATTCCTCGCTTCGGTAGGCCGTGCATCCTCGTATGTCCGCTCGTTTGGAAGAACTTTGTGGTGAAGGCATTCAACTCCTATACGAGGAAGCTTTCATCTCCCGTCCCTAGTCCCTATCCGATGCAGGGTTTTATGTCAGATTACTCATGTAAACAGACGTTCGGGCTCTTCCGTGTTTCGAACCATTGGGGTAAAGTTAAAGAAAGCTCATTGGGTTTGCTAGGGTCGAAATCAAGGGATATTGACAGGATCTCCCTTTCGACCTGTTGGCCAATCAAAGGCTAAGTCAGAACTTAGAGAACAGGGATAAACAAGACAAGGAGTGATCACCAAACACGGCCCTAGCGCCCACCAAGGTTACCGTGCACCCCAAATTATTATTACGTGTGCACCTGTAATGATAATTTGCGTTACCAGGTAATCTCGTTGCCCGCTAGTTCCGAGCTTCCTGATCTAGAAACAAAGAATTCATGCAACAAAAGACTTTGAATAGATTCGTCTCCACAACATAAACGACATGGAGACTTATGTGCCTGGTTTTAGTAATTTAGAAAGATGTCATTTCCCCGGTGCCAAAAACTTGATGTTTTAAATCTAAAACTTTGGTTTTGGGGAAAACAACTGATTTTTACTGAACCGTTTTTAACAAGTTTTAAATTTATAGAGTAAACGATAATTACTTTGGAAACTAAAACCAACACATAGGCAGAGAACCTGACGTGTGTAGTATAGTTTTCTAGGGTAAGTATCGAGTATCGTATTCCAGAGTTCACACTTTCCCCTACTTCACCTTTCATCATTTAACTGATCGGGTTTTTCAATGAAAAATAAAACGGAGGGGTTCTTTAATAAAAATGGTTTTTGAAAAGGTTTTGGGTTGATAAAAGGAAAAGATAAGTAGAGTTATCAAATATGCACATCTCGGGACCCTCCATATAAGTAGTTAAATTTATTATTATAGTTAATAGTTAAGGTTAATTATTTGTGAGGAGGAAAAGAGTGATCTTGAAGTTTTGACTCCTTGATAGAGAAGCGGGGCCACTACTGAGTAGTTTGCTTAACCGTCCGATGTGGGCCCACATGAAGGTACTCCGCCCGAGCCTTGCATATAGCGGGCTTCCCTAGCCGCGGTCAAGTCTCTGATCCTCAAACCCATCTTCTTCTTGTATTAGAGGCTTCACTTCCGACCTGGAACACCGTACACCTCCCTTAGCTCTCGCTTTCCTTACCGAAGGATCTCCCTTATAGCCATCCTTACCGATAGCGTATCCCCTAAGTAGGTTAACGATCATGAAGACCGAAGGATCTCTCTTATAGTTGGCTCAGAAGACAAGAATACCCAATGGCTAACGGATTTGTACTAACGAGACCTAGAAATAGAATTCTTGTTTTACTTATCTTAAGTGACGCTTTAAATATTTATAGGCCTGATAAAGATAAAGCTGGTTTTGGTCATTAGTGACTTAATTAACCCAACCTATAACCTTCGAGATGAATGAAATCCTTAACAAAGGTGAAACATAATCCTAAAGGTGTGCAATCCGAAGATTACTGGTGCACCCGTAAGGAATCCGCCCTTTGCCAAGAAAATCACTCATTCGCTGAATGAAACCCTTGATAAAGGTGGAACATAATCCTAAAGGTGTGCAATCCGAAGATCACTGGTGCACCTGTAGGGAATCCTCCCTTTACTAAGGAGATCATTCAAACATCGGGTAAGTACTAGAAATGTGTCACTCAGATCTCGTCCACTTCAGAAGCCGTTGCTCAGAATCGGTTTGGATATTAGAAGCCCGAAGGATCTGTCTCACTACCGGTTTCCTCACCTTGGATCTAGCTCGGGACTACCAGAAGCTGATTATACCTCTTGATAGTTTATTAATTAAGTTAAGGTTGATTTTAGTTTATTAAGTTAATCACCATTTGAAGCTGTCACAAGATAAACAAACAAGGATTAGAAGAAGATAACACAACAAATAACTAAAGATAAACTACTACTACTAATAATAAAAGTCTACATATCGAAGTGGGTTCATAAATAATAGAAAGATACAACCATATCGAATGATCAACACAAGAACATGGCTGCTCATAGACAAGCTCTCCATCTCCTAATGCTATGTATCAATCATATTCAAGACCCTCGCTGTTTTATTGCATAAGCTACTCTACGATCCCGTTCTTGACCAAGATAATCAAGGTAGGACGAGGCCTAGCCTTAGTGGGATGTTAGGAGGGCCCTAAGGCCTCCCACAAGACCCCAAGATCTCTGGAAGAACCTTGGAAGTCGGCCCCCAGAAGGCACAAGAAGGGATGCCAAATGGTTGAGGTGAGCTTGCTATTTATAGGCAAATCAGGGCAAGCATAGGCGTGCCAAGTGTTGAATCACGGCCATGTTCGACAGCGGGTACTGTTGTAGAGTCCTTTCGCGCAGAATATGTCGGATTTCAGGACGTGCACGCCCATGCCAAGTGTTGGCACGGTCGTGCTCTTCGGAAAAGCTGTCAGTCTTGTCTGTTTGAGCCTTGGGGGCACGTTTTAGCAAGCACGACCGTGCACAGTGATGTGGCACGCCCGTGCAACCTAGAAATCTGACTTTTTGCCTTTCATTGACTAGGAAATGTTGACTTGTTGACCCGGGACAGTTGCACGGACGTGCACGATCGTAAGCACGACCGTGCTGCATCTGAAACAACATTAAAGTCTTCAATTCCTTCCCAAGTTTTGCTGCTTTGTCTTCTAGTGTCCTGGACTGATTATCGTTTAAGCCCAGAAAGGTCTTTAAACACACAGGGAACATGCTGCGAGTCTCGTATCTTCAGGAATCTCCAGATTTTGCCTGAAAATCTCTTGTTTTTGGCTTGGAGCTCCAGTTTCCTGATAAACACAAATAGGAACGAATTAAGTACCCAAAATTAGTAATTTAAGTCTAATTATGCCTTATTATGAGACTAATTATGCATGTTTTATATGTTATAATTAGGACACATCATAGACATCCACTAGAACTATAGAGGTTAGTCCTTCTGGTCATCCCGTCCACAGGTAAGCGGGTGAGTTCATCGCAGACCACAGCGTCCTTCCCATTTGTTGGCACCGATTATCGATGAAAGAGTGTGGACTAAGAAAAAGCATGACACGGCATCCTTACCGGTAAAATATCCGTACTATTTATATGTATTAACTAATCTTAGAAAATCGGATTCCTACACAACATAAACATGTCTATCAGTATTTTCTAACACTTCATATATTGACACACATGGCTAGTCGGTCGGAATTTCCCCTTGTACATCAAGTGTACAAATTTCTTTCTTTTCTAAAAATATTTTGTTGTGTTTTAGTTTTGAAAACTTTTGTTTTCGAGCCATAACCGGTTGTAGCCTAGATTTTTCAAAATACTAGTTCGCTATAACCTTGGCTCTGATACCACTTCTATCACACCAAACCAATGGATGAAACATGTGGCGCAACGCTCGAAAAGCATATCAAATTCAAGATTAACACAAACCATATTTAATTAGAAAAGATTATTTTATTAAAATGTCGAAAATGAGTACCTTGTTACAATATTTCACAAAACCACAAACAACAAGTTTCATACACGTGGTTTTTCCATCTAAGTCCCAACCCAATGGAAAATATTGATGAAACCCCGACAAGTATCCGACATCCCATATTTCCACCGCACTAGCCTCATATCTATTCAACACTTAGTTACCTGAAAGATATGTGTAGAACAAACACAATTTGTGGCCTTTGTAAGGAGTAGCTAGCTCCTACAAAACTACGATGAAGATCAATCCCTTGAGCCCATAACCAAACCAAGACTAATAATAATGCCCCACGAGCTTAAGTTGTTCCTCGAAAAATAACAACTTAGTGTTGGGTTAGATTGAGACCACAGTTACCAGAATTAAGTGTTTTTGATAGCTTGTAATGATGTCTAGAAGTTAGAGGGTTGTTTGTGTAATTATTGCATAGTTGTAGTGACTAAACCCTAGGCTGCGAACTTGTAAGATGGGCTCTGCGCACTTAGCTTAAGTGCGCAGGCCCATCAGTCCTCCTATATATAGAATGCTATGCTGCAGCTAGGGTTCAGGGTTTTGGTCTTATCTTTATAGCACAAGAAAGAATACGGTGCGTACTTGTTGTTATCCATGGTGTTTCAATGTTCAAATCAGTAATGGAATCATCTTATTATTCATCTTGTGTGTCGGTTTCTATCATATTCATCTAGTTTCTTTGTTTGTGAAGATTAATCACTTAAAACACCTAACAAATAGGTGTTTCTAAGTGATAACAATCTTGTGCACTTGAAAGATGAGCTTGGTATGAGACATTGTCCTCATATCTGCTACAGAATGGATACACAAGAGGGAAGATTGGCATGACCCTGTTCACCAAAGAAGTCAACAAACACTCTATTCTTGTTCCAATATATGTTGATGATATTATCTTTGGTTCAACTGACGAAAATCTGTGTAGGGAATTTGAAAGCATTATGAAGTCTCAATTTGAAATGAGCATGATGGGAGAACTGTCATTTTTCTTTGGTCTCGAAGTCCAACAGAAAGAAGACGGCATTCTCATTCACCAAGCAAAGTATACAAGAGACATTCTGCCAAAGTACAACCTGTCTGACTGCAAGCCATCCAACACTCCTTTTGCTGCTCAAACAACGCTTATACCAGATCTTCAAGGCCCTTCTGTGAACCCTCACACTTATCGTTCTATGATTGGATCCTTGATGTATCTCACAGCCAGCAGACCAGATATCATGTGGGCAGTTGGATGTTGTGCTCGCTTTCAGTCAAATCCCAAGCAATCTCATGAAACTGCAGTAAAAAGAATCTTCCGCTACCTCAAAGGAACACCAAAACTCGGTTTATGGTATACTAAGAGTGATAATTTTGACCTAATTGCGTACTCTGATAGTGATCATGCAGGTTGCAGGATTGACAGAAAATCTGTCTCTGGTGGCTGTCAATTTCTGGGA
Source organism: Ambrosia artemisiifolia (assembly GCA_032199755.1). NCBI lineage: Eukaryota > Viridiplantae > Streptophyta > Magnoliopsida > Asterales > Asteraceae > Ambrosia > Ambrosia artemisiifolia. Next base: position 31,430,143 of record CM063521.1, read on the forward strand.
AACAGGCTTGTGTCTTGGCAGAGCAAGAAGCAGACAACAGTGTCTATCTCCACCGCTCAGGCTGAGTACACAGCCGCATCCAGTTGTTGTTGTCAAGTGTTGTGGATTCAAAATCAGTTGTTGGATTACGGTTTGAATGTCATGAGAACCCCTATCTATATTGACAATGATGCTTGTCGTGACAACGTGAAGAATCCAATTGATCATTCTAAAACCAAACATATAGAAATTCGGATTCATTCAATTCGCGATGCACACGACAAAGGGTATATACAGGTGTTGCCAATAGATACTGCTGATCAAAAAGCAGATATCTTTACAAAAGCTTTCGACAAAACCCGTTTTCGCCAGTTGGTAACATGGCTGGAAATGATCAATTTTGAATAATTGAAATTTCCTTAAAAAAAAAAACCTTGTGTATAAATTATAGAAAAATCTTATTTTCAGTAAAATAAAGATTTTTGGGGGAGAAATAAACCGGTAGATCCCTAACTGCAAAATTTCAAAATTTTTCAAAAAATCAAGAAATGATAGGGACTAATCATATTTTGTTAGCATGTGAATAGGACCCAGAGGATGTTGCGGTTTCAAGCAACGACATGTCGGTAGATTCAGCCTTGAATCAAGTAAACTACTAAAGGTGATAAACTGAAAAGATCTACACGAAAAGCTGGATTCCCACTGTGTTTTAGGTCTGCACAAGCTGAGTCCGGTCATACACAGGTTGAGAGATCAAAAGACACAGAAAATTTTGTGCATAAGTAATCAAAAGACACATAAGAGTGCAAGCTACCAAAGCGGGGCTATTAAATCAAATGAGCAACAAAAGACACGCAATGTTTGTGATGTGCAAACATATAGATAGTTCAAAAAGCAATCAGATGATCATCTTCTCTGCTTATGGGAACATAGACCTGAAGCTCTCATCATCTGATTGACATAATGATCATCTTCTCTGCTTATGGAAACATAGACCTGAAGCTCTCATCATTATATCTCAATAAACCTTGAGGATTGGTAGGCTTACACCTAGCACAAGTGGGGTCCACTAACTTTTCGTCAATAATACCAAAACATGACAAAGCTCATCACAAAACGTATGTTGAAAGACGAGAGGCATGGATTTAAGTGGACAAACATACCGACAGTTTTTCTTGAGCTGCAGCTATCCAACGGAAAGTTGAAATGTGATCTGGCAGGTATGGTTAGTATGATCTTGATTCAAAAAGGTGAGAAACGGTTGATTTCTAGTCCCTGATCCTTGATTAAAGCTTATTTTCTCAATTATTGGGCTTGCGCACTTATTTGAGGCATTGGGCCTTGCGCTCTTAAGCCATGTGCGCAAGCCCAACCTGTTGCATATATAAATCACAGTAAATTTTTCTTTTACTTTTATCTTAAAAATCAAAAACCCTAATTTTTCTTCTAAAAAGTTCCTAATCATCTTCAACAGCCGTTTTCTTCTTCATCACCACCTAAAACCTCCATTAATCCTCCATTAACCACCCTTATCACACCTGTTAATCCATCCTCCTATCTATTATTACTTGTTTGTGTTCCTATTTAAGGTAGTCCATGATCTAACGAGTTCTTTGTGGTGTTAACAGGGATTATATGTAATATCTGAGGAATCAACGTGTTGAAGATTTGGGGATTTTCAAGAACTGCGCACTTATTTCTTGAAATATTGCGCACTTGTATCATATCTTGCGCACTTGCATCATATGATACAAGCTTGAGAAACCCTAAAATCACTGCGCACTTGATAAGTGAACTTAAAATCTTAAACGAAGGTTTAAGTGTCTGTGTACTTGACTAGTACGCAGACTTAACCATCCTGACTAGTGGTTACCATGCCCGAGTCATGACTGCCCTGCGAACTTGTGACCTCGTGTACCATGTAACCAAGGGACTGCGTACTAACCCAAGGGCTCAGTCAAGTGTGAGTACTTGGGTGCGCACTTGACTGAGAACTTAGCTGATAATCTCTGACTCGGGATGCGCACTTAATGAATCATAGAACTCGACACTGAACCAATATATGACTATTGACTTGACCATTCATGACACTTGACCGGACTGCGTACCTTGGCTCATTCACCCGTAAACTATGACTGGACTTAAATGATCATTAAAATGAAAAACAAAAATACCGTGTACACTGTTAAAACAAATCCTTCAAAAGAATCACACATGTAAAACCAAATAAAATAAACAAAGTGCTGAATTGGCCAGGGCAGAAAGAAAGAAACGTAGGGAACGGTTGCCAGAGTTTGAGGTTCCCCGAGTGATGACTGAAGAAGATATTGAGAATGAAGAGATTTGGGAGTCTATGTTCGGGGGAGAGGATCAACCAGGGCCTTCTACTGCCAGGGCTCCTGTTCCTAAACCTCCTGCTAAGAAGTCAACTGAGCCTTCCTCCTCAGCTCCTGCTGCATCACGTCGCAAACCGGTGCACCAGGAACTGTATGAAAAGTTGGTCAAGGAGGTTGGGAAGACTGCCGCTAAAGAGATATGCACGCTTAAGAGTGACGTCCACAACAATCAAGAACTGCGGAAAAAGATAAAGAAGTTGAAGCATAAGAACAAGAATCTAGAAAAGATTGTAAAAGATCAACGATACCTGATCAAGTTTCAAACTCAGGTGCAGATGAAGATGTTCGACATGATTCAAGAGCTGAAGAAACAAGAGACAGGTGCTTCTGGTACGACATTTGATGAGACGTTTGATTTTGGGAAGTTTTTGGAAGAAGAGAAAGAAAAAGAAAGAATAGCTGAAGAGAGCGACGTGGACGAAATAAGTGAGTATGAAATGCTTGAAAAGTTTGTGGAGATGGGTGTAGGAGAAGACACTGTGTATGAGATGTCAGATGGGCATAAGTTGGATCCTGAAAGATCTACCTGGTTTCCCAGAAGACCTATTACTATTCCAGCTCTGCACCAAAACATCCATCACACAAGAGAAGCTCATCGAGAAAGAATCATCTCATGGGCATATGATGAGTATAAAAGATTGTTTGCTGTGAAGAGAAGGGGGGAGTGATACAGTATTTCAAAGGTAGACAAGATCTGAAAACTCTCCCTCGTTGGGATATCAGAGAACTGAGCAGAGCCCCCTTCATCAACCACTCCAAGAACACCACGGGTGATATGCTCTCTGTCTTCATAGAAAAGGAGTGTGAGACTGATTTCCAGATCTTCAAACCACAGAAGCCAAGAAGAAGAATCTCCAAAAAGAGAATTGATCCAGCAACAGGACGAGGAATGATCACATATGTGATTGACCCACCCCAGGTCGTCACACGAGTTTCCATACGTCCCGAGCTTCCAGTGATGAAAATTTTTAAGAAATGGTTCTATGACAGCAAGACTGGTGAAGCTGTCATCAAGTTGAGGGACGATTCAGAGGCTTTGAGGATTCTAGATCCAGTGGATGTGTTTGCTCTTAATCCTTCAGATTTGACTGTCCTGTTTGCAAACCAGATTAATGTGGGTGCTGGAAATGTGTTGTTTGAAGAAGCAATCCTATTTAGGAGAGCGGTGGAACGGGCGTTGAAGCGAAAAAGGGAATTACTTGATTTGGTAGACAGGATCAACGCGGCTGACAAAGAGAAAGATGAAAGAGAAAAGGCTGCCCAAGCTGCTACTGCAAAAGAAACTGAAGCTGAGGTCATTTCAGAGGTGCAGACACAGGTACCTGCAGCAACAACTGATCCTGAAACAGAGTCCGCCCCAGCATCTTCAGATCCAGTCCCAGAAACTCAGAAGGAACCAGCAACAGTAGACCTTGCTAAATTGTTTATCCAAGATCCACCAGTTGATTAAGCATATGTTGAAGAAAGTGTTGTTCAAGCACTCCCGACACACATAGCAAGAGAAGAGGGGGATTTAAGCAATGTTGATATTGACTGAGATCGAAGAGCTGGTAGCTGTGGTCTAGGGGGAGTATTGTTGGGTTAGATTGAGACCACAGTTACCAGAATTAAGTGTTTTTGATAGCTTGTAATGATGTCAAGAAGTTAGAGGGTTGTTTGTGTAATTATTGCATAGTTGTAGTGACTAAACCCTAGGCTGCGAACTTGTAAGACGGGCTCTGCACACTTTGTTAGGATCTGAGTTCTGGTTGTTTTGATTTGTTTGATTAAGTATGAATAAATGGAATGAAGTATAAATGGAAAGTGCAGCGAAATAAACTATAAATCAAAACATGGAGAATAATTGTTTTTAATCGAAAGCTTTCATTAATCGAAAGATTACAATTGTACAACTAAACTCCCCCTCAGCCTGATCACTAAGAGAATGTTTGTCTGAAAGAGAATGACGAGTGATGAATAGAACAGTGCAAGTACTATTCTATTTATAGACAGACTCAAATCTCCGATGATCAGTGCTGACGTCACCTAAGACAGTGACCTCTAACTGACTAACAACTTCTAACATCTGCTAACTATAAACACTGTTACATTGAAAACACTGATACTACAAAACTCTGTAAAGTAAAACTCTGATGTCTTCTATCATCTGTTGAACCAAAGTGCTGTTGGTTCAACAGACCTTTGTTCTTCAGTTCTTTGATCAGCAGTTGTTCTTCATCAGACCTTTGTTCATCAGACCTTTCATCAACAGCAGTTGTCTTTAACAGTTGATTGAAGCAGCAGCAGTTAGGAATCAACAGACTTTTGGGGGAAGCTTCTTTATGACAACTGTTTTATTTTTGGATCAACACTTAGTATATTTTGGCTTTTCAATCATCTGTTCTTCTCCAGGTCAGCAGACCCAACAATCTCCCCCTAGAACAGATGATGCCAAAACTCTGCTTTATTATTGATCTTTATTTCTCATCAGACTTTCTCTTATTTGGCCTTTGAGTTGTAACTCAAAGTTCAAAGAGTAGAGGTCTTCAGCATCTCTTTCCAGTGTCAAATTCAGAAGAGTTTGGAGGTCTTCAGCACATAGGCCAGGTGCATCATCCATGCTTAGCTTCTGAATACTACCATCTGATCTGAGCAAAGTCAATTCATGGGTGTCTTTGTTTGACTTCCATTTTAGAATTTTTAGAATCAGAGGAGTGACTGGGATGCATCCTTATTCTTGATGAGTTGGGTGATGGAGGTCTGCCAATGAGTTCCCTGAGTCTGTCTGACACAGGATCAGTGAAAGATCTGATTTGGTTTATAAGACCCTCTTTTACAAATGTGTCAGTGAACTGTTTTTGTTCCTCTTCTGTCATCTCCTTCTGCTTCTTGAACTGTCTTCTAGCAGCAATGGAGAGATCAGAGGTTTCCAGCAAACTGTCAAGTGTAAAGGCCTGTAGAGGTCTTTTTGGTGCATCATCATAGATAGGTTTTCTTGGAAGGCTAGGGTTAGTCTTTCTTTCTTCTTCCAACTTCTTGTAAGTTTCTATCAGTCGGATTTCAGACAATCTAGCAACAGATCTCATCTCTCCATACTTGGCAGCTACAAGCTCTTGTCTCATTCTTTTGAATTTTAAAGCTCTAGCTTGATCTCTCCCTTTACTGAAATCAGGGGAATAGGCCTTTGTAGGAGGATTCTTGGCCATGCTCTCAATTCTTATAAGTTCTTATCTAAGAGCATGTGTGGTCCAGCCAGTGAATTGGTTTTTGTTTGCTTTGTAAGGCTTGGTGGCCAAGATCTGTTCTAGTAAGGAATCCCTAACCTCCTTCTCCATATCTTTGCTGAGAGGCATGGCAGACATGGAATTGCTCAGGGTCTTAGCAAAATCCTCAATCCTTCTCAACTTGCTAAGTTCTGCTGAATGGATGCCCTGAGCAGTCCTGTCATCCTTCCCTTTACACTTCTCTTTGATGACAGCATCTGCCTGTTCACTCTTGTATTTTAGATAAGTATCAATGTTGAGAGGAACAGGGAAACTTTTAAGAGAAGGGAAGGATCTATCTGATGGCTGATCAGTTTTATAGAAGGATTGAAGTTCCCCCTTAAGTAAATCCAGCTCAAGAGGATACTTCTCAGCCAATGGTGTGATGGTTGGTGGTGGTCTGTGGGATTTGAATTGTGATGTGTGAGGTGAGTATGATGAAAGTGGAATGGCTGGGACAGGTGTGGATTGTGTGATTGGGGTGTTAGGTGGTGTGGTGTGAATATTTTCATCTTGTATAACAAAGGTGGATTTCCTTTTTCTGCTATACATGATTTTTGGTGAAGGTGATGTAAGACCCTAACCCGTAATCACGCGATCAACGCCTAATCATACGGGTTTTGACCTTACGTAAAACCACTCCCGATTAAAACTTTTAAAATTATGAGAAACATAAACCGTTGTGATCAAATACATATTCGATTCCCAAAAATTTATACATTTTAATAGTTAAAACATATACTAAGATTTTGCGTTTTATCGAGAGTTCCTTGAAATTTTAATGCGGAAGCTTGATAAGTGTTCGGGTGTGTTCGGTTCTTCTCGCGACTCGATCCTTGCTCCGGGATTTCCATCCAAGGTGTACCTAGCACCATTACATAGATAATGGTTAGTTGTGTTGATAATAACACCTTTTAAATAGTTAACACATTGATACGCGTCAAAACGGAACGAGCGTGTTTGGAATACAAAACAAATATTTTGGGATTACATTCCGCTGTAAGCTACGCTTCCAGCGTAAGCTACGTTGGTCACTAGATAAAATTTCCCGAGAGGGCCTGGCGTAAGCTACGCTGCCAGCGTAAGCTACGCTGGCCAATAGACAAATTTTTGTGAAAGGTCCTGGCGTAAGCTACGCTGCTAGCGTAAGCTACGCTAGACACTGGACAAATTTCCTGAGATGGCCTGACGTAAGCTACGCTGCCAACGTAGCTTACGTTGGCCACTGGCTGAAAAACTCATTGTTTATGCTTGCTTTTCCCCACTTTTGGCATCTCTTTTACTTATGTTCAAAGCCATTCCGGGGAACACTTGGGGACTCATTGATACCATATTATCATGCTTATAAGATACCATTTCTCAAAATCAAATACACCTTTTCGGTTATTCAATGCTTAGGTTGATTTTACCCAAATCGACCCGTTAAGGCCATAAATTATACAACGCCTTATTTGACCATTCAAAAAGCATGACAATCATATTGTCAACCCATTGAACACTTGTTTAACTAAAAACATCAAGTGATTTGTTTCATTAAGATCCGGTTCTTAGATTTAACCTTTAGTAAATCTTTAAATTCCTAAAATGCCCCTTATGGCCAAACCTTTCCATTTAGCCATCCATGGTGACACTTCTTGTTTCAAATCCATTATTTTTGACTTGTTGACTTGTTTAAAACCCTCTAAGTCCTTCCGGACTTATATTTTCGCCATTTCTCAATATTTATCTTATTTAGTCGATTCTAAGCGCAATAACGCACATTAGACATAGTTATGGAAATAACTTACTTGATTGACACCCACACTTCATGTGAGTAGTTTTTAGTACAGATGTTGCTTCGCCCGAAGTTGTTTATTTAGCTACGGACTTACCGGGTGGCCTTGACCCATATCCATACCTTGTGCTCATCCTCCATGATTCTTGGCATCAAGTGCCCATTCTAAAAATGCATTTACCTGCACGCTTTCTAGATTGACGAACATTAAGTTTATCGAATTCAAATGGTAACACGTCGCCATTTGATACGTTTAACCTCATGAATCTTAATTCTTAGTAATACAAGCATCATGTGTTGGACTCAATTGATGAGGGCTTCACCATTTGACCCGTTTAGACCCATAGTTCATGATGCTATGTTTTCCAAGACTTATCTATGGTTCAAGTGACACAAGCTTCACCAATTTAACAACATACTTAAAGACTTCATTCAAATGTTTTCATTCGGATTAAAACATCATTCCTCGCATATCATTTTTAATTAACCCGTTTGATGAATTTTACCATGCGGTCACAACTCATTATCTTAATTAATGTCATAAAACCCATTTTGTTATGAGTGCGCATAAGGCAACCCACTTCCTAAATTCCACCCCTTGGGGTTTACCTTTATCATATACTTAAGATTTAAGACTAGTGTATACAACAATTAAGCTATGCTATAGTCTAATAGTGTAAGTAAAACTTACATTGTATTCATTCTCATTTCCTTGCACTTTAGGCTCGTATCCACTTGACCCGTTTTGCTCGTTGATCCATTCCATCCAAGCTTGCACCTAGCTTGACAAGATCAACCTTATCTAAACTCATAAGGTTAATTAAGTTAGTCATCATGTCCAATAACTAACACATCTTATAAGTTTATTCACACCATTACATCACTTTCCCAATCATCGTTGGGCTATATTTTCATGTATGGTGTGATCCATCTTTTAAACATGTGTTTCACGTTTTATATACGGGTAATTCCATGATTACCCAAATCTAGTTATCACCTCAATTTGCAAACAAGACTATTGAGGCGTTTCATCAAACACTTGGTGTGCACCCACCAATTTGTTTAGTTTTAAAAGCTCAAGATTAGCCAAAACATAATCATTTGTCTAATCATCGTCATAATACATTATTTAGACCATTTTGCCTAAATTTCCCATATTAACAACTCCTAAGAGTCAACTAGATCACTAAACATAGGGGTTTCAACCTAGAGGTAAAACCCCAAATTTTACACATTAACATACTCATATGAACATAACCAACTTCACATGAAGAATGTGATTCATAACCAAATTAGATATGATTGAGGCTCCCTAAAGCTAGAGAAACCTCCTACAACTTAGAATTTCACGTTTTTTTACAAAACCCTAGATTTTCACCATGATTAAAAACGAGTATAGCATCAATTTCTACCAAATAAATGTTACCTTGATGATTATTAGGCCTTAGAAGACCCGTTTCTTGCTAATGCACTGAAAATCCCTTTGCTTTGGCTTGGATTCAAGCTCATTATTGAGTTTAGGGTTTGGTTGGGTGAAGGAGGTGATCTCCTGATGTTGGAGTCAACCAACACACACAAGTGTGTGTGTTTTGTTTTTATCTAGTTTTATTAATAAAACTAGTTTTGCCACTTTGGCAACTATAGTCCCTCCAATAATCCCCGAATGTCATATTCTTATGAAACTAGTTATTCAAGCTAGTTTTCTTATATTATTAGCTCGTTTATAAGATTAATAACATTAACTAGATTATTTCTATATTAGAACATAATCCGTGTTCTTTCTTTGTTCGATCCTCGTTTTATTAATTTTGCTAATCACGTCTAATGGCATAATTAGACGAACGAATGGTTTTGGGGCGTTACAAGTCTACCCCCCTTAAAGAGATTTCGTCCCCGAAACCTTTCTTGTGTTCTTGCTTTGGTCACACCAAAGAACCTTAGTGTCTCTAATCAAATTTGAGCACCGGTCAATCCCCTGACATTCTATAGTCTAACAATTAGTACTATATTCTTAGGGTTTGTATCCCTTTACTCGGACTTCTATCTTTTATTATATGAAAGCCTTAGCTTTCATAATGTGACTTGAGTTATTATATTCTTTTGGTTAACTAGGGGAAATATCTACTTACTTACCCCTACCAGACATTTTAGCTACTTATGTTCCTCATAGGCCTTCCCTAGAACTGTAGACTATTCCCCGTCTACTATTATCCCGAAGGATGTAATGATTTAAGGGTTCGTTCTATCGTACCCCCCTCAAGCATCTACTGGGTTACTTGATTGCGTTATGCATACGTACGTATGCCTATGCATCTATTAACAAAAGTAATTTATCTTGGTTTCCAAGACTAACTCGACTTTTTAGTCATAGGCGTTTTCTACCCTTGGATTCATCCCCGAATCCAAATCTCGTTTCTTTTAGGTTTGCTAGAATGTTATAAACCGACTTTGCTTTACACTAACGTTTTCCTTTCCTTGGCTAATCCTATTCTAAGAATTTGCCATCTATTGGGTTCCTTCAACCTTCGTGATCATTGTGGAAATCGTTACCAATTCCCACACTTTACCTAGCTGGTTTGCTAGGATCCTATGTTTCAAGTATCTTATTCTAAGGTATAACCCTAAGGCTTACCATTCTATTCTATCCTCACACCAAGTAAGCTATCCTGGTTCTTTATGCTTGGGCTTTTTCCCATAACATCTCTATTTCGTTTCCGTCAATTTGAATTTGGGTTTCCCAAGTTCCCGTTTGCTAACTCGATTTGTGGTCATTGCCCCAACCGAATCATTTAAAGACTTTTGTGTTTCAGAGTTCTATCATTTATCTATTTAGAATGCTTATTTTCTTAAAATCCTTTCTTCTGATTTACCGTTCTTAACATAAGTTGAGGTTGGTTTTCTTTTTACAATAAAATGGCGTTGATTTGACATTACAACGGATTGTATCGACTAATCCCATGTTATCATGGTTTGCATTAGGTTGTACCAACTATACAACCTAATGTTATCATGATTTGCATTAGATTGTACTAACTGTACAATCCAATTTTATCACAGTTTGCATTAGATTGTATCAACTGTACAATCTAATGTTATCACACTTTACACTTTTTCATCATTAACCCCGAGGGTTGAATGATTTACTGATTTATCACGGCCCTAGTCCGTTGTTTATGTCATCAATCCGAAGATTTATGACTTACTGGTTTATCACAACCCAAGTCCGTTGTTTATCTCACTAATCCGAAGATTTATAATTTACCCGAATGTGATTATGACTCAACCTTGATTAAGATTCAAGTCTATTTACAAACCAATTTACTTATGACTCAACCTTGATTAAGGTTAAAGTCATTTACAAACCGAATTTACTTATGACTCAACCTTCATCAAGGTTCAAGTCTTTTTACAAACCATATTTACTTATGACTCAACCTTGATTAAGGTTCAAGTCTATTTACAAACCGAATTTACTTATGACTCAACCTTGATTAAGGTTCAAGTCTATTTACAAACCGAATTTACTTGTGACTCAACCTTGATTAAGGTTCAAGTCTATTTCTGTAACAACCAAAGGTAACTCGTATAATATATTGCCCGCTTTGCTAGCCTAGCTTATAAGCTGGAGCCTCACTCAAGGTCTTGCATGAATCGCATCCCTGCCGTGTTAGACAGTGGACTACGTCCAAAATACCTCAGTATATTGTCCTCTTTGCTAGCCCAGCGTATTTCAACTGGTGCCTCGCTTAAGGTCTTGCATGGATCGCATCCCTGCCGTGTTAGACAGTGGACTACGTTCAAAATCTCCCGGCACCTCACACTTACTAAGCCTTTGCTACATAGATTGCATATGTATTAATTATAAGAAACCCATTGTATCATATGTTTAACACTTACCTGGCCAGGGTAAGTAATTCGCATATTGTACACACGGACTTATTATAATTAAGGCATCGCACCCTATGCAAACAAATTTTCAGCTCATGCTTGTGTCCCCTGTTTTATTTGGTAAAATCTTTCTCTTGATATTTATTGGGTATTTGGTTTTACCTTTACACATTTAAAATCAACGATGTGTTTTCATTTCATAAAACTTTGTGTGTTCATACCCATTGATATGACCACTACGTGACTCTAGCATTTCTTAGATTTTAAACGTTAGTTTGAGATGATTACCCCCAACATGGTTTCGATGTTCAAGTTAAGTTTGTGCATTGATCGTTCATTATCTTGAACTATGCACCTTTCTTGTTTTGCTCTTTGATTGTGTATGCAATTACCACTTTTCGTGTCATAATTGCCTACTAGTGCACTTACTATGATTTAGGGCGTGTACCTGATTGATACATGCTCATGTGTTCCCCTCTTTTTTATCAATCCGCTAGTCTAAGTCGTTACTTGACTTGGTCCATGGTGAGCATGCCTTCCGCCGTGCTCCTAGACCCTCCACCACCTCGTTGGGTGAATCATTCGATCCTATCTCGATCGAATAAAATGTTCTCATCCCTGTCACATTTACAATTTCAATTGATTAGTAACATGACATGTCGGTATTAGTATGCATCATTACAATAATAATGTTAGAATTCTTGTTACACAAGAATTTCGTTGCCTGAATAAATCTTTGGATAGGCTTTAAGCCGCCCAACCACTTCCTTACCAAGATTTTGTGATAGCATGTATCTACACGATATCACTATTGATCATATATAACAATCTCCGATCAAACCGGATTGTTATTGTAAATTTTACTTACCGGATTCCTCGATCAAGCCCCGAACCGAACACCCTTCAACACTTGAGCGCACAGTTTGAGTCCAAGTATCCTTCTCGACACTCGGATCCCTCAAACCAATGGCTCTGATACCACTTGTAAGACCCTAACCCGTAATCACGCGATCAACGCCTAATCATACGGGTTTTGACCTTACGTAAAACCACTCCCGATTAAAACTTTTAAAATTATGAGAAACATAAACCGTTGTGATCAAATACATATTCGATTCCCAAAAATTTATACATTTTAATAGTTAAAACATATACTAAGATTTTGCGTTTTATCGAGAGTTCCTTGAAATTTTAATGCGGAAGCTTGATAAGTGTTCGGGTGTGTTCGGTTCTTCTCGCGACTCGATCCTTGCTCCGGGATTTCCATCCAAGGTGTACCTAGCACCATTACATAGATAATGGTTAGTTGTGTTGATAATAACACCTTTTAAATAGTTAACACATTGATACGCGTCAAAACGGAACGAGCGTGTTTGGAATACAAAACAAATATTTTGGGATTACATTCCGCTGTAAGCTACGCTTCCAGCGTAAGCTACGTTGGTCACTAGATAAAATTTCCCGAGAGGGCCTGGCGTAAGCTACGCTGCCAGCGTAAGCTACGCTGGCCAATAGACAAATTTTTGCGAAAGGTCCTGGCGTAAGCTACGCTGCTAGCGTAAGCTACGCTAGACACTGGACAAATTTCCTGAGATGGCCTGACGTAAGCTACGCTGCCAACGTAGCTTACGTTGGCCACTGGCTGAAAAACTCATTGTTTATGCTTGCTTTTCCCCACTTTTGGCATCTCTTTTACTTATGTTCAAAGCCATTCCGGGGAACACTTGGGGACTCATTGATACCATATTATCATGCTTATAAGATACCATTTCTCAAAATCAAATACACCTTTTCGGTTATTCAATGCTTAGGTTGATTTTACCCAAATCGACCCGTTAAGGCCATAAATTATACAACGCCTTATTTGACCATTCAAAAAGCATGACAATCATATTGTCAACCCATTGAACACTTGTTTAACTAAAAACATCAAGTGATTTGTTTCATTAAGATCCGGTTCTTAGATTTAACCTTTAGTAAATCTTTAAATTCCTAAAATGCCCCTTATGGCCAAACCTTTCCATTTAGCCATCCATGGTGACACTTCTTGTTTCAAATCCATTATTTTTGACTTGTTGACTTGTTTAAAACCCTCTAAGTCCTTCCGGACTTATATTTTCGCCATTTCTCAATATTTATCTTATTTAGTCGATTCTAAGCGCAATAACGCACATTAGACATAGTTATGGAAATAACTTACTTGATTGACACCCACACTTCATGTGAGTAGTTTTTAGTACAGATGTTGCTTCGCCCGAAGTTGTTTATTTAGCTACGGACTTACCGGGTGGCCTTGACCCATATCCATACCTTGTGCTCATCCTCCATGATTCTTGGCATCAAGTGCCCATTCTAAAAATGCATTTACCTGCACGCTTTCTAGATTGACGAACATTAAGTTTATCGAATTCAAATGGTAACACGTCGCCATTTGATACGTTTAACCTCATGAATCTTAATTCTTAGTAATACAAGCATCATGTGTTGGACTCAATTGATGAGGGCTTCACCATTTGACCCGTTTAGACCCATAGTTCATGATGCTATGTTTTCCAAGACTTATCTATGGTTCAAGTGACACAAGCTTCACCAATTTAACAACATACTTAAAGACTTCATTCAAATGTTTTCATTCGGATTAAAACATCATTCCTCGCATATCATTTTTAATTAACCCGTTTGATGAATTTTACCATGCGGTCACAACTCATTATCTTAATTAATGTCATAAAACCCATTTTGTTATGAGTGCGCATAAGGCAACCCACTTCCTAAATTCCACCCCTTGGGGTTTACCTTTATCATATACTTAAGATTTAAGACTAGTGTATACAACAATTAAGCTATGCTATAGTCTAATAGTGTAAGTAAAACTTACATTGTATTCATTCTCATTTCCTTGCACTTTAGGCTCGTATCCACTTGACCCGTTTTGCTCGTTGATCCATTCCATCCAAGCTTGCACCTAGCTTGACAAGATCAACCTTATCTAAACTCATAAGGTTAATTAAGTTAGTCATCATGTCCAATAACTAACACATCTTATAAGTTTATTCACACCATTACATCACTTTCCCAATCATCGTTGGGCTATATTTTCATGTATGGTGTGATCCATCTTTTAAACATGTGTTTCACGTTTTATATACGGGTAATTCCATGATTACCCAAATCTAGTTATCACCTCAATTTGCAAACAAGACTATTGAGGCGTTTCATCAAACACTTGGTGTGCACCCACCAATTTGTTTAGTTTTAAAAGCTCAAGATTAGCCAAAACATAATCATTTGTCTAATCATCGTCATAATACATTATTTAGACCATTTTGCCTAAATTTCCCATATTAACAACTCCTAAGAGTCAACTAGATCACTAAACATAGGGGTTTCAACCTAGAGGTAAAACCCCAAATTTTACACATTAACATACTCATATGAACATAACCAACTTCACATGAAGAATGTGATTCATAACCAAATTAGATATGATTGAGGCTCCCTAAAGCTAGAGAAACCTCCTACAACTTAGAATTTCACGTTTTTTTACAAAACCCTAGATTTTCACCATGATTAAAAACGAGTATAGCATCAATTTCTACCAAATAAATGTTACCTTGATGATTATTAGGCCTTAGAAGACCCGTTTCTTGCTAATGCACTGAAAATCCCTTTGCTTTGGCTTGGATTCAAGCTCATTATTGAGTTTAGGGTTTGGTTGGGTGAAGGAGGTGATCTCCTGATGTTGGAGTCAACCAACACACACAAGTGTGTGTGTTTTGTTTTTATCTAGTTTTATTAATAAAACTAGTTTTGCCACTTTGGCAACTATAGTCCCTCCAATAATCCCCGAATGTCATATTCTTATGAAACTAGTTATTCAAGCTAGTTTTCTTATATTATTAGCTCGTTTATAAGATTAATAACATTAACTAGATTATTTCTATATTAGAACATAATCCGTGTTCTTTCTTTGTTCGATCCTCGTTTTATTAATTTTGCTAATCACGTCTAATGGCATAATTAGACGAACGAATGGTTTTGGGGCGTTACAGGTGAGGATGAAGCAGTGGTTTGGTTAACCTCTGTTGGTCCTTTTGTGGAACCAGCAGATGTTTTGGTTTTTGGTTGTGTTGTGGTAGGTTTGGTAGTTGATGGTGTGGTGATTGGTTTGGTTGGAACAGGTGTTTTGGTGGCAGTGGTTTTGGTAGCAGTGGTTGTGGTTTCCTTATATGTTTGGCTGGCATTTTCTTTCTTTTTGAGGAACTCACATCTTCCACTTCTTGCTGTTGTTCTTTTTTGAGCTGAACCAACAACTCTGCTTTAGCTTCCAATGTGTCAGCCCTTTTCAGTTTGTCTTCAGCAGCTTTATCAGCCTTTTCATTGGCAGATGTATCAACTTCCTTTGCCTTGCTGGTTTTAGCTGGTTCAGCAACAGGGGTTTGAACACTTGGTTGTTGTTGTTGTGGTGCTGATTTTGTAGACTCTGGTTTGTCAGCAGCTGGCTTACCCTTTTGAGAGGGTGGTGCACCAAATGGATTTAACTTTGGCAGCCTATCTCTGCCACTCTCCCCCTTTTTGGCATCATCAGCAGTGAATTCATCATCATCTTCATCTCTGAGAATGGTGGTAGGGGCAGAGCCAGTAGTCTTCAGCAGATGGTCTTTGATCACCTTGATGTCAGCCTTTGTATCATTAAATCTGGCATCCACCATGTTTCTGATCAATGTCATGTATGTCTCTTGTGTCTGATCTGCTAATTTTCTATGAGCTATGATGATGGGGGAAACTGACTTCCATAGCTCATTAGCAATATCAGAGGTGGATGGTTGACTCTTTGTAAAGTTGCCCAATGTTTCCAATATTGACTTGACATCAGTTTTGATGTCAGCAACAGAGGATTCAAGGTTTTGAACTTTAGCCGTCAATTCTTGTAGTTTTGATTCATCACCTAAGTTAATAGGATCATCTGAATCCCTAACAGTGGTAGTTTTAACTGGTTCAGTCCTAGGAGGTGAGTCCATGGAATGAGAACCAGCTGCCCCTTTGTCTTGGTTCTGGGGACTTCCAACTGATTTTGGGGACACAATGGTGGCCTCATCAGTTGTTGCCTTCAAGGAAGTCTTATCTATGGAACCACTGTCCTGTTGTGAGACAATGGTCTCTACAGCAGTAGTGGCTGCTTCTCTTGAAACCTCACCAAGAGTTACATTGAACTCTGGGAGTGTAGCCTCCTCTTCTATTTGTGGGAAAGCAGTTTGACTTTTCTCAGACCCAGTCACTTGTGGAGGTATACTCTCTGTGACAGGTGAAGGAGAGGAACTGGGGTTCTCCTAAGTTTTGTTAATTGCCTCAAACAGAGGTTGCATGGTTTGTGGAACATGTGGTGGTGATGTGGGTGGAGTAAGAAGCTGATTAGCCCTGGGAGATGGACTTGTAAACATATGGTCAAGTGACTCATATGCCTCAGTATGAGGTTCCCTTTGGCTTACAACAAGATCCTTTTGTGAGGATTCTTGAGGAGTTTGCTTGGGTTGAGATATCTCCAACTGTTGTGAGGAAGTAACAACAGTGGTTTCATGTTGCTTTGGTAATGCAACAGGGTTAGCTTCTGGTATCTCATCTTCCAGAAGTCCCTTTTTGGGTGTAGAGGTGGTTTTGGAGGATGGACGTTTTCTTTTGGTGGCTGGTGTGGGTTTCACAGCACTGGATGAAGTGCCATGATCACCAGGAGCAGTGGGCTCACCAACAGAGGTTTCAACAACAGATGTTGTTTTTGTCCTCTTTGGTTGTGTTTTAGAAACTTTTGTCACTTTTGACACTTTTTCTAGGGTTGAAGAACCCAGCATTCTTGTGAACGTTTCATCAGTTAAACTTTTCATTTTAAAGGACTCTCCCTTTTGAAAATCATTTTCTGGTAAAATCTTTTGTAGAATTACACTCAAGATTCTAGGGTAGAGTAGAAAAGCATTGTTTGAGCCAGATTTTATGGCTTTCACATTTGAAGCCAAGTCCAAAAACAATCCTTGGGACAAATTGAAGTCAGAATCTGACAACATAGCATATCCGAAGTATTGAATCCTCAATGGGATTTCATTGAAAGATGTGGTCTTGGCCGAGGCACAGAGAAGAAGGGTATGGAAGAAAAATTTCATGACTGGAGGAAAAAACTTTTTGTATAAGGTTGATCCAGTCATTTGTGCATCATACCCTCTTTCCTGAAACTCTGTGTGAAGCTCTGTTTTAGGAAAGGATTCCATACCTGACAAGTCATTCAGTGAGAAGGTAGTGGAGATGATTTCAGGGGTTATGGCAATACTAGTGGCTCCAATTTTTGAAATTATGGAAGTGGGCTTTTTGTCTGGATACAAGACTTCAGCACTTGCCCAAAATTCTTGGAGTGTTTTCAAGGTAAATGGGAGCATCAGCAATGAGGATGTTTTTGTATTTTGAGTTGGTTATTATGTCGATTGTGGAGTGGAATGGGACATTGTCTTCGGTTTTAACCAAATATGGAAGGAAATTGTGGGTGGCTTTTGTTTGAAGATCCATTGTAATGGATTTCGAGTATGAAAGTACTGAACTTGGATGAAGGGTTTTGAGGAAGACGAAGGCGGTTTTAGTATTTTGAATACAATGAGACAGTAAAACTGCTGTTGGGGGGAAAACAGGGTTTTATAGCCTCTGGTGAAACCGCTGATGTGGCAAAACTCTGCTTTTGAGAGCAGACGTGGCAAACATCTGATGGTATAAACATCTGGTGGCATACAGCTGTTTTGTTAAACATCTGTTGCCAACCTCTGTTGTTTAACCAAAAGACTGATGGAATAACAGTTGTTTTATCTGATCAGATGTTTGAAACAGATTTTTCAACCAACAGTGGTTGTTTTATCTGATCAGATGTTTGAAACAGATTTTTCAACTAACAGTGGTTAGAATGAAACAGTGGTTGTTTTATCTGATCAGTGGTTTAAAACAGATTTTTCAACCAAAGTGTCATTTTAAGCAAAATTTGATTTTCTGAAAACATTTTAATGTTTTTATTAAAACATTTTTGTTGTTTAATCCATGTTTAACATACCAATTTGAGAGATCAGATTTGTGAAGGTAGATGTGTCTAAAGCTTTTGTCAACACATCTGCCAACTGATCCTCTATTGGAACATGGTGCAGAGTAATCAAACCTTTTTCATAGCTATCTCTGACAAAATGATGCCTGATATCTATGTGCTTTGTGGTGGAATGAGAGACTGGATTCTTGATGATATTTTCAGCAGCTTGCCTATCCAACATGAGTGGAGTCCTTAGTGCAGTTATCCCAAAATCCAGTAGTTAATTTTGAAGCCACATGAGTTGGGCTGTACAGCTTGCAGCAGCAATGTACTCAGCCTCAGCTGTGGAAGTTGAAACAGCTGCTTGCTTTTTGCTTTGCCAGGAGACTAAGGCATTCCCTAGAAACTGGCACCCTCCAGATGTGGACTTCCTTGTGGTGTGGCAGCCAGCAAAATCACTATCTGAATAACCTGAAAGCTCAATGTTTCCATTAGCAGGATACCAGATACCAAGTGTGGGAGCACCTTTTAGGTATCTGAATATCCTTTTCATAGCAATAAGGTTTGACTTTTTGGGTGAAGCCTGGGATCTTGCACACACACTGGTTGCAAACATAATGTCTGGCCTGGATGCTGTTAAGTACAATAAAGACCCAATCATGCATCTATAGTGTGTTTGATCAACCAGTTCATCCTTGTCATCATCAGTGAGTGGCTTGACAGTACTCATGGGTGTACTACATGGCTTACAATCATTCATTTCAAATTTTGTTAACAAGTTTTTCACATATTTGTTTTGATGAATGAATGTGCCATTTTGCAGTTGCTTCACTTGGAGACCAAGAAAGCACTGAAGTTCACCCATAGCACTCATTTCAAACTCTGCTGTCATGAGTTCCCTAAACTCTTCACACATTTTGTTACATGTGGATCCAAAAATGATGTCATCCACATATATTTGAACAATCATTAAATCTTTTCCTTTCCATTTTAAAAACAAGGTTTTATCAATTTTACCTCTTGTGAAACCAATGGATAAGAGAAAAGTGGAGAGAGTTTCATACCAGGCTCTTGGTGCTTGTTTCAGTCCATACAATGCTTTGTTAAGCTTGTAGACATGATCAGGATGGAATGTGTCTTCAAAACCAGGTGGTTGACATACATAGACCTCCTCCTGAATTTTGCCATATATGAAGGCACACTTGATGTCCATCTGATACACCTTGATGTTGTGGTTGACAGCTGTTGGGACAAAGAGGATTGACGAAACCACCTTTTGATAACCTTAGTCTATTTCATATCTGCCTAAGTATAGAACTGCTGAAGAACAAAAGAAGAAGTGCTGAAGAACAAACACCAAAGTACTGAAGAGTAAACTCATCAGAAGTTCTGAAGTCTAACCAGACATTTCACTGAAGAACTGCTGAAGACAAACTGCTCATCAGCAGTTTGTCACTCATCAGCACTTTACATCAGAAGCTTCTAACCGACTGAAAGATCAGCAGTTTGATTATAATATAGTTTTGTTAAAGTCTTGATTTCAAGTTTCAATGTACAGACTGTAGTAACCTTATCTTAGCATAATATCTTTGTTAAATATCTTAGATTACTTCAGACTACAGTTTAGTACATTAGTCTATAAATAGATGAGTTTGTTCATCTATTTTCATATGTGATTTTGTGTAATATCTTTGAACTTAAATTGAAATCCTTCGGGCTTTAAACTTATAATTCCATTTCACATCTGAGAAACATAAATTGCTATTACTGCTTTATACTTAAACTGTTTATTGTTTCTCATTTATTGTTCAGTCAAGGGGGAGTAATAACTCCTCATCAAAGTGATCTTTTAGACCTTTGAACACTTGTATTTCCGCTGCTTAATAACTCATATATAAATCTGATAACACATAAGTGTTCATAAACATAGCCACTGATCTAACAATTGGTATCAGAGCATCTGGTTAATCTGATCAAAATCAATCTAACAAATTGAGATTCAGACACAGGCTCAATATTGATATTCAATAAAGGATAAAAGGCTCACTTTTTAATCCATCACTTTAAGGAAGTATTGACAAATCCAAACTTCTTAAAAATGGACCCCTACAATACTGGATCTGCCAACAAACCTGCTATGTTAGTCAGAAATGAATATAACATATGGTCTAAAAGGTTGGCACATACTATTTCACAAACAAACACTGGATGTTGGAGGTCTGTAGTTTTTGGACCTCACAAACCAGTTGTTAGTGATCCAGAGGGAAAGACTGAAAGACCAAAAGACCCAAAAGAATACACGGAGGAAGATTTCCAAAAGTTTGAGCTTGATGCAAAAGCTTTCTCCATGTTGGCTATGGCTCTCCCAAATGAAATTTATGCTGGCCTTTTACACTGTGAAAGTGCCAAAGAGCTGTGGGATTGCCTAAAAGAGCAGTTTGCAGGAACTGCTGAGGTGATAGCCAACATCAGAGAAATATTGGCTCAACAATATGAAACTTTTACTCACATAGAGGGTGAAACTTTGACACAACAATTTGAAAGATTTTCTTCACTCATCTCTGAGTTAAAAATAAACAATCAGACCTATTCAAATGAGTCTATGTTGCATAGATTTTTAAGGTCTTTACCTTCAAAATGGGAAACTTACTCTATAGTCCTCAGAACAAGTTCAGATTTTAACACCTTGAACCTAACTAGGTTGCATGGTAAATTACTAACTTTTGAGAGAGAAATCAATCAAAAGAAAAAGTTGCAAGAATCTGGTAAAACTGCTGATGACTATACTCCGGGTAGCACAGCCTTATTAGGACATGACTCACCATCCTGTTCTAATAATTTTGGTTCTTTTGACCACATTGACATAACAGCTGGGATCTCATCAGATGGATCCTTCCCAGCTTATGACAATGAAGAACTGAGTCAAACTGCTGACAACATGTGTTTCATCATGGATGATTTAAAATATTTTAGCAGTGATGACTTAGAAGAAATGGAAATATTGCACCAACTGGCCTTGTTAAGCTTAAAAACTAACAAATTTTATAAAAGGTCAGGAAGGAAATTTCCAGGACTAAACAATTCAACAAAAGTTGGTTTTGACAAATCTAAACTGAGATGTCATAAGTGTCAAAAGTTGGGACACTTTGCTAGAGAATGTAGAAGCTCTAGCTATAACCAACCAATGTCCTCTGGAAATCAATTTAACCCCTCATATAATAGGAATAATGGAACTAATGGGAGTGCTCATTTTGTACAGGCACAAGCTCCACATGTTCAATATGTGTCACAAGTACAATATGTCCAGATGCCTGCTCAACAACAACAGCAGCTCATGCCTCCATTTCCAACTGCTCAACAACCTGCACAAACTCAACAACCCCCACAGCAACAAAGCTTATTTACATCAGGGTATGTTGACTGGAGCAGTCTTCCTTATGACACATCAGAATGCAGTCAGGATGCAGACAATAAGGTCTATGATGTCAACTGGGGAGAACCTGATAATGGCAGAAAGAACTTTGCCTTAATGGCTTTTGAAGGATACTCTTCAAATTCTGCTCTCACACAGGTATCACAACAATCTTTGTTAAAGCTTTGCACTAAATCTTGCAAAGAATCATTTGCTTTAATTAGAGAAACTAATGTGCATTTACAAGGCAAATCCAATGACATGGAAAGAAAATACACACAAATGAAGTGTGATTTGGAAAGAAAAATTGTTTTGAAAAACAAAGAGATTTCCAAACTGAATGATAAATCCATTGAAACAGAAGCACAAATTAAAACAATGATAGACAGCCTAGGAAATGTCAGACAAGAGCTTGCTGACACCAAGGTTGATTGTGAAAAATGGGTTGAGTCTTGTAAAGGGTATCAAATGTTGCTTAACAAACAAACTGCAGCCAATGTTAAGTTTGGCATTGGATATACCCACACTGAATCACCAACAGATTTCACCCACAAAACTGATAATAATGGGAAGAAATTGATTCAACCTTCTGATATGGAGGAATGCACATCCTACCATCAGAACTTCCTCAAAAAGGGAAGTACTGCAGAAGTTAAAACTACTGACAATAAGCCATCAGCAGTTTCAACTACATCAGGAGTTGAGACCCTGAAAACTGCTGATGACCTATTTCAAAAATCAGATTTTGTCAGTAAATTGCCTTCCAGCTCTCTTGACTTATCTAAAAAGAAAGAGAAGGCAAAAGCATGTGAAATATGTGGTCTGTTTAACCACATAACTGAACTTTGCAGATTTAGAAAGGTAAATCAGTTAAATAAACAAAGACAACAACTGATTGTGGGAAAACAGATAAAACAAGATTATCAAAATATCTTGTTTCCCAACAAACAACAATCAAACAAAACCCTTTCTAAGAAGAGGCCTTTATCTCAACAAAGGTCATCTTCTCAAAGTTCAATTTCAGAAGTTTCACCTAACTCATCAGCAGTTTCACAAACTGCTGAAGTTAAAGATTTGATAAACCTGGTTAAACTTCTGATGACCAAAGTTGATGGTGGAAACCAAAATGAACCCACCATTGTTCTTAATGACAAATCCATTGCCAAAACGACATGGATTACTAAAAATGGTCCACAACAAGCTGCACCTGTTCTCAAGAGCAAACCCAAAGCCAAACTGGCTTGGGTTGCCAAAACTAACTAATTTGCTATCTTGTGCAGAGGGTCTCCAGAGGTTTGAATAGCATATGGTATGTGGATAGTGGAGGCTCAATGCACATGACTGGATGCAGATACCTGATAAACAATTTTATCAGCCAAAGAGAAGGATCTGTGTCCTTTGGGAACAATGCCAAGGGATATGTGCTAGGATATGGCAATGTATCCTCAGGCAAAATGCAGTTTGACAAGGTCAATCTGGTTGAAAACCTTGAGTACAACTTGCTGAGTGTCTCTCAAATGTGTGACAAAGGATATTCTTCCTTTTTCACAAAGACAGCATGCAAGATCATATCACCAGAAGGCCAGAAGTTGATAGAGAAGATTATTGAAGATCATACTTTGCTGATTGCCAAAAGATGTGGCAATGTCTATGCAGTGGACATTGAAAAAGACAAAGTATTGAACAAAACTGCCTGTTTCTTCTCAAAGGCATCAACTTCAGAAAATGATCTCTGGCATAGGAGACTTGGCCATGTGAACTTTAAAACCATCAATAAAGTCACAAAAATGGGCTTGGTCAGAGGTCTACCTTTGAAGGAATATCAGTGCAAAGAACACTGTGTTTCCTGTCTTAAAGGTAAACAGCATAAGTCCTCCTATAAGTCTATTGAAGAATCAAAAACAACTGCATGTCTTCAACTACTCCATATGGACTTATTTGGACCAGTCAAGATTATGAGCCTTGGTAAGAAGAAGTACTGCTTGGTCATCATTGATGACTACTCAAGATTCACATGGGTCTTCTTCTTATATTCCAAGGATGAGGCAGCTGAAATCATCAAGTTCTTTATTCTACAAGTAGAGAAGCAATACTCTCTATCTGTCAAAGTCATCAAGAGTGACAATGGGACAGAGTTCAGGAACAAAACTCTGGATGAATTCTGTCTGTCTAAAGGGATTGTTAGACAGTTCAGCATTCCCAGAACTCCTGAACAAAATGGTGTGGTAGAAAGAAAGAACAGAACATTAATTGAAGCAGCCAGAACAATGTTAGCTGATTCAGGCCTACCTTTGTATTTTTGGGCTGAAGCAGTCAACACAGCATGTTATGTTCAGAATAGAGTTCTTATCAACAAGAGACATACCAAGACTGCCTATGAAATTCTTCATGGCATTAAGCCCCTTGTCTCCTTCTTTAGGGCTTTTGGATGTCAATGTTTTATCCTCAACATCAAAGACTCTATCTCTAAGTTTGCTGCAAAAGTTGACACAGGTTATTTTCTTGGTTATTCTCCTTTGAGAAAAGCTTACAAAGTTTTCAATTCAAGAACCAAGATAGTAGAAGAAACACTGAATGTCAAGTTCAATGAATCAAAACACACTCTTATTCCAGCAAATCCTGCTGATTTATTTGATCTTGACAATTTTCATTTCGGACCTGAAAAGACTGTTGAATCATCCAAACCTCCTCAAAATGGTTTTCAAGGATTTGAAGATGATAGTCCTGCACCATGGACTCCAAACACAGTCAGAAGATCAACTGTTAAACCTTCAGAAGTTTCAATAGCTTCAACTTCAGGAACTACTGATGAACATTTTGAAACTACTGATTCAGCTGAACCTAAAACTCCTGAAGTTCAAATAACAGCTGAACCAGATATTATCAATCTCAGTGGTTTATTTGAAGAACCTGTAGAGCCATCATCCAGTACAGGTTTACAACAATTGATTGAACACAAGGATCATCCATTGGATCAAATCATGGGTGATATTGCATCAGGGGTACTCACTAGAAACCAGCTTTCCAACTTTTGCTTATTCTCAGCATTCATCTCTCAGTTGGAACCAAAGAAGTATCAAGAAGCCCTCAAAGACAACAATTGGGTGCAAGCAATGCAAGAAGAGTTGCTTCAATTCAAGAAACAACAGGTTTGGGAAATCTGTCCCTTACCTGAAAACAAGCAACCAATTGGAACTAGATGGGTCTTCAGAAACAAATCAGATGAGGCTGGTATGATCATCAAGAACAAAGCAAGACTAGTGGTACAAGGTTATTCCCAAGAGGAAGGAATTGATTATGATGAAACCTTTGCACCAGTTGCAAGACTTGAAGCTATCAGGTTATTTTTAGCTTATGCAATTTCCAACAACATAAAAGTTTATCAAATGGATGTCAAAAGTGCATTTTTGTATGGAAAAATAAAAGAGGAAGTGTATGTCTGTCAACCTCCAGGGTTTGAGGATCCTTCTCATCCTGATTGGGTTTACAGACTTGACAAAGCTCTTTATGGGCTAAAACAGGCTCCAAGAGCCTGGTATGAAACACTTTCCAACTTTTTACTAAAGAATCACTTCTCAAGGGGATCCATTGATAAAACTCTTTTCATAAAACATGTTGGAAATCAAGTCTTACTTGTTCAAATCTATGTTGATGATATCATATTTGGTTCAACAAATTCAAAACTGTGTGAAGAATTTAAGAAACTCATGCAATCAAAATTTGAAATGAGTACAATGGGAGAATTGCAGTACTTTTTAGGACTGCAAATCAAGCAACAGTCAAATGGAACATTTATACATCAATCAAAATATGTTAAAGAATTATTGAACAAATTTTCTTTACAAGACTGTAAAACATGTTCCACTCCCATGACACCAATCACACAAGTTGAACCAGATGATCAAGGGAAACACATTGATCAAACCATGTATAGATGTATGATAGGTTCTCTTTTGTACCTAACTGCTTCTAGACCAGATATCATGTTTTCAACTTGTGTCTGTGCTAGATACCAATCTGCACCAAGAGAATCTCATCTAATTGCAGTCAAAAGAATCTTCAGATATCTGAAAGGAACTCCTATTTTAGGAATTTGGTATCCTGCTTCAAGCAATACCAAGTTAACTGCTTTTTCAGATAGTGACTATGCAGGCTGCAAGATGTCAAGAAAATCAACATCTGGTGGTTGTCAATTCTTAGGAAACTGTCTGGTGTCCTGGCAATCAAAGAAACAAACATCTGTGGCAACTTCAACAGCTGAAGCTGAATACATTGCTGCTGCAAGCTGTACTTCACAGATACAATGGCTCCAATATCAACTGCTTGATTATGGAATCAAAGAGACCAAGACCCCACTTTTAGTAGACAGCAAATCTGCCATTAGCATCATTCAAAATCCTGTTCAGTTTTCAAAGACTAAACACATTGAAATCAGGTATCATTTCATAAGAGATTGCTATGAAAAAGGCAAGATTGAGGTGAAGCATGTCACAACAGCTAATCAAATAGCTGACATTTTCACCAAACCCCTTGATTCAACAACTTTTCAGAGGTTAGTATCCATGCTTGGGATGTTAAACTTAGAAGAAAGTCTGTAAGTGTTTCACTTTTTAGTTCTGCACATATTTTATTTTTCACTTACATACTTATCTGTCACAAACCTCTGAAGACCAAAAATTTGAGAAAGAGAAAGTTCTGATGAACAAATTTTGAAAACTACTGATGAACATCAAAAATGGGATATTTTCAAAATGGATATAACTACTGATGAAAATCAGAAGTTAGAAAAGTGTTTTAAAAGTCATTTGCATCAGCAGTTGAAACTGCTGATGAGTGAGATAACTAAAACCACTGATGAAGAAACCTTTCTTCTTCAGCAGTTTGACCAAAAAGGTAAAACAGACTTTTCACTCATCAGAAGTTTGACCTAGTCGGTTAAAAACTTATGCTAAATACCCTGTTCCAACACTTATCCATTCAAAAAGCAAAATTCCCTCTCTCTCTCTCAAATTCAAAGCAAAACCCCTTCTCTAACCTAAAAATTACTGTTCGATCAAAAACATCCATGGCTCTCGTGTTAAAACAGGGACACAACCAAAGAGGCTACTTTGTTAAAGATGAAGCCTGGTCCCAGTATGATGAGATACTTGATCTCATCATGAAATCCCAATACTATGATGCTTTTACCATCGATCCACCCATTCATGAAGAAACTCTTAATGAGTTCTGGGCAAATTCAGAGACGGTGAAGGTAAACAATGAAGTGATTTCCCTCAAATCTTCCATAAAAGGGAAAATGATGGCCATCTCACCAGAAACACTAAGCATCAGGCTTGGTTTGAAGGATTCTGAGTCACCTGAGCATATTCCAACCTCAGATATTCATCTAACCATGACAGAATGTGGCTATCAAGGTACTTTGGCACAAGCAACAGTTTACAAAAAATATTTTGACCCACAATATAAACTGTTATTTCATTATATTATTATGTGTCTTAGTCCAAAAACTGGGTCAATAGATCAGATGCCTTCAACTTTTCAACCTATTTTTCATTCCATCATAAATGAAACTTCTTTCAAGGCATCAAAATTATTTTTCAATGAACTGGTTTTACATCATGAGAATGATAAAAAGAAATTTTTGTTGTATCCAAGGTTTGTTATGCAATGCATAATAAAAGAACTTGGAGAGAGAGTACTTGAGGGAGAAGCAACAACTTTAAACCCTTTAACTGCTCAAGTATTCTCTAGGCACAACAAACCAGCACTTATGCTAGAAGATGACCAAGGGGAAGAACAACACATCCCCAAGGAACCCACATCTTCCAAACCCAAAAAGAAAACACAAAAGCCTAAACAACAAAAACCAAAAACAACCAAGTCACTGAAAAAGAAAGTTCAGGAAGTGGAGAAACCTGAAACTACTGATATGCAATCTGCACTTGAAAAGGAAGTGGCTGAAACATCCTCTCAGCACACTCCTTCTCCACCACCCAAAAGAAAACCAGTCACAATTATTTTTCAAAGAAAAAGATTTAAGAAACCAATAACTGTTGACCCTGCTTTTGAAACTGCTGAAACCATCCCTGAACCCATCCAAACTACTGAACACCAACCCCTCACAACTACTGAACCTGAACCCTCACACACAACCATAGAAATTGCCCAAATTCTCTCAGGACTTAAAGGAACCCATTCACCACATGTCACTCCCCTAGCAACACATCAAATTGGGGAGATGCCTTCAGAAGTTGACATGAATGTGGATCCTCTTAGCCCAACCCAGAGAGATGAGGATGAACAAGAGTTTGTAAGCCCAAACTTACAAACTTTTGATACTTTTGAGGCTGCTACTACTCACTTATCACCCAGTGGTGAACCTGAGGACAGTAGTAACATAGCTAAGACCTCAAACATGGCAACTACTGATGAAGGCCTAAGGCCAGAAGTAGGAAAACCTCAGTACCAAGACAAAGAGGTTCATGAGACTACTGGTTTGGGTCCAGCTCATGATATAACTGATCCTGCCCTCTCTGAGGACACTATCAGGGATTCAGATGATTCCATTAATTTGGTTGATGAATCAAACATTCCACAAACTGAATTGACGGTTGATATTGAAGGTCCTGCATCTAAGGTATCCAAGCTCAAGAAGCTGGTCACCAAGGATCAGGTTAAAGACCAGTTAGCCCAAAGTTCCCCAAAACTGGCATCTTCAGAGCAATCTGAAGATCACCCAAAAAGCACCCCTTCACCAAAACAACCTACCCAATTCCCTGGGCTCACAAGCATAGACTTGAACCAACTATGCAGCCCAGATGGTCCCCTGTACCAGGCACTCAAACAAATTATCACTGATCAACTCAAACCCTTCACAACTGCTTGGGAGTTAAAAGCTAACAATCAGTTTGGGTTGATCAACTCGAGACTTGCTGAGTTGAACAAGAAGATGGATCAAACACAAGATCAACTAGCAAGGTTGTCTGCTGCAACATCTCATTCTATTAGGCTTCCAGAAGTGGATGAAGCCAAAAAGGGGGAGATGATTAAGGAACCAACTGAAGTTGCTACAACACAAAGACAAACTCCTGATCCAGAAGCTGATATGCCAAAACAAAGACCAGGAAAAGAAGTAGCACCAGAGTTCAAATTATCTAAGGCATCAGAGGGAACTGCTGATCACATTTCTCAAACTACTGAAGACAATCCTTCAGCAGTTGTGACTCCAATTACCACATCAGCAGTTTTACCTCCTAAACCATCATCAGAAGTTCCTAAGGCAACTGAAAAAGAACCTGCTCCCACTCCTTTGCCTACAACAACTTCCACAGTTGTCTTAAACCCTACTCCCATCAGCATGTCAAAAGATTTATTGGAGAAGAGTTTAAAAGAGGCTGCAAAGAAGGCAAACGAAGACAGAGTATGGAACAGCCTAGAGACTAGAGATGATTTGAGCTTTGAAGAAAAATTGATCAAGTACCAAGAAAAACTTGATGAGCTTGAGGCTGAAGAGAGAGCACTTGAAGCTGCTGCTGAAGAAAACAAAAGAGCACAGCTTATAGCATTTATTACAAAGAACTCCAAATCAAAACAAGTGGCCCTCAAAAGACTCTCAACACAAGAGCTTACCAGAAGAGCACAAATGCTATCTGATAGAATAGCAACAGAAAATGAGAGGAAAGCCAAAAGAGCTGAAGTGATTGAAGAATTAGTGGCAAATGGCTATGGTTCAAAAGCCTCAATCAGCAAATGGAAAGAACAAACTCTTTATGAGGCTTACAAGAAATTCAAAGCAAAGAAAGTTGCTGAACCAGAGAGATTTGAAACTCCAGAAGTCCAAACAACTTCTATTGTCAGGAGATCATCTGGTGCATTAAGAAGGCCAGCCACCAAGAGAAAAGCAGATGGAGATCCCATTGTCAAGACTGACTTCAAAATGATATTGCTAGAAGGAGATCAGTTAGTACATGGTGATTTTGATGTTGAAGAGAAACCCATCTTGACCCAATTCAGAGACAAGGCTACATATGCTTATCAGTTACAACAATCCATCCAAGAGAAGACACATACAAGGGTTGTTACAGAGCATCACCTACCCAACATGCCTATTCAAGGTGCTGCTGAACTTCAAGGAAGTCAAGAATCTCACCTGAGAGTCACTGAAATAGAAGACATTCCTCAATCAGGTCAACCTAAGGAAACTGGCTTAATTTCCTATGCCTCTGACTTTGACAGGTCAAAGGTAAACATTATTAAGTGGTCATTTACTGAATCCAACTCAGTACTTGTGACCAGGAGAGACCGTTCAAGTAAGGTCCATAGAAACTCAAAGGAGTTGAGTGTTTTATCGTCCAAAGACCTTCTCACCATTCAACATTTAACACCTGAACTTGGTCCTCTCACTGAGCAACAAAGATGTACTCTTACTACCCGGATGACAGCAGAGATCTGGAGGATACTAGAAGAGAGAAAAGGACAACAATAAAGAATAGATAAGGTTTTGGCTTCATCAATCCAGGGGGAGATTGTTGGGACAAAGAGGATTGACGAAACCACCTTTTGATAACCTTAGTCTATTTCATATCTGCCTAAGTATAGAACTGCTGAAGAACAAAAGAAGAAGTGTTGAAGAACAAACACCAAAGTACTGAAGAGTAAACTCATCAGAAGTTCTGAAGTCTAACCAGACATTTCACTGAAGAACTGCTGAAGACAAACTGCTCATCAGCAGTTTGTCACTCATCAGCACTTTACATCAGAAGCTTCTAACCGACTGAAAGATCAGCAGTTTGATTATAATATAGTTTTGTTAAAGTCTTGATTTCAAGTTTCAATGTACAGACTGTAGTAACCTTATCTTAGCATAATATCTTTGTTAAATATCTTAGATTACTTCAGACTACAGTTTAGTACATTAGTCTATAAATAGATGAGTTTGTTAATCTATTTTCATATGTGATTTTGTGTAATATCTTTGAACTTAAATTGAAATCCTTCGGGCTTTAAACTTATAATTCCATTTCACATCTGAGAAACATAAATTGCTATTACTGCTTTATACTTAAACTGTTTATTGTTTCTCATTTATTGTTCAGTCAAGGGGGAGTAATAACTCCTCATCAAAGTGATCTTTTAGACCTTTGAACACTTGTATTTCCGCTGCTTAATAACTCATATATAAATCTGATAACACATAAGTGTTCATAAACATAGCCACTGATCCAACAACAGCAAAGGCTAGGAATAGTCTGATAGCTTCTAACCTTGCTACAGGGGCAAAGGTTTCATCATAGTCAATTCCTTCTTCTTGTCTGAAGCCTTGAACCACTAACCTGGCCTTGTTCTTGACAACTATACCCCTTTCATTAGTTTTGTTTTTGAAGACCCACTTTGTGCCAATTGGACAGACATCCTTAGGCAGTGGTACAAGTTCCCATACTTGTTGTCTTTTGAACTGAAGGAGTTCTTCTTGCATAGCTTCCACCCAACTGTTGTCTTTCAGTGCTTCTTGGTACTTGACAGGTTGTGTGAGGGATAGAAAGCCTGCAAAAAGACAGATATTTGAAGATTGGCTCCTTGTGAGCACACCTTCTCTGATGTTGCCAATGATTTGATCTGGTGGATGAGCTCTTAGGTAGATTAGATCTCCCTGATATGGTATGATGGCATTTTGTGGTGAAGGACAGAGGTTTTGAGACTCTGTTGACATAACATCTGTTTGCACTTTTGTAGAGTCAACAGATGTTTGAAATGGAGGTGGAGGAATGGGTCCAAGTGGTGTAAAGTTGGACTGACTTTTGTCAACAGTTGTTTGACTATAGTCAACAGATGATTGACTTTTGTCAATAGATGATTGAGCAGTGGATTGGATGGGTGAATCAGTGGTTTGGGGATAGGACTGGCCAACAGTGGCTGACTCAGCTGTGACAGAGTTTTGACAGTTGTTATGAACTACTGCTTCCTCTGATACAGGATAGACTTTGTAGTGATCTGGAATCACAACATCTATTCTGTAGTCTTGTTGTGGAGATTGTGGAGTACCTGCAGGGTTAGTTTTGACAGTAATATCTTCAAATTTGAATTTATCCAAATCAAACAACTCAGCAGGATTTGCTGGGATTTTTAAAGATGAAAGTTCATTGAACTTCACATTCAGAGTTTCTTCTATTGTCTTGGTCCTTGTGTTAAACACTTTATAGGCCTTGGCAGTAGAAGAATACCCCAGAAAATATCCACAATCTACTCTGGCTGCAAATTTTGAAATGGAATCTTTAAGATTTAAAATGAAACATGGGCAGCCAAAGACTTTGAAAAATGATATCAGTGGTTTGATTTTAAACAGAATTTCATAAGCAGTCTTTTGATGTCTAGGGTTGATTAAAACTCTATTTTGAACATAGCAAGCAGTGTTTACAGCTTCTGCCCAAAAGGACAAAGGCAAACCAGAATCTGCTAGCATTGTTCTTGCAGCCTCAATGAGAGTCCTGTTCTTTCTTTCAACCACCCTATTCTGCTCTGGTATTCTTGGGATACTGTACTGGCTTACAATCCCTTTTGACACACAGAAATCATCCAACTCCTTATTCTTAAACTCTGTTCCATTGTCACTTCTAAAGACTTTTACTGGCAAGTCATATTGTTTTTCAACTTTGGTGACAAAGTCCTTCAAAATACCTGCAGTCTCATCCTTAGAGTGTAAAAAGTAAGTCCATGTAAACCTAGAAAAATCATCAACTATGACAAGACAGAAACTCTTCCTTCTTAGACTCATGATTTTAACTAGGCAAAACAAGTCCATGTGCAACAATTGTAAACACTGACTAGTTTTGGACTCATCAATTGATTTGTAAGAGCTTTTATGTTGTTTACCTTTTAAACAGGAAACACAATGCTTATTCCATTTAAATTCTTTTGATGGTAAACCTCTGACAAGGTTTTGTTTGGAGAGTGAGTTGATAGTTTGAAGGTTGGTGTGACCAAGTCTCCTATGCCACAATTCTATCTCTTTGGTAGAGGCAGCAGAGAACAGACAGACATTTTCCATAGGGTTATCCTTCAACATATCAACTACATACACATTGCCACTTCTATGAGCAACAAGTTGTGCTTTGCTCTCAGCAATGATGGTGTTAATCTTTTCAACAGCCTCTGGGCCAACAATCTTACATGTTTGCTTAGTGAAGAATAACCCAAATCCTTTGTCACTCATTTGAGACACACTAAGTAAATTAAATTTTAGATTGTCTATCAGATTAACATTTTCAAACTTAAGCCTCCTTGCTTTGACAGTACCAGAACCCAACACTTTACCTTTAGAATCATTACCAAAGGATATATCACCCCCTCCATGTGCAAGAAAGTCCAGAAGAAGGGCTCTACATCCAGTCATGTGCCTGGAGCCTCCACTATCTACATACCATAAACTGTCTAAACAAGCAGAAGCTCCCTGCACATCAGTAAAGATTTTAGTTTTGGTGAGTGTCCAAAGCCAAATTGGCTTTGGATGGGTCCTTAGATGCCTCAGCCTTAAGTTGAGGAGAATGATCAGTAGTTTGAACTAGCTTTTGGACTAAGTTCAACAACTGTAATTGACCATTTGCTAATGCTTGAATGTCAACACTTGGTCCAACAGATGTTTGATCATTTCCTGTCAGATGCTGAAAACCATGAGGATGTCTGTTCACTTTTGGTTTTGAAGGCCTTTTGGGCTCTTCATAAACATGTGGCAGACGATGACAAGTGGGCTGTCCATATCCTCTTGGTAATCTGTTAGCTGGTGGAACATCTGTTACCTGAACATCTCTGGGAGCAGAGTTTTTGTTCAGACCTTTGGTAACAGCTGTTTGGACTGGTTCAAAAGTCTGTTTGGGTTTTCCTTTTGAAGTACTCACCCCTTGACTCTCAAGAGTTTTAGCCTTGTACTCTTTTATCTTTTCATCAAAATTTTTGAGATACAGGCACTCTTTTGTTTTGTGATTCTTTTTCTTACAAATTGAACATTCATTTGTTTTAGAATCATTTAAACTTGTTGTTTTGTTGATGTCATATGCTTTTAGAAGAAAACAGTTTTTGGTGACATGGTTCTTCTTTTCACAAAAATCACAAAACAAGTTGTTTTTGGCTTTCCCTTTTACTTTCTTCTTTTCAACAGATGTTTGATCATCTGTTGGAAGATCTTTCAGAGGGATAACTTTGGCCTGTGGTGCCGTTTTACCATCAGGGGTTTTGAAGGTCATTGGTTTGAAATTTTCAAGGACTTCACACTCATCTGACCATGTTGGTTTGAATTGATATTTCTCAATTTCATCAAATGAGGGTGTACCTTCCAACTTTTCAAGAATGATTTTCTTGCCATTGGGTTCAGTAACCTTGATTTCTTGACCTTTTGAATTGGTAGGGATGACTTCAACCAACTGTGGTTCCTTTTTGTCAGTGGTTTGTGAACTTTGGGCAGTGGTTTGAAAGCCAAACCCAAATTTCACATGACTTTTAGATTGTTGGTTGACAATCATCTCAAAACCTTTTGATGATTCCACCCATTTCTGACATTCAACTTGGGTGGACTCAAGCTCCTTTTTACAACTATGATATTTTGTTATCATAGTCTGAAGCTGGTCTTTGGTAATGGTTGCTTCATGTTTTAAACTGCTGATTTCAGATTCTTTTTCAGTTATTTTTTATTTTAACTCTTTAGTGAGTTTTTCAAACTGAATTTCATAATCCAAAATTTTCTTTCTAAAGTTTTCATTCACCTCTTTTATCTTAGCAAATGCCATAATACATTTGTCTGAGCATAAGTCATTTAAGATTTGAGGAGATACCTTAGCAGCAACCATCAAGGCACAGTTACACTGGCAATCACAATCGTCACTACCCCAGGGGTCTGAGAGATTCACAACCTCCACTTCAGATTCTTCAGCTGAAACAACTTCACCAACAACACCATCAGTCACATTTTCAGACAAAGACACCACATCCTCAGAATCAGTTTCTTCAACAATTGTCTCTAGTGCCATAAAACAAAAATCATTTTCAGAGTTGGCAACTAAAGCAATGTTGTCATCTGTTATCTCATCTGGTAGACTGCTCCAATCAACAAATCCCTGAGTAAAGAAACTCTGTTGACTTGGTTGACTGGTCTCTGCAGGAGCAGAGGATGGAGCAGCAGTCATTGGCACTGGTGCCTGAGTAACAGGTGTTTGGACATAGTGATACTGAGGAACAGTGGTTTGGACATAGTGCACAGGAACAGTGGTTTGGGTTTGTGCAAAGTGAGCAGTGTTTTGCACATTAGGTACATTAGGGATGGTTTGATAAGTGTTAGTCTGTGGTCTTTGGTTTGGATAGGTAATCATAGGAACTCCATTTTGACTCCTACATTCCCTAGCAAAGTGACCCATTCTATGACACTTGTAACACTTTATCTTTGATTTATCCAACCCCACCTTTGACCCACCATGTAGACCTGGGTACCTCCTGCCAGTTTTCTTGTAGAAGTTATTTGTTCTAATACTGAGCAGGGCAACCTGATGCAGGATGTCCATTTCTTCTAAGTCCAAAGGGTCAATATATTGAAGGTCATTGTACACAAAAGATGAATTATCAGAAGCCTGGATAACACCATTAGCTGTGAAAGCATAGTTGTTTGGTGATGAGTAAGGATCATTGTTAAAACCAGTGGTTATGTCAATGTAATGATCATAACTCTGATCCTTACTACTTCCAGAACCCTCCTCCTGACCCAACAGTGCAGTATTCCCAAATACATAGTCATCTGACACTTTGCCAGAGTCCTGGAGCTTCTTTTTCTGGTTAAGCTCCCTTTCATAAGTCAGGAGCTTACCATGAAGCTGGGTCAGGGTCAGGTCTTTGAATCCGATAGAGTTTCTCATGACTATAGCTATAGTGTCTCATTTGTCCTGAAGTGATCTAAGAAACCTATAATTCAGTGTTGAATTAGGAAAAGTTAGACCAACCAGTTTTAGTTCACTAATAAGACAATTAAACCTTTCAAACTGTTGTGTTAACGACTCCCCTTTTATGTGACTAAACGTTTCATATTGTTGGTTAAGTATTTCACGGTTGTTTTCAATCACATCATCAGTTCCCCCGAACTGCTCTTTAAGAGCATCCCACAGTTCTTTAGCACTATTGCAGTGCAAGAGACCGGCATAGATATCATTCGGCAGTGCCATGGCTACTATGCTGAAAGCCTTGGCATCTAGCTTCATTTTTTGAAAATCTTGCTCTGAGTAGTTCTCAACACTCTTTGGTACTTGGATCTTTGGATCCTCGGCACTCGGTACCATTGGAACATGTGGTCCAAATACTACCGATTTCCAGCACCCTGTGTTCTGTTGTGCTAACACATGAGCCACCCGACGCTGCCAGATGTTGTATTCTGACCTGACAAGCATCGGAGGCTTGTTATGTGTGCCAGTGTTGTGTGGATCTTGATTGAGTGAAGTCATTCTCTTGATTTTTCAAAAACAAAGTCTGTTTACTAACTGTTGAAACGAAAATAAACTATTACTCTGTTTTAAATCCGACAAACAAACGATATCAATAAATATGAGCTGATCTGTGTATTAAATTGATTGATTAGATCGAATTTAATTGACCAAGCTCTGATACCAATTGTTAGGATCTGAGTTCTGGTTGTTTTGATTTGTTTGATTAAGTATGAATAAATGGAATGAAGTATAAATGGAAAGTGCAGCGAAATAAACTATAAATCAAAACATGGAGAATAATTGTTTTTAATCGAAAGCTTTCATTAATCGAAAGATTACAATTGTACAACTAAACTCCCCCTTAGCCTGATCACTCAGAGAATGTTTGTCTGAAAGAGAATGACGAGTGATGAATAGAACAGTGCAAGTACTGTTCTATTTATAGACAGACTCAAACCTC
Organism: Ambrosia artemisiifolia; assembly: GCA_032199755.1. Taxonomy (NCBI): domain Eukaryota; kingdom Viridiplantae; phylum Streptophyta; class Magnoliopsida; order Asterales; family Asteraceae; genus Ambrosia; species Ambrosia artemisiifolia. The sequence goes on from CM063521.1 coordinate 31,466,795, forward strand.
TGATGATCATTGCTGACGTCACCTAAGACAGTGACCTCTAACTGACTAACAACTTCTAACATCTGCTAACTATAAACACTGTTACTTGAAAACACTGATACTACAAAACTCTGTAAAGTAAAACTCTGATGTCTTCTATCATCTGTTGAACCAAAGTGTTGTTGGTTCAACAGACCTTTGTTCTTCAGTTCTTTGATCAACAGTTGTTCTTCATCAGACCTTTGTTCATCAGACCTTTCATCAACAGCAGTTGTCTTTAACAGTTGATTGAAGCAGCAGTAGTTAGGAATCAACAGACTTTTGGGGGAAGCTTCTTTATAACAACTGTTTTATTTATGGATCAACACTTAGTATATTTTGGCTTTTCAATCATCTGTTCTTCTCCAGGTCAGCAGACCCAACACACTTAGCTTAAGTGCGTAGGCCCATCAGTCCTCCTATATATAGAATGCTATGCTGCAGCTAGGGTTCAGGGTTTTGGTCTTATCTTTGTAGCACAAGAAAGAATACGGTGCGTACTAGTTGTTATCCATGGTGTTTCAATGTTCAAATCAGTAATGGAATCATCTTATTATTCATCTTGTGTGTCGGTTTCTATCATATGCATCTAGTTTCTTTGTTTGTGAAGATTAATCACTTAAAACACCTAACAAATAGGTGTTTCTAAGTGATAACAATCTTGTGCACTTGAAAGATCTAGTATTTTGGGACTACACTTAGTTCAGAATACGTGCACCCCTGGCATACACAGTTGCATAATCAACGCTATCGATTAGGGGTGGGCCTTGTCAGGCACCAATAGTACTATCTAAATATTCCTTTGGTTCTCGATTTCAACACACACACAACATACGAGTAAATGGTTACATTAGCGAGGACTCACACCGAGTGGTGTACAAACAACAAAACCGAAGTACTCATCATGCCACTTATCACATTTTAACATTTAAAAATATTTTTGATATGTAACAACATTTGTTAAACATATCTTTCCCCCAAAACAAAACAGTAAAAGGGGGCCGTGAAACTCATCTGAAGTAAAGCGTGCAATCACCTAGCAGAGAATAGCAAGTCCGAGGTTAAGCACATACGAACGTCCTAGTGCATATAAGTCACTAAGTCTATAGCGCGTGTTGTCCGGCAAGTTGTACGCCCAACCACCAACACCACTATTAGACACGATTACTTGTTTAATTAAACATATGTCCTAGGATTGTTGGTGATGGATTACCCTTGTTATAAGTTACACTTATATTTCCGTATTAATTAACTCATAATACATTATCCTCGACTCGACTCCCTTTACCGTAAAATTATTTTCCCATTAAATAATTATACTAGGATCTTGTCGATCGATATTTAATCTTCAACACTCGACTCGACTCACTTTACCATATATTTATTTTCCCATTAAATAAATATACTAAGATCTTGCCGATTCTACAACATATTTTACAATGTCAAGTTCACATACTTAACTTAGTTTTTAAACCTGTAATCGTTATAGATTATTTAACGTTAATTCTCCCACAAATATTTTCCATCACTTAGGAAAGTGTTACACATTTTTCACCCATAAATAATCTTATATATTTTGTTCCAAAGTATATGTATTTTTCATGTCCACATTTGACGCCATAACATATATATGTATCTTGTAGGAAGTTATACCGTATATACTTATCTGTCCATTTCGCATTCTGTCCGTTAACATGTTGTAATATAAATACGTCAACATTCAATTATTTGTATTTCTAAATACAAGCATCCCGAATAATACAAGTTGTCCACACATACATCTTATAGGAATAATTACTTGTCGTCGTAATATTATTTTCCTACATCCAAATATATATGTAGTTATTTTTCCCTAAATTCCCATTAATATGTTTTACCTGAAATTAACCATTTTTAAATTTTTGCATATTCTTACTCCGGAATTTATAAGATAACTTTCATATTTTTAAACCAAGACTTGATTATTTACATCAGCAAAAACGCTCCAACACTTTTACATTCCCATAGATATAAAGGTGTTCGTTTTTATACAATTTTTCAAGTCTTTTAAATTGCCAATTTATTATAAAAACCTTTGTTTTTTTTATTTTTCCAACATTTTTGGTAATTTTACACCCTCTAACTTTTAAAGTTACCAAATCATCACCTTAACTTTTAAAAGTTACATTTTCCATCCTTAATCCTACAAAAGTGACAATTTCCTACTAAACTAGTAAACTTGGTCTTATCAACTTTGTCGATTTAGGTTATTATTATGATCCAACACTATCAATAGTTTATAATAACATTATTAAGGATAAAATATGTGCATTTGGTGTATTGGGTCCATAATATCTATTTTTGCTTCCTGTATGTTACTAACTTTGAAGATGTGATTTTTGTATCTTGTACCATTTTATAGATCCAACACGATCTTGTGTTTTTCATGGTCATTTTAAGATGATTAAAAACTACTTTTAAGTGTGTTCAAGTTATATTGATGAAATACATTCAAAACATCCTCAAACATAAGTTTATGTGAACTTTTAAAAATTACAAAAACACTAACATTTTACTACAAAACTCACGGCCACATTAATATTTTTATAAACCTTTGTTAAACTTGTAAAAAAAATTCATTATCTCATGATCAAAACCCTATTTAAGTATTATCATAGAATCTTTAAAATAGGTAAGATTATGTTTATCTTTTCAACTTACAAAAATAGTGACAACATGACAAAACTTTCGGCCCTAAGCATCATCTTTTCACACCCATTCTAGTTTGTAATAACATGTGTTTTATTATGTTAGAATCCATATCCCTACCCCTTGTACAACTTGCCTTTAAAACATGAACATTCAAGATTTAAAAGACAAGATCAAGAAGCTTACTACTAGCACAAGGCTAGGGAAGACAAAAACTCTTGATTTGGATGGGGTTTAGTGTGTTCTTCCAAGGGTTTAGCTCCAAGCTTTCAAACATACTTGATTTAGGGACGGAATGGGGATGATTTTGTATGTTGTTTGATGAAACAATGGGTGGGTGTGGGTTATTCTTCTTGGCCGTAGGTTTGCAAGGAGAAGCAGGAGTTTTCTTTTCTTTTGTGTGTGTTAATATTATGGAAGGTTAGATGTTTATAATACAAAAAGATGTACTTAGGAGAAGACATGTCATAAGCATGCCATCCATAATCATTTTGTCCAAAAAGGAAGCAAAGTAAGGTGGCTTTGTGTCACCCTCTAGAGCCGGCCTACAAGCCCTTTGTGGGACCCACTTTCATGCCAAAATATCTCATAATGTCATGGTTAAGTTTTAAGTGTTTCGGTTAGGGTTTTCGGGGTTTTCAAGTGTGTTTATTACGAGCTATTTCGGACATGTAATTGACTCCCAATTACCCTTAAACATTGACTAGTTTTGGCATTGGTAAGTTATTTTGGCTTTATTTGGGTGAATTCATAAGTTTCGCGCGTATTGGGTGCGATACACGAACTTTATTCGTTACCGGGAGATTTTTGTTCGGAGTTTCCATTTATGGTTTTGGAGTTCAAAAACACATAATATTTCATGAAAATACCCTTTATTTTATATCCTGGGTGTTCGGGATCATTTTCGGTTAATTAGTTGTTACCTAGTAATCACCAACGTCCGTTCTGGACAAGTTTATTCGCATGCGATTTCGCCATGCTTTTAATTAAACAAATGCATTCCTATGAATCCTATGAGGAATTTGCTATTCTATAAAGGCTAAATTAATACAATTAATTTAGAATTGCACTTAATTATTGTTAACTACATATACTAATTACGTACGGAAATGCAAAGATTTTTGCCGGATGACACAGTAGATGTTCCGGATAGCCTTGGTGCGCCTAATCAAACGTCCCACAAGTGTCTTACTTCATTGGTTCCTCACCATTTCTGTTACTTCACTTGGGTGTTATTTGGGGGTGATCACTCAGATTCAACCCAAGGCACACACAAATCATAAGCTTGTGTGCAAATCAAATCTCGACTACTGAATATGGGTGAGAACATGTGAATCACAAGGTCTTTTATGGGGCGAAAGTGATAAAGTGGTAAATGGGTAGGATGGGTGTCTACTGTCATGTCTGGCTGGCTTGGGTAGTGGCTAAGGCATGATGGGAAGACGTTAAGCTCTAGATAGTGGGCTTGTGAAACTCCTCCCCCGAAGACTCATTGCTCTGACGTCCCCACTTTGCGAATTGGTCGGTTTTCCACCTAATAATCCCTGCTAGGAATGTCCTGGAAATCTATATTCAAATAGAGTTGTTTTCTCTAAGCCCTTTATTTGTGGAGCTTTTTCGACTTATTTCTCATCTTTTTTTTAGTAAAGTGCTGCTTGCAATGAAGCTTATTCTTTGGTATGGTGGCTCTTCATGGTTATCTTCTTTTCTTTTGCCAAACTCCCTCGATGGAAACCGCATCTGGTTTGTTCACTTCATTCCAAGACTTCTACAACAAAAATGGCTTTTAAGGATCTTTGTGTAGGACGCTTGTAAAATAGGGTCCTAAAAGCTATTTAATAGGACGGTTGAACTTTTGAGGTCCTTTTATAATATACGTTACTAAACCGGTGTCCTAAAAAGTTATTTAATAGTATGGATGATTCTTTGGGGTCCTATTATCATATAACTTAATAAGACACTTAAAATATAGATCCTAATAAAGTAATTTATAGGACATTTAATTGTTGGTATCCCATTATATGGTAATATAATAAGACACTTGATCATCGGGGGTCCTATTATAACATAACTTAATACGACACTTTGTAGTTAAGTCATAAATTTCCGATGTTATAGGACCCTTTCTAGTCAAAGTCATATTAGAACATAACTTGATAGGACACTTGACACATGCGTCTTATACCTTTAACCTTTATAGGACACTTCACACATGCGTCTTTGATGAAACTGTGAAAAAGCTAGAAAAGAGGCCTGATCCAGAGTAAAATCATACCAAGTGAATGATATTAACGACACATTTTTATGTGTCATTGATTTAGCGTCCTTTAAAATAAACATGACAACATCATATAAGTGTGTAATCTTTTCGATGTCCTATGTTAAAATTTTAAAAATCCTTTGCTTCCCACTTTCAATGCCATCGCGTTTAAATACCCTAGATCCCTCTTTTACCCCATTTTCAGCCTTCACCAATCTCTTCAACTAGTAACCTCCTAGCCAACTTTAAAAAACCCTAAATCACTACTAACCACTGTTAACCACCAACACAAATCCGCCATTGTTGTTCCTTCGATAATCCTGCTGAAGACACAATCTCTTTCTTCCACTATCATGTATTGTGCAGGATTTTCCAAAATCAAAACCCTATCATGAAAATTAGGGTGAGTAATTTTCATTAATCTTATTAATATTTAATACAGAAAACCTTGTTTTGATTAATCCTTGACCGGTCAATTGTAACTTTTTGAAGTTTTCATTTTTTGTTATATTGAATTATCTTTTTATATCTGATTGTTATGTTTTTCATACTCTATCAACAGTTTAATGATTTTTGTGGTTAACATATTTGTGTTAAGCCCATTTATCTATCCATCCATCAAAAACCAACCTGAATCAGACCGCCTAGCGACGGATCAGCATGGAAAAAATCATTGGGCTCGTATTCCAATAAAAAGGTACCAACATTACACTCTGGATGATGTGTCGGTATTCTATATTTGTAATATTGTTTGTGTTTGTTATGTTTGATTGAATTTTATGTTAACCTTATTTGTGATCAGGAACTTTGATGGTAGTGGTGTTGTTGATGGTATTGCATTTGTCAGTTGTGTATAATATCAATAGGGATATGAATTTTATGGAACATTGACCATAGAACAAACACTAGTTTATGGTTACTGAACCTGATCCTATTTTTGTTTAAAATGTGCATTTTAACCCTGTTGAAGGCCAAATGTGTGGTGCAAACTATAGTTTTTAATGATTCCATTGGTTATCACTGATTTGGTGGGTTTTTTTCGCCAACGGCTACTCGCAATTACCTTGGTTCTAAAAGACGCGTACCTCTGACCAAAAACACCCAGAAAAAGTAAAAAAAAATGTGTTTTTGTCCCCGTTTGGATTTCGCTCAAGTCGCTGAGTGAAAAAGCGACATGCCTAGTATTGGGTAGACAAGCCATAAATCCACTTAGATACTGTAAAATTAATACAATGCATTAACATATCAATTGGACCAATATACAATATGAACGCTCGCTCAGATATACATTGATAGGAAAGTGAGGGATTCAATGTTGTCCTCAACTTTGCCTGGGTGATTATTGTACGCCCTTGAAAGGGCATTTGGTGTTAGATGTGAGATAAAATCCTATATCAAGCTTCAAAAATTCTATTATATGAAAATATTGGCTTCATTTTTTATTTTATGGTTAGTAATGATCTCAGTGAATGTAGATTTTCTAATTTTTGTACATGTAGCCCCAAAAGTTACTGCAAGTGAAAACCATAAAAATGATGGCACATGTTTCTTGGAGCTGAAAATTCCTATCAAGAAGACAAGAACAAACGTTAGAGATGGTGCACCACTAAAAGAACGGTTAGTGTATCTGTTTTAGCTTTACATTCAATTCGCGTAGCATTGTAAGAAGAGGATGAAAATGGACGGGTTGGGTAACTGGTTAAACGGGTCATTTTTAATGCATGTGTTTATTTCAGTCAAGTACCAATAAGAAAATTGACAAGTTGGGTGACGGGTCAAATGGGTCAATGTGTTAGATTGGTTAAGTAGAGATAGAAAAATGGACGAGGTAAGTAATGGGTCAAACAGATAATCGTCAAACTTATAAAACTTATTATCAAATGATATAATTTTACAAGTCTTAAGAAAGCTACTGATTTAATGTTTTATTTTTGTTTACATCAAATAATGCAAACACTCAAGTCATTGGTTATATATGTACAGAGGGCAGAGCAAACTTAATTTTCTTTTTAAAAGATAAAGGGTGGGCTACTTCTAAATTTACGGAACAAGATCTGCCTTGGTTATAGATCCTATGCGATAGACCCTTTCGCATTTGTGTGGATCGCATTTGTAAAACCAACTCTATAAATAAGGATTAGGAGAACGTAGGGATCATGCTTGTTTGATTATTATGGAGGCTGCCTCTCAAATGGTAGATTAAATTTTGTATTTCATTATTCTTTCTTTTATTTTCCAATAAAAAATAAGTTAGGTCCTATCAGCATTGTGTTCGGTATGTGGTTAAATTTGCACCACCCTATGTTAAGTTGTTATTTTGACATTAAATGTGTGTGCAGATGCTATCTTTATGCATGATCTCTCTCAAGTCGAAGCTTAAGCGCGCAATGAGCCATATTAATACAACTAGTTTAGTTGAAACTTCAAGGCGAAAAGACTGGACGGGCCACTTGGATAGCAAGAAGTAAAAGTTGAATTATATTTACATGGGTGCGGATATGGATAGCATTCACGAAGAACGTCAAGTTATGCGACAAATTTTATTTTCAAATAAAATTGTATTTTAAGTCTTGACGAATGTATCGACACGATATTTTTTTGAAATCATATTTCATCTTAATAACATATGTATTTTATTGGGAAACAGGTTTATTGCAATATTATATATATATATATATATATATATATATATATATATATTCAAGGTAAATTAGTAATTTTATAGATACTTTTTTGGAAAATAAAAGCATGACATGCATTGCGCGTCAAGAACGGTATTTTTCTACTAGTGATTGTTCGAATATGCTTTTCTTAGGACGCTATATGGGTTGTTTATAGACGTATTATGCGACCATAAAATTGGTTTTGTAATGTTATTTGGATATTAGGACCCTTTTCTTGGTATTAAAGTACCTATAATGTTACATCATAAGGGTCGTATAAATTAATTTTTAAGGACGCTTCTATGTGTATTAAGAGATGAAAAGTAGCTAAGCACATGTTAGAACATAGTAAAAGTGTCCTAATATGTTTTTATTAAGAGTTTTTTGGGTTGTTCAAAAATATATTATACGACCATAAAATTAGTTTCATAATCTTATTTGAGATATTAGGACGCTTTTTAAGTTTCGGGACTTTTTACGACCCCTTTACATGAAACGCTTTTACCTTTGGTCCTATTAAATAAAAGGTCCCATAAAATACCATTTTAGGACGCTTTTGTGCGTACTAAAAACCCAATTTTGTTGTAGTGTCCCAAGAGTGTCTCGATTGCCTTCAACCTGCGTCCTTTGCCAAAACCATGACATGGGCTCGATGTGATGGATGAAATTAAAAGGGCTAAGGCTCAAGATTGGTGACTAGGTGATGGGGAATATCTATGAAAGGCTAATGAAACTGGAACGGGTGTATCCTAGGTGCCTTGATCATCTTCATACTCTCTTACCTCACACGTGGTCTCAAAATGTATAAGACACACAAGTTCTGACTATGACATGCCAGGGGTCAATATCTCTCATTGTCCAAATGAATGAGCATGTGTGATATCTATATCAAAAGTGGGTGTGCTCGATAGGGCTCAAGATACTCACATGGAAAGGATAGGCTCTCATTTATGAAGTAAAGACACTTTGAGTTAGTTCTTTTGGCCTCGCCAACACCTCCAGAAATCCTCTATTCAGATCTTTGGGTGGACTCAAAGGGTGTGACCGACTGCCATAGACGCCCAAAACAAAACAGAAAACAACCATCTTCAACAAAAGACCAAAACATCCCAAAAACAAACATCATACACAAAAGACGAAAACATCCCAAAACTATCATCATCAACAATAGGCCAAGACACAAAAACAACATTATCAACAAAATACAAAAATTAAGCCATCATCAATAATAGACCAAAACATTAGAAAAACAACATAAAAAACAGCATACGCAGACATGCAAAAAAAACAACGATCCCAAAACACCGAAAACACAAACCATCTAAAAACCATGACCAACCGCCATAGACGACTAGAACAAAACCGAGAAAGCCACATAGCCCAAAAAACCGTAAAAATTTCAACGCAAGTGGTACAACCTTGTTAAAGCCAAGAAAGGGTCACATTCACCCGAGCAAAACACATGCACTGGCGGTGGGACCCAAAAAACCCAACCAACACACACAAAATGAACAAAGCCCTAAAAAGGCCCTCTCACCGGCCATCATAGACAACAGTCACAAAACAAAGACAACGATTGGTGAAGACGGTCATAGACAACCAAGAAAAAATGTAAAGGGTAAAGGTGGTGCAATTGTAGAGAGAGAAACATGGGAGAAGGTGGAGAGGAGGCGACATAAGAGATAGACAAACGAAAAGGAGAGCTGGCTATAAGAACCCTCCAAGCATACAACCCTCAAAGCATAGGTTACAACCCACCAATGCACAGAACACCAAGCAACAACACGTACAAGTACGCAATGTACAAACGCTTTGGTAATTAGTATAGTTTAAATGAGATGAATTTCTTTGATTCTTCTCTAGTTGATAAAATATAACAAAAATAATAGTTAACTAGGCAAACAAAACATCACTCTAATTGGATTCTAGTGGAGGTATTCGTAAACGTTGGACGCTAGCTCGCTAAGTGATCACGACGATAACGGAATTATGTATAAGATATTGGAATTGTGTTTGGTAGGATTTTACAGTTACAAATATAAATTAACTAGTATTATACCCGCGCGCTTCGCTGCGCAAACGCAGTTCTAAACAAACATGGCGGCATGTTGCAACTCGGCCACATTTCTCACTTTAAGCGTTACTAACCATACACACTTGTAAAGATTGGCTTTGTGTACAACAAACAACATATTGTTTTTCCAATCTTTGCATGTATTCGTTGGCGATATAGCATGATTGGAAAATTATGATCTTGTCAAAGTAATCTTGATCACTTGAGGGCTGAGGCGTATGTGTCGTGTATTGTCTCACCCTGCATATACCAATAGAGATTTAGGTGTTTTATAAGTTCCGTCAATTAGGTGGTATCAACGCAGTCCTAATTAAAGGTTAGAAGGTAGTAACCAGACAACACTAAGAAGAAATAAACGAACCTAAAAACCCATAGCAACCGATGGCGTTCAAACAAAAGACTTTGAATCGACCACCTGAACCGTAAGAAGATGAGAAACAACAAACCAATAAACCAAAAATGCTTTACACGATGATATACAAAAGCTGCAACTTTCATGTGACGACAATAATACATTTGGTGTTCCTAACAAAGTTACAGAGCTTATGAGAAGTCTACATATAATGGATTTATAAATAATGAGCAAATTTTAAACCAACGCCTACAACGGATTTCCACAAATGAGTGTTGTCTAATGATATATATATAACAACTTATGAGATTTACTTCTCATTGTCAACCTTGTATGATGTTTTTTAGATTAACTATATAATGTATAATTATAACACATTGGATCATTGAGATTGTGTCAGACAAACTTACCGTTGCCCATATTAGCTCCATTACCTTGCCACAAATTTGTACCGCTGGCTTCAAAAATCTTATTCTACTTAGCTTTTTGCAAGCAAACACAAAAATATTACAATGCATTTTATACAACCATTTTATCCCAATATCACCTCTAACGGCGTGTTTCGACGCTTCAAATCGAAATGCATATGCACATAACAAAATCATCAAATTTCGTGGCAGTGTCCTCAATGTATTCCAAACCGCCATCACCTACACTAAAAGAACCATTAACAGCTTAAACAACAGATAAGGGTAGCATATCAAAAGACCATAATTTGACTGTTGATTCCAATAACTATCTTCGACCTTTCACCTCTAAATCTGGTCAGACAATGAATATCATACACCAATTTAGATGCTCATATGAAGTTCATAAACAATTAGATATAAGAAGCATGTTTTGTTCAGTTATCCACATCCAGTATCATAAAATTTGTTGTAAGGAATAATAGCTAAATTCATTGGAATATATTAATAAAAACATTGAAGTGCAATTCAGATCATCTAATTCAACCCACAAAGTCAACAAAAATCCAAAATCAACAAAACCTAAACATGGATTTACTAATAAATATCGAACATAATTCAGAAACGTAACCCAAACGAAAAAAAGAAACGAAACTGATGATGATACCATATGTGTAACAATTCCACTAATCCCACTTGGTTAGAAAGGACCACACCTAATCCCATCCGTAATACATGCTCCCATGGATTTGCTAACAACAATGGATTCACTTGTCAAAAAAAAGAGTTATGGGTTAAAAAGGGGAAGACTTACGGCGTAAAGGAGACCGTTGGAGTACATCTGTGTGCGAAACCCATTAGATCCTCGATCATCGTCGTTGTCGGAGCCGCTGTGTAGGCTTGAGTTGTCGAACGACAATGGTTGATGGTGATCAATGGCACACATAATAGATTTTATAGAGAGAGAGAGATGGTGGATGAAAGCATCCGATTGAGCAAATGAAACTTTTTTATGCTTGATTGAGATAGAGAAGGAGCATGAGATAAAAGTAGAAGACAACTCTAACTCTTTGCAAAGATGAATGATAAATAACCCTTTATTCTCAAAAAAAATTACGATGTTGCCATTGAGGTTTGCAATAGTGATATTTGTGAGAGGAACAATTGCCTACCGGTGAACAGTGACGTTTTATTTCCAGGAAGGCGACAATGGTTGTTTGTGCGAGAGAGAGGGGAGAGGGATGAGCAGAGGTGGAGCGGGTGTTTTGTGTGTAGTGGCTGACGCGTTTTCACTGAGAGTCGGTTGTCTTTTAACAAGAGAATAATTGTTTTTAATCGAATGCTTTCATTAATTGAAAGATTACAATATTACAAGTACTCCCCCTCAGCCTGATCACTCTATGATTGTTTGTCTGAGAGAATGTTTCGAGTGATGAATAGAACAGTACAAGCACTGTTCTACTTATAGACAAATCTAAACCACTGATGATCTCAGCTGACGTCACCTAAGACAGTGACCTCTAACAGAATAACAACATAAAACATCTGTTAAATACAAACTACTGTTACATTGTAAAACACTGTAAGATAAACTGCTGTTGAGGAAAACTCTTATGGTCTTGTATCATCTGTTGGAGCCTAAGTGCTGCTGCCTCCAACAGACCTTTAGTCTTCAGCACTTTAGTCAGCAGTTGTTCTTCATCAGACCTTTGGTCAGCAGTTGTTCTCTAGCATTTGTTTATCTAACGGTCCTTTGCAGCAGCAGTTGTCTCCAACAGTTGTTGAGTACAGCAGATGTTAGGGTCAACAGTCTTTTGGGAGAAGTATCTTGTAAATGCTGTTTATTTCTAGGATCAACTGAGTAGTATATTTTGGCTTTCCAATCATCTGTTCTTCTCCAGGTCAGCAGACCCAACAATCTCCCCCTAGAACAGATGATGCCAAAACTAGACTTTATTCTTGATCTTTATTCCTCATCAGACTTTCTCTAATTTGACCTTTGAATTGTAACTCAAAGTTCAATGAGTAGAGGTCTTCAACATCTCTTTCAAGCTCAAGGTTTAGCAGTGTTTGGAGGTCATCTGCACACAGGCCATGTGCATCATCCATGCTATGTCTTTGAGCTTCTCCATTTGATCTGAGCAGAGTCAATTCATGGGTGTCTTTGTTGACCTTCCATTTTAGAATTTTTGAATCAGAGGATTTGCTGAGATGCACTTTTATTCTGGATGAGTTTGGTGATGGAGGTCTCCCAGTGAGTTTTCTGAGTTTTTCAGAAGTGGGATCAGAGAAATAGTATATTTGATTGAAGAGGCCCTCCTTTATAAAAGTATCAGCAAACTTCTTGTGATCTTCTTTAGACATTTCTTTCTTCTTTTTGAATTTTCTTCTTGCAGCAACAGATAGATCAGAAGTATCAAGTAGGCTGTCTAATGTAAAGGCCTGTTGAGGTCTCTTCATCAAGGGTTCATCAGCATAGACATGTTTTCTAGGCAAGGTAGGGTCTTTCTTCCTGTTTTCTTCTAATTTCTTGTAAGTTTCAACCAGCCTCAGCTCTGACCATCTTGCAACAGACTGCATCTCCCCATAGTCTGCAGCCACAATTTCTTGTCTCATTCTTCTGAATTTTAAGGCTCTGGCTGGATCTCTGCCTTTACTGAAATCTAGGGCAGAGACCTTAGTTGGGGGATTCTTGGCCAAGTCCTCAATTCTTATGAGTTCTTCTCTGAGAGCATGAGTGGTCCAGCCTGCAAACTGTTTCTTGTTTGCTTTGTAGGGCATGGTTGGCAAGATTTGTTCAAGAAGTGATTCCCTAACCTGCCTTTCCATGTCACTACTGAGAGGCATGGTAGACATGGAGTTACTCAGGGTCTTAGCAAAATCTTCAATCCTTCTCAGTTTGCTAAGCTCTGCTGAATGGATGCCCTGAGCACTCCCGTCATCTTTCCCTTTGCATTTCTCTTTGATGATAGCATCTGCCTGTTCAGCCTTGTATTTAAGATATGTGTCTATGTTTAGGGGAACAGGAAAATTTGGAAGAGATGGGAAAGATCTTTCAGATGGTTGTTCAGTATTGTAGAAGGATTGCATTTCCCCCTTGAGTAGATCAAGTTCAAGGGGATACTGAACAGCCAACGGTGTAATGGTTGGTGGTGGTCTATGTGATGTAAATTGTGAGGTGTGTGGTGAGAATGATGAAAGTGGAATGGCAGTTATGGGGGTAGATTGTGTGGTTGAAGTAGTAGGTGGTGATGTGTGAATGTTTTCATCCTATACAACAAAGGTAGATTTTCTCTTCCTTCTGTACAAGATTTTTGGTGATAGTGATGTTGCAGCAGTGGTTGTGTTAACATCTGTTGGCACTTTGGTAGAACCAGCAGATGTTTGGGATTTAGGTGGTGGAGTGGTTGTAGATGGTCTGTTGGTGGTTGTGGTGATAGGTTCGGATGTTGTGGTGGTATCAGTGGTTTTGGTGGCAGCAGTGGTTTTGGTAGCAGTGGTTTTGGTAGCAGTGGTTTTAGCAGCAAGTTTGGATGGTGGTTTTCTGACATGTTTGGCAGGTATTTTCTTCCTTTTAGAGGAACCCACATCTTCAACTTCTTGATGTTGTTCCTTTTTCAATTGTACCAAAAATTCTGCTTTAACTTCCAAAGTGTCAGCCCTCTTTTGCTTTTCCTCGGCAGCCTTTTCAGCCTTTTCATTAGCAAAGGTATCAACTTCCTTTGCTTTGCTGGTTTTAGCAGTTTCAGTAGCAACAGAGGTTCGAACAGTTGGTTGTTTTTGTTGTTGTTGTGGTGCTGTGTGAGTAGACCCTGGTTTGTTGGCAGACTTTGATTTTCCCTTTTGTGAGGGTGGACAACCAAAGGGATCTAGCTTTGGCAATCTATCTCTGCCACTCTCCCCCTTTTTGGCATCATCAGCAGTGAAGTCATCATCATCTTCATCTTTGAGAATTGTGGTAGGGGCAGAGCCAGTAGTCTTTAGCAGATGATCTTTGATGACTTTGATGTCTGCTTTTGTGTCGTTGAATCTAGCATCCACCATGTTCCTGATCACTTGCATATATGTTTCTTGAGTCTGATCAGCTAATCTTCTGTGAGCTATGATGATGGGAGAAACAGATTTCCATAGCTCATTAGCAAGATCAGCTGTGGATGGTTGACTCTTGGTAAGAGTAGCCAATGATCCCAATATTGTCTTGATATCTGATTTGATATCAGCAACAGAGGTTTCAATGGACTGTACTCTGGCTGTCAATTCTTGGTATTTTAACCCATCACCTAAGTTAATAGGATCATCTGGATTCCTACTAGTGGTAGTTGTAACTGGTTCAGTCCTAGGAGGTGTGTCCATAGGATGAGAACCAGATGCCCCTTTTTCTTGGTTCTGGGACTTCCAACTGATTTTGGGGACACTATAGTGGCCTCATCAGTTGTTGCCTTCAAGTAAGTCTTAGCTATGTAACCACTGTCCTGTTGTGAGACAATGGTCTCTACATCAGTAGTGGTTGTTTCACTTGAAAACTCACCTAGAGTGTCATTGAACTCTAGGGGTGTAACCTCCTCTTCTGCTTGTGGGATGGCTGATTGATTTTCCTCAGTCCCACTCACTTGTGGAGGTATACTCTCATTGATGGATGAAGGAGAGGAACTGGGATTTTCCTGAGTTTTATCAATAGCCACAAACAGAGGTTGCATGGTTTGAGGGACATATTTTGGTGAAGGTGGAGGAGTGAAAAGAGAATTAGCCCTGGGAGAGGGGCTTGTGAACATATGGCCAAGTGACTCATATGTATCATGATGTGTTTCCCTTTGGCTTACAACATGATCCTTTTGTGAGGATTCATGAGGAGTTTGTTCAGGTTGAGATATATCCATCTGTTGTGAGGAAGTAACAACAGTGGTTTCTTGTTGCTTTTGTGTTGCAACAGGGTTTTCCTCTGGTATCTCATCTTCCAAAAGCCCCCTTTTGGGTGTAGTGGTGGTTTTGTGGATGGACGTTTTCTTTTGGAGGTGGCTGGTGTGGGTTTCACAGCATTGGATGTAGTGCCATGATCACCAGGAGCAGTGGGCTCAACAATAGAGGTTTTGACAACAGTTGTTGTCTTGGTCCTCTTTGTTTGTGTTTTCGAAACTTTTGACACTTTTGATACTTTTTCTTGGGTAGTTGAACCCAGCATTCTTGTGAAAGTTTCATCAGTTAGACTCTTCATTTGAACAGACTCACCCTTTTTAAAATCTTTTTCTGGTAAAACCTTTTGAAGGATTACACTCAAAATTCTTGGGTAAATCAGAAAAGCATTATTAGACCCAAACTTTATGGCTTTCACATTTGATACTAAGTCCATAAACAGTCCCTGGGATAAATTGAAGTCAAAGTCTGACAACATAGCATAACCCAAGTACTGAATCCTCAGTGGGATTTCATTGAAGGAAGTGGACTTAGCAGAGACACAGAGAAGGAGGGTATGAAAGTAAAATTTCATGACTGGTGGGAAAAACTTTTTGAAAAGTGTTGACCCAGTCATTTTTGCATCATAACCTCTTTCCTGAAATCTGTGTGAAGCTCTGTCTTAGGGAAAGAGTCTTTACCTGACAGATCATTGAGTGAGAAGGTTGTGGATATCAGTTCAGGGGTAATGGCAATACTTGTCTCTCCAATTTTTGAGATAATGGATGTAGGCTTTTTGTCTTGAAGAAGAAGCTCAGCATTCTACCAAAATTCTTGGAGGGTATCAAGATGAATAGGAGCATCAGCGGTTAGGATTGTCAGGTATTTGGAGTTTAAGATGATGTCGATGGTGGAATGGAATGGAACGTTGTCATCTGTTTTTACCAGATATGGGAGATAATTGTGGGTGGCTTTTGCTTGAAGATTCATTGTAATGGATTCCGAGTGTGAGAGTGAGTGGAATTGGAGTAAGGGTTTGAGGATGAAGAAGGCGGTTTCAATATTTTGAATACAATAAGACAGTGTAACGTCTGTTGTGGTAAAACAGGGTTCTTATAGGCTCTGGTGAAACCGCTGATGTGGCCAAAACTCTACTTTTGGGAGCAGATGTGGCAAACATCTGATGGCCAACCATCTGGTGGTATACAGTTGTTGCCAAAGGTCTGATACAAACAGCTGTTGTTTTACCAAAGTGCTGATGCTAACAGCACTTGGATTTTTTTTATGTATATATAGATATATGTATATATGTATATATATAACAGGTTTGAAACAGATTTTTCAACCAATCAGTAGTTGTTTTATCTGAGCAGATGTTTGAAACAGATTTTTCAACCAATCAGTGGTTGTTTTATCTGATCAGATTTTTCAACCAAAATGCTATTTTTAAGGATGAATTTTTGATTTTCTGAAACATTTTAATGTTTTTATTTAAAACATTTTTGTTGTTTAGTCCATGTTTAGCATACCAATTCTAGAAATCAGATTTGTGAAAGTAGATGTGTCTAAAGCTTTTGTCAACACATCTGCCAACTGATCCTCTGTTGGAACATGGTGCAGAGAAATCAAACCTTTTTTATAGCTATCTCTGACAAAATGATGTCTGATGTCTATGTGCTTTGTGGTTAAGTGAGAAACTGGATTCTTGATGTTATTTTCAGCAGCTAGACTGTCCAACATGAGTGGAGTCTAAAGTGCAGTTATCCCAAAATCCAGCAGTTGATTTTGAAGCCACATGAGTTGGGTTGTGCAGCTTGCAGCAGCAATGTATTCAGCCTCAGCTGTTTAAATTGAAACAGCTGCTTGTTTTTTGCTTTGCCAAGAGACTAGGCATTCCCTAGAAACTGGCACCCTCCTGATGTAGACTTCCTTGTGGTGTGGCAGCCAGCAAAATCACTATCTGAATAACCTGAAAGCTCAATGTTTCCATTAGCAGGATACCAGATACCAAGTGTGGGAGCACCTTTTAGGTATCTGAATATCCTTTTCACAGCAATAAGGTTTGACTTTCTGGGTGAAGCCTGGGATCTTGCACAAACACAAGTGGCAAACATAATGTCTGGCCTAGATGCAGTTAAGTACAATAAAGACCCAATCATGCATCTGTAATGTGTCTGGTCAACCAGTTCATCCTTGTCATCAATAGTGAGTAGCTTGACTGTACTCATGGGTGTACTACATGACTTACAGTCATTCATCTCAAATCTAGTTAACAATTTTTTTACATATTTGTTTTGATGAATGAATGTGCCATTTTGCAGCTGCTTCACTTGGAGACCAAGGAAGCACTGAAGTTCACCCATAGCACTCATTTCAAACTCTGCTGTCATGAGTTCCCTAAACTCTTCACACATTTTGTTACATGTGGATCCAAAAATGATGTCATCCACATATTGTAACGCCCCAAAACCCGAATTTTAATTTTAGTAGTATGTTTTAGTATGTTATGGCATGGGGTGAAATAACTAAGCACCTATTCTAGTTAGATACACAAGTTATGTAGAATTTAAGAGGTTTGAGTCAATGTTGGAAGGGTATCAAACTAGAAGGGCTTATGTTGGGGAGAACCAAACTTACACACACAATCCACCCTTGGTGGGATATAACATACGAGACACACACACACTTCAGGAGAATGTGTGTGTGTTGTGTGTGTCTTGTGAATACTCTCTACCTCCATATGATCAAGGGGAAAGGAAATTGCATGTAGGATCTGAGAATTGAGAGGTGTTCATCACCTTCTAAGCACCAAGTAAGTATCCATTCTCTCTTATGAAACCTCTTGGTTGAAGTTATTGGTGGGTTTTGGATGAACCAACCCTAAATTGGGTAAATTGTAAGCACTAGATGGCTAAATTCATGTTTTGATGCACTAATCTAGTGTCATCAATGATTTTGGTAATCTCTAGTGGCATTTGAATTAGGGTTCATGTTCAAGGAAAATGGGGGTTTTTACCCATGATCATCCTTGAACAAAATTGATAGATAGAATGAAAGAATTTATATTTTTGCTATGTTGATATCTATTGAAAGAAGGGTATGTGATGTAGGTAAATAATATGATGATTGATGTTATGAGTTGTGGAAGTAGGCATGAAATACATGTACATTGAGCTTAGAATGTTGTACGCACACCATGTGTTTGATGAAATGTCTAGATGAACTTGCATGCAAGTATTTGATGGAAATGAATGGAATATGATGATTTTAGGAAGTTAATATGAAGGATGTGTTTTGATGGAAACCATGTGTGAATTATAATGGATTGTATGTAGGTATGTATGTATGCACATAAGTGATCTTGTGGTTGTATATGTGTTCTATAATGTGCGAATTTGTATGCAAGACTCGACAAGTATGAAAGTAATGTGATAGTTGGTGCAAGTGATAGTAGGTTAACATGGGGATTCCGTCTTAGGGAGAGATCATGTGGGAAATAGTTGATTGTATGAATTAGTAAGAAGTACGCATTAGTAGTATGTACACTATGCTTAAATATTATGATGTACACGATGTGTTGATTAATTCGTGTGACGAATGATCTTGTATCTTAAACGAGATGTGAATATGATCTCTATGGTGAATCTTGTATGATCTAGTACATCAATATGGACATATGTTTTTAAGTAGGATGTTGGCATAGTTGGAAGTTGACTTTCTGGAAAGTCAACAATGTAGAATAACATGGTTAGGCTCCCAAACTTGGTTGTGTGATTAGAACACTATGCGACGCATAATATGTTAGAACTATGAGACATATATGATAGTAAGTGGTATTACATGATGTGAGAATAAATGTGGTTGTGAATGTATGTTCTAGACATGATAGAAGTTGACTAATGAAAGTCAATGTGAGATTTGATTAAGAATGGTTGTTAGTGTAATATGATCACGTATGCTAACAATGATGTGAACATGGTGATATGAAAGGATAGGAATAATGGACTCAAGCATGGGAAGATAATGGGTCAAGACGGAACAATTAAACACACATGAACTTGGAGGACTTGAGGTAAGTGATTCCTAGCCCAACTAGAATAATGAATTTATACATGTTTATATGTGAGAAAGTAGAACGGGAATCAAGGAATGATGGCACATTAGATATAGTGCCATAAGTCATTTTGCGGAGATTATAATGGATGAAACGCAGCTTTGGACGGATCGGTGTGGATGGGTCAAGAAGGGGTGGAAAGAAGAAGCAAAAGAAGGAAATGTGCAGGGTCCACCGTAAGGTACGGTGGCACCGTACCTTACGGTAGCCCCTGCAACCTTCCTTCCCACCGTAAGGCAGTAGAGAACTGCCGTGGGTTTTTGGGATCCACCGTAAGGTACGGTGGCACCGTACCTTACGGTGGCCCCTGGGAAGAAATGTTAATTTCTAGCTATTTTTGATGTTTTGCTTATGCGTGCGACCCGTAATTGCGTTTAACGCACCAATTAACATTGTTGGACCTTGTGTGGGACTTTGTAAGTGTGTAGCATGTAATAGTAACGTTGGGTTGTAAAACATGATCATAGTACGGAATGATACAAGTGCATGTAGTTTAATTGATACGATGTTGATGTTATCAAATATTGGCAAGTAGATTGTCATGCTTGTGTAGGATGAAAATGTGATGTATACATGAGTGCTCATACTCGGGTTTGAGTGAGAGTATCATGTACGTAAGGGTTAGTAACTATGCGTAGATTGAGTATAGCATCAAATGCGGTAAGTAGGTTACCATGATTATGTAGACTGTAGATGTGATGTACATATGGGTTCTCATGCTCGGGTTAGAGGGAGAGAGTTTCTTGTATGTATGGTGGTATCATAGGCGGAAATTGTATGCTTGTATATGTGGTAGAATTATATGAAGGAATTGTATACTCGTATAAATGGTGGTATTATAGGTAGAAGTTGTATACTCGTACGTATTGTAGAATTATGCGAACAAATTGTATGCTTGTAAGCATTGTGGTATTACATGTAGGAGTTTATGCTAGTATATAGTATGGTGTTGTAGGTGGAGGTATATGCTTGTATGAGTTGTAGCATTTCACGTGGGAGATTATACTTGTATGTATTGTAGAATTGCATGTAGGGGATCATATCCTTGGATGTGTATATATATATATATATGTATATATTGCGAGGATAATAACCCTTGTTATGAGAATGATAAGAGACGCAGGTATGTAAGTACAATTGTAAGAAACATGGAGGTTCGGATCGGGGTAACCCACCCGAACTTGAGAGAAGGATTTTTAGACAGGACCACAGAGTATTGTGGGATGTTACTTCGTGTCACGAGTAGATTACATGAGGTCACTCATTGAACTAACGTACTGGTTATGTGGTGGATGCAGGTTGTCTGGTTTACCTAATAAACCAAGGGAAGGATGGAGATCGAGCGAGGAGGCGGATTGTACGCGGTCACGGATACATAACTAATAGAGTTGAGTCACGCTGAATGTATTATGAAATAATTTAAGATGTAACACCAAAATCCTTAGTAGAACCGGTTTTCTAAACGATTAAGCTTGTTTTATAAATGAATTTTTCGGTTGGTATTTTTCCGCTGCGAGTTTTCTGTAAAACAGATTTAGGGTGTTACAAGTTGGTATCAGAGCCCTGGTTTGAGTGAAATCTAGTACAAGAAAGTACGTACTCGAACTCAAACTTGTGTGCTCCTGAATGAAATGACCCGTACAATCCAAGGCTCGATCAAGACCCAAAGGTAGAATTTAATATTAACTCACATGACATGTTAAAAGCTAATTGTGGTGTTAATGTTAAGGTGAGCTTTTGTGGATAATGAAGAGATCTCAAGGACACGATCCAAGATAGATCGCGGAAGTTGTAGATAAGATGTGACAATCACAGGTACGTGATAATTGACTATTTATACCGGGGGAGGAAAATCCTCAGGGATGGTAGAACAGAGAAGGAAATTGAAATGTGGCACGAAGCTGAAAACCAGTCCCCAGACATAAGGTAATGATTACATGAAGGCACGTGGATAACATGTGGACTGTACACCTGGCCAGTGCACAAGAAACATGCGACACACGTGAGACCATGAGAATCATTACAGGTATGCTCGGTGGAATTGGAAAGTAAGTAGTCGTGTGGGTGAGTAGTTGGAATGAAAAGCTTGAGTCCGTACAAGGCTTTGTTAAGCTTGTAGACATAATCAGGATGGAATGTGTCTTCAAAACTGTGACGCCCATACCCAGATAAGGATGCACCATACACAATTGATACCAACTTACAAGGGGAATGCTTACTTTATTAACATAAAGTGGATACAAAGCTTGATCAACTATTCTTAGCCGGAGATATACTTTTCCATTGACTCTACATAACTTTATCAAGCTATTTTTATCTAGAGTTATAGTCTTCCACCAAATCAAGCGAACTTGTATGTCCTATTCCACTGGTCACATAGTTCCAAGTTAAACAGCATGCGCAAGAACTAGTCATCACTACCTGTGACACATGCTTAAAAAGGACGTCAGACAATGCTGGTGAGTTCATGAATATACACAAGTTATAAAACACATTCATTTATCATTCATGACTTGTATCTGCCCATGTCACTATAATCTTTCCGCCACGCCCGGCACCCACGCATGGGCCCTCGTGACGGTGTCAACAAGACTTCAAACATCATACAGTCAATGCCCACTATACCCTAGATATAGTACCGACAAATCCTGCCGTAGCAGCACGTATAAGGGACCACAAATATCGTGTGTATGTGTGATTAGATTATACACATGCGTACTAACAGTCATGAGTGTAATATTAACAATTACCAGTTTGGACAAGCATGCTCACATTTGAAAACATTCATAGAACTCACCTGTTTCACAGTTGCTTAACACTTGCTATTCCAATCGGGTACTACCTCAGGGTCCTGATACAATGACATCACCCTAGGTTAGGTAATGGTTCACCTAACTAGTTATTATCATGGTTGGATATTGGTTAACGTTGCCTTGTTTAAGCATGGGTGATCAGTCCATGCCTAACAAAGGCTAGGCTATCCAATACCCTCCCCTAATAATAATCCTAATATCTAAAAATAATAATACTAAACTACTACTAATAACACCAATAATAATAATTGACAACATAACTTAGATGAGAACATACCTCAAACTATCTACGACACGTTGATGTAGAGTCTCCCTACTCGTGCTCCTACTCGTACTTCAAAAACGACTATTAACAACACCCAATAGGTTTCACTATTGATAGCTTAGTTACACGAAACTCGTACTTGCTACTCGACTATATATCGTGACTGTAGTTCCCACTAACTGACTACATGTCGTACTGAATATTTATCATCATCACCACCAAAGCTTAATGCAATCACTACCGTATTTCAATATGTATGTATGTATCCTTACTAATACTCTGTATAAATCGTGATTGATGTATTTGTACCAACTTATAGTCGGCACAATTTTAATAGGTGGCAACTAATATGAATGGTGGTAAACTAGTATGCAACGTGGCTGTTTACAAAAATAGATGGCACAGATGACAATTCTAATAGTTGTTTTTCTTATTATTATTTCCTTTTCCAACTTACTCACTAAGAATCCTTAAATATGATATTTAAGGGATTAATTACTTATATATGTACGTAGATATCATACAACAAATATTTGATTTCAATCTATATATTATCAAATAATTATTATCTATACAAACTTTTTAGCATAACTATTATTTTTATTTTACTTTACATACGTAAACATAATAAATATATTTATTATATTCATTATTATATATTAATTACTATTGCCATATAATTAATTAAACTTAATTCTCGTTTTTCTCGTATAACTTTTAAACTATAATGTTTTATTACATTTCGAATACACTGTTCAGACGAGCTAATTTTTATCTACGCTTTGATCTAAGTTAAATTATAAGCTGAGTAGGGTCAAAATATAATACATTCTATTAGTATTACTAAGCGGTCTCTTATAATACTAAGGGCTCGACTCGATCACACATCTCGAATATAAGTCATGCTACCCAACACTAAACAATATAAGTTACATAAATATTTTTATTTTATTTGATCACAAAACGGGTTGTTACAGCTCTCCCCACCTTATAGAAATTTCGTCCGCGAAATTTAGGTGAAGCGATACGAGTATCTCTGTTTCATCTCATATTCTTTCTCCCATGCCTCTTTAGGTTCTCTCCTTGCATCCCACTTAAATCGTACTAGAGGGAACTATCTATTTCTTAATATCCTTACTTGCCGATCTATAGTTTGGATTGGGCGTTCCGTGAAGTTCAAGTTGTAAATCTAGACCTCTTGCGAGAGCATCTTAAATGAGTCATCTGCCA
Organism: Ambrosia artemisiifolia; assembly: GCA_032199755.1. NCBI lineage: Eukaryota > Viridiplantae > Streptophyta > Magnoliopsida > Asterales > Asteraceae > Ambrosia > Ambrosia artemisiifolia. The sequence goes on from CM063521.1 coordinate 31,490,569, forward strand.
GACATTTTATTAGGTTGAAACGTGTCATGTATTCCTTGTAACTCTTCTGGCAGTTTCAATTTATATGCTATTGGGCTAATTCTTTCAATTATCTTAAATGGTCAAATATACCATGGACTTAATTTTCCTTCCTTCTTAAATCGAATAATGTCTTTCCAAGGCGAGACCTGAATTAGTACCGTATCACCTACATGGAATTCTAATGGTACCTTCTTTTGTCGTCATAATGTTTTTCTCTATCTCTCACAACTTCTTATTTATTCTCGTATTTGTATGATCTTATTAATTTGTAGTTACCTTAATAATATCGGGACCTGCTAAGGGATGGCTTTAGGTACTCCATGATGGGTGACCATTTCCTTGACATATTCCATGTATATTTTCCCATCTTATAATCTCCCCGCATTAAGAAGAAGTGAGCAGTCTTAGTTAATTCATCTACTATAACCCAGATGGTATCATGTCCAGACTTAATTCATGGAACTTTAGTAATGAAATCCTATTGTTATCATCTTTCATATATCCATTCAGGGATATCGGGTTATACTAAATATCATGAAGGCTTTTGATGTTCTATTTAACCCGTAGGAAAGTCAGGTATTTGCATATACTCTTACTGATGAAGCATACTTATATCTATGTGATTCTTACGTCACTTTATACCTTAGCCTTCTCCAATAGGTATTCAAATCCTATTGTGTAATCTTAATATTTCATTTTATCACTTAGCAACTTAAGAATGGTATCATATGCCTACGTTTCCTTTCTTGGAATAGATGAGAATTATGAAGGTGATTACTAAGTGAATGGGTATGGTTCACAAGCTTGGTTTATAAGGTTCATAAAGGTGTTTAATGCATTAGTGAGGTCAAAAAGCATCACTGGAAACTTGTAATGACCATGCCTTATCCTAAAGGTAGTCTTCCTATCTCACCTTCAACTGATGGTATCCAGACCTTAAGTCTATCTTTGATTTTGAGAGGTAACTTGTATCTGGTAACTGATCAAACATATCATCAATCCTTAGGAGTGGGTATCGATTCTTTATTGTGATCCTGTCTAGTTACAATTAATCCACATTCTCACTGAACCATCTTTCTTTTAATAGAGAATAGGTGCTTCCTATGGTGACGTGCTAGGAAGTATAAATCCTTTGTCCAATAATTCCTAGAGTTGGTTTCTCAACTCTTTCATCTCAGTCAGGGCAAGGTCATACGGGGCTTTAGCAATAGGGGTTGCTCCTGGAGTCACGTCAACTCTAGATTCAATTTGCCTATCATGTGGTTGTCGAGATCTTTAGGGAATACTTCAGAAAATTCGGATACTATTGGTATCTCTTTGAGTTTCTTTTCTTCCTTAGTTCCCAAAGCATACACTAGATAAGCTGGATGGCCCTTCCGAATACACTTAGATGCTTTCATCTGGTAATAACACCTATGGTTTTACTAGGCTTTTCCCCATTAATTATCAAAGATCTTTAAGATCCTTAATTTGACTGCTTCCTAACGCTCAATATCTGAGCTTGACACTTAGCTAACCCATCCATCCCCATTACTACATTAAATTCTCCAAGTTTCAATGGAAACAAGTTTGTGGGTATCGAGGTATTACTAACCAAGATAATGCAATCCTTAATAACATTTCCAATTTCTTCTTCCATTCTATCTGCTAGTTCTGCTATAATGGTTTATCTAATTTTACAGAGAATCTAATTAAATCAAAACTCTAAATTGTTCAGATGTAAAACTTCTATCTGCACTAGTACCAACATATAAGATTTTTTTTGAAGGAATATACCCATTATTATGTCAGGGTTTCTACGACCTCCTCGGTATGGAAACAAAAAGCTTTCCTTCTTGCTCTAGTAAATCATTCCTTCTATTGTTTCTCAGGGCAATCATCCTTAAAATACCATGTCTCCCTCTCTACATTCAAAACACCTATAGGGTTTTTCCATAGTCACGATGGGTGTGTCCACAGTCTTATAATTTCTACTTACTAACTCGTGACATGGATCTAAATGTTCTTTTCTACATATCAGACACTAAGGTAGGGTCCACATTGCCTCCGAACATCTCACCAATGAATTTCCTATTCTTTTGATGATTATTCCAATTTATAAAGGAATGATATGGGGTTTTCTATTACTAGATCGGTGGCGATGGTTGCCCGACGTCTACCATCTCAGATTATATAGTTGGTTTTATTAAGGACATGCGGTATGTTATAGGTACTCCCCGAATAAATATAATAACATGGTTTAGTTGCAAGGAACTAGTCAAGATCTCTTGGTGATATGTTCATGGAATGTCTTATTCCCAAGCTCAAGATACATAAACTTATTTTCAGTTTGTTAATTTCCTTGGAGGGTATAAGTATTAAGTAAACGATCCTAATAATACCTTCCAGGTTAAACTATCTGTCAAATCGTTGCCTCGGGTTTGTTTCTATATCCTCCATCAAAATGATTCCCCAACTTTAAACGCATGAACAACAACATAACTCTGTCCATTTCGAGGCAATTGCTTATTTCCAAAATAGTTTCCATCAGATACAATAGGTCATCCTGTACTCTGAAGTTTTTGTCTCTGTATGTTAGGGAGGATTTCGCGACTCGGATGGCTATTCGATTGATCGAGTTATGGCCTAATTTTACTAGTTTGGCATGACATGCGGGGTCAACATGTGGGCAAGGATAATAATTAATATTAATGGATGGTTCAGTCGACATTTTCTAAGTTTCCAAGAAAATACTACTTCAGTATTTTACACGTGTAAAAGCAACTACACTGTGACGCCCATACCCAGATAAGGATGCACCATACACAATTGATACCAACTTACAAGGGGAATGCTTACTTTATTAACATAAAGTGGATACAAAGCTTAATCAACTATTCTTAGCCGGAGATATACTTTTCCATTGACTCTACATAACTTTATCAAGCTATTTTTATCTAGAGTTATAGTCTTCCACCAAATCAAGCGAACTTGTATGTCCTATTCCACTAGTCACATAGTTCCAAGCTAAACAGCATGCGCAAGAACTAGAAATCACTACCTGTGACACATGCTTAAAAGGACGTCAGACAATGCTGGTGAGTTCATGAATATACACAAGTTATAAAACACATTCATTTATCATTCATGACTTGTATCTGCCCATGTCACTATAATCTTTCCGCCACGCCCGGCACCCACGCATGGGCCCTCGTGACGGTGTCAACAAGACTTCAAACATCATACAGTCAATGCCCACTATACCCTAGATATAGTACCGACAAATCCTGCCGTAGCAGCACGTATAAGGGACCACAAATATCGTATGTATGTGTGATTAGATTATACACATGCGTACTAACAGTCATGAGTGTAATATTAACAATTACCAGTTTGGACAAGCATGCTCACATTTGAAAACATTCATAGAACTCACCTGTTTCACAGTTACTTAACACTTGCTATTCCAATCGGGTACTACCTCAGGGTCCTGATACAATGACATCACCCTAGGTTAGGTAATGGTTCACCTAACTAGTTATTATCATGGTTGGATATTGGTTAATGTTGCCTTGTTTAAGCATGGGTGATCAGTCCATGCCTAACAAAGGCTAGGCTATCCAATACCCTCCCCTAATAATAATCCTAATATCTAAAAATAATAATACTAAACTACTACTAATAACACCAATAATAATAATTGACAACATAACTTAGATGAGAACATACCTCAAACTATCTACGACACGTTGATATAGAGTCTCCCTACTCGTGCTCCTACTCGTACTCCAAAAACGACTATTAACAATACCCAATAGGTTTCACTATTGATAACTTAGTTACACGAAACTCGTACTTGCTACTCGACTATATATCGCGACTGTAGTTCCCACTAACTGACTACATGTCGTACTGAATATTTACCATCATCACCACCAAAGCTTAATGCAATCACTACCGTATTTCAATATGTATGTATGTATCCTTACTAATACTCTGTATAAATCGTGATTGATGTATTTGTACCAACTTATAGTCGGCACAATTTTAATAGGTGGCAACTAATATGAATGGTGGTAAACTAGTATGCAACGTGGCTGTTTACAAAAATAGATGGCACATGATGACAATTCTAATAGTTGTTTTTCTTATTATTATTTCCTTTTCCAACTTACTCACTAAGAATCCTTAAATATGATATTTAAGGGATTAATTACTTATATATGTACGTAGATATCATACAACAAATATTTGATTTCAATCTATATATTATCAAATAATTATTATCTATACAAACTTCAAATAATTATTATCTATACAAACTTTTTAGCATAACTATTATTTTTATTTTACTTTACATACGTAAACATAATAAATATATTTATTATATTCATTATTATATATTAATTACTATTGCCATATAATTAATTAAACTTAATTCTCGTTTTTCTCGTATAACTTTTAAACTATAATGTTTTATTACATTTCGAATACACTGTTCAGACGAGCTAATTTTTATCTACGCTTTGATCTAAGTTAAATTAAAAGCTAAGTAGGGTCAAAATATAATACATTCTATTAGTATTACTAAGCGGTCTCTTATAATACTAAGGGCTCGACTCGGTCACACATCTCGAATATAAGTCATGCTACCCAACACTAAACAATATAAGTTACATAAATATTTTTATTTTATTTGATCACAAAACGGGGTGTTACAAAAACCAGGTGGTTGACAAGAAGCCATATAGGAATGCACATTTGATGTCCATCAGATACACCTTGATGTTGTGGTTGACAGCAAAGGCTAGGAAGAGTCTGATAGTTTCTAACCTGGCTACAGTAGCAAAGGTTCGTCATAGTCTATCCCCTCTTCTTGTCTGAAGCCTTGAACCACAAGCCTGGCTTTATTCTTGACAACTATACCCCTTTCATCAGTTTTGTTTTTGAAGACCCACTTTGTGCCAATTGGACAAACATCCTTAGGTAGTGGTACAAGTTCCCATACCTGTTGTCTTTTAAACTGAAGGAGCTCTTCCTGCATAGCTTCTACCCAACTGTTGTCTTTTTGTGCCTCTTGGTACTTGACAGGTTGTGTGAGAGATAGAAAGCCTGCAAAAAGACAGATATTTGAGGACTGGCTTCTTGTGAGCACACCCTCTCTAATGTTGCCAATGATTTGATCTGGTGGATGAGCTCTTAGGTAGATTAGATCTCCCTGATATGGTATGATGGCATTTTGATGTGAAGGACAGAGGTTTGGTGACTCTGTTGATGTAACATCTGTTTGCACTTCTGTAGTGCCTACAGATGTTTGAAATGGAGGTGGCGGAATGGGTCCAAGTGGTGTAAAACTGGACTGACTTTTGTCAACAGATGATTGAGCAGTGGATGTAATAGGTGAAGCAGTGGTTTGAGGGTAAGACTGGCCAACAGTGGCTGACTCAGCTGTGACAGAGTTTTGACAGGTGTTTTGAACAGCTGCTTCCTCTGATGCAGAATAGACTTGATAGTGATTTGGAATCACAACATCTGTTCTGTAGTCTTGTTGTGGAGATTGTGAAATACCTGCATTGTTAGTTTTGACAGTAATTTCTTCAAATTTGAATTTATCTAAATCAAACAACTCAGCAGGATTTGCTGGGATTTTTAAGGATGAAAGTTCATTGAACTTTACATTAAGAGTTTCTTCTATTGTCTTGGTCCTTGTGTAACACTTTATAGGCCTTGGCAGTAGAAGAATATCCCAGAAAATATCCACAATCTACTTTGGCTGCAAATTTTGAAATGGAATCTTTAAGATTTAAAATGAAACATGGGCAGCTAAAGATTTTGAAAAATGAGATTAATGGTTTGATTTTGAACAAAATTTCATAAGCAGTCTTTTGATGTCTTAGGTTGATCAAAACTCTGTTTTGAACATAGCAAGCAGTGTTTACATCTTCTGCCCAGAAGGACAGTGGCAAACCAGAATCTGCTAGCATGGTTCTTGCAGCTTCAATAAGAGTTCTATTTTTCCTCTCAACCACCCCATTTTGCTCTGGTGTTCTTGGGATGCTGTACTGCCTCACAATCCCTTTTGACACACAGAAATCATCCAACTCCTTATTTTTAAACTCTGTTCCATTGTCACTTCTAAAGACTTTTACTGGCAAGTCATATTGTTTTTCAACTTTGGTGACAAAGTCCTTCAAGATACCTGCAGTCTCATCCTTAGAGTGTAAAAAGTAAGTCCATGTAAACCTAGAAAAATCATCAACTATGACAAGACAGAATCTCTTTCTTCTTAGACTCATGACTTTAACTGGGCCAAACAAGTCCATGTGCAACAGTTGTAGACATTGACTTGTTTTGGACTCATTAATAGATTTGTAAGAGCTTTTATGTTGTTTTCCTTTTAAGCAGGAAACACAATGCTCATCACATTTGAATTATTTTGATGGTAAACCTCCGACAAGGCTTTGTTTGGAGAGTGAGTTGATAGTTTGAAGGTTGGTATGACCCAGTCTCCTATTTCACAATTATGTCTCCTTTGTGGAGGCAGCAGAAAACAGACAGACATTTGCCATAGGATTGTCCTTCAACATATCAACTACATACACATTGCCACTCCTATGAGCAACAAGTTGTGCTTTGCTCTCAGCAATGATGGTGTTAATCTTTTCAACCACTTCTGGTCCAACAATCTTACATGTCTTCTTAGTGAAGAATGACCCATATCCTTTGTCACTCATTTGTGAGACACTAAGTAGATTAAACTTTAGATTTTCAATTAGATTAACATTTTCAAACTTTAGTCTCCCTGCTTGAACAGTTCCAAAACCCAAAACTTTACCTTTTGAATCATTACCAAAGGATATATCACCCCCTCCATGAGCAAGAAAATCCAGAAGAAGGGCTCTACATCCAGTCATGTGCCTGGAGCCTCCACTATCTACATACCATAAACTATCTAAGCAAGCAGAAGCTCCCTGCACATCAGTAAAGAATTAGTTTTGGTGAGTGTCCAAAGCCAAATTGGCTTTGGATGGGTTCTCAGACTTTTCAGCCTCAAGTTTAGGAGAATGATTAGTGGTTTGAACTAGCTTTTGGACTAAGTTCAACAACTGTTGTTGACCATTTGCTAGTGCTTGTATGTCAACACTTGGTCCAACAGATGTTTGATCATTTCCTATCAGATGTTGATAACCATGAGGATGTCTGTTCACTCTAGGTTTTGAAGGCCTTTTGGGCTCTTCATAAACATGTGGCAGACGATGACAAGTTGGTTGTCCATGTCCCCTTGGGAACCTGTTAGCTGGTGGAACATCTGTTACCTGAACATCTCTGGGAGCAGAGTTTTTGTTCAGATTTTTGGTAACAGCTGTTTGGACTGGTTCGAAAGTCTGTTTGGGTTTTCCTTTTGAAGTACTAACCATTTGACTTTCCAGAGTTTTTGAAGTCTGTTTGGGTTTTCTTTTGTTTTGTGATTCTTTCTCTTAAAGATTAAACATTCTTTGATTTTAGAATCACTTAAACTTGTTCCTTTGTTGATATCATATGCTTTTAGAAGAAAACAGTTTTTAGTAACATGATTCTTCTTTTCACAAAAATCACAAAACAAGTTGTCTTTTGATTTCCCTTTTTCTTTCTTCTTTTCAACAGATGTTTGATCATCTGTTGGAAGATCTTTCAAGGGAATGATTTTATCCTGTGGTGCCTTTTTACCATCAGGGGTTTTGAAGGTCATTGGTTTGAAATTTTCAAAGACATCACACTCATCTGACCAGGTTGGTTTGAATTGGTATTTTTCAATCTCATCAAATGAGGGTGTACCTTCCAATTTTTCAAGAATGATTTTTTTGCCATTGGGTTCAGTTACCTTGATTTCTTGACCTTTTGAATTAGTTGGGATGACTTCAACCAACTGTGGTTCTTTTTTGTCAGTGGTTTGTGAACCTTGAGCAGTGGTTTCTTTAAAACCAAAGCCAAATTTCACATGACTTTTAGACTGTTGGTTAACAATCATCTAAAACCTTTAGATGATTCCACCCATTTTTGACATTCAACCTGGGTGGATTCAAGCTCCTTCTTACAACTTTGATATTTGGTTATCATAGTTTGAAGCTGGTCTTTGGTTATGCTTGCTTCATGTTTTAAACTGCTTATTTCATATTCTTTTTCAGTCAAATTTGATTTTAATTCTTTTGAAATTTTCTCAAATTTAACTTCATCATCTAAAATTTTCTTCCTAAGGTTTTCATTTACCTCTTTAATGTTAGCAAATGCTATTACACATTTGTCAGAACACAAATCTTTAAGGATTTGAGGAGATACCTTAGCAGCAGCCATCAATGCACAATCACACTTGCACTCACAGTCATCAGATGCACCCCAGGGATCTGAGAGACTCACAACCTCTTCTTCAGATTTTTCACCTGCAACTACCTCATCAACAATATCATCAGTCATAACAACAGATTCAGTTACCACCTCTTCAGACTCAACCTCTTCTACCATAGCCATGAAACAGAAATTTTCTGGTTCATTTTCAGCTTTGGCAACTAGTGCAAAATTTTCATCTGTCAACTCATCTGGTAGACTGCTCCAATCAACAAAGCCTTGTGTGAAGAAACTCTGTTGACTGGTCTCTGCAGGAGCAGAGGGTGGAGCAGCAGTCATTGGCACATGTGCCTGAGCAACAGGTGTTTGTACATAGTGGATATGAGGAACAGTGGTTTGGACATACTGGACAGGAACAGTGTTTGAGGACTGTGCAAAATGGGCAGTGTTTTGCACATTTGGTCCAGGGGTATTATGGGAAACTTGATAAGTGTCGGTCTGTGGCCTTTGATTTGGATAGGTAATCATAGGTGTACCATGTTGACTCCTACATTCCCTAGCAAAATGACCAAGTCTCTGACATTTATAACACTTTATCTTTGATTTATCCAACCCCACTTTTGACCTGCCAGTTAACCCTAGAAACCTTTTCCCAGTTTTCTTGTAAAAATTGTTAGTTCTTACACTGAGAAGGGCCAATTGGTGCATAATGTCCATTTCTTCCAAATCATCAGAGTCAAAGTATTTTAAGTCATCATACTCAAAGGATATGTTATCAGATGCCTGGATATCACCACCACTTGCTGTAAAAGCATAGTTTGGTGAATAAGAGTCAGAGTTAAAACCTGAGTTAAAACCTAAAGTTATGTCAATAAAATGATCATAACTCTGATCCTTACTATTACCAGGCACCTCATCATGACCTAGAAGTGCTGTATTACCAAATACATAGTCATCAGACACTTTTCCAGAGTCCTGGAGCTTCCTTTTCTGGTTAAGCTCTCTTTCATAGGTCAAGAGCTTACCATGAAGCTGGGTCAGTGATAGGTCCTTGAATCCAATTGAGTTTCTCATAACTATAGTAATAGTGTCCCATTTATCTGGTAGTGATCTTAAAAACCTATGGTTCAAAGTTGAATGAGGGTAAGTTAGACCAACAAGTTTTAGTTCACTAATGAGACAGTTAAACCTCTCAAATTGTTGAGTTAATGACTCTCCCTTAACATGACTGAATGTTTCATATTGTTGGTTAAGTATTTCACGGTTGTTTTCAATAACCTCTTCAGTTCCACCAAATTGTTCTTTCAGTGCATCCCACAACTCCTTTGCACTGTTACAGTGTAACAGCCCAGCATAGATATCATTTGGTAGAGCCATGGCCACAATACTGAAGGCCTTGGCATCTAACTCAATCTTTTGGAAATCCTGGTTGGAGTAGTTTTCAAGTTTCTTAGGCTTCTGAACCTTGGGATCTCTGGTGCTCGGCACCATCGGAACATGTGGTCCGAAGATAACCGACTTCCAACATCCAGTGTTCTGTTGAGCTAGAACATGGCTCATCTGACGTTGCCAGATATTGTATTCAGATCTGACAAGCATCGGTGGCTTGTTGTTCGTGCCAGTGTTGTGTGGATCGTGATTGATTGAAGCCATTCTCTGATTTTACGAAAACAAAGTCTGTTTACAAACGGTTGAATCGAAAATAAACTATTACTCTATTTTCAATCCGACAAACAAACGATATCAATAATTGTGAGCTGATCTGTTTATATTAAATTGATTGGTTAGATCGAATTTAATTGACCAAGCTCTGATACCAATTGTTAGGATCTGAGTTTGATTGTTTTGATTTGTTTATATAAAAGATGTGATGAATGAAGTGAATATAAATGGAAAGTGCAGCGGAATGATAAACTATAAATCAAAACAAGAGAATAATTGTTTTTAATCGAATGCTTTCATTAATTGAAAGATTACAATATTACAAGTACTCCCCCTCAGCCTGATCACTCTATGATTGTTTGTCTGAGAGAATGTTTCGAGTGATGAATAGAACAGTACAAGCACTGTTCTATTTATAGACAAATCTAAACCACTGATGATCTCAGCTGACGTCACCTAAGACAGTGACCTCTAACAGAATAACAACATAAAACATCTGTTAAATACAAACTACTGTAACATTGTAAAACACTGTAAGGTAAACTGTTGTTGAGGAAAACTCTTATGGTCTTGTATCATCTGTTGGAGCCTAAGTGCTGCTGGCTCCAACAGACCTTTAGTCTTCAGCACTTTAGTCAGCAGTTGTTCTTCGTCAGACCTTTAGTCAGCAGTTGTTCTCTAGCAGTTGTTTATCTAACGGTCCTTTGCAGCAGCAGTTGTTTCCAACAGTTGTTGAGTACAGCAGATGTTAGGGTCAACAGTCTTTTGGGAGAAGTATCTTGTAAATGCTGTTTATTTCTAGGATCAACTGAGTAGTATATTTTGGCTTTCCAATCATCTGTTCTTCTCCAGGTCAGCAGACCCAACATCTATAAATAGGACCCAAGATCACCACTCAATACTTGCACATCCATCTCAACACACACTCACATGAACCCGAATAACCTTGAATCTTCATATTAAAGATTTCACTCCAATCATAAATTTAATCCGATTCGATGTACCACAAAATATTTCAAAAGAAAAACACTTACAACCTTTCGTGAACCAAAAAATCCTTAAGAAGAAGGTTTTAAGATTGGTTCCCAATCTACATGAAAGTCTGTTTTACTGGTCTGTTTAAGTTTGTTAGAAAACTTACATTGAAATTGAAGACATGTCATCAACGTGAATCAGGCTTGTGTTTGACACAATTCCCTTAAACAGATTCGGGGTCTGTTCCCAGGGTACACCGGTTCTTAACAGTGATAGTGCACTGCCGGACTTGCACACTTGCCTGAAAGATAATTAGACATCGATTGAGTTTGTTCTCTACATATATATGTGTATGGGTATTTCTTTTCTATATGCTCAAATGAGGCACCAAGCTTTCATTATATAAGAACATAGATTGATCAAGAGTTTCATTTCTAAGTAACTTAATTTGATAAATAAAAGCTCTAATAAATTGACATAAAAAACTCTAATAAAATGACATAAAAAATTTAATTAAAAACCATAAAACTCTACTCAAGAGTTTAGTTTTTGATTCACCATATTAAGATTCCATCTAATAATTTCCATTCATACTATAGAAATTTTCAACACTTGAACCATCTTGTATTAGTTTTCGCTATCCGGTTAAGGTTCGGCTTGTGTAACTAATAGCTTGGTTGAGAGGAAACACAGAGAAGAGGAGGGAAACACCCAAAACAAACTTAGTGATAGCTTGGGGTTGTTACTTCTTTATTAACCGTCATTAACTAACTTCTTATTATATTACAAGTTTAGTCCTTCTACTTCTATTTATTACAATTTGTATCCCTCAACTATTATTACATGTAACAGTAACAGATGCAAGCTTTTAGCAACAAGTGTCGCATACTTATGATAAAATCTTAGGTGTTACTATTGAGTATTGACGTTTGTTTTTAATAGTTTTTGTTGATTTTCCTATGTTATGTTGGTCCATGTTAGATGTTGCTATTGATGTATGTTTTTGTGTATATTCCAATGTTAACTAGGATAATAGAGCGTCTGGTTTGTTAGTAGTTACTTTGTTATGAAGAGTTAATCACTTGAACACAGTGACATTTCTTTTAGATGCTCGATCTCTCGATCACACGATGTTGTACAGCCGTTTAAAACAATTTTTACATGTCATTTGTCACCATGACAGAATCATGCTGCAATGGTGGCATTTGAAAATCTGCAGGGATTAAGGATGTTGGCCTGAAAACATAAACACACACAATTTTCGAAGACACGGGATGAACAAACTGACGTTTGAGTTCGACACTTTTTACTTGATGGAATCGGAAATCAGGAAAACATGCCTAAACCATCGACCAACATGTGTTATTTAAACATGCTAATAAATTAAACACCTAACCAATAGTTGTACTAATAAAATAATAATTAACCTAGACCTTTTTTCGTTTCCTCCCCTTCAACATTCTCGATAACCCATTTTAGGATTCACGTCCAACAGTTAACACATGTAACGCGCATATGTTACTGTACTGTTTTGCTGTTCGTTTTGTTCAGCCGCTCTTTTTGGATGGTTAAATCCTTTGGAAGAGTTTTAACACCTGACTTTTCACCATGACAGCTGCGACGGCAGCTGTTTACATTCGAAAATTTGCACAGCTTTGGGAGACCAACTCTTGTTAACTTTAATACTTTACTTCTACTCCTATCGTAAACTTATAAAACAAACGGTGCCTATTCTGCCAGACGCTTTAAGTACTTGTATCAACACAGTTTTATAAACTAAGTTAGAAATTCCAAGTGAAACATCTCTGATAACGATTTGCCACAGAGTTTTAGTTCAACATTTTATACCAAGTGCACCCTAGTGCCCCCATATACAATGCTTCTAAAGAAAATACAAATATCATTAAGGCTTTTCGTCTAACAGTACTGGCTACGTATTCCCTACGGCTCAAAAGAATGTCCATGACAGAGGATGATAGGAATGAGCTGGGAAATCAGGGGTATAATAGGAATGTTCTAGAATATATTGGTATTAATATAAATAGTCATGTAATAAGCTAGTGAGGATAGGGATCAGATTTGTTATAGTTTGTTAGGCTCCTGCTTGGCAGTGAGAGAGGGCACAGCCCTGGAACTCTTGTATTTCCTTTTCCCGCCAAATTCCATAATAATATTTTCCCGCCAATTCTCTTATCTTCTCCTAAATCAGGTCTAAACATATAATATCAATCACAAACCCTATCATTGGTCCGACCTGCCGTTATTCAGCTTCGATTCACCATGGAAACTTGTACACACGCTCGCTTAGATGCTCAGGATGCTCAGATCAAACAGCTTCAAAATGATGTTGCAGATATTCGAAATATGTTACAGGTGTTGGAGGATGATCGTGTTGAATATGGTGAATTCAGGAAAGGGCAGTGCTGATTCATCTTCCTTGGTACCTTCTGGTGAGGTTTTCCCTTTTTCTAACCCTAACTCCAAATCGATCTCCCATACCGCTGCTGATTCTCCTTCTCCTCTTGCTTGTGCGGTGAAGAACATTCATGAATCGCCTGGTTTGGGAGGCAATTTCTGTGAGGTGTTTCCATATTCTCACTCCAGATCTGTTTCCAATATGGATTTTGGTCCCAAATCTTTTGATAGGGATTTGTCTGGTGGTCTTCCGTCTGTAGTTGATCGACTAGAGGCGCTCGTTTCCAGATCTGAAACACGTTTGAAGGCTATACGTTCCAGATCTGAAGAAAACTCAATTGGCCATGGTTGTTTAATATCGTATGGCGCTAATTGGGTCATATGGTCAGAGAAGTTAGGCTCAGCAACAGTGGTGGGCCACGAGGAGGAACAGGGAATTATTGGGGGCCAGGACTCTCCAGATTTAGGCCCGTTTTGTGGAGATGTTCAACATGTAGCCCCGGTTCCTACAATTATTGGTTTTCCTAAAGCTGCAAACCTGATCAATATTCCACAATCCGCAGTGTTCCAGCCCTCATTGAACCCTAATGCTTCGTTACCTTCCCTTGCCTCTTCAGATGTGGATCCATTTGTTGTCTTTCCACTGGACACAGTGGTGGCTATGTTCAAAATTGGCGATAGACACCTTGGTTGGAAGGGTGGTACGGTACCGGTACAAGTGGTTGCAAGTTCTGTCATTGCGCTAATCGTTGGTTCATATCATTTGTGGGTGATGCATGGGCAGGGACGGCCACCAGACGACGCCGCTGATCCCAGTCTTGAGGACAAGACTGTTTTGAAGGGGGGGAGTAATGATAGGAATGAGCTGGGAAATCAGGGGTATAATAGGAATGTTCTAGAATATATTGGTATTAATATAAATAGTCATGTAATAAGCTAGTGAGGATAGGGATCAGATTTGTTATAGTTTGTTAGGCTCCTGCTTGGCAGTGAGAGAGGGCACAGCCCTGGAACTCTTGTATTTCCTTTTCCCGCCAAATTCCATAATAATATTTTCACGCCAATTCTCTTATCTTCTCCTAAATCAGGTCTAAACATATAATATCAATCACAAACCCTATCAGAGGACCAAGTAGCCAAAAAGAAGAGGATATCATGATCGTAGAAGAGTCAATCTTGTTGAGACATTTCGTCTAACTGGTATTCCAAAATCCACATAGCTCAAATACACAGGACCAAGGCAACCGAAAATAAAAATAAAAAGCTAAGAATGTCTGTCAAACAACCATTTAACCATGCCAGGACCCATAAGATGAGCTAGCAACAATCCTCTACTGAGCAATGGTAAAGACCATGAGCTCTATTAATCACGTTGTGGTTAAGCGGTCTTGGTTCATCAACCAGACATAGGTTTCTGTCTTCTTAGGAATCAAGAATACAGAGGTACGAGCCTATAGAACAGATCCTGTTCAAGTAAGGTCGTCCTGCTTCATCCTCCCATCCAGCCTATAAACAGTCTTTCTTTTACGTAGGCAACCGATGTGGGATACAAATATACAATACAAGAGCAGAATGATACCAGAAATCATCAGATGAAACAAACTCGTTTATTTTCTCGTGTATCCATGTTAGATGTCACTATTGATGTATGTATTTGTAGTGGTTTTGTTGGTATTACTATGTTAACTTGGATACTAGAGCGGCTGGTTTGTTAGTAGTTACTTTGTTATGAGGAGTTAATCGCTTGAACACAGTGACACTTCTTTTAGATGACTTCCGTCTCTCGATCACATGATGTTGTACAGCCGCTCTTTTAGGTTGGTTCAGCTGTTTAAAACAGTTTTCACCATGACATAATCATGCTGGAATGGTGGCGGTTGGTCGCCATGTTGGTTCGCATTTGAAAATTTGCAGAGATTAAGGATGCTACGAAACCAACTCATGTTAACTAGCTGGTTTGAGTTTAATTGTAATTACTTGTTCCCTGCTATCTGATATGCATATTCTAAACTTACAAAACAAATTTACACATTACCCAAGCGTCCATTTTACCTGACTCAAATATTTCCATCAAGTCTAAACCACCAATATTGCTTCCAAGCGATCCAACCCAACTCATTCTATTTTTACTATTTTTTAGTATTTTAGAGCTTCTGCTTTCTTATCACAACAGGCTGTTGGATGTACCTCTGCAGCGGAATTTTCATACTAGGATGACACGTGTTCATCTTCGGATGATCTTGGGGTGTCCCACAAATTTGTAATGCTCTCTCTAGCTGGTAAGGGTATATGTTATGAATCCTGGCCTGTTCTGTCCCAAACACAATTTGTACCTGTTTTAAATCGGCCGGTTATGACTTGTTACCCAACATGACCTGCTCGTTTTGCCTGGCATAGGTATATCCAGACCAAGCTCCTTCATATTTTATTTCATTTTCACAACTGGGGATATATATTTAATTGGACTTTAATATTATGGAGTTAGAGAGATGTTCCAGAGACAGCAATGCAAGCGCGCAACATAACTGAGCATGCTAGAACAACTTATTGAATGGTTTTTGATTTTTTCTTGATGTTCCAGAGACAGCAATGCAGGCGCGCAGCATCACTGAGCATGCTAGAACAGCGTATTATATAGGGCAGAATGCTTCCATTTCATGTTTATTTCATAATGTTTGCAACGTTGATTGTATAGGTGTATTGCATAACATTTTCGTACGTCAGTTGGGTAGAAACTCGTATGTATTACCTATTTTTTGTATCGGTCGAGCGCAACTGAAAAACAGTCCGTTTTTTAACCTATAATATATGACCCATTACCCCAATAATCCAAGCAGCCCATTTTCCAGGTATAAGCGTTACTCGATAATCAGACGAAACTATTTTCATCATCTTACTAAACCAACACAATCTAGTAAAATGTGAATAAATTTAAAAACTTGAAGTGGAACACATCTCTTGCATCCAGACACAATGGATACATAACTTTATGAGATCACTAAAGAAAATACAAGACTCGTATGCACTGCGTTTCATTTGTTTCATCATTTTTAATTAGGCCTTGCTGTCAATGCTCATTGGTTCTCCCTCCTTTGCTTTCTGCAGAAAATAACCAAAATATCATTTACAACCCCCCCACCTAACCTAATCTTTCTTATAATAATAAATAATTTAAAATCTATATACTACATGAGATGGATAAATGGATGCATACATTGGGGGTTGATTTGGTCATCTTGGCAAACATATTTCCATAAAATTTAGCATCCTTCTTGTTGTATTCTTTTATCTTCTCCTTCAACACTTTGTATTCAAGTTTCACATCCCTGATTGTCCAACAAAGGGGGCACATTAATGATTTCCACACCCTTAACTATTACACTAATGTATTAAAGAAATATCAAGCAGAGTTGTAATAATAAGATTTCTACTTGTTATTAGGGTCGATCTCGAGGGCTTTCTTAATATCGAGCTCTGCAAGATCCAGATCAGCTACATTGATGTAAGCTTGGGCCCTCCGGTACAGAGCCTTCACGTTTGTACTCTCAAGTTCCAACACCTGTGAGAGTTACCGTCCGTCCGTTCCCCTTGTTAGTACACATTACAATTTTACTACTAACCATCATAGAAACAAAAAAAAAAACCATAGAATGCCTAATAGATTTCTGTTAATCAAAACCATATCAAGAGTTATATTTGAACATAGCCAAGAGGTGGTAATTTCAACCCATTTGCTTAAAAAATGATCGGTTCAGGTTAGGTACTTCTATAGTCATCCAAATATAGATTTTTATTGAAATAATATGATTATTGCACTAGTTTGGCAAATGAAAAGCTTACTCAATACAAGATTTAAAAAATTTGGAGAAGAATTTGTTTCCCAGTCAACTCAATGTATAATAATATGTGTTTATAGAATGTCCAACTAACCTTGGTGCATAGCTTTTCCGCTTGCTTGTAGTCCTTCAGTTTCAACTGACAGGCGGCATTATTAAGATTGCAAGTAATCTTCAATGCTTTTGCTTGTTTCTTCTCCTCTTCTTCAAAATTAGTATCATACTCAATGTACTTAGCAGCCTGAGATTAGACGAGAGATTTAGCCACCAGACACAGCATTTGCATTAGTAAAGTGCAGTTCTAGAATGTAACACTCACTTTCTCGTATCGTTTCACTGCTTTCTTATATTTACCAGCTTTAAAGAATGCATTTCCTTCTTCTTTCTTTTTGCCAGCGGCCTCGATCTTCTCTTGAGTGGTGTTCATGTCCCGGATTCTTTGTCCTGAAAGTAAATAATAACAATAATAGAATTTTAATAGTTTGCATTCAGGGGGTTAGGTAAAAACCAGCTTCTTCATTTCATGACTGTCAATTAAATTAAAAACCAGTGAAAACTAAATTTGAACTTTGAAGGTTTTGCCCTGCCCATTTCATCGTCTCTAGCTTGCAATAATCCAAAAAATAATTTCGAACACCCACCTTAACAAAAGAGACAAGCTCGATTTCATATGTCACAGTGGCATTAGGGGGAACCACTCCTAATTCTTGCTCGAAACCAGTAGAGCCAAAAGCATATTCCGGTGCAACTGTCAAAAGAGCTACCTCCCCTTTCTTCATTGTCATCACAGCTCTATCCAGCCCATCAATCACTTGCTCTGTTTATTTTAATATTAAAGTAGTCATTAATGAAAAATCAAAAACAGGTATATATAAGACAAAGAAAACAAAACTTCTGATCATATACACATAATATACCTTCATCAGCCTTGAACTCGAAAGGCTCAGAATCATCATGACCTTTCTTAGTGAATACAGTTCCGTCTTGTAGCTTACCAATGAACTTCACTGTACATCGTAACAAGTAATCTTAGGCATCAAAAACATAATAGACAACAAAAACATCAAATGATACCTACCCTGAACAACAGCTCCTTCATTCGGGCGATCATATCCCTCCCCTTCCTTCAAAATTTTCTTGATAACTTTCTTGTCATCTGTAACACTAGTAACCACCTTCCATGATACTAGTTCCAGTGTGATTTCTAGCGTAGCGTTTGGTGGGACTGAAGCTTCGCCACCAGTCGCAGGTTTTCCCTTCTCTCCAAATCCATCTACAGCCCAAAAAATTATAAGTGAATCACCCTTCATGACAGCCAAATACCCGATGCGGAAATTTCTACATGACAATACACTTACATTCGGGTTTAACTGTAAGGATGACTTTTTCCCCTTTCTTCATTGTTTTTACAGCGTTAGAAATAGCAGGGCAAAAATGGCCTGAATGACAGCAAACATGTCAGCAACAACTAAAAAAGATCCTAAAAAATCTTGGTTCTAAAAGGTGTGAGGAACCCCGATGCGTTTTGATCCCAAAAGCCAATGCATGAACCGCACGCATCATGCTTGCAAGGCATTGGTTATTAAAAATTACTAAAAGAATTATTAATAGATGATATCTAAACTTTTTAACTTTTAAACAAAACACTAAATATAAGATATTCCAATAATCTTTAATCATATTTGTTCAATCAATGGTCTAATTTATTCAAATACTCAAACCCATTGCGATTGATAGTCAAATTTGTTCATATACTGGTCAACCACATCAGGCATCATACCGCATCAGACGCGTCGCATGCACACCCTGAAATTGCAGCGCTTCAACTGCAACGATGCGTTTCCATCATCGCATCAATCATTATGTGAGCAATTTTAAAACCAAGGTAAAGACAAAAGAAAAATGTCAGTGTAAATCACCATCTTGTACTGTGAATTCAACCTCATCTGACTTTGCAACTAGAGTACCATCCTCAAGTCGAACCTCATAATTGACTGCATTTATAAAAATTAAAAAACATAAATGCATGTTTACAACAGAGACATGGGGTCAAGACTCAATAAACAAAAGATCAAACATTGTAAAGGGATAAAGAAAAGGACCTAAAACCTCATCAAGGTCCTTAGGGTTCTCCCACTTGTCTCCCTCCTTGACAATCTTTTTGAAAATGCCGCCATCCTTGCAAATGTCCTTGACACTAACCCAAGACAGCAATTCCACATCGAACTGGAGAGTGGCATTCGGAGGGATTGTTGGGGGAGAACCGGCTGCACCATATGCCAGCTCAGCAGGTATGGTGAAAAGTGCATTTTCACCCTTCTTCATGGTCTTGATACCCAAATCCCATCCCTTGATTACTTGCCCTATTCTCAGTCAGAAAACAAACATAAATGATAATCACTTGCTTCATTTGCCAGAAATTCAATCAACGTTAATCAAAAAATTCAGAAGCTTATGATAGAAATAATCAGAAGCAGCAATACCAAAGAAGTACAAAGCTTAGGCATGTAAATGAGCCTAAAGAACACAAACTACACTCATGTTCGTTTGTTTAACTTCAATTAAACAAACCAATGAGCACGAACACCTAAACAAACAGATTCTCTTGTTCATAGTTTCTCATGATCACATTCACAAACACAAAATGAACGTATTTCTTGTTCGTGTTTGTTCATTAAGAAAATGAATGTGTTTGGGATCGTTTATAAATATTCTAAACGAACGGGCCATGAACACAGAAAAGCATAAAGTATAAATAAATTTAAATGAACTAAAACCAATGAGCAAATATAAATAATTCTAGGTGAACAAACTTCAGTTGTGTACATTTACAGTTGTGAAACCTAAAACAACAACAAATAAAATAAAATAAAAGATAAGCTCACCTTGACCAAGAGTAAACTTAAAGGGCTGGCCTCTATCCCGACTAGAATCAAACTTAGTCCCATCAACCAAGGTCCCAGTATAATGAACTGTCATAAAAAAACACAAACACAATCAGCATACTCACACAATCTAAACTCTAAACCACAAATCAATAACAATATCACCTTCAACTTCATCTCCAGTTTCAGGATTATCCCAACCTTGACCTTCCTTCAACAGCTTCTTTTTTAACCCTTGATTACCGATCTCCTTCTCTTCTCCGACCTTTAACATCGCCGGACCATCAACTTCGTCCATAAACTCGTCGTTCATTTCGTCAGCTGCTGGAATATCCAAATCCTCCTCCATTTTTTGGTCCAATAAGATGGAATACGGATTGTTTCTTTTTGAGAAAATTAAAAAAAAAGTGAAGAATTAGGACAATAATAATAATAATATAAGTGGATTTTGAGTGCAGGTGTGAAGATAGTTGGAGATTCTAGAGTTAAGAGTGTTCTCAGGGGTTTACTAGTAGAAGAATGTAATGGAGGGTCAGGATGGTTCGAGATATATCACGCCGGTTTACGAGGATTTGTAATCTGGTAGAAGAATGTAATTCTATATATATATATATATCTATCTATAGGGATAGGTTCCTGTACAAAATACATTTTTCGTACAAAGTGTGAGAAGTCTATATAGTCATTGTGTTTTTAAGTTTGGCTATAATGTTTTTGATTCCTTTTGCATTGATTTATATAGAAAAACACCAAACGTTACAATTTAAAACACAATCAAATGTATTCTAGACATTAAATTTAAAACACACTGATTATTTTCTTAGTATGGTGTTTTAGATTGCATGTTTAAAATACATTAATTAGTGTTTTAAATTCTTAATTTTTGTGTTTATCTATATAATACTATGCCAAAGGAACATAAAACATCATGCCTAAAATTTAAAACATAATGTCTATATAGACTTCTCACACTTTGTACGAAAAATGCACTTTGTACAGGAACCTCACCCTCTATCTATAAATATAAAAGAAAACATATATGCTGACGTGGCGTGCAATGGAGGCCTCAACCTCCCATTGAGAGTGTCACGTGGCATTATATGTGAAAGATTTTAGTGTTTTTGAACTATTTCCTTTTTTAATTAAAAAAAAAAGATAAACATAAAACCCTAAATTAAATTGAGTTATTTTAGGAAAAAAAGAATTTAAAAATAAATTTAAAATTTTCTCTCTCATGTATCCTCCCATAATTTTTAAACGTTTATATCTTTTATATACGGGATTTTTTAAAGAAAAAAATTACACTAAATTAACGAGCGTTTTATTATCTTTCCAACGAGTACCATAGTCCTATATAAAAAAACGGAGAAAAATCGACTATTTTTTGTGGGGTTTCGTTCATACAGGAAAAAAACACACAAAGTGTTCATATTATTCATTAATCATGTTTTTTCTTTTAAACCAGGTTATTATCTACGATGTTGAAAATCAGCTCAATCGCCATGTTATCATTGGAATTTTACTAGGTATACTTCATCAAGAGAAGTTAGGAGAAAGAATCGCGCAACACTGCAACATATGGTGTCACCTTATAGCAAGGTTATTTTTTTATTTATTTAATTACAAGAGTAATAATTATTACTATTAGTATTAGTATTATTAGAATGGTTATATTTTTCAACCCCGGGACGCTCCCAGAAAGAATTGATAGTTGCTGACGTGGCGTTCAATGGTGGCCTCAACCATCTCTTGATTATGCCACGTGGCATAATGAGATGCAATGATTACAACTTCCAACTTAAGTGTTTGTTTAGTTGATTAGGTTAGGAATTATAAGAGCCATTAGAATGTGAGAAATTAGTTTCAGCTTACATAAGTGATTCTTTAGATAATTACTGATTAGGTTTTAGATTAGGGAATATGAGTTATTACGGATTAGAATACTATGAACATGCAATGATTGAGAGATTTTGTGGTTAGTTAACTTGAGCCATTTGCAATAGGTTATCATGTAAAATTAGATTTTTCAACCCCGGGACCCTCCCGGGGTAATCATCTATCTATATATATAAAAGAAAACATATATGCTGACGTGGCGTGCAATGGAGGCCTCAACCTCCCATTGAGAGTGCCACGTGGCATTATATGTGAAAGATTTTAGTGTTTTTGAACTATTTCCTTTTTTAATTAAAAAAAAAGATAAACATAAAACCCTAAATTAAATTGAGTTATTTTAGGAAAAAAAGAATTTAAAAATAAATTTAAAATTTTCTCTCTCATGTATCCTCCCATAATTTTTAAACGTTTATATCTTTTATATACGGGATTTTTTAAAGAAAAAAATTACACTAAATTAACGAGCGTTTTATTATCTTTCCAACGAGTACCATAGTCCTATATAAAAAAACGGAGAAAAATCGACTATTTTTTGTGGGGTTTCGTTCATACAGGAAAAAAACACACAAAGTGTTCATATTATTCATTAATCATGTTTTTTCTTTTAAACCAGGTTCTTATCTACGATGTTGAAAATCAGCCCAATCGCCATGTTATCATTGGAATTTTACTAGGTATACTTCATCAAGAGAAGTTAGGAGAAAGAATCGCGCAACACTGCAACATATGGTGTCACCTTATAGCAAGGTTATTTTTTTATTTATTTAATTACAAGAGTAATAATTATTACTATTAGTATTAGTATTATTAGAATGGTTATATTTTTCAACCCCGGGACGCTCCCAGAAAGAATTGATAGTTGCTGACGTGGCGTTCAATGGTGGCCTCAACCATCTCTTGATTATGCCACGTGGCATAATGAGATGCAATGATTACAACTTCCAACTTAAGTGTTTGTTTAGTTGATTAGGTTAGGAATTATAAGAGCCATTAGAGTGTGAGAAATTAGTTGCAGCTTACATAAGTGATTCTTTAGATAATTACTGATTAGGTTTTAGATTAGGGAATATGAGTTATTACGGATTAGAATACTATGAACATGCAATGATTGAGAGATTTTGTGGTTAGTTAACTTGAGCCATTTGCAATAGGTTATCACGTAAAATTAGATTTTTCAACCCCGGGACCCTCGATTATGTGTGTGACACGATGACTATGAAAAAAACCCCTCCACAAATAGGTTGGTATTTTAATTGTGAGACAACCGCGGTATTATTCGACTCGTTATCAAACGATATTGATAAAATATTGTTTTCTAACTTAAACGTTTGAATAACTTTGTCAATTATATTGAAAATATTTGCACCGGTGTGAGGGTAATCAAACAATCGAAACACAATAGTTCGTTTCGTCATTTGCCAAGAAGACGGTTCAATCCAATGGGCCGTTACACAAATATAAGAGTCAGGTGAACCGTGCGGTGCGCTCCAAACATCGCTTGTTAAGTTAACACCGGTTTGTAAATTTTCAAAATAATTAATTAATTCATTTTTTGCTTGTTTCCATCTTTTTAAACGACCACGTCTAAGGGTAGCACGACTTACATGTGTGTACCTTGGTTGAAGTGTTCGTTGAATAAACTTCGTCAAACGTAGGTTGTCAAAATGATTGAAAGGCAAGGTTTCTTGTATGACAAAATTCCACATTTCTTCGCGAACCGCTTCCAAGTTGTACACAAACAAGTCCCCTTCTTGTGTGATCGAGGCTCCACCTTGAGAATTTTTTTGTTCTCTCAAAACTTTGCAATACGGTTTTTCCACATGGTCTTTCAAGTTCGAGTTAGCATCGTGTTTAAGCAAAGTTGAACAATATTTGCATCTCGCCTTGTTTGGACCGATACTCATAACACATAAATCAAAGTGTTTCCAAACATTGGGGTTTCTTTTCATTGGAACCACCTTAACAACCGTCACTTGGGATGAAGAAGCACCAAGTTGGACGGAACCCGTTTGGCTTTGAAGAGTTTGATGTTGAGAAGATACCATTTTTTTTGGAGAATAGAGAGTGTTTGTGAGAAAATAGATGAAGAATGCAAGATTAGAGATGAGTTAATTGTAAATTTAGTCCCTGAGGTTACTCAAAAATTGTCATTTTCATCCAAATCTTTTTTTTTTGTCATTTTAGTCCATGTGGACTAACAAGATTTGGATGAAAGTGACAATTTTTGACAAACCTCAAGGACTAAAATGACAAAAAAAAATGAAATCACAGGGACTAAATTGACAAAAAAAAGATTTGGATGAAAGTAGCAATTTTTGACAAACCTCAAGTACTAAATTGGCAATTAACTCATTAGAGATTGTTTTTGAGTGTTTTTGATGGTGTGATTGATCATAAACATGAAGGGGTATTTATACTATGATTGTGGGTCAAAAACTACCAAAAAAATACAAAAAAAGGGTCAAAAAATAGCCCAATGGCTATATGACCCTTTTCAAACGGTCGAAAACCGGTTTTCAAACCGGTTTTTTATTCGGGCTTAAATCTGAACTGGTCCACAAACCGATTTTTTGCTCCATTCGGTTTTCAAACCGGTTTTTAACCCAAACCGGTTTCCTACCCTATCGAACCTCCAAAAGCCCAACCCGAACCAAAACCAAGGCGGTGGGTCGTTTTCTAACCGGTTTGACCAAAAACCGGTTTTTGCCAAACCGGTTTTTTTCGGTTCGGTTTTAAAAACCAGTTTTTTTGTCAATGTCTAAATGGAAGGGGGAATGGAATAGACCATTACGAGGTAATAAAAAATAGTAGTGTGTTTGGTTGGTTAAAGAATGAAATCACCCATTCCACAAAGCATTTCATCCCTCAAAATCATTCCATCCACCTCCCATGTTTTTTTTTCATTTCATCCCTCGTTCACCCTTTACTAACACCACCATAACCCACCACCATCGTCACCACCCACCACCACCGCCGTCATCACCCACCATCGTCGCCCACCACTGATGCCGCCACCACCCACCGCCATCATCGTCGCCACCAACCACCGTTACCCACTACCTTCACCCACCCACCACCGTTGCCACCAACCACCGTCACCCACCCACCACCGCCACCATCCAACACCACCCACCGCCGCCCACCACCAACACCCACCCATCGCTGCCTCTATCACCTGCCACCGTCACTCACCACAATTTCCTTTACCCATCACTACCACCACCACCACCCACCACCGTCGCCGCCTCCACCGCCACTACTCACCATCGTCACCCACCCACCATCACCACCACTGACCATCACCCACCACCACAACTAACCATCTATTTTATTCCTTCGTCTTTTCCTGCATATCCAACAACACAAAGTAATGTTTTGTTTCATTCCCACATGGCAACCAAACAAGACATGGAATGGTAATGATCCATCCCATTACCTTGTCTATTCCATTACCTCATTCATTCCATTCCATCACCCATTCCATTACCTCATACCAAACAGACCCTTAAAGTAATGTTGTGTGATTGTTCTTTTTGTGATATCCGCGAGTACTAGACATTCCGCATCTAGTGTTCGTGTTTTGTTTGATTGTGTATATGAAGATCTCAAAGAAAGGGACCTACAGTTATATAGATAACTAGATTATACCTCGGGAGTGTCCCGAAGTTAAGAAATCTAATATGACACATCAATTTTACATATGAAATAAACTGATGCGCTTTATAGTTACATGCAAGATTGCCTCAGGTAGCACCTAACCTAAAACAATTAACAATGTATCTCTAATGTTAACGCCTAACCTTAAACAATGTATAATTCTAATGTTAGCATCTAACCTAAAACAATGTATAACTCTAATAGTAATGCCTAACCTAAAACAATGTACAACTCCAATGCTAACGCCTAACCTAAAACAATGTACAACTCCAATGCTAACACCTAACCTAAAACAATGTAAAACTCTAATGTAACTCTAATATTAACACCTATCCTAAAGACTAAACAAATGTATAACTTTAAAATACTAATATTGATACCTAATCTAAAACAATGTATAACTCTATTAACCTATTCTGCTCCGGTTGAAAAGAGAATTCATATTTACTGGTTTGAACATAATTAGTGACTTGCATATACATGATTAATGAATTACCTGAACACGTGTTTTTTTCCTGTATGAACAAAACCCCACAAAAAATAGTCGTTTTTTTCTCCCTTTTTTATAACACTATGGTACTCGTTGAAAAGATAATAAAACTCTCATTAATTTGGTGTAATTTTTTTCTTTAAAAAATCTCGTAGATAAAAGATATTAATGTTTAAAAATTATAGGAGGAAATATGAGATAGAAAAATCCAATTTTGTTTTTAAATTTTTTTACCCTAAAATTACTTAATGCCATATGGCATCCTACATGGCACTCTCAAGGAGGACAATGGGGGAGGATGCCCTCTTTAAGTGTCATGTGGTCAATACGTCTCTACTGCATCTTCAAGGGCACCACACCCTCCACAACCCAGAAAAACTTGGGTTTCCACTCGCGGAAGCTCTTGACACCCGACCTAGCGCATGGTGGCACCCCATGTCGCGGGCGACAAAAAAACCAGCTCTCCGCATCAGAAAGGGTGTAGAAAACATAAAACATGTCAATGTCCGGTTCAATCCCTTGTGCACGACAACAAAATTCAAAAAACAGTAACCGAGACATCAACCCGGGGTGCACCTGATTTAGGTGGATACCCAGCACTTGTAGAAAAGAACCAAAAAACCTGGTTATTGGGAGCCTAAAGTTACAACCACAAAATACACAGCATAAACCCCTATCTTTCCAGTGGGTGGCTGTAGTATGGTTTTACCCTCTTCAGGCATCTCAGCCTCATAAGTTGACGGAATCCCATAAAGCTTACAAAACTTACGGAATTCATCTTTCGTCCACTTCGTCGTAACCTCTCCGGCGAGTGGAGGACTTTTCTTATCCTTGTTGGAGCCTCCTTCCCCTTTTTAGGTTTCTCTTTGCATAAGACAACGTTGGAAGAAGTCTCCATCGAATGATCAACAGAAATTGCGGAAAGGAAGAAAGATCTAAAGGTGAAAAGAAGGATTTCGGCTGAAAGATAAGGAAGATAAAAATTTTGAACAAGTGTGAGAAAGGGTGTAGAAGGACAGGGTTTATATAGGTTGGCCAATTAATGCTCTCGGTAACCGTACTGATGTGCCGCACGTCCGACCAGTCAGGGCATGCCACGTCACGTCACGGTGAGAGAAACTTACGCTAAACGATATGATAGCCGGGCCCCACCACGCTCTGATAAAGTAAACCGCCAAGCGACTTTTCATCTCGCCAACTGTCCCATCAATTGACAACCCTGACCGTTTTGATGTAAAAATTAATTACTGACGTGCGCCATCTAGTTGTCCGCATCCACACAGCTCACATGGCGCACAAGATAAACAAAGAGCACAAATCACCCCCACAATTAAACAACGAGATTTTTTTTATTATTTTCTGAGTCCAGTGTTCCGCATGCTCCGCATACAAAACACTAAACTAGGGGGACATGAAGAGATCTGTACCCGCGCGTGCACACGGCCCCACATCTCCACACACGTCAGCATGTAGCGCTGACTAAACCTTCTAGAAGCCTGTGCACGTAACCTCGTACATGCCAGCTGTGACCTGACAAAGAAAGGGACGTGCAGCCAATCAGAGGCTGTTATTCCCTGCTCCATGATCACTTGCAGGTACGAGGTACGAGAAAGGACAGAAAGGACGACTACAGGACACGTGGACCTATCACAGGAGGACAACGCCAAAGACGCTAACGGTCTTTGAAACATTGGGTTTCGTAGATATATATAGATTGTCAAGTTTAGTTCACATTTATAAAATTGTATGAAACATTGGTTAATCATACGATTGTGTTTAGAATATATATTATAAATTTTATTCAAAACCAAGCCCAACTACGTTTGAATGTAAATTTTGTTGTGTAGTTAAATATATTTTAGCGCTCACATGTTTATAAATGCCAATTTTACAAACGACGTAACTTTTTCTTGATTTCAAATACACCTTTTTTTCTAACTTACGTTTAAGTTTCTCAAATTTTATTAAAAATCGATATGTCATCTGACACCTTTTAAAATTTAAAACAAACTCGTGCCCATGTTATGTGAGGAGAAAACGAGCACACTCTCGTGAAAGGGGATGGAAATGACTAAACTAGTGTTTAACCCTCGCGTTGCGGGTGTGGGTGTCGTAAAACTGTGATACATAGTAAACAAATGACAACCAAAATCGGAGAAAATCGTAAAATAAAAATGCGAGTTTGTACAATGCTAAATGACAAAGCATTAAGCCGATGATCTCCAGTCCAACTCGTTTGAGGTGGGAGGGTTAACTTCTTCGGAGGGTTCCTGCCCGGGGTTGGTCACAGGTTCGATTCTCGTCTATCGAAAAATCATACCCAATAAGGTAGCGTTTGGTATGATGGAATGGAAGGGGGAATGGAATGGACCATTATGGGGTAATGAAAAATAGTGTGTTTGGTTGATTAAAGGAATGGAATCACTCATTCCACAAGGCATTCCATTCCCTCAAAATCATTCCATCCACCCCCATGTTTTTTTTTTCATTCCATCCCTCATTCACCTTTTATTAACAACACCATAACCACCACCCACCACAGCTGCTGCCACCACCCACCGCCGACGTCACCACCCGTCACCGTCGGCCACCATCCACCACCGTCGCCCACCATCGTTGCCGCCACCACCCACCACCGATGTCACCACCCACCACCGTCGCCGCGACCCACTACCTCCACCACCCACCACCACCACCGCCGCCATCCAACACCACCCATCGCCGCCTCCACCACCTGCCACCATCACCCACCACTATCCACCACCACCGCCGCCTCCACCCACCACTGCCACTACTCACCAGTGTCACCCACCCACCATCACCGCCATCCACCTCCACCCCTCGCCACTGTTGCCACCACCCACCATCGTCGTCGCCACCACCCACCACCACCGTCGTCGCCACCCACTACCACGCTTCCGCCACCTACCATCACCGCCACCAACCACTAACACCAGCACTGCCGTTGCCACTACTCACCATTGTTGCCCATCCACCATCACGACCATCCACCCGTACCTTCCACCGTCGCCACCACCGCCACATATCACCACCCACCATCACCGCCACTGACCATCACCCACCGCAGCCACTCACCACCGATTTTATTCTTTCGTCTTTTCCTGTCTATCCAACAACACAAAGTAATGTTTTGTTTCATTCCTACATGGAAACCAAACAAGACATGGAATGGTAATGATCCATTCCATTACATTGTCTATTCCATTATCTCGTCCATCATTACCCCATACCGAAAAGACCCTAAAGGTTGAAAGGGCCCAGCGTGTAAGAGGACTCGAACTTATGACGTGAAAGTTGTTAGAACTATGATTTCACCAATTAAGTACGACTTATAAAAAAATGAATGAAAACATAATATATTATAGCGGGTTAGAAAACAAGGAAACAATTAACCAGTGAAAGACAAAATAGACTAGACGAAATAAACAAACATAACTTTGGAGGAAAAAGTAAACGAATAAAAAAAAAAAAGTAAAGTTGAAGAATAAGGCCAAAGTCATGTATGAGTGTAATTAGGCAGTTGAAATTGAAGCAGTTCCAGTGTCCCTGTTATTCCCCACCGTCTGCCTTGTCGGTGAAGCAATCGGAAGCCTTATCCACCAATGGGCGGCGATACACTTTCTGTTCTTAGTTCCACTATTTATGCCGATGACGATGACATATCCACCACTGAAATCCCCACTTTATGGTAGTGTTTACTTGTTCAAATTTTATATAAATTATTATTATTATGTTTATGTTTTGTTGCAGGACTTGTGGTGGTTTGAGTGACGAGTGGGTGATGGGAGAATCTGACGGAAGGAGGTTCAGAGATTACCAACAGTTGATTAAGAGTTACCATCATTTGAATGATCCACGACTTGATAACATTCACGCGGCTAAGACAAAAGTCTTGAGGTATTATTCTTAATTTCAACTAGGAGTAGGGCTGGGCTGTTAATAGGAACGTCATTTATAACCGCCCAACAGAGCAACCCAAGCCAAGCCAGCTTCTTTATCTACAGAAATGATAACTTTATATTTCTACACATTGATATACATATGAACACTAAACTCGATTTTTCAACATACAAATAATGCAGAATTGAACTATAGAATTTCAAATTTTTATATATTAAAATATGGACTATTAACTTTAAGTTATAATTTGTATATATTAAAAAAAAATTGGGTGGGTTTTAGTTTATATATATTAAAATTTGTGTTTTAATTTTAATGAGTTAACGAGCCAGCTACACAAGCGAGCCAACTAGCTGAGCTTACCTTGGCTTGCCTTGGGCTCGGCTCATTTGTAACGAGCCGATTTCAAGTGAGCCACTAAGCTGTAAGCTATAACTCTTGAACCCTAAACGACTTTGCTCACATATTTTAATGGATTGTCACTCTAGAATTGTAGTTATCTATATTATTCGTCAGAATATTGAATCTGCAAAATGGAATAGTATATGGAAACCAGAACATATGGTATGGATGGAATTAATCATATTTCCATTTGTTGGAGTAAAATTTGGATTTCTTATATATATTTAAGGGCACAAATTGTGATATGAGAAAGTAACCAGACAATCATTCTCTTGTTTGATAAGAAAAGACAGAAATGGAAATGGAAATGGAGTTGGACCTTTACTATAATCGTATAGTTTTACGAAACTATATACCGTCTTATGTATCATTAAAACAATAGACATAAGTGGTTACACAAACACAATTTTATACTTTTATTTCACACTAGTTTTATATTTATAATGCTTCTCCTGGTTAGGATTGCATATTATAAACATTCATACTAATGTTTGAATTTTAATACACCTGACGATATATACTTTCGTGACACTACACCAACATTAAGCTAATATTTAATTACTTATTTTGGTAATTTCATTAACGCTTGGTGTTTAGTATCAGCAAACTTTCTGCATACGATTACTATGTAGCCTGTATGAGAAATTTGTGTTTTTCCAGCTATACACCTGGATCATGGGTTGAAAACGTAGGTGGCATGACCATGGATGACTACAATGTGCCAAAAACGACTACACTTCTATTGATTGGCCCGAAAGGATCTGGGAAAAGTAGCCTCATTAACAGGATTTCAAGGGTGTTTGAAGATGACAAGTTTGCACCAGAAAGAGCCCAAGTTGCATGTACTCTTTTAGTTAGTAGTTCTGAGTGTGCTTACAATATTTCCCATGATTGGTATGAGTTTAATCACCTTAACTGTTTCAGATAATTCATCCGTGCGGGATGGAACAACCTTCCTGCAGGAGTACATGATACCAAGAAACTCAACTTCTTTCTGTTTGTATGACACTTGTGGGTTTTCCGATAATTTATCGGATAATTTACAGATGATTAAGCAATGGATGACAACAGGCGTCCGCCATGGAGAATTCATGAAAAGGTTGATTCTCTTAAATTGTGCAAAGTATAATGATTCTCTAGCTATGGTCAAATCCATAAAAAGAGTAATGAACTTTGTTCTAGTTTCTGTTTTCGGTAACAAACTATCTTTGTACTCACAAAAATGTTTAACATTTCAAGGAAAAATCATTTAATGTAATATTTTTTTGTTCACCGGCTTTCCGGAGTCGCATCAGAGAAACGTCAACACGGTTATGAATTATGATTACTGACAAGGGACTTCCACGTCAGATTTCTTACATCGGTTTACTTGATAGTTTGCAGTATTTTTTTTAACTTTTGAAAGTTTGAGCCATTTATGAGCGAAAGTGAACATGGTTACCAAAACATAAGCGAGACAAAGTTCGTTACCCATTCATGCAATAACTCTTTCTTGAAATTCTTATTAACATTGATTTTTTTTTTGTGTTAGTGCCTCGGACAGTTCAGGTTTACGGCTCAGAATGAAGTATAAAAATGGCCAAGATGAACCCCTGACTTTCGAAAGGAGGAGAGTTGACTTTGTTATATTTGTGGTAAACGGGCTCTCTGTTTTGAAATGTATGCAGAACAGTGGAGCAGACACACATTACATTCATACAGTTGCTGAAGTTTTCAGTTCACCATTTTTGTCTTTTAAAGGTACCGTAATATGACATACTTAACAAACATATTCTAAACTTATTGTTTTTGGATATTTTCAACAACTTCCATGGTCAATGTTCCAGATCATAAGCCTGTTATTGCAATTACACATGGAGATCTACTTTCAATCTCTGAACGTGCGCGTGTTCGCGTTTATCTAGGACATCTTTTTGGTGTTCATCCAAGTAAACAAACATTTGATATCCCAGGTGATTCATCTGATGTCCTTTCATTTGATGTATCTGATGTCCTGTCAGTTGGTACCTTAGCTTGAGAATGAGTTAATTATTCTATTTTTTTGTCCTTTCAGACAACTGTGAACCGACTACTGAGTTGACTATCGTTGACTTGGTACGTTATGCTCTTGAGCACGCAGATAGGAATCTTCCCCGCAAACCCCGACCCGCAATCAGCAAGGCAAGAGTCTGCAATAAAATAGCAGTAAATTTTTGTTTATCTTGCACCTGTAACCGGTTGTTATGTGTTTTTACTTCAGCAGTGATGCTGACTAGATGGGAAAACTGAGCAAGTTGGGTAATTGTGAAGTACAGGTTGAAACGGGTTGGGTCAGTTTTGGCCTACCCATGAAGCCATTCATCCATTTTTTTTAAATTTTATACATAAGTAATTTGCTAAGTATGATGACAAAAGCGATATTATCACAAAAAGAGCCCCAAAATTCTTGTAACGAGACAATTTAGGAGGTTTTTATGCATTCGACTGACCCATTTCCTTTCTATTTAAATCCTTTAGTTTAACAGTTTGACAAATTAGAGATAAAATTATAACCAAATCGACATTGCAGGG
This sequence comes from Ambrosia artemisiifolia, assembly GCA_032199755.1. Taxonomy (NCBI): domain Eukaryota; kingdom Viridiplantae; phylum Streptophyta; class Magnoliopsida; order Asterales; family Asteraceae; genus Ambrosia; species Ambrosia artemisiifolia. The sequence goes on from CM063521.1 coordinate 31,523,580, forward strand.
TTCTAAAATTCAACTATGGACACATTTGCTGCTGCTGTTAGCCGTAGGAATCATCTTGTTTACAGCCCATCTTCATGGATACCGTTCTCTGAAACTTAATCCAGAACGTTTTCCTGAACCAAACCTCGAAATAAAGAAAGTTATGGAATTTGATCAAGAAATTGTCCCTGAACCAGACCTGGAAATAATGAAAGTTAAACATATCCCGGAAATGAAGAAAGTTACAGAACTTGATCAAGAATTTGTTCCCGAACCAGACACGGAACTAAACAACCTTACGGAATTTGATCAAGAAAATGTTCTCGAAGCAGACCTGGAAATAAAGAAAGCTACGGAATTTGATCAAGAAATTGTTCCGGAAGCAGACCTGGAAATAAAGAAACTTACGAAATTTGATCAAGAAATCATTCACAAACCAGACCTTGAAATAAAGAAATCTGCAGAAACTGATCAAGGAGTTGTTCCAGAACATATCCTGGAAATGAAGAAAGTTACCCCAGGAAGTAGTCCTAAACCAAGCAAGAAAACAAAGAAAGGTGATGCACAAAAGACTCCTGGAAAAAACGAGAAAATGAAGAAAGTTCGTGTTTCTAAACCGATCCTGGAAATAGATTGGAAAACGATTCGACACATTTGGTAAGCGTAGGATTGTCGGCCCATACTGGTTCCACGACAAGCAGGTGTGTATAAATAAGTTTCCGCCTTTCTGGAAACCTAATGAAAGACTGCTATGACGCCTAGATAATGTGTAAACTGCATGTAAATAATGAAATCATGTTTTTAGATGCCAATCCTTTCATTCACAACCGGCACGGCCTCAAAAAACTGAGGCCGCCCAACCAACTAAATAATATTCATACTAATCCTTCCACTCAAGGGACTTTATCTTAGTCCTATGATTAAACCACAAAAAAGACAAAGACTTCACATTACTAAAAATATCTAGAGCTTTATGACCTAAATTATTAAACCTCTTGTTGTTCCTTGCCTTCCAAACCTCCCAACAAGTAACCATCACCATACGATGTATAATTTTTCTCCAAAAGATCCTTAAATTCCAAAGCCCAAATTGGAGGCAGCCGACACCAAGACCCAACACGAGCCCAAACCTCTGTCACAAGATCACATGCTGTAAAAATGTGGAGAGTACTCTCCCTTACGTTAGCGCAGAAAGAGCACAACTCGTCGTCCACCATAATACCTCTACGTGCCAACACATCAACCGTAGTGATTTTATCCATCTCCGCCCTCCACATCAGAATATTACGTTCCAAAGGAACCCATGTACTCCACTCCATTTTGAATCTACTATCATCTTTAAGGCAATCTTTTAGACGTTTTTTTAACGGACATAACCGAAAACTGTCCATCTTTTTCTCCTGCCCATTCCCACAAGTCCTGATTTTTACATAACTTCACCAAGGCTAGAGCATTATTAAGTTGAAACCATTCTTGTTTAACCTCATCATCTTCCGTTCTATTTCCCATCAACCCATCTCCCCCATTAGCACCCAGTGCTTACTGACCCATCCAGTTATATTCACTGCAACAGAAAAAAGCCTTGGGAACTTGTCATTCATCGGCTTATCAAAGAATCACGAGTCAAGCCAAAATAGAATATTCTTACCATTATGAACCATAACTCTAAACGAATCATTAAGCGGGATACTATCAATTTTTAACCTCTCCAAACTTCTAACAATCGAACCCCAACAACCTGTCACCGTTTTTTTCCCAAGGCAAAACAGACCATTAGTTACGCACATTATGACACACCTCGACAGCCCGCTTCCACAGACTTGAACCTTCAATTTTAAATCTCCACAGCCATTTTGCTAGCAACGCAACATTCGCATCCTTTAATCTACCAATACCCAACCCTCCATTCTCTTTAGAATCCGTAGCCCGATCCCAAATGACCGGCCCCTAAAAACTTCTTCATAATCCTTTCCAGGTTAATCACAATCACAGGAGCTTTATATAATGAAAAATTATACACCGGTAAACTCTCCAAGACCAATTTAATAAGCATAACCCGTCCCCCAATTGATAACATCTTAGACTTCCACGAAGAAAGCCTCTATTCAAAAATGTCAACAATCTTCCTCCAGTTCTTACTCTTGTTCATATTTGATCCAATCGTTATTCCAAGGTATTCAAAGGGAAAATCTCCAATTTTACACCCCAATAATTTGGCCATTGAGAATCCGGTAAGAAACCGAATTCATGGATCGAATACGCGAAAACAACTCAGTTTCAGACGGGAGATTCGAGACGAGACAGAAACATACGAAAAACAACGTCATCACAGATTCGTATTACTACAGAAACGGTTACAGACACTGTCATCAGTAGGATAAATATCTATCTCGAGGCCGGGGGAGGTTGGGCATGACCTCCCCCTTGAGAGCATTCTAAGCACAAACTCAAATCTTCAAATGAAAAACAACACATGAGATTGCTATTTATAGTCCAACACCAAAAGCCACCTTCGCCCCTTTGTATAGGTCGAATGTGGAATATTTCCACATTCGCCCTTACTTAGGTTCGAACCAGACTTTTGTGTATTGGCCTATATTTATAAATGCATCAGATCCATAAAATGCCCTTATGGATCACCACAATCTCATGTAATACAATACAAGACTCAACCCTAGTATATTCGACAGTGACGTCCACATAATAGTGCATCAACAATCTCCTCCTTGGACGTTGCTGGCGAATTCACAAATCTCTTGCACATCAACAGTAAAAATCACAGGTCTCCCCCTGAATACATGCACTATTGAATTGAGTTAGAAATACAATATCCTTCGTGAACCGACCAAGTAATGCACTACGGATCCTCAGCATCAATACGCAGGAAGTCAGCTAGACCACGTGTATCATTTTCGAAATCAGCGAGCCGCTGAATTACAACCAGATCACCTAGTTACGCCGATGTGAAGTTGACAATGTAATGCACTGCAGTCTCGTAGCATCAGTACCCAGGAATGTCATCTTGACCAAGTACATCACGCGCAATCCAACTAGCCTGATAAGACCCCTGCTAGAAGGATTCCATACTGACCGTTTAGATATTTAACGTGACAGGTAGGTACTACCACTAATTCACGTCTCATATCTGCATTTAACCTTTGCATCACTCTTCACACCAACTGGAGAAGTCTAACTGTCAGTACCCAATTAAACATCTCAAATGTGACTATGTGCAAAAAAAATCCACTCGGACACTAGTACTTCTATGAAATTCTTTATTTGTGCTAACTGTGATTGCATTAACACATTCTTCTCTTTGAATGTTCTTGAGTAACTTCATCTGTTCGACAGAATACTAGCCGTAGACGAGTGAATCAAGCAATCAGAAGTTTTCAGCAGGAACTACCGGTACAATTGTGGACTTGAAATGCTTTAGAAACTGAAGATTTCTATAGGGCCAACAATAACCACCAACAGCTCTTGAAATTCTTCAGGACTGTAACCTTGAAACTTTCGTTGAATCTACGTGCCACATGACTCCTACTAGGATCCCTCATTACTTTTGGAACATTGAGATCTTAGTCTTGATATGCTTGTAAACAACAACTTTGTTTGAACAAGTTCCTTCAATCACTCTGGAACTGGGTTGACTGTTCTTCTCTTGCGGAATAAAATCTGTCTATTTTCTGGCCCATAATAGTCATTAGAATCTGATTATCATACTGTTGATTCTCATGACTACCCCCACAATAAAACGTTTCATCATCATCATTTCTTCAACAATTTGGGTAAATATCATCATCATTCTCCCAAAAATCTTCAAAAATTGCCATAATTTTCGAAAGTTTTTACCCCTTAAAACACCAATTTTTCATTCCATATATCGAGGGTTTGAATGTAGAAATAAAGCTACATTCGATCCTTCTGTTAGGTCGAATGTATCAAGGTTGATTAAAATTCCACATTCGCCCAGTAGTGAGGTTCGAATGTGGAAAATTTCCAGGTTCGACCTGTCGTGAGGTTCGAATGTGGAAACTTTCCAGGTTCGTCCTTTAAATCCTACGTTCGACCAAATATAATCCACGTTCGACCTCTAAATCCTACGTTCGCCCTCACGTAGATTCAAATTTTCTGCACATTCGACCTCTTGCAGAAAAACGTGTTCTTCTTCAATATTTTCTGCAAATCAGTCCATAATCACTCTAAAACTTCGAATTTGATGATGAAACTTGTTCAGAAAGGTGCGGAAATGAAAACCTAACCCTCGAATTCACAAAAACATGGAGAAATCACATGATTTTGAGTTCAATTAAGAATCTAGGGTTTCTAGGGTTTCAACCTTTCAATCAAAAACTGAATTTTAACGTCTGAAATTATGAAAACGAGTTGTGATTGATTCAAACGACTGTTAGATCGTTCAAATCGGTACCATAGCTCTGATATCAGTTGAGAATCCGGTAAGAAACCGAATTCATGGATCGAATACGCGAAAACAACTCAGTTTCAGACGGGAGATTCGAGACGAGACAGAAACATACGAAAACAACGTCATCACAGATTCGTATTACTACAGAAACAGTTACAGACACTGTCATCAGTAGGATAAACATCTATCTCGAGGCCGGGGGAGGTCGGGCATGACCTCCCCCTTGAGAGCATTCTAAGCACACACTCAAATCTTCAAATGAAGAACAACACATGAGATTGCTATTTATAGTCCAACACCAAAAGCCACCTTCGCCCCTTTGTATAGGTCGAATGTGGAATATTTCCACATTCGCCCTTACTTAGGTTCGAACCAGACTTTTGTGTATTGGACTATATTTCCAAATGCATCAGATCCATAAAATGCCCTTATGGATCACCACAATCTCATGTAATACAATACAAGACTCAACCCTATTCTATTCGACAGTGACGTCCACATAATAGTGCATCAACAGCCATATCCTCTACTTCCTGCTTACTAGTACCAATCCCATGAATCGAAGATTTTTAAATATTTTTCTTGAGATTGGAGCAGATATAGAAGCACCGCAGGATTCTATGTAACCTTTTCACACTCTGCTTGGACCAACTTCCTAGAATCATTGAATCATCTGCGAATAATAAATGAGATATAACCGGCCCCTCTTTAGACAATTTAATACCTTCGAATTCTCCCACATCGCACACGTTTGTAATGGTGCACGAAAGCATCTCTATCACTAATAGAAACAGAAACGGGGACAAGGGGTCTCCTTGTCTTAACCCTTTCTCGCACTGAAATTCAAAAGTCGGGGAACTATTTACTAACACAGCCGACCTAGCCGATTCCAAGATCCCTTTCACCCAAGAACACCATTTTGAAGGAAAACCCATTTGAACTAGCATCGAGATCAAGAATTTCCAATTGACGTTATCATATGTTGGATATTTTAGTGTAATTGGATTGACTGTTTGACCAATATCTTCATAATAATACATCATATAGGTATGGTGGTGCGGAGTGCACGCCTATTTGAATTTATTAGGAACTTAGGGGCGAAGCCCCTAAGGGACGGGGGTCCGGGGGCAGCGCCCCTGGGAGCAGGGTCCAAGGGGCAGAGCCCCTGGCTGGGAGGGACTATTTTTTGCAATTTCGAAACCCTTGGAAAACTGCCTAAGAGGCAGTTAATGGGCCAATTATTCATAACGAATTTTTCTCCTCCTTGGTCAATCTCTCTAGTTCTTTTCTCTTAATCATAAACATACAAAAAATTCTCAATCTCTAATTGTATCCGATTGAATATTCGATTGAACCGTCGAATTGATTCAATTTGAAAGCGATTATGTGCCTTCAGAGATTTCGGTTATCCGGTTGTTTGTTCGTTTGTTACTGTAAATCCCCAACATCATACGCCTTCTGAAAATCGATCTTCATTAAAAAACCTTTATCTCTTTTTTCTTAAGCCGCGACAGCAACTCGTTAACCATTAATGGCCCATCCAAGATAAACTTATCTTTTAAGAATGTCGTTTGAGTTTCCGATATAAGTAACCCAATCACCTTTTTTAGATGAGTGGCCATCACTTTGGATATAAACTTACTAATCATACCTATCAAAGTGATAGGTCTGTAACTTTTAAACCCAACGGGTTATTCGACTTGGCGATTAGGGTAATAAAAGAAGAGCTACATCCTCCATAACTTTTTCCAGCGCCTCTAAATCAGCTTTCATAATATAAAGCTCCTCCCTTTTCTTTTCAGTAGCTTCCTTATGCCACCTCTTCGGCCTATCTCTAAGCCTTTTAAGTTTGTTAGAGAGAGCAACATCCGAAGGGACCTCAGATTGATAGAGCTCCAACGACTTTATCACTATCTCTTCACAACCTTCTTTTTCCAACCATGAATTGAACCACCTAAAAGGCCTAGGCCCGAAGTTTTTGTCCACTAGGTCAACACAATGATCCGAAAGTTCTCTCGGTAAAGCACGAAGGGTTGCTGATGGCCATTTATTAATGAAATCAACGCACGCCAACATTCTATCTGTTTTACTCAACTTTTCTTCCCTACCATTGCCTGCTAGCAAGGTAAGCAATCTACCTCTCATAGTATACTCTCTCAAACAAGCCTCATCTATAAACTTGTTAAAATTATTAGCATCAATAGCATTAAAACGGGTATTCCTTCTCTCTTCTTTACCTCTAACCGAGTTGAAGTCCCCAAGAAAGATCCATAACCTAAGATTTTTTAAAATAGAATTCTTCATCAATTCCCATAACCTCCTTTTATCTGTCGTTTTCTGAGGTGCATATATATTCGCAATGTTTATAAACGAACCTTCTTCTTTCAATCTCCCACCGGTGATTATAAAATTCTGATGCTTTTGTAACACTGTAACACCCCAACCGATGGCGGAATCATCGAGGTGCCACGTAGTGACGATTGTTCAATAGCTCATGGACTAAAGTGTAAATTTAGATACATTGATTACATAGTTTATTACAATGAAATAAAATACAACAAGTCTAAATGTCAACTAAACTGAAATACAATGAATCAAAATCTAAATATAAATCCGAAAGTTTAAAGAATGCATCTCAAAATAACCTGAAACATGTAGAAAATAATTTGGTCAATACAAAAATTGTATTGGTGAGCATACCCTGTTTTGAATACATATAGTAGAAAAGTGATTAGCAATTCATGTGTTGTATACCGTTTGCAATTATGTATTTAAGCAGTATCAGTCAAAACCAACCCTAAGACAAGACAACACTTTGAAAACCATTTTTTTAGTATAATGAATCACAAGACAATGACCAAGGTCTCTCAACAGAGTCATAAGGGGTATATACCATAGTACTATTCATTGAAATGCAAGGCCACAACGGTTAATGATTTTGACAGCCATAGATACACACAAATTAACATAAAGCAAACACACATGAGAATTGCATTTAGTGAAAGAATAACATTTAGTCATAATGTACATGCATAGCCCCAAAAGAGTAAAACATGAAAAAAGGGGAAAGATATACTCACACTTTTGCTAAGCGATAAATCCAACAAAGTTCGTCGCAAAAGGCTTAAGAATTCCGTAGAACTCAACCTATATGTTTAAGAATACTAATGAGGAAAATGACTTAAAAGTCTAAGGCATCTATAATCTAGGGCATTAGGGTTTGCTAGACTTATGTAGGGAAGATGAAGTTTTATTATATCTTGAATGTAATAATAATTTCTAAATAAAATATATTAAGATTCACGATCGAATAGGTGACTAAAGAAGTTTAATACTACGTTTCCCCAAGTAGGAACATTTTCTATTTTATAGAAAAACATCCATAAACCATATTTTAATAATTTACATTTAACTAAATAAGTAATAATATCTAATTAAATGTAGATAAACTAAAAATACAAGATATGATCCAAAAATGATATTTTTATGAAAACTAATTATTTCCTGATGTATAACAGTGGAAATAATTTTTCCATAATTTTTATCAATTTATTTGTATTTAAAATAAATTTAATGAGTTTAAATCATGTTTAAATGATTAAAAATAGGAAAATTAATAAAAATAAATGTTTTATGAACCAAAAATTTTTATTTAGGTTCATGATCCTTAAAAATAATTTTCCAGAAAGTTTGGGTTTAAAATCATTAAAAATGATTTTTTTTATCAATTATTTATGATTAAAACTATTTAAATTAATAAAAATATGAAAATAATTTATTTTCCAGAAAATTTTTATGTGAAAATTTAATTTATGGTGTCAAGATGCTGCTCCTAAATTTTCATAATTTTTGAAGCAAAAATGAATTTATTATGATTATTTTAAGATTAATATATTTATATAGTTAATATATAAATAATAAAACTAAAATCTGAAATAAAAATAGAGAAGGGGGGCGGGTGCGAGGTTCGAACCCGAGTCCTTCTGTTCTCTTGACCAACATAATACCACTACTCCATAACAACTTTGTTCAGTCAATTTGAAAATAAAATTCTATAACCTTTATCAAGTTTCATCTCTTCTTCCCCAAAATCTAAACCCTAACCCTAGATTTCAATTACAAGCAATTCGACTAGATTAATAGTCTATTATAGAGGGGTTTTGTTCGGAATCAACTAATAAACAAAACGGCATAATAAAAACATACTTACAATCAGTTTTTTTGTTCGAAAAAGGTATGTGCAGGTCCGAAAATGTGAGAGCCGAATACCAACGATACAAACGTGTTTAGGTGATGATTTTCGTGGGTTTGTGATGCTTAAAGGTGCAGGAACGATTTGCAACCATCAATTGGTTAAATGAACGATTAAAATGTGGTTTCTTAACTCGTGTTTAAAGCTTGACGGTTACCACTTAAATCTCGATTATTATGTCATAAAATGTAGTTAATATCTCGAAATAATTACGGAAAAACGAAGAGACGAGGTGGAGAAACATTTTGGAACCATTTATTGCGATCGAGGGGCTTTAAAACCCGGTTTCATTGTGGCCGGAATACTCGTCGGCGGCGAGTATGGTGCCCGGACAAGAGAGGGACAAGGGAATTTTTTTTCTTTTTAAACTTTCATGTTTTGGCACAAATGGTCCCTAACCTTTCAACTAGGTTTGATTATTATAAAACTAAAACTTTAACAAACTTAACAAGGTTTCTAGCTTGAAACTTTTTATAAAATTATGGATCGTTTTATATATCAACACACGTATACAAAACGTATACATAACCTTTTTCTTTAAATAAATGAAATAATCGATAAGGGCTAAAGGTGAAGCTTCAAAATAGACAAAGGGCTAAAATTGCCAACTTGTTAAAAGATTAGGGTGACGGTTGTCACAAACACTATCTTTGACAAAAGTTTTAGGATCCCGTAAGCTCACTAAGCCCCCTAAACGCCCACTAGCTTCAACCTTATCTGCCTCAAAATTCCTGACTCCCCAAAACGCACCCAAATCCACCCCACCAATATTTCTACATCGCGTCTCTTGCAAAGCCACAAACGACACATTGTTCGCCTCTATCAACAGTCATGTGTTCCATTAATTTTTGCATCATATCCTCGTTTTAGTTATCGTCTAAATCTTGACTGCTTTCCTCCGATAGGTCATTAAGCCCAAATGTGTCATTAAGCCTTTTCCCCTTCTTTCTCAACATAATAAGACCTGGCCCGGCCCACACCATTCTTTTTCCTATTTGACTTTTTGTTGGACTTTTTATTTCAATATTTACAATACACACATTTCCTTCTTTGCCAGAACCATTTTTATCCTTGGCCAATATTCTATTGGCAACTTCATGCCACATTCCCATATTAACATCCGGAAATTTCTCTTCCACATTAAAATCATCATAATTACTTCGATCCCCATTATGGTTGATTCCTTCATTCACTCTAGTTTCCAAATCAACATCCCCACCGAACTTGTTTACCGCCTGCTTCGTGTCTCCGGCCACCGGAGCAATCACCTTTGACGTTTGAAGGAAATCTGGCTGCCAATCACCGAGCTCCTCCGAAAGCCAAACTCTAAATCTCTTTCCTCTCCATTGCAAAATTAACGATCTTGTCAATAATCTTTTTACCATCCCCAACCAACACACCTACGTAGTCCTATGATAGATCACCATCGTCTTCCCTATTTTCCAGCTCATGTAAGTCTGTCCCATACCGAGCACCTATCTTACAAAGCTAATCAGAATTCAAAAGATGGAAAGGAACACCTTGGATTTTAATCCACGCCAATCTCTCGTACGACAAAGATTGGCCCTCCCAAATACAAACACTTGAAAAAACCTGCTTCATCTTCTCAATTTCCTCCTTAACCCATTGAGCCTCCTCTATATTCTTGAATGTAATAAGGACCGATAAACCTCTTAAGTACTGGATAGTACCTTCAAAAGGATTAACTTCTACATCAAAAGGATTAACTTCTTTCACAATACTTCCAACCTTCTAAAGTGAATCCAGGTTCACCAATCTTCCCACCAAAGCCCTGCCATAAACCTTCTCAAAAGCGCTGACTTCATCTTCAGCCTTCAACATTTTATCTTCAATAACCTTATCTTTAATACCAGTAAGTTTTTCTCTAAAAGAGGTCGGCCCAACCTCGTATCTTCCCTCGTGATATTCTACTGCTTTTCTTTTATCCACATTTACCGGTTCCTGTCTTTTCGAATCAACCTGTTTACTCAAATCCCCTCCTTCGACTGAAAATCTAGCCATGTTGATTAATAACTTATAATCTCTCATCTTGATACCCCCTAAAGTCCTCTCCCTATCCTTGCTATCCTTCACATCCTTGAATGTTACAAACCCGAAACGCCTACCCGCTTTGTCTCTCTTACGAGCAATATACACCTAAGATATACTTCCATATTCATGCAAGGTTTCCCCTACGTCCCTTCTGCTACACCTTTCAGGAAGGTTTGTAACGTAAAACTTAACCCATCTTGATCTTCCTATCTCTCCCGGTCTTGGTTGTCGGTCGTCATCCTGTCTTCGTGGTCGGTTGCCCATGTAGTGTGTTTTATACTTATTGATGGATGCACTTTTGTCAAATAAATATATATTTTTTAAAATAATCGAGGTAGCTCAAAGAGCCACGGGCTGACTTGAGCTTCACTTTTCAACTCTTTGAAATATACAAGCCAAGTGGATCGTTTAATTACAAGCCCGAGCTCATTTCGCCTTGCTAAGTCTCAATTAAAGCCCTAGTGAAGATATTGAAGAAAATGTTTTAGAAAAATGGTGATGTGGAGACTTCTTTGATGAAATCTAAGGCTATTGGATGTAGATAGGCCTCTCTTGGAAGACTACCCTCCACATCACCAGCCACATCATCAAGGAGGGTAGTCTTCCTTTTTAAGAGGGGCCAAGAGTGTGGGGATGGTCATCCCCCCTCATATTATTATTATTATTAACTAGATTAACACCAGGAGCGTCCCGAGGTTGAGAAATCTAATATGACACATCAATTTTACATATGAAATAGACTGATGCGCTTTACAGTTACATGCAAGAAAGCCTCAAGTAGCACCTAACCTTAAACAATGTATAATTTAATGTTAACATATAACCTAAAACAATGTATAACTTTAATATTAATACCTAACCTAAAACAATGTACAACTCCAATGCTAACACCTAACCTAAAACAATGTAGAACTCCAATGTAACTATAATATTAACACATATCCTATTGATGGCCCTACTTTTAGTTTTGGATTAACACAGTTGGAGGAAAATCAAGGTATTAGTGTGTTATTTAAGAAAGTTGAGTTTTAATTTTTGTATATTAAAAGGACACCATTATAAATTTACAGGGGGTGATGGACAGGTGAAACTGGACCAAACTGTAGTGGAGGAATTGCCAAAACAAAAAGTTGGTGAGGGGGTGCGGTATTCAGCAAATCAAGCTGTTAGGGTATATGGTGGTGCGATTGCGCCAAACATTGTTGGTAAGTTTTTTTTTAAGATATGCATCATGATGAAAAAGTTTTCTAATTTTTATGTGTATACTAGTTGTCGTGTAGGGACGTCATCAGCTAGCGGTGAACACACACCACCACTTTGTCCAGTGGTCCAGCCTATTAGTTCTTTTGTCTCTGCAATGGCTATGGTGATCGGTCATGGTGTGCGTGCTGGGCTGGACATTGACAACATGAAATGTTAGCACAGCTGGATGCAACTAAACGAAACCCCCCGCGCGAACGGACAGTGTCATATTTTCACAAGTCGCCATTCATGATTCGGGGGGTTGATTTGGCGACTGGTGTGACGAAGGATGACGATGGGATATGGGCATACATTATTAAGGACGAGGAGAATATGCACAAGTTGTTTGGTGACTTAGTGAGAAGAGAGGTAGACGAGAAAAACAGGTTCGTGATATGGTTCTTGCCTTTTAGCATGTCAGCAACACATATGTAGATTCTTGTTACATGTGTAACACGACACATATGCATAAATAGGAAACGTATGTGGCATGTGTAACAGAGGTGTTGTTCCGTATGTTAATTGACCTGTAGCATATGTAACGCAGCTTTTAACGTGTGTTAGTATATGTTTACTGCTGATTCAGGAGAGAGCGCGATGGCAAGAAAGGCCAGGTTACTATAACTGATGCTGAGTTGGCAAACACGATGGCAAAGTAAGTTGTAGTACATATTTTTTGTTTTACCAGGGGGCTTTCCTTATTTTCCGGTTTTAAAAAATAATTTGGACTGCTAGTTTGTGTTTATTACCGTATTTTCTGTACGCCACTTTTATTATACAGTGAGGTGTTGTTCAGAAGTTTGTGTAATGTGGAGGTGACTTGTAGCATGTTCAAGTCACTGAAACTAGGCATGCAGGTGTTGGACGAGATTGTAGATTGTTGGGTCGATGTGTTGAATTATGAAGAGAAGCTCAAAAACTGCAGGATCACCTCTTTTTTGGAATGGCTGAAGCTCAAGCGAGAAGGTAGAACAACAACTGCCTTCGATTAGTGATTGTAGCCGCTAGTTAGGTTAGGTGGGGAGATGGTTGTCGCCTTCGCTGAAGGTTCCCTCTAGTTAGGTGAGGTGATAGTTGTCGTTGGTTAGTTAGGGTTAGCGTTAGTGCAAGTTTGTGACCGTTGCTATACAATTCAGTATATAGACAAAGATAGTCTAGTATAGAGCGAACATGTATATTGGGCGAAGTTGTGGTGACCCAGGCGAAGATGTGTAAGTTCGCCTGAGGCCCAGCCCATGGAGAATATTCCAACATAGCTTATATATATGTATATTAGAATTAGGGTTTCCGAAGAGATAGTTGCAGCAGTTCTTAGGAGACTGTGTGTGGCCTAGTCAAGGTTGGCCTGATGTTGAGCTCACCTCAGGCCAGCGTACTATTCAACAACATATGGGTACATGTGTATGTATGAAAAATCTGTGTTGATTCGTTTTATCAATCAATAAAGAAAGATTCAGTTATTACATGCATGTTGTTTATGTTCAACGTCTCAGTTATAATCGGGAGTTATTCGTTGGTGATCGTTCCAACACGATTTAACAGTTAGAGGTGGTCGGAATTGAAAAGGGGTGGCCGGAGGCGAGCTGAATTGCGTGAGGGTGACTGGATTTGGGTGGGGGTGACCGGATTTGGTGGTGGTGGTGTCTGAATACAAGGGGTGATGCCGGAATTGGATTGGTGGTGTGAGAAGAAAGTTGAACGAGAGGGAGAGAGACTGCAAATTGTGAAGAAGAAAATGAAGCAGGAGTAGAGGTAGTGTGAAAAGTAGCCCCATTTTTTGAACAATAACGATGACTTTTTCTAGTATTAGCGATGACATTTCTCGCCGCTAAAGCCTTCTTGTACGGTAACATCCCACACGTTAGATCTAAGCTCACCTGACGTTCCCCATCTAGACAAGCACTGCTTTATTATTGTGTCAGGGAAATGAGCATTAGCGATGACGTTGTCGCTATTGGCGTCTTCGCTAAAGCTTCAAATTCTTGTAGTGTACCCGAATGACAAGCACTGCTTTATTATTGTGTCAGGGAAATGAGCAATAGCGATGACGTTGTCGCTATTGGCGTCTTCGCTAAAGCTTCAAATTCTTGTAGTGTATCCGAATGGTAACTATGGTAAAACCCCTAGCTCAAACTTAAACATTTTAATCCAAAAAATACTCAAACACATAACCTCTGCTTTGAAAACCCATGAAGCTCCCGATACTCTATTTTTTTTTTTTTGAATAGTGAACTTCAATAAAGAAAAGGCGAGCCTTCAAAGCGAAGACCGCCGTAAAATTACATCATATACAGAGGGTTCTTAGCCCAACAATTCCAAACTATATCGTTAAAACGAGTTCTATTCTTAAGCCATAAAAACGAGCAAGCCTTAACTTTCGCCACCACTTCGGCTATCTTCGGATTAACTTCCCTAAACACTTTATCATTCCTAGCCTTCCAAATCTCCCAGCAAGTTATCATAACAATACCTTTAATAATCCTTCTACTCCATTTGGAACCACTACCAGCGAGATGGAGTTTCAAAATATCCTCAAAATTGAATAACCAAATAGGCGCTAAATTGCACCATTTGCCTATAGATGTCCAAACACCACAAGAGAAAAAGCAACCTGTAAAAAGGTGTAACGAACTTTCCTGACCTGTATCGCAAAGAGGGCAAGCAGAATCAACAATATTAATACGTCTACTAATAAGCGCCTTCCTTGTTGGTATGCGATCTTTTTCCGCCCTCCAAACGAATATGTTAATCTTAGTAGGCACCCAAGATTCCCATGTCATCTTTTGATCCGTCCGAACTTCTTCAGCTGAACGTATTCAATCTTTCACATCCGCAACAGAAAACGCCTTCTTATTAACCTCATCTCCCCACTCCCAAATATCGCTAGTGGGAGACAAGATCACCGAAGACAAAAGAAAATCCAAATCTTGCTGCTTGGAAATGGTCTCTACTGAAGGAACATGAGCGAACCAGTTAGACAAAAAACTAGCACGCCCATTTACAAACTGGATTCGATCAGCAACAAAACAATTTTTTTTACGTTCAAGAGCAAAAAGATTCGGCCACCTATGTTTCAGAATTGATTTACCAAGCCAAAGATCGGACCAAAAGCGGATTGATTTACCATCACCTAGAGATGGTCGAAAAAACCAAGCAATAGGCAGATTATTAATTTTAAACTGCAGGATAATACTTACAATATTCGCCCAACAACCCTTTATCCGCTTATTCATAGGAAGAAAATCCCAACGCCTTCTACCCCCATGAATGAACTCTATGGTTTTAACCCAAATACTATTAGGCATCACTTTAAATCTCCACGCCCTTTTAGTAAGAAGAGCCAAATTAACATCTTTAACTTTTGAGATACCAAGGCCTCCATTCTTTTTCGATTTGGTAACTATATTCCAAGCCACCCAACTAATCTTTTTTTCGTCACTCGACCCAGCCCATAAGAAATTCCTCATCAACCTTTCAATTTGATCCGTAACCTGAGTAGGAGCCTTGTAGATAGAGAGATAGTACACCGGGATACTAGCTAACACCGACTTAATAAGAGTTAATCTACCGCCTATAGATAAAACGTTAGCTTTCCAAGAAGCCAACCGGGCTTTAATCGTATCTATGACGGAGACCCAATTATTAATTCTATTCATGTTAGCTCCAACTTTAATACCCAAATAGTCAAACGGGAGCTCACCAACCCTACACCCAAAGATTGCCGCCATCTCCCCAACATGATTCATATCAACCCCTACACCAAAAAGTTGAGATTTCTTAATATTAATTTTCAGGCCCGAGCACATATAAAAAATCCGAAGGAGTCTGGCCGTCTCTTGAATATTATCCAAAGTCCATTCCCCCAAAATCAAAGCATCATCCGCGTATAGGAGGTGATTAATTTCTTATTTTTATTTTTATATTCTATAGTAATAATTGTAAACAATATAAAAACTAATTAAACGTCAAACAAATATGACACATCAGACAACATTCTTGTTTTTCTCACCCATAGATTTTTGTTTTGTTTGGCAACCAAATCGCACATATTTAGGACCAACACCAACACCAACACCAACTTTTACAAATAAATATATCCATCCCCTCTCTTCACCCCCTAAATTTTGCCAAAAAAAAAAAAAAAACAGAAACCCAAAACGCCAACCAACTTCTTCTTCTTCGTTGTCGGTTTCTGATTATCATCCATCATCATAATCATCCTCTCTTTCCTCCTCCTCCTCTCTTCCTCCGTCCGTCGATATTAACGAGAGGGAGCAGAAGAAGAAGAAGGAGGTGGTCATCATCACCATCACCATCATTATTATTATTATTATTAATTATCATATCTGTGTACGTTGGTGGTGTTGTTGTTGATTTAAGAAGAAGAAGAAGAAGAAAATGGGACGGAGAAGATCAGGGTCGGCGGTTAATAAGTTGTTTGCATGGGTTCGTAGGCAATCGATGAAGGTGAAGATATTTATGGGTCTTACTGCTGTTCTTTCTTCTCTCATCGCTCTTAGGCTTCTTGTCAAAGACACCAATCAGTTTTTCATTGCTTCTGAAACTGTTCATGCTGCTGGTATCCTCGTTCTTATTTATAAGCTCATCACCCAAAAAAACTGTTCTGGTAATAATATCATTTATCCTTCCTTCCTTCCTTCCTTGTCTTTGGTTTTTTAAAATTATCCAATTTGTTTCTTGATTGTCAATTTTGCATGCACAGGGTTTTTCTTTTTATTTCTGGGTACTTTGGTTATTGAATTTGTTGATCCGTTTTTATGTTTTGGGTTTAATTTCAAGTTGCACTCTAGATCGGCTAGAGCCAAGGCTCGTTTGAGCTTATGTTTACACTTTACATAATAAAAAAATAATATTGTTATTACTAATTTATTATTATGAAAATAATTAAGTAACATTTATTACGCTATATATAAAAGTTAAAGTTATAAATATATATATAAGTAACATTTATTACGTTCTATAAAAGTTAGTTATAAATATATATATATAAGCAAATTAATTAATAAATAATCATATTTTACAAGTTTATCACCTCTTGCGCCTAGTCCTTTTTTTCACGCAAGGCGAGTCAATTATGCTTTAAGTCAAGACAATTGCGCTTTAATTCTCCAACAGTGGCGGACCCAGGATTTTTATCCAATGGGGTCCCTTTATTTAAGTGTTAAGATTTGTACGTTAAAATTTTCGGGTTGGACGCCGTTTGGTTCGGGTCAGGTCGGGATGGGCTGATTAGCATAATAAAATACAATTTTCGAATTGGTCGCCGTCCGAGAGGGTGTTATGATAAGAATTGATATGCAATGAATAAGAACAAAAGGCCAAAAAAATATAACTCTTAATTCATTTGCATACCTTCCAAGTACACGCAAAACAATTAAATAGACATACACTTAATAGCTATTATCTAACTTCAAACCCATTAACTTACATACATGCATACAGTAACTTGAATGCGACACAAATGAAAAACATAAAAGAGACTAAATAAGTAAATGACGGATGGGTGGCGATGTTGACAAATAAGGCCTCAAATTCTTATTAGATACATGAATTTAGAACTAAAAAAAGGCCAAAAAACGGGTATATTTAGGATTGAACCTGTGACCATTAGGATAAAAGATAAGGGATTTACCACCACACCAAGTTTACTCTTATTGTTATGGGTTCCATCTATATATTCTTATCGGGTCTTTGGAAAACTTAACATACCATCTCTACTATAATTTCAAAAAACATTGGTGTCCGGGGACCCCAATCCACATAGGGTGGGTCCGCCCCTGTTCTCCAGGTGATAGTTTAGGCGCAAATTTCTGACAGTTTCGAGCAAAATTCTAAAAATTATGGCTAGACCGGCCACATTTCTACTTTTATACAAGGAAAACTACTTTAATACACTAATATTTTGTTTTGCTACTAATTAGATGATATTAAATGTTATATAATAGCTTTATTTTATTTTATTTGAAGAGTAGTATTATATTTTTCTAATACATAATATATTTTATCTTTTTTTGTTTGTTCGTTTTTTTATATTTCAAGCCCTCGCTTTTTTGTACCTTGAACGCCTTTGATTACTATTCAAATAATATAAGAGCCTTAGTTGAGCTCGGCGCTTTAATTCTCCAGATGATAGTTTAGGCGCAAATTTCGGAGAGTTTCGAGCAAAATTCTATAAATTATGGCTAGATTCCGACCACATTTCTATTTTTATCCAAGGAAAACTACTTTTATACACTAATATTTTCTTTTGCTACTAATTAGATGATATTAAATGTTATATGGTAGCTTTTGTTTATTTTATTTCAAGAATAGGATTATATTTTTCTAATACATAATATATTTTATCTTTCTTTGTTTGTTTGGTTTTTTATATTTCAAGCCCTAGCTTTTTTGCACCTTGAACGCCTTGGATTACTATTTAAATAATATAAGAGCCTTAGTCGAGCTCGGCTTGTTTACATCCCTAAATTCGTGGGCGGAATCCCCTTCCCCTTTCCTATAAATTAAAATCTATTGGTACCGACTACATCATGTTAACTGGGATTAGGGGATTAGCAATGAGATGAAACAAAATCAAGAATCTTTAAGAAACTAGATAAGTAAATTATGATTTAAATGTATTTTTGTTTCATGAAATAATCTGGTTTATATGGTCTACAATATATGTGCATATAATTTTTCTTTATAATCCACATTTTCAAGTTCTTTTGCATATAATTTTGCTTTATGATCCACATTTTCATGTTCTTTTAAACTTATTGCTCTTATGAAATTAAGGTAGTTAATTAGATGCATTTAACATTTTGCAGGCCTTTCGTTACAGACACAAGAACTCACAGCTATATTTTTAGCTGTAAGATTAATTTGTAGCTTTATGATGGAACATGACATTCACACCATCCTTGATTTTGCTACTTTGGTGTCTACTCTTTGGGTCATTTACATGATCCGATTCAAGCTAAAGGCGACGTACAATGAAGATCTAGACAACATGCCCAAATATTATATGGTATACTCGACCCTTACCTCAAATTAATCAAATAATTGATGCTTTAGTTTTGTGTAAACGCATGTAAAGTTACATGTTTTGATCCATTACACAACCCTATAAATCTTTAATCTTCAATGCAGGTGGTCCCGTGTGTGCTTCTTTCTCTGGTCATCTACCCGCATACTTACCATTCTCATATGAGTAAAGTTATGTGGGCATTCTGTGTGTTCTTGGAAGCAATTGCAGTGCTTCCTCAGCTGACCATGATGCAGAAAACAAAGGTTTTGTAATATCTTAACAATACTATATTCTTGTCATCGTGTGTTACATTCACTTATATAATTTGATAAATTGTAGATGATTGAACCATCTACCGCGCATTATGTGTTTGCACTCGGAGTTGCAAGATTTTTGGGATCTGCTCACTGGATCATTCAGGTCAGTTTTAACTTTCCAGTGTAACAAATAATATGCACAAAAACCAGTTCCTTATATATACGGAGTATATATTAATTCAAAATGTTCTATAATAATTCATCAGGTGTACGAATCTGCTGGGGCGTATCTGTTCTTATTGGGGAGTGGTTACTTTTGGCTGCCAACAGTCTTGATAGCAGAAGCCGTTCAAACGTTTATCTTGGCCGACTTCTGTTACTACTATGTTAAAAGGTAAAAACTCAACACAACACAACACAATTCAAGTAAATGCAGTCAGTTCAACCCATTTATTTTGGTTTAGTATTTATCTCTTTAACGGGTCAAAGGGTGGGTCATATGGGCCACCTAAGTCATTTTTTCACGGGTAATGCAAATGGGTCGATTTGAGTTATCATTCATCTATAACGGGTCAAAGGATGAGTATGGGCCTCCCTAAGTCATTTTATTGACAAACGTTTTAATTAGTTACCAGACCTGCTTGTTATATCTCATGATTTTTCTTCAACTTGTTGCAGTGTTGTGAATGGGCACCTTCTAGTGAGCTTGCCACCGGTCTAGAAGAAGAATGGCATGAACATCAAGTTTGATGGGTTAGCAATGACATACATTTAGTTTACAAGTTTTTGATGGGTGCTTCTGAACTGAGTGTTCCTGGCTTTTTATCATCTCATCTAATGAGATAAACCAGGAAATCTGTCTTGTCTTTTTTTATTTATTTTGAATGTTTTTCAATCTGTTAGGGTGACTTTTGTAAAGATTACAAGTTATATGCTATGTTTTGAATTTCATATCATTTAAAATGAGTTTTGAGTGTTGGAGGCTGAGCGTGATGCTGGGTTGGACCGAGTAACCCAGACACCCATAGTGCACCGACCCAAGACCAGACTGATTAAATATATTCGGTTCGGTTTTCAGTCTTTGGAGGGTGAATTCGGGTTTGGTTTGGTTTGGTTGCATCTTATTTATTTAGACAAAAATTGTGTGTTGACTCTGAGCTCTCTTTTGACTTTAGTCAAGGTATATCAATTTCTACCAAATCTTTCTTCAACTAAACATTACAAAAGTCTACAAAACAGTTTACCTACATTTTTTTTAAACTAGTTTACTACAAATGTAAATACCTATGGAGTTTTAGGTATTACAATTTACAAGTACCTCCTAGATTGTGTACCAAAAGTCAACACGTTCACCATTGTAGAGCCCATTTCCTCTAATTTGTTACATGGTTTTGACTTTGTTGAAGTCAAATAATTTGTTTGATAATACTTTCTTGACCCTCAATCATCACTTTCCACATAGGTGTTAGCCACACTACTCAACTTTCTCATATCTTCTTTTCATTTATATAACATTTCACTATTATTGTTGGTTAACAAACTCGTAATCTGACATCATATAAATGCCGACACCAAGTAAGGTTGTGGTTGTGGGGTGAGGTTTACTAGTGAAGGTAGGGATGGCAATTGTCCACTTTCATCATCTCAACCTTCCACACCCTAGGGATGTGGTAGCAATATGTAAACCATACACAATTTAAACCCTAACCAGTTGCACGTAAACCCGTAAAATCGAAAGTCAATTGCACATAAACCCGGTTTACATAACCAAATACATTTTAGAACAAGAATGATAGATACCCGAGCTAGAATTTGGAGGAGGCAAATGATGGGCCGAAGGGCATAGACAAGAGGGCAGGGCCGGTTCGGCCGATCCCTGGTCGGCACTCTCGGCGGGTGCAGCCTTGTTGGGAGGTTGTTTTGTGCAGGGTAGAGGGGTCGAGGTCTTCGTTGCTTCTTTTTTACCCCGCTCTTGATTCTTTTCTTTACTTTTTACCAGTTCAAAATTTTAAGTATGGTCCATGTGCATGTAAATAGTTTTTTAGAACAAGAATGGTAGATACCCAATTTAGAATTTGGAGGAGGCAAACTCTGGCCGAAGGGTAGAGACAGAGGGCAGGGTAGGCTCGGTCGGTCCCTGGTCGGCACTCTCGGCAGGTGCAGCTTTGCTGGGAGGTTGTTTTGTGCAGGGTAGAGGGTCGAGGTCTCTGTTGCTTCTTTTTTAACCCGCTCTTGATTCTTTTCTTTAGTTTTTACCAGTTCAAAATTTTAACTATGGTCCATGTGCTTGTATCCTTTAATAAGATAGTTGGAAGAAAACAGTTACAGTTGGATGATTAATGTGGTGCGTTTGGTTCGCATGAATTAAATGGAATTCAAAGGAATTGGAATTTGAATTCCAATTCTTAAGGTGTTTAGTTCATTGAATTTGTTGGAATTGAAATTTCAATTCCAATCTTGATGTGTGGTTAAGAAAGGAATTGGAATTAGAATTTTGTATGAATTCATTCAAATTCCTTAAACTAAGGAAATTCAAAATCCTTCCAACAGTAGAAGGAATTCAAGTCAATTTATTGGAATCTTCAATCGGTTTACGTCGTTTCGACCTGTACTGATTCGGACCGTACCATTTCGACGTGAATTGTTTACATCTGTACGGCTTTCAACTCGGACCGTTTCGGACCAAACTGTTTCAACCCGAACCGTTTCGACACGTACCAGTTTCGACCAGTACCATTTCGACCCAAACCGTTTTGGACCGTACCAGTTTCGACTGGCACTGATTTGACACTAACCATTTTTGACCGTACCAGTTTTGACCGGTACCATTTCTTCTTCTTCGACTTCTTTATCTGCTGAACGTCTGATAAGGAAGCCATGAATGAGCTATTTTAAAAGAAAATGATAATGAAAGTTTTGGAAATGGTAAAACATTTAGGGAAGACTAAAGAGAAATTTCAAAATCTTTCAAATGGTGGGATAAAATAAGAGAGGAAAAGGGATTTATATAGGTTGAGCAATTAATGGCCTCGGAAACCGCAGAGACCATGTTGCATGAACTACCAACCAATGCTCGCCATGTAGGAGAGAGATACTCTCAGAACGGCCGAAGCGACAGCAGGAACCCACCTGCCTCTGAAACAGCGAAGTGTCAAGCGACTCTTTGGCTCACCAACCTGTCCCCTCAACTGACACATCTAAGCGCTTTGACGTAAAAATTAATTACAGACGTGCGCCTGAGCACCCACCGCAAGCACACATGCACACATGGCGCATAACAAAAATAGAGCAAGCACAAAATCCCCCTTCAATCTAATTTTTGAATTCAAGAACTTATTGAGTCCAGCGTTCCGCATGTTACGCATATAGAACACTAGACTAGGGGGACTTGAAAAGATATGTACCAGTGTGTGCACGCAGACCCAGATCTCTTCTGATAGACATCAGGCTGACCAAATGAAGCTTCTAGAAGGTCGCACACGAACCTAGTACATGTTGAGGGATGTGCAGTCAATCAGAGGCCATTATTCTCTGCTCCATAATCTACTAGCAGGTACGAGGTACAGAAAAGGACGGAAATGACGATTGAAAAGGACATATGGCCAATCATAGAAGGATAGCGACAAGGCTCCAACGGTTGTCAACCCTGTGGGAGCTGCGCGAGACAACCTATAAATACCCCTCTCTCCTAAGGGAGAAGAGGAATTCGGTTTTTCATTCACAAAATATTTAGAGATTTTTGTAATAGCTTAGAGAGAAAAAATATAGTTGAAATAGGGTTGTCCAAAAAGTTCATGGCTCGGAGCTCGTTCGAAGCTCGCTCGGATTTAGCTCGAAAAAAGCTCGCTCGATGTGGCTTGGTTTGAAACTGAGCCGAGCTGGCTCGGATCGGTTAGAAAGTGAGCCTAGCTCGGCTCGGTTCGTAACGAGCCGAGCTGGCTCGGTTTGGCTCGAATAATTATAATTTTTAATATATATATTTTTATATACATATAATAAATATACTATAACAATGTTAAAAAAGATGGGGAGTATGTTACATATTTAATATTTGGTAATAGTAGCATGGATATTCTATGCTTGAGATTGAAGTTACAGCTAATCAAGTTATTTAAATAAACTGAATATTGCTTTTGATCTAAGTACTCAAGTTAATTCGTATGTTAATGAACTTATACTGTATTCTGTTATAATTTAAGACTCATTTTATATTTGCTTGAACTTGATTTTAGCTTGTAATGTATTAGGTTGAACTTATTTTAAATGTGTTATTTTTAACTATCGAATAATATTTTAGACTACTGAATTTTGAAAGCCATTTTTTTTTCTTTTTAAATTCGAGCCAAACCAAGCCGAGCCGAGTCGACTCGGTTTAAAACCAAGTCGAGCTTGAGCTTTGATTTTCAGCTCGGTTTCAAATCCGAGCCGAGCCAGCTCGGTTTATAACCAAGCCGAGCGCGAGCTTGACCTGGCTCGGCTCGGTTCGGCTCATGAACAGCCATGACTCGAAACATTTGTACTCACTTGTAAAAACATGTTCCACTATTCGCACACCATGCATGACCTCCACGTGGACGCTTACATTACAAGAAACGTACGTTTGACTCATTATCCAGCATTCCAAGTTGTAACCTTTTCAGTCTCTATGACACGATTTCAATCATTCAAAACAGACATGCTATAACACACGTCACGTGTCCATATTACCTTGGACCAACCAATAACCAGCAACGTAGTAGATTCCATCACAACATCCTAAACATCTATAAACAACTCGCCACGTGTCAAACATGCACTCATCCACACCCCCTCATTTCCTTCGTTACTCACCACATGTCACAAGTTCATAATATTTAACAAATCCTACGTGTCGTTTTCCTTTCCCTCCATATTGTTTCCCTCTTTAAATCCCCTTTTCAAATCATAAGAAAACCCTACTTCAATTTCATTCTCAATTCTCAATATATTTTTTATTCCGGTTTCGGTTTCAAGTTTTCGAAACGAATGGCTGACGGTTTGAAAGGTGGGGATGAAAATGAGCTAATGCTTGAGTTGTCCATCGGTGGGATTTTCGGGGAACCGAAGAAAACGAACCGAAATGCGAGTGAATCCGTGGAAACGGATGATGGAATTGCGAACCGGTTGAAGCGCGAGGTTCAAGCGGTTAGGAGACGAGAATTAAGGAGGAAGAGGGAAGAAAAGATATCGGAAAATAAGGGGTTGGTTACGGATGGATTTGGGAGTCGGAAGGTGGTTCGTGATGGTCAAATTGGTGTGGTGATTAATGATGAGCCGTTTAATATGAATGTGAAACCGGATGAAAGGGAGGCTGACGGTGGTGGGCCACGGATTTGTAATGCGATTTCGAACGCTTCCGGTCTATCTTATGTATTTTCCGATGCTCAATGCACCTCTCACCAAGGTATTTGTGTTTTTATCTTATTCACAAAATGAATTAATATTTGACCACAGGTTAAAATAAAGTAGGGGTGAGCTTCACTCGTTTTAACTCAAGAGGGTTGGGCTCCAGCTCTAATTCTAAATTTTAAGGTGGATCCATTTATTATTTATTAATTTTATTTACTATATTTTCTATATTTATAACTATAGTTTTTTTTTGTAATATAATATATATTATATAATAATTTTTTTCATAATTTATACATAAGTATAGTTATTTACTTATTTTATATATATGAATTTAAAAGTTATATAGAATAACTCGTTTAAGATCTTGAGCGGGTTCAAGCTCGATACGTGAGGTTTGGGTTTGATTGATCATTTGATACATTAGCCTCAATAATATATAGCCCTAGCCGATTTAAGCTCGGCTTGGTTTTAATTAACGATCGAGCCAATCTTAAGTGCCTGATGAGTGGGGCTCGGCTACGCTAGCTAAAGATACCAAATAAACACTTGACTTATTTGTCTTTTTGCCATGTGGCACATTTATCGGCAGTACACGTGACATAGGAACACAAACATGCACCTTGCCCAAACACGTCCCATGGCCGGCCGACAGCACATGTTTTATTTCTAGAAAAACAAGAGTCAAATTTCACTTCTACTAGTCAAATATTTATAATAATAAAATTTATTATTTGTAGGTGTTGTCACTACAGATGGTAGCAGAAGCAATACAAGCAACTCTCAACTAGACCAACAACTAGCAAGTACATCAGCAGCAAGTGTTGGTCCATATGACCAATTACCTGTCAATGCACCTGAAACCAGCATCCAGCACAAAGAAGCTGCCTCGGCTCTAGCACGAATGCCGTGTGTTTCAACAACTGGGAACGGGCCAAATGGGAGGACGGTTAGCGGGTTCTTGTATAGATACACGAAAAATGAAGTGACCATTTTGTGCGTATGTCATGGTGAGTCGTTTAGTCCTGCTGGGTTCGTGGAGCATGCCGGAGGGGTTGGTATAGCTCATCCGTTGAAACATATTACTATCTTTCCCACTGCTTTTGCATCTTGACGTGCATCAAGAGTTTGATTTTTGTGTATGGCTCGCTCCATCACTTTTGTATCATCAAATTGTGCAATGTTTGGTTACTCGATTGTAAATATTTGTAATAATTTGGATAATAATAACTCGAACCTAAACAGATAAATTATGTGTTATATACTTTCACAAAGGAATCATTTACATAAGTAGGGTGTTTATTGGATTTCATATTATAATTGGGTGGTTGAATGAGAAATTTGTGTTTATGGTAATGGTTCTAAACCATTTAGCGGCATCATGAATGAAGATATAGGTTTCTGACTTGTGTAAGATGAAGCCGCTAACCCGTTTGGAGTAGTCTTTGAAGCCGCTAAATGATATGGAGGAGTCCATGATGCCGCTGAATGGGATGGAGGAGTCTATCTTGATGCCGCTGATCCGAATGGAGGGACTGACTGATGCCGCTGATCTGTTTGGAGGAGTCAAGTGATGCCGCTGATCTGTTTAGAAGTATCACCTTGATGCCGCCAATTGATTCAGAATTTTCAACCAGAATTCTGATTTTGATTCCCACTTTTTCAGCCTTAAAGTACACCCACCTCAATTTACACCACTAACACTCAATGCATGGCTTTGGTTTTGTAAAAAAAATTGTAACATATGCAGGTTGATTGGATTGGTAAATAGTGTTTGTGTAAGACACTTTCAGGCTATTTGCTACTTACTCTCTCAACTCAATGTCTTATAAAATGGAGGTGGAGGTGAAATTTTTTAACCATCCACCAAACCATCACCTTCCCAAGCACAAATATTACAAATCCATTAGAAATCCTACCACCATGAATCCAAATATAAACTTAAACCCTGGTCCCGTGGTGAACGATGTGTTGTATCTACGTGATCGATGTGGAGAGACCGGCCATAACAAGAAAAGTTGCGGAAATGCAAGGCGTCAATGACATCAGTGAATCACCCCACAACAGCTTCATGTCAGTCGTACCATCAATGTTGTCTTTTTTATGTTGTTTAGTTTCAAGTATCTTTATCATCAATCACCCTTTACTATCATGGATGCGTTGGGTGACTAATCAATTTCTGTTCGAGTTTTATTTAGTAATGGCAGCGTTATTATTATCTTACTGTTAATGTTAATACTAATACTATTATTAATAAATAATTTAGGATTATTACATTACTTAATAATACTAAATTTATTTAAAACGAATAATCTTTAATGTTTAATAGTGAATAAATGTAATAATCATAAATTTATTTAAAACGAATAATACAAATTTATTTGCAACAATTTTTTCATTTGATCCCTTAAAATGGTTTGGCAACTTCATTTGATGGTTTGGCGACATCATTTGATGGCTTAGAGTGGTTTGGCGACTTCATTATTTGATCCCTCCCTCTCATTTACTTATGGTCGAACAAGAGAATACATGAAAATAAAAATGCTGGATGCCTCCATTCGGATCAGCGGCATCAAGGATGACTCCTCCATCCCATTCAGCGGCATCAAGGGTGAATCCTCCATCCCATTCAGCGGCTTCAGTGACTACTCCAAACGGGTTAGCGGCTTCATCTTACACAAGTCAGAAGCCTATATTATGATGATTGATGCCGCTAAATGGTTTAGAACCATTACCATAAACACAAATTTCCCATTCAACCACCCAATTATAATTTGAAATCCAATAAACACCCTACTAATGCAAATGATTCTTCACAAAGTTAGTTTCTTGAACTTAAAAAATGAAAAAAATAATTGAATCTAAAGTGGGCCAATGATTACTTCGTGTTACAAGTTTCAGGTCCAATGAAAGATTGGGACGTATTATTATTAAAGCTCCTACTTAATAGCTGGCCTGACCCAAGAAATAAACATGCGGGTATAAAATAATTTTTTTTGAAAGGCAGGTATAAAATAATTATTCCTGGCTACGAACCACTTGTTCAATTCTCTGGATTGTTTGCAACAGCTAGCGTTTCTTCTCTATTTTGTTTAGTTGTTAATTTTAGGGTGGATGTAGCGTAACCCCCCAGAACCCTCACAAAGCCCATCATTGGTGTACCTCTTATCTCTCTTTTTGATTTGAACCCATTGGAATCCGTAAGGAGTGGCGCTACTGATGAAGGTTAATTAATCCTAGTTGGTTTTTGGATAGGTTACGTATGCATGAAAATTGGAGATAAGTATTCATGGGTTGATTAGTAATTTATTTTAAGTTTTGAGTAATCTGTTTATTTTATGTTGAGTCGGTTTAGAGTCGTATTAGATTTACTATTGAAGACTTGCATGCCAAGTTTCATCAGGTATAAATAGACGGTAATATCGTAGAGTTTTATTCATTGAAGTCAATAAACAAAAAGACATCGTTTGGGTTGTCCCCTAACAAACCATGTGTTATTACTGTAATCGTTTTATTGCTTTTGATTTACCAATTGCATGTCTCCAACAATTGGTATCGATTCTAGGCTCGTGTGAGAGAAAATCGATTGGGGTGTATAACCGATCGAAAGAACGAAGTCTGAAGCCATTCAATCGGGGCGCATAACCGATTAAATTCCGGAGCAAGTTTGTTGTTCTCAGTTCAAAGATCAAAGGTTAGGGATCGGGGTGTGTAACCGATCAATTTCAGAGTCGACCAGCCACCGTATATTGGCTGAACTTCTTGTATAATAATTTTATCAGGGAAACCGCAGGGAACGATAATAATGGCCGATATAGAGCAACCTAACAACGCAGTAGTAAACGTTCGTGATCATCATAATGTTAGCCTTCAATGCCAAAAGCTAACATCTACAAACTAATTGTCATGGTCTGTAGTGGCTTGAACAGTTTTAGGCGCTTATGGTCCTGCAGATGCCATCCACCCAATAACCGGAGTAGCCATCGATGACAGAAAAAATCAAACAGCAATGGCGATCCTTTTCCAATCACTTCCAGAAGATATACTTTTGCAACTCGCCAAGTATGGAAAGGCTCATGAAGTATGGGAGGCCATTCGGGTTCGTTTCTTAGGGGAAGACAGGCTATAGAAGTCTCGGATCCTTCTGTTAATGTCCGAGTTGGAGATGTTGAAGCTGAAGGAAACCGAGACTATAGATGAGTTCGCAGCCAAGATTAGTGCTATTGAAGGCAAGTTTAACAATCTTGGAATGATCCTTGAACCGGAGGTACAAGTACGAAAGTTGTTCAATTCATTGTCGGTTAGATTCTTGCTGGTCGTTGCATCAATTGAACAATCAGAGGATCTCGAGTCAATGTCATTTGAGGAGGCAATTGGAAGACTCAAAGCATTTGAGGATCGAGTAAGATTGTATGCCGTGATCGATGGTGACTCACAAAGCAAGCTTCTTTTTTCAAAAACAAAGAGTTTCAAAAGAGGTCATGGAAATTCAAATTGGTAAGGTCATGAGGTTTCCCACAATAATCAAGATTCGTCAAATAACAACAATCGAGGCCACGGTCGAGGAAGGTTGATATACGTTAATTTATACATATAAAAGCCCCAGTTTAACTCCCCTTTATATACGTTTTTGGCCGTATACACGAAGAATTGGTACTTATTTGGGCATCTTTATGATTACAGGTCTTAAACGGTATCCTGGAAGCAAACCGGAACAAAAACGAAGGTTTCTGCGCGAAAACGGAACGTTTGTCAATCCGACCGACCGCGCGAATGAACCGACCGGCTGCGCGCAGCATCATGATATTTTTGGGGACCTTCTAGAAGGCCTACGTCAGCATTCGAGAAGCATTTCTGACCCGAGTAAAGCGACCGGCCGGTCAGATCATCCGCGCGGCCGGTCGGATCGTCTGCTCTGTTTTTAAATAGCCCATTTCAGCCATTGATCAAATATGGGGTCTTGGAGAGGCGATTTTGGGCGATTTTCGGACGAACCAAGCTGCTGGAAAGCCGTGGAACAAGCTCGGGAATCCATCCAATCCATCCTTCATCATCCAATCCATCTCTTTGGCATTCTTATGGTTTGATCCTTTTAGCTTTTTAAGATCCAAATCTGATTTTGTATGCTATTGTGATGTTATTTTAGTTAATCGTACGCCTACGGGCAAGAACATTAGTATTAGTTAGTAGTTAAACAATCGTTTGTATGAAATCAAGTTTTGTATGAATTTGGCGTTTTTCATGTTTGAATCTTGATGATCATAGCGCAACCTTGTTTCATTGTTGTTAGATTTGTAGTTGTGTTTGGATGACTTTGATGATTGTCGAATGTGTTAGGCGGATTACTTGTTGAAGAAACCGTCCGTTTAATCG
Source organism: Ambrosia artemisiifolia (assembly GCA_032199755.1). Classification (NCBI taxonomy): domain Eukaryota; kingdom Viridiplantae; phylum Streptophyta; class Magnoliopsida; order Asterales; family Asteraceae; genus Ambrosia; species Ambrosia artemisiifolia. The sequence continues at coordinate 31,553,558 of CM063521.1, forward strand.
TCCGATAGTAGACTAGTTAACTTGTTAATAAAGTTTACACCAGGAAACTGTAACCGGGTATTGGTTTGGTTAAAGTCACTCGGATAATGATTATAGATGTTTACCGGCACATAAAAGAGTCTAAAGAGCTTAATGGTGTTGTTACCAATCTTTGACACGGTTAATGATCTTTGTTAGTTATTTTGGTGAAAATGGCGATCTTAGTAGATTTGTGTTCAAAGTTGGTAAAATGGAATAGGTTGTGAAATGCTCTACTTTATGCTAGTCTAGGTGGTCGTATTGTGTATTCGATATTGCTTTCCTTAACTAGTGCGGTTGAGGACTCCCGAAAGGTGATACTAACCTATCTTTAAAGATTCTCATGGGATCATATCAGTTGCGCGCTAATGAACAACTTGAAGTGGTTAACGTGTGTATTCGTGTTAGCTTTCTGTAGAGTTGTCATGTTAGGATGCCCGAGAGGGAAACTAACTGTCGGAAAATGGGAATGTTGATCACGCCTTTATTACTTATTATATATAGATGACATGCTAGGATTGGCGTATTATAGTTTATATAGTTATATTTTGTATTTGGAGTCTTAGTTAAGTATTTACATGTGTTAGAATTAATATAGTTTAAACAAACTCACTTATCTTTTCCTACTGGTAAATCAGGGATAGAGTTTTAGTACTATTGCTCCGCGCGCGTCCATGGATCGATACTTGGTTCTTATCTGTACTTACTACATATATGACAGGGTACACTTGCCCTATTGTGTGTGTTTTAATATGAAGGTCGAAACCATTTTTATAAATATTAAAGCAAAACGTGTGTTAAAATCAGTGCAAAATTATGTGTATATCCCCACACGTCAAGTTTTTGGCGCCGTTGCCGGGGACACGACGAGCTTTAGGAACGAACCGAGTCGACTTTTTACCAGTGTACATACTTGTGAATATTTGTTTATACTTCTTTGATTTGTTATTTCTTTCATTTATTTGCATATATGATTCTTTGATTGTTTATTTGATTTATCTGTCTGTTAATATATTGGATTGATTTTAGATTGGTTCATAGGTTTGCACATATATTCGTTCATTTATCTGCTTATCGGATTGTTTGATTGATTATCCGTTCATTAGGATGTTGATAGATTTAATTGATTGATTATTGGATTTATTGGTTTATCTATGAATTTGATTTATTCTTTATTTGGTTGATTAGATTTATTTGTTCATATTTGAACTAATTATTAATTTCATGCTTTGGATAGTTTTACGCTTTTTCTGTTTGTTTCTGTTCATTTTATTGATTATATTGGTTTTTATTTGATTTTTATATATATATATATTTTTTATTTTTACTTAAATATATAATGGAAGTCTGGGTATGTTACGTTTAAATTTGATGGTTCGGATGCTTTTATAAAAGGTTTGGGTTAAGAAAAATTGGGAAATTTATTTAATATAGAAGTGGTTTTAATAAAAATAATTTTCTGTGAAAAATGATTCCTTGCGATTCGCAAGGAAGCTGGGCTTATGGTTCCACTTTAAGCGAGTTCCTAATTACCCCGGATTTTATCTTTTATTGTTCGCGATACACGAACAGGATCACCAGAGTCCTTCGTGTGACGTGAATAACCGCTATCTTCCGTTTTTAACTCAATACATTGGCATCCATCATCGTTTCTATTCATCAACTTCCGTTATATTATTCTTCGGTGAAAAGGGTTGTTTTTGCGCAAGCAAAAAGACGGTCTTTATCTTGTTGCAACACGCGAGCACCTTGAGTCATTGTGCTCACTTGCGCCACGCGAGAAGCGTCTATACTTCTTCGCGATGCGCGAGCGACTCATATTTTCGCTAAATTTTTTTTTGTATATTTTCGTATTTATATATTATCATAATTTAAGTTAGTGTATAGTTTTTAGTATGTTTATCTCTGTATATTCCTTCCGTTTTTCTTAGATCGAGTCTTTAATTATTTTGTCCGTAATTATTTCGTACATTGCGTCAGTTTAAGTGTGGGGATGGCCGATGTCTGTTCATTGCTCGATCGATCTTCTCGCCTGTACTCAATCTCCATTCGGGCGAAAGCGATCTTAAAAAAAATCTTTAATGAAAACGGACATTCCTAGAAGTTAAAGTCCAAGTTGGACTGACTTTAATGGGCAGCGATTAAGGCTATTCAATTCAGGCCCGTTTGACCTGGATGTGGAAATACTTGAATTCCGCGACCGCGCGCCTAAACGCGCGTGGAAAAGCGAGTCCAGCTATCGACTCACTCACTCGAGCAAAATGTAGCGATGTGCAAGGGCAGAAATGTCCTATAACTTGATAAAGTTTTTAGCCAGGATTGATTCGCGCCAGATGATTATGTGGAAAGTCGCTTCAAAACCGTGTTATTTTACTAAGAAGCGTAGCAAAACAGGTAAGTTGGTTGTTTGTGTCGAAACAGAGCGAGCGCAAGTAGTTTTGGGTGAAAACTACAGCATAAAAACATATCAGCTGCAGCGAGCGGCCGCACGAAAAGGGCGACCGGCCGCGCGCATTACTTAGTAAAAAAAAAATATGCAGCGACCGGCCGCGCAAAGGCACCGACCAGCCGCGCGTCGGGTCTGTCGAATTTTTAAGAGGGCCAAATGTGGTATTTCACCTTAAAAACTGAATTTTCTCAACCCTAAAAGACTATAAGCGGCTGCTCAATAACATAACACCCCAAAACACTTGCAACTTCCACTCAAGAACACACACACAAACACCTTGCAATTCCACATCAATTCTTCAAATCAAGGTATGGGTCTTCCTCTTTCTTGTTATTTTTCTTGTTCTAGTGTAGATTAGTTTAAATTTTTGCAATCTTTTCATGATTTTAGGGTCCATTCATAATGTTTAACAAACCCTAGTGTTCTTGAATGGATTGTATGCTTTGATAGTTTAGATTAGAGGTTATTGTTGTCCAAATCTTTGAGTTTAGGATTTCTTCATAATGTTTAAACTAAATCCGAAAATTTTTTAAAGATTTGTGTGATTTTGTAACCTTATGTTTAGTGTAGTTTAGTATAAATGTAGATTAATTTCATAATAGGGTTGTATGTTAGTGTAGATGTTAGTGTAATTTAGGTTTGTTTTTGGAATTTTAGGGATTCTTCATAAATGTTTAAACATCCCCAAATTCCTCAGGTTTTAGGTTATAATTTGTTGTTCATGATCTCGATTTCTTGGAGTTTCCTTCATAAATGTTTAACAAAACCCCAAAACTTTAAGATTGTTAGTGTTTTGATTGTAGTTTAGATAGTTTTGTTCGTAAAATTTTGGGGCGTTCTTCATAATTAAACAAACGCGCCCCAAGTTCTATGATACTTCATAATAATTTGGTTTTTAAAACACCTTTCGCGGGATAACTTGAATTTAAAACGATTTTGCAAAATCATAGCGCGTAGGTGTTCAAAATTCCAAATTTGTTTGAAAACTTCATAAGTGTGATGATGAATGGATTTGTTTGATGTATTTTCCTTTTGGCAAGAATGGTGATAGTGCAGGAAAAGGCGAGCACCGGTATGGATGCTCAATGCAGTTACTATACTTTTCGGGTTATCACTACCAGGGGAGTATTATTCTCTTTTTTCACACAATAGTTAGCTAATTCATAAACGCTTTCTATTTTTCACATTGGGGACAATGTGACGTTTAAGTGTGGGGAGGGATTATATCGTGTTCTAGTTTGTCCTCTTGTGTTTATACTTATATATATATATACAAAAAAACCCCTTTTATAAGTACATATATGTATATATTTGTAATAAAATATCAAGTTTAACCACTTTTTGATAAAAATAACTTAAGGCGCGACAAACGGACGTGATACTAGCATGCTAAATCTGTACATTTGCACCCATTTCCTTCCGGTTACGTGAGCATTTGAGCCTATTAGTGTAGATTTCGTTTCTTTGACATGCTTATCAAGTGAGCCAGATGTTTTGTGCCATTTATAACTTGTCATTAGCGTGCTTGTTTAGACCAGATTCGTGTGAGATTGTATGAAAATGATTGAGGCATTTAGGATACCCTTTTGATTTAGCCTTTTCTTTTCGTTCTATCTGTTTCCCACACCCAAATGTTATCCCCTAGTTAACCATGTTGAACCTAATCCCGTGTTTTTTCTTATTTACCACACCATTTCACCACTTAACCAAATTTAGCCTTTTTCTTTTAAACCTTTTGTGTTGGAACTCGGTTTAAGTTATTATTTGACTCGTTTTGTGTTATAGTTCATGTTCGGGCTTTTAGATCCCGTGTTTTGTGTATATTCTCGTTATAGTTTTCAGTTATATTCAGTATTGTAAGCTTGTTATTAAAAAGAAAAAAAATGAAAAAAAAAAAGAAAAAGAAAAGAAAAAAAATCAGTAAAATCCAGAAAAATAGTATACCCTAAAATAGGGTGAATTAGCAGTGTTCGAGCAGTTTTCGGGGCAATAAAGTAAGAAGTTGTATGTTTAGCTCGATTGGAATAAAATTCGGTTATATTCGCGTGTGTTTTGTACAGTCGTTGTTTGTTTGTGTTTAGTTAGACTTAACCGCCGAGTTTTAGCCATTTCGTCACTGTTTATATATCCATTCCACACCCTTACCCTTGCCTGACATTACAACCCTCATAAGACCTCTTGATTTGTGCTCTTTCACACGTTAGTTGGTGAAGACTAGATCTTTTGACAAGCTTATGACATTGCACGATTCATTGTCATGGCAATGGAGCGATTTACACATACACATTACACGTATGTATCATAAATAAAACGAGTGTGTGTGAACATTGTGAGTCGTGTACGGGTTAGCGTGCTTTGTGGATCGGAAGTGAGTCGTTGCTTTTCAGTTATCTTATCACCTGTTTATATCTTCTGTGGGCTTGATTATTATCGTCTGTACAGGTTATATTTTGTCTTTGTTGCCACTTGGCGAGTTTTTCGTTTATTTCTGTTTTGTTGTTTGCTTGAGGACAAGCAAAGTTCAAGTGTGGGGATGTTTGATATACGTTAATTTATACATATAAAAGCCCCAGTTTAACTCCCCTTTATATACGTTTTTGGCCGTATACACAAAGAATTGGTACTTATTTAGGCATCTTTATGATTACAGGTCTTAAACGGTATCCTAGAAGCAAACCGGATCAAAAACGAAGGTTTCTGCGCGAAAACGGAACGTTTGTCAATCCGACCGGCCGCGCGCAGCATCCTGATATTTTTGGGGACCTTCTAGAAGGCCTATGTCAGCATTCGAGAAGCATTTCTGACCCGAGTAAAGCGACCGGCCGGTCAGATCATCCGTGTGGCCGGTCGGATTGTCTGCTCTGTTTTTAAATAGCACATTTCAGCCATTGATCAAATATGGGGTCTTGGAGAGGCGATTTTGGGCGATTTTCGGATGAACCAAGCTGCTGGAAAGCCGTGGAACAAGCTCGGGAATCCATCCAATCCTTAATCATCCAATCCATCTCTTTAGCATTCTTATGGTTTGATCCTTTTAGCTTTTTAAGATCCAAATCTGATTTTGTATGCTATTGTGATGTTATTTTAGTTAATCGTACGCCTACGGGCAAGAACATTAGTATTAGTTAGTAGTTAATCAATCGTTTGTATGAAATCAAGTTTTGTATGAATTTGGCATTTTTCATGTTTGAATCTTGATGATCGTAGCGCAACCTTGTTTCATTGTTGTTAGATTTGTAGTTGTGTTTGGATGACTTTGATGATTGTCGAATGTGTTAGGCGGATTACTTGTTGAAGAAACCGTCCGTTTAATCGTCCTATAGTAGACTAGTTAACTTGTTAATAAAGTTTACACCAGGAAACTGTAACCGGGTATTGGTTTGGTTAAAGTCACTCGGATAATGATTATAGATGTTTACCGGCACGTAAAAGAGTCTAAAGAGCTTAATGGTGTTGTTACCAATCTTTGACACGGTTAATGATCTTTGTTAGTTATTTTGGTGAAAATGGCGATCTTAGTAGATTTGTGTTCAAAGTTGGTAAAATGGAATAGGTTGTCAAATGCTCTATTTTATGCTAGTCTAGGTGGTCGTATTGTGTATTCGATATTGCTTTCCTTAACTAGTGCGGTTGAGGACTCCCGAAAGGTGATACTAACCTATCTTTAAAGATTCTCATGGGATCATATCAGTTGCGCGCTAATGAACAACTTGAAGATGGTTAACGTGTGTATTCGTGTTAGCTTTCTATAGAGTTGTCATGTTAGGATGCCCGGGAGGGAAACTAACTGTCGGAAAATGGGAATGTTGATCACGCCTTTATTACTTATTATATATAGATGACATGCTAGGATTGGCGTATTATAGTTTATATAGTTATATTTTCTATTTGGAGTCTTAGTTAAGTATTTACATGTGTTAGAATTAATATAGTTTAAACAAACTCACTTATCTTTTCCTACTGGTAAATCGGGGATAGAGTTTTAGTACTATTGCTCCGCGCGCGTCCATGGATCGATACTTGGTTCTTATCTGTACTTACTACACATATGACAGGGTACACTTGCCCTATTGTGTGTGTTTTAATATGAAGGTCGAAACCATTTTTATAAATATTAAAGCAAAACGTGTGTTAAAATCAGTGCAAAATTATGTGTATATCCGCACACGTCAAAGGTGCCGTGGTCGAGGAAGGGGTCGTGGTCGAGGAAGAGGTCTCGGTCGAAACAATGGACAAAGCGATAGTAGGAGGGAACATAATGAAAACCGGGATAAGAGCACGCTCCGTTGTTAAAAATTCCAATTCTTTAGGACATTTTCCTAGGTGTGCACCAAGGAACCGGTTAATGAAGCCAACCTAAATCAAACAACAGAGGGTGGTCCTGCTCTTATGATGGCTTCGATCAAAACGGTAGTCGAGAAAATTTTATTATATGAAGAAAAGGTGCACCCGAAGATGTTTGCAAGCGATTCCACAGATGACTCGACTCGGTACCTTGACAATGGTGCTTCGAATCACATGACAGGTTGTAAATCACATTTCACAGAACTTGATTATGGAGTAACGGGTTTAGTGAAGTTCGGAGACGGTTCTAAGGTCAAGGTTAAAGCAAAGGGTTTGATTGTGTTTGAAAGTAAGAATGGGGAGCAATTGGTAATGACCGACATATATTAGATATCGGATTCATGTAGTAATATACTAAGTCTTGGACAACTAACCGAAAGTGGTTGCAAAGTATGGATGGCAAACAACTATCTTTGGCTCTATAAAGATGGTGGCCAGTTGTTGATGAAGGTGCCTCGAGCCATTAACAGACTCTACAAAATTTCCCTCAAAATAAGTACACCGGTATGTCTCCTAAACTCTATTAGTGACGAGGCTTGGCTTTGGCACGCCAGACTCGGTCACCTAAATTTTAAAGCTATGAACCAAATGTCTAAGATGAACATGGTGGACGTTCTTCTACATATATCAGGAGGCAATCGGGTGTGTAATGCTTGTTTGGTCGAAAAACAATGTCGATTGCCGTTTCTAAAACAAACTGAATACCTAGCAAGCAAGCCACTCGAGTTGATTCACACCGATCTTTGTGGACCAATTTCGCCTCCAACTCTAGGTGGGAATCGATATTTCATGCTCCTTGTTGATGACCATTCTAGATATATGTGGGTTTATATGATCAAAAATAAAAGTGATGCTTTGAGTGTGTTTAAGATTTTTAAACAGGAACTTGAATTACAAACCTCATTAAAAATCAAGACGTTGCGTAGTGATAGAGGCGGAGAGTTCGTAAACAAATTGTTTACAAGTTTTTGTGAAGAAATGGGGATTAGTAGAATGTTCTCGGCACGGTATACACCGCAATAAAATGGTGTGGTCGAAAGAAGAAACAGAATGGTTATGAACATAACTAGAAGCATGCTAAAGGCCATGTCAGTTCCGCAAAACATGTGGGGCGAGTGTGTAAGGCATGCGGTTTGTGTATTGAACCGAGTGCCAACGAAAGCTTTAAAAAGGTGGCGTCGTATCAAGCCTTCAAAGGATATAAGCCAAACTTATCGTATCTACGAGTCTTCGGATGTCAGGCTCACATGGAGATACCACCTTTTGGAGTTCAAAAGTTAGATGATCGAAGCCAAGAGATGGTTTATGTTAGATCCGAACCTGGTATAATAGGCTATAGTTTATATGACCCAGTTAATAATCGGATCTGTGTTAACAGGAATGCAAAATGCCATGATGAGCGAAAGTTTGACTGGGAAAAACATAAAGAAAATATGAAAATCGAAACTGTGACAGAATGGATTGAATTTCAAGTTGATTTGCGAGACCCGACAACATCACCACTAGTTGCTGAGCAAGATGGTCGACAAACTCAGCAACAAAACCCACTTGGCGTTGCATCAATAAAAACAGAAGGTGTAAATGAAGTGCCAAATACACCAAGATTCTCCACTGACACAATTAATGTGACACCCGTCGAAATCACAGGTCATGACCGTACATTCACTTACACATATACATTGTGCATGGCATTGCATTTCATTTATGTCATCACAATTGGGCCATATAGGGTTCCAATAAGTCAATCCCAAGACATACAGTCTAACAGTAGAAACATTAGTTAATACAAAGTCCTAGTAAGTCGAATAATTCATGTTAGATTATAGGAAATCCATACAAAACCCTAGTTTTGAGAATCCATGCAATTGAACACAAGGTTCCAAATTTGTTACCCGGACAAGAACAAAAACAAACAATGTTCAGAAACAATAGATCACCCGACGTATTACCTATGGAAAACTAGTAGAAATCACAAACAACGTGCCCACATGTGTCCCTGAAATTCGATCCATATAAGGCTTGTGTGATTAGTAACATAAAAAACATACATCACCGTTTACACATGCACACATGCACACATGCAACCATATACACACACTTATGTGATTATACTTTAATAAACTAATGTCCTATGTGCAACTATGTATACACATCTACACACAAAACACACACGGGGCCTAGATATTTATATATATACACGAGTACACACACATGTCCACACACCTCTCAAACTCCACACCATAACACTCTATTTCCCAAGACTTACAACTAAATGGCAACAATCTCACTATGTCAATCCTTTCCCCATATTTGGACAACCAAAACTAGTTTCTTTCTTTCCCTAGAAATTGGCCAAGTCAACTCCAACACAAACAACCATGGAACACCCCACCAACACCAAGACTACTTCCTAAATTGGCAAGCCACTTTATGATCAATAGGAACCATGCTGCTTGACTTCTAAAAACCATCCATGTCCATTCCCTAGGAATAAATTTCGGCCTTTACATTCCCAAGAACTCAATTGTATAGTTTTGAACTCACCATCACCCTACCTTTCATATATACACCACACGCATACATACATATGCATACATACACTCACCACCACCTTATCATTCTTATCCATCCATTCCCAATACCTAGGTCCTTACACTAACATGGTAACAACATAAACAACATGACCCTCCACACCTTGTCAACTTGCCAAAATAATCTTGCTCCTTCCCCATACGTTTCAGCCGAAAACCTCCCCTACACAAACAAACAAGACACCACAAGTCAACTAGTTACACATAGATGGATATTAGACCTTTTCACTCCAAGAAAGCAAGGCATTGGCCTACCATTTTTGTGAACCAATAAACCACACACACCACCCTAACCTCTCGACTATATAAGGAGGCGCAAGAGCTCAAGGAAGACACACCTTAACACTTAAACTACTCACTTACACTTGAAAACCTCTCCCACCCTTTGTATACCCATCGGCCGAAGATCAAGCAAGCCGAGGACCCCTTAGCCGATCATAAACAGTCGTTGTGACATCCGGTAACCAAGCATACAATTTTACACTAGCTTCACTGTTTACTTGCTGAATTTCGGGACGAAATTCTTTTCAACTTGGGGATGATGTGACACCCTGCATTTTCAGGTTATTACTTTTACTGAACTCTAGTTAACTTTCATGTACATTCGTGACTAAACACATAACTAGGGCTAGTTAAGAAGGTCTTTCGATATGTTATGGGATAATAACATATGTTGGATGATATTAACGTACGTTATAACTAGGAAGGTTTTTTCTTGACACACACACGAGTCCTGTATCCCGAACGTTGGTGATTTGTCATGCATAATCATATGATCTATTGGGTGATGATGAATGTGAATTAATATGCGTATGTGAATTACATGTTTATGTGGATTACTGTTTTAATAGATAGTCAGTACGTAAACCCTACGAATTATGTGCATTCTGTAATTAACATGTTATGAGACGATAAAAACAATAGTTTTTACATAAGTTAGTATGAATAATATTATCGAGAATATTCTCGGGATTAAAACTGTATTAACGGGCCCGTTTATAAAAAAGGCCCATAAACCCGTAACCTTGGCCCATGGTCCAACTTCTAGTATATTATTGATAAAAAAAAATAAGAAACCCTAGAGGCTCCTTTGCACCGTGAACCCCCAAGACACCCACCATCACCTTCACTTTCAATCCTTCATCCATTTTCATCACTAATCCAAGTTATTTCGGGTGCTATCTTGAGGTTTTAAAGATTCTAGCATTCGAGGTACATGTTTTGTGTGTTATTTGATGAATATTGATGCTTTAAAAGTTGTAAAAACCTTAAAAACTATCTATATAAAAATCGCAAATAATGATTTTGTAAGGAGTTTTGATGTTTGTTGTGCATGTTGATGGGTATTGTTGTTAGTAATCGAAACGAGGGTTATTAGTAAGTAAATACATAGATTTAAACGTGATAATACGGATTGAATTCTGTTAATATGAGTTTATGCCATGATTATGAGTTAATAAGAAGGATTAGGGTTCATGAGAAACATGTTATTAGAATTCTGATTTCTGGCAGATTGATTATGACGATTTGTATGGCTATTATAAGGTGATTAACATGTGTAATCTGATTGTTTTCTGATACTAAAACATAATTTATGATGTTAGCTTTTCAAAAAGTCCAAAATCATGCGTTTTAGACTTGTTTTGATATGCATTCATGATTTTATAAGTTCAAGGGTATATTCAGATTTTCGGAGATGAAAAATGAACCAACTTTAAAGGGCTGTAACTTGAGTTTTACACATCCGTTGATCGTGAAATTTGGACAGTAGTTGCGTGCATGAATTTTAAAGCTTTTCCAAGTGGATTCATCTTGTTTGGATGAGTCTATGATTTTTAATGAATTTTTATGTAAGCTGCTGTCAACAATTTCATCACTAATCCAAGTTATTTCGGGTGCTATTTTGAGGTTTTAAAGATTCTAGCATTTCGAGGTACATGTTTTATGTGTTATTTGATGAATATTGATGCTTGAAAAGTTGTAAAAACCTTAAAAACTATCTATATAAAAATTGCAAATAATGATTTTGTAAGGAGTTTTGATGTTTGTTGTGCATGTTGATGGGTATTGTTGTTAGTAATCGAAACGAGGGTTATTGAGAATCCGGTTAGGGACCGAACTCGTGGATCGATTACACATAAACAACTCGGTTTCAGACGGGGAATTCGAGACGAGACAGAAATTAACGATAACAACGTCATCACAGATTCGTATTAATACAGAAACGGTTACAGACACTGTCATCAGTAGGATAAACATCAATCTCGTGGCCGGGGGAGGTCGGGCATGACCTCCCCCTTTCAGAGCATTCAAAGCATAAACTCAAATCACCAAATGAACAATAACACATGAGATTGCTATTTATAGTCCAATACCCACGTTCCACGTTCGCCCCTTTTGAATGGTCGAATGTGGAGCATTTCCACATTCGCCCATTTGTGTTGGTCGAATGTGGAAAACTTCCACATTCGCCCACTTTGTTTAGGTCGAATGTAAACATGTGTATTGTCCTATATTTACAAATGCGTCAGATCCATAAAATGCCCTTATGGATCACCACAATCTCATGTAACACTATACCTAGACTCAACCCTAGTCTATTCGACAGTGACGTCCACATAAAGTGCATCAACAGTTATTAGTAAGTAAATACATAGATTTAAACGTGATAATACGTATTGAATTCTGTTAATATGAGTTTATGACATGATTATGAGTTAATAAGAAGGATTAGGGTTCATGAGAAACATGTTATTAGAATTCTGATTTCTGGCAGATTGATTATGACGATTTGTAGGGCTATTATAAGGTGATTAACATGTGTAATCTGATTGTTTTATGATACTAAAACATAATTTATGATGTTAGCTTTTGAAAAAGTCCAAAATCATGCGTTTTGGACTTGTTTTGATATGCATTCATGATTTTATAAGTTCAAGGGTATAATCAGATTTTCGGAGATGAAAAGTGAACCAACTTTAAAGGGTTGTAACTTGAGTTTTACACATCCGTTGATCGTGAAATTTGGACAGTAGTTGCGTGCATGAATTTTAAAACTTTTCCAAGTGGAATCCTCTTGTTTGGATGAGCCTATGATTTTTAATAAATTTTTATGTAAGCTGCTGTCAACAGCACTCGTTTTCTGAGGTGGCTGTCTAAACTATTTTTCATAAAAATCTTGATGTGTTTTTGACAAGAAATAAAAATAGTAGAGTCACAAAAAAACTTATGGGAAGCTTCTGTAAAAATTTGGGGACTTGAGGAGTTGAATTGGTATTTTATAAAAATTGGTTTTCGTAACCCAAATTCTGTCCAGAAAACGCAGGTTTGAATGATAGGATTTATGTGATGATTTGAGTATGTTATTGAGTTATAAGTTGTGAAATTCTATACGAGAACATGGGTACATGTTATTTATATGGTGTAGATGACATGATAGGTTGCTTGTGTGTAATGTGTGATTGAAACTCGTTGTATTTAAAGTCTTGACATGTTGCATCATTAACTAATCACCAACGATTGAACGGGTCCTACATGGTCTATGTGTGTCGAGTACACTTGCATGAGATGTCACCTAGGTCATTGTAGAGTACAATGGTTTTGGATAATTAACATGTGTAACCGTACTCAAACACTCGTAACTTTGTGTCCGATAGGTTCTCGGTAGGCGAGTAACCTTCCACGTTTGCTAACTTTGTGGTTTTTTAGCACGCAACCTAAGGTGAGTTTCACTACTCTTTTCTCAAAAGCATGCGTCTCAGGTTTGCGACAACTTGTTAAACTTTTTCTAGTCCATTTTGGGACTACTTTTACATCCCGGGTTTTGGGGTGCTTTGACTCCTTGTGTGAGTCGGGTTTTCAATTCCTTGTGTGAATCGGGTTTTTTTTATCAGTTTTGTACTTCAACTGTCCTTTGTGAACTAAACACACTCTATCTTTTGATAGTCCTTACAATATTATTGGGTTAATCGCTGGAGGCGAACGGGGTATTAGTTAGTAGCGCTATTAGGTTGTGCCGCAACCTCATGCCTGAGGTGCTTGGGTCACGGGCATGAACTTCTGACCACATTTTCTTACTAGTGTTGATAGACACTAGTGCTGAGGCACTGTATCATCTGTATGTTCCCAATAATCTCATGTTTAGTTACATTGAGTGGGTTAGCTACCCCTGACAAGCTTAAAACTGATGGTTTAAAAACTTTGATAACTTTACACTTGTTACTTAAACTGTGAACTCACCGACTTTATGTTGACACACGCTAGCATGCTTTTGCAGGTCTCTAGGTACGGAGCACGATAGGTCATGCATCATTGTGTCAAGGGTTAATTGAACGCTATTGACTATTATCATGCTTTTCATTTAATTAGTTCTATCTTGGGTGTGTTGTTTCGCGCATAAAAATCCACTTAATCGTTTTGATTTCGCTTCCGCACTTTTTTAAAACATATGGTTGATTTCTAAAAACTTAAATTCTGAAAAACGAATTAAATGGTTTGGGCATTTAGAGTCGTTCGAATGACTTATGGCTATGGGATCCTGGTGTGTCAAGCGCCTCGCGGTAAAACCCCACAGTGGAAATTTGAGGGTGTGACAGATTGGTATCAGAGCCAAAGGTTATAGTGAACTAGGACTGCCTGTAGAGTCTAGTCTATAACTATCATAGCATAAGCATTGCATTAGTTACACTCACAACTCCAGTGCACATTGGTTACTTTCCTTGAATACGTATATTGAACCTTCAGGTTGCAGGGAATTATTTCGTCTTCTTCTCATAACCCCATTTCTGAACGCACTAACAGGATTGACCCTATGACAAATCATCGACCTATAGGTTCGGAGGCTAGTCCATGGACATGGTATCCTCATATGATACGTACGTGGGTGACGAGTAGTGGGGTGCCTGAGGATGTATCTCCCATTCTGGACTCATGGGAGAGGTCCATTGCAGGAATTGTTAGGCATTTTTGTACTGAGTTCTATACCGTCTTCTCATATATCCAGGGTTTAAATTGGTGGCAAGAGACCTCTGATAATCGTTTAAGGCATATAGAAAGGAGGATGGGTCAGATGATGGTTGAGTTGGCCGTAGCTAGACAGGAAGTGGCTGACACAAAGAGGGAGTTGACCGCCACTAGACGAGAATTAAACACCGTTCGTGATAGACTCTTGGAAGTTCTGGCTCAAGGAGAGGAAGAGCAAATGGAAGAGGAGAATGAACTGGAGGCAGAAGAACTTGAGGCAACATTTGTGGGAAGCTTTGAACCAGGTGAAGAGGCAAATTCGGACGAGCCGATTTAGATTAGGATCGAAGCTGAGAGCAAGGATGAGAAACCAGATATGTCTGCGGATTGTGAGGACGATTGATACTTATCTTGTTTTGAACCTAATTATTGATTTGTTTCTTCATGATTTCAAGACAGTGTAGTCGACTGGATATTTTGTGAATCTTGGATTTTATTTCTAATCTATCGGTGTCGGTCTTTCATTTTTATCTTGCGATTGGGATTCATTCTATATTCTAGTTTGCATGTACTGCGTGAAAACGATTACAAGATGAACATTTTTATTCTTTCTTTCTTTCCTTACTCTTGGGTATAATGTAAGTCCAGAAGGGGACATGGTCAGGGAAAGATTTACATGACTCAGATGGATACGGTTAAGCAAGTTTACGGCAGGCTGGTTGAGACCCTTGCAGCTATTGGAGCTGGTAATAACTCTTTGACATACTCTAACACATTCTAAACGATTGCCGCTAACCACCGATCACTGGACACCTGATGTGCGTACTTTTCTTTTCTTTTGTGAGCTTAGATAAGACCGAGTCCTTATGATCAACAATAGAGTGGGTGATGCCCTCTCATCTTTTCAAGTAGGTAAAGGTCTATTCTGTTAAATCATTCTTTTCCCCTTGACTTCCGCCATTGAACTTTCTAAGTCCTTGAATGCACATGCCACAACAACAACCCACTAGCGTATTTCCAAGTCTTTTATGGGTAGTAAGTCTCAATAACTCCAACGGGACTGAAGGAGACTGTTGATCTACTTCTATAGTCTAGACAAGGCAAAGGCGATCTTTGCCATGTACATCTGTCCAGGAGGAACTGGTAAGGTATGCTACAGACACCTTAGATGTGCTACAAATACTTGGGTGGAGAATGTAACACCCTGTGATGGAATTATAAATTTGGAATCAACCACTATTAACTAAAGACGGTTGGGTTTGAGGTTGACGCATACACTACCAACCACATGAGTTAGATACTCTATGCTTAAATCTAATTAACCTACCTTATTAGTGAGTTGAGCCTTACATAAAAAGGGTGGATCCCATGGATTCGTGGCATGGTCACTGCAGCTCACTTACCCAGAATCTAATAAATCTTTCACCTAGCCCACAGACTTCCTATTGAGGCTGATGAGCATGGTATTTTCCCCAAGCATGGTGCTTCATATTTTACCTTCGATATTAGTAAGAGAACGTAGGATAGTGTGGAGTATAAGTTCTCCAACAGCAACAACTAGTATATCAACAACAACGAGGTGCTGAGAAAGTGTGTTCCTAGTGTGAGAGTGAAACCCACTTCAAGAAGAACTGTCCCCAGCTCAACCACGATAGCAACAATGGCAACAATAACCTTAATGGTGCTCGGGGAATAGCTTGCGTAGTTGGCTCAGGAGAAGCCAAGATCAACAACCTTGTGCTTGTGAGTACGTTTTCTGTGAAAGGTAATCTTGTTGCTGATCATTTCAATCCTGGTGCGAGTATCAGCTTTGCGTCTTTAAAACTTAGCAAATTCCTAGGGGTAGCCCCTAATCTTCTTGAGACCCCACACTCTATAGAGCTAGATAATAGTAGGCCTGTTGAGGTGACCCTTGTTCATCTTCCTAGTGGATAACTTTTATCTATTTAGGGTGATCGTGGTGCTGCCATAGTGGGCGTCATCTCATTCTTGAAAGCCCAAAAGTGTATCCGAAAGGACTATCCAGCCATTCTGGCTAACATTTATGACATTTGAGTTGAAGTTGAAACAGGGAATGAGGACATCCCTGTAGTTCGTGATTTTCTAGATGTATTACCAGAGGAACTACCTAGACTTTCACATGTTCGACATGTGGAGTTCCATGGTGATTCTTCACCTTGGGCAGCCCCAGTTCCGCATGTGTATTGACTATAGGGAGTTGGACAAGGTGACTGTCAAGAACCGTTACCCATTACCACATATTGATGACTTGCTTGATCAGCTCTAAGGGTCGAGTTACTATTCTAACATTGACTCGAGGTTAGGATACCATTAGCTGAGAGTCCGAGGGGAGGATGTAGCCAAGACAGCCTTTCGAACTCGCTATGGATATTATGAGTTGCTAGTGATGCCATTTGGGCTAACCAATGCACTTGCGGTGTACATGGATCTTATGAACCGCATGTGTAAGCCCTTTTTGGACAATTTGTCATAGTATTTATTAATGGCATATTGATCTATTCCAAGAGCACATGTCGATCCCGCTAAGATAGATGCTATCAAACAATGGGAGGCTCCCAAGACTCCTACGGAGGTAAGCTAATTCCTTGGTCTTGCGGGATATTATCAAATATTCGTTGAGGGATTCTCTAAGATCGCTCAACCCCTCACTGTTTTGACACAAAAGGGTATTACTTACAAGTGGGGAAATGCCCAAGAATCTACTTCTTAGTATTAAAGGCGAGATTCTATAGTACACCAATCCTATCTTTACCTGAGGATACGGACGATCCAGTGGTGTACTGTGACACTTCCATCCAAGGCTTGGGGTATGTGTTGATGCAAGGTGATAAATTGATCGCGTAAGCTTCGCAAAAGCTGAAGGTTCATGAGAAACATTTCACCACCCATGAATTGGAACTAGGAGTAGTGATTTTGCTCATAAAAATTGAGGGGCATTATCTATATGGAATGAAGTGAACGATCATTATTGACCATATGAGCCTCCAACATGTATTTGACAAAAAGGGGCTGAACATGCGATAGCGTCGTTGGGTCGAGCTCCTGAATGATTACAACTGCACTGTCATGTATCATCTAGGGAAAGCTAATATAGTAGCGGATGCCTTCAGTCGTAAGGATACGAAACCCAAGCGGGTGCGATCCTTACAACTCACTATCCATTCTAGTCTTCCTGATAAGATTCGAGAAGCCCAGGTCAAGGCTTTGAAAGAAGAAAACGTAGAGCTCGAAACCTTACATGGTGCTGATAAGCACCTGGAGCTGAGGACAAATGGCCTTAAGTATTTCATGAATCGGACTGGATTCCACATTTTGGGGATCTCAGACAAGTCGTGCTTGACGAAGATCACACCTCTGACTGGTGGCAAACATGAAAGCTGAGAAAGCCACTTATGTCAGTAAGTGCTTGACGTGTGCCAAGGTTAAGATTGTGTATCAAAAACCTTTGGGACTACTTCAGCAACCGGAAATTCCCATGTGGGAATGGGATGGTATATCCATGGGCTTCGTTACCAAGCTTCCTAGGACATCCAGCGGGCACGGTATGAATTGAGTCATTATTGACCGTTTGACCAAGTCAACGCATTTCTTGGCAATTAAGGAGACGGATAAGTTGGAACGTCTAGGCCTAGTTTCCCTATATATTAAAGAAGTTGTCTCCAGGCATGGGGGTGCCTACTTCTATTAAATCCGAGCGCGACTCGCGATTTACTTCTTGTTTTTGGACTACTCTCCAAGATGCATTGGGGACTCGCTTAAATATGAGCACAGCCTATCACCCTCAAATGGTTGGACAAAGTGAACGTACCATCCAAAAATTAGAAGATCTACTACGAGCGTGCGTGGTGGACTTTGGCAATAGTTGGGAAAAGCACTTGCCTGTAATCGAATTTTCGTATAACAACGATTACCGCACTTCTACTCAGTGTGCGCCTTTTGAGGCACTATATGGACGCAAATGTAGGTCTCCCATCTACTGGACTGAAGTTGGGGATAGCCAGCTGACAGGTCCCGAATCGTGCACGAAACTTCTAAGAAGATAGTGCAAATCGGAAATTGGATGGCTGCTGCTCGTGATTGACAGAAAAGCTACGCTGACAAGCGTAGGAAACCTTTGGAGTTCCAGATTGGAGACAAAGTACAACTGACGGTGTCACCTTGGAAGGGTGTGATACGCTTTGGGAAACGGGGAAAGTTGAACCCGCGATACGTAGGACCATTCGAGATTGTCGAAAGGATTGGTCCAGTAGCTTACAGGTAAAACCTTCCTGATGAACTCAGTGAGGTGCACAATGTATTCCACGTACCTAATCTGAAGAAATGCTTATCTGATATAATACTGGTAGTGCCACGGGAGGAGATCCAGGTGGACGATCAGCCACGGTTCGTGGAAGAACCAGTGGAGATTCTTGAGCGGGGCGTCAAGAAACTCAGACAGAGCACCAAACCTATTGTTAGGGTGCGATGAAATTCCCGTCTTGGACCGGAATACACGCGGGAACGCATGGATAAAATGCGGCTCAAATACCCACATCTTTGTACTGAACCTGAACATGCGTATGAACTAAACTCTAAACGTGAAGCGACTCACTCAAAGTGAATTTCGGGGCGAAATTCCTTTCAACTTGAGGATGATGTGAAATCCGGTAACCAAGCATACAATTTTACACTGGCTTCACTGTTTAGTTGCTGAATTTCGGGACGAAATTCTTTTCAACTTGGGGATGATGTGACACCCTGCATTTTCAGGATATTACTTTTACTGAACTCTAGTTAACTTTCATTTACATTCGTGACTAAACACATAACTAGGGTTAGTTAAGAAGGTCTTTTGATATGTTATGGGATAATAACATATGTTGGATGATATTAACGGACGTTATAACTAGGAAGGTTTTTTCTTGACACACACACGAGTCCTGTATCCCGAACGTTGGTGATTTGTCATGCATAATCATATGATCTATTGGCTGATGATGAATGTGAATTAACATGCGTATGTGAATTACATGTTTATGTGGATTACTGTTTTAATAGATAGTCAGTACGTAAACCTTACGAATTATGTGCATTCTGTAATTAACATGTTATGAGACGATAAAAACAATAGTTTTTACATAAGGTTAGTATGAATAATATTATTGAGAATATTCTCGGGATTAAAACCGTATTAACGGGCCCGTTTATCAAAAAAAGGCCCATAAACCCGTAACCTTGGCCCATGGTCCAACTTCTAGTATATTATTGATCAAAAAAAAAAAAAATAAGAAACCCTAGAGGCTCCTTTGCGCCGTGAACCCCCAAGACACCGACCATCACCTTCACTTTCAATCCTTCATCCATTTTCATCACTAATCAAAGTTATTTCGGGTGCTATCTTGAGGTTTTAAAGATTCTAGCATTTCGAGGTACATGTTTTATGTGTTATTTGATGAATATTGATGCTTGAAAATTTGTAAAAACCTTAAAAACTATCTATATAAAAATCGCAAATAATAATTTTGTAAGGAGTTTTGATGTTTGTTGTGCATGTTGATGGGTATTGTTGTTAGTAATCGAAACTAGGGTTATTAGTAAGTAAATACATAGATTTAAACATGATAATACGGATTGAATTCTGTTAATATGAGTTTATGACATGATTATGAGTTAATAAGAAGGATTAGGGTTCATGAGAAACATGTTATTAGAATTCTGATTTCTGGCAGATTGATTATGACGATTTGTAGGGCTATTATAAGGTGATTAACATGTGTAATCTGATTGTTTTCTGATACTAAAACATAATTTATGATGTTAGCTTTTCAAAAAGTCCAAAATCATGCGTTTTAGACTTGTTTTGATATGCATTCATGATTTTATAAGTTCAAGGGTATAATCAGATTTTCAGAGATGAAAAATGAACCAACTTTAAAGGGCTATAACTTGCGTTTTACACATCCGTTGATCGTGAAATTTGGACAGTAGTTGCGTGCATGAATTTTAAAGCTTTTCCAAGTGGATTCCTCTTGTTTGGATGAGTCTATGATTTTTAATGAATTTTTATGTAAGCTGCTGTCAACAGCACTCGTTTTCTGAGGTGGCTGTCTAAACTATTTTTCATAAAAATCTTGATGTGTTTTTGACAAGAAATAAAAATAGTAGAGTCACACAAAAACTTATGGGAAGCTTCTGTAAAAATTTGGGGACTTGAGGAGTTGAATTGGTATTTTATAAAAATTGGTTTTCGTAACCCAAATTCTGTCCAGAAAACGCAGGTTTGAAAAATAGGATTTATGTGATGATTTGAGTATGTTATTGAGTTATAAGTTGTGAAATTCTATACGAGAACACGGGTACATGTTTTTTATATGGTGTAGATGACATGATAGGTTGCTTGTGTGCAATGTGTGATTGAAACTCGTTGTATTGAAAGTCTTGACATGTTGCATGATTAACTAATAACCAACGATTGAACGGGTCCTACATGGTCTATTTGTGTCGAGTACACTTGCATGAGATGTCACCTATGTCATTGTAGAGTACAATGGTTTAGGATAATCAACATGTGTAACCGCACTCAAACACTCGTAACTTTGTGTTCGATAGGTTATCGGTAGGCGAGTAACCTTCCACGTTTGCTAACTTTGCGGTTTTTTTAGCATGCAACCTAAGGTGAGTTTCACTACTCTTTTCTCAAAAGCATGCGTCTCAGGTTTGGGACAACTTATTAAACTTTTTCTAGTCCATTTTGGGACTACTTTTACATCCCGGGTTTTGGGGTGCTTTGACTCCTTGTGTGAGTCGGGTTTTCGATTCCTTGTGTGAATCGGGTTTTTTTATCAGTTTTGTACTTCAACTGTCCTTTGTGAACTAAACACACTCTATCTTTTGAAAGTCCTTACAATATTATTGGGTTAATCGCTGGAGACGAACGGGGTATTAGTTAGTAGCACTATTAGGTTGTGCAACAACCTCATGCCTGAGGTGCTTGGGTCACGGGCATGAACTTCTGACCACATTTTCTTACTAGTGTTGATAGACACTAGTG
Organism: Ambrosia artemisiifolia; assembly: GCA_032199755.1. Lineage (NCBI taxonomy): Eukaryota > Viridiplantae > Streptophyta > Magnoliopsida > Asterales > Asteraceae > Ambrosia > Ambrosia artemisiifolia. Next base: position 31,574,973 of record CM063521.1, read on the forward strand.
CTGAGGGACTGTATCATCTGTATGTTCCCAATAATCTCATGTTTAGTTACATTGAGTGGGTTAGCTACCCCTGACAAGCTTAAAACTGATGGTTTAAAAACTTTGATAACTTTACACTTGTTACTTAAACTGTGAACTCACCGACTTTATGTTGACACACGCTAGCATGCTTTTGCTGGTCTCTAGGTACGGAGCACGATAGGTCATGCATCATTGTGTCAAGGGTTAATTGAACGCTATTGACTATTATCATGCTTTTCATTTAATTAGTTCTATCTTGGGTGCCTTGTTTCGCACATAAAAATCCACTTAATCGTTTTGATTTCGCTTCCGCACTTTTTTTAAAACATATGGTTGATTTCTAAAAACTTAAATTCTGAAAAACGAATTAAATGGTTTGGGCATTTAGAGTCGTTCGAATGACTTATGGCTATGGGATCCTGGTGTGTCAAGCGCCTCGCGGTAAAACCCCACAGTGGAAATTTGAGGGTGTGACAGATTGGTATCAGAGCCAAAGGTTATAGTGAACTAGGACTGCATGTTGAGTCTAGTCGATAACTGTCATAGCATAAGCATTGCATTAGTTACACTCACAACTCCAGTGCACATTGGTTACTTTCCTTAAATACGTATATTGAACCTTCATGTTGCAAGGAATTATGTCGTCTTCTTCTCATAACCCCATTTCTGAACGCACTAACAGGACTGACCCTATGACAAATCATCGACCTTTAGGTTCGGAGGCTAGTCCATGGACATGGTATTATCGAGGATATTCTCGGGATTAAAACCGTATTAACGGGCCCGTTTATCAAAAAAAGGCCCATAAACCCGTAACCTTGGCCCATGGTCCAACTTCTAGTATATTATTGATCAAAAAAAAAAAAAATTAGAAACCCTAGAGGCTCCTTTGCGCCGTAAACCCCCAAGACACCCACCATCACCTTCACTTTCAATCCTTCATCCATTTTCATCACTAATCAAAGTTATTTCGGGTGCTATCTTGAGGTTTTAAAGATTCTAGCATTTCGAGGTACATGTTTTATGTGTTATTTGATGAATATTGATGCTTGAAAAGTTGTAAAAACCTTAAAAACTATCTATATAAAAATCGCAAATAATAATTTTGTAAGGAGTTTTTATGTTTGTTGTGCATGTTGATGGGTATTGTTGTTAGTAATCGAAACGAGGGTTATTAGTAAGTAAATACATAGATTTAAACGTGATAATACGGATTGAATTCCGTTAATATGAGTTTATGACATGATTATGAGTTAATAAGAAGGATTAGGGTTCATGAGAAACATGTTATTAGAATTCTGATTTCTGGCAGATTGATTATGACGATTTGTAGGGCTATTATAAGGTGATTAACATGTGTAATCTGATTGTTTTCTGATACTAAAACATAATTTATGATGTTAGCTTTTCAAAAAGTCCAAAATCATGTGTTTTGGACTTGTTTTGATATGCATTCATGATTTTATAAGTTCAAGGGTATAATCAGATTTTCGGAAATGAAAAATGAACCAACTTTAAAGGGCTGTAACTTGAGTTTTACACATCCGTTGATCGTGAAATTTGGACAGTAGTTGCGTGCATGAATTTTAAAGCTTTTCCAAGTGGATTCCTCTTGTTTGGATGAGTCTATGATTTTTAATGAATTTTTATGTAAGCTGCTGTCAACAATTTTATCACTAATCCAAGTTATTTCGGGTGCTATCTTGAGGTTTTAAAGATTCTAGAATTTCGAGGTACAAGTTTTATGTGTTATTTGATGAATATTGATGCTTGAAAAGTTTTAAAAACCTTAAAAACTATCTATATAAAAATCGCAAATAATGATTTTGTAAGGAGTTTTGATGTTTGTTGTGCATGTTGATGGGTATTGTTGTTAGTAATCGAAACGAGGGTTTATAAGTTCAAGGGTATAATCAGATTTTCGGAAATGAAAAATGAACCAACTTTAAAGGGCTGTAACTTGAGTTTTACACATCCGTTGATCGTGAAATTTGGACAGTAGTTGCGTGCATGAATTTTAAAGCTTTTCCAAGTGGATTCCTCTTGTTTGGATGAGTCTATGATTTTTAATGAATTTTTATGTAAGCTGCTGTCAACAGTTTCATCACTAATCCAAGTTATTTCGGGTGCTATCTTGAGGTTTTAAAGATTCTAGCATTTCGAGGTACATGTTTTATGTGTTATTTGATGAATATTGATGCTTGAAAAGTTGTAAAAACCTTAAATACTATCTATATATAAATCGCAAATAATGATTTTGTAAGGAGTTTTGATGTTTGTTGTGCATGTTGATGGGTATTGTTGTTAGTAATCGAAACGAGGGTTATTAGTAAGTAAATACATAGATTTAAACATGATAATACGGATTGAATTCTGTTAATATGAGTTTATGACATGATTATGAGTTAATAAGAAGGATTAGGGTTCATGAGAAACATGTTATTAGAATTCTGATTTCTGGCAGATTGATTATGACGATTTGTAGGGCTATTATAAGGTGATTAACATGTGTAATCTGATTGTTTTCTGATACTAAATCATAATTTATGATGTTAGCTTTTCAGAAAGTCCAAAATCATGCGTTTTGGACTTGTTTTGATATGCATTCATGATTTTATAAGTTCAAGGGTATAATCAGATTTTCGGAGATGAAAAATGAACCAACTTTAAAGGGCTATAACTTGAGTTTTACACATCCGTTGATCGTGAAATTTGGACAGTAGTTGCGTGCATGAATTTTAAAGCTTTTCCAAGTGGATTCCTCTTGTTTGGATGAGTCTATGATTTTTAATGAATTTTTATGTAAGCTGCTGTCAACAGCACTCATTTTCTGAGGTGGCTGTCTAAACTATTTTTCATAAAAATCTTGATGTGTTTTTGACAAGAAATAAAAATAGTAGAGTCACACAAAAACTTATGGGAACCTTCTGTAAAAATTTGGGGACTTGAGGAGTTGAATTGGTATTTTATAAAAATTGGTTTTCGTAACCCAAATTCTGTCCAGAAAACGCAGGTTTGAAAAATAGGATTTATGTGATGATTTGAGTATGTTATTGGGTTATAAGTTGTGAAATTCTATACGAGAACATGGGTACATGTTATTTATATGGTGTAGATGACATGATAGGTTGCTTGTGTGCAATGTGTGATTGAAACTCGTTGTATTGAAAGTCTTGACATGTTGCATGATTAACTAATCACCAACGATTGAACGGGTCCTACATGGTCTATTTGTGTCGAGTACACTTGCATGAGATGTCACCTAGGTCATTGTAGAGTACAATGGTTTAGGATAATCAACTTGTGTAACCGCACTCAAACACTTGTAACTTTGTGTTCGATAGGTTATCGGTAGGCGAGTAACCTTCCACGTTTGCTAACTTTGCGGTTTTTTTAGCACGCAACCTAAGGTGAGTTTCACTACTCTTTTCTCAAAAGCATGCGTCTCAGGTTTGGGACAACTTATTAAACTTTTTCTAGTCATTTTGGGACTACTTTTACATCCCGGGTTTTGGGGTGCTTTGACTCCTTGTGTGAGTCGGGTTTTCGATTCCTTGTGTGAATCGGGTTTTTTTTATCAGTTTTGTACTTCAACTGTCCTTTGTGAACTAAACACACTCTATCTTTTGAAAGTCCTTACAATATTATTGGGTTAATCACTGGAGGCGAACGGGGTATTAGTTAGTAGCACTATTAGGTTGTGCAACAACCTCATGCCTGAGGTGCTTGGGTCACGGGCATGAACTTCTGACCACATTTTCTTACTAGTGTTGATAGACACTAGTGCTGAGGCACTGTATCATCTGTATGTTCCCAATAATCTCATGTTTAGTTACATTGAGTGGGTTAGCTACCCCTGACAAGCTTAAAACTGATGGTTTAAAAACTTTGATAACTTTACACTTGTTACTTAAACTGTGAACTCACCGACTTTATGTTGACACATGCTAGCAAGCTTTTGCTGGTCTCTAGGTACGGAGCACGATAGGTCATGCATCATTGTGTCAAGGGTTAATTGAACGCTATTGACTATTATCATGCTTTTCATTTAATTAGTTCTATCTTGGGTGCGTTGTTTCGCACATAAAAATCCACTTAATCGTTTTGATTTCGCTTCCGCACTTTTTTAAAACATATGGTTGATTTCTAAAAACTTAAATTCTGAAAAACGAATTAAATGGTTTGGGCATTTAGAGTCGTTCGAATGACTTATGGCTATGGGATCCTGGTGTGTCAAGCGCCTCGCGGTAAAACCCCACAGTGGAAATTTGAGGGTGTGACAGATTGGTATCAGAGCCAAAGGTTATAGTGAACTAGGACTGCATGTTGAGTCTAGTCGATAACTGTCATAGTATAAGCATTGCATTAGTTACACTCACAACTCCAGTGCACATTGGTTACTTTCCTTGAATACGTATATTGAACCTTCATGTTGCAGGGAATTATGTCGTCTTCTTCTTATAACCCCATTTCTGAACGCACTAACAGGACTGACCCTATGACAAATCATCGACCTTTAGGTTCGGAGGCTAGTCCATGGACATGGTATCCTCATATGATACGTACGTGGGTGACGAGTAGTGGGGTGCCTGAGGATGTACCTCCCATTCTGGACTAATGGGAGAGGTCCATTGCAGGAATTGTTAGGCATTTTTGTACTGAGTTCGATACCGTCTTCTCATATATCCAGCGTTTAAATTGGTGGCAAGAGACCTCTGATAATCGTTTAAGGCATATAGAAAGGAGGATGGGTCAGATGATGGTTAAAGTCATTAAAAACATGTATTAATAAGCTTAACACAAGAGATTTTGAGGAAACTTGGTTACCCACCACAAATGGGTATGTTAACAAGACAAAATCCATAAACATGTCATTTTTATACAAAAACCATCGAAATGTATGTCCATGTCCCACTCTAAACGTACATAACTGAGACATAAGTGTCACTTGGTAACTTTAAGTAAGTCAAGGTACTTGTTTTACGACAAAAAGGTTAGACATGGCCACAATAACGAAAAAAACGAACATTTTCCAACACATACATGTTTTCACCTAATTATCACCTAAAATTAGGCTTTTATCTTGGTATTGTCACGGTTTGTTTCCTTTTGATGATAATTGCAGGTATTGAAGGTGAAAATTGAAAAGAAGTGAAAACCGGCTTAAAAGACAAGGATTTGAAGACTTTTTGCGGAGATCCAGATGAAGCACGACCGCGCTCAGGGTAATGCACGGCCATGCCCTTTGTTCCAGGTCAACTATTCAACATGAGTCGAATCAGAGGATTTCTGAAGTGCACAGGCGTGCTCGATCAAGAAGCACGTGCGTGATTTAATGCAGCGTGTTCTCCAAGGCTCAAACCGACCAAGACTGACAAGACGGTTACAAAACTGAACATGCACGGGTGTAAACGAAAGATTTTATCTAAAACAGGATTAATTGATCATACAAGTCACAAAACCAGGTGCGGAAACCCTAGTTATGAACAAACTGATAAAACTCAGATCAAAACACAGTAAACAACATTTTCAAAGCTTTTTCATAGATTAACATTCATAAAAACTTGTTACAATGAGTATCCTAGTTAATCTAATCAATCCAGACACATTCACAAAATCACCTAGAACCTGACCACAACACACACTTCAACTAAAACTCTCTCTAACATAAAAACACACAAAATCTATATATAAGCCTGCACATTCGCCCAGTAGTGATGGTCGAATGTAGAATTCTTCCACATTCGCCCACTACTTGGTACGAATGTGTTCTTCTGATCAGCCTCTTTCTACCTTCGTCCACTAGCACTCTACCTTCGCCCATATACTTCTACATTCGCCCACTTTTTCCACTTTCAACCCATCAGCAAAACTTTTAACACATGTTAACTTTGTAGATCCAATCACTAGTCGCACTTCGTGCATCTACAAACTCCCCCTCGACTATTGATTGGATCGTTTTCTGTCTTCGTCCATTGCCTTGTTCAACAAGTAAATTCTGAGCTGCTTCTTTTGCTCTTTAGTCATTTCAGGCTCCCACTTTCTTTTCACTGGTTTTGACACATTAGCCATCTTCACCATTTTACCAAGTTTGGCATCCAAATTACTCCCCGAGTTTATGTCATATGCAAAACAAACTCCCACAACTTGAGTATACTTCTTTGCCTGTTCAGCATCGTTGGGTTCATGATGAATCGGATTGTAGAAAAGCATGATGATGTCTTCGAAAGTGCAATTAATCAACCACATCGGATCAAATACATGAACATGCTTGTATTTGTCCTTCCCATCTCTCAAAACAATCACAGCTTCAGCCTTTCTCCAATCGTAGTACCAAAATATAAAGTCAGCACTGAAATGTTGTGGCATAGGCATCAAAGGTATCTTTCTCATCACTTCAGGTGCTTTGTAGATCAAAGTTACCCTCTTCAGACCAGTTCTAGAATCAATATCCCTGTGAACTTTTCTTCTAGGATATTGAGGCTTGAATCTGTTCCACTTTGTTCTACTCTCCCAAACTAACTTATCTGCACACCAACCGACATGTGTATTATTCACTGAAGCTCCAGACATTGGGAATCTGCAAAGATCTCTGACCGCCCAATACGGTAGAGTTAGCAAATCAATGAATCTGTAGAAGTACAGAATTCCTGATTCCCATTTGGCAGCTAAACACTTCAGTCTACTCAAATAAGTCCACCCGAGAGCTCTGCCTTTGAATTTAGCATTATGAAATCTATAGAAACTTCCTTGAGCTTCAGGCTTTGGTCGGTTCTCTTCCATCTCTTTCAACTTCTGCAAATATGTCTTCAATTCATCAGTTTGACTTGAAGATTGTTGCTTATCAGCTCCAAACACCTTCTCAACAAACTCTTCACTTCTTTTCTTAGCTTTCTTCTTCGCTGAAGTGTTTGGAATCTCTGTAAAGTCAGGAAATACCACATTTTCATCATTCTGTCTAAAATACTGTGGATATTCCTCATGTGTAATATCTTCAATCTCCACTTCATCCATTTCTGGAGTATTTTTATCATCTGAGTGATTTCCAATATCCTTTTCAGGTATATTTGGAATCGACTCATCCATCACAAACTCCTCAAATGATTTCCCTACTCTCTGTGCAAGACCATCAAGAATTTCTTTCGCCACAGCAGCAGGTACTTCACCTTCTTCTAAGTCAGGATCGTTATACTCCAATTCGTATCTCATGTCATCAGTCTGGAATATCTCAACAAAACGACCTGTGAACTCTACCGTCCATTCTCTTTTCTCTAACATGTCTCTGTAAACCTTCTTTGCATCATCACTAAGAGATCTCACCTTTTCGTTCCAGAAGGTACTCTCATCTGAATCTGTATTCCCACCTTTCTTCTTTTTGGAACTCGATTCTCCAGTATCCTTCTTCGGTGTTCTCTTCTCGAAAGTAAACATTGAAGTGTCATCACCTCCTTCATCATCATCACTATCACTACTACTATCATCATCTTTCTGACTACCAGACCCCTCAGCATCATCATCATCTTCTTTATCACTTTTCCTACTATCCTCATCATCACTTTCCTCAGACTCATCATCTTCCTCATCATCTTTTTCTTTCTCAGAATCAGAAGGTTCAAAGTCTACTTGTTCTTCTTCTTTCTCCTTATCCTCTTCACCTTCTTTTAGCTTGGGTGCTTCATTATACAAACTATGTAACAAATCACTAAGGCGTTTGTTTTCAGCCTTTAGTTCTTTGTTATCAGCCTTAATCACCTTAATCATGCTCCTATTCGTGGAACATTTACCCTTAAGCTTCTTATTGTCAGCTTCAAGTTTCTTTACCTTCTGTTCAATCTCATCTTGATTAGACTTTGAAGCAACCACTATCTGAAGCATTTTCTCCTCATTCTTCTTGAACATAGCAATCTCTGCTTGTTGAGCTACAATCATCTTCATCATCTCATCCATCTTTTTGTTCACTTGCTTCATCACATCATCAGCAACAGTGACTTTCTTAGACTTGGATGGCTCAACTTCTTTAGCTTTCTCCTTCTGAGGCTTCTTGAACATTTCTAAAACATTATCAAGTGCAGCATTGAACTCATCAACTGGTAATGTTTCAGCCTCTTTAGTCTTTTTCTGCTTCTTAGTAACCGGTGAAGACAACTTGGATGATGTACCAGCATCGGGTATCCTTTTTCCTTTCATCAGTTGGGCTATCTCTTTCTCCCTCAACTGTTTAGTGTTCGACTTCTTTGCCATTGTTTTGTGCTTCGGTTTTGGCAAGTTCACTACAACAGTCTCACCTGTTTCCAACTCATCTAGGTTAATACTTAAACCTCCTTCTTCAACATCAACAGATTTCTTCTTTTGTTGTACTTCTTCAATAGTCAGATTAAGAGATTCAGACTCACCAACCATAGTGGCCTTACGTTTGGTGGCCCTAACTCTTTCTTCATCAGAATCCCATTGTTCATCTACCTCTGTCTCCTCTGAATCAACAAAATCCTCATCAATCAAACTCGTTCCCTTCTTAGCAGTAGTCTTCTTCCTCACCACTTGTTGCTTGGAACTTCCCTGGTCTGTCTTTGCCTTGCCCTTCCCTTTGGCTCTGGCATTGACAACCTGCCTTTTCCTCTTAGTGTTTGCATCTGCATACACCAAGGGATCATCATTATCTGAATCACTCTCAGCATGTCTAGCCTTATTCTTTCTAGGATCAGTGTATTCCTGTTTAGCTAGAGCTGCAAACAATCTCCTGTATGGTGGCTTTTCCTCATCAGGCACACCCTTATAACCTTTCATCCTCACCAAAGTACGGATGTTCATGTGATCTTGACCTATAATCTTTGTTGGATCCTTCCTCAATTCAGGATATTTGTGGTCAAAAATCATCAAAAGAAATCTCGGGTATAACATGAACTGTTTCTTCTTCAAACCCTTTAGCATCTCAAGCATATGGTCTAAAATCATCCCAGAAACATTGAATGGTTTGTTGAGAGTCAACGCAACCATCAATGAGCTTAAACTTCTCCTCATAACATCATAACCACCGCTCACACATCCAAACACGTGAATAATGACATGTGCAAAGTATTTGAACTGCACACTCAGCTTCCCCTTATGCATAGAACCATCAGTGATCGGTCCTTTGTACTTCATCCTCAAGAAACAAGCCTTCTGTTCAGTCCATGATAACTCTCTGGGATCTTCACTTACTTCAAACTTAATCTGAAGTGCTTCTCTAATATCAGACTCTGTCAAGAACATCTCCATCCCCTGTATCTTGCTCTTGATTATAGTCTGATTTTCCCAGAAATCATACTTCGCATTCTTGTAAAAGTCTTCAACAATGTCTTTATAGATAATCGTCGGTGTGCCTAAGGCATGTACAACTCTGCTCCTCTTCAAGAACTCAATAATCCCGGCAAACTCTGTGTTCTTCTCTACGTCACCAAGATATGCACAGCAGTTGTGAGCTGGTTCGAACGACCAACTGCTTGGAACAGATGTTTCAGCCTCCTGAACTGGATCTGGAATGACATTTTCTACTTGAACTTCAATGTTTTCGGATTGCTCAGCCATCTGCACATCAAAATCAGAAAAATGCGTCAAAATACGAAAACGACTAAAATTGAAAATTTTAAGATTTTAGATTTCACATTCGCCCGTTTTGTAATGGCCGAATGTAGGATTTTAGGTACGAATGTGAAAAATTCAGGTCGAATGTGAAAATGTGTTTATTTAGAATTACATTCGTCCAATATAAACCACATTCGCCCACTAAATTCCACTTTCGCCCGTTTTCTGGATCGAAGGTGAAACTGTTAAAACCCTAAAATTCAAAATTTTTCCATCTATGTTTTTAACATCTAAATCTGATTGAAAGGTGTTCTAATAGGGCCGATTAGCATTCATGCACAATCAATTGTTCTTATTATTCAATCCACATCAGTTTTTCCAAGGAATTAGGTCTCGTCTGATATGATCAATCAATTAATCCCTTAAATGTTGTTATTAATCTAATTCCTGGATTATTCTCCCCCTAAAACGGATGGGGATTGAAATGCAATCAACAATAAGCATTAACAAACACTCTATGACCCTAAATTCTAAAACCCTAAGCCCAATCTTAAAAACGACGATTCTGAACTCGTTTAAGCTCCATTACCTGTGTAATAGGTATGAAAAAGATCAGTAAGTATCAGGGAATAAAAACCACAAGACAAAGAAAATCCAGCAACAAGGTTTTGGATCGAAGAAAAATTTTGAAAAACTGATGAATGAGGGTCGAATGTGAAATGGCATTATATATAAAGGCCACATTCGCCCGTTTTCTGGTCGAAGGTAGGATATTTTCACATTCGCCCCAAATGAATAGGCCGAATGTAAACACTGTTCACCCGAATGTGGGATTTGATTAAACAGACCCACATTCGCCCAGAATTAACACCCGAATGTGATGATTTTTCCACATTCGACCCAATTAAGGGGCGAATGTGAAATGGAAAAATCTGAAAATTTTGCCAAATCACGAATTCGAATCCCGTTCAACATTTTTCAATCTGTTAAACTTCAAAAACTTATAATTTCACTTTTTGAATGATACAAAGCCCAGATGGTGTTATCAAATCTCAGAAATTGACCATCAAGCACCGTCGGTTATCAAAAATAAAGCAGAAATGCAAAAATTTTGGTTTTATAGAAATTTTAGCAAAACACACCTAAAATCTTTTTGGATTTTGTATCTTTTTGACAACAAAAGTAAAATGCATCAAAGTAAATGAAAGCAGTAAACATTTTGTGATGTCCGGTAAGAGGATCATATCAGTTTTCTGAGAAATCTGATCACAGCGTTGATCTTTTTGTTTAATATTATCATTAGAAACAGTATGTGACACGGCAATTGCTGATATATTGGTCCACTTAAGCTCACATGCAGACTATTACGCAATGCTTTAAAATGATACGAGTTATGTGTATTAGACTAACACATTGTGGTGCCCACACACACGACATACTCCCGTATCAAGTAATTGCACAAAGCTTCGTCGTAACGCGTGATTATGCCAGAGTTATCCGTAAAAGTTACAAAGTATATATCACAGAGGTGTACAGGTCAGCAAACGAATGCAGCAAAGTAACATGTGCGTATACACTAGGTTGAGGCTGATATCAACCCACTGATTTGCATCAGTAAGTCAATACGATGTAATAATGATCTTTGATCAATAAAACATAAAGTTCCTCAATTCGGTAACTTTCGGTTTTGGCATTTAAGTTCTTGTAGCAAATATTCTGATGAAACTAGGTCCGTAAATCAATACGACAAAAGTTTAATCAGAATATCCCGGATAACCATAACATAACGACCCGAAACCTTAGATTTTGGCAATCCTATCAAACGAAATTACGGTACTAAGACCATATGCCCATGAGGTGTTCAGCCACGAACGCGTAGTTCGTTATGTTTGTATCACTAATGCACGCAATATTTAGTCTACGAAGCCTATCAGCATATCACACGTAATCAACACACGCCTCATTATACTATACAATTCTTTAGCCTGTGTCAGATCCCCACTGATGTACTATCATTTCCTCTTTTTCTCCAGGAAATCATTTTTGGTTTTTCTAATTTTTAGGTCTTTTTGAATTTTTCAAATTTTTTTTTTTGGTTTTTCGGATAAAAGACTCCCCCTAAAATAAAGAACATATTTTTGGGTTTTTAATTTTTCTGTAAAACAATAAAAAAGAAAATTGAAACAATCCACTCGAAAGCATCAACTTCTTTGAGGATTACGATAGTAAAGAGAAATTCCCAATTAGCAAAGAGAAATTCCCAATTAGCAAAAATCAAAAAAATAAAACTAAAAAGCGATAAACCGAGGTGCCGATTAGTCATGTTTTTCCTTTACGTTATTTACTTTTAAAAGATAGTCAAAGCGGGATCTGTCAAAAGCTTTTGTAAACAAATCTGCACGTTGGTAGTCAGTATGAATTTTGATCATATCTATCAATTCCTTAGCGTAACAATCACGGATAAAATGATATTTGATCCGGATATGTTTTGCTTTAGAATGATTTTCAGTATTTTTAGTTAATGCGATAGCGGCTTCGTTGTCACAGTATATAGGGGTTTTAAGAAACTGCAAACCGTAATCCACCATCTGCTGTTGGATCCAGAGCACTTGCGAACAGCAACTCGAGGCTGCAATGTACTCGGCTTCACAGGTAGATAGCGCCACGGAAGTATGCTTCTTGCATTGCCAGGTGACTAACCTGCTCCCTAAAAACTGGCAACCAGCTGTAGTAGATTTGCTATCTTTATCACAGCCGCCCCAATCTGCATCACTAAACGCAATAAAATCAAAATCATCATCATTAGGGTACCAAAGTCCTTTTGAGGGACAACCCTTCAGATATCTAAGGATACGCTTGACCGCCGTCAGATGACTTTGTTTCGGCTTCGATTGATAGCGGGCACAGAGACACGTTGCATACATAATATCTGGTCGAGACGCCGTCAAATACATCAGAGATCCGATGATTGCTCTGTATGTAAATGGGTCAATCAGCTCCCCCTTAGCGTCCACTCCAATCCCGTGATTGGGTTGAATCGGGGTATCCATCGGCTTGGAATCCTCCATCTGGAACCGGCTCAAGACTTCGGATACGTATTTCGTCTGGTGAATGAAGATCCCCGTGGGTCTTTGGTCCACCTGCAAGCCTAGGAAAAACTGCATCTCCCCCATTGCGCTCATCTCAAACTTTTCCTGCATGACAGTTTCGAACTCCCTGCATAAAAGCTCGTTAGTTGAACCAAATATTATATCATCAACGTAAATCTGCACCAGAAGCAAGTCATCCCCTGATTTCTTCTTGAATAGGGTGCAGTCGACGAGTCCGCGCTTAAATCCTCTTGACATGAGGTATGTACTTAGCTCCTCGTACCACTGTCTTGGAGCCTGGTGCAAGCCATATAAAGCCTTGTTCAGCACATAGACCTTATCCCGGTGGATTGGGTCCTCAAAGCCTGGTTGCTGCCCGACATAAACCTCTTCCTTGACTTTCCCGTACAGAAATGCGCTCTTGACGTCCATTTGATAAACTTTGAACTTCTTATAGGAAGCAAACGCAAGAAACATCCGAATAGCTTCAATGCGTGCTACAGGAGCATAGATTTCGTTATAATCAATCCCTTCGATTTGATGGAATCCCTGCACGACCAATCTGGCTTTGTTATGAACTATAACCCCACGATCATCCTTCTTGCACTTAAACACCCATTTAGTGCCAATCTTCTTTCTTCCCGGTGGCAAATCTGTGAGCGTCCAAACTCCCAATTTCTGAAATTGTAATAACTCCTCCTGCATTGCCTCAACCCAGGCGTCCTCCAGCAAAGCGTCCTTGTATGTCCTTGGCTCTACCTGCGACACATAACACGCAAATGACCAATCATTTTGACTACCAGATTTTTGTATTTTGGCATATAACGCTAAAGCACCAAAACTCTCTGGCGAGTTAACACTTCGCAACTGCCCTCTGGTCATCACACTGCTTCCAGGATCACCGATAACTTGCTCCAGCGGGTGAATACGATGAATCCGAGATTCCGGATGTACAGGTACAATAACTCCCGTCTGAGTAGTTAAGTTCTCTACAGCATCCAGATCATGACCCGTGTTAGACGATGAAGCAACATCTGGAGTTGGAGTTGGGTTCACTGGCGGTGCCTCTGGTTCTTTTGCATGCTCAAGAATGACTTCTTCAAATTGTTCATTTTCAGATTCCGAAGAGTCTAACGAAGTTGAAGCCTCCTGAAACACTTCTTCCTCTTGTACAGGAGCATTGGTATCATTAGAAGCTGGTAGGGAGTTCACGGTGATAGGACGCACCAACGGTGAAGTCGCCGCGTTTTCACACTCGTAAAGTAATCTGATAACAGCTTCTTCAACCAAGCTATCTAGATTGAATGATTCAAAGAAATCTTTGTAATCAAACATCCAATCAGGACCCATCCCTTGCACATTTTGAGTATATCGTTGAACTTCCACGTTAGCCCAATCCTCCACCCGACGAGTTCGCTTGTTGTATACCCGTTTGAGTGGGGTTGCATATCCAACAAAGTATCCCTCTTCAGCTTTAGGACTAAACTTCTCGCTTGGATTCAACATTGTGCATGGTGCCCCAAAAGGTTCTAGATACTCTAAGTTCGGCTTTCGTCGGTGTAACAGTTCATAAGATGTTTTACCAAACTTCTTCACTGTTAGAACCCGATTGAGTGTATAATTTGCTGCATAAATCGCCTCGTTCCAGAACATTACTGGAAGATTTGAGTCTGCAAGCATTGTTCTAGCCGTTCAATTAGAGTCCTATTCTTTCGTTCAGCAACACCGTTCTGTTGTGGGGTGTACGGAGCCGAATATTCATGATGAATTCCTTTGCTTTCATAAAGTTCATCCATCTTGGCGTTTTTGAACTCCGTCCCATTATCACTCCGAATTCTCTTTATCTTCAAATTGTAGACATTCTCCAATCGAGTGAACAGAACTTTCAAGTTATTAAAGGTGTCACTTTTATTCTGCAAACACATCACCCATGAAAATCTTGAATAGTCATCAGTGACAACTAAACAATAAAGCTCCCCAAGATGACTTTTGCGCTTGACCGGTCCAAAGAGATCCATGTGCAATCGCTCAAGTGGCATCTCAACAGAGTTAACCTTCTTCACTTTGTGGGACTGTCTGTGTTGCTTCCCCTTCTTACAACTTACACACTTGTCATTCAGATGGAAATGTTTCACGTTTACTCCATCGACAAGCCCATTCTTCACAAGATGATTCATTTTTCTCAGATGAATGTGCCCCATTCTTCGGTGCCACATTATCGATTCCTTCTCGGTCGCCTTGGATAGAAAACATGTTATTTGCCCCTGTGATGTCATCGCCTTGGACATATCAAGAATATAGAGATTGTTGACGCGAGGAGCCTTCAACATTACCCACTCCTTTGGAATTTGGAAGCCCGGTTTGAGAATATTGCAGGATTTGTCATCAAAATGCACAGTGAATTGTTTATCACAAATTTGACTGACGCTCAACAGATTATAATCGATCTGCTTCACATATGATATTCTCTCAAAGCTCACTATTCCATTACTCACGCTCCCCTCCATAGTGATATATCCGCCTTTATTCCCAGCGAATGCGACATATCCACCATTGATATTCTTCACGTCAAACAATAACGCAAGATCCCCTGTCATGTGGCCTGAAGCTCCACTATCAACAATCCAAAGACTGCTAATAGGGCCAGCTGAAGCTCCCTACACACATCAAATAAAACGTTTAGTTCTTTCGGGGGACCCAAGCCTGAGTCTTGGGTCTTGGAATATCATATTTCACAGAAACATTCTCAGAAACATTCTCAACAACTTTTTGTTTTGGATCAATCTTTTTAGGATTATTCAAAACAGTTTCCTTTTTCTCATTTGACTTTGAAGTAGAGGCACCTGGAGAACCATTTGGTGTCCAAGATTGTTCAGTTCTTTTTAAAATACGAATATGAGATTTTGGGTTCTCAGTCGGTTTCTGAACATTGTTTGCAAATGAAACTTTCTTGGTTACCTTATCTGATTTAACAGACTTAGGTCCAACACTTGACTTGACAATAGGTTTTGGTGGAACGCTTTGCCTATCATTTGTTGTGTTCACCACTGGCTTTCTCCATGATTGTTCCATAGCAATCCGATTTCTGCGATCATATTGAAATGGACGATTGTTCCTCGTTTGATAAAAGTTGTTTTGATTATAAAACTGTTGTTGTTGAGGAACAACTCGTCTATGTGGTGGAACATAATGATCAATCGGTTTCCTCATGGAATTCCTCACTTCAACTTCGTGCCTTTTATGCCTTACATACGGACATTGAGCAAGTAAATTCCCTCTCTCTCCGCATTTAAAGCATGCACGGTATTCTTCAAAAACATTTGGAGCATTCGGTTGAGCAAATGATCGAACAGGATATTGATCATTATACTGTTGATTCCTCAAACTCTCAGGGAGTGGCCCTTTTGAGTAAGCAGGCTCATGAAAACCGTTAGCTCTGTTTTTGGGTCTAATGAACTCTGTGACATGAACCTTTGGTTCTTGAGGAACATCCAAAAACAATTTCTTTAAAATAGCAGGTGGGATTTCATTTGTTCTCTCATGTTTTGGGAACCAAATGGTGCTTTCTTGCCAGATTTTATCAATTTTAGCATAGTTAGCATTTTTAATTGGAAATTCCTCGTCAGAGATGATCTTATCGGATCCTTCCATCCGATAAAACACCTTGACTGGTTTGTCACAAGGCTCATTCTTAACATCTTTCTAAAATTCTTTCTTAACCACATTCTTTTCAGACTTTTTCTCACGATGCGTGTTTAACATCGCATGCACATGCTGAGATGATGAAACTGGTTCAGTAGTAATGATGTGAATTTCTTTTGGTATTTCACATGCATTAACAGTTTGGTGACAACCAGCATCATCACTCTCAGAGTCTGAATCAACTCTTTCAGCAGTAACACCCTCATCATTGAAACCTAAAATCGGCCTCACATCGGAATGTGGATCACCAATACTCGAAGTATTAGATTCATTTTCCGATGATGAGTCTGATTTTACCGAGCTCTCCGGTGTCACTTGATGACAGTTATGATTTTCAAAAAGCACCGGAGATGGCACAGACTTGTAATTAGTGGTTTGATCATCAATGATGTGGTCTACCACATAAGCAATGTGCTTGTAACTTGCCAACTTCTTATTTACCTTTTCAGCAAAGCACTTGATGGCAGCCATTTCCAATTTAGTGTTCTCAATTTCATTTATATAGTTATTAATTGCAAGTTGTTTTAATGAAAGAGTATTTTTCAGATCAGAAATGTCCTTTTTATAGCCATCTAGTACTTTGTTGAAAGCATTCAACTCTTTGCGAGTAGATTGACTGTTCATGATAGCACTATCACGTTGAACACGGAGTTCTTTGTTCTCCTCTGTCAATCTATCACAAGTACCACAATATTTATTACTATTTATATCAGTGCTACACCCAGAACTTACAGGTTTTGGAGGATCTGTCATGGCCATCAACGCAAAATGAGCTTCCTTTCCAGCGAAAAACTTAGAGTAATCAATCCTGGTGAAAGCATCATCAGCAATGCACGACTTCCTCGTCTTCAGAAAATCAGCTTCTGCTAGCAACTGATCAATATCATCATCCAGGGATGTAACACTTGCTTCTTATCTGATTCACTGTCAGAATCTGAGTAAACTGATTCACACTCCTCAGGAATATCAGAAACAGTGTCAATCACCACTCTAGGATTTGCTTCCTCAGCTTTGACCTCAATAGGTTCATTCACCACTTCCACTTCAGTCTCAGACACATCAACTTCAACCTCAGTTTCTACCTTCTCATTAACTATCACCGACTCTTTAATATCAACCTGTCGAGCAACACAAGCCACATTTCCACCAGTTGTAATCTCCTCAACACCTATCTGCATTCCCGACCAATCAAACCGCTCATCCTGCTGAATCATCAATGTTTGATTCTGATTGGTATTCTGTTGTGTCTCATTTGGTGTGGTAATCGGTATGACTGTTCGGTTAGTGTTGTTAGGTGATTGGTTTTGAG
This sequence comes from Ambrosia artemisiifolia, assembly GCA_032199755.1. NCBI lineage: Eukaryota > Viridiplantae > Streptophyta > Magnoliopsida > Asterales > Asteraceae > Ambrosia > Ambrosia artemisiifolia. The sequence goes on from CM063521.1 coordinate 31,592,655, forward strand.
TCTGGTTTGGTGTGTTTGGTTGTCTGTTCTGGTTATTGTTTGAGTTGTTTTGTCGGTTTTGGTAGTTATTTTGGTTTTGATAGTTGTTGTTATTTTGGTAAGAAACTTGGTTTTGGTTTTGTTGTTGACGGTTCTGGTAGCTTGCATTGAAAGGGTTTCTGTTACCTTGTTTTGGTGGCTGGGTGCATTCCCGTTTGAAGTGACCTTTCCCTCCACAGTTAAAACAAGTAACTTTCTCCTTATTGAACCCGTAGGTTGTGTTAGGAGATGTTCCCAATCTGTTCTTCCATTCTTCTCAATAAACTCCGTTGCTCTTCTCATAATACTTGCAAAAGCCCACTAGATATCAATAAGTTCCATCTCTTCCTTATCAATCTGTGCATAGTCTTCATTGGTTAAGTTGTTATTCCCAATTTGACTAGCAACCAACCCGTTGTAAGATGAAACCATTGCAGAGACTAGTGCAATGTGTTTCTGAGCAACTTCCACAGTTACATTTCCCAGATTAGAAGTCTCCAAAACCACCGGTTGTTGACTAGGTTGAGTAATTTGGTTCATTGGATTCATGTATTGTGTTTGTTGAGGTGGTTGTTGAGATTGACTAGCAGTATAGAAAGCTGCTTGTTGCATTGGAGAGAACGGTGAAATGTAGGAATTGTTGTATTGTTGTTGTGGTTGTGGTGGTGTGTATGATGGTTGTGAGTAAGATGAGGTTTGTGCAATGTAGTTGATGGTAGGTTTTGGTGGTTCCATAACATTGGAAATGCATGCAACATGTGGTGCCACTAATCCTCTTGAACTTGAGTTTCCAGTTGGTACTGAAGTACCTCCAAAATATAAGCTTGGATTCTGAGGAATCTGAGATCTTTTGGCCCTCCTCTTTTCCTCTAGCTCTTTATTCTCCAGCTTTTGCACAAACTCGTTGATAGTCCAGAACTTATAAGCATCCTTCTCCTTGAGTACTTCCACATGCTGATCCCAATACGGTGGTAAAGCATCTGCAAACTTGTCCACCAAATCTGTCATAGGAATCTGTATACCATAACTAGACAATTCAGTTAGCAAATGACAATATCTAGGCGTTAATTCTTTTAGAGTTTCATTGCCAACATAAGTAAAATTATCAAACTCCTTTCGCAACTCTTCCATCCTTAACCTTCTAGTCTTTTCATTCCCATCATGCCTATTCTTAAGCACATCCCACAGTTGCTTAGAAGTAGTGCAAGTCCCAAACTGATGTAGCAGATCATTTGTGATTGCCTGTGTCAACTGGGAATAAGCTTTCTTCTCCACAGCAAACTTCTTTTTCTCCTCCTCAGACATACTCTCCAATGGAACTGGTTCACCGGTATTCTCCAAAATCGGTGCTGTGTAACCTCTAGCAATCATCCTCCATGCCTCTGCACCTTCCACTCCCATGCCTTCCAAGTGGATCTTAAACTTTTTCTGCCACTGATTATATTCTTGCATTTCCATGAGCTTAGGTGGCCGATTCCCGCTACCTGAAGATAGATCATTAATCAGTGTGGAAATAGCATTTGTGGTTTGAGTATTTACCACAGCTGCTGCTACTCCCCAGTACTCAGGTTGTGGTGCTGGAGGTGCCACACTTTGAGGCATCGAGCTAGTCATCGCGATGTAGTTAATCGGTTGCGAAGACTGTGTGCTCGTCTTTTGTGCTGCCACTGTCCATGGGTCCATCAATTGCTGTTGTGGTTGTGTCGTTGCTGGTCTCGGGGTAGTTGGAAAATTCCACATGATGTTTACGAACTTCGAAAAATTCAACACTTCGAAAATTTTCCAAACTCAGTTCTAGGTTCGCCCACAAGTATCCTACGTTCGTCCCTTTTTGTCTACTTTCGTCCAAACAGATAACACCCGAATGTAGAGCTTCAACCGAATGTAGAATCCGAAAACTTCCTTTCCACTTTCGCCCAAACTAACACAGGTTCGACCGGTTTTATTCCACTTTCGCCCGCCTGACGAATCGAATGTGGAAATTCTTACCCGAAAGTGAAAAATTCAAATAGAAATTTCCAGGTTCTCCCAGAAAATAGCTACGTTCGACCAAAAATGACACACTTTCGCCCACAAAAAGTCAGGTTCGCCCACTTCAGTGTACATTCGACCATTTTTAGTTTGAAAAACGGTTACACTTTGAAAAACGGTTATTTTGATCTCTGATTTTCAAAAGTTTATGGATTTGAATTATCTTTATCAGGTTTTGATTCGGAATTGATTTGGAACAACTTTAATTCTTGGAAATTTTGATTTTATCCACAAATTCAACTCTAAATCAATCAAAAACACTCAAAAACCATTTTTAGTCAAAAACAGATGTATTTTGATCAAAATCATGTCCAAATCAGCTCTGAGTTTATCAAATTTGTTGTTGTATGATCCTTATGGCTCTGATACCACTTTGTAAACGAAAGATTTTATCTAAAACAGGATTAATTTATCATACAAGTCACAAAACCAGGTGCGGAAACCCTAGTTATGAACAAACTGATAAAACTCAGATCAAAACACAGTAAACATCATTTTCAAAGCTTTTTCATAGATTAACATTCATAAAAACTTGTTACAATGAGTATCCTAGTTAATCTAATCAATCCAGACACATTCACAAAATCACCTAGAACCTGACCACAACACACACTTCAACTAAAACTCTCTCTAACATAAAAACACACAAAATCTATATATAAGCCTGCACATTCGCCCAATAGTGATGGTCGAATGTGGAATTCTTCCACATTCGCCCACTACTTGGTACGAATGTGTTCTTCTGATCAGCCTCTTTCTACCTTCGTCCACTAGCACTCTACCTTCGCCCATATACTTCTACATTCGCCCACTTTTTCCACTTTCAATCCATCAACAAAACTTTTAACACATGTTAACTTTGTAGATCCAATCACTATTCGCACTTCGTGCATCTACAACGGACGTGCCAGCCCTTGAAGCACGAGCGTGCTTGCCCTGGTACAAGACAATTCTGCATGCAAGGACTCTGCAACAGTACCCGTTGTCTAGAAGGTCGTGCCAAAATGATGTCAAGGGCGTGCTTGAGCTGATTTGCCTATAAATAGAGCCCCCCACTCCATATTTTGGGCATCCCATTTCACTCGAGTTTTACTCACACTTCAGCCACTTTTAGGGTCTTGCAAGTGACATTTGGAGCTTGGGATCACTCCATAAACACCTGTTGATTGAGAGTTGAGAAAGAGATCACTAAAACTCATCCAAAACACCTTCTTCAATCCACCTACACTCACAACTATGTGTTCTTCATACACCAAAGATAATGTGATAGTAGTACAGCAAATGTCTGGCTTGATTAATTAAGTGTTGCTAGGGTGAAGACTGATCTTGATATGGATTATATAGTTTTTGTTTGTTAAGTAGTGTTGTGTTCTTGTTTAATTCTTTTCACTTAAACTTTGTTTGATGAATTAACTAACTAATTAACTAGTCTTTGGTCTTGTGGGGTCTTGGTAGTTAGTGGGAGGACTGATGAGTATACCCATGGTGTGTAATAACCCATGCACTTGTGAGCTAACCTAATCCCATGAGTATGTATGGGTCCATTTGTGGGTAGAAATACACACACTTAGTGACTTAATCCTCTACTATCTAGATCTCACTTAGGATCGGTATGGTCTTTATACTTGGTCCTAGCGATAAGCCTTGGCTTACTCTTGTGACTTAGCTTCATGGTCTATGTGATAGCTTTGGCGCAGGTTAAGTATTGGTGAACCCGTGTTAAAAGAAAACGGTCTTTATTTTCTTTTATCATTATGCTGCCACACAGTTAATGATACATCATTCACTTTTGAAAAGGTTAATTAGTTCAAGTAAGAGATGCACGTGTGCCGGTTGGTCACGACTCTCTTATGATATCAAGTGGCTTATTGTTCGGTCATGCTCCGGCCACCGGCAAATTGTCCATAAAAGTTTTAAGTGTCTAGATGTCATTATTGCAGTATTGGGAGGTGGATCATTCAGGGTTGGGTATACACAATCTTGAGTTGTCTGTCTGTCAGTATTGAGATGTGAGCTTACCGGTTCGGGAGACCCTCACTTTAACACAAGAACACAGCTTGTTTTGCGATAACAGTCACCTCTGGAGAATGCTGTAGCAACTCCACGTTAAGCATAAGTGCGCACTTGTTCACACCACTTTAATCAACTAATTACTATAAATACGTCCCAAGATAAAGTTGGATCCCGAAGCAGCACTTCGAGTCGGTATTGATTTTTACTCTGGTCACTCTCATTCTCTTTCTTTTATTTTCTTTTATCCTTGTTTTTACTAAAGAAACTTGAAACTGAGTAGGGGAAGTCATATCTTAGGGTTTGATACTCGGTACTTGCTATTACCTATACTACGCTCGATAGGTCCACTTGCCTACCGTGTGGGTTTTGACTAGTCAGTAGATATCGTTTTACTTTTATAAATTTAAAACTTCGATAAGTGTTTTAATCTGAAGGTCACTTCTTTCGGGAAAGTGTTGCCTTTAAAAAGGACGTTTAAAAAAAAGACCAAATCCACACGACATCAAAGTTTTTGGCGCTGTTTCCAGGGATACGACATAATCCAGAGAAAAGTTTTAAGTTGCTTGTTACTAATCACTTTGCCAGTTTTCTTTTGTTAGCATTTTCAGATGGATCACATGGATGAAGATCGATTCGTGGCAGAGAACTTTTTCGATTATGAGGGGTTTTATGTTCAGCAGTTCTGTGAATACTATGGTGGACCTTCGTTCTACCATAACTGTTAAGACTATCTGTCCTGGTATCTTCCAGAGTACTTAAGCCACTATTCACCCCCGCTTGAACCACCACCTTACGACAATTCACCATTTCCTCACAACCCCATTGAAGAAATTTACCATGTCAATTATTTTCGATTAAGCTCTCAAAAACCCTCACCACCCAAATCTCCTCCACCACCATTTGATCCTATTCCACCATCACCTGATGCACTTGACAGAATGTATCACTTGGGTGACTCACCACCATACATCTTACCCCAACCTTACCAATTTCCACCACCTTTACCAGAACCTATCCCTAGCCCATCACCTTATATGCCATCTCCATTAGCCCACTTATTTTCCTCGCCACCACTAAGTCAGTTTGAACCTGAACCTGAAACCATGCCTGAACCAGACCCTCCACTGATTGACTTGAAGAAGTTCGCGGAAAATCTTGAGGTTGTCAAAAACTACCTCAGGTATGTTTATGCTATGGAAGATGTCGCTGACGAAGAAGAGATAAAGGCCCAAATCAAGGAATAAGTTCGTGACCTACCCTTGGAAGCAAGAGAGGAAGCACTTGAAGCTGCTCTGGTTACCACCATGGAGGAAAGACTTCACACGTTCCATTCCTTGATAACAGAAGTTCATCTCAACATCCCCTATGCCGATTACCAGCTCAGACTACCCGCTCACTTTAAATTTCTAAAAGATATCCTCTCTCAAAAGGATACTGGTGAAGAAGGTGTCATCATGCCCATCAACAAGGTCTGCTCCATTATCCAAGGAAGAACACCTCCTGAAAAAGTTACCATCCCCTGCACCGTGGGGGAAAATATCTACACCAAAGTTGTCGCCGACAAAGTTACATCTAGAACTTGTGCAGCTTATGTGTTTCGAGACCGCACTTGAGGTGAGTGATTGTAAAAGTGATCAAGGCACCTAGGATATACCCCTTCCATTTTACATGAACCTTCCATAAATTTATCCCTCACTTAGTGAACCCATTTGAGCCTTAGCCTTTACATTTCATTCATCATACTTAGGCCCTGTCGTGATTTTAGCAAAGAAGGCGTGCTGTTGGCTATTGGGACACTCTTGGGCAGTTTCGAGATGAAAAAGAATACAAGAAAAGTTCTGGCAACTGAAAAAAAAACATCTTAGGGTTTGATACTCGGTACAGAAACACCTAGTCCATAGGTGTTCTAGTCGGGTGAACAAATGCATGGTAGATAGAACCAAACATAGACTTAATTGGCCTTTAATTGAATTCAGGCCATCCTAGTCCAGACATACTACGTCAGATACAGTCCAGTCTAGCATTCAGACACTAGGTGAGTTTCTCACAGCCCCTTTTTACTGTTTTTACATTTTCTGGGGGAAAAACATGCGTATAAGTTTTCAATTACATACATGACTATTATATGAACATGAGGCACTAAGGTTCAAGATCCATTAAGCCCTCGTGTCATACATCACATCATAACCATTTGCTATGGACTTAGCCATGAAACAGCGGAATAGATCTATTGGGTTGACACCCCCACTCTTGGTCAGTCACTCTGATCGGATGACATATATCAAAAGAGTACTTGTATTTTACATTTATTCATTGTCTTAAGTGTACAATGGTCGAGGCACAACATGTCAAGGTTTGGTTATGGGCTCATGTCAGATCACATATTAATTATTGCCCTAGCTAGGCAGTAATTTAGTCGGTTTTGGATTACATGTCCATCATATACAAACCCGTGAACTCACCAATTTTATGTTGACCTATACTTTTAAATGCATGTTTTTCAGGAAATTAGCATGGCGTATGGAACTTGGGAAGGTCGCGTGCGAGTATTTATGGGATACTCCCTTTTGAACCGTTGTTGTGTCGTTTTAACCTAAACATTTTTATGCAATGGTTTTAATTTGAGACAATTAACGCTATGTTTGTAAAACTTGTTTGTCTAATGGAAGTTCCTATCTTAATTTAATTAATGCTCGTGTGACCTTTGTGCTTGGAAATCTTTCGAAGTTGCACTCCCGTGTTTCCGCCTTGGCGGGGTGTTACAGATTGGTATCAGAGCACGATGTTATAGCAAACTGAGATTCTTTTGAGTCAAACTATAATCTAAACAAAAATTGACTTCTAAATGTTTTTCAAAAAAAGAAACACAACACATATCCCTACGTGCTACGGAAGTTCAATGCCAGTTACATAATTCACACACATGAGTAGACGAATTAAGTACACCACATGATTACTGACACATACGTGTGCTATTGATTTCCAGGATCATGGCATACAGTGAGGACCCCATTATCATCTCTGATTCTAAGGATGAGCATGTACCAGATAGCCCACTTGCCGAGGAAATTCAGCTGAGTTACGAGGCTGACTCTAGTGATTCCGAGGCCGAGGAAGACCATATGCAGGTGGATCCTAGTGTGTCCGATGACGAGGATGATGTGCCTGCTGGAGAGGCACAGGAGGAGGAGGATGCACCCCCACCGCTGCCAGAGCCTAGAGTGCCTTCTTTTCGACAATATCGCCCGTGTCCGGGTGGGGTACGTATGATGTACACCCCTCGGAAACATGCGCTCCCTCCACCCGCTCCTATCGCTCCAGTAGAAGTTCCTGTTCAGGCAGACCCAGAGCCCCCAGCGCCAGCAGATCCCCAGCCCCTAGCTCCAGAGGCACCGGAGCGACCGAAGAAGAAGCTACTCAGTAGGTCGCACGCTCGCAAGAGGACTTACCTGCCCACTGTTGATGGATTCTTAGCTTATTCCGATGAGGACTCTGACATCGAGGCTCCCTCTACCTTTGAGACAGGTGGTCCATCCCAGCCGCCCTCAGAGACACCATTGCCCACTTATTTCGAGTTAACCCCCGTACGTCACGCTCACTATACTGTGCGGGACATGATTGGTTTTCATGACACACAGCTAGGGGTGTTAGGTGGGAGGGTCTAGGAAATTGATCATGACTTGTATCTAACAGGTAAGACCAGGGATCCTATCCTCTATCGATTGGCTAAGTTAGAAACACGTGTTTATGAGGTGGATCAGGGACGTACCGCAGTTGAGGAGCGTGTCGCAGAGCTCGAGGCTACAGTTGATGATCTTGAGGCGAGGATGACTGCAGCTGTTGTAACCTTGTTTGCTGCGTTTCCACCCCATCCCCGTAAGATATCCTATGTTGTACTTGTAGTAGTAGTTTAAAAACTTGCGAGGCAGTATGCCAATTTATTTTGTATGTAGAAACAAAATCATATCATGTATGTTAAACTTTCTATGAAAAGTTCGATATTTTGATTCCTATATTGTTGTGGTGTTTGTGATCTTGTTTTGTCGATTGTTTGATTGTATAGTTGTTTGGTTGGTGCATATGTTGACAATACTATATAGTGATATGTGTCTCATTCTTTTAATCTTATGTATTAGAGGAACATGTGTTAGTGCATAATGTGCGACTAGTGCTTTGGATTGCGAAATCAAAAGTTGTTTAGTTGATTACGAAAGGGCGAACGTGGGAATTCTTAGGGTCGAATGTGAAGTGTAAGGGGATAATGTAGAATAGACTGAAGAAAGGTTTCCTGATTCGTACTGAAGAAGGGACGAATGTGGAAAACATCCACATTCGACCTAGTAGAAGGGGCGAACCTGCAGACCTATATAAGCTTGAACTTTATTTTATGATGTAACTTTTGCTATTTGAGTGAGTGTGTTCGGTCTAGGTGCTCTCTAGGGTTTGTGTTTATTCTGAAACTGTGTGATTGACTTGTAAACGTTATCGTTAACATCTTTTGACAAGTAATTAATGAAAATGGATATTGAAAAGGTAAATCTGTATGTTTGATTCGTTAACTATCATATTGTAACTGATCTAGGGTTTCCGCACCTAGATTGGTAGACTTGTATGATCAACTAATCTGTTTTTGACAAAACGATCCTCTACAAAGTGGTATCAGAGCCTATACAGCTCATACAACTACAATTTGATAGTTTTTGAACTGATTTGGACCCAAATTTGATCAAACTTTTTCTATTTTCAAAGAACAATGGTTTTTGATGAAAATTGAATGATTTGGATTAGATTTCATAGATAAAATCAAGTATTTGATTCATTAAAGTTGTTCCAAATCAATTCCGAAGCAAAACCTGATTAACATCGTCAAAATTCATCAACTTTTGAAAAATTGGAATCAAATTAACTGATTTTCAAAGAATAACCGTTTTTCAAATGGGTCAGGTCGAACCTTGAGAGAAAGGGTCGAAAGTGTACTTTTAAGAATTCAGGTCGAAAGTGTCTATTTTAGGTCGAACCTAGAAGTTTGTTGTGTTGTGTTTTTACATTCAAGTCAGTTTGTTACATTCGACCGAACGTGAGGTCGAAAGTGGGATTTGCCTGGTCAAAAGTGAGTTTGATTGTTTACATTTTTACATTCATGTCTTCTGTTTGGGGCGAACCTGATTACTTTCCACATTCGTACCCACGTCATCTCAGAATGGGACGAACGTAGAACCTGTTTGATATTTTTCTAAGTGTTTTCGTATTTCCAGCTTCAAATACGATATGTGGGGATTTCCGACAACACCTAGGCCTGGTACAACACAACAACAGCACGTTACCATGGACCCTTGGACTGTAGCTGCTCAGAAGTCGAATACTCAACCATCGCAGCCAATCAATTATCTCGCGATGAGTAGTTCGATTCCACGGAGTGTTGTTCCACCTCCACAACAACCAACAATTGACTATTGGGGTGTAGCAGCAGTGGCGGTACATTCTCAAACTACAAATGCTATATCTACTCTAATAAATGAATTGTCCTCAGGTAGTGGGAACAGACCACCGAAGCTGATGGAGATGCAAGAGTACAATCAATGGCAGAAAAAGTTCAAGATTCATTTGGAAGGGATGGGACTTGAAGCAACTGAAGCGTGGCAAATGATTGCTAAGGGATACGTTGTACCAGTGTTAGAGAATACCGGTGAACCAATTCCGCTTGAGAGTTTAGCTGAAGATGAAAAGAAGAAGTTTGCAGTGGAGAAAAAGGCGTATTCTAAACTAACCCAAGCCATCACTAATGATCTTCTACACCAGTTTGGATCTTGTACTACTTCCAAACAACTGTGGGATATGTTGAAGAATCGTCACGATGGTAATGAGAAAACGAGAAGGTTGCGGATTGAAGAATTGAAAAAGGAATTTGAGAACTTCAGTTATGTTGGAAATGAGACTCTGAAGGGGCTGACTCCCAGATATTGTCATCTGTTAACTGAATTGTCCAACTATGAGATTCAGATTCCGATGTCAGACTTCGTGGATAAATATGTTGATTCTTTAGCACCGTATTGGGATCAACATATTGAGGTTCTAAAGGAGAAAGATGCTTATAAATACTGGACCATCAATGAATTCATTCAGAAATTAGAGAACAAAGAGCTAGAAGAGAAGAGGAAAGCAAAGAGATCACAAATTCCTCAGAACCCAGAGTTGTATCACGCTGGTACGTCTTCTGCTGTGGGTAGCTCAAATGTTGGTGGTACAGTTGCTCCACACATTGCTTGTGTTTCAGTGTGATGGAACCACCCAAAAACCCAATTAATCACCTTGCTCAAACTTCATCCAATACACCACCACCATATACACCACTACCATCATACACTAATTCTTCTGTTTCACCTATTTCACCAATGCAACAAGCAGCATTTTACACAGCAAATATGAATCAAGCTAAACAACAATCTTACATTCCTCAGATGAATCAAAACCATTCAGGACAAAGTCCAATAGTGTTGGAGACATCCAACATGAACAATGTCACAGTTGAGGTTGCCCAGCAGCACGTTGCTTTGGTCTCTGCAATGGTTGCTTCATATAACGGGTTATTAGCTAGTCAGATTGGGAACAACAATCTAACCCAGGAAGAATATGCTCAGATTGATAAAGAAGAGATGGAGCTTATTGATATCCAATGGGCCTTTGCAAGTGGTATGAGAAGAGCAACTGAGTTTGTGGAGAAAACGGGAAGAACTGATCTGACCACATCACCAAACACCACATATGGCTTCAACTGTGGTGCTAAAGTTCATTTCAAGAGAGAATGCACACAGCCAGCTCAACAAGGTAACAGAAATCCATTCAACTCAAACTATCAGAATCGTCAATCTCAGAACCAGGTAACCTATCAAAGCCAAAACAACAACAACTATCAAAATCAAAACAATTACCAAAACCGACAAAACACCTCACATAACAACTCTGCTAGACAAACAACTACATCTAACCAGACTCAAACTCAAACACCACATAACCCAACCAGAACCATCATTCCTATCACAACACCAAATGACCAACAAAGGATAGATAATCAAAATCAGGTGTTGGTGATTCAAAAAGATGAAGGATATGACTGGATGGGGATGCAACTAGGTGTTGAAGAGGTTACAGCTTGGAATGTAGCTTGTGTTACTCAGAAGATTGATTTAGAGGAGTCAGAGATAGTTGGAGAAGTTTTGGAGACTGAGAGTGTTTCTGAAGAAGAGATTGAGGAGTTGGTTGAAGAAGTGGATGTTTCTGTGGCTGATACTATTGAAGAACAACATGATGAGAAGACTTCGGGAATTGTTATTGACTCAGTTACCGATGTTCCTGAAGAGAATGACTCAGTATATTCAGACTCGGAGAGTGAGACAGATTCGGAAGCAAGTGTTAACTCATTAGATGAAGAGATTGATCAACTCTTGGCTGAAGCTGATTTTCTTATGACTCAGAAGTCATGTATTGTAGATGATGCCTTCACCAGAATCGACTACTCAAAGTTCTTTGCTGGAAAGGAAGCTCATTTCGCTCTCATGGCTAAGACCGATCCTCCAAAAGAGGTAAGTTCTGAATCCACAATTGATATGCATAGTGAGACGTACTATGGTACTTGTGATAGGTTCAACTTGAGAGTGAGATAATCAACTATCAATCGTATCGTAAAGAAGCCAAAGAGTTTAACAAGGTGCTTGATGGTTATAAAAAGGACGTTTCTGACCTAAAGAAAACTCTTTCTTTAAAACAACTTGCAATAAACAGTTACATAAATGAACTTGAGGAAACAAAGTTAGAAATGGCAACCATTAAGTGCTTTGCAGAAAAGTTCAACAAAAAGCTTGAAAGTTATAAACACATTGCATATGTGGTTGATCATATCATTGAAGAACCATCACAACCCGGTAATGCAAATTACAAGGCTGTTCCATCTCCAGTGTAATTTGAGAATCACAATTGCTATGCAGTAACACCGGAGAGTTCAGTCAAATCTGACTCTGCATCAGAAGATGAATCTAACACTTCTAGTGTTGGAGACCCAAATTCCGATGTACGACCGATTTTGGGGTTGAATGATGAAGGCGTAACTGCTATGACTGATGATTCTGACACAGAGAGTGAGAAAACTGAGAAAGTGTGTGATATTCCTAAGGAAAATCACATTATCACAAATGAACCAGTATCACCTTCTCAAATTTCTCATCCGATGGCAAATGCACATCGTGTGAATCATTCAGTAAAGAAAGAAGTGAAAAATGAATCAGTTGACAAACCCGTCAAGGTATTTTATCGTTTGGAAGGATCCGATAAGATTATCTCAGACGAGGAGTATCCTATAAAATTTGCAAATTATTCTAAAATTGAAAACATCTGGCAAGAAATACAATCTGGTTTCCTAAACACGAATGGTCGAATGATGTACCACCAGAAATTTTAAAGAAACTCTATCTGGATACTCGAAAAGAACCTAAGGTTCATGTCACTGAATTCATCAAGCCTAGATAGAACGCAAATGGCTTTCTTGAGCCGGCTTACTCAAAGGACCCAGCTCTAGAAAGTTTAAGACGCTGATGTGTGGATGATCAATATCCGATCAATTCGTTTGCTAAGCCATATGCTCAGAATGTTTATGAGGAATACCGTGCGTGTTTCAAGTGCGGGGAGAGAGGGTATTTACTTGCTCACTGCCCGTACGGGAGGCATAAGAGGCACGAAGTTGAGATGAGGCAATCTTTTAGAAAGCCGGTCGATAATCATAGTTATCCTCGAAGACGATTTGTCCCTCAACCAGCACCATTTTATAATCAAAGCAATTTTTATCAAAGAAGGGATAATCGTCAATTCAACTAGGATCGTTGAAATCGGATTGCTATGGAAAAACCGTTGAAGAAACCTTTGGTGAACACAGCTGTAGATAAACAAAAGGTTACTCCAAAACCTGCTGTTAAGTCTACGGTTGGACCTGTCTCTGTTAAATCAGAGAAGGTAACTAAGAAAGTTTCATTTAAGAATGATACTAAAAAACCGATTGAGACTCCAAAAACTCAGATCAGGATTCTGAAACGTTCGGAACAATCTTGGTCACCTAAGGTTTCTCCGGGTGCTTCTACCACAAAGTCAAATGAAAAACCTCAAAATGAGAAAGGTTTGAACGATCAGAAAAAGGTCGATTCAAAGCCTAATGTTATGTGAATGAATCTTTGAAAGTTGATGTTCAAAGACCCAAGACCAAGCAGGCTTGGGTCCCCCGAAAGAACTAATGATTTTTCTTGATCTGTGAATGGAGCTTCAGCTGGCCCTGTAGAGGAAGAATTCGACACTAAAACAGGATTATATGATCATACAAGTTGCTAAACCAGGTGCGGAAACCCTAGCTTAGAACAAACTGATATAAACTCAATCAAAACACAATCAAAGTCATTTTAAAAGCTTTTCATAGATTAACTTTTCCAAATAATTGCTTACAACTTGATTACAGTTAATCTAGCACACAAACTATCACTCTCAGAACTCTCTGGAACACACACCAAAAACACACACTCTAAATGACACACTTAACATTACAAAAACCCAAAATCTATTTATAGCAGCTGCACATTCGCCCAGTTTCACTGGTCGAATGTAGGCTTTTCCACATTCGCCCATATTATATGGTCGAATGTGTCTTCCTTCAGTCTTGGTTCCAGATTCGTCCATCTCTAAGCTACCTTCGCCCACTTACAAGTCACCTTCGCCCAGTTTGTTTTCCTTCGCCCCTTAACACATGTTAACATCTAATCATTAGTCGCAAAAACGCATCTACAAACTCCCCCTCGACTATTGATTAGATCGTTTTCTATCTTCATCCATGGCTTTGTTCAGCAGCTTGATTCTAAGCAAACTCTTTTGTTCTTTCGTCATCTCAGGCTCTAATCTCCTCTTCACAGGCTTTGACACATTTGCCATCTTCACCTTCTTGCCAAGCTTCCCCTCCAAATTACTTCCAGCATTAATATCATAAGCAAAGCAAACACCCACAACCTGTGTGTATTTCCTTGCTTGATCTGCATCGTTTGGCTCATAATGAATCGGATTATAAAAGAGCATGATGATGTCTTCGAAGGTGCAATTGATCAACCACATAGGATCAAATACATGAACATGCTTGTATTTGTCCTTCCCATCTCTCAACACGATCACCGCTTCTGCCTTCCTCCAATCATAATACCAGAAAATGAAGTCAGCACTGAAGTGTTGAGGCATAGGCATCAAAGGTATCTTTCTCATCACTTCAGGTGCCTTATAAACCAAGGTAACCCTTTTCAACTTGGTTCTGGGATCAATATCCCTGTGAACTTTCCTCCGGGGATATTGTGGTTTAAATCTGTTCCACTTAGTTCTACTCTCCCAAACCAATTTGTCTGCACACCAACCGACATGTGAATTATTCACTGAAGCACCCGACATTTGGAATCTGCAAAGATCTCTAACCGCCGAATACGGTAGAGTCAGCAAGTCAATGAATCTGTAAAAGTACAAGATTCCAGATTCCCACTTAGCAGCTAGACACTTCAGCCTGCCTAAGTATGTCCACCCGAGAGCTCTGCCTCTGAACTTTGCATTATGAAACCTATAAAAGTTTCCTTGAGCTTCAGGCTTTGGTCGGTTTTCATCCATCAGTCTTAATTTCTTCAAATACTCTTTCAATTCATCAGTCTTATTTGAAGATTCTGGCAAATCAGCTCCAAGCACTTTCTCAACAAACTCAGCACTCCTCTTCTTTGCCTTTCGTTTAGCAGACGTATTATGTCTCTCAGTAAAATCAGGAAACACCAAGTCTTCATCAGTTTGTCTGAAGTACTGTGGATATTCCTTATGTGTGATATCCTCTATCTCAACTTCCTCAAATTCAGGGGTTTCTTTATCATCAGAGTGACTTCCAATATCCTTTTCAGGAATATGTGGAATCGACTCATCAACAATGAATTCTTCAAACGTTTTCCCTACCCTCTGTGCAAGTCCATCTAGAATCTCCTTTGCCACAGACGCAGGTACTTCCCCTTCTTCCAAATCAGGATCGTTGTATTCCAATTCATATCGCATATCATCTGTTTGGAATATTTCTGCAAAACGACCTGTGAACTCAATGGTCCATTCTCTTTTCTCTAACATGTCCTTGTATACTTGTTTTGCATCATCAGACAAGGACCTCACCTTCTCGTTCCAAAACACAGTTTCATCATCAACATTCTCTCCTTTCTTCTTTGAACTCGACTCACCTGTGTCTTTCTTCTTCTTTGAAGGTGGTCTTTTCTCAAATGTAAACTTTGAAGTATCATCTCCTCCATCATTATCATCACTACTACTACTATCATCCTCCTTTTGACTTCCCGATCCTTCAGCATCATCATCATCATCATTATTATCACCTTCATCATCACTCTTATCCGATTCTTCATTCTCATCATCCTCATCTTCCTCTTTGTCAGATTCAGATGGTTCAAAGTCAACCTGTTCAACCTCTTTCTCTGTATCCTCCTCACCCTCTTTCAGCTTGGGTGCAATGTTGTACAGATCATTTATCAGCTCACTAAGGCGTTTGTTTTCAGCCTTCAATTCTTTATTGTCTTCTTTAATCGCCTTGTATCTGTTTTTATTTCTCAGACACTTTCCTTCAAGCTTTTTATTTTTTTCTTCTAGCTTCTTTACCTTCTCGTCTATCTCATCTTGATTAGACTTTGAAGCTACAACTATCTGAAGCATTTTCTCTTCATTCTGCTTAAACTTGGCAATCTCAGCTTGCTGAGCCACTAGCATCTTCATCATATCGTCCATTCTTTTATTCACCTGCTTCATCACATCGTCATCCACAGTGACCTTCTTAGACTTGGACTTTGACTTAGATGGCTCAACCTCAATTTCTTTTTCTTTCTGAGGCTTTGTAAACATGTTAAGAACATTATCCAGGGCAATGTTGAATTGATCCACTGGTACTTGTTTTCTTTGCCATGGTTTTGTGTTTGGGCTTGGGCAGGTTCACAACTACTGTTTCTCCTTCATTCAACTCGTCCAAATTAATAGTCAACCCTTCATCTTCAGTACCAACAGATTGTTTGCTCTTCTTAGCTTCTTCAATCGATCTATTTAGTGATTCAGACTCACCAACCAAAGTGGCCTTTTGTTTGGTAGTCCGGACATTTTCAGCATCCGAATCCCACTGTTCTTCAGTCTCCGTTTCCTCTGAATCAACAGACTCTTCATCTACCAAACTCGTACCCTTTTTAGCAGTAGTTTTCTTCCTCACCACTTGTTGTTTTGAACTCCCTTGATCTGTCTTTCCCTTACCCTTCCCTTTGGCTCCGGGATTGACAACTTGTCTTTTTCTCTTCGTGCTTGCATCAGCATAAACTAATGGATCATCATTATCACTGTCACTATCAGGATGCCTCGCTGTATTCTTTCCAGGATCCATGTAATCCTCTCTAGCCAAGGCTCCAAACAATCTCCTGTAAGGTGGTCTCTCATTTTCAGGCACACCTTTGTAACCTTTCATTCTCACTAAGGTTCTGATGTTCATGTGATCCATAACTAGTATCTGTGTTGGATCTTTCTTCAGGTGTGGATATTTGTGATCAAAAATCATCATAAGGAATCTAGGATAAAGCATGAACTTCTTAAGTTTCAACCCTTTCAGCATCTCTAACATATGATCTAAAATCATTCCAGCAACGTTAAATGGTTTGTTGAGAGTCAACGCAACCATTAACGAGCTCAAACTCTTCCTCATCACGTCGTATCCTCCACTGACACATCCAAACACAAGTATAATGACGTGAGCAAAATACTTAAACTGTACTCCTAGTTTCCCTTTGTACATTGAACCATCAGTGATCGGTCCTTTGTATTTCATCCTCAGGAAACAGGCTTTCTGCTCAGTCCAGGATAATTCCCTTGGATCCTCACTTGTTTCAAACTGGATCTGAAGAGCTTCTCTGATATCAGTTTCAGTGATGAACATCTCCATTCCCTGAATCTTGCTTTTAATGATCGTCTGATTGTCAAAGTAATCATACTTGGCGTTGTTGTAAAAGTCTTCAACTATATCCTTGTAGATAATAGTTGGTGTGGCCAAAGCATAAACCACTCTGCATCTCTTCAGAAACTTAATAATCTCAGTGAACTCCACATTCTTCTCCACATCTCCAAGATACGCGCAACAGTTATGAGTCTTCTCAAACGGCCATTTAGTACCGCTTGATGATCCTTCTTCTTGCACAGTCTCTGGAACTGGATTAGTCACTGCAGTTTCCACAGGAATATCAACATTTGCTTGTTCTTCAGCCATCTGAAATGGAAAATCAAAATAAACGTCAAAACACGAAATCGTCAAAACTTCAAAATTTTAGGTTTTTGAAATTTCACATTCGCCCAAACAATATGGTCGAATGTAAGTTATTCTGGCCGAAGGTGTAAATTTCTGGTCGAATGTAAAACTGATTTTGATCAAAAAGATTCATTCGCCCGTTTTGATTTACCTTCGTCCATCCTGAGTCACTTTCGTCCACTTCGATGGACCGAAGGTGAAAACTGGTTAAAC
Source organism: Ambrosia artemisiifolia (assembly GCA_032199755.1). Lineage (NCBI taxonomy): Eukaryota > Viridiplantae > Streptophyta > Magnoliopsida > Asterales > Asteraceae > Ambrosia > Ambrosia artemisiifolia. The sequence goes on from CM063521.1 coordinate 31,610,308, forward strand.
CCAAAATTTAAAAATTGTCAAAATGTGTTTTCAGGCCTTGATTTTGATTAGAATCTACCCTAACATGGCCGATTAAGCTTCGTCCAACATCAATTTTCTCTCAAATTCATTTTACATCAGTTTTCAACAAGGAATTAGGGTTCTTATCATTTTATTGATCAATCAGTGATTAAACCTTGTTAATATCCTAATTCCTAATACATTCTCCCCCTAAAACTGATGTGGGATGAATGTATATCAAAAATACGCATTAACAAGCAGTAAATCTGCATAAACCCTAAACCCTAAGTGCGAATAAAAACTTAATGATTCCGGGTTCAATCCTTGTCTTTTACCTGTAAAAGTGATATGAAAATGATCAGTGAACACTAGGGATCAAAACACACAATCAGGAAAAACAAAATCAACAAGGGTCTGTTATTGAAGAAATTTTGAAAAAATTTGAAGTGAGGGTCGAATGTACAAGAGGCATATATAAAGACTCCACCTTCGCCCGTTCCAATCGGACGAATGTATCAAGTTTCCACCTTCGCCCCTAATGAAAGGCACGAAGGTAAAAGTGTTTCACCCGGAAGTGGAAATTGGTTTAAAAGCCACATTCGCCCAATTAAAAACAACCCGAAGGTGAACAAAAATTCCACATTCGTCCCAATTAAGGGCGAATGTAAAATGGAAATTTTGAAAAATTTTGCCAAATTACAAATTCGAATCCCGTTCAACATTTTTCAATCCGTTAGGCTTCCAAAACACAAATTTTCACTTTTAGAATGACACAAAGCCCAGATGGTGTTGTCAAATCTCAGAAATTGACTATCAAGCATCCCCGGTTATCAAAAATAAAGCAGAAATGCAAAAATTTTGGATTTTCTGAAATGTTATCAAAACACACCTAAAATCTTTTTGGATTTTGTATCTTTTTGACATTAAAAGTAAATTGCAACAAAATAAAATGCATCAAAGTAAATGAAAGCAGTAAACATTTTGTGAAATCCGGTCAGAGGATCATATCAGTTTTCTGAGAAATCTGATCACAGCGTTGATCTTTTTGTTTAATATTATCATTAGAAACAGTATGTGATACGGCAATTGCTGATATTGTGGTCCACGTAAGCTCACATGCAGACAATTACGCAATGCTTTAAAATGATACGAGTTAGGTGTATTAGACTAACACGATGTGGTGCCCACACACACGACATACTCCCGTATCAAGTAATTGCACAAAGCTTCGTCGTAACGCGTGATTATGCCAGAGTTATCCGTAAAAGTTACAAAGTATATAGCACAGAGGTGTACAGGTCAGCAAATGAATGCAGCAGAGTAACATGTGCGTATACACTAGGTTGAGGCTGATATTAATCACTGATTTGCATCAGATGATCAATACGATGTAATAATGATCTATGATCAATTAAAACATAAGGTTCCTCAATTCGGTAACTTCCGGTTTTGGCAATTAAGCTCTTTTAGCAAATATTCTGATAAAACTAGGTCCGTAAATCAATACGACAAAAGTTTATCAGAATATCCCGGATAACCATAACATAACGACCCGAAACCTCAGATTTTGGCAATCCTATCAAACGAAATTACGGTACTAAGACCATATGCCCATGAGGTGTTCAGCCACGAACGCGTAGTTCGTTATGTTTGTATCACTAATGCACGCAATATTTAGTCTACGAAGCCTATCAGCATATCACACGTAATCAACACACGCCTCATTATACTATACAATTCTTTAGCCTGTGTCAGATCCCCACTGATGTACTATCATTTCCTCTGTTTTACCAGGAAATCATTTTGGATTTTCTAATTTTTAGGTCTTTTTGACTTTTATAATGTTTTTGGTTTTTCTAATAAAATGGCTCCCCCTAAAATAAAGAACATATTTTTGGGAATTTTGATTTTTCTGAAAAACAAAAACAAAAAAATTTGAAAGAAACAATCCACTCGAAAGCATCAACTTCTTTGAGGATTAAACAATCCCCTCGAAAGCATCAACTTCTTTGAGGATTATGATAGTAAAGAGAAATTCCCAATTAGCAAAGAGAAATTCCCAATTAGCAAAATATAAAAACTAAAAACTAAAAAGCGATAAACCGAGGTGCCGATTAGTCCTGTTTTTCCTTTATATTGTTTACTTTTAAAAGATATTCAAAGCGTGAACGGTCAAAGGCTTTAGTAAACAAATCTGCACGTTGGTAGTCAGTGTGTATTTTGATCATATCGATCAATTCCTTAGCGTAACAATCTCGGATAAAATGATATTTGATCCGGATGTGTTTCGCTTTAGAATGATTTTCCGAATTTTTAGTTAATGCAATTGCGGCTTCGTTGTCACAGTAAATAGGAGTTTTTAGAAACTGCAAACCGTAATCCACCATTTGTTGCTGAATCCAAAGTACTTGAGAACAGCAACTCGAGGCTGCAATGTACTCGGCTTCACAGGTAGATTGTGCTACGGAAGTCTGTTTCTTGCATTGCCAGGTGATTAACCTGCTCCCGAAAAACTGGCAACCAACTGTAGTAGATTTGCTATCTTTGTCACAGCCGCCCCAATCTGCATCACTAAAAGATATGAAATCAAAATTATCATCATTAGGGTACCAAAGTCCTTTTGAGGGACAACCCTTCAGATATCTAAGGATACGCTTGACCGCCGTCAGATGACTTTGTTTCGGCTTCGATTGATAACGGGCACAGAGACACGTTGCGTACATAATATCTGGTCGAGACGCCGTCAAATACATCAGAGATCCGATGATTGCTCTGTATGTAAAAGGATCCGTCAGCTCCCCCTTAGCGTCCACTCCAATCCCGTGATTGGGTTGAATCGGGGTATCCATCGGCTTTGAGTCCTCCATCTGGAACCGGCTCAAGATGTCGGAGACATATTTCGTCTGGTGAATGAAGATCCCGTCGGGTCTTTGGTCCACCTGCAAGCCTAGGAAAAACTGCATCTCCCCCATTGCGCTCATTTCGAACTTTTCCTGCATGACAGTTTTGAACTCCCTGCATAAAAGCTCGTTAGTTGAACCAAATATTATATCATCAACGTATATCTGCACTAGAAGCAAATCATCTCCCGTCTTTTTCGTAAAGAGGGTGCAATCGACGAGGCCGCGCTTAAATCCTTTGGTGATGAGGTATGTACTTAGCTCCTCGTACCACTGCCTCGGAGCCTGGTGCAAGCCATAAAGAGCTTTGTTCAACACATAGACCTTATCCCGGTGGATTGGGTCCTCAAAGCCTGGTGGCTGCCCGACATACACCTCTTCCTTGACTTTCCCGTACAGAAATGCGCTTTTCACGTCCATCTGATAAACTTTGAATTTCTTATAAGAAGCAAACGCGAGGAACATCCGAATAGCTTCGATTCGTGCTACCGGTGCATAGATTTCGTTATAATCAATCCCTTCGATTTGATGGAAACCCTGTACGACCAATCTGGCTTTGTTACGAACAATTACCCCACGATCATCCTTCTTACACTTAAACACCCATTTGGTGCCAATCTTCTTTCTATCCGGCGGCAAATCCGTGAGCGTCCACACTCCCAATTTCTGGAATTGTAATAACTCCTCCTGCATAGCTTCCACCCAGGCATCATCCTTCAAAGCGTCCTTGTATGTCCTTGGCTCTACCTGCGACACATAACACGCAAACGACCAATCATTTTGACTACCAGATTGTTGAATTTTGGCATATAAAGCTAAAGCACCAAAACTCTCTGGCGAATTAACGCTTTTAAGCTGCCCTCTGGTCATAACACTGCTTCCAGGATCACCGATTACTTGCTCCAGCGGGTGAATACGATGAATCCGAGATTCCGGATAATCAGGTACTTGCACTCCCGTCTGAACAGTCAAGTTCTCTACAGCATCCAGATCATGACCCATATTTGATGATGAAGCCACATCAGTAGTTGGAGTTGGGTTCACTGGCGGTGCCTCCTGTTCTTCAGCTTGATCAAGAATAGCTTCTTCAAATTGTTCATCTTCAGATTCTGAAGTGTCTAATGAAGTTGAAGCCTCTTGAAATATCTCTTCTTCTTGTATAGGAGCGTTGGTATCATTAGAAGCTGGTAGGGGGTTCACGGTGATAGGACGCACCAACGGTGAAGTTGTTGCATTTTCACACTCGTAAAGTAATCGAATAACAGCTTCTTCAACCAAGCTATCTAGATTGAATGATTCAAAGAAATCTTTGTAATCAAACATCCAATCAGGACCCGTGCCTTGAATATTTTGAGTATATCGTTGAACGTCCACATTAGCCCAGTCTTCCACACGACGAGTTCGCTTGTTGTATACCCGTTTGAGCGGGGTTGCATATCCAACAAAGTAACCCTCCTCGGCTTTAGGACTAAACTTTTCGCTTGGATTCAACATGGTGCAAGGCGCCCCAAAAGGTTCTAGATACTCTAAGTTCGGCTTTCTTCGGTGTAACAGCTCATAAGATGTTTTTCCAAACTTCTTCACTGTTAGAACCCGATTTAGTGTGTAATTTGCTGCATAAATCGCCTCATTCCAGAACATTACTGGAAGATTTGAATCAGCAAGCATTGTTCTAGCCGCTTCAATTAGAGTCCTATTCTTTCGTTCAGCAACACCGTTCTGTTGAGGGGTGTACGGAGCCGAATATTCATGATGTATTCCTTTGTTTTCACAAAGTTCATCCATCCTGGCATTTTTGAACTCCGTCCCATTGTCACTCCGAATTCTCTTTATCTTCACATTGTAGAGATTCTCCAATCGAGTGAACAGAACTTTTAGATTGATAAAAGTGTCGCTTTTATTCTGCAAACACATCACCCATGAAAATCTTGAGTAATCGTCAGTGACGACTAAACAATAAAGCTCTCCAAGATGACTTTTGCGCTTGACCGGTCCGAAAAGATCCATGTGCAATCGCTCTAGTGGCATCTCAACAGAGTTAACCTTTTTCACTTTGTGGGACTGTTTGTGTTGCTTCCCCTTTTTACAACTCACACACTTGTCATTCAGATGGAAATGTTTCACGTTTACTCCATCGACAAGTCCATTTCTCACAAGTTGATTCATTTTCTTTAGATGAATGTGCCCCATTCTTCGGTGCCACATTATCGATTCTTTCTCAGTCGCCTTGGACAAAAAGCATGTTATTTGTCCTTGTGATGTCATCGCCTTGGACATATCAAGAATGTATAGATTGTTGACGCGAGGTGCCTTCAACATTATCCACTCTTTAGGAATTGTAAAGCCCGGTTTCAGAATATAGCAGGATTTGTCATCAAAATGCACAGTAAATTTCTTGTCACATATTTGACTGACACTCAACAGATTGTAATCTATTTGCTTCACATACGAAATCCGCTCGAAACTCACTATCCCATTGCTCACACTTCCTTCCATTGTTATATATCCACCTTTGTTTCCTGCAAACGCTACATACCCGCCATTGATATTCTTCACGTCGAACAGCAACGCAAGATCCCCTGTCATGTGGCCTGAAGCTCCACTATCAACAATCCAAAGACTGCTAATAGGGCCAGCTGAAGCTCCCTGCACACAAAATGTAAATCAGTTAGTTCTTTCGGGGGACCCAAGCCTGAGTCTTGGGTCTTTCAACATCAGGTTTCACAGTAACATTGTCACAAACATTTTGAACAACTTTTTGATCAATCTTTTTCTGATTGTTCAAAACAGTTTCCTTTCTTTCATTAACTCTTGAAGTTGAGGCTCCTGGAGTACCATTGGGTGTCCAAGATTGTTCAGTCCTTTTCAGGATACGAATCTGAGACTTTGGGTTCTCAGTCGGTTTCTGAACATTGTTAACAAAAGTAACTTTCTTGGTAACCTTATCTGATTTAACAGACTTAGGTCCAACATTTGATTTGACAATCGGTTTTGGTGGAACCTTTTGCCTATCAACTGTTGTGTTCACCACAGGCTTCCTCCACGAGTTTTCCATCGCAATCCGATTCCTTCTATCATAGTGCATTGGACGAGTGTTCCTCATTTGAAAATTGTTATGATTATAAAACGGTTGTGGTTGTTGAGGAACAACTCTCCTATGAGGTGGCACATAATGATCAATCGGTTTCCTCATGGAATTCCTTACTTCTACCTCGTGCCTCTTGTGCCTTACATATGGGCACTGAGCAAGTAAATGCCCACGTTCCCCACACTTAAAGCACGCACGGTACTCTTCAAAAACATTCGGAGCATTTGGTTGAGCAAATGATCTAACAGGGTATTGATCATTATACTGTTGCTTCCTTAAACTCTCAGGGAGTGGCCCTTTTGAGTAAGTAGGCTCATTGAAACCATTAGCTCTGTTTTTGGGTTTAACAAACTCTGTGACATGGACCTTTGGTTCTTGAGGAACATCCAAATACAACTTCTTTAACAAAGCTGGTGGAATTTCATTTGTTCTCTCATGTTTTGGGAACCAAATAGTACTTTCTTGCCAAATCTTTTCTATTTTAGCATAATTGGCATTTTTTATTGGAAAGTCCTCATCAGAGATGATCTTATCGGATCCTTCCATCCGATAAAACACCTTGACAGGTTTGTCACATTGTTCGTTTTTATCATTCCTCTCAAGATCTTTCTTAACCACATTAAGATCTTTCTTCACAACATTCTTCTCAGACTTATTCACATGATGAACACTTCTCATTGGAACAATTTGAGATGATGAAACTGGTTCATTTGTAATGATGTGATTTTCTTTTGGAATTTCACATGCATTAACAGTTTGGTTACAACCAGTATCATCACTCTCTGAGTCTGAGTCAACACTTTCAGCAGTAACACCCTCATCATTGATTCCCAAAATCGGTCTAACATCGGAATTTGGATCACCAATACTTGAAGTATTAGATTCATTTTCCGATGCTGAATCAGATTTTACCGAACTCTCCGGTGTCACTTGGTGACAATTATGGTTTTCAAAGAGAACCGGAGATGGTACAGCCCGATAATTGGTGGTTTTATCATCAATGATGTGGTCTACCACATAAGCAATATTCTTGTAACTTTCCAACTTTTTGTTTACTTTCTCAGCAAAGCATTTGATGGCGGCCATTTCCAACTTGGTGTTTTCAATTTCGTTGATATAGTTGTTAATTGCCAATTGTTTTAGAGACAAAGTGTTTTTCAAGTCGGAAATGTCCTTTTTGTAGCCATCTAATACTTTGTTAAAAGCATTCAACTCTTTGCGAGTAGATTGACTGTTCATGATAGCACTATCACGTTGAACACGGAGTTGTTTAATCTCCTCAGTCAATCTATCACATGTACCACAATATTTTTCACTAGTATTATCAGTACTACATGCAGAACTTACAGGTTTTGGCGGATCAGTCATGGCCATTAATGCGAAATGAGCTTCCTTTCCTGCAAAGAATCTAGAATAATCAATCTTTGTGAAAGCATCATCTGCAATACACGACTTCTTTGTCATCAGAAAATCCGCTTCTGCAAGCAACTGATCAATATCTTCATCAAGAGAATTAACACTAGCTTCCGTATCCGATTCACTGTCTGAATCAGAATAAACCGATTCACACTCCTCAGGAATGTCAGAAACAGTATCAATCACAACTCCCGAATTTGTTTCTTCATTCTCAACCTCAACATTAACCTCAGAATTAACCTTAACAGGTTCAAAATCCCCATCCATCTCAGCCTCAGACTCATCACTATCAACCTCAGTTTCAACCTTTTCCTCCATCATCACCGAATCTTCAATATCAACCTGATATGCAACACAAGCCACATTTCCCCCAGTAGTGATTTCCTCAACACCTATCTGAATACTTGACCAGTCAAACCTCTCATCTTGTTGAGTAACCAATGCTTGATTGGTATTCTGTTGTTCATTTGGTGTAGTGATTGGTATGACTGTTCGGTTGGTATTGTTTGGTGTTTGGGTTTGTGTCTGGTTTGGTGTGTTTGGTTGTCTATTTTGGTTGTTATTAAAGTTGGTTTGATGATTTTGGTAGTTGTTGTTGTTGTTTTGGGAAGAAACTTGGTTTTGGTTTTGTTGTTGACGGTTCTGATAGGTAGCATTGAATGGATTTCTGTTGCCTTGTTTTGGTGGCTGAGTGCATTCACGTTTAAAGTGACCTTTCCCTCCACAGTTAAAACAAGTCACTTTCTCCTTATTGAACCCGTAGGTTGTGTTAGGAGAAGTTCCCAAGTCTGTTCTACCTGTCTTCTCAATAAACTCTGTCGCTCTTCGCATTATACTCGCAAACGCCCATTGAATATCAATGAGTTCCATCTCCTCCTTATCAATCTGTGCATAGTCTTCATTGGTCAAGTTGTTATTACCAATTTGACTAGCAACTAACCCATTGTAGGAAGAAATCATTGCAGAGACTAATGCAATGTGTTGCTGAGCAACTTCAACTGTCACATTTCCAAGATTGGAAGTCTCCAAAACCACTGTTTGTTGGTTAGGTTGGATCAATGATTGTGGTTGAGATTGACTAGCCGTGTAAAAAGCTGCTTGTTGCTTTGGGGAGAATGGTGGAATGTATGAATATTGATATGGAACTTGTGGTTGTGGTTGTGACAAAGATGAAGTTTGTTGATGGTAGTTAATGGTAGGTGATTCCACAGCATTGGATATACATGCAACATGTGGTGCAACTAGCCCTCCTGAGCTTGTACTTGCTGGAACTGAAGATCCTCCAAAGTATAAGTTTGGATTCTGAGGAATCTGCGCTCTCCTAGCCTTCCTCTTCTCTTCCAATTCTTTGTTTTCCAGCTTCTCAACGAACTCTTGAAGAGACCAGTATTGATAAGCATCCTTCTCCTTCAGAACATCCACATGTTGATCCCAGTTTGGTGGTAATGCTTCTGCAAACTTGTCAACCTGCTTTGCCATAGGAATCTGTATACCATAGCTAGACAATTCAGATATCAAATGATTATATCTAGGAGTTAGTTCTTTCAAAGTTTCATTTCCAACATAAGAAAAATTCTCAAACTCCTTAACAAGTTCTTCCGTCCTCAAACTTCGAGTCTTCTCATTTCCATCATGCTTCCTTTTAAGCATATCCCACAGTGCCTTAGAAGTTGTGCAAGTCCCAAACTGATGTAACAGATCATTTGTGATTGCCTGTGTCAGTTGGGAAAACGCCTTCTTTTCCACAGCAAACTTCTTTTTCTCATCCTCCGCCATGCTCTCCAATGGCACTGGTTCACCTGTGTTCTCCAGAACTGGTGGTGTGTAACCTTTAGCAATCATGTTCCATGCTTCAGCACCTTCCACTCCCATCCCTTCCAAGTGTATCTTGAACTTTTTCTGCCACTGATTGTATTCTTGAATCTCCATGAGCTTCGGTGGCCGAGTCCCGCTACCTGAAGACAAATCATTAATCAGTGTGGAAATAGCATTTGTAGTTTGAGTGTTTACCACCGCTGCTGCTACTCCCCAGTAGTCAGACTGTGGTGCTGGAGGTGCACTTTGAGTCATGTAGTTAACCGGCTGCGAAGACTGTGTGCTCGTCTTCTGTGCTGCCACTGTCCATGGGTCCATCACCTGCTGTTGTGGTTGTGTAGTTGCTGGTGTAGGAGTAGTCTGATAACGCCACATAATCACGAACTTCGAGAAATTCAACACTTAGAAAAATTTTCCAAAACCTATCCTAGGTTCGCCCAAAATGTGCTCAGGTTCGTCCCTTTTGATTCAGATTCGCCCAAACACACTAACCCGAATGTGAAATCTCACCAGAATGTAAAAACTCACAAACACTCTTCTACTTTCGTCCAAAATGACCTAGGTTCGACCGTTTCTGTTTTACGTTCGCCCGCACGATCTCCCGAAGGTAAAAAGTATGACCCGAATGTAAAATGTTCAAATGAAAAATTCTAGGTTCGACCAAAAATCTCTAGGTTCGCCCAGAAAACCTCTCATCTTCGTCCAGAAACTCTCACTTTCGTCCACTCACTCCAGGTTCGCCCATTTCAGACTTTTGAAAAACGGTTACACTTTGAAAAACGGTTATTTTGATCTCTGATTTTCAAAAGTTTGTGGATTTGAATGATCTTGATTAGGTTTTGCTTCGGAGATGATTTGGAACAACTTTAATACTTGGAATTTTGAATTTTAACCACAAAATCACCTCTAATTCTTTCAAAAACACTCAAAAATCATTTTTATGCAAAAACAGATGTGAATTGATGAAAATTATGTCCAAATCAGCTCTGAGTTTATCAATTTGTTGTTGTATGATCCTCTACGCTCTGATACCACTTTGTAGAGGAAGAATTCGACACTAAAACAGGATTATATGATCATACAAGTTGCTAAACCAGGTGCGGAAACCCTAGCTTAGAACAAACTGATATAAACTCAATCAAAACACAATCAAAGTCATTTTAAAAGCTTTTCATAGATTAACTTTTCCAAATAATTGCTTACAACTTGATTACAGTTAATCTAGCACACAAACTATCACTCTCAGAACTCTCTGGAACACACACCAAAAACACACACTCTAAATGACACACTTAACATTACAAAAACCCAAAATCTATTTATAGCAGCTGCACATTCGCCCAGTTTCACTGGTCGAATGTAGGCTTTTCCACATTCGCCCATATTATATGGTCGAATGTGTCTTCCTTCAGTCTTGGTTCCAGATTCGTCCATCTCTAAGCTACCTTCGCCCACTTACAAGTCACCTTCGCCCAGTTTGTTTTCCTTCGCCCCTTAACACATGTTAACATCTAATCATTAGTCGCAAAAACGCATCTACAGGCCCTGTTAGTAGTCTCTGGATTCTTGACAGTGGAGCTTCAGGCCACATGACTGGTGATTTAGCGTTGCTTTTTGATGTGAAGAATATCAATGGAGATTATGTGGAGATTATGTAGCGTTTGCTGGAAATAAAGGAGGTTACATCACTATGGAAGGAAGTGTGACTAATGGGATAGTGAGTTTTGAGAGGATTTCCTATGTGAAGCAAATTGATTACAATATGTTAAGTGTCAGTCAAATCTGCGACAAACAGTTTTCTGTTCACTTCGACAACAAATCTTGCTATATCCTCAAACCAGGCTTTGTTATTCCAAAGGAGTGGATCATGTTAAAGGCACCGAGAGGTAATAATCTTTACATTCTTGATATGTCGAAAGCGATGACAACTCAGGGCCAAGTTACGTGTTTCCTATCAAAGGCTACATACAAAGAATCTATTATGTGGCACAGGAGGATGGGACATATTCACATCAGAAAAATGAATCATTTGGTGAAGAATGGGCTTGTCGAAGGCGTTAATGACAAACATTTTCATCTAAATGACAAGTGTGTGAGTTGCAAGAAGGGTAAGCAGCACAAATAGTCCCACAAACCAAAGAAAGTGAACTCTGTTGAAATGCCACTTGAGCGTCTGCACATGGACCTATTCGGACCTGTCAAGCGTAAGAGTCATGTCGGAGAGCTTTACTGTCTTGTGGTTACCGACGATTTTTCAACATTCTCGTGGGTGATGTGCTTACAACATAAAAGTGACACGTTTACCAATTTGAAAGTTTTGTTCACTGGATTAGAAAATGTCTATGGTTTAAAGATTAAGAGAATTCGGAGTGACAATGGGACGGAGTTCAAAAATGCACAGATGGATGCTCTTTGTGAAGATAAAGGAATTCATCATGAATATTCTGCTCCGTATACCCCACAACAGAACGGTGTCGCTGAGAGGAAAAACAGGACTCTAATAGAAACGGCAAGAACAATGCTCGCGGATTCTAACCTTCTAGTAATGTTCTGGAATGAAGCTATCTACGCGGCTTTTTATACACTGAATCGTGTTTTAACAGTTAAGAAGTTTGGCAAAACTTCTTATGAACTGTTGAACAGACGAAAGCCGAACTTGGAGTATCTAGAACCATTTGGGGCTCCATGTACGATGTTGAATCCAGGTGAAAAGTTTAGTCCGAAAGCCGAAGAGGGATACTTTGTTGGATATGTAACCCCGCTCAAACGGGTATTCAACAAAAGAACTCGACAGGTGGAGGATTGGGCAAATGTTGAGGTTCAACGATATACTCAGAACGTAAAGGGAAATAGTCCTGATTGGATGTTTGATTACAAAGACTTCTTTGAATCATTCAATCTAGATAGCTTGGTTGAAGAGGCTGTTCTAAGATTACTTTACGAGTGTGAAAACGCGGCGACTTCACCGTTTGTGCGTCCGATCACCGTAACTCCTCCAACAGCTTCTAATGATACCAATGTTCCTGCAGCAGAAGAAGAAGTGTTCCAAGAAGCTTCAACTACTCTTGATACTTTAGAATCAGAAGATGATGAAGACATTAGTGAAGCTATTCTAGATATGTTGCTTCATCGTCTAACACGGGTAATGATCTGGATGCAGTAAAGAATTTGACTACTCAGACGGGAGTGACAGTACCTGATCCTCCGGAATCTCGGATTCATCGTATTCACCCGCTCGAGCAAGTTATTGGTGACCCTGGAAGCAGTGTCATGACTAGAGGACAACTTCGTAGTGCAAACTCACCGGAAAATATTAGCGCTTTAGCTTTATATGCGAAAATTCAAAAATCTGGTTGTCAGAATGATTGGTCTTTTGCTTGTTATGTTTCGCAGGTTGAGCCGCGGACGTACAAGGAAGCTCTTTTGGATGATGCTTGGGTAGAGGCGATGCAGGAAGAGTTGTTGCAGTTCCAAAAACTGGGTGTTTGGACACTTACAGATTTACCTCCGGCAAGGAAAAAGATTGGAACCAAATGGGTTTTCAAATGTAAGAAAGATGACAGAGGCGTGATCGTGAGAAACAAAGCTCGATTGGTAGTTCAAGGTTTTCATCAAGTGGAAGGAATTGACTACAATGAGATATATGCACCTGTGGCACGTATAGAAGCTATCCGCATGTTTCTAGCGTTTGCCTCGTATAAGAAATTTGAGGTGTACCAAATGGATGTCAAGAGCGCGTTTCTATACGGTGTGGTCAAGGAAAAGGTCTACGTCGGTCAACCTCCAGGCTTTGAAGATCCTATCCACCGGGATAAGGTTTACGTTCTCAACAAAGCGCTCTACGGGTTGCACCAGGCTCCACGCCAATGGTATGAGGAGCTAAGCACGTACCTGCTATCCAAAGGATTCAAACGAGGCTTGGTAGATTGCATACTGTTCACCAAGAAAACAGGGGATGACTTGCTTCTCGTCCAGATTTATGTAGACGATATTATTTTTTGTTCTATTAACGAACTTCTGTGCAGAGAATTTGAGAAAGTTATGCTGGAAAAGTTTGAGATGAGTGCGATGGGAGAGATGCAGTTTTTCCTCGGCTTGCAAGTGGATCAAAGACCAACGGGGATATTTATTCATCAAACCAAATACGTATCTGAAGACTTGAGTCGGTTCCAGATGGAAGATTCGAAGCCGATGGATACCCCAATACAACCTAATCACGGGATTGGAGTTGACGCTAAGAGGGAGCTGAAAGACCCATTTACATACAGAGCAATCGTTGGATCTCTGATGTATCTCACCGGATCTAGGCCAGATATAATGTTTGCTACATGTCTCTGCGCACGTTTTCAAACGAAGCCGAAACAAAGTCACCTAACGGCAGTCAAGCAAATCCTAAGATATCTGAAGGGTTGTCCATCGAGAGGACTTTGGTACCCTAATGATGATAATTTTGACTTCATAGCATTTAGTGATGCAGATTGGGGCGGTTGTAACAAAGACAGCAAATCCACAACGGCTGGATGTCAATTTTTAGGGAGCAGGCTTGTGACCTGGCAGTGTAAGAAGCAGACGTCTGTCGCACTATCTACCTGCAAAGCTGAATATGTAGCAGCCTCTAGTTGTTGTTCACAAGTTCTCTAGATTCAGCAGCAGATGGTCGATTACGGTTTGCAATTTCTTAAAACCCCTATTCACTGTGACAACGAAGCCGCAATTGCATTAACTAAAGACACTGTCAATCACTCAAAAGCTAAGCACATCCGAATTAAGTATCACTTTATCCGTGATTGTTATGCGAAAGAGTTGATCGATATGGTCAAAATCCACACTGATTATCAGAGAGCGGATCTTTTAACAAAAGCTTTTGATAAATCCAGATTTGAATATCTTTTAAAAGCTAACAGTATAAAAGAGAAACAAGACTGATCATCACCTCGGTTTATCACCTTTTCTTTTTCAAATTTTTTAAGTTTTTACTGTTTTTCTGAAAAATCCAAAAACCCAAAAATATGTTTTATATTGTAGGGGGAGTCTTTATTCAGAAAAAAACAAAAAACATTGAAAAATCCAAAAGGCCATAAAATTAGAAAAACCCAAAATGATTTCCAGGAGTAAAAGAGGAAATGATAGTACATCAGTGGGGATCTGACAAATGCTAAAGAAATGTAATGCAATATGAGGCGTGTGTTGATTTCATGTGATGTGCTGATAGGCTTATTAGACTTATTAATGCGTGCATTAGTGATACAAACATAATGAACTACTCATTAGTGGCTGAACACCTCATGGGCATATGGTCTTAGTACCGTAATTTCGTTTGATAGGGTTGCCCAAATCTGAGGTTTCGGGTCGTTATGTTAATTGTTATCCGGGGTATTCTGATTGATCTTTTGTCGTATTAATTTACGGACCTAGATTCAATCAGAATATTTGCTAAAAGAGCTTTAATGCCAAAACCTAAAATTTACCGAATTGAGGAACTTCATGTGTATTATTGATCAAAGATCATTAATTGCATCGTATCAATTCACTAATGAAAATCTGTGATTGATATCAGCCTCAACCTGGTATATATGCACATGTTACTTTGCTACATTCATTTGCTGACCTGTACACCTCTGTGCTATATATCTTGTAACTAAACGGATAACATTGGCATAATCACGCGTTACGACGAAGCTTTGTGCAAATTTCTTGATACGGGAGTATGTCGTGTGCGTGGGAACCATAAACGTGTTAGTATAATACATCTAATAGCGTATCATTTTAAAGCACTGCATAATGGTGTGTATGTAAGTTTATGTGGACAACAATATCAGCAGTTGCCGGATCACACATAGTCTTTAATGATAATAAATTATAAAGATCAACGGTATGATCAGATTTCTCAAAAACTGATATGATCCTCTTACCGGAAATCACAAAATATTTACTGCTTTGTGTTTACATTTTTGCATTTTACATTTGTTTTGTAAAAGATACAAAAACTCAAAAAGATTTTAGGTGTGTTTTAACATAAATTTAAAAAAACCAATTTTTTTTTACATTTCTGTGTTATTTTTTATAACCGATGGTGTTTGATGGTCATTTTCTGAAATTTGATGAACCAATCTGAGTTTTGTATCAATTAAATGTGAAATAATGAATGTTTGAGGCTTAAAATGTTGAAAAATGTTTGAACGGGATTCGATTTTGAGATTTGGTAAATTTTCAAAATTTCCATTTTTCATTCGCCCCTTCATTGCGTCGAATGTGGAAATTTTTGTTCCTTTGAACCTTTTAAAACGGACGAATGTGAGAGTTCAAATGACATTTGGTACATTCGAACCCTTGGTCCACATTCGAACCTTTAAATAGGGTCAAATGTGGAAATAGTTTTACATTCGCCCTGGCTATTAGGTCGAAGGTGACACCCTATACAACCAACTCTTCTCTTTCGAACCCTCATTCCAAATTTTTCAATTTTTTTCAAAAACACAGAACCTTGTTGCTCCTGCTTTTTAGAACTTTGATTATTGATCTCTGATTGTTTCTCATCAATTTGACACCAATATTGCAGGTAATTGACACCAAACGAAGTCAGATTAGGGTTTTGTTTGCATGAACCCTAGAACATGATTATTGGACCCTTTTAAGCCTGTTATAGATAAAATTGATGCTTAGGTTTTAGTTTTAGATGATTTTAGGGGGAGAAATTGCAACAATCTAGTGATAATTCAAACTGATTGAATGTGCTTGATTTTCAAATTGATTTAGACCTAGATTGTTAATAAAAATCATCTAAAACAGGTTAATTCAATCAATTGATCATAAGGTAAGTTTAGTCGGTTGTTTTAGAAGCTAAATGAATGAAAATCAGATGTTAAAACTAGTTGAATTGCAAATTTGATTTTTGGGTTTGATGATCTGGTACATTCGACCAGAATATGGGTCGAATGTTGCCAGCTTAGGTCGAATGTAAAAGAGTCATAGGACGAAAGTGGGAATTTTGGGCGAAAGTGGATGTTTGTCATGAAGTTTCACATTCGAACCAAATTTTATACATTCGAACCTTAGAATTTCACATTCGTACCCATGTTGGGGCGAACGTAGAATTTTGAAAACCAAAATTCAAATTTTGTCGATTTTGTCCGTTTTTAACGAATTTTCATTGTGTCGTTTTTGCAGATATACAAATGGCTGAACCACAAGTTGAACAACAGAATGTGGAGGTTCCAGTTCAAGATGTTCTGGAAGATTGGCCATTCGAGAGTGCTCACAATTGCTGTGCGTTTGTTGGAGAAGTGTAGAAATTGACAAACTTTTCAGGCATTGTTGATTTTCTCAGAAGAAGCCGAATTATAGATGCTATTGCAACACCAACTATCATTTATAAGGATCACATTGAAGAATTCTGGAGAAATGCACGTTATGATTTCTGGGATGCCAAGACTGCAATAGTCAGTAGTATTCAGGGGGAGCCTGCAATGGTTACTGAAGATGAAATTAGACAGGCACTGAAGTTAAGAGATGAAGAACCGACTGACCCGAGAAGTCTTTCATGGATTGAATAGAGGTTATGCTTCCTCAGAATGAAGTACAAAGGTCCATTAACTGACGGGGCATTGAACAAAGGGAAATTGTGTCCTCAATTCAAATACTTAGCCCACGTCATTATTCATGTGTTTGGTACTGTTAGTGGAGGATATGATGTGATGAGAAAGAGCTTGAGTTGGTTGATGGTTGCATTAGTGTTGAATAAACCATTCAACTTTACGGAGATGATACTTGATCATATGCTTGAACCTCTCAAATGATTGAAGACAAAGAAGTTTCTGTTATATCCCAGGTTTCTACAGATGATCTTTGACATCAAGTATCCAACTTTGAATAAAGATCCTACAAAGATTTTAGTTCAGGATCATATAAACTTGAAGACTTTGATAAGGATGAAAGGGTACAAAGGTGTTCCTGATAACGAGAAGCCACCTCACAAAAAGTTGTTTGGGCATTTAATTAATCCATGATACAAGGCAAGGCATGTTAACAGTGAGTCTGATACTGATGATCCGTTAGCCCATGCAGATACAACAACAAAGAGAAAAAGACAAGTAAAGAATGCTGGAGCCAAAGGGAAGGGCAAAGCAAAGATTGATGAAGCTGAACAGACAAAGAAGCAACCTAAAAGAAAGAAAAGTGTTGCAAAGAAAGGTACTCAGCTGGTGGATGAAGAATCTTCTGTCGATTCTAAAGAGACAGAAGAAGATGAGAGATGGGATTCTGCTGAAGACTTTGAAGAAGACCTCTAAGCGCAAGGCTACTGTGGTTGGAGAGTCTGAAAGTTTAAACAAGACGATTGAAGAACAAGGTCCAATTGACTTAGAAGGAGGTGAAGGGGATCTTGGTCTTGGTGCTGATGATTTTAGTGGTTCTCCTGTGGTTGTTAAGCAGAAGAAACCCAAATACAAGACGATGTCTAAAAGGGATGTGAAAGAGAATCCTAAGAAAAGACGAGAGAAGGAAATTGAGATGTTATTGAAGGGAAAGAAAGTCCCAGACAGTGGCACGTCATCAAAAGTTACTTCTCCAGTAACTAAGAAAGCAAAGAAGATTACTACTGAAGCTAAGGTAGTTCCTGATGTGGATACTACTATACAGAATGTTCTGAACTTATTCCAGAAGAAGCAGAAAACTCCTGAAGCTGAATCATCTGTTCGTAAAGTCTCTGTTTCTGATGATGTGATGGAGATTGTGAATAAGAGGATGGAAGAGATGATGAAGATAATCACTGCACAACAAGCTTAGATTGATAAATTTAAAAAGAATGAAGAAACGACGTTACAAATTGTTGTGGCAGCGAAAGAGAATCAAGATGAATTGGAAAAGAAATTGAAGAAGTTAGAAGAGGAGAAAGATGAGATTGATGCTCGAAATAAAAGAAACAGGAGGTTGATTACTGGAATGAGAGATGAGAATAAAAAAGTTGATTAAAGATAATGAGAGGATGAACAATGTAGGTGCACGAAGTGCGACTAGTGATTGGATTTGCTTGTTAACATATGTTAGATTGTTCCTGATGAACCGAATGTGAAGAAATGGGGCGAAGGAAGGTTTGTTTTGGGCGAAGGTGAAAGAAGCTGAACAGAAGATATACATTCGTACCTTGTAGTGGGCGAATGTGGACAAAGTCCACATTCGCACCATACAAAGGGGCGAATGTGCAGTCATTATATATAGTTTTTGTGTGTTTTCAAGATAGAGAGAGTTTTAGTTTGTGTGTGTATTGAGGTCAGGTTCAAGGTTAATTTGTGATAGTGTGTGAGTTCATTAGATTGACTAGGTGATCAATTGTAACAAGTTTTTATCAAAGTTAATATATGAAAAAGCCTTTGAAATGATGTTTTACGTGTTTTGATCCGAGTATTATCAATTTGTTCATAACTAGGGTTTCCGCACCTGGTTTTGTGACTTGTATGATCATATATTCCTGTTTTAGCTAAAATCTTTCAATTACAAAGTGGTATCAGAGCCATACGGATCAAACAACAACAAACTTGATAATCTCAGAGCTGATTTGGACATAATTTTGATCAAAATACATCTGTTTTTGAATGAAAATGGTTTTTGAGTGTTTTTGATTGATTTAGAGTTGAATTTGTGGATAAAATCAAGGTTTCCAAGAATTAAAGTTGTTCCAAATCAATTCCGAATCAAAACCTGATAAAGATCATTCAAATCCATAAACTTTTGAAAATCAAAGATCAAAATAACCGTTTTTCAAAGTGTAACCGTTTTTCAAAAGTAAAATGGGCGAAAGTGCTGTAGAGTGGGCGAACCTGAGAAATTTTGGAATTAGAGTGAGTAGTTTCTGGTCGAACGTAGGGTCATTCTGGTCGAACCTGGAAGTTTGAGTTTGAAGTTTTCACATTCGGGTATACATTTCCACATTCGATTCATCGGGCGGGCGAATGTGGAATTAGAGTGGTCGAATCTGAGAAATTTTGGACGAACGTGGATTCAGTGTTAGGATATTCTACATTCTGTTGATTTTTTACATTCGGCTGGAACAACTTTGGACGAAAGTAGGAACATTTTGGGCGAACCTAGATCTGTATTTGGAAAATTTTCTAAGTGTTGTGATTTTGGAAGTTCGTGAACATCATGTGGAATTTTCCGACTACCCCGAGACCAGCAACGACACAACCACAACAGCAAGTGATGGACCCATGGACAGTGGCAGCACAAAAGACGAGCACACAGTCTTCGCAACCGATTAATTACATAGCGATGACTAGCTCGATGCCTCAGAGTGTTGCACCTCCAGCACCACAACCTGACTATTGGGGAGTAGCAGCAGCGGTGGTAAATACTCAAACTACCAATGCTATTTCCACACTAATAAATGACTTATCTTCAGGTAGTGGGAATCGGCCACCTAAGCTCATGGATATGCAAGAATATAACCAGTGGCAGAAAAAGTTTAAGATCCATCTGGAAGGCATGGGACTAGAGGGTGCAGAGGCATGGAGGATGATTGCTAGAGGGTACACTGCACCGATTTTGGAGAACACCGGTGAACCAGTTCCATTGGAGAGCATGTCAGAGGAGGAGAAAAAGAAGTTTGCTGTGGAGAAGAAAGCCTATTCCCAGTTGACTCAGGCGATCACAAACGACTTACTACATCAGTTTGGGACATGCACTATGTCTAAGCAACTGTGTGATGTACTCAAGAATAGGCATGATGGGAATGAGAAGACGAGAAGGTTGAGGATGGAGGAGTTGCGAAAGGAGTTTGAGAATTTTACTTATGTTGGAAATGAAACTCTAAAAGAATTAACTCCTAGATATTGTCATTTGCTAACTGAGTTGTCTAGTTATGGTATACAGATTCCTATGACAGATTTGGTGGACAAGTTTGCAGATGCTCTACCACCTTACTGGGATCAGCATGTGGAAGTTCTCAAAGAGAAGGATGCTTACAAATTCTGGACTATTAACGAGTTTGTGCAGAAGCTGGAGAACAAAGAGCTTGAGGAAAAGAGGAAAGCTAAAAGATCACAGATTCGTCATAATCCGAGTTTATATTTTGGAGGAACTTCAGCACCAGTTGGAAACTCCAGTTCAGGAGGAATAGTGGCACCACATGTTGCTTGTATTTCCAATGTTATGGAACCACCAAAACCAACCATCAACTACATTGCTCAAACCTCATCCTATTCACAACCATCATACACACAACCACCACCACAACAACAATACAATAATTCATACATTTCACCATTCTCCCCAATGCAACAAGCAGCATTCTATACTGGCAGCCAATCACAACAACCACCTCAACAAACACAATACATGAACCCAATGACCCAACCCAGTCAACAACCGGTGGTTTTGGAGACTTCTAACTTGGGCAATGTAACTGTTGAAGTTGCTCAGCAACATATTGCATTAGTCTCTGCAATGGTTTCATCTTATAATGGGTTGGTTGCAAGTCAAATTGGGAACAATAACTTGACCAATGAAGACTATGCACAGATTGATAAGGAGGAGATGGAACTGATTGATATTCAGTGGGCTTTTGCGAGTATTATGAGAAGGGCAACGGAGTTTATTGAGAAGACGGGTAGGACTGATTTGGGAACCTCTCCAAATACAACCTACGGGTTCAACAAGGAGAAGGTTACTTGTTTTAACTGTGGAGGGAAAGGTCACTTTAAACGGGAATGCACCCAGCCACCTAAACAAGGTAACAGAAACCCTTTCAATGCAAGCTACCAGAACCGTCAACAACAAAACCAAAACCAAGTTTCTTACCAAAGTAACAACAACTATCAAAACCGAAACAACTACCAAAACCAACAAAACACCTCTAACAACAACCAGAACAGACAACCAAACCCACCAAACCAGACACAAAACCAATCACCAAATAACAATAACCGAACAGTCATACCGATTACTACACCAAATGAAACCCAACCGAACACCAATCAGAATCAAGCATTGGTGATCCAACAGGATGAACGGTTTGACTAGTCTGGGATGCAAATTGGTGTTGAAGAGATTACAACAACTGGTGGAAATGTGGCTTGTGTTGCCCGACAGGTTGAAACTGAGGAATCGGTGATAGTTGATAAGAAGGAAGAAACTGAGGTTGAAGTTGATGAATTTAAGGTAGATGTGGAAGTGGAAACTGAATCTGTGGAGGTTAAGGCTGAGGAGGCAAGTTCTGGGATGGTGATTAACACAGTTTCTGATGATCCTGAGGAGTGTGAATCGGTTTATTCAGATTCAGACAGTGAATCAGATGCAGAAGCAAGTGTTACATCCTTGGATGATGATATTGACCAGTTGTTAGCAGAAGCTGATTTTCTGAAGACGAGGAAGTCGTGCATTGCTGATGATGCTTTCACTAGGATTGATTATTCCAAGTTTTTCACTGGAAAGGAAGCTCATTTTGCTTTGATGGCCATGACAGATCCTCCTAAACCTGTAAGTTCTGAGTGTAGCACTGATATTACTAGTGATAAATACTGTGGTACTTGTGATAGATTGACAGATGAAAACAAAGAACTTCGCGTTCAACGTGATAGTGCTATCATCAACTGTCAATTTACTCGCAAAGAGTTGATTGCTTACAACAAGGTACTAGATGGCTATAAAAAGGACATTTCCGACCTTAAAAATACTCTTTCATTAAAACAACTTGCAATCAATAATTACATAAATGAAATTGAGAATACTAAATTGGAAATGGCAGCCATCAAGTGCTTTGCAGAAAAAGTCAATAAAAAGTTGGAAAGTTATAAGCACATTGCTTATGTGGTAGACCACATCATTGATGATCAAACCACTAATTACAAGTCTGTGCCATCTCCGGTGCTTTTTGAAAATCACAACTGTCATCAAGTGACACCGGAGAGCTCGATAAAATCAGACTCATCATCGGAAAATGAATCTAATACCTCGAGTATTGGTGATCCACATTCCGATGTGAGGCCGATTTTAGGTTTAAATGATGAGGGTGTTACAGCTGAGAGTGTTGATTCAGACTCTGAGAGTGGTGACTCTGGTAGTTTCAAAAGTGCTAATGCATGTGAAATTCCAAAAGAAAATCACATCATTACTAATGAACCAGTGTCATCATCTCAGCATGTGCATCCAATGGCAAATGCACATCGTGAGAAAAAGTCTGAAAAGAATGTGATTAAGAAAGAAATTGAGAAAAATGTTAAGAATGAACCTTGTGACAAACCAGTCAAAGTGTTTTATCGAATGGAAGGATCCGATAAGATCATCTCTGACGAGGAATTTCCAATTAAAAATGCCAATTATGCTAAAATTGATAAAATTTGGCAAGAAAGCACCATTTGGTTCCCAAAACATGAGAGAACAAATGAGATTCCACCTACCATTTTAAAGAAATTGTTTTTGGATGTTCTTCAAGAACCAAAAGTTCATGTCACAGAGTTCATTAAACCCAAAAAAAAAGCAAATGGTTTTCATGAGCCTACTTACTCAAAAGGGCCACTCCCTGAGAGTTTGAGGAACAAACAGTATAATGATCAATATCCTGTTCGATCATTTGCTCAACCGAATGCTCCTAATGTTTTTGAGGAATACCGTGCATGCTTTAAATGCGGGGAGAGAGGGCATTTACTTGCTCAATGCCCGTATGTAAGGCATAAGAGGCACGAAGTTGAAGTGAGAAATTCCATGAGGAAGCCGATCGATCATTACATTCCACCACATAGACGTGTTGTTCCTCAACAACAACAGTTTTATAATCAAAATAATTTTTATCAAACGAGGAACAATCGTCCAGTTCAGTATGATCGCAGAAATCAGATTGCTATGGAACATTCATGGAGAAAACCAGTGGTGAACACAACAAATGATAGGCAAAGGGTTCCACCAAAACCTATTGTCAAGTCAAATGTTGGACCTAAGTCTGTTAAATCAGATAAGGTAACCAAGAAAGTTTCTTTTGCAAACAATGTTCAGAAACCGACTGAGAATCCAAAGTCTCAGATTCGTATCTTGAAAAGAACTGAACAATCTTGGACACCAAATGGTTCTCCAGGTGCCTCAACTTCAAAATCCAATGAGAAAAAGGAAAATGTTTTGAATAATCCTAAAAAGATTGATCCAAAACAAAGTGTTGATGAGAATGTTAATTTGAACAATGATATTCCAAGACCCAAGACTCAGGCTTGGGTCCCCCGAAAGAACTAACTGTTTTACTTGACGTGTGTAGGGAGCTTCAGCTGGCCCTATTAGCAGTCTTTGGATTGTTGATAGTGGAGCTTCAGGCCACATGACCGGGGATCTTGCATTGCTGTTCGACGTGAAGAATATTAATGGTGGATATGTTGCATTCGCTGGGAATAAAGGCGGATATATCACTATGGAAGGAAGCGTGAGTAATGGGATTGTGAGCTTTGAGCGGATATCATATGTGAAGCAGATCGACTATAATCTGTTGAGCGTCAGTCAAATCTGTGATAAACAATTCACTGTTCATTTTGATGACAAATCCTGCTATATTCTCAAACCAGGTTTCAAAATTCCAAAGGAGTGGGTAATGTTGAAGGCACCTCGCGTCAACAACCTCTATATTCTTGATATGTCCAAGGCGATAACATCACAGGGGCAAATAACATGTTTTCTATCCAAGGCGACCGAGAAGGAATCGATAATGTGGCACCGAAGAATGGGGCACATTCATCTGAGAAAAATGAATCATCTTGTGAAGAATGGACTTGTCGATGGAGTAAACGTGAAACATTTCCATCTGAATGACAAGTGTGTAAGTTGTAAGAAGGGGAAGCAACACAGACAGTCCCACAAAGTGAAGAAAGTTAATTCTGTTGAGATGCCACTTGAGCGATTGCACATGGATCTATTCGGACCAGTCAAGCGCAAAAGTCATCTTGGGGAGCTTTATTGTTTAGTTGTCACTGGCGACTATTCAAGATTTTCATGGGTGATGTGTTTGCAGAATAAAAGTGACACTTTTAACAACTTGAAAGTTCTGTTCACTCGATTGGAGAATCTCTACAACTTGAAGATAAAGAGAATTCGGAGTGATAATGGGACGGAGTTCAAAAATGCCAAGATGGATGAACTTTGTGAAAGCAAAGGAATTCATCATGAATATTCGGCTCCGTACACCCCACAACAGAACGGTGTTGCTGAACGCAAAAACAGGACTCTAATTGAAGCGGCTAGAACAATGCTCGCAGACTCAAATCTTCCGGTAATGTTCTGGAACGAGGCGATTTATGCAGCAAATTATACACTCAATCGGGTTTTAACGGTGAAGAAGTTTGGTAAAACTTCTTATGAACTGTTACACCGATGAAAGCCGAACTTAGAGTATCTAGAACCTTTTGGGGCACCATGCACGATGTTGAATCCAAGCAAGAAGTTTAGTCCTAAAGCTGAAGAGGGATACTTTGTTGGATATGCAACCCCACTCAAACGGGTATACAACAAGCGAACTCGTCGGGTGGAGGATTGGGCTAATGTGGAAGTTCAACGGTATACTCAGAATGTGCAAGGGATGGGTCCTGATTGGATGTTTGATTACAAAGATTTCTTTGAATCATTCAATCTAGATAGCTTGGTTGAAGAAGCTGTTATCAGATTACTTTACGAGTGTGAAAACGCGGCGACTTCACCGTTGGTGCGTCCGATCACCGTGAACCCCCCACCAGCTTCTAATGATACCAATGTTCCTGTACAAGAGGAAGAAGTGTTTCAAGAGGCTTCTACTTCATTAGACTCTTCAGAATCTGAAGAAGAACAATTTGAGGAAGTTATTCTTGAGCATGCAGAAGAACCAGAGGCACCGCCAGTGAACCCAACTCCAACTCCAGATGTTGCTTCATCATCTAACACGGGTCATGATCTGGATGCTGTAGAGAACTTGACAAGTCAGACGGGAGTTACTGTACCTGAACATCCGGAATCTCGGATTCATCGTATTTACCCGCTGGAGCAAGTTATCGGTGATCCTGGTAGCAGTGTGATGACAAGAGGGCAGCTGCGAAGTGTTAATTCGCCAGAGAGTTTTGGTGCTTTAGCTTTATATGCCAAAATACAAAAATCTGGTAGTCAAAATGATTGGTCGTTTGCGTGTTATGTGTCGCAGGTAGAGCCAAAGACATACAAGGACGCTTTGCTGGAGGACGCCTGGGTTGAAGCAATGAGGGAGGAGTTATTACAATTTCAGAAATTGGGGGTTTGGACGCTCACTGATTTACCGCCTGGAAGAAAGAAGATCGGCACTAAATGGGTGTTTAAGTGCAAGAAGGATGATCGTGGTGTTATAGTTCGTAACAAAGCCAGATTGGTCGTGCAGGGATTCCATCAAATCGAAGGGATTGATTATAACGAAATCTATGCTCCTGTAGCACGCATTGAAGCTATTCGGATGTTTCTTGCGTTTGCTTCCTATAAGAAGTTTAAAGTTTATCAAATGGACGTCAAGAGCGCATTTCTGTACGGGAAAGTCAAATAAGAGGTTTATGTCGGGCAGCCACCAGGTTTTGAGGACCCAATCCACCGGGATAAGGTCTATGTGCTGAACAAAGCCTTATATGGCTTGCACCAGGCTCCGAGACAGTGGTACGAGGAGCTAAGTACATACCTTATGGCTAAGGGATTTAAGCGCGGACTCGTCGACGGCACCCTTTTCACGAAGAAATCAGGGGATGATTTGCTTCTGGTGCAGATTTACGTTGATGATATAATATTTGGTTCAACTAACGAGCTTTTATGCAGGGAGTTCGAAACTGTCATGCAGGAAAAGTTTGAGATGAGCGCAATGGGGGAGATGCAGTTTTTCCTAGGCTTGCAGGTGGACCAAAGACCCACGGGGATCTTCATTCACCAGACGAAATACGTATCCGAAGTCTTGAGCCGGTTCCAGATGGAGGATTCCAAGCCAATGGATACCCCGATTCAACCCAATCACGGGATTGGAGTGGACGCTAAGGGGGAGCTGACGGACCCATTTACATACAGAGCAATCATCGGATCTCTGATGTATTTGACAGCATCTCGACCAGATATTATGTTTGCAACGTGTCTCTGTTCCCGCTATCAATCGAAGCCTAAACAAAGTCATCTAACGGCGGTCAAGCGTATCCTTAGATATCTGAAGGGTTGTCCCTCGAGAGGACTTTGGTACCCTAATGATGATGATTTTGATTTCATTGCTTTTAGTGATGCAGATTGGGGCGGCTGTGACAAGGATAGAAAATCTACTACAGCTGGTTGCCAGTTTTTAGGGAGCAGGTTAGTCACCTGGCAATGTAAGAAGCAGACTTCCGTGGCGCTGTCTACCTGTGAAGCCGAGTACATTGCAGCCTCGAGTTGTTGTTCGCAAGTGCTCTGGATCCAACAGCAGATGGTGGATTACGGTTTGCAGTTTCTTAAAACCCCTATACACTGTGACAATGAAGCCGCTATCGCATTAACTAAAGATACCGGTAATCATTCTAAGGCGAAACATATCCGGATGAAATACCATTTTATCCGTGATTGTTACGCTAAAGAATTGATAGATATGGTCAAAATCCATACCGACTATCAACGTGCAGATTTGTTTACTAAAGCTTTTGACAGATCCCGCTTTGAATATCTTTTAAAAGTCAATAACATAAAGGAAAAACAGGACTAATCAGCACCTCGGTTTATCGCTTTTTAGTTTAAAATTTTTTTAAAGTTTTTATTGTTTTTCAGAAAAATTAAAAACCCAAAAATATGTTCGTTATTTTAGGGGGAGTCATTTTATTAGAAAAACCAAAAACATTGAAAAAATCAAAAAGACCTAAAAAATGAGAGAATCCAAAATGATTTCCAGGATAAAGAGAGGAAATGATAGTACATGTCACACCCTCAAATTTCCACTGCGGGGTTTTACCGCGAGGCGCGTGACACACCAGAATCTCATAGCCATAAGTTATACGAACGACTCTAAATGCCCAAACCATTTAGTTCGTTTAAAATAAAATTTGCTTTTATTTTTGAAAGGTTTATCAGTCATAAGTTTAATTAAATGCGGAAGCGAAACAATTAAGCAATTTAAGTTAAGTTGCGCAAACACAACGCGCCCAAAAACCGAAATAAAGTAAGTAAGTAAACATTTAAAAAGTTATAGTTCCCAAGAGACATCATGCATGGACCTAGACGTGCTCCTTTTCTAGCGACCTGCGAAAACATACTAAGTGTGTCAACATAAAGCTGGTGAGTTCACAGTAGGGAAACAGTTGTAATTTCTACAGTTGTAAATATAACATCAGTTTTAAGCTTGTCAGGGGTAGCTAACCCACTCAATGTAACTAAACAGTGGTTATTGGGAAACATAAAGATGTTATAGTGCCTTAGCACTGGTGTCTATCAACACCAGTAAGAAAAAGTGGTCAGAAGTTCATGCCCGTGACCCAAGCACCTCAGGCATGAGGTTGCTGCACAACCTAATAGCGCTACTAACTACTACCCCGTTCGCCTCCGGCGATTAACCCAATAAAAAGTAAGGACTTTCAAGATAGAGTGTTTAGTTCACAAAGGACAGTTAAAATACAAAACTGATAAAAGTGTGATCTTCGTAAAGATCGAAAACCCGACCCACACAAGGAGTCATAGCATCCCAAAACCTGGGATGGAAAAGTAGTAGAAAAGTTTTACTTAACCTTGTCTCAACCTGAGACACATGCTTTCGCGTAAAGTAGTGAAACTCACCTTAGGTTGCGTGCTAAAGTAAACCGTACAGAAAGTAAGTGTGGAAGACTATTCGCCTACCCAAAAACCTATCAAATACAAGGTTGCAAGTGTTTGAGTGTATTGACACAAGGACTCAAGTGACATCTCACGTAATCGTACTTGACTTAATGAAACCATGCAAAACCCGTCAACCGTTGGTGATTAGTAAATGATGCAACAATTTAATACTGTTAACACAACTAGTTCACATCGCACGTTGCATACCATTAGCCTATCATGGCATCTACACTTTGTAAATAACATATACACATGTTTTCATATAGGATTCCATAACTCATAACTCATTAACACACTCAAACTATCCCATAAACAATTAATTGCAAATCTGCGTTTTCTGGACAGATTTTGGAGTATAAAAATCAATTTTTATAAAATATCAAATCAACTCACCAAGTTCCCAAAATTTTACAGAGATGCCTCATATGTTCATACGTGACTCTACTATTTTTATTTCTCGTCAAAAATACTTCAATATTTTTATAAAAATTATTTTGTTCCAGCCACTTCAGAAAATGGTGCTGTTGACAGCAGCTTACATAAAAATTTATTAAAAATTCTAGACTCATCGAAACGAGGTGAATCCAATTGGAAAAGCTCGTATACTCCAAAACTCAACTCCTGTCCAAATTTCATAATTAACGGATTTGTAAAACTCAAGTTACAGCCCTTTAAAGTTGGTCCATTTTTCAGATCCGAAAATCAGATTATACCTTTAATCTTATAAAATCTTGTTTATATATCAAAACATGTCCAAAACACATGATTTTGGACTTTTTGGAAAGCTAACATCATAGGTGACGTTTAAGAGTCAGAAAATAATCGGATTAACCACGTTAACAATCGCATAACAGCCACACAAATCACTACAAACAATCTGCCAGAAATCAGAATCTTCATTAACATGACTTTTGTAAACCCTAACCAACCCCCATACCCCATAATCATGCAATAACATCATGCTAACACAATAACCTTCATATTAACATGTTCAATCTCAGATTTTTCTACATACCATACACCCTAGACATGATTCCTATTAACCACAATCATCAACAATTCAACAAACAATCAAGATATTCATATTAATCATCATATGCGATTTTTATACATAGTGTTCTTAGGGTTTTTACAACTTTTTAAACATCAATAATAATCATAAAACTCTTAAATGATATACCTTTCAATGCTAGGCTCCTTAACAATCCAAGATACCACCCAAAACAACTTGAACAATTGAGAAATTGAAGAAGATTGAAGTGAAAAAGGTGTGTGTGTGTGTGTGAGAAACCCCACGGCGCAAAGTGTTTGTAGGGTTTCTTTATTTATTTTTTTATAAAAGATAAGCTAGGGTTAGGCTCATGGGCCATGTCTTTCGGGCTTTGGTGGGTTTTTGTCTGATAATTGAGCCCGTTAGCCCTAACTAACTCCCGAGATCCATCCCGACAATAATAGTCATACTAGTATATATAAAAGTACTATTTTACCAATACGTATTATGTCTATCATGGGTGCACGTATTTCATAACGTTTACGTATAAGTTAATTAATTCGCAATAATTCACATAAGCATGTAACTTACATACACGTGTTAATCCACATACATCAATACTGAATTGTTCACATAATCATGCATGTCCAACAAATCACCAACGTTCGGGTTATAGGGTTCGTGTGTGTGTCAAGACAACCGTTATCCTAGTTATACGTATGTTAATGTCACTTAACGTATGTTAATGTTACCTAACATTCAAAAGACTTGTGTAACTAACCCTAGCTAAGTGTTTAACCACGTATAATCATGGAAAATTAACTAGAGTTCAGTAAAAGAGTTAACCTGAAAATGCGGGGTGTCACAGTACATCAGTGGGGATCTGACACAGGCTAAAGAATTGTATAGTAATATGAGGCGTGTGTTGATTACGTGTGATGTGCTGATAGGCTTCGTAGACTAAAAATTGCGTGCATTAGTGATACAAACATAACGAACTACGCGTTCGTGGCTGAACACCTCATGGGCATATGGTCTTAGTACCGTAATTTCATTTGATAGGATTGCCAAAATCTGAGGTTTCGGGTCGTTATGTTTTAGTTATCCGGGATATTCTGATTAAACTTTTGTCGTATTGATTTACGGACCTAGTTTCATCAGAATATTTGCTAAAAGAGCTTAAATGCCAAAACCGAAAGTTACCGAATTGAGGGACTTCATGTTTTATTGATCAAAGATCATTATTACATCGTATTGACTTACTGATGCAAATCAGTAGTTGATATCAGCCTCAACCTAGTATATATGCACATGTTACTCTGCTGCATTCGTTTGCTGACCTGTACACCTCTGTGCTATATACTTTGTAACTTTAACGGATAACTCTGGCATAATCACGCGTTACGACGTAGCTTTGTGCAATTACTTGATACGGGAGTATGTCGTGTGTGTGGGCACCACAATGTGTTAGTCTAATACACCTAACTCGTATCATTTTAAAGCATTGCGTAATAGTCTGCATGTGAGCTTAAGTGGACCACAATATCAGCAATTGCCGTGTCACATACTGTTTCTAATGATAATATTAAACAAAAAGATCAACGCTGTAATCAGATTTCTCAGAAAACTGATATGATCCTCTTACCGGATATCACAAAATGTTTACTGCTTTCATTTACTTTGATGCATTTTACTTTTATTGTCAAAAAGATACAAAATCCAAAAAGATTTTAGGTGTGTTTTGATAAAATTTCAGAAAAACCAAAAGTTTTTACTTTTCTGCTTTATTTTAGATAACCGACGGTGTTTGATGGTCAATTTCTGAGATTTGGTGAACCCATCTGGGCTTTGTATCATTCAAAAAGTGAAATTATGAGTTTTTGAAGTTTAACGGATTGAAAAACGTTGAACGGGATTCGAATTCGTGATTTGGCAAAATTTTCAGATTTTTCCATTTCACATTTGCCCCTTAATTGGGTCGTATGTGGAAAAATCTTCACATTCGGATGTTTATCTTTGGGCGAATGTGGGTTTTTACAAACATATTTTCCACCTTCGGATGAAAAGTTCACATTCGGACCATTCGCTTGGGGCGAATGTGGACTTATCCCACCTTCGACCAGATAAACGGGCGAATGTGGCTTTTCTATATAAGCTAACGAACAGGTTCGACCCTCATTCATATTTTTTTCAAAATTTTTCTAAGATACCGGGACTTGTTGCTGAGATTTCCTTTGATTGTGTTTATTTTTCCTTGTCAATTACTGATCATTTTAAACCTTATTTCACAGGTAATGGACATGATAACAGATCAGAATCGTTATTTTTAGACCTTCGATCTAGGGTTTATATTCTGGGTCAATTGGACTGTTTTTAATTGTTGTTTTTGATAGACGATCAATCTCCATCAGTTTTAGGGGGAGAATTATTAAGGAATTAGAATTATATCATGATTAAGTGGGTTATTTGATCGATTATAGCATAAACCCTAATTCCTCTTTTAAAAACTGATGAAAATTGATGGATAATAACAATTGGTGGTACACGAGGCTTAATCGGCCATGTTAGGTTACATACCAATCAAAATCTGGGACAAATTACGAATTTGGCAAAATTTTAAATTATGGGGATGAATAGTTTTCACATTCGTCCATTCAAACGGGCGAATGTGGAAATAAATGGGCGAATGAGGTTTAGTTTTGGGCAAATGTAATTTTTAATCTATACATGTTCACATTCGTCCTGAATAGTTCACATTCGTACCTAAATATTCACATTCGACCTTATAAAAAGGGGCGAATGTGGAAAATGAAAATCTTAAAAATTTTCAATTTTTGTCGTTTTTGTATTTTGACGTTTTTTTTTCTGATTTTGATGTGCAGATGGCTGGACAACCCGAACACGTTGAAGCACTAGTGGAAAATGTCGTACCAGATCCTGTTCAGGAAGCTGAAGCAGTTGTCCCACGTAGTTGGCCATTCGAACCGACACACAACTGTTGTGCTTTTCTTGGAGATGTGGAAAAGAATACAGAATTTGCTGGGATTGTAGAGTTTCTGAGGCGAAGCAGAGTTGTTCATGCCTTAGCTACACCAACAATCATCTACAGAGATATAGTTGAAGATTTCTACAAGAATGCTAAGTATGATTTCTGGGAAAATCAAACGATTATCAAGAGCAAGATTCAGGGGATGGAGATGTTCTTGACAGAATCAGACATCAGAGAAGCATTGCAGATTAAGTTTGAAGTTAGTGAAGATCCCAGAGAGTTATCTTGGACTGAACAGAAAGCTTGCTTTTTGAGGATGAAGTACAAGGGTCCGATTACAAATGGATCAATGCATAAAGGGAAGTTGAGTGTGCAGTTCAAGTATCTTGCACATGTCATTATTCATGTATTCGGATGTGTGAGCGGTGGATATGACGTGATGAGGAGAAGTTTGAGTTCATTGATGGTTGCGTTAACTCTTAACAAACCATTCAATGTTTCTGGGATGATTTTAGATCACATGCTTGAGATGTTAAAGGGTTTGAAGAAGAAGCAATTCATGCTATATCTGAGGTTTCTCATGATGATCTTTGACCACAAGTATCCAGAATTGAAAAAGGATCCAACTATGATCCTAGGTCAAGATCACATGAACATTCGTACTTTGGTGAGAATGAAAGGATACAAAGGTGTGCCGGATGATGAAAAGCCACCTCACAGAAGACTTTTTGGAGCTTTGGCTAGTCAGGATTACACTGATCCTGGCAAGAACAAAGTAAGACATGATAATAGTGATTCTGATAATGATGATCCTTTAGTGTACGCTGATGCAAGCACTAAGAGGAAGAGGCAAGTAGTCAATGCTGGAGCCAAAGGGAAGGGCAAAGCAAAGACTGATCAGGGAAGTTCTAAGCAACAAGTGTCTAGGAAGAAAACAACTGCGAGGAAGGGAACTAGTCTAGTTGATGAAGACTCAGTTGACTCAGAGGAGACAGAGGTCGATGAGCAGTGGGATTCTGATGAGGAAAGAATAAAGACTACCAAACGTAAGGCCACTATGGTTGGTGAGTCTGAATCTTTAAACAAGACGATTGAAGAAGTGTCACAGAAGAAGAAGTCTGTTGATGTTGAAGAAGGAGGATTGAGTATGAATCTGGATGAGCTTGATGTTGGTGAAACTATTGTAGTGAATTTGCCTAAACCGAAGCATAAGTCAATGGCAAAGAAGTCTAACACTAAACAGTTGAGAGAGAAGGAGATTGCCCAGTTGCTGAAAGGGAAAAGGATACCTGATGCTGGTACATCATCGAAGCTATCTTCACCGGTTACTAAGAAACAAAAGAAGAGTAAAGAAGCTGAAACTTTACCAGTTGATGATTTCAATATTACACTGGATAATATTTTAGATATGTTTAAGAATCCTCAGAAACAGAAGGGAAAGGAAACTGAGCCATCCAAATCGAAGAAAGTTACTGTTTCTGATGATGTGATGAAATAGGTTAACAAATGGATGGATGATATGATGAAGATGATTGTAGCTCAGCAGTCAGAGATTGCTAAGTTTAAGCAAAATGAAGAAAAGATGCTACAGATAGTGGTTGCTTCTAAGACTAACCAAGATGAGATCGAGCAAAAACTAAAGAAACTTGAAGCTGATAATAAGGATCTTGAGGTTAAGTGTTCCAGAAATAGAAGTATGATTAGAGTCATCAAAGCTGACAACAAAGAACTTAAGGCTGAAAACAAACGCCTTAGTGATTTGATTGACAGTTTATACAATGAAGCACCGAAGTTGAAAGAAGGTGAGGAAGACAAAGAAAAAGAAGAGGAACAAGTTGATTTTGAGCCTTCTGATGATGAAGAAGAAAAGGATGATGAGGAGGATGATGATTCTGAGAAGAGTGATGATGAGGGAAGTAAGAAAAGTGATAAAGACGATGATGATGATGCTGAGGGATCAGGCAATGATGATGATGATGGTAGTGATGGAAGTGATGATGATGATGGGGGATATGACACTAGTAAGTTCACATTTGAAAAGAGAACACCTCAGAAGGATGCTGGAGAGTCTAGCTCAAAGAAAAAGAAAGGTGGGAATGTAGACTCAGATGAGAGCATCTTCTGGAACGAAAAGGTGAGATCTCTGAATGATGATGCAAAGAAGGTGTACAAAGATATGTTAGAAAAGAGAGAATGGACCATTGAGTTCACAGGCAGATTTGCTGAGATCTTTCAGACTGATGATATGAGATATGAGCTGGAATATAATGATCCTGACTTAGAAGAAGGTGAAGTACCTGCTGCTGTTGCCAAAGAAATTCTGGATGGTCTTGCACAGCGAGTAGGGAAATCAATTGAGGAGATTATGATGGATGAGTCGATTCCAGATATTCCTGAAAAGGATATTGGAAATCACTCTGATGATAAGAATACTCCAGAGATGGATGAAGTGGAAATTGAGGATATTACTCATGAGGAATATCCACAATATTTCAGACAGAATAATGAAGATGTGGTTTTCCCAAACTTCCCAGAGTTACCAAACACATCAGCTAAAAAGAAAGCTAAGAAGAGAAGTGAGGAGTTTGTTGAAACAGTGTTTGGTGCTGATAAGCAAAAATCTTCAAGTCAGTCTGATGAATTGAAGACATACTTACAGAAGTTGAAGGAAATGGATGAAAACCGACCAAAGCCTGAAGCTCAAGGTAGTTTTTATAGATTTCACAACGAGAAGTTCAAAGGCAGAGCTCTCGGTTGGACATATTTGGGAAGATTGAAGTGCTTAGCTGTCAAATGGGAATCAGGAATTCTGTACTTTTACAGATTCATTGATTTGCTAACTCTACCGTACTGGGCGGTCAGAGACATTTGCAGATTCCCTATGTCTGGAGCTTCAGTAAATAATACTCCTGTTGGTTGGTGTGCAGACAAGTTGGTTTGGGAGAGCAGGACGAAATGGAATAGGTTTAAGCCTCAATATCCCAGAAGGAAAGTTCACAGGGATATTGATCCTAAAACTGGATTGAAGAGGGTGACTTTGATATATAAGGCACCTGAAGTGATGAAAAAGATACCTTTGATGCCTTTGCCACAACACTTCAGTGCTGACTTTATCTTTTGGTATTATGATTGGAGGAAGGCAGAAGCGGTGATAGTACTGAGAGATGGAAAGGACAAATACAAGCATGTTCATGTATTTGATCCTATGTGGTTGATAAACTGTACGTTTGAAGACATCATCATGCTTTTCTACAATCTGATTCATCATGATCCTAATGATGCAAAACAGGCTAAGAAGTATACTCAAGTTGTCGGAGTTTGCTTTGCTTATGATATAAACTCCGGTAGCAACTTGGATGCTAAACTTGGTAAGAAGGTGAAGATGGCCGATGTGCCTAAGCCGGTGAAAAGAAAGTTGGAGCCTGAAATGACGAAAGAACAAAAGAAGCAGCTGAGAATTTATCTGATGAACAAGTCTATGGATGAAGATCGAAGACAATCCAATCAATAGTCGAGGGGGAGTTTGTAGGTGCACGAAGTGTGACTAGTGATTGGATTTGCTTGTTAACATATGTTAGATTGTTCCTGATGAACCGAATGTGAAGAAATGGGGCGAAGGAAGGTTTGTTTTGGGCGAAGGTGAAAGCAGCTGAACAGAAGATATACATTCGTACCTTGTAGTGGGCGAATGTGGACAAAGTCCACATTCGCACCATACAAAGGGGCGAATGTGCAGTCATTATATATAGTTTTTGTGTGTTTTCAAGATAGAGAGAGTTTTAGTTTGTGTGTGTATTGAGGTCAGGTTCAAGGTTAATTTGTGATAGTGTGTGAGTTCATTAGATTGACTAGGTGATCAATTGTAACAAGTTTTTATCAAAGTTAATCTATGAAAAAGCCTTTGAAATGATGTTTTACGTGTTTTGATCCGAGTATTATCAGTTTGTTCATAACTAGGGTTTCCGCACCTGGTTTTGTGACTTGTATGATCATATATTCCTGTTTTAGCTTAAATCTTTCAATTACAAACAAATTGTTAGATAAACTTTATAATGAAGCTCCTAAACTCAAGGAAGGTGAAGAGGAAGAGGAGGAGGAAGAAGAGAAGTTAGATTATGGGGACTCACCAGATGAAGGAAATGACGATGCATCAGATGATGGATCTGATGATGCTGATGGAAAATCTGGTGAGAAAAAGAATGATGATGATAGTAGTTGTTGGGACAAAGAGGATTGAAGAAACCACCTTTTGATAACCTTAGTCCAAATCATATTCTGCTTAAGTATAGGAAGAACTGCTGAAGAAGAATGAAGAAGTACTGAAGAACAAATATGCAAAGTACTGAAGAGTAACTCATCAGAAGTTCTGAAGTCTAACCAGACATTTCACTGAAGAACTACTGAAGACAAACTACTCATCAGCAGTTTGTCACTCATCAGCACTTTGTGTTCAGAAGCTTCTAACCGACTGAAGATCAGCAGTTTTATTATTATATTGTTTTGTTAAAGTCGTGATTTCAAGTTTCAATGTACAGGCTGTTGTAAGCTTATCTTTAGATAATATCTTTGTTAAATATCTTAGATTACTTCAGACAATGGTTTAGTACATTGGTCTATAAATAGATGAGTTTGTTCATCTATTTTAGATATGTGATTTTGTGTAATTCCTTTGATCTAAATTGAAATCCTTCGAGTTTTAAACTTATATCCATTTCACATCTGAGAAACATAAACTGCTCTTACTGCTTTATACTTAACTGTATTTATTGTTTCTCATTTATTATTCAGTCAAGGGGGAGTAATAACTCCTCTTAAAAGTGATCTTTTAAACCTTAGAACACTTGTTATTCCACTGCTTATTAACTCTTACATAAATCAGATACACATAAGTGTTCATAACATAAGCCACTGATCCAACAATTGGTATTAGAGCATCTGGTTAATCTGATCAAAATCAATCTAACAAATTGAGATTCAGACACAGGCTCATATTGATATTCACTAAAGGATTAAAATGCTCACTTTTTCATCCATCTCTTTAAAGAAGCATTGACAAATTCAAACTTCTTAAAAATGGACCCCTACAATACTGGATCTGCCAACAAACCTCCTATGTTAGTCAGAAATGAATATAACATATGGTCTAAAAGGTTGGCACACACTATTTCT
This sequence comes from Ambrosia artemisiifolia, assembly GCA_032199755.1. NCBI lineage: Eukaryota > Viridiplantae > Streptophyta > Magnoliopsida > Asterales > Asteraceae > Ambrosia > Ambrosia artemisiifolia. The sequence continues at coordinate 31,647,444 of CM063521.1, forward strand.
CAAACAAACACTGGATGTTGGAGGTCTGTAGTTTTTGGACCTCACAAACCAATGATAACTGATCCAGAGGGAAAGACTGAAAGACCAAAAGATCCAAAAGACTACACGGAGGAAGATTTCCAAAAGTTTGAGCTTGATGCAAAAGCTTTCTCCATGTTGGCTATGGCTCTCCCAAACGAAATATATGCTGGCCTTTTACATTGTGAAAGTGCTAAAGAGCTATGGGATTGCCTAAAAGAGCAGTTTGCAGGAACTGCTGAGGTGATAGCCAACATTAGAGAAATATTGGCTCAACAATATGAAACTTTTACTCACATAGAGGGTGAAACTTTAACACAACAATTTGAAAGATTTTCTTCACTCATCTCTGAGTTAAAAATTAACAATCAGACCTATTCAAATGAGTCTATGTTACATAGATTTTTAAGGTCTTTACCTTCAAAATGGGAAACTTACTCTATAGTCCTCAGAACAAGTTCAGATTTTCACACCTTGAACCTAACTAGGTTACATGGTAAATTACTAACTTTTGAGAGAGAAATCAATCAAAAGAAAAAGTTGCAAGAATCTGGTAAAACTGCTGATGACTATACTCTTGGTAGCACAGCCTTATTAGGACAAGACTCACCATCCTGTTCTAATAATTTTGGTTCTTTTGACCACATTGACATAACAGCTGGGATCTCATCAGATGGATCCTTCCCAGCTTATGACAATGAAGAACTGAGTCAAACTGCTGACAACATGTGTTTCATCATGGATGATTTAAAATATTTCAGCAGTGATGACTTAGAAAAATGGAGATATTGCACCAACTGGCCTTGTTAAGCTTAAAAACTAACAAATTTTATAAAAGGTCAGGAAGGAAATTTCCAGGACTAAATAACTCAACAAAAGTTGGTTTTGACAAATCTAAACTTAGATGTCATAAGTGTCAAAAGTTGGGACACTTTGCTAGAGAGTGTAGAAGCTCTAGCTACAACCAACGCATGTCTGGAAATCAATTTAACCCCTCATATAATAGGAATAATGGAACTCAAGGGAGTGCTCATTTTGTACAGGCACAAGCTCCACAAGTTCAATATGTGCCACAAGTACAATATGTTCAGATGCCTGCTCAGCAACAACAGCAGCTGATGCCTCCTTTTCCAACTGCTCAACAACCTGCACAAACTCAACAACCCCCTCAGCAACAAAGCTTATTTACATCAGGGTATGTTGACTGGAGCAGTCTTCCTTATGACACATCAGAATGCAGTCAGGATGCAGACAATAAGGTCTATGATGTCAACTGGGGAGAACCTGATAATGGCAGAAAGAACTTTGCCTTAATGGCTTTTGAAGGATACTCTTCAAATTCTGCTCTCACACAGGTATCACAACAATCTCTGTTAAAGCTTTGCACTAAATCTTGCAAAGAATCTTTTGCTTTAATTAGAGAAACAAATGTGCATTTACAAGGCAAATCCAATGATATGGAGAGAAAATACACACAGATGAAGTGTGATTTAGAAAGAAAAATTGTTTTGAAAAACAAAGAAATTTCTAAACTGAATGATAAATCCATTGAAACCCAAGCACAGATTAAAACAATGATAGACAACCTAGGAAAAGTCAGACAAGAGCTTGCTGACACCAAGGTTGATTGTGAAAAATGGGTTGAGTCTTGTAAAGGGTACCAAATGCTGCTTAACAAACAAACTGCAGCTAATGTTAAGTTTGGCATTGGGTATACCCACACTGAATCACCAACAGATTTCACCTACAAAACTGATAATGATGGGAAGAAATTGATTCAAACTTCTGAAATGGAGGAATGCACATCCTACCATCAGAACTTTCTCAAAAAGCAAAGTACTGCAGAAGTTAAAACTACTGACAATAAGCCATCAGCAGTTTCAACTACATCAGGAGTTGAGACCCTGAAAACTACTGATGACCTATTTCAAAATTCATATTTTGTCAGTAAATTGCCTTCCAGCTCTCTTGATTTATCTAAAAAGAAAGAGAAGGCAAAAGCATGTGAAATATGTGGTCTGTTTAACCACATAACTGAACTTTGCAGATATAGAAAGGTAAATCAGTTAAACAAACAAAGACAAAAACTGAATGTGGGAAAACAGATAAAACAAAACTTTGAAAATACTTTCTTTCCCAACAAACAACAATCAAACAAAACCCTTTCTAAGAAGAGGCTTTTATCTCAACAAAAGTCATCTTCTAAAAGTTCATCTTCAGAAGTTTCACCTAACTCATCAGCAGTTTAACAAACTGCTGAAGTTAAAGATTTGATAAACCTGGTTAAACTTCTGATGACCAAAGTTGATGGTGGAAACCAAAAAGAACCCACCATTGTTCTTAATGACAAATCCATTTCCAAAAAGACATGGATTTCTAAAAATGGTCCACAACAAGCTGCACCTGTTCTCAAGAGCAAACCCAAAGCCAAACTGGCTTGGGTTGCCAAAACTAACTAATTTGCTATCTTGTGCAGAGGGTCTCCAGAGGTTTGAATAGCATATGGTATGTGGATAGTGGAGGCTCAATGCACATGACTGGATGCAGATACCTGATAAACAATTTTATCAGTCAAAGAGAAGGATCTGTGTCCTTTGGGAACAATGCCAAGGGATATGTGCTAGGATATGGCAATGTATCCCTAGGCAGAATGCAGTTTGACAAGGTCAATCTGGTTGAAAACCTTGAGTACAACTTGCTGAGTGTCTCACAAATGTGTGACAAAGGATATTCTTCCTTTTTCACCAAGACAGCATGCAAGATCATATCACCAGAAGGCCAGAAGTTGATAGAGAAGATTATTGAAGATCATACTTTGCTGATTGCCAAAAGGTGTGGCAATGTCTATGCAGTGGACATTGAAAAAGACAAAGTATTGAACAAGACTGCCTGTTTCTTCTCAAAGGCATCAACTTCAGAAAATGATCTCTGGCATAGGAGACTTGGCCATGTGAACTTTAAAACCATCAATAAAGTCACAAAAATGGGCTTGGTCAGAGGTCTACCTTTGAAGGAATATCAGTGCAAAGAACACTGTGTTTCCTGTCTTAAAGGTAAACAGCATAAGTCCTCCTATAAGTCTATTGAAGAATCTAAAACAACTGCATGTCTTCAACTACTCCATATGGACTTATTTGGACCAGTCAAGATTATGAGCCTTGGTAAGAGGAAGTACTGCTTGGTCATCATTGATGACTACTCAAGATTCACATGGGTCTTCTTCTTATATTCCAAGGATGAGGCAGCTGAAATCATCAAGTTCTTCATTCTACAAGTTGAGAAGCAATATTCTCTATCTGTCAAAGTCATCAGGAGTGACAATGGGACGGAGTTCAGGAACAAAACTCTGGATGAATTCTGTCTATCTAAAGGGATTGTTAGACAGTTCAGCATTCCCAGAACTCCTGAACAAAATGGTGTGGTAGAAAGGAAGAACAGAACCTTAATTGAAGCAGCCAGAACAATGTTAGCTGATTCAGGCCTACCTTTGTATTTTTGGGCTGAAGCAGTCAACACAGCATGTTATGTTCAGAATAGAGTTCTTATCAACAAGAGACATACCAAGACTGCCTATGAAATTCTTCATTGCATAAAGCCCCTTATCTCCTTCTTTAGGGCTTTTGGGTGTCAATGTTTTATCCTCAACATCAAAGACTCTATCTCTAAATTTGCTGCAAAAGTTGATACAGGTTATTTTCTTGGTTATTCTCCTTTGAGAAAAGCTTACAAAGTTTTCAATTCAAGAACCAAGATAGTAGAAGAAACACTGAATGTCAAGTTCAATGAATCAAAACACACTCTTATTCCAGCAAATCCTGCTGAATTATTTGATCTTGACAACTTTCATTTCGGACCTCAAAAGACTGTTGAATCATCCAAACCTCCTCAAAATGGTTTTCAAGAATTTGAAGATGATAGTCCTGCACCATGGACTCCAAACACAGTCAGAAGATCAACTATCAAACCTTCAGAAGTTTCAATAGCTTCAACTTCAGGAACTACTGATGAACAATTTGAAACTACTGATTCAGCTGAACCTAAAACTCCTGAAGTTCAAATAACAGCTGAACCAGATATTATCAATCTCAGTGGTTTATTTGAAGAACCTGTAGAGCCATCTTCCAGTACAGGTCTACAACAATTGATTGAACACAAAGATCATCCATTGGATCAAATCATGGGTGATATTGCATCAGGGGTACTCACAAGAAACCAGCTTTCCAACTTTTGCTTCTTCTCAGCATTCATTTCTCAGATTGAACCAAAGAAGTATCAAGAAGCCCTCAAAGACAACAATTGGGTGCAAGCAATGCAAGAAGAGTTGCTTCAATTCAAGAAACAACAGGTTTGGGAAATCTGTCCCTTACCTGAAGACAAGCAACCAATTGGAACAAGATGGGTCTTCAGAAACAAATCAGAGGAAGGAATTGGTGGTACAAGTTTATTCCCAAGAGGAAGGAATTGATTATGATGAAACCTTTGCACCAGTTGCAAGACTTGAAGCTATCAGGTTATTTTTAGCTTATGCAATTTCCAACAACATTAAAGTTTATCAAATGGATGTCAAGAGTGCATTTTTGTATGGAAAAATAAAAGAGGAAGTGTATGTCTGTCAACCTCTAGGGTTTGAGGATCCTTCTCATCCTGATTGGGTTTACAGACTTGACAAAGCTCTTTATGGGCTAAAACAGGCTCCAAGAGCCTGGTATGAAACACTTTCAAACTTTTTACTTAAGAATCACTTTTCAAGGGGATCCATTGATAAAACTCTTTTCATAAAACATGTTGGAAATCATGTCTTACTTGTTCAAATTTATGTTGATGATATCATATTTGGTTCAACAAACTCAAAACTGTGTGAAGATTTTAAGAAACTCATGCAATCAAAATTTGAAATGAGTACAATGGGAGAATTGCAGTACTTTTTGGGACTGCAAATCAAGCAACAATCAAATGGAACATTTATACATCAATCAAAATATGTTAAAGAATTATTGAACAAATTTTCTTTACAAGACTGTAAAACATGTTCCACTCCCATGACACCAATCACATAAGTTGAACCAGATGATCAAGGGAAACATATTGATCAAACCATGTATAGATGTATGATAGGTTCTCTTTTATACGTAACTGCTTCTAGACCAGATATCATATTTTCTACTTGTGTCTGTGCTAGATACCAATCTGCACCAAGAGAATCACACCTAATTGCAGTCAAAAGAATCTTCAGATATCTGAAAGGAACTCCTACTTTAGGAATTTGGTATCCTGCTTCAAGCAATACCAAGTTAACTGCTTTTTCAGATAGTGACTATGCAGGGTGTAAGATGTCAAGAAAATCAACATCTGGTGGTTGTCAGTTCTTAGGAAACTGTCTGGTGTCCTGGCAATCAAAGAAACAAACATCTGTGGCAACTTCAACAGCTGAAGTTGAATACATTGCTGCTGCAAGCTGTACTTCACAGATACAATGGCTCCAATATCAACTGCTTGATTATGGAATCAAAGAGACCGAGACTCCACTTTTAGTAGACAGCAAATCTGCCATTAGCATCATTCAAAATCCTGTTCAGTTTTCAAAAACTAAACATATTGAAATCAGGTATCATTTCCTAAGAGATTGCTATGAAAAAGGCAAGATTGAAGTGAAGCATGTCACAACAGCTAATCAAATAGCTGACATTTTCACCAAACCCCTTGATTCAACAACTTTTCAGAGGTTAGTATCCATGCTTGGGATGTTAAACTTAGAAGAAAGTCTGTAAGTGTTTCACTTTTTAGTTCTGCACATATTTTATTTTCACTTACATACTTATCTGTCACAAACCTCTGAAGACCAAAATTTGAGAAAGAGAAAGTACTGATGAACAATTTTTGAAAACTACTGATGAACATCAAAAATGGGATATTTTCAAAATGGATATAACTACTGATAAAAATCAGAAGTTATTTAAGTATTTTAAAAGTCATTTGCATCAGCAGTTGAAACTGCTGAAGAGATGACTAAAACCACTGATGAAGAAACCTTCTTCATCAGCAGTTTCATTAAAAAGGGTAAAACAGACTTTTCACTCATCAGAAGTTTGACCTAGTCGGTTAAAAACTTCTGATAAATACCTTTTTCAAACACTTATCCATTTAAAAAGCGAAATTCCCTCTCTCTCTCTCAAATCAAAAGCAAAACCCCTTCTCTAACCTAAAAATACTGTTCGATCAAACAAGCAACGGCTCTCGTGTTAAAACAGGGACATAATCAACGAGGCTACTTTGTGAAAGATGAAGCCTGGTCCCAGTATGATGAAATGATCGATCTCATCATGAAATCCCAATATTATGAAGCTTTCACCATCGATCCACCCATTCATGAAGAAACTCTCAATGAGTTTTGGGCTAACACAGAGACGGTGACGGTTAATAATGAAGTGATCTCCCTCAAATCTTCTATAAAAGGGAAACTGATGGCCATATCACCGGAAACACTAAGCATCAGGCTTGGTTTGAAGGATTCAAATGCTCCTGAGCATATTCCAAACTCAGATATCCATCTAACCATGACAGAATGTGGTTATCAAGGTACTTTGGCACAAGCAACAGTTTATAAGAAATATTTTGACCCAAAATATAAACTGCTTTTTCATTATATAATTATGTGTCTAAGTCCAAAAACAGGGTCTATTGATCAGATGCCTTCTACTTTTCAACCAATTTTCATTCAATCATAAATGAAACACCTTTTAAGGCATCAAAACTGTTTTTCAATGAATTGGTTTTACACCATGAAAATGATAAAAAGAAGTTTTTGCTGTACCCAAGATTTGTTATGCAATGCATAATAAAAGAACTTGGAGAGGGAGTACTTGTGGGTAAAACAACAACTTTAAACCCATTAACCTCACAAGTATTCTCTAGGCACAACAAACCAGCACTTGTGCTAGAAGATGACAAAGGGGAAGAACAACCCATCCCCAAGGAACCCACATCTTCCAAACCCAAAAAGAAAACCAAAAAGCCTAAATAACAAAAACAAAAACAAACCAAACCCTTGAAAAAGACAGTTCAGGAAGTGGAGAAACCTGAAACTGCTGATGTGCAATCTGCACTTGATAAGGATGTGGCTGAAACATCCTCTCAGCACACTCCTTCTCCACCTCCTAAAAGAAAACCAGTTACAGTTATTTTTCAAAGAAAAAGATTTAAGAAACCTGTAACTGTTGACCCAACCTTTGAAACTGCTGAAACAGAACCTGAACCCATTCCAACTTCTGAACACCTACCCATTACAACAACTGAACCTGAACCATCCCATACAACCATAGAAATAGCCCAACTTCTCTCAGGACTAAAAGGATCCCATCCAATACATGTCACTCCCCCAGCAACACATCAAATTGGGGAGATGCCTTCTCCACTTGACATGGATGTGGACCTTATTAGCCCAAACCAGGGAGATGAGGATGGACCAGAGTTTATAAGCCCAAACTTAGAAACTCTTGATACTTTTGAGGCTGCTACTACTCACTTATCACCCAGTGGTGAACTTGAGGACAGTAGTAACATTGCTAAGACCTCAAATTTGGCAACTACTGATGAAGGCCTAGTGCCTGAAGTAGGAAAACCTCAGTTCCAAGACAAAGAGGTTCATGAGACTACTAGTTTGGGACTAGCTCATGATATAACTGATCCTGCCCTCTCTGAGGACACTATCAGGGATTCAGATGATTCCATTAGCTTGGATGATGAATCAAACATTCCACAAAAAGAATTGACGGTTGAAATTGAAGGTCCTGCATCTAAGGTATCCAAGCTCAAGAAGCTGGTCACCAAAGATCAGGTTAAAGACCACTTAGCCCAAAAATCCCCACAAGTGGCATCTTCAGAGAAATCTGAGGATCACCCAAAAAGCCCCCCTTCACAAAAACAACCTACCCAATTCCCTGGGCTCACTAGCATAGACCTGAACCAACTATGCAGCCCAGATGGTCCCCTGTTCCAGACAATGAAACAAATTATCATTGATCAACTCAAACCATTCATAACTGCTTGGGAGTTAAAGGCTAACAACCAGTTTGGGTTGATAAATTCAAGACTTGCTGAGTTGAACAAGAAAATGGATCAAACTCAAGATCAACTAGCAAGGTTGTCTGCTGCAACTTCTCACTCATTGAGGCTTCCAGAAGTGGATGAAGCCAAAAAGGGGGAGAAGACTAAGGAACCAGAAACTGAAGTTGCTACAACATCTCCAAATCCTGATCCTGAAGCTGAAATGCCAAAACAAAGACCAGGAAAAGAAGTAGCAAAAGAGTTCACATTATCTAAGGCACAAGAGAAAACTGCTGAAGAGACTTATCAAACTACTGAAGACAATCCTTCAGAAGTTGTGGAGACAGACAAACCATCAGCAGTTTCATCTCCAAAACCAACATCAGAAGTTTCTAAGGCACCTGATAGAGAACCTACTTCCATTCCTTTGCCTACAACAACTTCCACAACTGTTTTAAACCCTACTCCCATTGCCATGTCTAAAGATCTATTGGATAAGAGTTTGAAAGAGGCTGCAAAGAAGGCAAAAGAAGACAAAGTATGGAACAGCTTAGAGACTAGAGATGATCTGAACTTCCAAGAAAAATTAATCAAGTATCAAGAAAAACTTGATGAGCTTGAGGCTGAAGAGAGAGCACTTGAAGCTGCTGCAGAAGAAGACAAAAGAGCACAGCTAATCTCATTTATCACAAAGAACTCCAAATCCAAACAAGTTGCTCTCAAAAGACTCTCAACACAAGAACTGACAAGAAGAGCTTAGATGCTGTCTGATAGACTAGCAACAGAGAATGAGAGGAAAGCCAAAAGAGCTGAGATCATAGAAGAGTTAGTGGCAAATGGCTATGGTTCAAAGGCCTCAGTCTCCAAATGGAAAGAACAAACACTTTATGAGACTTACAAGAAATACAAGGCCAAGAAAGCTGCAGATCCAGAGAGATTTGAAACTCCAGAAGTCCAACCAACTTCTATCATAAGGAGATCTTCTGGTGCACTAAGGAAGCCTGCCACAAAAAGAAAGGCAGAAGGTGAACCCATAGTGAAGACTAATTTCAAGATGGTACTCTTGGAAGGAAATCAGTTAGTGCATGGTGATTTTGATGTAGAAGAAAAACCCCTCCTAACACAATTCAGAGACAAGGCTACTTATGCTTATCAGTTACAACAATCCATTCAAGAGAAGACACATACAAGGGTTGTAACAGAACATCACTTGCCCAACATGCCTATCCAAAGTGGTGCTGAACTTCAAGGTAGTCAAGAATCTCACCTGAGAGTCACTGAAAGAGAAGACATACCTCAATCATCCTCAGGTCAACCTAAGGAAACAGGCTTGGTTTCCTATGCCTCTGACTTTGACAGGTCAAAGGTAAACAACATTAAATGGTCCTTTACTGATTCCAACTCAGTACTTGTGACCAGGAGAGATCGTTCAAGTAAGGTCTACAAAAACTCAAAGGAGTTGAGTGTTTTATCTTCCAAAGACCTTCTTACAATTCAACATCTTACACCTGAACTTGGACCTCTCACTGAGCAACAAAGATGTACCCTTACTACCCGGATGACAGCAGAAATCTGGAGAATATTAGAAGGGAGAAAAGATGAACAATAAAGATTGGATAAGGTTTTGGCTTCATCAATCCAGGGGGAGATTGTTGGGACAAAGAGGATTGAAGAAACCACCTTTTGATAACCTTAGTCCAAATCATATTCTGCTTAAGTATAGGAAGAACTGCTGAAGAAGAATGAAGAAGTACTGAAGAATAAATATGCAAAGTACTGAAGAGTAACTCATCAGAAGTTCTGAAGTCTAACCAGACATTTCACTGAAGAACTACTGAAGACAAACTACTCATCAGCAGTTTGTCACTCATCAGCACTTTGTGTTCAGAAGCTTCTAACCGACTGAAGATCAGCAATTTTATTATTATATTGTTTTGTTAAAGTCGTGATTTCAAGTTTCAATGTACAGGCTGTTGTAAGCTTATCTTTAGATAATATCTTTGTTAAATATCTTAGATTACTTCAGACAATGGTTTAGTACATTGGTCTATAAATAGATGAGTTTGTTCATCTATTTTAGATATGTGATTTTGTGTAATTCCTTTGATCTAAATTGAAATCCTTCGAGTTTTAAACTTATATCCATTTCACATCTGAGAAACATAAACTGCTCTTACTGCTTTATACTTAACTGTATTTATTGTTTCTCATTTATTATTCAGTCAAGGGGGAGTAATAACTCCTCTTAAAAGTGATCTTTTAAACCTTTGAACACTTGTTATTCCGCTGCTTATTAACTCTTACATAAATCAGATACACATAAGTGTTCATAACATAAGCCACTGATCCAACAGTAGTAGTGATGATGGTGATGATAATGATGAAAGTAAGTTTAGTTTTGAGGAGAGAGAGACTAAGAAAGGTAGTGAAGGTCAATCTAGTTCCAAAAAGAAGTCTGGTGGGAACGTAGATGGTGACGATGATATTTTCTGGACTGAAAATATCAAATCTTTATCGGATGATGACAAGAAGTTGTATAGAGATATGTTGAATAAAAGAGTCTGGACAATCGAGCTCACAAGAAACTTTCCTGAAATCTTTGAAGCTGATGATATGAGATTTCAGCTAGAATATAACGATCCAGATCTTGAAGAGGGAGAAGTGTCAGCTGCTGTATCGAAAGAGATTCTTGAAGGAATTGCGCAGCAGGTTGGTAAGACACTTGAGGAAATTATGGCAGAACAGGTGATACCTGATATTCCTGAAAAGGATGCAGGGAATCATTCTGATGAACAATCTTTTAAGAAGGAAGAGATTGAGATTGAGGATATAACACACGAGGAATATCCTGAATACTTCAGAGATAAAAGTGATGAAGTTTTCCCAGACTTTACTGACGTAAACATGAAAGAAGCAGAATACAGAGCTAAGAAGAAAAGTAAGACTTTCATGAAGAATGTGTTTGGAGAAGATAATCAGAAACCAACGACTGAACAGAGTGATGGTTTGAAGACTCTGTAGAAGAATTTGAAGGAAATGGACGATAAATGACCAAAACCTGAAGCACATGGTGGATTTTATAAGTTTCACAACCAACTATTCAAAGGCAGAGCCTTAGGTTGGAAATATCTGAGATATTTGAGATGCATAGCTGTGAAATGGGAGAAAGGAATTATGTACTTCTACAGATTCCATGACATTCAGACTCTACCGTACTTGGCGGTAAGAGACGTATGCAGATTTACTATGTCGAGTGCTTCAGCGAATTGTGACGCGGTTGGTTGGTTTGCTGATAAACTATCTTGGGAGAGTAGAACGAGGTGGAACATGTTTAAACCACAGTATCCCAAAAGAAAAGTGCATAAAGAGATTGATCCGAATACAGGTATGAAGAAAGTGACGTTAAAGTACAAACCTCCGGTTGTAATGAAGAAGATACCTTTGATGCCTATTCAGCAGTATTTAAGCTCTGAATTCGTAATGTGGTATTATGATTGGAGAACAGCCGAAGCAGTGATTGTGTTGAAAGATGGGAAGGATGCTTACAAGAAGATACACATTTTTGATCCAATGTGGATCACTAACTGTGCTTTTGAAGACATCATCATGCTCTACTACAACCCGATTTATTGTGAACCGAAGGATGCAGATCAAGCGAGAAAGTATCAACAGGTTATTGGAGTTTGTTTTGCATATGATATTAATTCGGGTAGTAATCTAGAGAAGAAACTTGGTAAGAAAGTGAAAATGAATGAGGTGCCGAAATGTTCAACGAAGCGAAAGCTTGAGCCTGAGATGACGAAAGAACAAAAGAAACAACTAAGGATTAAGTTGATTAACAAACAGATGGACGAAGAGCGAAGACAATCCAAGCAATAGTCGAGGGGGAGTTTGTTAGTGCATAATGTGCGGCTAGTGCTTTGGATTGCGAAATCAAAAGTTGTTTAGTTGATTACGAAAGGGCGAACGTGGGAATTCTCAGGGTTGAATGTGAAGTGTAAGGGGCGAATGTAGAATAGACTGAAGAAAGGTTTCCTGATTCGTACTGAAGAAGGGCGAATGTGGAAAACATCCACATTCGACCTAGTAGATGGGGCGAACCTGCAGACCTATATAAGCTTGAACTTTATTTTATGATGTAACTTTTTCTATTTGAGTGAGTGTGTTCGGTCTAGGTGCTCTCTAGGGTTTGTGTTTATTCTGAAACTATGTGATTGACTTGTAAACGTTATCGTTAACATCTTTTGACAAGTAATTAATGAAAATGGATATTGAAAAGGTAAATATGTGTGTTTGATTCGTTAACTATCATATTGTAACTGATCTAGGGTTTCCGCACCTAGATTGGTAGACTTGTATGATCAACTAATCTGTTTTTGACAAAACGATCCTCTACAACATGCCTACCAAAAGAACTACACGATCGACTTTTGAGGAAGAAGCTTTTCCGACCACCTCAGCGGACCTAGCCAGGGCGATTGCACAAGCTTTCGCGCAGCATGAAGCGAATCGCGCCGACTCCAGTGGCGGTTCGGGCGCAGCCGGCCGACGCAGAACCCAGGATCCCGAGACTGGTAAAGCTTTTGCCCATTCCCTCTTAATCTTGATCTTGATCTCGTATCGATTCCTCTCATTGATAATCCAATATTTCTGACACCGTAGAAGTAGAGAATACCGTGCGCGAGTGTTCCTACAAGACTTTCATGGCATGAATGCCTTGGAATTTCCGTGGTTCAGAAGGGGCAATTGGTATTGTCCGTTGGATTGAGAAGACTGAGTCTGTGTTTGATATCAGTGGTTGTTCGGAGGACCAGAAGATCAAGTACGTCACTTGTACCTTCCAGGACGAGGCGTTGACGTGGTGGAATTTACAACTACAGACCTTGGGTCGTGAAGCTGCCTACAATCTCTCGTGGGATGAGTTAAAGACGATGCTGATGTGTGAGCGAAAGATTTTGACTAAAACAGGATTAATTGATCATACAAGTTACAAAACCAGGTGCGGAAACCCTAGCTTTGAACAAACAGATAAAACTCAAATCAAAACACAATCAATATCATTTTCAATGCTTTTTCATAGATAAACCTTTTCAAATATTCAATTACAATGACACTTAGGTTAATCTAGATCAGTTACACACTTTCACAAAATCAACCTGGAACCTAACCTGAACACACACACAACTGATAACTCTCTATACATTGCAAAAACACAAAATCTATATATAGCCACTGCACGTTCGCCCCTTTACAATGGTCGAATGTGGAATTCTTCCACATTCGCCCAGTGTAAGGTACGAATGTGTTTCTTCAGATCAAGTTCCATTCCACCTTCGCCCACTTGTCTTCTTCCTTCGCCCTCTTTAGCTTACATTCGCCCACTATAATTTCACCTTCAACCCTTCAGCAAAACTTAACATACGTTAACTTGTAGATCCAATCACTAGTCGCAATACGTGCACCTACATGATGGACAAGTATTGCCCGCGAAGTGAGCTACAGAAGTTGGAGACCGAGTTCTGGAATCTGTCCATGAGTGGGGCGGAAATCACTGCCTACACCACTCGATTTCATGAACTTTCTCGATTGGTTCCACACATGGTTACCCCCCAAGTACAAGAGGGTAGAAAGGTACATCTGGGGACTCTCTCCCAAGATTCGTAGCATGGTTACCACTGCTGCTCCAGCTTCCATCCAGCATGCTGTTACTCTTGCTCACAACCTTACCGACGATGCGGTCTGCATGGGCTCATTGACACCAAAAGAGTCGGACAATGGTGATAGTTCTGGAAACAAGCGCAAGTGGTCCAACTTCAAGAAGGGAAACAGAACCGAGACTCAGACCAACAAGAAACCCAAAACTATCAAAGCCTTCGTTGTCACCGCTATGGAAACTCGCAAACCATACAACGGGCCCCACCCACTCTGCAATAAATGCAATTATCACCATGTGGGGACATGCGACACTATCAAATGCGAGAAATGCAAGCGGATGGGTCATCCCACCGTGCAGTGCCGAGCTAAAGCAGTTGAGAATCCTGATGGCAAGCCTGGATGTTTTGAGTGTGGAGCTACCGACCATTTCAAGAAAGACTGCCCCAAGCTGATGGGTCAAGCTTGTGGCAGGGCTTTTGTCATGGGTGGGGATGATGCTCGTGAAGATCCTAGCGTTATCACAGGTACGTTTCTCGTAAAAAACCATACTTCTTAGGTACGTTTTGATACCGGTGCCGATTTGAGTTTTATGTCAACCGACTTTAAACGGACCCTTGGTTTAGATCCAAGAAAGTTGCACACCCATTACTCCATAGAATTGGCCAATGGTAAGACAATTAAGTCCGAAAAGGTAGTGAAGGAGTGTTCATTGAAGTTAGGAGATCATGAGTTCTGTATCGATCTTCTGCCGATTGATCTTGGAAGTTTCGACATTGTTGTTGCCATGGATTGGTTGTCGAAGAACCGCGCCGAGGTTGTCTATTTCGAGTAGGTAGTTCAAATTCCGCTGCCCAGCCGAGAAGTTCTGTCCATATAGGGGGAGTGCAGGAAGGCCCCATTGCGACTTATATCTTACATGAAGGCCCAGAAGTGTTTACGGAAAGGTCATTTTGCATTCTTAGCACACGTGATCGAGAAGAAACCACAGGAGAGAAGAATCGAAGACATCCCTGTCGTTCAAGATTTTCCAGAAGTCTTTCCTAAAGATCTACCAGGATTGCCACCCCCGAGGAAAGTTGAGTTTCGTATCGATCTCATTCCCGGAGCCGCTCCAGTAGCTCGTTCGCCTTATCGTCTACCTCCGTCAGAGATGCGAGGACTGTCTAACCAGCTGCAAGAGTTGCTTGACAAGGGATTTATTCGACCAAGCTCTTCACCCTAAGGATGGATTGTTCTGTATGTGCATCGATTATAGGGAGTTGAACAAGCTGACTTTGAAGAACCGTTATCCTCTTCCCAAGATAGATGACCTATTTGATCAATTGCAGGGCTCCAGTTTCTACTCAATGATTGATGTGAGGTCAGGTTATCACTAGTTGCGCATTCATGAGGAGGACATTCCTAAGACCGCTTTCAAGACGCGGTATGGCCATTATGAGTTCTTGGTAATGTTGTTCGGTTTGACCAATGCACCGACAGTGTTCATGGATCTGATGAACAGAGTGTGCAAGCCATTCCTCGATAAATTCGTGATTGTGTTCATTGACGATATTCTGATCTATTCACGAACTCAATAGAAACATGAACAACATTTGAGAGTGATTCTAAATCTACTCAAGGTTGAGAAACTGCATGCCAAGTTATCCAAGTGCGACTTCTGGATTCGTGAATTCACTTTCTCGGACACGTAGTGACTGAGAAGGGTATACATGTAGATCCAGCCATGGTAGAGTCGATCAAGAATTGGGCTAGGCCGAGTACCCCAATCGAAGTTTGGCAATTTCTAGGGTTAGCTGGCTATTACCAACGATTCATTGAGAATTTTTCAAAGATAGCCCAGCCCCTAACTGTCTTGACCCAGAAAGACAAGAAATTCGAATGGGTAGATCAACAAGAATCAGCTTTTCAGCTTTTGAAGCACAAGTTATGCAGCGCACCGATTCTCTCACTGCCAGAGGGGACCGACGATTTTGTTGTCTATTGCGATGCATCCTATCAAGGTCTCGGTTGTGTCTGAATGCAGAGAAACAAGGTTATTTATTGCCTATGCCTCTCGTCAAATCTAGGTGCACGAACGGAACTACACAACCCATGATTTGGAACTGGGTGCAGTAGTGTTCGCACTCAAGATATGGAGACACTATCTGTACGGGACCAAGTGTACTGTCTTTACTGATCATAAAAGCTTGCAGCATATCTTTGACCAGAAGGATCTGAACATGCATCAGAGACGATGGGTTGAGTTGCTCAACGATTACAATTGTGAGATTAAGTATCATCCAGGGAAGGCAAATGTTGTACCAGACGCCTTGAGCCATATGAAACGTGTCAAGACATTGTGTGTACGCGCGTTGGGCCTAACTATTCATGCCGATCTCAGTACTTGTATTCGTGAAGCTCAGCAGGAAGCCCTCAAGGACAGTAACATTGGGAAAGAGGCTCTATACAGTCAGGTGAGTCAGTTGGAAACAAAGCCTGAAGGAACAATGTATTTCTTGAATAGAATAAGGGTTCCTTTGTATGGATTTTTGCGAGATTTGGTTTTGGATGAAGCATACAAGTCCAAGTACTCGATACACCCTAGTGCAGACAAGATGTACGAGGACCTCAAGGAGTTCTATTGGTGGCCTAACATTAAGAGTTGTATTGCGGCCTATGTCAGACGTTACCTAACGTGTTCAAAGGTCAAGTCCGAGTACCAGAAGCCTTCAGGTATGTTACACCAACTGGAGATTCCCGTTTGGAAATGGGAACAGATCTCTATGGACTTCGTCACCAAGTTGCCAAAGACACCTCGCAGTCACGATGCAATTTGGGTAATTATCGACCGTCTAACAAAGTCTGTGCATTTCTTGCCAATAAAAGAAACATACAAGATGGAGAAGTTTTCCAGGTTGTACATCAAGGAGATTGTGACAAGGCATGGTGTGCCTGTTTCCGTCATCTCTGATCTAGGTAGTCATTTCACTTCGAGATTCCGGCAGTCATTGCAAGAGGCGTTTGGTTCTCGTTTGGACTTGAGCACCGCTTATCATCCCCAGACAGATGGACAAAGTGAAAGGACCATTCAGACGCTAGAAGACATGCTCCGTGTGTGTAATTTATTTTGGAGGAAATTGGGATACACATTTGCCGTTAATCAAATTTTCTTACAATAACAGTTACCACACTAGCATCAGAGCTGCTCCCTTCGAAGCGTTGTATGGATGCCAGTTTCGATCGCCTGTGTGTTGGGCAAAGATATGGGACAAGCAATTGACAGGCCCTGAACTCATCCAGGAGACAACCGACAAGATTTTCCAGATCAGAGACAGACTGAAAGTTGCACGGGACAGGCAGAAGAGTTGTGCAGACCAAAGGCGTTAACCATTGGAGTTCCAGGTAGGCGACAAAGTCTTTCTCAATGTATAACCATGCAAAGGGGTACCCAGGTTTGGGAAACGTGCAAAGCTCAATCCTAGATACATAGGTCCACTTGAAATTCTTGCACGAATTGGACCAGTTGCTTACAAGCTCAAAATGCCCCAAGAGCTCAATAGTGTCCATGACACATTCCACGTCTCGAATCTTAAGAAGTGCCTTGCAGATGAGTCATTGGTTATCCCACCCGAAGAGATCCACATCGATGACCAACTTCATTTCATAGAGAACCAGACTGGAAGATCCAGAAACTTCATCGCAGTCAGGTCAAGCTAGTAGAGGTTCGTTGGAATTCCAAGAGCGGACCCGAGTACACTTGGGAGTATGAGGATCAGATGAAACGCAAGTACACCCATCTATTTCAAGAAACCACCAGTTCAGATGACTACCACCGAAAATTTTCCAGACAAAATTCCTCTAACAAAGGGAGAATGTGACACCCGTCGAAATCACAGGTCATGACCATACATTCACTTACACATATACATTGTGCATAGCATTGCATTTCCTCTATTTCATCACAATTGGGCCATACAGGGTTCCAGTAAGTCAATCCCGAGGCATACAGTCTAACAGTAGACACACTAGTTAATACAAAGTCCTAGTAAGTCAAATAATTCATGATAGATTATAGGAGATCCATGAAAAAACCTAGTTTTGAGAATCCATGCAATTGAACACATTGTTCCAAATTTGTTACCCAGACAAGAACAAAAGCAAACAATGTTCAGAAACAAAAGATCACCCGGCGTATTACCTAGGGAAAACTAGTAAAGACAACAAACAGCGTGCCCACATGTGTCCCTGAAATTCGATCCATATAAGGCTTGTGTGATTAGTAACATCAAAAACATGTATCACCATTCACACATGCACACATGCAACCATGTACAGACATGTATGTGATTATACTTTAATAAACTAATGTCCTATGTGCAACTATGCATACACATCGACACACAAGACACACACAGGGCCTATATATGTATATATATACACGAGTACACATACATGTCCACACACCTCTCAAACTCCACACCATGACACTATATTTCCCAAGACTTACACCTAAATGGCAACGATCTCACTATGTCAATCCTTCCACCATGTTTGGACAACCAAAACTAGTTTCTTTCTTTCCATAGAAATCGACCAAGTCAACTCCAACACAAACAACCATGGAACACCCCACCAACACCAAGACTACTTCCTAAATTGGAAAGCCACTTTATGATCACTAGGAACCTGTTGCTTGACTTCCAAAAACTATCCATGTCCATTCCCTAGGTCTAAATTTCAGCCCTTACATTCCCAAGAACCCAATTGTATAGTTTTGAACTCACCATCACCCTACCTTGCATATATACACTCACCACCACCTCATCATTCTTATCCATCCATTCCCAATACCTATATCCTTACACTAACATGGTAACAACATAAACAATATGACCCTCCACAACTTGTCAACTTGGTAAAATAATCTTGCTCCTTCCCCATATGTTTCGGCCGAAAACCTCCCCTACACAAACAAACAAGACACCACAAGTCAACTAGTTACACATAGATGGATATTAGACCTTTTCACTCCAAGAAAGCAAGGCATTGACCTACCATTTTTGTGAACCAATCAACCACACACACCACCCTAACCTCTCGTATATATAAGGAGGCACAAGAGCTCAAGGAAGACACACCTTAACACTTAAACTACTCACTTACACTTGAAAGCCACGAGTCACCAACAACACTTAGGAGTCACATTGTGGAAAACTAGCTTGGTTTCTTTTTTTTTGTTTCGGCTACACGCATAAAATAAAAGGACCGAACCATTTTCCTTCTTTTCACACTATTTCGAGCACATGAATGGTTCACCCGAATACACACACTCGAACACGACACTATATATATAATATGTCGGATTAAACTAACTTAAACACTCAAGTTTTATGTTAAAAGTTCAACATATGGACTTATGTATACACTCACATACGTACATCGATACGTACACCCTAGAACATGTATATGGACATATACGTACACACACATACTTGGGAATGTATGCGTGAGTGAATGGGGTCAAGACCCGGCCTAAGTTTAGTAAATCTCACTTAACTTTATAACATACTGCATGGCTACATTTATAAACATGTGTTAAAGTCATTAAAACATGTGTTAATAAGCTTAACACAAGAGATATTGTGGAAACTAGGTTACCCACCAAAATGGGTATGTTAACAAGACAAAATCCATACACATGTCATTTTTATACAAAAACCATTGAAATGTATGTCCATGTCCCACTCTAAATGTACATAATTGAGACATAAGTGTCACTTGGTAACATTAAGTAAGTCAAGGTACTTGTTTTACCACAAAAAGGTTAGATATGACCACAATAATGACAAAAACAAACATTTTCCAACACATACAGTGTGTGACACATATGGATTGTGGTATAGAAACACCTAGTCCATAGGTGTTCCAGTCAGGTGAACAAATGCATGGTAGATAGAACCAAACATAGACCTAAGTGTCCTTTAATTGAATTTAGGGCATCCCAGTCCAAACATACAACATCAGATACAGTCCAGTCTAGCATTCTGACACCAGGTGAGTTTCTCATGGCTCCTTTTACAGTTTTTACATTTTCTGGGGGAAAAACATGCGTACAAGTTTTCAATTACATACATGACTATTGTCTGAACATGAGACATTAAGGTTGATGATCCATTAAGCCCTCGTGTCATACATCACACCGTAACCATTAGCTATGGACATTGTAACACCCCAACCGATGGCGGAAACATCGAGGTGTCACGTATGAATGATTGCTCAGTAGCTCATGGTAATACATATGTTTAAATAATGCTTTATTACAATATTCGATTACATTAAAGTCTTGAATGAAAACTAATACATCAACAATCAACGAACTCAAAAACTTCAAATAACTCCTCATGCTAGCTTTAGACTTCAAACATCAATGATTTCCTGTTGAGTTTGGAAAAGATGGGGGGGTCAACTAGAAGTTGGTGAGAATACATAAGTCATGTTAAGCAAATAGGTTAAGTATAAAAGTTTAGCAATTCATATGTCTAATGTAAGTTTAAGTCTACATGATTAAACATGAAGTATAGTATGCACATAATCAAACCTCCGACAAAGTTTAGGTCCATCCCGTCATCCACGGTTCACCTTAATATCACGTTGGAACGATAACAATCACCCGCGCTCCCCATAAAAGATGGTCAACGAATCTAGGTGGGATTGTCAATCCAATAGATCTATTATTGAGTATCGCCGGCTTGGCCATAGCTAATGATTATGTAATGTTGAAACTTGTTGTAACTGTTGTTGTAGTCTAAATCATGAGGCATCAAAGTTTACAACTAGACATGTATGTAGAATTGCTTAAGTATAATGTTGCACGTATAAAGAATTGCATAACATGGTTACGTAAACTCACCTTAGCAAAGCGTTAAGTCTCAAAAAGAAAATAGAATAAGCGTATCCCCAAAGATGCCAAGTATTACCCTATGTATAAGGTAACAAATATGTCTAAGTCTATCTAGTCTACAAGTATTTCCTAGGGTTTCGAATTGGGGATAAATGTCCGTTTGATTAATAATAAAAATGGTTGATAATTGAGAGAATTTTAGTAAATAAATAAACAAGAATCTTTTTATAAAATCTGAATTTAAGATGGTCACATTAATGAGTTTAAAGTCTAAAAATAATTTTTATAAAATTATTTTCTTTAAAATAGAATATTAATTCTATTTATAACAAATTATCAAAATTTAACTTAAATATTTAAAAATACTAAAATTAAAGGATTATTAGTTTAAAAATTATATTCCTGTTCTAAATAATTAGGAATAATTTATATAAAATTTTGGTGCAAAAATATTAAAAATTGAATTTATTATGATTTAATTATGATTAAAACTAACAAAAATTGATTAAAAATATTAAATAAATGATTTTTCCGAATTAAAAATTGTTCCAGAAAAGTTTATTGTTGTAAAAACTCAGGATAATTTTTGTGGAAATTTATATAATTGTTTTGATATTTTTATAGAATTTTATAATTAATAATGAATAAACTTGTAATATTTATTATAAATAATAAATAAATAATTTTTGAAAAACTAAAAATTGTATGATAAACTTTTCTATTAGAATGTCATAAAATAATTTTTTTAGGATTTAATAAACACTTTTAGTATTTTAAAACCGTTTTTAAAAAATAATAGTGAATATATATAAGTATACAAGGGTTAAAAAAATGGTGTGCATATGCTAGGGATCGAACCCGGGCCACTGGCCGGTTCGATGTCTATATCACAAGCCTAGACCATCTGGTCTAGACCCTGAGAACGATTAATCTAGGTTAGAATTAATTATATAGCCTTACTGATCTGTTTCAATAATTGGTTTTTAAAAACAACAGCGTGTGGGACTCGAACCCAGGCCTTAGGCCGGTTCGTGTTTTAACGAAGAGGAGCCATACCAGCTGATCTACTGATCAGTTGGTGATGGATGTTGTTTCGTTTAAAATACATAACGATTTCTGCAAACTGTTTATCCCCAATTATAATCGCATGAACCCTAGCTTTTTCAATTGATTGATTCACACAACAATAACCCAATTAATCAGAGGGTTATTGTTGTGTGAATGCCGAATAACAAAACCCAGCAAAAAATTGGACTTACAGAAAGGTTTCGGCTTCGATTGAGAGGTCAAACGAAAAGTCAAACGCGAGCTAATATGCAGATTTGAGAGAGTTTAAGGTTATTTTGAGAGTAGGGATATGATTGTCGGCGATTTTAGCCTGTGTGGGTCTAATCAATTTATACTAATCGTTCTTAATCGTTTATTTGGAAGTTATTGACCCACATTAACATATACGCGTATAATATGCTTGATTTTGGAATGATTACAGCTGTAACCGAGTGTTTAATGACCGTATATGATGTGCTGGATGCGAATCAATCTAGATGGTTTCCAAATTCAGATCTTAGGCGCGTCAATTAGAAGGTTCTTTGTCGGTTAGAAGGGTTTTGACTTTTGTTTGTTGACTGCACTAATTAGGGAGGGCTTATGTTTATACTCGTTTGAATTAGAACACCAAACATGTTGTAGCTCAGTTGGTTGGTGTGTTTGAGTTAAGGCTTTGGACCGGTTGGGACGTGGGTTCGAACCCCGGCCCAACCATTTACTTTTTTTGTAATTATTACACATTTATACTCTTATCCTAAGTTTATAATATGGTTATGCAATCCTAAGAATATCACTAAATATTTTTAAAACGTACTAGAATGTCAAAATATACGTTTTTATTAATTAACAGCATATTTGAAAATACGAAATGTTACAGTCTCCCCTACTTTTAGGAACTTCGCCCCGAAGTTGGAGTTGGAGAGTCTGCTGGACATGGGTGTTGGTACCTACTGAAAATCTGGATAGAATTTCACACTACCTTAATGTACCTGTAAATTCATGATTACGTTCCGGACCGCAATCACCAATTTACCTTACATTAGGGTTTTGTGTCCTACTATCACACATGTAAGTAGTGTAGAACAACCTTGTGATCGAATCGTATTAAAATTTGAATTCAACCATTTGAGCAGGAAAAGACTCTCCTGCCAGTTAGTGAATAGGAACCTCTACCGATTGTTGAGCAGGTTCGATAGCCTCCACCAGTCGTTGAGTAGGTTGTAGGGCCTCTCCCGACTGTTGAAAAGGCATGATGACCTCTACCAATCGTTGAGTAGGTTATTTGATATTCTACTAACTGTTGAGCAAGTACTTTATTCCCTACTGAGTGTAGCAATTAATGCAAATTGATAGTATGTTTATGTAAGCGGATTTATAAATATAGCGAGCATAGTATGTGAGTTGTAATTGTACGAATTTAAGTAATTAGTTCACAGTCAACAAGCATTTATCCAAGTAGTGTGATTATAAAAGACAAGACTTTCAATACGAAAATTTATCAAAGTGTGTCAATACATAGGATTTTTAAAAGCAAAAACATTCAAATGGTGAGGCTTGTTGTTAAGTAGCTGGAGGGTCTTGAGCAGGATTAACTTGAGCAGCAGGGGCATTAAGGGGGAATCGACAAACATTCACGAGATGCCCATACCTTTGACAATTAGTACAATGACGACAAGGCACATGAGTTGGGTGGTGATACTTGCAGGTGTTACACAAAGGATGGGGTCCAGTATAAGGTTTCTTGTTGGGTGGGGGAGTGGCATCTATTGCGAAATTTCTGGCCCTGCGTCTCCCGTTGGTTGAGGCCTCAGTTTCAATGGCAGGTTGGGGAGTATCTTTCACAACAGTTTTCTTTTCCTCTTTCCGAGTCAAAGTTCCTGCCTTCACATGGTTATCTGTTAGTGTGGCTGCCAAACGCTTTGCTTCCTCGAGAGTAGCAGGGTCTCTTCCCCACACAGTATCTTGAATCTGCATGGGCAGACCTCCAATGTACTTCTCAATAGCAATGGGTAGGGGTGTGACCTTGTGAGGTAGCAGTAGGCTCAGTTCATGAAAACGAGTATTGTAGGCCAAATTTTCCCCACTGTCTTGGACCAAGACATGAAACTCATCCTCTAGCTTCTTGATTTCATTACGAGGACAAAACTCTGCCATCATAACTTCCTTAACCTGCTCCCAAGTCATAGCTAGTGCAACTTCAGCCCCGCGGGTCCTTTTCTCATCGTTCCACCAGGTGAGTGCCCTTTTGTGGAGGACACTCATAGCGTAGCGAACCTTGAGGTTGTTGGGACACTCGCTATTGATGAAGGTATTCTCTATCCCTTCAAACCACTGTAAGAGACCCGTGGCCCCTTCATCACCACTAAACTTGGGAGGGTTGCAAGTGTTGAAATGCTTGAGGGTGCAAGCAAGGTGAGCATTTCCGTTCCCATTCCCGTTGCCATTGCCATTCCCGTTTGTCTGAGCAAGTTGGGCTACTAGGTTGGGGAGTATTGCCGCCATTTGTTGAGCCATCTGCTGAGAAATAATCGCGGCGAGTTGGGCACTGTTAGGGGTACCGTTGTCCAAGTTGTTGTTATTATTGTTGTTGTTGTTGTCGTTGTTGTTGATGCTCTCATCCTCATGATCGTTGTCATTGTTAAGACGATTGCTGCGACGAGGAGGCATGATCTGAAAGTGACACAAAGAAGGGTTTAGTGAGACATTGGATGAACCAAAGGTAGTTAAGGTAGTATAAGGAATGCAATCATTTATTCATTAATTAAAACGAATAAATGAAAACGTTGACTTATCAAAGATTCTAGATTCTAATAACATAGTGAAGACATGCTTTAGCCTATAAGTGAACACTCATCCCGAGAATTCCCAGGTAGGCATCCGGGTCCCTCGTCTGATTGGGATATATGCGCAATGCCAGCCTAGACAGAAGACTCAGAATACAGGCGTTCACCCTTCCAGATTGCACGTGTTCGTTATTAAAATCTAGAACTTCGACGGGATCTCAAGGTGGGTTAGGTTAAACCTGAGGATTTTGTCCTATTAGTCTAAGAGTAGATCCAGTGATGGAGAGCAATCTTCTTGTAGGGATGAGAAATAGGAGGGAGATAGAAAATAGCAAGTAATAGGAGCAAATACTGGTTGAAATCCTATGGTTATAGACTAGATTATTTTTTTCTAATAACCTAATTCCCTATAACCATGGCTCTGATACCAATCTGTAACACCCCAACCGATGGCGGAAACATCGAGGTGTCACGTATGAATGATTGCTCAGTAGCTCATGGTAATACATATGTTTAAATAATGCTTTATTACAATATTCGATTACATTAAAGTCTTGAATGAAAACTAATACATCAACAATCAACGAACTCAAAAACTTCAAATAACTCCTCATGCTAGCTTTAGACTTCAAACATCAATGATTTCCTGTTGAGTTTGGAAAAGATGGGGGGGTCAACTAGAAGTTGGTGAGAATACATAAGTCATGTTAAGCAAATAGGTTAAGTATAAAAGTTTAGCAATTCATATGTCTAATGTAAGTTTAAGTCTACATGATTAAACATGAAGTATAGTATGCACATAATCAAACCTCCGACAAAGTTTAGGTCCATCCCGTCATCCACGGTTCACCTTAATATCACGTTGGAACGATAACAATCACCCGCGCTCCCCATAAAAGATGGTCAACGAATCTAGGTGGGATTGTCAATCCAATAGATCTATTATTGAGTATCGCCGGCTTGGCCATAGCTAATGATTATGTAATGTTGAAACTTGTTGTAACTGTTGTTGTAGTCTAAATCATGAGGCATCAAAGTTTACAACTAGACATGTATGTAGAATTGCTTAAGTATAATGTTGCACGTATAAAGAATTGCATAACATGGTTACGTAAACTCACCTTAGCAAAGCGTTAAGTCTCAAAAAGAAAATAGAATAAGCGTATCCCCAAAGATGCCAAGTATTACC
This sequence comes from Ambrosia artemisiifolia, assembly GCA_032199755.1. Lineage (NCBI taxonomy): Eukaryota > Viridiplantae > Streptophyta > Magnoliopsida > Asterales > Asteraceae > Ambrosia > Ambrosia artemisiifolia. Next base: position 31,673,059 of record CM063521.1, read on the forward strand.
CTATGTATAAGGTAACAAATATGTCTAAGTCTATCTAGTCTACAAGTATTTCCTAGGGTTTCGAATTGGGGATAAATGTCCGTTTGATTAATAATAAAAATGGTTGATAATTGAGAGAATTTTAGTAAATAAATAAACAAGAATCTTTTTATAAAATCTGAATTTAAGATGGTCACATTAATGAGTTTAAAGTCTAAAAATAATTTTTATAAAATTATTTTCTTTAAAATAGAATATTAATTCTATTTATAACAAATTATCAAAATTTAACTTAAATATTTAAAAATACTAAAATTAAAGGATTATTAGTTTAAAAATTATATTCCTGTTCTAAATAATTAGGAATAATTTATATAAAATTTTGGTGCAAAAATATTAAAAATTGAATTTATTATGATTTAATTATGATTAAAACTAACAAAAATTGATTAAAAATATTAAATAAATGATTTTTCCGAATTAAAAATTGTTCCAGAAAAGTTTATTGTTGTAAAAACTCAGGATAATTTTTGTGGAAATTTATATAATTGTTTTGATATTTTTATAGAATTTTATAATTAATAATGAATAAACTTGTAATATTTATTATAAATAATAAATAAATAATTTTTGAAAAACTAAAAATTGTATGATAAACTTTTCTATTAGAATGTCATAAAATAATTTTTTTAGGATTTAATAAACACTTTTAGTATTTTAAAACCGTTTTTAAAAAATAATAGTGAATATATATAAGTATACAAGGGTTAAAAAAATGGTGTGCATATGCTAGGGATCGAACCCGGGCCACTGGCCGGTTCGATGTCTATATCACAAGCCTAGACCATCTGGTCTAGACCCTGAGAACGATTAATCTAGGTTAGAATTAATTATATAGCCTTACTGATCTGTTTCAATAATTGGTTTTTAAAAACAACAGCGTGTGGGACTCGAACCCAGGCCTTAGGCCGGTTCGTGTTTTAACGAAGAGGAGCCATACCAGCTGATCTACTGATCAGTTGGTGATGGATGTTGTTTCGTTTAAAATACATAACGATTTCTGCAAACTGTTTATCCCCAATTATAATCGCATGAACCCTAGCTTTTTCAATTGATTGATTCACACAACAATAACCCAATTAATCAGAGGGTTATTGTTGTGTGAATGCCGAATAACAAAACCCAGCAAAAAATTGGACTTACAGAAAGGTTTCGGCTTCGATTGAGAGGTCAAACGAAAAGTCAAACGCGAGCTAATATGCAGATTTGAGAGAGTTTAAGGTTATTTTGAGAGTAGGGATATGATTGTCGGCGATTTTAGCCTGTGTGGGTCTAATCAATTTATACTAATCGTTCTTAATCGTTTATTTGGAAGTTATTGACCCACATTAACATATACGCGTATAATATGCTTGATTTTGGAATGATTACAGCTGTAACCGAGTGTTTAATGACCGTATATGATGTGCTGGATGCGAATCAATCTAGATGGTTTCCAAATTCAGATCTTAGGCGCGTCAATTAGAAGGTTCTTTGTCGGTTAGAAGGGTTTTGACTTTTGTTTGTTGACTGCACTAATTAGGGAGGGCTTATGTTTATACTCGTTTGAATTAGAACACCAAACATGTTGTAGCTCAGTTGGTTGGTGTGTTTGAGTTAAGGCTTTGGACCGGTTGGGACGCGGGTTCGAACCCCGGCCCAACCATTTACTTTTTTTGTAATTATTACACATTTATACTCTTATCCTAAGTTTATAATATGGTTATGCAATCCTAAGAATATCACTAAATATTTTTAAAACGTACTAGAATGTCAAAATATACGTTTTTATTAATTAACAGCATATTTGAAAATACGAAATGTTACAGACATAGCCATGAAACACCGAAATAGATCTATTGGGTTGACACCCCCACTCTTGGTCAATCGCTCTGACCGGATGACAGATATCAAAAGAGTGCTTGTATTTCACATTTATTCGTTGTCTTAAGTGTACAATGAGTGAGGCACAACATGTCAAGGTTTGGGTAATGGGCTCATGTCAAATCACATATTAATTATTGCCCTAGCTAGGTAGTAATTTAGTCGGTTTTGGATTACATGTCCATCATATACAAACCCGTGAACTCACCAACTTTATGTTGACCTATACTTTTACATGAATCTTTTTTAGGAAATTATCATGGCGTATGGAACTTGGGAAGGTCGCGTGCGAGCATTTATGGGATACTACATTTTGAACCGTTGTTGTGTCGTTTTAACCTAAACATTTTTATGCAATGGTTTTAATTTGAGACAATTAATGCTATGTTTGTTAAACTTGGTTGTCTAATGGAAGTTCCTATCTTATTTTAATTAATGCTCATGTGACCTTTGTACTTGGAAATCATTTGAAGTTGCACTCCTGTGTTTCCGCCTTGGCGGGGTGTGACAATTAATGATGATGAAATTCATGTGGATGATGCAATTCTTGTGGAGTGTGAATCTTTAAGGAGATCAACGAGGCAAAAGCATGTTCCAAAGAAGTTAAATGAATATGTGATGCTTCAACAAGAGGAGTTATCAGTTGGTGATGAACCATGTAATTATTTTGAGGCCAAAGGAGATGAAAATTGGGAAGCGTCTATGCGAACCGAGTTGGAGTCGATCAAAAAATAGAACTTGGGAACTAACCAACCTACTGATTAGACATAACGCGATTGGACTCAAATGGGTCTTTAAAATAAAGAAGGATGCTAATGGAGTCGTAACCAAGTACAAAGCGAGATTAGTCGCAAAGGGGTATGTACAACCGTATGGCATAGATTTTGATGAGGTATTCTCTTCTATTGCGAGAATCAAAACCATACGTCTAAACTTAGCAATAGAAGCGAAGAAATTTTGGTGTGTGCATCATCTCGACGTAAAGTCGGCGTTTCTAAATGGTGACTTGAAAGAAGTTGTTTACGTGAAACAACCAGAAGGTTTCACTATTTGCGGCAAAGAACAAATGGTGTATCGTCTGTATAAAGCGCTATACGGACTATGCCAAGCACCTAGAGCGTGGAACGAACGACTTAATAAAACGTTGAAGAACCTTGGTTTCCAAAGGTGTCCTCGAGAACAAGCCGTATATACTCGAAGATCAAAATCAATTCTACTCATTGTGGGATTATATGTCGACGAACTAATCATCACGGGAACAAGCTTGCTCGAAATCGATAAGTATAAAGCACAAATGAAATTCGAGTTTGAAATGAGTGATCTCAGGTCTCTTTCGTATTATTTGGGTATAGAGGTTTCGCAACAGAAAAATGGGATTTTGTTAAAACAAAGTGGCTATGCGAAGAAGATATTATCAATCACTGGGATGAGCGATTGTAATTCATCTCGATATCCTATGGAATCTCGATTACAAGTGATGAAAAGTGAGTAAGGAAAATCTGTAGATGCTACTGAGTACAGTTGTTTGATCGGTAGCTTGAGGTACTTAACACATACGCGTCCTGATTTGTGCTATTCAGTAGGTGTTGCAAGCCGCTTTATGCAAGATCCAAAAGAAAATCACATGCAAGTCTTAAAGCATATTTTAAGACATCTAAAAGGAACTCAAAATCTTGGTTTGAAGTATGGTGGAGCTGGTGAAGATAAATTGTTTCGTTTTAGTGAAAGTAGTTACTCAACAGATCAAGTTGACAGGAAGAGTACTACGGGAATGGTGTTTTATTATGGATCTCCAATTTTGTGGAATTCTCAAAACAGAAGAAGATATCACTCTCATCATCTGAGTCGGAGTTTATGGCCGCTCCTGCCACGACTTGCCAAGCATTGTGGTTAAGAGGTTTGTTGAGTGAGATAACGGGTAACGAAGAAAAAATAGTAATTCCTCGAGTTGATAACCAGTTGGCAATAGCATTGATGAAAAACCTCGTATTCCATGGGCGAAGTAAGCACATCAACACGCGATATCATTTTATTCGGGAATGCATTGAGCGTGGAGAAGTTGACGTGGAACATGTGAGTGGCGAAGAACAACGGGCGGATATTTTAACTAAAGCATTACCGAGGGTGAAGTTTGAAGAGATGAGGATGTTACTCGGGATGATCGACCTTGGTGGAACAAACAAGGATTAAGGGGGTGAATGAAGGTTTAATCCTAGTTCGTTTTTTGGAAGGTTACGTATGCATGAAAAATGGAGATAAGTATTCATGGGTTAATTAGTAGTTATCTTAAGTTTTAAGTAATATGTTTATATTAAGTTGATTCGGTTTAGAGTCTTATTAGATTTATTATTGAAGGCTTGCATGCCAAGTTTCATCAAGTATAAATAGATGGTAATATGGTAGAGTTTTATTCAGTGAAGTCAATAAACAAAAAAGACGTCGTTTGGATTGTCCCACAATAAACCGTGCGTTAATACTGTTATCGTTTTATTGCTTTTGATTTACCAATTGCCTCCAATAGCTGACCCCCCTCCAAAAAAAAAACTCAACAGTCACAAATATCAAACACAAAACACACTCGTTTCTTTGGTGATTTGTTTCCACAGTCAGAATAGTACCCCATTCCAAAGGCGCTCCACCCACTCTTAGGGGGAAGGGGCGCCTCCACTACCAGCACGGTAACACCGCCGCCACCCGTGCTGGTAGGGTTTCCGTGAACCGTTTCCTGGTTCTTTCTAACGGGCTGGTAACCGCTTATTATGTAATTTTAAATTAGCATAATTCAATTTTTTTTATTATAACCATTCTCACGCAACATTTTGGTTATTTTTTATTTAAATTGTGTGTTTTAAACATAAATGAAAACAAAAGTAAAAAAAAACATAAAACATAACTTATTAATATTAAACATAAATAAAATTACATAAAAACATAGAAAATAAAGCTTAGAGTTGACGCATGAGTTGCCTGGCCTAGAGATGCATGTGAAATTCAATATTTCCTGACGGTTAGAGGAAACCAATTTTAATGCACATAATTATTTTTGACTGTGTTGGTAGGACGGTTTATGAGAAATCTGACCGTTTGGTGGTAAAACCGTGTGAATTAAAAAAACAAATATTAGATTTGAATTTAAAAAAATAAATAAAAGAATCAGTGAAGTGCTGCCTAAAAAAACGTGTTTCAGTATAGATCCACCCTTAGGGGTTGGATTGTACAAAAAGCCAAAAAGCAACTGGCAAAATAGAATTTGAATTTGCATTTGAATTTGCGGACAATACAAAACTGGAGCAACTATAAACAACAATTTGGTTTTGCCTTTTTTTACTTATCGGTTTCAGAACAAGGTATAACTGCAACTCGGTTTAAAACAAAAAAAAAAACCGAACCATCGGATATTAATTTTGGTTGGTTATTACTCAAACTAATAACCGACGGTTCGTTATTTTTTTTAAACTGAAAATTATGGTTCACTTTTGGCATTCCTAATTCTAGGATTGAACTGAATCGCAAAAAAACTTGTTTGAATGATTGTTATCAGATTGGGTTATTCTAAATACACCCTCCTTATTTTCCATTTGCCTTATAGAAATAATTATACATTAATTACTTTTGACCACTGTAACCAATAAAATCCCTTTTTTCTTTCCTTTTGTTTCTAAAGTTTTTTTTAATTCTAAAGTTGGTTAACAAAAGGATAAAAGTAATTAAATTAAGCAAGTATATATATGAAGAAAAACACAAATAAATCAAAGACATTTTTTTAAATTTTAATACAAAACAATGGAAAGATGGAATATTACAAATATATATAGGGGATGGTTATATAGAAAACCCACTCAAATTGAGAAAATCCTGGAAACTCCGACTTCCGGAAAGATGGAATATTACAAATGGTGTTTTTTGTGAGAAGTGTAAGAAATATTTTGGACCATTGGATGAATTAATGGATGGCTAAGATTGATCAATGGCAAGATTGTAATTGATGTTTTAATTATAATTAATTAATTTGATTATCTAGGGGTAAACATGGAAATTGAATGTATGTTAAATTGGTAACCACAAATTTATCTTTAATGAAAGTCAAAATAAAAACACACTTATTGTGTGAGAGAAAAACTCTCTCCCGCTCCTCTCCTCCTCCACCCTATTCTGCCTCCTCTGACCAACCATTAAACATCTTCTAACAAACATCCACAACTTCATCTTTCATGTGGTTCCTCATATCTTAATCGTTTCTTACTTTATTAAGCGTGGGTGTTGTGGTGTTTTCGGGCAAAGACGCAAAAAAAATGTCAGAGATCGTGGGTGAAAAACGACGAGCGTGGTGTTTTAAACATCTGGAATCACTATATTGCATCCTGCTGTGTTTTACGCTCCTCAATTGTATGAAGGTTTTTTTAGGTTTTTTGTGTATTAGGTGGGTTTCAAGCATGGTGTTTAATTTGTTTCCCTTTTTTATATGTTTTTTGGTTCGTGGTAATCGTGATTGTTTAAAAGTTCTTGATTTTTGATGGTTGGGGATGTTGTGTTTTATATGATCATCCTATTGTGTTTTATACTCATAGGTGATATGAAGGTGTGTTCAGTTTTGTTTGGTGTTTTTAAGAATATGGAACATGATTTGTACATAATAACACCATGGATTGAATACAAATACAAAATGTTACTGTATGTTGTGTTTTATCATGATCATCTTATTGTGTTTTATACTCATACGTGATATGAAGTTGTGTTCAAATTTCTTTGGCGTTTTAAGAATATGGAACATGATTTGTACATATAACACTACGGGTTGAAAAACAAATACAAAATATTACTATATGATAAAAACACTATGGATTGAAAAAGCAAAATACAAATATCACTATGTTAAAATAAACACCATATGGATTAAAGGCCTTATCCAGATGTTTGGTGATGTTTTTGTTTTTTTGAATAGTGAATTTCATTAAAAAAACATGCGCGACCTCAAAACGTGGACCGCTCCAACAACAACTTACAACATATACATAGGGTTAACAATCCAATCTTTTCAAACAATAACCGAAAACCTAGATCTGTTCTTTAACCAAAGAAAAGACCACGACTTGATGATACTAACAACATCCACCACCTTTGGTATCTTCCTCTGAAAGACTTTCGCATTACGACTCTTCCACAAAGTCCAACATGTAATCATAACAATGCCCTTAAGAATCTTTTTAGCCCACTTGGTACCTGAAATGTTATTGTGCATAGTTAACAAATCTTCAAAATCAAATGTGAGGAATGGCCCCAGATTACACCAGCTTCCAATCGCCGACCAGACTCCAAAGGAAAAGCCGCATTCCACAAACAAATGGTTAACATCCTCCTGACTTGTATCGCAGAGGCCACATACAATCTGATCGACCTGAATGTGTCTATTACGGAGAGCCAAACGGGTCGGAATTTTGAACATCTCCACTTTCCATATAAATAAGTTAACTTTAATAGGTACCCACGCCTCCCACATCATTTTATGATCACGCTTGACTTCCGAATCTTCCCGCATAATCTCTTTTAAAGCTGCAACAGAAAACGCAGTTTTTTTTCCTTCGGCCCATATCCAAGAGTCTTCGTTACCTGTCAGAGTCGCCTTCTTTAAAAGAAACAGAAGGTCTTGCATTTCGGATAGCTCGACCACTGTTGATAGCCCTCTTTTCCATTCAGCATAAAATCGCAGCCCCGAATCATTTTACTTCAAGCGATCTGCAACAGTAACTTGTTTTCTGACTTCTAAACTGAACAGATTCGGCCATCTATGTTTTAGAAGTGCGTCACCAATCCACAGATCAGTCCAAAAGCGAACTGAATGGCCATTACACACCTTTGGTTTAATGAAATCTTTAATATTCTTGCCCTGAAACAACCTTTTGCCCAGCTCTTTACAAATATTCGACCAACAACCTTTGACTCGAGAGAGAGGTAAAAACTCCCAACGTCTTCTACCACCATGAATTAACTCCACCACATTCTTCCAAACACAATTCGTCTGCGTCTTAAAACTCCACGCCCACTTCGCCAAGAGCGCAACATTAAGATGTTTGGTGATGTTACGGACGAATAAAAAAAAGAAAAGATATAATCTTCCTAAAAAAGGAAATGTAAGTAAATGTTACTTTCCAAAAATAATTAATGGATTAGTTATAATTACTAGTTAAATTGACTAATCTACCCTTGTTGCAAAATAAATAATAATGCCACGTGTCAAGTTTCTATTGCTTCTTACACTTCTCACAAAAGTTAGCTTTTGTACAGGAACCTAAATCTCTCTCTCTCTCTCTCTCTCTCTCTCTCTCTCTCTCTCTATATATATATATATATATATATATATATATATATATATATGGAGGAGGTTTTAAATGAGAACACTCATCTTTTGTGAGAACAATGAGAACAAATCTCAACCATTCATTTATCTCCCCTCTTGTTTTAATGAAAAGGATAACTTTGTAATTTACCAATCTTCTTTCTTTACCAGCCATGATTGAACATCCTAGTTCTCATCCATATATCAAGAATTAGGTTTAAGTCATGATCTAAGATATGAGAATTAGGGGTATCTTCATTCGATTTTTGATTGGGATTGGATTCTAAATCAACTTCACGGATTCCTTCTGTGATATTCGCTCATTCTAATAACAGGTATATTCACTCGATTTTTATTCAACCATTTGATTTTGTCAATTCTTTAATCTGTATCATATATTTGTATTCTTCAATCGCGACTTCAAATTGCTTGTTTATTTTTGTGATGATGTGTGTTCTGAATATATGATATGGATCATATGTTCATATGAAGATTCATACAATAATTTCATAGTTTGACCTAAAATATATGATAGGGATTAACCTAAAACGAATGATGATGATGATGATGTATTTCTAAATTGGGTGTTGTGTTTGATAGGTTTGAGGGTAACAATTTGATTATGATGCATTGTTTGTTTGGAAAAATGGGTGATACACGCTATATGTTCGATGAAATGCTTAGGCATTGTGTTGTGTCGTCAACTCTTTTGTATTCTAAGTATCCAAAAATTGGGGATGTTGAGGTGTAATATTGGTTTTTGATGAAGCATCGATTAAGGATACGATGAGTTTAGGATGTTATGATTTCTAGGTATCAATTGGCTTTTTCAAATTACTAGTTACTTTGGGTTGTTTTTTTGTACCATTTGATGATTGATCATATTTTTTGGTAGTTAAACTATTTTCATTTATATGCTTAGTCCAAGATTGAAGTTTAAGTAACAATCCAACATTTAAGTTTGAGTATTGTTTGCCATAGTGAAGTGCTAATGCTGACAAACCAAATCAGTTTGAGCATTCAACAATTCTCCATCTATTATCTAACTCACTCAGTTATAAATTTTATTTATGATAGGGTGGTGCAAGCTTACTAGGAATGTTTGATACAACAAAGGATGTGGCATGTGTTTACTACGATGCGCCAAGGCGACTAAGAGGGTAAAAAACCAGCAGCAAGTTAAGACATCGTTGATGTTCCCATTGTATACATCACTAACAACAGAAGAAAAAAAAAGTCTAGTTGTTATAGAGTCTGTTTTAGTTAGAGGGTAGTTAGGCAGTTAGTAGTTAGTTGCTTGTATCCTCTTCTTGTATATATACACACACAAAGGATGACTAGTATTGTATTCGGTGAGTTTGTTATGAAAATGGATTAAGAGCTCATACCATTTGTTTTTGGATTACACATTTACAGACGATCTACACATGTGTAAATTAGTCAATGTATTTTATTTATATTTTATCTATGTTAAGTTGTATCACACATGTTTAAGTTCGTCTTTTACACATATGTAAATTGCTGACTGTCACTAATTTGTTCCTATATTACAATATAGCTCGCCGTTTGAGTGGTTCGGGGGAGAAAGCGAAGGTTAAAGGCAAGAAGAAAAAAGGAACTGCAAATTATGTGGCAAAATTGCCTACCATGATTCTCGAAAGTGTCCTACAAAAAAAAATTGATGAAGGTAGTCCTTGTGATGAAGAGAGTTTTAGGGATCAAAATAGCAAAGAAGATGAAGATGTTGATATTGAATGAAGCTTTGTTTTTATGTATCTAGTTTTATTTTTGAATAAGGTGTTCATATGCTAGGAGTTTATACATATAACATTTTGTTCGAATTTATAATTTTATTAATGTTTTAATTTACAGTTATTACACGTTATTATTTCAATGTTCTAGTATTATGTGATGGGGTTTGTTTTTCTTTTTTGTTAAATTGTTTATTTTACACATGTGTAAGTGTCTCTATTACACATGTGTCATTTGCCTTCGGTCCTTGTTTCTGAATTAATATTTTCCGTCTTATCTACACATGTGTAAGTGTCTAGTGTAGTTCAATTGTATGTTTTTGCACATGTGTAAACTGTTTGCAGTCACATATTTGTTTCTGGACTAAACTTTGAAAGTGATTTACACATGATTAAATTACCTTCTGTCTTTATTTGTTTCTGAAATCTGAATTATACTTTTCTAGTTGATATACACATGTGTAAGTGTCTAGTTTCATTCAATTGTATGTTTACACATGTGCAAGCGCCTGTTTTACACATGTGTAAATTGCTTGGCGTCAGATACTTGTTGTTGGATTAAACGTTGAAGTTGTTTTACACGTGTGTAAATTGTTCACTGTCTTTTGGTCCTAGTTTTCCTGTGTGCGGTTGTTTTGCACATATGTAAATTGCCCATTGTCACACATTTGTTGTTTCTGGATTTAACGTTGAAGTTGTTTCACATATGTGTAAATTGCCCATGGTCACACATTTGTATATGTATTAAACTTTGAAAATATTTACACATTTGTAAATTGCCTTCTGTCCCTTTTTGTTTCTGAATTACACTCCAGTTGGTTTGCACATTTGAAAGTCTTGTTTTGTTCAATTGTATGTTATTACAGACAATTACAGTAATGTTGATCTTTTTTTACGTTCCTGTTTTACACAAGTCTAAATTTTAAACAATGCAACCAAACTTAACGGCATTCTCAATGAACCCAAACTTTCCAGACATTGCAACCAACACATTACCAACATAAACATCCATATATCATATATCAATAGTTATAATCTATTATTAAATGTAAATAAAAGTTACAATCCATTTTAGCGATTTACATGGTAACATAAAAAGTAGTCATTACTCAAAATATCAACTACTCTAGCTTTTCATTTTGTTCTTTCTCCAACTATAATTGTTCTTTCTCAAAATGCAATGCTTTCTGGACCACACTTTCTCGATGAATATTTGCTTTTGAAAGCATAATCTTCACGACATATTTATCTCTTAGCAAGTTTAGTTGTTCTTTCTGTTTATTGATTTTCTCGTTTATAAAACCACATTCCCAATTCTTCAAACAACTTTCCTTATATGCTTCCATGTGCCTCATCAACAACACACCACAATCAACATTGTTTTTCTTTGTTGCCCAAGATAAGTTTAGCTTTATTGGTTTCACCGCTTCCAACTCTTCCCATTTTGCATTACCAACCGATTTCCTGTAGACTATAAACATGTGTTTATGTTTCAATAAAGAGCAAAACAATTTTTCTAGATATTTCATGTGTCATTTTGTTTCAAGACTTACCACTTTCAGCATCGTTTTTGTTTCAATAAATGCGTGGACATCAAGTGAAACATCTTCAAAATTTCAAAACCAATAAGTCATTTGTTTTATTGCTATTTTAAACAAATAAACCTATTGATTTACACGTGTGTAAATAGCTTACTTACACATGTTTACACTCCCCCTTTACACTATTCTCTAAAAAGAACTTCTTGCTCTTATCCTTGCTATTCTCTGACTTTTATGACTGCAAATATAGGGTTTTAATACAAGATATATATATTAAGCTTACAAGATATATCTGGATAAATTCTAATACAGACTTAGATATTTCATCAAACACCTCGTCTGTAACTACTTAAACAAAAATAATCCAACAAAATCAACCCAATCATCAATCAGACCTTAAACCTTTCATCAAACAACTCCTCATATGCAAGTATTCAAACATAAGTTATTCAAAAAACACAACAAATACTTAGACCTTTAATCAGGCATCTTATTTGCAACTACTCAAACAAAAGTAACCAACAAAATGAACAGGACACAACACTTAGACATTTCATCAAACACCTTATGTGCATCTACCAAATCCCAGTACATTCTATGAGTAAACACGAACGAAGAAATCTATACCATTTACACAGAACGAACAAATCTGTATAGTATATAAACACGACCATTAACATACTCAATATGCATAAAACGACTAACTTAAAGTTAACGAGAAAAAAACAAAACTGTTACCTGGGTGAATCGTTGAAGTAGCAATTACAGGATACAATTAATACAATTGATTATTGGTCGAGTTGTGTTGAATAGGGTTTGGAAGCACTGTGTTTGAAGATTCTTCTTGACAAACGATCAATGGAGATTAGGGTTTTTTTTAGGATGAAGATCACGTACAGAAAGGAGTATGAAGGAGGGTTTTCTCATTTGAAAATTTGACAATTTTGCCCAAACAAAAATATTTAGGTGATAAAAAATGTGATAATTAAACGTTGGAAAAAAAATTAAACAATAACGTTTAGTCTATGCGGTGTACAGACGGGGCACCACCCCGTCCCACCTTTTTTCACCATCCCACCTTCTCTACACCGCCCCCTCCCCCCGTCCCCGTCTGCCCCATAACGCCCGGGACGAACCAATCGCTGATTTTCTTCATTTTTTTTGTTTGAATTCGAACGTTACATAATGGCTCCAACTTCAAACAATAATTTAAAAAAAAAACATTTTTTATAAATACAAATCAACCAAAAAAAACTAAAATCATCTCATCCTTATACCAAAGTCCTCTCTACTTTCTTATAAACACACTCATATTTTCTTAAAAAAAAAATACCAAACAATGTCATATCTACCATTGGTTGATTCATCTAGTTTGTCTAGCGAAGAAACCCAGATTTTTATAACGCAGTTTGGGAAGCGGCACAATTAATTGTGGCGGTGGAAGACAAAGAAGTGAGCTCGCAATCACGAACTAGGCAAGCGGCCATAAGCAGAGACCGGGACGGTAAGCGTATATTTTTTGTTTGAATATATATAACAACTATTTTTTAGAATTTATATCACAAATACATTTTATAATTTTTATCATCACAATAGTTATATTTATTTACAACATACGTGTAGGTGTACACGAGCAATTAGTAGCAAATTACTTTGCCGATCAACCGGCGTATACGGATGGGATGTTTAGGCGCCGGATCCAAATGAGCCGTCGTTAGTTCGTACGTATTGCCGATAATTTGGCCAGTTGTGACCCGTATTTTACATTACGGTACGATGCTAGAGGCAAATGAGGGTTCACAACTTTACAAAAATGCACAGCAGCATTGCGCCAACTAGCTTATGGGACATCAGCCGACTCTTGGGATGAGTATTTACAGATGTCCGAAAGAACGTCATGTGACTGCTTGTACAAGTTTTGCAAACGTGTTGTCAAGATCTACAACAAAAAATATTTGCGAAAACCAAACTCCAATGAAGTCCAGAAATGGTATGAGTTCCACCACGAAAGGCATGGTTTCCCATGGATGCTCGGAAGCATCGATTGCATGCATTGGCCGTGGGCGAATTGCCCTAATGCATGGTGCGCCCAGTTTTTATCAAGGCGATCACGTGTAACACCCAGAAAATTTTTTGGAATTTTCTCTCACTTGACACTCACTTGACACTAACTTTACTGGTTACTTACTGAATTTCGGGACGAAATTCTTTTCAACTTGGGGATGATGTGATACCCCGCAATTTCAGGTTCTCACTTTAACTAAACTCTGGTAACATTCTATACATTCTAGTTAACTAGGGTTAGCTACATAAGTTACACATTGCACAGTTATAGGTTAATAACTGCATGAAGTGGTAATTTGAGGAATTACCAAACTATTTACATGAGTAGTGAACCCCAGACGTTGGTGAATTGTTAAACAAGAAGATTGTGAATTAATTGTTTGAGATTAATTGCAATTACATGCTTCTATGAATCTCTGTGAAACGATGTGCAAACTGTATGTGATTACGTGAACTTAAACCGAAAATGTTAATAAAAATCATAACAGGTGGACCATTAGGATGGTTGGGGTCTTAACGCATGGGGTTACACTTTTTATGGGCCAAAATAGCGAAAACATCGAAGTAAACATGCAGTACAACGAAGCAGGCCACCCGGAGTGGGCCTGGGAGCTGTGAGCGGCCGCTCACAGCCTCCGAGCGGGCGCTCACGGGTGTCTGACGAACCCTAACCGCGTTAATCCACTATTTAAACACTCTTAAGCCTCATACAACCCCTAAACTCAAACCTTAATCGCCCCTACTGCCCTATTTACGAAATATTAACCCCTAAACACCTGCTAAGGCGCAAGAACATCGATCGGGAAGCTTCAAGAGCATTCGGTTGATTGTTTTGAAGAGCTTGCGGTATAATCTTCAATCCCTTGTGTTTTAATCTTCTTTAATATGTTATAAAACCTTATAACTAAGTTTGTCCAGGTCTGAAACCTTTTCATAAAGATTAAAACTTGAAGTTTATAAAGATTGAATGGGTTAAACATAATCTTGTGTGATTAGAAATTGATTGGTTGCATGTTGCGCATGTTTGTGATGCTTTGATCTTTAGGGTTATGATTTCATATGTGTTATGATAGGTTCAGATCATGTTAGGTCTTATGAATGTTTTATGATGATTTTTGATTGTTGTTGATCGATTACACGCACACGTGAGTCGTTTAAATAAGAGTTTATACATGATTAAAATCTGGACATAATGTTTGGGTCAACTTGTATGGTCTGTTACGTGACTTGCAATATGGAACATGATGATTTCTTTGCATGGTTGTATTATACCTGGTCTTAGCTTTTCATAATGGGCAAAACCATCTGATTTGGATGTCGTTTGAGTAGTTTTTGGAATTTTAATTGAATAAAGGTCAAATCAGATTTTCGGACTAGTAAAATGAGTCAACTTTAAACGATCATAACTTGAGTTCTAGAAAGAGTTAGGTTATGAAATTTGGACAGTAGATTAACATTGGAATCACTCGGCTTTTCCAAGTGGATTCATCCCGTTTGGATGAATATACAATTTTTGGGAATTTTCTACTAAACTGACCTGTTGTGGAAATTTTCTGGACATAGCTGTGTTGTACGAATTTTAATATTTTTTGTGTTTGGTTTTAAGACAAAACAAAAATATGGTTTACCAACTGAATCCCAATGAATACTCAGTAAAAATTTGGGACTTTAATTCATTCGTTAAGTATTTTAAATAATTCATTTTTCATAGCGCACAATCTGCCCTAAAAACGCAGATTGTGTACGGGATCTTTATGTGACTATTTGGAGTCTTATATGGTATGTATTTGACATGAACTTGTATGGACACTGGTATGAGATGTATATGAAGTGTATGACTGATGTTAATCATAACGTTCACCAACGGGTTCGTAGGGTCTAATTGTGCATATAGAAACACTAGGTGTCACTTACACGATTTTGAACATTTAAACGTCTTGGACAAACGGGTTATACCGTGTATTGATTATGCACATATACTCACTTAGTGACACTTGTAATAGGGAGTCGGTAGCACCCTATTGTTTTGGAGTTTGGATAATTTTGCTTGCAACCTAAGGTGAGTTTCACTATTCTTTTCTCGAAAGCATGCGTCTCGGGGAGACAACTTACTTAACTTTCCTAGTCCAGATTTGGGACTACTGTTTTATCCCGGGTTATGGGATGGGTTGATTCCTGGGAGGAATCGGGTTTTGCTAGTTTCACACTCCGTGTCCTTGATGAACTAAACTGCATACTATCACGGAAGTCCTTCACTATTTACCGAATGAGTTGCCGGGTGGCAAGCGGGTTACTAGTTGATAGCGCTATTAGGTTTAACAAACCTCACACCGTGCTGGGATCTGGGCGTGAACTACGACCTTAGACTGTATCATTGTTGATAGGCAATGATGGGAGGCAAAAAACAACTCGCGGGGCGAGTGCATCGTTTGAATAGCAATTCGGTATATCATTGTTTAGTTATCTTGAATGGGTTAGCTACCCTTGGCATACGCTGAACTAGTGGTTCTTGGTTTGTTTATTGATTACTACTTTCGGGTTTGGAAAACCTAACTGTTGATCTTGGTTTGGGAAACCTACACTTTTACTTACTCACCTACTTTATTTTGTGAACTCACCAACTTTATGTTGACACACGATAGCATGCTTTTGCAGGTCTCTAGGTTCGGAGCACGATAGGACATGCATGATTGTGTCATGGGTTGTGAACATTATTTAACTTATACTTTGCTTTACGTTCAATGGTGTTATTTTGGGCACGTTGTTTTGCGCATGAACTTAAACGATTATGTCTGATTTACGCTTCCGCAACTTATCTAAACTTTTTGGTTAAATGTTAAAACTATATTTTTGAAAACGAGCTAAATGGTTTGGGCATTTAGAGTCGTTCATATGACTTATGGCTATGGGGATCCTGGTATGTCACGCTCCTCGCGATATAAACTCCACAGTGGAATTTGAGGGTGTGACATCACGGCCATCCAACAATAATCTTAGAGGCTGCTGCGTCACAAGACTTATGGATTTGGCATGCATTTTTTGGTGTTCCCGGATCGAATAACGGCATTAATGTCATTAATCAATCATTGGTTTTTTAGGATGTTAGAAAAGGAACCGGTCCGGATACAAAATTTACAGTTTCGAGGGTTGAGTACAAGGACAGGTATTATCTTGCTGATTTAATATACCCACCTACTCTACACTCGTTAAAATTGTTAAGCACCCTCCCGACGAAAAAAAGAAAGAAATTTGCTAAGTATCAAGAAGCGGCGCGAAAGGATATTGAACGAACATTTGGGGTTCTACAAGCATGATGGCACATCATCGCAAACCCGGCACGTGCTTTCACACCAAAAAAACTACGTTATTGTATGTATGCTTGTATCTTGCTGCATAACATGATCATCGAAGATGAAGACCTAGCTATTTGTGAGTACGATGAAAACGCGGTGGAGGAGAATACTATTCCGGATGGCCTAGAGCAGCAAGAGTTAAACGAATTCTCGTTACGTAACGAACACATCCATCATCATCTTCAAGCCGACTTGATTGAATATATTTGGAACAACGGACACGACAACTAGTATTTACTTTCGAAAGATTTGTAATTTTAGGATGGTTTGTAATTTTTAGGATGGAATGTAATTTTTTTTTATTTTAGGATGCTTTGTAATTTTTTTTATAAAATTTAATATTTATTTGAACATTATTTTGTTTATTTGTTATTTTTATAAAACTAATTAAAATTAATATTTAGAAAAAAAAACAATAATAATAAATGTTTGAGACATGGAGTGTTGGTGTCTCCACATCCCACTCATGTCTCAAGTAACAGGAGACATCAACATGTTGAGGTGGCATCCTAGTTGGCATGGAGACATCACATTTTTGGTGTCTTCACACCCACTTGCCTTATTAAGAACCTTGTATTACTTGCTAGCATTTAAAGATGAATTGCATTTATTAAGATGTGTTTATAGAGTATGGTGTAATAGAGTAGAGTGTAAATAGCACACCCTATTAGATTTATGGTCCATAATCATTGACCTAAAGTTTAAAGTCCTAGATTCAATACTAGGTGCTTCGGATAAGCATAATTTTGAAGACCAACATTATAAATAATATTAACACCCATAACATTGAATAGTACCACAGTAATGACTTTTGTCTTTTTCGGAATTTTTTTATAGTTCAAACACTTTTTTAATTATATATATATATATATATATATATATATATATGGTTTTATAATAAATCACAAATGGCTTGGTGGTGGAGTGGTTTGTGGTGTATTAGTGTTATTTTAGGTCTCAGGTTCGAATCTTGGGATTTTCGGGATTTTTTTTATTTTTACAAACACTTATTTATTTATTAATAAATAAATACATATGATTCCATAATGATTAACAAAATGGCTTGGTGGTGGAGTGGTTTGTGGTGCATTGGTGTGCTTTGAGGTCTCATGTTCGAAACTGGTTTGAAACATTGTTTTTTTTTTTTTACAAACACTTATTTATTAATAAATATATATGATTTCATAATAAGTCACAACATGGTTTGGTGGTGGAGTGGTTTGTGGTGTATTTGTATGGTTTGAGGTTTGAGGTCTCAGGTTCAAAACAAGGGAATGACAAGTTTTTTTTAAAGGTCTAAACACTTTTTTAGTAACAATTATATATGATTTTATAATAAATAACAACATGGCTTACATGAGAAGGGCAAGGGGCGACTTCTTTTTTTCCCATTCACAACATAGCTTTTTAGTATGTTGGATAAAACAAAATTGTAAGACGCGCAAAGAATCACACTAGTTATTATTATAGTGTATGTTTTTTAGGCTCAAACGTTTCAAGTCCAACTATACAACCGAAAACGATCCAAAACAAAATCCACAAGGGTCTCTAGAAAGGAAAAAAAAAAGAAACAACAATTTGGTTTTGATTTGGTTAGAGCATAAAATCAAACTAGCCGATTTAATTTTATTTAAGCCATCGTCATTTTCAATAGCTTATAAAACACCCACACATTTGTGTATGGTACGTCCATTGTTGTATATACCTTGTCGCAAAGGTCACTAACCTATGTAAGGTTAGTTATACATGCTCATACTACCTGAGGAAACTACACACACATCATAACTCTATATTTCAAAAAGTGAAAAGACAAACAACGAATGGTGAACCGCGGATTCTAGTTTTTCAAACCGTGAACTAAACCATTAGACCTAATTATTCATACCGTAAACAGACAAACCCACTTGTATAAATGTCGGTTATAGCTACCTTATGTTCAACCCTTCAAAACCTATGAAAACGTATACATACTCATAGCATTCACATTAGTTGCTCTATCTCCATCTCTATAATTACACTAAAAATAAGTGACCTTTCTCTCTCATTTTTTATTTAATAATACTTTTTTTTTTTTTGAACGGCAAATTTCTACACCCTATGAGACTTGAACCCATGACCTCCCCCTTAGGTGTTCCTAGAAGCTTTGCTTCTACCATTGGGCCACCAACCCCAATTTTATTTATTTAATAATACTTATTCTATATTTTTATTATTGTCTTTTCTCTCTACTCTACTCACAATCACTTTTAAAAATATTAAAAAAATTATGGAGGATAAACAGTGTCTCCTCCAAATATTCTCTCTCCTCTACTTACAACCACTTATACCCACTCTATATAATATAAAGATCATACTTACACCATTATAAAGGAGCTAATATGAATGCTCTTACAGTTTGAAAAAAAAAAGTAAACACGCTTCATAACTCCATATTCTAAAATTAAAATATAACAAACGAATAATAAATAGTAAATTGCCGGTTCCGAGTTCCAAACCATGAACCAAACATTTAAACTCAGTTTGGCCGTAAACCATGTAACACACCATATAAAGGGAAAATCACCAAAATGGCCTGTTGACCGAGTGATTTACCAAAATGGCCCCCTCCTGTCTCTTTGGAGAGACGGGTCACGGCTCCCAACGAGCCTTAACCGTCTCCGGATAGCCTTTAGTTTACATCCAATAAAAAACCAACACGTGGCCAAGGACTGTGTGGCGTCTCGGGAGACGGGTCACAACCGTTAAGACGGCTCCCGTGGGTCCTTGAGACGTCTCACTGAGGGCTCGGCTCCAATTCGGCTTATGAATAAATCACCACAGCCGACCCACCGAAGACGTCTCCGGAGACGGTTCACATTTCCCCAGACCTGCAAAAGACGTCTCCGGTGGAGACGGTTCACATTTCTCCAGTCGTCTACCGAGACGGCTTGGGTTCCCGTCCCGAGACGTCTCGGGTCTCTTCGTCTCCGGTGAGTCTCGAGACTTGTCAGACGGTTTAGTTGTCCACCTCACCCCTATATATACCATTCTCCGTCCCATTCTCCGTCTAGGGCTGTTCATGAGTCGAGCCGAACCGAGCAGAGCGGCTCATTTACAATCGAGCCGATTACTGAGCGAGCATTCTTCGAGCGTAAATTTTTCCGAGCAAGCGCCGAGCGAACAACGAGCGGAAAGTAACTCGGACAACCATAAAATTATGATGTTTCCTTCAATGTTTTCGTTGTCGGGGTGACACCTAAGGTCAAATTTTCCGTTGTTAACCCTAATATTGAGGTTCGAGTGTCCGAAAATGAGGCTTATGTTGAGGTAGTGAGGTGATGAGCATACTGTAGATAACAAGTTTCGCATTGTGACATACGGCAATATTAAGCGATGTTTAGCAATGGGCGGCTAATAACATAATGAAGTCAATACTGTTACTTCATGACTTTAGGTTTATTATTAAACTTAGTGTTAAATTTATATTGGATTAAGCGGGCTAGTTATAT
This sequence comes from Ambrosia artemisiifolia, assembly GCA_032199755.1. Lineage (NCBI taxonomy): Eukaryota > Viridiplantae > Streptophyta > Magnoliopsida > Asterales > Asteraceae > Ambrosia > Ambrosia artemisiifolia. The sequence goes on from CM063521.1 coordinate 31,693,492, forward strand.
TTTACCAGCTTGCTTATCGTGGGCCAAATATTATATATACAGCTATAAGTATTACTATTATTTGGGTTGTATGTATAATTGTATACATGATAAATAAATAATAATTTATTCGATCCGAACCGAGCCGAGCAGACCTTTGCTCGTGCCTGGCTCGTTTACAAACCGAGCCGAGCCAATCAGCTCATTTACATCCGAGCAGAGGATCGAGCGAGCATCTTTCGAGCATTTTTCGAACGAGCGGCGAGCGATCCACGAGCGACGAACAATTTGAACAGCCCTATCCCCGTCCGACTCTCCACTACCACTACCACCACCGTCTCATTCATTCAAAGGAAAATGGCACCCTAACGATGGACTGAGGAACAAGAAATTGCACTAGTTTCAGCGTGGCAACATGTCGAAGATAGCCCACACCCAACAAACAAGTGGTACCGTATCTTACATGAATACAATCAGTTGGTGGGAGGCTCAGACCGAACCATCGACTCTCTTAGCCGTAAGTGGAACGACTTTAACAAGAAGTGTCAGCTCTTCAACGGGTACCACTATCGGACACTTCGATCGGTACCTTCAGACATGCCCGAAGACGAGACCATCAGATATACGAAAAAACAGTATCAAACCAAGCATCGCAAAGAATTCAAACATGTGTCTGCTTGGCAAATGATGAGGGACCGTCTTAACGCGTAGCTTATTTAACTTTTGTAATAATTTATGGGTAACCCTAATTTATGTATTTATTTTATGTTTTTATTAATCCAATGAATGTTATGTTTATTTTATGTTTTTTAGGGATTGTTGTTCCTTTATATTATATGCTTTGATTTTTTCAATTTGGCCAAATATTACAAATATTACAACAATCTTGATTTTCAAAACACGACAAAATATTACAAAAACTATACTATTGCACCAACATAAACAAACTCGTTGCACACGTCGTCCACCGAGACGTATCCGTTGCAGTAGGGGACGCCGACGAGTTCCAGCGACGGACGTAGGGTTGGTAGAGAAAAATAATTTCCCAAATTTACTTGCTTTGAACCATTTGCTTGAATGACGTATGTGCTCTTCATAGACAAAGAACCGAACTTGCCAATAATGAAGACCACCACATCATCGAGGCAATCTACACGGGTTAACCCACGGTCAGATGCAACAACGATCCAAGTAGTTGTACGCAGATGTAACAACGATCCAAGTATAATCGGACAATATTTTCGTAAGCCAGTAGGCTTCGGTTGGAAAAGTGGAGGTCGATTTAAAAACGTCATGGATTGGAAAGCTCAAAGGTTTGATAAAGGTTTAGTATACATGATAGAGAGGGGTACAAATTTTGTGAAGTAAAGTGGGGTATTTATATACATTGGTGACGTCTCACGGTTTCCCGAGACGACTTTGAGTCATCTCACGGTTCCCGAGACGACTCTTGACTTTCACGGTTCCCGTGACGACTATTGACTATCACGGTTCCTGAGACGGCCTTGGAAACCGTCGCTTTATTTAATTTCACCTTCTTACCGTCAAATTTTTTGAATATAAATAGAAGACACCGTGGTTAAAAACCACACAAACGGTAAAAACAAAAACAAACACCCACCAAGCCAAAATATGAACCCGTGGACCGAAGAGGAAGAGATGACACTTGTGGTTTGCCACAAGGATGCCTCAAATGACCCGGTGATTCAACAACTTCCGTGTGCTGAAGGGTCGGCCTTCCCCCCGGGGGGGTTTTGGGCTCGCGTGTTTAGCGACTTCATCGAACACGTTGGCACCAACACCACCAAAACCCTCCGAGACCTCCAGTGAGTGGGCCGATCTCAATATCAAGTGTGAGAGGTGGACCACCCTATACGAGCAAATGGTGAGGGACGATCCGGAGCTTGATGAGGAGTTGGCTATCGAATTCACCCACTATGAGTATGGGGTTCGATATGGCAACGATTTCGACCATGTCGAGGCATGACGATTGTTGCGCCAACTTTAAGTTTTTTTTTCTTTGTTTTTAATGTATTTTTTTATGTTTTATTTTATTATGTTTAATATTTATGTTTTAATTTTATGTTTCATTAAAATGTTTTTATTTATGTTTTATATTTACTTTTAGAGTTGAAAACAAAGAAAATAATTAATAAAATTATAAAATAAACGGTAATAAAGGGTAAAAATAAAACAACACTAAGGGGCCGTTTGGCAACATCTGAATGGGTAAGTGCTGACCCAGTAAGAGGTCTGAATGGTTAAGCGGTTCTGAATGATTAAATGCTGAATCATAAAGTGGTATTTGGTTAGACATCTGAATAGTTAATTAAAAAATCCTTATTACCCACCCCACCCCACCCCACCCTTCTCTTTAATCCACACAAACACATTCACAGATCTCGTCTCCTACATTCTTCATTCTCTTGTTTTTTTTTTCTTTATTCTTCATTCTTTTCTTTCTTTCTTTCTTTCTTTCTTTCTTTCTATTTAACTCACACACAAACACATTCACCCAGATCGTCTCCTTCACCCTACCCTTTTCTTTCTTTTTCTTACACACACTTGGGTGGCGGCGGTTGAAGGTCGAAGGAGGAGAGGAGAGGAGGAAGGGTGGGGGCGGCTGGTGGTCGGAGCTGAAGGAGAGGGGAGGAGGTAGGGTGGTGACGAAGCGAGGCGGCAACAACGACACACAAGATCAGTCAGACTCGTTCCCAAGTCTGACCCGGAAAGAGGCGTGGTCAGACCTCAACTTCCAGTCAGACGTCACAGCCAAACACTCGGACTCGCCCAGCCTCTGATCGAATCAGATGTTCACGTCTGACTGAGCCCGGTCAGACACAAACAAATAGCCCCTAAACCTTTATCAAAACTTTTGTAAAAAAACAAAATATATGGGTATGTCAAAACCAAAATATATGAGACGGTTCAGGAAGCCTTGGAGACGGCTCAAGCCTAGCCGAAGACGGCTTGAGCTCGGCAGTCAGTGAGACGTCTCAAGGGGCCCACGGGAGACGACTTGGCGGCTCTGACACGTCTCTGGAGACGCCTGACAGTCCTCGGGATCGGAGACGTCACGTGTTGGTTTTCTATTGGTTGTAAACTAAAGGCTCTCCAGAGACGGTTCAGGCTCGTTGGGAGCCGTGACCCGTCTCTCCAAAGAGACGGGAGGGGGCCATTTTGGTAAATCACTCGGTCAACAGGCCATTTTAGTGATTTTCCCCCATATAAATCCTATAGGAGCTTCAATTTAAAGGCTTTGTTCCTTTTAACGGCTTATAAACATTAAACACCTTTACATTGTGTATGGTATGCCCATGGTTATCTATGCCCTATGTTCAACCGTTCAAAACCAATGGAAGCTTATACAACCTCCTACAGCTTGAGAAAACCAACCACGCTATTGCATAGTCAACACAGTTGATAACAGAAAAGTCAAACCAACTACTAACAGCAACAAACTAAACTGGTCTACTTGCAGTAACTTGCATTCCAACATAATTCTCCCAAAAAAGATCTAGCAAAGTGTTTTAACACAATAATTATTCTAAATAAACAATAAGCTAATATTATTCAACCGTGAACATTATCAACACTTGAGGACCACATTCTATATCTTGTATAACGTGTCATATTGCACAAACCCTAAATCCTTATTACAGTTCAATGAGCAAAATTACAGGCCTGAACAAATTCCATATCATAGTCCACATATTTTGTCCAAAGTGGCCGAAATTGGTTCATTGCAATGTCGAGCCATGGTTTCATGTTTCCATTAAAATGCACAACTGCAGCGTTACGGATCTCTTCCATACTTATACTTGGGTTATACCCGAGACCCAAAACATGCCAAGATTTATCCAACGGCTTAGTGGTGGAGTAAAAAGTGATCAAACCCGGGGGGAGTGTTCCCAATTTCCACAAAGTTCGGTTTTCATTCTGTAAAATAAATCCCAATCCTTAATCATCCAACTTGGTCGGTACAAACACTTGGTAATACAAAAATATATGTTACAATGACACCTATAAGAAAGTTGGATATCACAATTTAACACGAGCATTACCCTTCATCTAATAATTTATGAATGTTACCAACAAGCTTTGTGTCCAAACCTACGCAATAGCTTTTGTGTACAAAACTTGAGATGATAAGGATAAGACAGACATCAAAAGCTTAAAATAACTTTTCCCTATCAATGTTTGTTTAAGTAATCATTAGACAAGATTAGCTGAAAACTTGAATTAAGGTTATTCTAATAACTTAACAATAATAATTTTAACTATCATAGTTATTATTGAGCCAATGATCTCCAGCCTAGCTGGTTTGAGGTGGGAAGGTTTACCTCCTTGGAGGGTTCCTGCCCGGGTTTGGTCTCAGGTTCGATTCCCACGTTCCACCAAAAAAATAACCATTGGGTTTGAAAGGAGAAACCCGTGTGGTTCATATGGGATTCGATCCTGGGCAGTGGTCGCTTTGCAACACGGGATTTACCGCTGAAACACTACTTTCCAAAAAAAAAAAAAAAAAGTTATTATTGAAATTTTGGTTAATTTAAGTGACCCAACCCCCACAATATAAAATTTTCTCGTATACACACCTAGACTGAAACATGGTGACACAGATAAAAGAAACTGTAAATCATCCAAAAGAAGTGTAAAGACATGTATTAAGCTTACCAGATTTTGCCAATAGTGGTATTCTTCGGTGCATTTCTCTCTCCTCCAAGCATCCAAATCAAAGAAGTTCATCCCATAAGCCCAAGCACACGCCTTGGGATTAAATTTCTCCTTGATCAAAGGATGGGAGAAATTCATGTACTGTGAATACCTATGAAACGACCCAAAACATGTCTCAACAGCTCCATTCACCTTCCCATCCATATCTATCTTCCAAAGCCCGGTCAAATCCTTTTGAACAATAATATCATCGTCCAAAAACAAGATTCTGTGCAAAGTGGGGTACATCTCCGGTAGGTAGAATCTCAAATGATTCAATATCGAAAGATACTTTGGGTTCCTGAATTTCATATTGGTTGTGTCTTTTGTCGCATTCTCAAGCTTGTTTTCAAAGTAAAACCTCTGCAAATTTGTGGATTCGAGCTGTTTCAACACAGGAACATACGATGAATTTAAGAACTTATAATCCTCCACTGCTTTAATCTCAATATGTGCACCATTGTACTCTTTCATCTTGAACATAACCTGCATCGCTCCAAGATTCATCTTATCCGTCACCACATGAAACACATGCTTCCACGGCTCTTTCGTATTCTTAACAGCCGAATTCACTACAACCGACGCAGCAACAACATTATCCGAAAATATCGCATAATGATAAAGCTTCGGATCATCAAACTCCGCCGGCCGCGCCTTCCCTTCATCCGTATACTTCTCTGGATGTGCAATCCGTTCCTCCATCAACTTCATCGCCACACAATGCAAACTCTTCGGTATCGACTTGGCAGCAATCAAGCTCGAAAACGCCCCTTGCTTCTTTGCCTTTGTCAACTGTTCATTAACGGAAAAAATCGTATCCTTCAGCTTCTGTATCTTAAGCTGATTATCAAACGATTCCTTCGCTTCCGCAATCACTTGTCTAGTCACTTTTATCCTCTCCTTCACCTCCATCTCAAACTTCCGTAGCGTCGTTTCATCAATCGACTCCGAATCAGACTCAAACAATGCTTTATAACCAGGTTTCGACAACAGATCCGTATAACTACGCGATAAATCAGCGAAAACTCTAACGAGCTTAGAGTTTTCGAGCTTTAGCTTACGCGCATAGGCGGCGTAAGCTAAAGCAAGTGATCTGTGATCATCTGCTTGTTTTCTAATCTGGTCAAATCTAGGTTTTAATGGATCTGATTTCAATGCGAGTACGGACCTCCTAAATGTTCCAATTCCATCAGATCCAATAGCAGAACCCTAAGTTTAAATAATATTAATCAGTTTTAAATAAAGTTGTAATAATGAAACAAACAAAAAAACAAAAATGATGTAATTTATTATGTAATTAGGGAAGGATAAGAGAGAGAGAGAAAGGAAAAAGACTTACAGTGGGGAGAGTGGATGAAACGACGTCGGATGATGATGAGGAGGAGGAGATGTATAAGACGGTTAAAAGGAGAAGGGTAACCGTGGATGTGAGAAGTTTGGATGAGCAGGAAGAGCGGTTATTATGGGCGGCGAGTGAGGGGCGATGGCGCGTGGAGAGGGACATTGGTGTGTGTGTGTGTGTTACTCTAGAGATGTGAATTGATGAGTATATATATGTGTGTGTGGTTTCAGTTTTTTAGTAGAGGGAGCATGGTAGTGGAGAATGGCTGGCTTGTGGCTGTATGATGGTGACGGTGGGGCTGGAAGAAGAGGGGAAAGTGGGTCCCGCTTGGTTTCATACACGATTTCAGATCCGTGTTTTCGTTCATACGGCGTCGTTTACCAGTCGTCTTTTGCGCACAGATTATCGATCATTTATGAAACTAACTTTTGAGAAAGTATATGGTATAAAGCCCCTTAAAATAAGAAGCATAAGAATCCACCAGAGATTGACACATGTCAATCTAACCTAACCACACCTAACCACAGTTAAACACAATAAATCCTATTTTCCCTGTTCAAATCTTAACCATTCTCATTTTAAAACATACCAATCTAGATCTGACAACCACGACCACCACCACCAACACCACCACCACCACCACGACCACCACCACCAACACCACCACCACGACCACCACCACCACCACCACGACCACCATCTTCCTGTACCTTCACAAAAGTTTATAAACGTCTCTGTTTTTACTTCACAAAAGCCGATCGAGATCTAACCACCACCACCATCACCACCACCACCACCACCACCATCACCACCACCACCACCACCACCATCACCACCACCACCACCACCACCACCAAACCTGCAGTAACAGCACCACCAAGGGAATGAATAATACTTGGTTTTTGAACAACCACATCTATTCCAGATCTGCAACATCAAGCAACGATCTACAAATTTTGATGCAAACTTACCTATTCCAGATCTGCAACATCAAGCAACCATCTACAAAAACAGAGCATGAGAGTTTGTTTGTGATGAAGGTTTCTAAGGTGCGTTTGATTATAAGGTAAAGGTGCGTTTGTTTTTTTTTTTTTTTTGGATTTTGATGAGTGCGTCTAAAATTTTCAATGAGTGCTTTTAAAATTTTTAATGAGTGCGTTTAAAATTTTTGTACAGTGCGTCTGAAAATTTTAATGAGTGCGTCTGATATTTTTTGATGAGTGCGTCTGAAATTTTGATGAGTGCGTCTGAATTTTTAATGAGTGCGTCTGAATTTTAATGAGTGCGTTTGAATTTTAATGAGTGCGTCTGAAAATTGATGAGTGCGTCTGTTTTAACCCAGGTATGGTTAGGGTTTTTAATCTGCATCCTTAATTTGAGATTGCTTCTTACGCTTCTTACGTTAAGGTGGCTTTATACGTTATCTCTCCCCCTAACTTTTTACTAGATTCTTTTTTAACGACGACTCTTTTTTTTTCGTTTCGCTATCATACGATTGGAGACTCCCGTTATCTAACATGCTTAAACTAACGGAAAAAAGAAAATTAGGAAACGAAAGTTCTAATATTTAGTAGGTTAAGCTTATTTTTATTTGGTCGTTACATTGTATGTATATACGGGTATAAAAGTGAAAAAAAATAAGTATTTTACATACATGTTTTGATAATGTGCATATATGTATAATCAAAAATTAAAAATATACAAATATGTATAAATGAAAAAAAAAACACTTATAAATATGCATATAAGCCAGAAAAATCTTCTATTTTTTAGTATTAGAAAAATGAATTGTCATGATGGTTCTCACGCTTATCACAATTCTCCATAAACCTGGTGTTCTCTTAGGATCTCTAACCTTGTTATATACAACAATTTTCATTGATAGCTCAACTCACATTAAAGGTGAAGTGAAGATTCGGATTGAAAGTCAGAGGTCTTATGTTTGAATCTAATCTCAATCGGGTTAACGCAGTGAACCTTCGAGCGACGAGTTCTTCCTGAAAATGGTGGGCTTGAGTTACCAAGTATTGTCTGCGATCATAGACGTATGAGATCGTCTGCTACCATTGGTTTACCCTAAGTAGGCAGCCTTTTATTTGTTGGCAGTATACACACACAACAATTTTGGATGCAATAATAGCATTTACTTTGTATTTTTAAGATTTTTTATTTTCTTTCTTTTTCACCCTTTACAAATTTGTTGTAAAGCAATCTTCATTTTAACTTCGTGCTTTTCATTTTTTACAAATGTTTAGTTTTACGAAAAAAAAACATAAACATCACATAAAATTAAAAAAAAACAAAAAACAACAAAATTAAAAGACAACAATTTTCATTTTTTACAAATGTTTAGTTTTACGAATAAATAAATAAACATCGCATAAAATTAAAAAAAAAACAAAAAACAACATAATTAAAAGACAACAAAAAAACATTACTAACTGAAGAAACAAATACCTGAGGGAACTAATCTTCTGAGTAAGACAAGAAACTCTTTCTAGCCTGATTGAACGGGATCTATCTAGCTGCAAAACAGAACACCGTTAGGACTCGTCACAGGATTGGGGGTTTTCCTGTGACCACCCTCCGGCGTGAGAATAAGTATGGCTTTTAAGCACTTATAAAGATTGTGAAGTATTTGTGAATGAATTAATTATGTTGTTGTAAAGCAATCTTCATTTTAACTTCGTGCTTTTCATTTTTTACAAATGTTTAGTTTTACGAAAAAAAAAACATAAACATCACATAAAATTAAAAAAAAACCAAAAAACAACAAAATTAAAACACAACAATTTTCATTTTTTACAAATGTTTAGTTTTACGAAAAAATAAATAAACATCGCATAAAATTAAAAAAAAAACAAAAAACAACACAATTAAAAGACAACAAAAAAACATTACTAACTGAAGAAACAAGTACCTGAGGGAACTAATCTTCTGAGTAAGACAAGAAACTCTTTCTAGCCTGATTGAATGGGATCTATCTAGCTGCAAAACAGAACACCGTTAGGACTCGTCACAGGATTGGGGGTTTTCCTGTGACCACCATCCGGCTTGAGAATAAGTATGGCTTTTAAGCACTTATAAAGATTGTGAAGTATTTGTGAATGAATTAATATGTTTACCTGCGTCCCTATTTATAGTTGAGGATTCCTCCTCTTTTCACGACGCGTAACCGCCTTCATCTTCTTAGTTGTTCCACTTTCCTTGGGGATAATGCATATCTCTTATATTCATAAATTTCGGGTTGGCAGTTGTGCTTTACCCGTTAACTTCTTTCTCGGAATTGATTGTTAATAGTCACGTCCGACTTATTTAACCCAATTGGGCCTTATCCATTGGGCCACATAACGGATTGTAGGTGGGGGTCAGTTTAGTTGAACTGGGCCCTACCTCGTCATGTCCCCTCAGTCTAGTAATGTGAATTAGTGAACACTACTAGACTTTTAGTAAATAAAGGAAAAAGGCCTATAAACGTGTGTGTATATAAGAGAAAATAAAAAGTGTGACTTTGGAAATCTTTATTGGGATTGGTACCGCATGACCTGTGCACGTGCCAAGACATCATTGCAAATGTCCCATCAGCCGTTTCTGAATAGTCCGACTGACAGGGGAAGCGACTGTTGGCGGTTCAATTTCGAATTTCAACCGTTGGTAATTGCCCTTATAAATGTGCCAATTCAAGGTGGGTTTTTCACAATTGTTTTCCAGAAAGATATCTTTCCTTTCCAAAAATTATCAACCCTGAGATGGCCCCCAAAACTGGTTCCACACGCACAGTCATGAGTGTTGCCGAGATTAACTGTATGTGGTCGTTAACGGTACTCAAATCCTTTCTGAGTGACTATAAAATACCATCCGAATGGAATCCTGTACTCCCCGGGAAGGAGGATATTGCCTTTCCGCTAAAGAAAGGGAAACTGACCCTTTACGGTGAATTCTTCACCTTCTCCCATTTTCGTCTACCTGCCACTAAATTTATCTGTGATCTGCTCTCGTATTATGAAATTAACATCTCTCAACTTCATCCGTTAGGGATGATTAAAATTCGCCATTTTGAGTTTTGTGCCCTAGGTCTGGGTATGCCGCCCGGCGTCTTGTCCTGTATAGAAAATTTTCCACATAGTGTGAAGGACAAGGAATGGAGGAAAAAGTTCTTCTATATTGATGACTGGATATTCCCGGAGAATGCACCAATTAGGTATCCCGAGGCCAAGACCAAACTCGCTGATTCGTGTCCTGCTCCGGCGGTGTATGAGAAGGATCCCTTGTATATTGCCTTAACAAACAACCCCACCGAATGTACTCACATACCTGAACGAGCCATGGTGGTCGTTGGTATGAGCCGGCTGTGGGTGGATGATACGGTATTCCCTGAATATCGCCGTGAGGGCCAGGAGAGTTGGCAGTACTTTGACGTGCTAGATCCTGCTGCTGCTCCGTTGCTTGTTGAACATGACCGTCCCCTTGGGGCGACGGAGTTAGACGTCTTAAGCCAGACTGTTGCCAAGCTTTATATTCCAACCGCTGCTGTATCTACCGATATGGCAGGCTCGTCTGCTCAGGGAGGTGATAAAGAGGATCCCATAGATCCGGACCCTCTGAGCGTTGCGCTGCCTTCGGCTGATGCAGTGGGAAAGAAAACCAAGAAGAGGAAAGCGACCACCGTGCTTGGTGTTGAAGAACTGCTTGCCAAGAGGCAGCAACTCAAGGAAGCCAAGGAGAAAACCTTGGGTAAGTTTCCTGGCTCATTCCCCTTTTGCTATTTGTTGCTCCTATAAGCAAAGGCAGTTATGTTTTCCCATTTATGTGCAGGCGAAAGGATCGGTTCCGGGGGCACCCCTGTTAGTGATAGCTTGGCCACGGAGTCTCCTCATGCTGCTGTTAGCCATGCCGCTTCTTCCGAGGGTGTTGTTGAAATCATCCCTGAGGGTGCTGAGGCCAATGTGCCGTCATCTGTGGTGGCGACCCAGGCGTCCACTGTTGCTATGACATCCGTGTCAACCGTCACGTCTCCAGACCCTGCTTTCACTACAGCGGCGAGCCATGCCGGGGTTTCCACCACTACTATTCCTGCTTTGTCAACTCCCCTGTCTTCAGGGCCCGTGTATACTGTGGCGGCAAGCGCTACTGCTGTGCCCGGCGTCTTATCCCAGCAAATTTTTTCTCAGCTCCTCAAAGATGTTCAGCAACATCCTCTAAAGTTTCCTGGTGGTTTCCGGACAGGCGTTCAACAGGGCGAATCGTCGTCTTCATATCCCGGCCCAATGCCATCAAACGCCTACTTGCCGGGCATAAACTGGCGACCGTCCTTGAAGCCAGTCAGGTATACCCGTGGATGGGATGTTGCTGATACCACCCGGCTCATCCATCCAGATGTGATTAGACATTGGGCTGAGTTTGCCTTCCCCCCAGCCGAGAAGTACTACCTTCAGGGGTTGGACAATGCTCAACTTGCAGAGAATGCTATGGTGTCCGGCGTCAATACTACTTCGTCAGTGTATGAGGTGCTGAGGTGCTGGCGCGCGGATTTGGTATACCTTGTCGACCTTCGGGAGAAGCAAAGGCTGCTAACTTCAGAGAATGAGAAATTACTGAAGCAGATTTCTGAAAAAGAGGTAGAAGTGGTTGCCCAACAAATAGCTGTTGAAAAAGCTGAGGGTGACCGTGACCGGATGGTGACAAATCACACTGAGGAGAAGGTTGAATGGCGTCGCCGGGAAGATAAGTTGAACCAACATCTGTTCCGGCTTGAAGACAGGGTCAAGACTTTGGGGAAGGAGCTGGAAACTGCGAAGAACACTATAGCCAGCAATCAGGCCAATATGGAGAGGTATAATCTTATGGCCGCAGAGGTTGAAACTTATGAGTCCCGGATTCGCCGTGCCGAAGAGGAGAGGGACGAGACTTTCAGAAGTTTGAATGATTGCCAAAAACAGTTAACTGCTGCCAACGACCGGTCAGACCAAGCCGTCAATGCCGCTGACTCTTTGCCGTCCCAGGTGGATAGCCTCCAATCAAGGCTGGATGCTGCAGGGCAGGAAAGGGATTGGTTGATTAGCCGGGGCATTCCTGCCTCTTGGCGTTATATCCGGGGCAGTGCTGAGTACCAAGACCGGCTGAATGCCTTTTATGATGTGGCTATGGAAGCCGGCTACCACGACGGTCTGGCATACGGCAATCAAGTTGGTTTGGCTGGTAAAAATCTCCCTCCGCCCACCGAACAAGAAAAGACCTTACCCACCCGGGTTGCGGATAGCCTGCAAGCTTTGAGTTCAGACTCGCTGGACGCCATAAGCCGTTTAAGCAGCAAGGTTGGTGATGAAGGAGCTTCGGCTCTCCAGGTGGAACTAGAGCCGTATGTGAGCGACTCTTCCGACGGAGAGGATGCTGCTTCTCATTAGATTAATGTACTTTGAATTATCTTTAAGCAAGCTTTTGTAATTTGAATTATGTAATTTTAATCATGTAATGATGAAAAGCTTTTGAGTTCCAAGTGTTTTCCAGCTGTTCAGTATTTGCCATTAATGTTGATTTGACAGCCGCCTTCAGACGCCAATTAATTGGACGTCATCATTACATGACGTCACGACTGCCATGTGTCATAGATTTGACGGCGTGTGTCAGTGAATTAATAACAATATTTACTGACACTGACTCTTGATTTTCTTGAGCTATCTATATAAGTCAGGTTTCTTATCAGATTTGCCAATTGTGCACTTTGCCAAAAAAGGTGAAATCTCGTTGTACCCACTCATGTCTCATAATCAAGTTTCTCTTTCTGAGCTCCTTCGCGAGCTAGATGCTGTCGAAGGTCTGAAAATGCTCAGACGATGGGCAGATGAGATGGATATGCGGCGTGCCGCCATGGAGGAGTATAATGCCAGGACTGCTGGCTATATTCCACCCCGTAAATATGGCTTGACATACTCCAGGGGTCCAAGGAGGCTTTTCAATGAACAGGTTCCGTTGGTGAACCTTCCTGAGCCCCCACCTGTCATCGGTGCTAATGACTTAGAAGTTGTGGAGCCACATGATGATCCTGTTCAGGATGCTCCGGCTGTTGTTGAAGTCCTTCCGGCGGTCGAGGAACCTCCAGAAGATCAAGGTGATGGTTTAGGGGGCTTGTTCTTTAATCAGTACTTAATAGTTCCTGATTATGCCCCAGATGGAGACTTGCTACATACCCTGCAGAGGTATTAGCCATGTTGGATGGCCGTATGTAATACGGGCCAGTATCTATTGGTAGCAACTCGGCCGTGTGTGGCCTCTTTTGCTTATTTTGTATACCGCTTTTGATGGTAGGCTAATTTTTGTTATGGCGAAGGATTTTAGTCCCGCCACCTACCGTAGGGAATGTTTTTTTTTTTGTAATGTCAATCCGACGGATATGGTAAGTTGTGTAATCATTTGGTAATGAAAGATTGCCGTTGTAGGCGTCTTATTAAATGAAAAACAAATAAACTGTGAGAACCAACAGGTTGACTAGGACACAGCTAACATTAAATATACTAAACAAAAAATGTTCTTCTTACAATCTAAACATAACACTTCTTGAGCTGGACGGCGTTCCAGGTGCGCGGGATAGGTTCCCCCGTGAGCTGCTTCAGGGAATAGGCTCCTTTTCGCAGGACTTTCGCGATTTCATATGGCCCTTCCCAGTTTGGACCCAGCTTTCCTTGAGGCTGGGACCTTCTTGCCTCGTTGTCTCGCATGACCAACTCTCCAACCTTGAAGGATCTTTCTAGGACCCGCTTGTTGTAATATTTCTCCAGTAACCTTTTGTACCTGGCCTCGTTGATGCATGCTGTGTCACGGCGTTCTTCGAGCCGCTCCAGGTTCTCGCGCAGCAACTGTTCGTTATCCTCACTGCCGTTGTCTTTTCTCTGTGACAGAACCAAAGCTTCAGCTGGGATCATTGCCTCCGACCCATATGTTAGACTGAACGGTGTTTCTCCGTTGCCAGTTTTTGGCATGGTTCGGTGAGCCCACAGGACATGTGGCAGCTGGTCGACCCAGGATTTGCCCTCGGCATCCAGTCTTCTCTTTATGCCGTCAAGTATGCTCCGGTTTGTCCTTTCTACCTGCCCATTACCTTGCGGATGGGCAACGGATGTAAAAATCTGTTGAATTTGGAGCTCTTTACACCAGTCTTGCAACGATCTATCCGCGAATTGGGTCCCATTGTCACTGACCAGATATAGTGGGACCCCGAACCTGCAAACTATGTGTTCCCATAGGAACTTTTTGATGTTTACTGCCTCAATTTTTGACAACGGTTTTGCCTCGACCCATTTTGTGAAATAATCAATGGCTACCACCAGATACTTTAACTTTCCAGGTGCTGGAGGAAATGGTCCCACCAGGTCCACCCCCCATTTCTGGAACGTCCAGGCAGCCGTCACGGGAATCAAGTTGTTCTTAGGCCGGAGGGTATGCGGTGCATATTTTTGACAACTGATGCACTTTTGTAATACTTCTACTGCCATGTTATGCATGCCCGGCCAATAATACCCTGCATTTGTTAACTTGGCTACCACCGCCCTTGGCCCTGCATGTATCCCACAAGTGCCCGCATGGATCTCCTCGATCAGGAACTTTGCTTCCGATAGGGATACGCACCGTAATGCCGGACCCAAGTACGACTTTCTGTATAAGACGTCGTTCTGCATTTCATATTGTACTGCCTTGGTGCGGACCTTCAAAGCTTCCCCCTTGTCCCCGGGCAGCGTGCCGTGCTCCAGGTATTGTTGTATTGGAGTCATCCAACAAACTTCCACCACATGTACACTGTGCACGGCAAACTCCTGGGTTGATGGTTTCTTGAGGATCTCGATATGGACGTCTTCCTTAGTGCCTGATGATGCTAGCTTGCTGAGAGCGTCGGCTATGTCATTCCGGTGCCTTCGCACATGTATCAATGTTATCTTCTGAAATTTTGACATCAGCTCTTTGGTCTTCTCCAGGTATTTTGACAGTGTATCGTCCCGGGCTTCGTATGATTCGTTGACCTGGTTGTTTACCAGCAGAGAATCCACATGTGCATCCACTCTTTTTGCACCCAGTGATAGAGCCATTCGCATACCTGCCAAAAGCGCTTCATACTCCGACTGGTTATTGGAACACTCAAACTCGAATCGCATGGCGTATAGGAACCTTGCCCCATCCGGGCTGACCAGCATTAGACTTGCTCCTGCCCCTTTGCTATTAGATGATCCGTCGGTATATAGCTGCCATGCCGGTTCTTCAACTTCCCCCCCCCCCCCGGTACAGGTCCCCTCTTCTATTTCTGGGATTTGTTCTCCTGCGGGAACTTCTGTCATGAAGTCAGCGATGACCTGTCCTTTAATGGAGGTTCTCTTTTTGAAACTTATATCAAGTGCCCCTAACTCAATTGCCCACTTGGCGAGTCTGCCTAATACTTCTGGCCTGTTTATCACTTGGGCTATTTGGAAATTGGTCAACACTTCAACCTTGTGTGCCTGGAAATATCGACGTAACTGGCGGGATGCATGCACCAAAGCTAAAACCAGCTTTTCCAACATTGGGTATCTAGTTTTCGGGTCCGCGAGGACCCGGCTGACATAGTAAATGGGGGTCTGAACCCCGTTTCTTTCCACCAGAAGGACGGCGCTAACCGTGTGGCTACCTGCAGCTATGTACATCTTTAACGTCTCGTCTTGTTTTGGAGCCGTGAGTGTGGGCAAGTTGCTCACGAACGTCTTCATTTCTTGAAACGCTTTCTCTGCCTCCGCCGTCCATATGAACTTATTTTTGTTGAGACAGTCTTTCAGCGTGGATATGAAAGGCAGGGATCGCTCCGCGTGCCGTGCCAGGAAGCGATTAATTGCCGCCAGCCTTCCGTTGAGGGTCTGTGCTTCTTTTAGCGTCTTAGGTGATGACATGTTGACAATTGCCGATACCTTCGCTGGATTTACCCGGAAACCGTCTTTAGTAACTACTACTCCCAGGAATTTACCTTCCTCAACCCCGAACGAACACTTCCCCGGGTTCAGTTTGATATTGTACTCACGGAGCTTCTTGAAAGTTTCTTCGATGTCCGTGATTAGATCACTTTCATTGCTGCTCTTGATGACCAAGTCGTCAACATAGACCTCAAGGTTCCGTCCGATCTGACTTTCAAACGCTTGGTCCATTAACCTCTGATATGTTGCTCCCGCATTCTTTAAACCGAAAGGCATCTTTGTGTAACAATAGATACCTGCATCGGTATGGAATGCGGTCTTATCTTCATCCTCTCTGGCCATTTTAATTTGGTGATAACCTTTATTCGCATCCAGAAAGCATTTGAACTTAAACGGCGAGAGAGAATCTACTTTGAGGTCAATCTCGGGCAACGGGTATGCATCTTTCGGGCATGCTTTGTTGAGGTCTTTGTAGTCTACGCACATGCGCCAAGTTCCATCATGCTTCCGGACCATCACCGGGTTTGCCACCCAGGTGTGATACTTGGTCTTTCGTAAGATGCCCGCTTCCTCTAGCTTCTTTACCTCTTGCACAACCGCGGCCCTTCTATCCAGGGCCATGCTCCTTCTTTTTTGTGTTATTGGCTTGACTGAGGGGAACGTTGATAGCTTGTGCTCTGCCTTTGATCCGGATATTCCTGTCATGTCCGCATGTTTAAATGCGAAAATGTCCAGGTTTTTCTTCAGCACTTGCTTCAATTTATCTGTGGCTGAAGGTGACAGGGTGTCGCCGATCAGCACTGTCTGTTCCGGGTGATCTGTGTTCAGTACCCATCTATCTGGGCCCCGCAGCCCCGCGGGGGCTTGGTGGCACGGCTTTTGTTCGACTGTTGCACAAAATTTGTCGCCTGACACGGTTGCTACCCCTTGGGGGTAGGGAACATCAAAAATCCTCTGGCTGTTGATACCAGAGCATCTATTCGGCCCAGGGTGTAGCGGCCTATGATCATGTTATACTGGGAGTCGGCTGGTATCACCAGAGACTCGATACTCCACGATGGAGAAGCTGGTGCTAGCATTAGTACACGCATCAAGAAGACTGCGGAGATACTTTCAGGGACATCCCATTAATGTCCTAACAGACTTCCGCATTAATGACATCCTGCGCAAACCAGAGTTGTCAGGACGCCTGGCTAAGTGGGCCATTGAGCTGGGAGAGCACACAATTGAATACAAGTCCAGAACATCCTTTAAAGGACAGATACTTGCAGACATCGCCGCGGAGGTCCCTTCTGAAAGCATAACTGAATGTCAGCAAGCACACATCACTTCTCCCACTCCTGAACCAACGGAGAAATGGGAATTATACACAGATGGGGCATGCAATGACGACGGCGCTGGAGCGGGTTTGCGCTTAATCACACCGGATGGAAAGGATTTCACATACACAATTCGCCTTGATTTCCCAACAACAAACAATGAAGCGGAATACGAGGCATTGCTTGCAGGGTTGCGCATTGCAAAGAAAATGGGTGTGCAACACTTGGAAGCCCATGTCGATTCTCAGTTGGTAGCAAACCACATCGACGGCTCATACGAAGCACGAGAAGCATCCATGATTTTGTACTTGGAGCAAGCCAAGGCTCTCATGCGTGATTTCGCGTACTGCAAGGTTCATCACATCAAGCGAAGTCAAAATAAGCCAGCGGATGCGTTAAGCAAGATGGCATCAACAGTTTTTGACCATTTGGCAAAGGATGTGCGGGTGGAAGTCTTGGATCACCCATCAGTGCCTCAAAAATAAGTTAATGTTGTCCAAACCGGCAACACATCTTGGATAACCCCTATCAAGGCTTATCTCACGCATGGGACGCTTCCAGACAACAAAGCAGAAGCCCGAAAGCTCCAAAACAAGGCATTACATTACCAAGTCATCGACGGAATACTGTACCGGCGCTCGTATCTAGGGCCATTGCTACGTTGTGTTGACTCCGCAGAAGCAACTTACCTTATCAAAGATATACACGAAGGGTCGTGCGGATTACACGCTGGCCCAAGGATGGTTGTGGCTAAGCTAATGAATGCGGGGTACTACTGGCCCGGAATGCACATGGACGCCATGACAGAGTTGCGGAAATGCAAGTCTTGCCAACGCCATGCGCCAGGAACTTTGCGACCCAAGAATAATTTGGTACCCGTCACTGCGGCATGGCCATTTCAAAAGTGGGCCATTGACCTCGTAGGCCCATTCCCCACAGCTCCCGGGAACGTGAAATACTTGGTAGTGGCAATTGATTACTTCACCAAATGGGTAGAAGCAAAAACCTTGGCATCCATCGATGGAAAAAGCATCAAGAAGTTTATATGAGAATTCATCATCTGCCGCTTTGGCTTACCGATGGAGATTGTAAGTGATAATGGCACGCAGTTCGCGGACCAACACTTGCAAGAATGGTTATCTTCCATGGGTATCAAGCAGATATTCACATCAGTAGCGCATCCGCAGGGTAACGGACAGGTCGAACGCGCGGACAGGAGCATAGTAGAAGGCATAAAAACCAGGCTTGGCACGAAACGCACTGGTTGGGTTGATGAACTCCCTCATGTCCTATGGGCTCACCGCACGTTGTCCAAGACAAGCAACGGAGAAACACCGTTCAGCCTCACATACGGGACAGAGGCTGTCATACCCGCGGAAATGCATTGCGCATCACCGAGGATCTTACTGGCAAATCATCGGGTCAATGACACAGAGTTAAAACTAAATCTGGACTTGCTAGATGAGCGCAGAGACATGGCCGCCATCAAAGAGGCCAATTACAAGCGACAACTCGAAAAATATTATAATGCAAAGGTTAAGGCAGAGGCTTTCCGCGTTGGGGATTACGTTTTCCGCAACAATGAAGCATCCAACGCGAAGAAGCCAGGCAAGCTTGCGCCAAACTGGGAAGGACCATACAAGGTGCAAGAAGTATTGGGGAAGGGCGCTTATGCTTTAGAGCGTTTGGATGGTACCCCAATCCCGCGCACATGGAACGCAGCCCAGTTGCGCATTTGTTACCTGCAAGGCATTATCTCACATTTGTAATAAACAGCCTAGGGCTACGTTCATTTCAGTTTCAATAAAGAGAACTTTCATTTTCATTTATATTCTTTCAATATGGATTACATGCAATGACAATCATGATCAAAAAAGCATTACATTCAGCAAGAAGCATCAACCAGTTACAAAAAAAAAGCCCTAGTACTACACATATGCCACTAACCAAAACAAAAAAAGCAAAAGGGGTGGCCTAATCAGTACAATATATGCATCATTGACTACTTAGCAAAAACACCAAAAATCCATTGTTACTATCCCTGTGCATTACTATTCCTACTAATTTGCATGCTGCCAACCGGTGGGTGTTCGACGAAGTCTAAGTTTGGGAGTCTTTGGAACATCACCAAGCTCATCCAACTTCTTTACCTTCAAAGGAACAACAGACGGACCTTGCTCTCCCGACTGGTTCACTTGATCTTCAGTCAACAGGAGATAACCACAATAAGTGGCCAGCTGGTGCATAGCAGTAGGAGGTACTTTGATCACAGGGGGGTGATCAGGTAACATCAACATCCCTTGGAGTGCTTCAACTTCAGCGTTTGTGATTCTTAGAGGAGAAGCCATAAGGGCAATAGATGAGAAAAAAGAAGGAGTTATGTACAAAAAATTAATCAGTAATTAGCCTTTTATAGGAGGGACAAGGCAACCCATTAATTACCATTAATGGTTAATACTCGAGTAGGGATGCCAACCGTCACATCAATCAATTGGAGCGCCGTCAAACCTGTCAGACGACGTCAGCAATACTGACACAAGTGGCATCCTTTTCAAAGTTGACGTCAGACAATCATCATTGCAAATTTAAAACATCACGCAAAATACGAGTCAACAGAATTTGAAAATGCAGAATACAAAGGAGCATATAATTGTTCAGCAAAATAACAAGAGTTAAAACAACAAAGGAAGATAACGACAATCACTCATAATCTATGAGATCTATATAAGTGTCGTCTTCAGCTTCTTCATTCAGTGCGCCAGAACCTGCATCAGCAGCGGACGATTCACCTCCTCCCTGCGCAGCAGCCTTCCGCGCCTCCTCCTCCTTCCGCTCTTTCTCTTCCAACTCCGCGCCAAGGCGGTCAGATTCTTCAAAATACTCGCGCAGCTGCCCAATGGGGTCCTCCGTCTTCAAGCATTGGTCTACCACATCGAAGACGTCAAAGGTGAGGGTCTCGAATTCCTCCTGCGCAGCAATGGCTTCATCTTCATACGGCTTACCAAAGTGTTCTCCATCTTCGAGCGCCAAGCCAGCAGCATGATGACGATAGCCCTCAGTAAATCCTTGCTGCAAACCACTCCGCATGGATGTTGCTCCGATCTTCGCCACAGCATCGCCAAATTTTGGCTCATTCCATATGCGCTTAAAGACCTATGGATTACGCAAAAACCAGTTAACATAAAGAAAATATAACAAAGCATATAACAGAAATTAAGGGAGATCTTACCCCTTGAAGACCATGCTGCATCATCCAGGATAATCGCTCACGAGCAGCTTGAGAAGTTTGCACAGCATTTTGAAGTTCATTCTGAGTCTGCTGAAGGCTTATCTCCAGCTGCACGCGTGAAGAATCCAACAAGGCATTTGTTTCATCGAGTTGTGCCTTCTCACCAGCTAGACCCTTCACCTGTTCCTCCAACTCTGACATCCGCGTTGTGGCAGTTACAAGGGCCTCATGCTGATCCTTCAACTTGATAACAGTGTCAGACAGCTCAGCTTGTTTCGCATCAAGAGCTTTCTGTTTCTCCTCTGCCTCGAGAACTACGCGGGCAAGATCATTCTTCAACTTTTCAACGGCCTTCTGACCACGCTCAAGGTCTAAGTTGGTACACTCACAAGACTCTTTCCACAGCTTTGCAGCTTCCACCTTCTCCGTCTTCAACTTCTGGATCTCACCCTCGGCGGTTCGAAGTTGACCCCTCAATTGCTCAACTTCTGCACGAGAGTCTGCGCGGACGCGCTGGAACTCCTCCTCTCTTTTTCTTTGTGCATCCTCTGCACTCTTCAAAGCTTGCCAAGACCGCTGGAACTCCTCTTCTCGTCGCATCAGTGACCCGTAGTTACTGAAGCAAAGAGCTAAGTTCAAGCTCATATCAGACAGCAGCGAACGACGGTCAATTCCATCTTGGTAATCCCGTTCGCTGGGCGGCACAGCGTAGGAGATAAACTCCTCCGCGTCCAGCGGATTGGTAAAACGAGTTGTCTGCCTTATGTCCCACCACGGTTGATAAGGCCTGTTTGGATCATAGTCCGGGGGAGCTACCCTCCCCCTGCTTCCACTTGTTCTTCCTGATCCCCGAGCTGTCTCGGTGGCAATCCTTTTAGGAGTTGAGAAAGACAACACCACATCTGCGGACACCTTCTTCGCAGGAACCTCAGTGGAAACAGGTTTGCTTGATTCAGGAGGCTGGTCAAGCTGCGTACCTTTTCCTTCACGCGAAACATCCGTCGCCACATTTGTAGCATCAACATCCATATGCAACGGCTCAATCAACGGACGTTTCTCCGCCTTTTTACTTGCTTCTGGAGACAACATTACCCCTTCAACATGAGAGGACAACTGGGTCTCCAACACGGACAAGTTTGTCCCTTCCACATTCTCCGGGACAGGTTCAGTGACCTTCTTCGCAATCACAACCGGTTTCTTAAAGGTCCCTTGCGGAGCAGGACCTTTAGCTGAAAAATCAAATAAGAGAAAATAATTATTTCGTGTTCTATATCAAGAAAGTGGTAAACAAGTCTAGCTGAGAAACTCACCAGAGGTTTGCTTGACAGACTTTACAAACAATGGTTGACGTTTAGGGGGAGGTTTAACAACCATCTTCGCGTCAATAGGCATGACGCTCGGCTCCCCACCAGTGGATGGATCAACATCCACACTCGACGACGCAACCTTCACGTTCTCCGAGGACGGTTTAGGGACTTGCACTTGCATCTGGGCAAGGTCCTCAAGACGTTTCTGATACAACTCAGCTGATACTTCAGTGGAATCATCAGTAGGTGTTGGCCCGCGGGTACGCTGGCGTATAACCTCCTCATCCGATTCCGTTGCCTCATCATCCCCCTTGAAAACTGTGGAGCTGGAAGCCACCTTTTTCCCTTTTCGTGACTCCTTTCGTTGACGTTTTGGCCCAGTCCCTACAGCCACACACAACAAGGGTTTAGATGACATCACTATTAGAGTAACTACAATGAGGCTTACCTGTACATGGCATCTTTTTATGACCAGGGGAGATTTCCCCTGGGTCAACCCCAGTTTTCTTCACGGGGTGGATTCCTGCGCCTGAAATAAAGGGCACGTCGGATCAGAGTATGAACTACGCGGATTACAACGCACCCCTTCGGCGCAGGAACTTTCCGCAGCAACAACGAATTCACAAATAAAACACAAAAGAGCAAAGTCGAGGATAACCTGTACGCGCATAATGACGCGGAGCATCCTTCAGCTGAGGCATCAGAAAATTGCGTTCCAACCGCTCAATCACTGAAGGAGCCCCAGGGGGTAAAGCCGTGTAATTCAACTTAGCCGCACCTCGGGCGTCGAACAGATCAAACTTTGTCATCCCTACAACGACAACAATGTAAAGGGAAGACACAACATTGAAATAAGAGGTTAAGCAAAGGCGGAATAGACATGTTACTTACTGGCGTCAGCCGCGGTAGGCTCATAACCTTCCGGATTCCCCAAGCGACTGAGACCCAACATCACAAGCACTCCTTCAGGGCATTTCTCCATAGACAGTGGAGTAGAGTGGGAGCACAGGGTCTCATACCAGGGTTGGTTTTTGTAATCCTTCATGGGTGGGAACTCCGCAATCCTCTCCTTCACCCCAACACTCATCCACTGTAACGCAGCAGGAATCACCCCCCTATGAATGTAGAAATTTTTTTTCTTTCCAGTCATACATTGACTTCGGACTCTCTGAGACAATCTGAGTCCGATTCCTCCGGGGAGATACACTATACCACCCGGGTCCCCCACGAGCCTCTTCAAGAACGTAAAACACGTTCAGCATGTCAAAGGTAGGCTCCAAGTCTAGGGACCGGCAGGTTGCCTCAAAATGTACAAGCCTAGAAAGACCAAACGGAGTCATCTGTGTGGGATGAACCCCATACTTCATAAAAGTGTTCACCAAGAACTTGGTAATGGGAAGACGGAAGCAACATCGGGTAAAGAACGCTTCATACAGTGCAATCTTGCCAGGAGAGGCCTCCAACGCCGTTTTACCAGCAGCCGGTAATTCTGGCTCCCAGTCGGCCTCAATCCCATAATGATCAAGAAACGTGGAAAAAGAAGAGGCATCCCACTTGACAACGGTGGTGTTAATACCCTTTTCTGTTTTCTCGGTTACTTTCGATTGATCAACAGGACAAGATGTTTCTTGAGACATTTTTATACGAGTGAAAAAGAACAAGAAATCAAAGCAAGACAAGGAAAGGAAGTTGGGAGGTCTGAAGTACAAGGAATGGGAATAGTGAAACTTGGAAAATTTGAAATGACTTTATACTGTGTGCAATAACTGCCAATGACGTCAGCCTGGGTAAATGGAAACGACTTTCCACGCAACACGTGGCATTGAACAGCTAAATAGGCGGCACACGCGCTTAACACGCGCTCAACACGCGCCTGACGCAGCCGTCTGCCATAACTGATGGGACGCTCACTGACACAAGTGTAGCTTGTGACAGACGCTACCCACCATCCTTCGCTCAGTAACAGACAACTGTCCTCAACCAATGTGACAAGTCAAGCGGTCGCGGAGAATTAACGTCAAATAAAGTATCGTTCTCCGCACTCCGCAGTGGCGACACTCCGGGTCCTCAGTAATCCGAACAAACTCTCCACCAACAGCCTCGTTTTCACTACCAAAGAAGGATGAGCTATCATCCGAAAGTCACTATTATGAGTCCACCATCCACCCTTTTCCCTCATACACTCGAAAAAAGGGTACACACTGGACTGGGGGGGACTTGATGGGATTGGGTGCTCATCATTGCGCAGAGCATACCCAAACCCGGAATACAACCCCGCGGAGCAACTCCCCGCGCACAAGAGAAACTTCTCCAGCAAGCAAAGCATCAACGACTCTCCTACAATCACGGAGTGATGCCCGCGTGCGTAAGCGGTAAAAGCGGTAATCGTTCCATGTTTCCTTATTTATAGTTATCTCTTCTGAACTGCCGGTGTCGACGAGTATTCTTCTCATGCTGTAGTCACCCACGGCAGCAGCTATAACAAGAGCTTCCATGCTTAACACTTTGTAGTGGGGTGGAACTGTCATAACCGCTTCCATCCATGGCTCGAAACGCTCGAATGTTCTTTTCCTGCTAAACCTGGATTCCACACGAACCATATTGATTTCCCACGGCTTTTTACCCGTGGCCTTATCTCCCCCACGGGATGATGGACCATGCTTGACGTCCTTTAGTAGGTGGGCCAGCTTTCCGGACCTGACGAAATACTCAATTTGCCTTCTTAGCTGGAAACAGTCATCAGTGTCATGCCCAGTGCCTTTATGGTATGCACAATACTTAGACTTGTCTTGTGAAGGTGAATCTTTGAGTGGTTTCGGAGTGTTGAGCCTTAAGTCTTCTGACTCTAGTATCTGAGATGGTGTTTTTGTCAGATCAGGGTATTCTTGCCTGGACTTTGATTGGCCTTCTCCTTTTCCCGTGAACGTATCCCGGGGTCTGTCGGATCTTCGACGATCGTCTCGTCTGTCATCCTTACGGTCATTCCTGGAATAAGGTTGGCTTGATGATTCTGTTCTTCCCCGGTTCCGGCCACTTCTGTGGTCCCTGTTATCGTTGGAATCGGAAGCTTTAGCAGACTCTTGCTTTTTCCGTACTGCATGGTTCATGGCTATAGACTTTTCCTGTTTTACATACGCCTTTGCAATGGTCATCATCTCATCCATGGTCTGTGGATACCCTTTCGGGCCATGAAGTTTCCTTAGCAAGCCATCGTCATTCACTCCCATCGTAAACGCTGTGCATGCCAACTCCTCGGTAAGACCCGGGATTTGAAGCCTTTCTCTGTTAAATCTAACGATGAAATTTTCTACTGTTTCATTATCCCGCTGGCGGATGTGCATGACTTTGTCTCTATACTTGGTATGCCTCTTCTGTTGGCTGAACTGCTGTGAGAACCCCTGCACGATCTCCTTCCAGTTTGCGACAGAGCCGGGAGGTAAACTGTCCCACCAGACTCTAGCTGCGCCGACCAAGGTCTGGATAAACATGTGACAAAACGCGGGCATGGGCCAGTCTTTTGAACGCCCCACGGACTTGAATATGCTCAGATGGTCGTCAGGGTCCCCTGTTCCATCATACTTTCCAACGGTGGAGGATAACTATAAGTTTGGTGGAAGTGGCGCGTTGGCAATTCTTGGTGCCAGCTTTGAATAAGTAACCATAGTTGGGGGCCGGTATGGCTTAGTGAGATCATCATCATCCTCGTCTCTCAGATCTCCCCGATCATTTCCTTCCCCGCGCCGTTCCAGTTGAACAGTTCGGGGGAGGGGTTGGCTATTCGCTGGTTGGCTTACTTGAACGACCCCCGCGAGTGGTGCTGAGGAGTTTACCGGGGTACCATCATATGTCAGCCTGGTTCTGACTTCTTCCAAGCGTGCCCCCGGGGCCTGTGTCGTTGAATGAGTTTGCCCTCCCCACCCCGTTATTGGCGGTGCCATGGGAGGGTACATATACGGATATGGGTAGGAATATGGGCTAGCGCCGGCTGGCTGGTACATATACCCATAAGGGTGCATGGGGTAGTACGGCATGTACGGCTGATTCCCGGGTGTTACGGGAGTGTAAGGTGCGAACGCGGGATTCACAAGCGTCGCCATTGGTGAGGACATCATAGATGCCGTCATGGCCGCTGAGAATAACGGGAGGCTGGCCGCCGCTGTCGCCCATGGCATGGAGGATGTTGGAGGGAATGACCTTCCGACTGTCGTAGTGTGGACAATAGGTCTTGTGTAAGTCACTGCCGGAACTGACATTGGGAATGGCGGTGCTGTAGGATTTAACCTTGCAGCCGGCGTGCCTGATGATCTCCCCTGAGTTGTCATGTTCTCGTCTCGTTGTCCTCCGAACGGGAAACCCGGAGGCTCCATCTCTATTTCTTCATCCACCGACTCTTCGGAGAGGTGATCCTCATCTTCGTTCACTCTCTGGAGGTTTTGGGGATCATTAGGTGGTGCTGCGAACTGAGAATTTTGCTGTGATGCCATTCTGTCAGGTGAGAAAGATGATTTTTTGTCCAGTTTCCGTCCCACGGATGGCGCCAATGAAGAAACAAGTACCTGAGGGAACTAATCTTCTGAGTAAGACAAGAAACTCCTTCTAGCCTGATTGAACGGGATCTATCTAGCTGCAAAACAGAACACCGTTAGGACTCGTCACAGGATTGGGGGTTTTCCTGTGACCACCCTCCGGCGTGAGAATAAGTATGGCTTTTAAGCACTTATAAAGATTGTGAAGTATTTGTGAATGAATTAATATGTTTACCTGCGTCCCTATTTATAGTTGAGGATTCCTCCTCTTTTCACGACGCGTAACCGCCTTCATCTTCTTAGTTGTTCCACTTTCCTTGGGGATAATGCATATCTCTTATATTCATAAATTTCGGGTTGGCAGTTGTGCTTTACCCGTTAACTTCTTTCTCGGAATTGATTGTTAATAGTCACGTCCGACTTATTTAACCCAATTGGGCCTTATCCATTGGGCCACATAACGGATTGTAGGTGTGGGCCAGTTTAGTTGAACTGGGCCCTACCTCGTCACTAACTAAGACTATATTTTCCCTTGTTCTTTTTTTTTTAAAGTTGTCTTTCGGGTCCGGTAATATAATCGAAGTTCGTAATGAGGAACTTCAAATCTTCTCATTTTTATTTTGCCATTTCTCATATTTAGAACGTGATGATGAGCCATGACCATAATGTATGAGATCACCATTACTGAGTACCGGATAGAATGCATATCCTAGAGGTTTGCTCATTGTTTATAGTTGCTTGCATGATTTTCAAATTTTCAATGCATAATGATTGGTTTAAGCACATGGATTTTATAAATTCGTGATAAAAAATGAATCCTTATCAAAATTAACAATACTAATTTTCACATGAATATAACACAATAAATAAAAACAAATAATGCCTATATGAAATTATTTGCCCACTACTGTGCTACTCAAAGCTGATAAAATTGGACGAATGTTAGAAGTCTAATGAGAACAACTCACTTGGTCAAATAAAAGATATGCACTTGAAAGAATTTTGAGGATGCCTAGATTTCACCAGGTCATTGAAATGTAGAATGAATATCAAACATATCTAGATATGACCAACTCAAAACAAAGTTTTGGCGTGGGTCCAAATTGCCCATCGACATCAACCTAATATGTTAAAGTTTATCGATTTCCAAATTATGACCGGTTTAGCTTTTTAGTAGCTTGCAACATGAGCTTTTGTAGCTGAAGTGAAAACATTACTAAAACATTTAAGAAGCTTTTTATCCATTTTTGAAATACATGTACATATGTATTGATTTTGACCGGCTTTTCTCACAACTCTTTTTTATTTACTTGGCCCACTAGATAACAATAACCAGAGTAGACTCATTTATGGCAAGTAATTAATAAAAATCACACAGTCGGGCCCTTCTTCGTTCTCAGAAGGTTATTATCCATTTTTAAATACATGTACATATCTATACTATTGATGGAATTGGGTGCTCATCATTGCGCAGAGCATACCCAAACCCGGAATACAACCCCGCGGAGCAACTCTCCGCGCACAAGAGAAGCTTCTCCAGCAAGCAAAGCAGCAACGACTCTCCTACAATCACGGGGTGATGCCCGCGCGCGTAAGCGGTAAAAGCGGTAATCGTTCCATGTTTCCTTATTTATAGTTATCTCTTAACTACTTTACTAATATAACCCTTGGGTAGTGGAGACAACCCTAATCGGGCCTGGCCCATTACGATTAGGGTTTTGGGTAATGGTGGCATACGTCCACCTCCATATAAGGGATCACATCCCTAATAGAGAGGACACTTTTGGCTAACCCTAAGAGCTATCATACTTGATAGTATCCCCATTCACCCACGTTTTTGTTATAAACTGCTACCTCGTGTAGTCGTCTCACTACCCACTCAGTCTTTACTTGCAGGTTACTCCAATCCAGGAAGTGCTAGTGAAGGATCAATCTTGTGGTTGCATCTAGTCTATCATCCCCATAAGGAGGTTAGGTTACTTGTTTCTTCAACTATATTATAAAGCATGAGAGGAGGATACCTGGCAAATTTAAGTAATTACAATTTTTTATG
This sequence comes from Ambrosia artemisiifolia, assembly GCA_032199755.1. NCBI lineage: Eukaryota > Viridiplantae > Streptophyta > Magnoliopsida > Asterales > Asteraceae > Ambrosia > Ambrosia artemisiifolia. The sequence goes on from CM063521.1 coordinate 31,721,889, forward strand.
CTTATAGTAAAACACTTTTTGAGGGTAGTATGAGGACAGCATTGTCTTTCTACATGAATATTAAATTGATCATAAAACATTATAAATCAAACTAAACTAAAAGGCTTATTTTTAAAATCTCTTAAAGGTTATTACATCGCAACCTTTGCCTTTCTCGTAAACGGTTAAACATTATTATGAGTAAATGGGTAAATAAATGCTATTCATTTGTAATAATAGTTAATCTATAGTCTATAACAAGTTATTCATAAATAACATAGTCCCTCAACCTCAAGTTTCACACAGACACCACACATTCTGAGCTCTTGCCGCACCACCACATGAGTACCTCACGCAGCCATGAAATCGACTCTCTATTTGACTCATTCGCCGCCGCAAAGCCACCGAAACGACCGTGGGATCTGCTTCTTCTACTCTGGCCAATGAGTTAGTCGTAACCCTCGTTATTTGTTTAATTCTTTCAACTCAGTCTTTGATTTGGGGCTGGGTTTGTTGGACGTTTTCGGCGATCGAGCTTGAAACTTTGTTTGGTTTGTGTCGTAGGGTTGTGTGTAATGTGTGTTTTATGTATAATAGTTGTACATATATTCTAAAATACGTTTGAGTATTTCCGTAACTTCTAAAATATTGTGAGTATTTCCACACCTAAATTTTATGCGGTTAATGGTCGTGCGGTGATTAAAGATTAAAGCCCTTTCAGTGGTAGTGATTTTCATTTGGCTTGCTAATGGGTTTTCAAATGATTTACAGGTTGATCCACATTTTTAATTTTTTTTGTTGGTTGTGAATTTAAAGAGTTTATTTTATTATTTTGAAACTCAGGCTTGTAATGATCTTGATCATAAGACCCTTTCATCATGGCTCAAAAGAGGCATGTATGTTTCTCTCTTTATCTCTCTCACACATCATACATTTTGTTATGATATGTATTAAAATTGATTATTCGATGGTTGTTATGATTTTGGGGGGTAAAAGTTTGAATTGTGTGATTTTCAGGTGTTAAGTTATTAGAGTAACTTTTGATAATAATGGCAGCTAAAGTTCGTATTTCTTTCGATATATTAGACCACCCGTAGTGGGGGCGTTATTGGGCTTTTTTTTTTAAATAGCGCCCCCACACCAAAACAGTGGGGCGCTATAGGCCAAAAAGGGGGGGGGGGGGGCTTTATGTAGATAACGCCGGGTGCAAAAGAAACCATCCAATCGCCTCCTGCCATGTGGCACTTGGTCAAAAACATCCGGTCAACCTTTTTTTTTAATAATAATAATAATAATAATAATAATAATAATAATAAACATAACAATATTAATAATAATAAATTAAATAGAAAATTATTTAGATTTAATAAAATAATAAAAAAAAATTATATAAAAAAATAATATTTATTAAAATTAATAAAAAAAATAGATTATATAAAAAAATTATATTCAAACATTTGAATTTTAAACGGTTACTGTTCAAACCGTTTGAAATTCAAATTTTCCCCCCAAACGTTTGAATTTCAAATTTTAAAATTCAAACGTTTTTCCCCCAAACGGTTATATTTCTCACCCTATAAATACAACACTTCATCTCAGTTCTCAGTCACACCTTTTCTCTCTTCCTCATCCTCAACATAATGAATAACATGGGCGGTTTTCAACCAGGAGCTGCCGGACCATCTAATGTCCGGCAGTACACTCGCCGGGTCCGGGGACGGGGACGGCCCCGGACTCTACCATTCACCCCCTCTCCTCCTCCTCCTCCACAACCTCCTCTTCCTCCTCCTCCTCCTCCTCCACAACATTGGCTAAATCCCCCTCCTCCTCCTGCTGCGGCACCACCAACCTTCACCCCTCCTCCTCCTGCTGCGGCACCACCAACTCATCCTGAAGTCGATGATCCCTGGACGGATGAAGAATGGGCTTGGGCCATGGATTATACCATAGCCACTCATCAATTGGACCGACTGATGTTGTCGGCACCACCAACCTTCACCCCTCCTCCTCCTACCCCCTACCACCAACCTATCCCCACCAACCAGACTACCCCCTACCACCACCATATCCCCACCACCCACCACCAACCTATCCCCACCCCCTACCACCAACCTACCCCCACCCCCAGAATACCCCCACCCCCACCCACCACCACCAGACCACCCCACCTCGTGAATATGGGGACCCAACTCCTGAGGACTTGGAAGCCCTCAGGGAAATTGAGGAGCAGGAGCGCCTCTGGAGCATGCCAACCCCTCCTCGTGAGTACTACTACTTCCCATCGGATGCGAGGTCCGATGGACGGGACAGCTCACGTTCCCTATCCCCCGAGTACTACACACTCGAGGACTGGACAACTACTCTCCGTAGTGGGAGGTTTAGGTTTTAATAAGTAATTTAGGATTATATTATGTGTTTAATTAAGTAATTTAGGAATATGTAATGTTTAAATAAGTTTAGGAGGTGTGTAATTTTTTTTTAATATTATTTGTAACTTTTTTTTTAATATTAGTTGTGTTTTTTTTAAGATTATTTGTAATTTTTTTTAATTTTAGTTGTAACTTTTTTTTTAATATTAATTGTGTGTTTTTAATATTATTTGTAATTTTTTTATATTTATTTACCTTTTGTTTTAATTATTTTGAGTTAAAAGAATAAAAAAAATAAAATCCACGTGGACCAATCAGATTCAGGGGCTTTATATATAAAGCCCCACCACTACACCCCCTTTTCAGTTTCTCTCTCCATGCTGACTCAGCAGCCACGTGGACCAATCAGGAAGGGGGGCTCTATATATAAAGCCCCCCACTACACATGCTCTTATAACTGTTAAACTTACAACTTAAATGTTTCCTTTGTACCAAGATTTGGGTTGTAAAGAATAACGCACAAGTAACTTCGATTAATCATTTAAATATGATATTTCCCTTTATCGTTTTGACATGTGTTTGAATTGGTTTATTCCAAACTTAAGTTACATATTTTTTTCATAGAGAAAAAGTCTACATATAAAAGTTGGTAAAAACTTTGTGAACTAAAAGTTGTAGATAGACTTATCTAGCTTTGGAGTATCCTAGCCCAAAAGTAGCAGTTGATGGAGTGTGGCAATAATTAATTATTCAAATAACTTTGTCTAAACTTTCATTCAACTTTCTAATATTTACTCAACTTTGGTTTTGAATATAAAGTTACAACCAATATCAAGGATGAAAATGATAAATCATCTATTTTGGTTGTGAGAGAAGGATCTATTTTTACTCTTAACAGTTAATTTTCCATGTAAAAATCGACATTGTGAGATCGATTTGGAAGAACTCGGGATTGTACTTGGCCTTGGTTAGAAGAGAAGTTCTCATGTTGTGACGGAGCTTTGACTTAGAGGCCCCAATTTTTTTATGTGTTATGGGTTGAAACAATTACTCATCATTAATGGTTTTGTTCTTTAATTTCTAAAATCAGAGGTTTGAATTTTAGTCATAGTAATATATAAAAGATACACAAATACTGATTTTATACAAAAATCATTTTGTATGTAGACAAGGAGCTGCAAGCAATCTTGAAGGATGTATATTACTCAGGGTTCATGTCCTCATGGGTGGTTAATATGTGAATAGATAAGCTTATAGGCCTGAAGGCTTTACTAGAAAGACGGAGTTGTTGATTCCATCTTCAATGTTTCAACACTTTGGTGATTTGAAACATGAAATGGTTTTCTTTTAGGCATATCGGGTGGAATGGTTATATAGATATACTACTCAGATAATGATTTTTTTTTATCCTTTTAAAGTTTGAATTAGGTTCATGCAAAGTATTGTCTCCGCCGCAAAGCGCGGGTTTCCCACTATATTACAAATACATGTGATTTGAATAAGTAAACGACATAAAGATACAAACGTTTTTTAGAAACCTTATAACTAATAACATGTCTACCAACGTAAATTTGATAAAGTATTTTCCTTCTTATTTTCTGACAATGTGACATGTCCTTGCTATTTAAGTTAATATCAATTTTTACTACTTTTGTTAATACTAAACGGGTTGTAATTTTATCATAACAAAATAAGGTGTTGCTATTATGACACTAAATTGTACAAATAAAACTACTAACATAAGTACTACACTATATATAAGGAGAAAATTGATAAACTAACAGGAATTGTTACCCCTGCAGCAACGCGCGGATTCTCCACCAGTGTATTTTTAATGTATGACCTTAAAAATAGTAATAATTTTAAATACTAAGAGGTTATTTGTTTAAAGTGACTTTTAAGTAATTGATAATAGGACCAAGTCTATGATAAAAAGAAGATGATATAACTATTATTATACAGTAAAAACAAAAACTACCATATTGGAACAACACCAAAGATTCATTCAACCCAAGTTATGTGATATGAAATATTGAAGTAAAGTTTTAAATTAAATAAATCAGCATCAACAATTCACCATATTTCATGGATGGGCACGCAAAAAAACTAGTGTTGCTACAATGTTTCATACACAAAGGTTTAAACTCTATAATAGTGCTGGAAAAGCCTTCAAGTGGACTTGAAGGACATGTCTAATTCATTTTTCATTATCCTAGGATAGGAATAGGGTTGTGAAAAACACAGCACTCGAAGGTCGTGTGTAAGTCATTTTTTGTTATCCTAAGCTAGGAGTAGGGATCCGTTAGAAGAATCATGAGGCGATAGGCTCAGCAACCGCCTTCCATCAACAAGGACCGGAGTCATGACCTTGAATAAATTTGTAATCTGTAAACATAACACATTGGAAACAATGAATGCTCTAAATGATACAAATGAGTGGTGAGGGTCTCCTAAAGATTAACTAGGTGATTACACGAAATGGCCTTGCAGTTGCAACATGTCAAAAAGGTCACATCACTATCAAAAATAATTATAAATACTAATACTCCTCTTCGCTTGAGGTAATAAAGTTGACTATCCTACCCAAATTTTGCTTGCTCACGCTAAACAAATAACGCTTTTCACACCAAAGTTTTGTTGCAGGCAGAAACTCTTCTACTTCTGAATAAGGCTAATGGTGTACAATTTTTACCCTACACATCTTTTGCTTGGCTTGTATGCTCTACCGATATATGTGGGTAAACCATAAAGCTTCGTTCACACTTTCATCATCATTGTTCTCATGTCTTAACAGATCTATGGGGTTGAAGCAAAGGATGGAATAGAAGAGTGGCAAACTGGTTGATTATGTCACTTCTAAACTAAAGGTAAGTTTTTCACAAAGTTGAAAATTAAGCTAACTTTATATTTTAAGTTTAGCCATATCAGGCGGTGAGGATGTGGCACTGTCATATGGGGTGGAAGGAGACAGGACAGAAACAGAACGGGAGGGATGGTGTCACCACACTTGGTGAATCTACAAAGCAAAAAACGAGCCTTGCGGGGTAGAATGGTGAACAGAGCTGATGCGGATGGAGATTGGGGCAGCATAGAACGGGAACTCCCAAGTAAATAACAGTCTTATGATACTCTGATAATGCTATATCTAAAAAAAGTATGCTTACTAATCCTGTGTAGACTTGATTTATCTCCAATATTCAAAGTAGCTAAAATGTGTGTGCAATTCAAGACAACTTAAAATGTATTTTATCATCAAACTGATTGAAGTTGGAAACGATAAGGATGTCAATAGTGGTAGTAGTTCTTAATTACTTCTGAGCTACTTAACTCGACGCAATTCTAATACGATTCCAAGTTTCATCACTAAGCTCGCGAGCCTATCACCATTCAGATTTTAATTCCAATAGCACATAGATAAACAAAACCGTTACCCGTTTTCAGTTCTTTCAGGGGAAAGAAACACTTTTACTAAAGTTCACCAACGTTACATAACGGAAATCAATACAAACAAGAGTCCAAATATGATGATGACTTCATAACAGCTGCGATCATATCCCATGAATGAAATAAAAGAAAACAACTGACTCCTTAGATGTGCCCATTTCAAAAGATCATTACTCATTCATAACAGGCTTGTTCTCATTAGCTTTTGGCTTGTGTTCCTTAGGCCTTTGCTCCTCAGTTTTCCTGTAAGTTAACAACACCAAATTAGACACAAAATTACAAAGTAACAATAAAATTTGAATTCACCCTTAAAAGTTCACAGGCTCATTTATGTAAACAAACAAGATAGAAGAAAGCCAAAAGAAAGACTGAAAATTATACTAACTGCCATAGTATCAAATCCCCGAACGCACTCAACTATAGCTTCATGAGATACACCAATGTTGCAAAAATCGGCCTATGCGGTAGTAAAAATCGGAAATAAGCCCTAGTCGCTGATCTAGGCGTTTTGGCCATTAGTCGGGCCTAGGCGGTGGATTTTTTTATTTTTTTAAATTTGTTTTTTAAATTTCTAAGTATTATGTGTATATATCTTAACATATTTTCAAAAAACACCTAAATTTGTGTGTATATATATAAAGAGTAAAGATCAAATACATATAGTTTTTTTGTAAGAACTGTGAGAATCAAAGGGGGTAAAAAAAATTTATTTTTTTTTTTAGAATTTTTTTTTCCCATGTGCTTAAACATTCTTTCTAGATGAATAATACAAAAAAAAATTAAAAAAAAAAAATTTTTTTTAGTGTAATTACGTCATTAAGGTAAATACATTAGTTTACACTAGAGTAATTATGTAATTACTCTACACGTAATTACTCTACACCAAATTTTTATTTTTTTTATTTTTTTTTAGTTTTCAATACTATAATACATGTTTAACAATATGGGGAAAAAAAATTTTAAAAAAAAAAATTAAAAAAAAATACCCTCCTTTGATTCTCATAGTTCTTACCAAAAAAACTATTTGTACCGGATCTTTCCCCTATATATAAAATACGTAAAAAATACCAAAACGCCTAATTCCGCCTAATTCTCTCCTAGTCCCGAGGCTGGACCTCACCGCCCGCCTAGCGCCTTTTGCAACCTTGAGATACACTCATACACTTCGCATTGAAATGTTACAATTCTCATTCAAAGATTATTATATGCCAATGGTTATATAAACTCACTTATCCTGTGAATAAAAGACAACCATAGACCTTGGTTTTAAAACAAAAAAGGCGATAGGCATGCATTATGTAACCGAGGGAATTGCTCTATGAACCTTTGTATCAAGCAAATCTTTCATAACTTTTTCATTCCATTGGTTGTATTTACACATTATTCTCTTACAAACCCCAACTTTTAACCTAGAAGCACATGAGGCGCTTTTTACGAGGGCCTCACAGATAAGGGGCGCCTTTTTTAAACCAAGCTATGAACTATCCTAAAATCATAACTCCGATTATAATGAGTGAGTTTACAATGAAAATTAAAAAGTATAGCAAACAACTGATCAACAATCATTATTTAATTATAGCATTGGTTCAAAATCTGAAAAGTATTTTCTTACCGACTATATGTTTGATGTTTCTCTGAATCTTTTTTCAGTTACCATTTAGATCAACAATCGCGCTTTTTTAAACCAAGGCCACAGCATGATTCTTCTATTTCTAATGAATAATTAAAAAAAAAATCATAAATATATGTTTTACTTAGTTTTTACACAGAGTAGCATCAGGGCACACCGCTAGTCTAATTCAAACAATTAACCATCGAGAATAACATTCAAGACTCGAGCATAAAAAAATTGAACAACAATTTGTGGTAGAATGAATTCAAATAAATCATGTAACACCGTTTGATGTGACGAATGGTACCTTTTATCAGATGAGCCTCCCTTCTGGCTGAGGAAAGAACGGAATAACGGAGAGTTAACGTCGTATATCATTGTCGTCTTGGATTATGATGACAGATTATTGGTAGTTTCTTGAACAAACGCTTTCAGCTGCCTTCTAAAACCCTAATTTTGCAAAGGTGCTTGCTTACATTTAAAAGGGGAAAAGAGTTTCCGGGTCGTACTTGGATCCGGAATCGACTTCCCATCCCAATGCTTTTACGCTCTGTTCCAGAGTTTCATTAAAGGAGAGAAGAGAAATGATCTCCCTCCTCTTCCTTTCTCTCCAATTCCTTCCAAATTGGAAAGATTGGAAATCAGCCTAAAAACCCCTTTATTATCCCTCCCATTCCCTCCTACAAAAAACTCTGGAACACATTTTTTCCCCACTTCCTTCCCAATCCTTTCTCTTCTCTCCTTTAATGAAACTTTGGAACAGAGTGTTAAGTAACTTAATGGGCCCTATCACCATCATATTCATTCATTTTGGGTTGGCCTCTTACTACAAAACGGGTCCCATTCATTCACTTATTTTTCTGATTCGGCCAGTACTGTTTTAGTTTGCTACTCAAAGAAATTCGACTCGTATCGTTTTGATTCGTAACAGTTTTGAGTTTTCTCATAGTACCAGACGAATAATAGTAAGATAAGGTAGCAGAGTAAGGGGCTGTTTGGCAAGTGCTGAACCAGTAAGTGCTGAATCAATAAGAGGTCTGAATGGTTAAGAGGCTCTGAACCGGTAAGATGCTGAACCATTAAGTGTTGTTTGGTTGTACCTCTGAATGATTTATAAAATGACTATTTTACCCCTCACCCTATTATTTTAAAAATCATAATAAATTAATTAAAAAAATTATAAAAGTCACACCACCACCACCTACCCACTCTTCTTTCCTTCTTCGTTGTCCTTTTCTTTCCTCTTCTTTACCCCTCTTTCTTTCTTTCTTGTTCTTAACCCACCTGCACACATATATACTTTTCTTTTCTTTCTTTTTTTTTTCTTGTTTTTAAAAGAGAGATAACCAGAGAACTAGATAGAGAGATCAGATGAAGAGAGATGGGTGTTGTAGCGGGGAGGATGAAGGCGGCGGAGGTGGTGTGGTTCCAGTATGGCGGCGGAGGTGGTGTGGTTCCGGTATGGCGGCGACGCTGAGAAAGGTGAAGGAGGAAGGGGCTGTTCAGAGGTAAGGGCAAATTCTGTCCATTTTTCATTCAGCATCATACACATGCTGAACCATTCAGTCTTAATGGTTCAGTTCAGAGGGTAAGCTTTTTGCAACCAAACATCACCAACCTCTGACCGATTCAGAGGTTACCTCTGAATGGCTCCATTCAGAGGTAAACAAACAGCCCCTAAGATAACAAATGTAAAACTGAAGGTAAAAATGAAAGACAAAAGAAGTTAAAAAAATAAAAAAGAAAGAAAGGGGTAAGAAATGTAGAAAAAAATGACAAGGGAAAAAAGTTTTGGTGAAGTTAAAAAAAACTTGTATAATAAAGGTAAATCGACAACTCATTTGGTTTCACATATTCTTTGTAACCAAGACCTCCAGAAGTTTTCTTCAAAAAAAAAAGACCTCCAGAAGTATAAAAAACATATATCTTAAAACTAAAAAAACAAAAAAAAAAAGGAGTGACAACGGATGCCACTTACTCTGCATGATGTGGAATGAAGCCCTAGAGGGCTTCATATCCCCTTTAATTAACATCTACATCAATATCTATATTTATACTATCTATACATATAATATTTAGAAGCAATTTTGGACACTTGACAATCATTTACCCCCCTAGCAATTATCTCTCCTTCATTTGTAAAGCCACATGGCACCTTGAGAGAATTAATAAATTTTTTTTTAAAAAAAGCAAAAGTCATTAATTAAATTAAATTAAATTAGGTAATTCATTATGGTAATTATTTTGGTCAAAATCTGCCAAGCATATGAGGCTTCTCATTCGCGCCATCCACATTCAAATTCAAACCCTAATCTCTCATTCAACAATTCGTGAACCTCTTTTGCTAGAGCCTCCAACCTAATCGAACATCAGGTAATATCTTTTCTATTACGTCGCATGTTTTATGCTATCATCTTCTATCGATTATAAGATTTTGGATTTATGGAATCAATAACCTAAATCAAACCTGTATCATTACGTTTCAGATTCACATTTTTTCGATTTTAAAGATATGTTTATGTGCATATGTGGATATCCTCCATCAGGTCTCTTCCTAATAATCTTCAACCGTATTATCCATCAGGTAATTGCCGATTATGTTTTATTCGATTTAATTCGATTATGTTATATTCGATTTAATTGAATGTTAATGAAAAAATTAAAATTAGGGCTTTTTTTTTTGAAAAATTTTGTGCAGATCCGTTTCAATTTTGTGCAGATCCGTGTCTGTATGTATGATTTGTGGTTGTTTTTTTTTTTTTTTTTGTAATATTAATTGTTTTTTATATATCAACCATTTCATGTCTCTCTCGATTCATATTATATTCGTTCAATTAGGAGTATACACTAAACGATTATGATTTCTAAAGGTATTTTACATTCGTATTGACTGCTGACTTTTAACATGGTGATAACACAGCCTTATGCCATTCATCGCCTTTATCTTATGTGCAGATTTGAAGCACGATTGTTTTCACCCAGGTAAGCGATTGTTCACTTTTTTCCAAGTCGTTATATGTGTTCTTGAATTTTTGTTGATTGTAAATCACTAAACGTCTTAATTTTCCATTATTTGAATTTATATGTTTTTCTTTTATGCTATTTCTTGGTTATAACCATGGTCAAGGACATAAAGTGTTTGTGGATGGATCGGGTTATTGTGAAGAGTAGAATGTGGGAACAAATCATTATTTTTATTATCAAAGCCTTGCGACTTGGTAAGGTTTCTATTCAAGTTAAATGGCTTCTGTTTTATCTTGAAATAGTAGTAATAGTTCTAGATAGATCTGTTTGCTTACATTCATGGGTCGCATGACCCGGATATATTTCGCTTATACCGGTCGTATGGCCTAGATTCAAATACTTAGAACAAAGACCTGTAAGAAGTTCAGAGGGTACTGATGCGCCACTACAATGATTTAGAGGGTAGCTACACAGCTGTTTGTAGCGCCTGCTTCTGCTGCTGCTCGTCAATCAAAATTCATTATTTTGGGTAGTTTTAATTTGTAGCCTTGTGGTGAAGTCCGATAATGTTCAATACTGTTGATACTGATTTAAGGTTATGGCTGGTCATGTGAATCAATTTAGTATGAGAAAACATGGGCTTCATGACACTTGAATTAACTAGAAGGTTATGGTTTGAACATAAATAATTGGGGATAACCTTTTACAGAACACTTAATGTCATTGAAGTGTTTAGTTATATATTTAAGGGACACACATCACATGCGAGTGTTAAATATTTAGTGATATATGTAATCTATATATTTTGTTGCCTTCAAATATGAGCAAATATAACTTTAAGGGTTGACATCTGTTGGATAAGTTTAAATGCGAAGTTTGGTTTTATTGTTTGGTTACAATCCGAAAATGAAACCTAACGAAATTATGGCGTGCAGGTTCGGAAAGTTAGTTGGCGTGTTACACCATTTGCGGAAAGATTATAGAAGGCTTTAGGGTAACTATATTACCTTTTATTTTGCGTTTTATGTTATTATTATATTTTTAATGTGTTTAGTTTCTCATTTGTTGTTGGTTATGAATATAATGGCTTGGATACTAAGGTTGAGAAGTCAAGAAAGCAGTTGAAGGAGAGAAAGAACAGGGCAAAGAAGATTAGATGTGTAAAGAAGGTAAGCAGTTAATTGATGTTTAATCATGTTTACCAATATATCACTAAATCGGATGGTTGAATTATCGTGTTAACCGAATACCCCCAAACTGCAGTTGCGCCCAAACTGCAGTTAATTGATGTTTAACCATGTTTAACACTGCAGCCTTTGTTTTGCAGCTCACGCCCAAACTGCAGTTGCCCCAATGAACATGAAGGTTCTGTTCTAACCATAGCAGCCCCGCTGGTCGTCCTTGATATAGTCCAAACCACAACTGCATCAGGTGATATATTGTATGATTTATCTGTTATATTATTTTAGTAGTTGAAATAAGTGGTTAATGTCTATAAATCGATATGTGATCCACTCTTTTGTTCGCTTTGTTTACTTGTGTGTTTTGAAATTAGATAACGCGTATGAGGAATCCGCTCTTTTTTGTAGGTTAGGGAAGGTGTAGTGTTTTTGTTTATTGTTTGGGTTGTTTTTGTTTACTGAACTATGTTGATCATTTTAATCTAACTATTGAAAAAATATAACTAGGGATGCTTACAGCTGTATGTTGAACCAAGTTTAGTAATTGATCCATTGTTATATCTGGATTTGTCTTATATCATGTTTGATGAGGTACTCAAGAGTACATTTCTTTTGTTTATTCAAATTTTAATATGAGCGAAGCATTCTTTTTTGCAATTAACATGGCTTTTTTCAAGTTAAGTGATACGAAATGTAAGGTGGTTTTCCCGGATCTAGAATAATATGTTCTTTATTCAAAGTCTCTGCTGAACATAAGCACAACCTGCAGTTAAATACTCGCTGCTGAACATGAACGACATAATGTCCAATCTTGGGTGTTCGTCGATTCGTCAATTTGTTATCTATTTTGTTGCTATATAATGTGCAGTCTTGGGTTAATTGTTATCTATTTTGTTGCTGTATAATTTGTGAGTAGAAGGATTGAGAACTATAGTTAATGTGTGTTTTTCCTGCGCAGCGTTTAGGATTTGAGGACACTGCGTTCAGCCTCGACTATATTCCTTAAAACTGGGCCAACCCTTGAGAGGTACACAATTCTTTATCGCATTAGTTTAATATTATTACTGTGTCAAAATCAAAAGCTTTTGCGGGTTGAAAAACTAAACTTAGGGGGGTTAAAAAACTGGACATTATGAAACTACACTTATATGTGTCAAAAGTTTGCAGCGTTTGTTGCAAAATTCTGCACTTTGATGGGTTTAAAAAAAAACTGCACTTTTAGAGGTCAACTTCTGCACTTTTATGTTAAAAACCTGCACTTTTATGGGTTAAAATTCTGCATTATGTTTTGGTTCGTTTAATACGTTTTAAAATTCTGCATTATATTAAAAAAAACTGCACTTTATGGGTCAAAAGTTTGCAGCGTTTGTTGCAAAATTCTGCACTTTGATGGGTTTAAAAAAACTGCACTTTTAGAGGTTAACTTCTGCACTTTTATTTAAGAGACCCTGTATTCTCACATGGCCAGCTTTATGTCGTATTGTCAAGAGTTAAAAGCAGGGCAGGCGTGAAGTTACTTATACTTGATGCTGATGGGAAGGTCAACACTAAAACAAAAAATGTGGTGTATAAAGAAATATTTAGTGATATTTGAATAGAATGTGTATTGGTTTCTTTTAAATCTTAATAAAATATTTCTGCTACATTTTTTTTATATGTTTTACCCCTCAAAATAATTGTATGTTGGTGAACCGCGTGTAACGCGGGCAAAGATCTAGTATTATAATATATGAGGGAGGGTTAGTTTAAGATTCCCAAAAGTTAAGAATTTTATTTTCATTAACTACATTAAATGGTGGTAAAATAGTAACACTTTACAATTTTGTACCTCATTTATGTTACTTTAATTCCCTCATTTTTATTTAGTAGTTACACTTTTCTCTTACCCCCTACAAAATTATAATTCTTGTATTTAATCATATTATAAATTTTAAACTATTATGTTTTAAAAACATTCAAAAATATTGTCACGACCTTCTCATTTTGTCGACGTTTCGATGTTTGTCTTAGCCAATATCGACGTGTAGATTGAAATGTAAAGAAAGAAATATCTTATATACAAGTGATTATTGCATTGCATATTTAACTAAAAGAATCTAAAAGAAAGGAATATTTATTAAATAACTGAAAGAATCATAATTTCACCAATAACGAAATGTTTTATAGCTAAAACTTTAAAAGATGTAACTAATATTGTTATAATGTACATTCTATTAATGCCGAAGTAAACATAAAGCAGCTAACGCCTTGTTTTAAGAGAAAATATTATAGAGCTTAAATAGACATTAAATTGAAAATTATAATGTAGGTGAAATTTGGATTACAGATCAACATAATTTGGACGCAATTTAAGAACTTAGGCATGTTTATTATTAATATGGATGTTGAATCATAACACAACTTCATGACTAAGTAAAACTCAAAATCATAAAATTGAATTTGGTTCTATATACTTCTGCCTAATAATGAAAAATTCACATCAATCAAATGCAGAAACTTAAAAAACTAAACAGGACACTCGAAATCTATATACTGACTCTGGTGATTCTTACAATATGATAATGTTGTTAAAGTTATGGTTTATCCTTGCTTTGGCTAACAAATAATTAACACAGTAACAATACTACAACACAAGCATGGGCTCTTAGAATATTTTATCACATTTGCTACAAGTAGCTTCAATTGTAATACCATCCTTATATAATCAACATTAGCCGTAGTTGCATATGTATATGGGTATACATGCATATATTAATAAGTATACACATAAATAAAATTAACTAAAAGAAATCTCATTAAACTTTTAAATATACATAATTAGCAAAATATCTAAAACTTTAAAATAGTTAAGTTTAGAAAATGTAAAGATGCATATTAGATATTAATTAAAGGTAAATTTTTTTTAAAAACCCCACCTGCATCAATTTAACATACACCTGATGCATATTATATATTCATGTGATATTAACATCTATGTTAATAATAACAAAACTCCCTAATTTGAAGGGGTTCTTTTTAACAAGTTTAAAAAAAATAAAAGATAAAAGCAATAAATTTGGTACTCACGGAATATATAATAAATTCTTTACACTTTAGTCAAAGATAAACAAAATTTTTCTAATTTAAAAGGGTGGGAAAATCATGAGTTTTAAAATTTAAACCATATAGTAAACTGCTAAAGTTTATCCTATAAATAGATAGCAATGCACACCTATTTCACTTGCTTTAAATACTAAGGCATGGATCTAAATCTGAATTCAAAGGTTAAACCTTCTAAGGTTAGTTCTTTGTTAGTTTATGGTTTTTATTCGTCCCATTTCACTAATTATACCTTTTTGTACATACTTTAGTCATGTGAATGTTAGCTTCTTGGTTTTGCAGATTCATTTAGATGAAAAACATATGGAAATGAACAAATCAATAGCCAGATAAGCGTCTAAGGTTATATTTATTAATGCTTACTTTTAATATTAACATGGTTGTTATTTTATGTGGTATATTGTATGTGGTTTATTGCACGATAATGGTGATCTTAGTGATGAGATTATTTGCTATGATGCAATGTTTAGTCCCTACAAATCTAATCTTCAATGTGAATTTAGTGAAGATGTAATATCAATATTTATTTTATCTTCTATTAACTTGTGTATTAAATATTTTTTATTTTTTTTTATGGATCGGATGCATGAAACTAATAGGAATAGATCAAAGAGACTCTCTGAAGGAAATGGAGTCAAGTTATAGATCTAGACAATTCTGATGAAAATGACAAAGAAGGCGTATTTGATGATACTGCAGATTCAAGCACTAAACTGAAAACTCCATTTAAGATACCTCGGGTGACAATTTAAAACGCAAAATATTTCATGTGGTTTAACATTATATGTTTCTTTAAAGTTGTGTTATTTTTAGTATCGTATTTTATATTGTTCATTCCAGTAACTTTTCATTTAATTTAGTTAGTTATGATATGATTTTTCTTCATTTTAATTATCATTTTGACTTAGCAAATCAACAACAAGAATATAAAAATATATGAGTCCACTGAAAATGTAAAAGATGGATTGGAAGCAAGAGTTTGTTCTAGATTTTAATTATTGAAATAAATCTCATCCTCCAAAAGATGTAATAATCAAACATGAAGATATACAAGAAATCCAGGGATTGCTCTTGATGACAAATGGTTGGCAGACAATATAGATGAGCTCATGCAAACTTGGAAGGCGTATGACTAAATTGATCTCATGATTCAAGTCGTTCAAACTTGAGCTTTTAGTTTTCAACTTTTATGTTTATATATACTTATTTTTCCTTTCGTATGTTACATTATTTTATCAAATGTTTGTTGAAATACTTTATAATTTAAATGTTAAATCTTTTTAGTTACTAGACATGTGTAACGCTTATTACGTATATCCACCGCAATGATGCTACAACGAATATTATACGACTTTGAAATGCGTATCATAATTCAAAGTGTCACTCCCGCTGCATTGCGCGGGTTCCTTACTGGTATATAATGAACAAAAAGAGGTTTGCCACATGCCTTCACACTCCTTGATTTTCCTCCAAAAGTCTTTTTTAATTATATTTTAAATAAAGATAACTACTAATAATTATTTTAAAATTTTAAGTATGTTACTTAATATTTTTTATCTTTATCTTTTCGTTATTTACCCCTCACAATTTTCAAACGTAAGTAACTTATATATACGACATTTAAAAAAGGTACACCAAATTAACGAGCGTTTTATTATCTTTCCAACGAGCACTATAACGCTATAAAAATGACTTTTTATTGGGTTTTTCTTCATGCAAAATAAAAAATACAATGTGTTTAGGTAATTCATTAATTATGTCTAGGGAAGTTAGTAATCATGTTATGATAGTATATATGCTTTTGAAACTACTGTTACATATAAGAATCTTCTAACTACATATATATACTCACAGATGTAGTCAGTTTGGTAAGAATCTTATTTTTTTTTGTATTTTGATTGGTGTTGCTAAGAACATTGATTACAAAGGTTACGAATCTGTTTAGATGTAGCTTATGATTCTTTGACATCAGGTAAATCTTTAGCTGATAAGTAATAATTAATCACCCCGCCATAGTTCGCCTCCTAACTGCTGTTGCCGTCCTGTATTCTTCGACGTTGTCCAGATTGATCAACAACTTTTCTTTGTTTTCTTCTTCGTCAACCGACAAGGTTCTTTTGGTTAGGAAATGGACTTCGGCCGGGATAACTGATTCCGACCCATACACAAGACCGAAAGGTGTTTTTCCAATACTTGTTTTTCCGTTGTTCGGTAAGGCCACAACACATTAGTCAATTATGAAAGCCGGTCCTTACCATATCTTACCAAGTGTGTCTTCAGGCCGATCGGATGCTCTAGTTCATTCTTTCAACTTGGTCTGCTCTACTCCTTCCGCTCAATATATCCACAATGTGGTTTCCGCTAATCAGCACCTATTGCCAATACTTCCACTATCTCTGGTTCTTCTGTTGATGGCTTATCCAAAACTTCTACCAGTACCTTTTTGCTTAAATAGGCAAAGGCTAACGAATCTAGCTTACTCAAAGCATCAACACCCTTGTTCTTTCTCCTCGGTATTTGCATAATCTCGCACTTGTCGAACAATGCCTTGAACTCCTTGACCTTTTACACATGTTTTTTCATGACCGGATCTCTTGCTTCAAAATCGTCGTTCGACTGGTTAGACATAAGTTGTGAGTCGAAAAAAACTTTCAACTCTCTAACCCCCATTTTCCAGGCCATATGGAGGCCTGTGATCAGGGCCTCGTACTCAGCTACATTGTTTGTGCACTTGAAATTCAGTTGTAGGGCGTATGTTGATTCGACGCTGGATGGGTCAATAAGCACTAAGCCTGCTACAGATCCTTCCTGACTGGAAGCTCCATCCGTATATAAGGACCATCCGTCCCAAGTTCCCAAGCTTTCTGCTTCATCTTTTTCGGGGATATCTATTATCACCGAATCTTCTTCATGATTTGTGCTTTCTACAAGATAGCCCATTTGGTTAGCCGACCCACAACCTCTGGGTGACTCATGATTTCCCTCAAGGAGGAGTTGCTGAGCACCACTATCGAATGAGCTTGAAAATACCTTCTTAATCTGCATGCAGTGTCTATCAATGCAAGGGCCGGTTTTTCGATTGTGGAGAAATGTGTCTTTGCATCCCTTAAGCATAGGCTTACAAAGAAAATGGGGACGAAACCCCTAGGCCTATTGGCGCACAAGACACTGCTAATTGATTCCTTCCCAGCGGCCAGATAAACGAACAACGTTTCCACTTCTTCAGGTACTACCAATGATGGTATACCGACGAGATGCTCCTTGATTTGTTGAAAGGCCTCTTTAGCTTCTTCAGTCCATCGGAAGTCTGCTTTCTTTACACAATTCTTGAGCGTTTTGAAGAACAGTCGTGATCGCTTGGCTAGCTTGGAGAGAAACCGATTAAGCGCTCCCAAGCGACCATTCATGCTTTGTACTTCTTTTAGCGTCCTTGGTGATCACATCTTCTGTATGGCTTCCACGTTGTACGGAGTTTGGATCTCTCTTTTTGCTATGATGTGCCCCAAAAACTATCCTTCCTCCATCCTGAAGAAACACTTGGAAGGGTTAAGCTTCATATTGACACTTCAAAGATTCTCGAAGGGTTCCGCTATGCCCCACAATAGTGCTGTCTTATCGTTACTCTTTATAACCAAGTCATCAACATATGCTTCCATATTCTTACCGATATGATTCTCAAAAACCCTATCAATCAATCTTTGATAAGTTGCACCTGCATTTTTAAGTCCGAAAGGCATCTTTTGATAATAGAACAACCCTTGACTGGTGTGAAAGGTTCTCTTATCCTCATCATGTCTTGCCATTTGAATCTGGTGGTATCCCTTATATGCGTGTAAAACACACTTGAAACGGGAGTCAATCTTCGCATCAATCTCCGGCAGCGGGTAATGGTTCTTCAGGCATGCTGTTGATGCACTTTCTGTGGACGTCACTGTCGAATAGACTAGGGTTGAGTCTTGTATTGTGTTACATAAGTTGTGGTGATCCATAAGGGCATTTTATGGATCTGATGCATTTGTAAGTATATAGGACAATACACAAAGTTTACGTTCGACCCAAGGTAAAGGGCGAATGTGGAAACATTCCACATTCGTCCAGTGCAATGGGGCGAAGGTGGACTTTGGTCCACATTCGTCCAAAGCAAAGGGGCGAAGGTGGAAATGGGTATTGGACTATAAATAGCAATCTCATGTGTTGGTTTTCATTTGGTGATTTGAGTTTTTGCTTAGAATGCTCTCAAGGGGGAGGTCATGCCCGACCTCCCCCGGCCACGAGATAGATGTTTATCCTACTGATGACAGTGTCTGTAACCGTTTCTGTAGTAATACATACAGACACTGTCATCAGTAGGATAAACATCTATCTCGTGGCCGGGGGAGGTCGGGCATGACCTCCCCCTTGAGAGCATTCTAAGCACAAACTCAAATCACCAAATGAAAACCAACACATGAGATTGCTATTTATAGTCCAATACCCATTTCCACCTTCGCCCCTTTGCTTTGGACGAATGTGGAATGTTTCCACATTCGCCCCTTTGCTTTGGACGAATGTGGACCAAAGTCCACCTTCGCCCCATTGCACTGGACGAATGTGGAATGTTTCCACATTCGCCCTTTACCTTGGGTCGAACGTAAACTTTGTGTATTGTCCTATATACTTACAAATGCATCAGATCCCTAATATGCCCTTATGGATCACCACAATCTCATGTAACACAATACAAGACTCAACCCTAGTCTATTCGACAGTGACGTCCACAGAAAGTGCATCAACACATGCTTTGTTGAGGTCTCGGTAATCTACACACATCCTCCAAGACCTATTAGCTTTTCCCACCATTACCGGATTTGAGACCCAACTAGGGTATTGCACCTCCTTCATGATACACTCTTCTTCCAACTCCCTTACCTGCTCCAATTGCAGCATTCCGATCTGGTGCAAGGAACCGTCTCGTTTATACCATGGGACGATACTGCAGGTTGACATTCAGGTGGTGCTTAATGACGTATCGTGGGATTCCTGTCATGTCCTGCGGTTTCCAAGAAAAAACATCTAAGTTATTCATTAAAAATCGATGTAGATGTCTCTTACATTCCGGCGATAACGTCCTCCCTACGGTCACCGCTTTCTCCGGGTGCTTTGGATGTATGTGCCATTTCTCCGGTATGTATTCTTTGTTGCTTGAGTAACCAATTTCGGCATTTTTCACAAGTGTTTCCAACGTCGCTATTCCCCTCAGCGTAAGAAACTTCGCTAAGACAAGGTTAGTGGAAACCAACATTCCAAAAATACGCATGCCCGGGCGTCCAATCAGGACGTTGTGGGTTGATGTCATTGCAATCACTATAAAGTTCAATGCTTCAATTCTCCTTCAATGTCCATCACCTAATTCTACAAACAGTTGGATTTGTCCTCAAGGATAAACACGTTCTCCAGAAAAACACACTAGTGGATAAGATACCGGAACTAGTCCTTTTTGAACGGATTCTGGAAGACGGGTGAAACAATGCTCGTACATTATGTCCGAGGCACTTCCTTCTTCCAGGTACACCCGATAGATGAGTTGCTCTCCTATAGTCATCCGTATCCCCATAGAATCCTCTCTAGCATCTTCTATTTTTAGAGCCGAGAATGTGATAGGTACTTCGCTCCAATGCCTGCGTCCCTTTTCTTCATCTACTATTACTTGGGGCCTCTTCAAGGCCACAGTGGATCGGACCATTAATACTTGTGCCCCTTTCTTCTTTCCATCAATACCTCTCTTTCTTCCTTTGATGTCTTTTAAGTAGGAAAAGCTATTTGGACCGGACTGCCTCTTCAATTTGCTTTCTAAGGTGAAAACATTCATTCATGTTGTGCCCTTTATCTTCATGAAATTCACAGTACATGGTGGAACTTTGTTGCTTAGCTGTCTTTCGTAGCGATACGGGAGGCTTAAACTCCACCCAATTGGCCTCCGTTGCTAAGATTTCCTTTGGCGTTTTTGTCAACTCAGTGAACACAATTTCCTTTCTTTCGTACGGTCCATACCTGCCACTTCTCTCTTCCCGTTCCTTATTTGACCCTTTGTTATTAGTATCTCGTCGATGGAACCCCGAACCTCTTCTTGGTCGATCAAAAGGTCGGTTACTGCTCATTCGTGCAGCATTATCAGTTCTTCCCTTTTGGTCCATTGCTTAGGCAGTCGCTTTTCCTCTTATAAAGGTGTCAGTTCTTTGAATCGCTTCTTCCATTGATGTCAGGGTCCTTGCATTCAAGTCTTCAACAAGTTGTTTTGTTTTTATTCCATGCTGGAACCCCGAGATCCTCATATTTTCTTCGGCTCCTCGGACTTGCAAGGATTCTTCATTGTACCGTTTCATTAATTTTTTTTAAAGAGGTGTGACCTGAAGCATGAACTGGAAGACGATTACCATTACTAACCAACATAGACTTTATATGGGAATACGGAGAAAGTGCAGAAAGCTTACCTTGGTCTAAGGTGACATGAGATGTCGCCCCGGTGTCCATGTCCCAATTGTAATCCTCCTCATCCACTAAGATAACTTGAAAAGCTTGAGCGAGTTGTTACGTTTCCAATGAATCAAAAGAAGTAAAGTGGGCATGTGTATCCAAACCAGAAGATGTTTGAGTCTGCTGATGCTATTGGGCTAGTCCACGAGGGTGTTGTTAATTGGGCTTAGGCCCATAAGGGATCCAAGGTGAGGTCCAATCTCCGGCTGTTGGATATGGGCATAGCGGTAGGGCCCAGCCGAGTAGGTCCCAATAAGGATAGGGCTTGTTAGGAGTAGGTTGACAGTTTTGAGGTTGCTGGTTTGAGTACTGAGGGCCAGAGCCACGGCCGCCTCTGCCGCTTCTGGAGTTGTTACTACGTGTCCGATTGTCACGTGATGGTTCATGAGGTGGGGGTTCCTGTGTGGGTGGTGGAGGGTTGGACGGAGGGTTAGTGGCAGCAGTAATAATCGGAGGGCCACTCAAAATCATCCAAGCTTCACGACGGCGCAAATCACCGAGTAGCATCTCACATGCTTCTTCTTAGGATGGTAGGTTATTGTTGATAAGGGACCCCATGTTGTCAAATTCCGGTGGCATCCCCCTCACCATTTGAAGAACTAGGCGTTCGTTATTGATGGGAGTGGTCAAGAGGTCATTCAATTGATCTGCGAGTTCCCGAAGTTTCTGGAAATAAGCTTCAATGGATGGTTGGGATTTTAGCGTCAATTTAACAAACTCATGTTTCAAGGATGCAATACGAGCCCCTTTGTTAATCTGCAAAATGATTTTGAATACGGGTCCATTCTTGAAAAGTTGTGGACTCACTGGCACGAGACATGAGGTCATCGGACAGGGTACTATATATCCATTGCAAGACAATGGAGTCGATTTCAAGCCATGAGTCGTAGGATGCATCGGTTTTCTCGGGAGGCGGCATACCGTTGATGTGCGAGTGAACCTGATACCCGCGGGCATGGAGTTGAAAGAGACGAACCAAGACGAGTACGTCACCTTGACGCCATCAAGAACTCAGACCTTTTGTTGAATATTGGTCGCAGAGTATACTAGGTGAAGGGAAGCATGTTTGGGCCGTTTTGAGGTTTGTTGTTTGTCGGCCATCTAGATGGTTGGGAAGACAGATAGTGCAAACGGAAAAGAAAAGAATGAAAGGGAAGCCAACCGTAGTAGGATGGTTGTCAACCGAGGCTGACGGCTGGAAAAGATAATAGGGTTTTTCTAAGGTATTGAGCGCCTGCGCTCTGATACCATGTAAGTTTGTAATTCGATGATCTTTCTCATTGATAAGCAACCCTATATATAATTACAATTATACAATATCCATGGAAACTATAATCTTGAATACTAGGAAAGGATATATATATATATACACAATAATGGAAAGATATACAGTAAAAGTTTGACCCAAATACATAATATCAATTTTGACTCGTAACTAAAATACAAACATAAAAGCCCAAAGATTAAACTAAAAGATTAGTAAACTAAATAGTTAATGCATATTGCTTTTCTGTATCCTTATTTCCATGTAACTGCATTCTTACCTTTCGATTATTTCCTCAGTTGTTTCATGTTAGATTAGTGGATGTCATCTCATTGTTAGTAATATTCATTCTTTAAAGGCATGCTTGGTTAATGGAGAGCTACGTGAATGAAAAAAAGTTATAGAAAATTGTTCCACATTTCGTCTTCTTTTCTATTACATTCTTGGAAGGTTGATCGATCCCCTAGCTTGAACATGATCGTATCACAAACTCGTAAGCAGATTCCCAGCAACATAAGACACCCCTGACACTGATGCCGCGAAAGTAATGTAGTACACCACGTTTTTTAAGTAGTAAAAAACTCGACACTTATTTATGTAAGCTTTGAACATTGCCAACAACGACACACATAGAAGAGACACAGTTGCAACAACCATGAACGTAAATTCCTTATCCTTGGTCTTATGAAATGACACCCCATATGCAACCGGTGGGACCATACCAAATACGATGAATGATAGTATTGCAAAACACGCGTGTAGTGGGAAATAGTTTACATGTCCAAGTAGCTTTTCGTACTTATTAACAGCTTCACTATTTGCTTCTTGTCTTAAGTTATCGTTGTACCAATTATCTGTTTCTTGGCTTGAGTTGTCCTTGTAACAATCGTCTCTAAGGTCCCAAAGCTAAGGATATGGTTTTGTGATTAAACAAATTGCTTTAAAAACTTGTAATATGATTAAATGTTATAGTTTTACTCACATTGTGGCCGATGACGAAGACCCCACCTATAAGAGTTGCAAGCGCCAATGATATGATGCTCGCTGTAGCAAATTGAGGTATTAATTGATAGGATTTGCAATACAGGAATCCGAACAGAAGAAAATAAGCTAGTATATTAAACCAAAGAAAATCCGAAAGTAGGTATAACTTTTTTGTGAACAACCTACTTCTTTTGTCGTTTAAAACATGTCTTAATCACTTAAACAATAATAGTCATATTAAGGAAACTATGCAGTGATTGTATATTGATTGTATTTCCATTTACACTTTAGTCTATATTTAGATGATTATTGTGGTTATTATTATTTATCATAAAATTAGCCTTAAATCTTTCCTTACCATTATATGTATGATGTAAATGGCTATATATAGTCTTTGTATGGGTATGTTTGGCAAGGAGCTTTTAGGAGCTTCAAACTTCAAGCTTTTAAGAAAAAGCTACTACTTAATAAAAAGCCTTGTTTGGTTGAAAGAACTTGAATCTTTTAGGTTAGGAGAAAAAGCTCTATATTGAAAAGCTAGCAGTACTAGCGTTTAAGAAAAAGCTCCTAGTAGCTACAAGTTTTTAATGAGTAAATGACACAAATACCCATTCTATTATAAAAATAAAATAAAAACATTCCTTACAAGCTTTTAATTATGCCCATTTTGGTCATTTTATACATTTTATTAAAAGCTTCAGCTACTCTGCCAAACACCAAAATATATTTAAAAAGCTACATCTACGAGCTTCCAGCTACAGCTACCAGTTACCAGCTTCTAGCCACCAGCTAGTTTTGCCGAACATACCCTATATTTGTTAATAATGCAAGCTTTTCATTTAGTAATCAATTTCTTATATGGTATCACGAGCTTCCATCTCAAACGAGAATTGATCCTATTGCACCTTCATTTTTTTCTGATTACACACCCTCTCCAATCAACTCCCATGGCACCCATCACAGTCATTCAACTCACGACCTCTACCCACTTTAACATCACCCTCACATCTGATAATTTTCCGGTAACGAAAACACGAATACTCAACTCTGATTGGTCTTGATCTCTGTCACTTCATCACTGGAACCAAGCCAACTCCGGCAGATTTCCTAGACGCCGAAGCCACCAAACCTAACCCGGACCACTATCCATGGTTCCGACAGGATCAAATCATCTTGGCGGCTCTTCTAGGCAACTGCTCACCCACTATTCAACCGATGATTGCGTCGGCCGACACCGCCCGGGAAGCGTGGGAACGATTGGTCACTAGTTATGCAAACCCATCTCGGTCACGCGCCATATCGTTAAAATCCAAACTTGCATCGAACCCCAAAGGCACTCGCACCGTCACAGAATACTTACGTGATATGAAGTTAATCATCGACGAACTCGCACTTGTTCAGAACCGGATGAAAGACAAGGATCTCATGGTTCATATTCTCCGCCAACTAGGTGACGAATTCAAAAATGTGGCACAGTCGCTTCAACTCCTTGATACAAAACTAACCTTTCCTAAACTCTTTGAGAAACTTGTGGATTTTGAAAGGGAACTCCAACAGACCACTATCGCGTCGCCCATCATGGCTACAACCAATTTCACACAAAACACATGAAGTCTATTTCAAGACCCACAAACGACCGACGTAACATGCAAAATAACTTCAACAGACCATTCCGCAATCAATGGTCTAATGGCTCCAACTTCAATAACGGTAACCGTGATTCTAGTGCCAATATCTATTGTAGTATTGTAACTTTGCCGGGCACGAAGCAAAAGAGTGTAGGAAACTTGCCGGTTTCTCTGTGAAAATCATGTTACCACAGGTCCTTCTATGACTCAAAGCAAGGCTTCACCAATTGCCAATGTCACAACATCCTCCAATATGTTTGATAAGGGAGCCTCCAATCATGTTGATCTGGATCGTGGATCATTTCATTACGTATTCGAGTATGGCAGACCGGATGAAATTGTTCTTTGCAATGGTAATACTCTTTCTATAACTCATATTGGTCAAACACATCTTCGTACATCCAATGGCTCTCTTGCCTTAAAAGATGTTTTATGTGTTCCTCAATTCAAAAATAAACTTATTTCTGTTGCAAAATTATGCAAGACTAACCAAGTTTCTGTGGAATTTTTTCCCACTCATTTCTTTGTCAAGGATCTTCGAACGGGGGTATGACTCATGCGGGGCAAGAATTACCTTGATGTTTACTATGCAAATCTTCCATCTCAACCTCAAATAAATGTGGTATCCACCACATCGCCTCTTGATTGGCATCACAAACTCGGGCATCCTTCTGTTCTGATTCTCAAAAAAATAGCCAAATGTTTAGGCTTACATTTTAATTTACTCAATTTTCATTGTAATTTGTGTTCCGTCAATAGAAGTCACAAAGATTCACAAAGATTCTTTGGCACAAACTCATTTACTACTACAAAACCCATACAATTGATATATTCAGATGTTTGGGACCGGTCTAAAAATCAATTGATGGTTTCACTTTATGTGATTTTTTGTAGATTTTCACACAAAGTATATTTGGGTATATCCATTGAAAAACAAATCCGATGTCTCCACTTTATTCCCACAATTCAAATTGCTAGTTGAAATTTTTTTTTCAAACACCTTTAATTTCTCCCTCCACTCACAACGGTGGGGAATA
Organism: Ambrosia artemisiifolia; assembly: GCA_032199755.1. Taxonomy (NCBI): domain Eukaryota; kingdom Viridiplantae; phylum Streptophyta; class Magnoliopsida; order Asterales; family Asteraceae; genus Ambrosia; species Ambrosia artemisiifolia. The sequence continues at coordinate 31,747,963 of CM063521.1, forward strand.
TGTTGGACTTACCCCATATCTTCAAGCTCAAGGTATTTGTCATTTCACCACCCCACCGCATACCCCGGAACAAAATGGTGTCGCCGAACGGCGTAATCAGCACATTGTCGAAACCGGCTTATCACTCCTTCACTATGCCCACCTTCCTCTCTCCTTTTGCACACATGCTTTTCAAACCGCTTTTTACCTCATAAATCGTCTATCCACTCCAGTCCTTAATTTCAATTGTCCATATTCCGTTCTCTACAAGCAAGAACCAACCTACGCCAAACTGAAAACCTTTGGATGCTTATGTTATCCATTGCTTCGCCCGTATGCAAAATCCAAAATTCACCCTCGCTATAAAAAATGCGTGTTTTTAGGCTACTCTTCATCCAAATCGGCCTACAAATGCTATGATTACATAAACCGACAATGATACCACTCTCGACACGTGGAATTCATTGAGACTAACTTTCCATTCAAATCTCAACACTGTACCTCAACCATCCCCACTGTTGACCAATTCTTTTGTACCTCACTGACTAAAACCGTTCCTAAGGCCCCACAACCTATTTTCCCTTCCTCACCCCCTTCTACTCACCCGATCCAGTCCATACAGACCTCACCAGGCCCACTCGACCAACACATACCAACTCAACCTTCTTCTCCTATTTCCCCAGTACACCCCACCACATCATCCCGTGACAATAACTCTGCCATTCCCGATCCCGCTCAAGACAACATTGAATCCTATACCTCAGCTCACTCTCAAAACGACCCTGACTCTCCCACAACTTCCTCAACCACCCCACCTTCATCACCATCCCTCTATACACCTTTGACCACATCACCCTCTCTGCCACCCCCACGCACATGTAAACCAAATCCAAAGTATTATAACTCTAAATTTATTAATTATACTACTCTCTATCCAATTTTTTCATCACTTGAACCAACAACCAATCAGGCCTTAAAAGATCCCGAGTGGCGCAAGGCGATGGATAATGAGTTTTATGCCCTTCTAAAAAATGCCACTTAGGAACTTGTCTCACCTTCGCAACACAAACCTATCGGTTGCAAAAGGGTATTTCGCATCAAATGGCATCCCGACGGATCTGTTGAGTAATACAAGGCACATCTAGTTGCTAAGGGGTTCCATCAAGAATATGGAAAGGATTACTTTGAAACATTCAGTCCGGTCACTAAACCCCTCACTATCCGTACGGTTCTTGCCATTGCCTTATCTCAAAACTGGCCCATCCGACAACTCGATGTCAACAATGCCTTCCTGCATGGCACTTTGCATGAGGATGTTTACATATCTCAACCACCGAGCTATGTTAATCCGGACCTTCCCAATCACCTTTGTCATCTTCGAAAATCTCTCTATGGACTTAAGTAAGCACCAAGTGCATGGTTCATGGAACTTTCTACATTTCTCCTTGAGATTGGTTTTCGCAAAGCCTTCGCTGATCCATCCTTGTTCATCTACAACCGAGACAACATTATATCCTATTTCTTAGTATATGTTGATGATATTGTCTTGACTGGCAACAACAATCTATTCATTCAACATATCATTTGTGCGTTATCCGAAAATTTTTCCATTAAACACCTTGGCATGCTACACCATTTTCTTGGTATAGAAGTTATTAACACAACCACTGGTTTATTTCTATCCCAACATGATCATGTGCAGAATTTACTCACCAAGTTTAAAATGGATGGAGCTAAACCCGTTGCCACACCACCTAGCTCTATTGAGTCACTCTCTCTTATTGATGGTTCGCCTACCATTGACTCCATCCGTACCGCCAACTAGTGGGCTCCCTTCAATAGCTTGCTTTTACTCGACCCGATGTATCTTACGCGGTCAATTAGCTCTCTCAATACATGCATGCACAGATATTGTTCCTCCATTGATCAAGAATTTCGATTTTTGGCAAGTCTCATAAATCAGGAGGAATTTAATGACAGGACATGAATTCAAGTCCTGGATTCAACTTCATTGGAAATCTTTAAAGCGGGTTCTTCGATACATGAAAGGCACCAAACATCACGGTTGGTTTCTAAATCGAGGCTCTCCCATTGACCTAAACGCATTTACCGATTCTGATTGGGGGTGGAATTACCAACGGGGGGCATTCCACCACGGCATATACCATCTACCTCGATTCCAATATCATCTCGTGGCGCTAGTTGCGCCAAAAATTGGTCTCTCCTTCCTCAACTGAGACGGGTACAAGGCATTAGTAAATGGTGCAACTGAACTTTCTTAGGTCCAAAACCTACTATTCGAGCTTGGTCTTTCGACAACTAAAGCTCTTACATTATTTTGTGACAATGCTGGAGCTACTTATTTATGTGCCAACCCGGTCTATCATTCGTGTATGAAACATGTGGCAGTCGATTATCACTTTGTTCGGGAAAAAGGTAACCAATGGTTCATTACGGGTTCTACACATTCATTCTGCTGATCAACTTGATGATATGTTCACTAAACCTCTTGACCGAGGTCCCTTCCACCTACTTCGATCAAAGATTGGAGTCTCTGACGGATCCTCCATCTTGCGGGGGCATATTAAGGAAACTATGTAGTGATTGTATATTGATTGTATTTCCATTTACACTTTAGTCTATATTTAGATGATTATTGTGGTTGTTATTATTTATCATAGAATTAGCCTTGTATCTTTCCGTACCATTATATGTATGATGTAAACGGCTATTTATAGTCTTTGTATATTGGCTAATAATGCAAGCTTTTCATTCAGTAATAAATTTCTTATAAGTCAAAACTTACATGTAGCGGCTTTAGAAGTAGTTGCGGATGCTACAACACTTAAGCTTGCAATCACCACCACTAAACCTCCATAAACAATACTCTTCAATATCTCCACAAGAACACCATTGTATCCATCACATGATCTTCGTCTAGATTGTGAAACATCTATGGTATCTGCATAATAATATGTGAAAAATCACCCTTTTAAACAGTTTGAGACCCTTATATACTTTGGTTTCTAGTTGTTACCTGGTTCACTCACAATATTGATCGTGGTATCCTCATTTCCTGTAGCATAAATAAAAACATTTCATTTAACTGTTGACCATTTCAATATTTAATCACGGTTTATTAGTCTTATAATGTTATATGTTATGGCCTAGGCGGTATTGTTGATGATCACAGGGGTTGTTCTGGGATTTGAAATTAGAGAGAATTTGGAATGAAACTAATTTGTGATATGATATAAATGATTGTCGGATGGGGGTTTATATACCCACCGAAACGACACGACGGTTACATAACTGTTTTGTTGGTTCACGTATTAACCGACTAGACTTATATTGACATAATAATATAAATGAACTTATAATGTAAATCAAATATTATACTAACATTCTCCCCCTAATTTTGATTTATCTTCAATGCTTCATAGTAGGGTCTTGTTTATAATAACATTGGTTGTTCATCTTCCTCGTGTTGGATTAGATGAGCTTCCTTCTTTTCTTTTAGTTATGGACATTTATTTTTGTAGTGTCCAAGTCCCTTGCACTTGTAGCATCTGATGTTGCTTCTCTCATCTTGTGCTTGTTTATCATAGCTTTTCTCGAACCATCTTCCTTTAACGCGGTGATATCCAGAGTTCCTTTGATTTGTTTTCCATTTTCCACAGTGCTCACATTTGTCTTCTTTCGCATTTTCCTTGGTGAATAAGAGCTTGTTGTGTGATTCACCTTCATCAGTTGGTTTCTTAATACGTTCTTCGTGTGCCTTTAATCTCCCGATGGCTTCTTGAAATGGCATAGTTTTAAGATCCACAAATTGTTCAGTTGCAACAACAATCTGAATGTACTTTTATGGTACTGAACTGGGTAGTTTCCGAACTAGCCTTTTGTTATCAATTGTAGATCCAAGGTTGTTGGCTTGTGATACAAGATTGCTAATCTTGTTGGTAAAATCGTCTAGCGATTTTGATCTTTCATCTTTAATGCTTCAAATTTTGAGTCTAGCGTTTGTAATCTCGCTTCCTTGACTCTGTCTGCACCTACAAATCGTGCCTTTAAATCTTCCCAAATGTCTTTAGCATTCGTGTGATGAGCAATTTGAAAAACAAGTTCTTCGGGCATAGCTTGATAGAGATAAGCAATAGCCTTGGCATTTTTCTTTGCTTCCACTTCTCCTATCAGTTCCACTGCTTCCCAAATTCCCTGAACGTTAAAAATTGCTCTAATCTTTACTGCCCAAATTGTGTAATTTGTAGAATTCAAAATTGGGCATTGGAAGGTCATTGGCGTTCCTTCCTCTTTTACATCTTTATCTTCCTTAGTCATTTTGCGTGACTCCTTTGTCAATCCTTTGACAACTAATCATTTTTAGAACGACCTACATGTCTTTCGATCACCACTAGATTTGATCAATTCTCTGCTAACTGCTATTGATCAATTTCTTTCTGGATCGAATTTCTAACTTTTTTACTAGGAACAGACCACTGGTTGTTCGACCACCATTGGATTTAATCAACTCTCTACTACACTGCCGTTGATTAATTTCTTTCGGGATCGAACCTTCGAACCTGCTGTTCCTTAACTTTCCGTTTTTCTTTTGGCCGACAACACTTTTGTTCTTAACAGCTTAATTTTTTTGAAATTCTTTTTGTTTTTTCTTTTTATATAATAAACTTAATATTCTTATTTAAAACATTAGGTTTCCTTTGAACGTTTTTTCACCACAAATAAATTGAAGTCAAATTGTTTTTGACTCTCTCTTAAAAACGTTTGTTTGATATATTGACTTTCCAAAAAGTCACGATCCTATTCTCATTATAAAATTGATATGTATGTTGACTTTAAAAAAAGTCAAACTGCCCAAAAAATAAATTTCCCATTGTGTTTTATTTGATCCGAATGAACCCAAGTTTTGATTGTTGTTTCTAAAACAGAAATCTTAAAGGTTTTTGAAAGAAACAAGATTTGTAAAGTTGTTTTCAAAACTTTTGAAAAAAAGAGTATTTTCAAAAGTGTGATCAATGGATTTTGAACAACAATTTTGTATCCTGTTAATAGTATAAGATCAAGGGATAGGGTTTGAAAACGTTTGATTTCTAGATCACCGAAGGCTTCGCCGGAATCTTTTAGTTTTTCGATAAGTTTCTTAGTAACGGTTATGGGTTTTTAACAGTTATTCCCTGGCGTTCGGTTATGTATGTTTCTGTCTTCTGAATCAAAAAATATGTTCTTTATCAACGATTGTTGACTCAATTTGTTTCTGCATTTTTGATTGCAAAACAGGGTACGATCAACTTTCTGTTCTTCGCTCATGATTTCGTAACCTTGGGCTCTGATGCCATGTTGATGATCGCAAAGGTTCTTCAAGGATTTGAAATTAGAGAAATTTGAAATGAAACTAACTTGTGATATGATATAAATGATTGTCGGATGGGGCCGTGGGGGTTTGTATACCCACCGAAACGACACGACGGTTACATAACTGTTATGTCGGTTCACATATTAACTGACTAGACTTATACTAACATAATAATACAAATGAACTTATGATATAAATCAAATTTTATACTAACAGGTATCATCAGTTCTTTCAATCTTTCCTATAGTGTTTTCGTATCATAATTGTCGTTTTTCAAAAAAACATATTTTCAAGAGAATGAGAAACCATTAAAAAACTATGGAAATAAATTTTAAACAAGTTGGTATGGTTTTATAAAATTAAGACATTCAACAGTACCTTAAGCAAGAAATTAAGACATTCAACAGTACCTTCCGGTTCGGGTTCTGGGACTACGGGTGGGTATGAGAGAGCCTTTCGACGAAGAAAAACTTTTGTAATTTCAGACACGCAATCGGGACAATGCATAGAATGTCTGGTGAGCTTTGGTTTTAGTTTTTCAAGTTCAAAATCGACTATATCATTTAGGAATACTTCAACATATTCACAGCTTTCTTTGGTTTCCGCTTGACTTGCTTTATTGTTATTCTTTTCACGAACTACAGTTGTTGCCTTTTCTTCATCGCTAGAGGGAGATGCAAGCTTGATACCCAGCTTAACGCATTTGTTGTCTGTTTAAGAAAGGAGAAATTAGCTTCTATCAATTGCTATGTTTTCGAATGCTAGAATATGTGTACTATAACAATATTTTCTTATATCAAATTACATTGGTGAAATTTTATATATCAATATTCGTTTTTACAGTTCTCGATCGATGTAAAACATGTAATTGATAACATCATTTTGAGCATATGACTAAGTTATATCGATATGCGTTTTTATAGTTCACGATTGATGTAATATATGTGACTAGGGGTGCAAATGAGCCGAGCAGGCCGCGAGCTACAAGAGATTGGCCGGATAAGAAGCTCGAAACAAGCCGAGCCTTATCGAGCTCGAGCCGAGTTTGAGCCTAAAACAAAGCTTGTATACTTATCGAGCCTGAGCTTGAGCCTGGCAAATGAAGCTCCCTAGGGTCGTCGAGCCTTAATATAATATCAGTTTTATTAATACTTTATACTATTTACCCCACATTTAAATTGTTTAATAAACGAGCCGTGCCGAACTTTTGACTTATCGAGCTATCGCACATATTATTTATATAATTTAATATATAAACTAATAAACACTAAACGAGCCGAACACGAGCTCTTATAAGTTAATCAAGCTCCACTACAAGAAAAATGGCCATTTGCTACATAAGTTTTCTACCAAAAAAAATGCGTCATAAATTTTGACAAAGTTGGTACACATTTGTGACGACCAAAAAACTCTATTTTTTAAACAAATTTTCTACACAATAGGGACAAATACTTAGGAAATTGCGTAGGAAATGACATAGGAAATACATCACAAATTTTCCACACAATATTTTCGTAGGAAATACGTTGAAAGTTGCGTAGTAATTGGTTTCCAACGAAGGTTTTTCTAACATCAAGGTTTTGTTGAAAATGCGTCACAAATTTGAATTTGCTACGCGTTTGCAACGAAACCTAGATGTTAGAAAAACCATCATCGGAAACTAATTACTACACAATTTTCAATGCATTTCCTTCGAAAATATGGTGTGGGAAATTTGCGATGCATTTCCTACACCATTTCTTCCGTAATTTTCTAAATATTTGTGTCGCAAATTTGTTTAAAAAATAAGGGTGTTTTTTGTTGTCACAAATAAATAGCAATTTTGTCAAAATTTGTGACACATTTTTTTTTTGTAGGAAAATTTTGTAGCAAAAGAACAACATTTCTAGTAGTGCTTGAGTTCGAGCTTGGTCAAGCTCGGGCTTAGCTCGTTTGCACCCCTACGTGTGATTGATGATATCATTTTAAGCATATGACGAATTTATTTTTTAGGTATATGAGACAACTTTTTGGCTTTTTATCGTTGTTTGACATTGTATCACAATAGTACATAAAGCATGAGAAAAGTGCCTCATCAAATAAATTTTGAATAATTTGGTTCATAAGGAGGTGAAGAGTTACAAATCTATGAATTTTTGTCACTTACAGAATAGAGGTATGCCGCATGACATTAGATTAGGTCTTCTCACCTCTTGATTTTCATCTAAAAGTTTTTCTCTATTTTATATGCATGACAAATGCATGTATTTCCTCTTATAATTTTTAAACGTTAATAACTTTTATATACTGTATTTTTAAAATGAAAATTACCCCAAATTAATGAGCGTTTAAGTAGATTGAGAAAAAAGAGTGTTTATCTTTGCAACGAGTACTAAAGTGCTATAAAAAACGATTTTTTTGGGTTTTTGTTCATTTAGAAGAAAAAAAAACACAATGTCTTGAGGTATTTCATTAATCATTTCTAGACAAGTCACTAATCATGTTAAGATAGTATATATGTATTTGAACATACTATTATATAAAAGAACCTGCTAACTATATATATATATATATATATATATATATATATATATATAGGAAAGGGATAATTTGAAAACCCTCCGCACTTAAGAAAACCCCCATCTTAACCACTCATTCATCTTGATCTATGGTTGTTGTTTCTGCTTTTTGATCAATAATAAAGATGTTCATTTATTCATGAAAGGGTAAAATGATCCATGTAAGTGGTCTTTCTCTTACTTTTGAATATTCTCTCTGTTCTCTCTAAAACCATCCATTCACTTTTTTTTCAGGGGAAAGCATAAGTTTTTTTTTAATAATTGCATATGTTTCTGCAACTTATTTCACCAAAAACATGTAAATAAATTATAACCCCAACAACAAAAACGTATGTTTTCACAACTAATCTCACAAAAACATATAATAAATTATACCCCCGCAACACAAACATAAGTTTTCACAAACTTATAGTCTGTAACATAGGATATATTAAACCCCAAACAACAAAAAACATATGAAAAATATAACATAAACACAAAAACTTAACATGTGATAAAATAGGAACCCAAACAACAAAAACATGTGTTTTTAAAGAAAAAACAAATGCTTTTACATGAAAAAGCACAACTTTAATAGGAAAAAAACAAATCGGTAAGACGGATCTGTGCATCGTCTGTTTAGTCCAACCCACTTCAAAACCTCGATTGACTGTATTTAGAAGGTAAGACCGATTAGATTTATGTATAGGTGTTTGAAGTTTTGTGTAGTTTTAAAGATTTTCAGAAGTTTTGTAGAGAGAGAGAGAAAAGTGGGTTTGTAGAAGGTGTAGAGAGAGAGAGAGAGAGAGAGAGTAAGATCTTGAATATGGAGGTGGTTTTGTACACATGTGGGTCAGGGAAAAGGGAGGTATTAGTTGTTTTGTCAGATGAACGGAAACTTTAGCAATGGCTTGTAATGACTATAATACCCTTGGCCAATTCTTCCCTAATGTATACGTGGAGCAACAAAGACCATACAAAAGGGTTTACATGGTTTTCTAAAGTGAAGGTGGTTTCTAATTTAGAATTCCCCTATATATATATATATATATATATATATATATATATATACACATAATGTGCATGGCTATTAGTTTGTGTAATATTAAAAAAGAAGCTTTGAAAGGATGCAAATATTGATACACATACAAGTTAATTTCATCAACATGTATATATATATATATATATATATATATATATATATCTAATATATACATTTCATATACAGCCTTAACTATAAAAATAAAAAAAGTGCACACATAGAATTAGATGTAGGTTTTATGAGTTATCGAGTGTTGATTATATACAATTTTTTTTCTTCTAAAAAACGACATCTTCATTTTACGGTACACACATTTTGTCATTTCAGATTAGATTTGTCTATCCCGGGAACCTTCCGGGGATAAGCTAGTGTAATGTATAAGTAAAACAACTTTGTATTTTTTTAGTTTCTGTTTTAATTATTTTGCTTTTTCGGAAAAAAAAAGAGTGGTTGATCAAGAACTTTTGCCAGGAGCTAAAACTGGCCAAACCAAAAATGGTCGAGTAAAAGAAGTAGCAAAGTTAGATTTATAAACCCTATTGAACCAACAATTAGTTAATATATGTAATTACCACAACAAGAAATGTAATGTCAAGTTTACATTACCTTCTTTTTCATCCAAGCCTTGGTCTTTTGTTATTTCTTTTTGGCTATTAATCATGACTGCAAATACAATGTTGTTAGGCAAGACATCTGCCTTGACTATAGATTTCAACCCGGCTTTGGCCCCTTCCACCTCTAGCTGCCATTGATCCACCATCGCAGCGGCCATCTTTGAAATTTTCCGGTTGACCACCACCGCAAATACAATCAAAAGATTCTGCAATGCCTACCTTGTACGTGGAGGTTTTGGCTTATTGACTTTGGCGTGTGTTTGGTTTAATCTCCGGTTTCTTTTATAGTTGTAATTGACATAAGTTCATAACATGCTGCCATAGGTTAAGATTATATGCTTATCAAGTTTGTAGCAGGTCATAGGTTCAAATTGTAGTATTCTATTAAATGAACCCAAATTAATCAATTATTTTATTTTAAAACATATTTTTTAGATCTAAACTAACTAAATACACATGCACGATTGTAATGAACTAAGCTGCTTTTAACATTGAAAGGAAACACAAAATGATCCAATGAACAGACTAAAGGTATAAGTGAGCCGGAGGTATTAGATATTGAACTTGATTTGAGCCGAGTTTAGACAAGCTTGAGTTGATCTTGAGCCTAACTTCAAGATTGTTTAACAAACGGGTTTGAACCCCAGTCATATAGACAACTTTATTTGGCTTGCGAGTCCCATCTATTTTCCTATAATATATGATAGAGTTCTTGCGAAGGGTTAGGGGTATATTGCGGAAACCAATTGATTCCAGGTTTGTTTTTTTTTTGGGTTGAATTGTCATGATCATTAATGAATCTATAATCTATAACTTATAATAAAAGAATTGAACTTTCATGACATGGCATTTAATGGAGGTCTCAACTCCTCCTTGAATGTGCCACGTGGCATCATGTAGGATTTTTTAATTTTTTGAGTTTTTTAATAAATCTATATATATTATAATTATTGAGTAAAGATCAAATACATATAGTTTTTTTGTAAGAACTGTGAGAATCAAATGGGGTAAAAAAAATTTATTTTTTTTTTAGAATTTTTTTTTCCCATGTGCTTAAACATTCATTCTAGATGAATAATACAAAAAAAAATTAAAAAAAAAAAAATTTTTTTAGTGTAATTACGTTATTAAGATAAATACATTAGTTTACACTAGAGTAATTATGTAATTACTCTACACGTAATTACTCTACACCAAATTTTTTTTTTTTTTTTTAGTTTTCAATACTATAATACATGTTTAACAATATGGGGAAAAAAAATTAAAAAAAAAAAAATTAAAAAAGAATACCCTCCTTTGATTCTCACAGTTCTTACCAAAAAAGCTATTTGTACCGGATCTTTCCTCTATAATTATTTTAGGAAAGGATAAGAATTTAAAAACAAAATTAAATTTTCTCTCTAATATTTCCTCCCATAACTTTTAAACGTTAATATCTTTTATATACGAGATTTTTTAAAGAAAAAAATTACACCAAATTAACGAGCGTTTTATTATCTTTCCAACGAGTACCATAGTACTATATAAAAACGGAGAAAAAAAACCATTATTTTTGTGGGGTTTTGTTTTCAAATATATTATACTCTACTAATAAATCACAAACGATAAACATAACTTAATAGGCAAAGACTCCTTTTATTTATATTTGAATATGATAACTTATGGCAGAAATTTGTTTAAAATAAATAAATAAATAATAATAATAATAATAATAATAATAATAATATTAATCATGTATTGGCAAATCATTAATTATGTTGTCATGTTAGATATTTTATTATGTTATATTAGATATTTCAACACCGGGACACTCCCGGGATAAAAGCTAGTCTTATATATAAAAATTTTCTTACTCTCTCCGTTCTTTACTCTACATATGTATTTTAACAATACCAAAGTCGCACCATTTTTGGTATACTAGAGGAAACAAAAGATATATACGAAGAAAGAACAATTTGAACGTCGATCGGTTGATAACATATATGTGAATTAATTAGTTACATATCCATATAAGTTAACTACTTGCATATATGTGCAAAGATACATATATGTGACATATATTTAATTCTCCAATTGACACATGTATACCAGGTTGACTAACGTTAATGCCGGGTGTCCAAAGTCTTATTTTCTACACTTAAAGTATTTCTTGTAGATAGTTTATATTTAACATACAAGTGTAACTTTCTTTATAATATGTTGACTAATCAAACTATCGTGGTAATTAATGGCATTCGTTTGGTAAGTGTAAACGGTATATAAAATATAAAATATATATGATTATTATAACCTACTTAACTAATACAATGATTGTTTTTCGGGTTATATTATATAAAGAAAAAGTCAATATATAATATGATACAAGGGCGAACCTGATAATTACATAATCCTAAAAAAAAAAAAAAAAAAAAAAAAAAAAAAAAAGATTTTAGTAGTTTGCTAGAGTCATGTATTTATTAACTTGTTTATCTTAGTAGTATTCTCATTTAAACATGCTTAACTATTGAGTTTTCATCTATTCTATGAATAATACGTCCAAATGAATTGATGATATTTAAGACGTGACATATCTTATTAACCAAGAATCTTCCTTGACCATAGCGGATTTGGGAATTACCTTGAGCGTTACAGTGGTCTATGTTATCTTTTTGGTATCCTTACAATCACCCCCTTAGAGACTTTCCCCAACAACTTCCTTTTGATTAATTTGTTCTAGATCTTATGGATCATTTGTAGTCTTTGCTTTGGAATCACATTCACAAAGAGATTGATTTGATCGCTCATTTTTAGAGTGTCAAACGAAACATCTTTTTTTAAGATCCAATCCTCAAAAGTTTCAAACGCTATTCAAGTTTTGGAATCTCCTGTCTCTAAGGTAACACAATTTTGTGTATACTTGCTATAAAATATCTTATATGTCCATGTCCACCTGTTGGAGCTAATTTGACGACTTACTTTCGAAATTAGGAGAGTAACACATCAAATGCATATTTTACACAATTTATCATTAGTTGAACTTTCATCCAATGAAGTTCAATATCTTTTGTAAATCCATTATACTCTATAGAGATTTGAAAGGATCATATCTCTAATAAAGTTTATTCAAATATTCAATTAAGGTTTGACCATTTTGATCTAACCAAATATACCTTAATTAGTTTACTAAAGTAATTCTTGTACTTTATCTTAGAAGAGTCCAACTATGTTTTACCTCAATAAGGTAAAACATAATAAAGTTACTATCTCTGGCTTATTTGTTTTGAAATTCTAGATGCATGTTCTTTCATATCCAGATTGATTATCAATCAGTTTCTAGTTTATTTATCATTGGAACATGACTCAAATATCCATAGAAATTTCATATTTTTGAAAACAAGTTTTAAATGAAGCAAAATTTCTTTCATGTGATCTTTGTTCATGTATAATTATAAATACTATATTACAGAGGCAATGTGTAATACGTTCAATTAAGAATATCTATAACATATATATGATATCTATCTCATAGATATATCTATGATGCTTTTGTATCATATGGGACATATTCACAAAGTGCAAAAACCAAATAATTTAATTGCATAACGTAATTTGTCCAAAATCCAAAAGCAAAATCCAAAAGTAATTTGTGGAAGTTCCTCCACCGTTCAATGAAAATTATACCTCAATTCCAATGTCAGATGAATAGCCGTTGGCTTTACGCATCAAGGGATACAGTCCCCCGGTGGAAGAGCCAAAGATTAGACCTTCAAGGGATCAGGTTAAGATCATCAGACCTGAATCTGTTCCCAACAAAATCTCTAAACCCAAATCGGAAAAACCTCAACAATAACCACTTCCACAAAAGGTCTTTGTTAAACCTCAATGTCTTAATAAGCAAACTGAAATTTTGAGTTTTGAGAAAAACAAAGAGGTGGATAGAGTTTTTGATGTCATGAATGATAATGTACCTGATGAAAATGAATCTAGAAATGAATCTGAAACTGAACATGAATCGGTACAAGACGATAAGAATGAGTGTGAAGAATCTGTTTCAACTAGCTCAAGTGTGCCACCTGATTTTGATTTTTTAAGGATTTTAGGAAATTACTTTCAATGAAAATGGCACAAACAGATGGAGATTCGGTTGTTTCGGAGACATGTACAAGTGATTCAGAAGGGAATGAAGCCTCATCTGTTTCAGAAACAGATTCGGCAGACACAAACGAGTCCGAATATCAAACCTGCGATACATTAACTGAATCATTCGAGAACACATCTGAATCATCCGACTCAGCATCAAATGTTGTTTCTAATTCATCTGATTTTGAAATGGAGAGTTGTAGTTCTACTGACTCTCCCGTGATTGATGAGCATGTTGAAACTGATTGTTCTGTTTTAGCTGATGTTTCAAGTACTAACTCCATTGACTCTTGTGAAGACAATGTGATTATTGAGGATTGGGTAGACGATGGGGATGAAGTTTGTGATTCTGAATCAAATGAACTGAATAATAGATTCAGAAAGACAATTTTTCAATTTCTGCTTTAGACAATTATTTTTGTGTGGGTTCGTTTGTTTTAAGCATTAGACATTGTGATTTGGCTACTTCGTCTGATTCTGTTATTTTATCTAATGCTAATGATGTGACTAAGAATTTGTTGGTTAAATAAACAAGCACAGGTGGGGTTGGTAAATATATTCCACCCAAACAAGTTTTGCCAAAATATGAAAAGCAGAATTCATCAAGGACGACATGATAAGGCCCTCGGGGTCCCTATAGATCTGAAAAGGAGGCAAAAATTTAGGGGGATCCACATGTGAAACGTCAAATATGCTACACATGTGGAGTCCCCGGACACATTGCCAGAAATTGTAAAAATCATTTGAGAGTGTCGGAGAACAGGGTGCATCAGAAGGCTCCAAAAGGGAATGTACTCGGAGCTGATGAAGGCAAATAAGCCTAAAGCTATGAGGAGTGACAAATCCAAGGTGAAGCCTTCTAATGGAGATTGGAATAGAAATAAGAGGCTAAACATGACAGGTAAAATGCCTCATAAAACAGTAGAAACCCATAAGGTATCTCTACTAAGGACAAAAAGAGAAAGGTTTCAAAAAAGGAGATCATACTGGAAACCTAAGAGTTCTATTCCAAGTCCTCCCCCATCTGTAAGATCATTTTGCTCAGTAAATCAAGATGTTTGTAACAAAAGTTGTAAAACTGTTTCTACTGAAAATATGCACGGGATGGAAGTCCAATATGTGGATAAAAATGGGAAATCCAAAAGAATCATGGCTTGGGTACCAAACTTTAACTGATTCTGCATCATGTGCAGGAGCGGATATGGAGGGCTATCATTCGCCTCTGGTACTGTAGATGCACTTTTATGCGACTAATGCTTCAGATTATAATATTAACATGTGTTAGAGATTTATGGAGGGCAAAGGTGGAATCAGAAGTGGTCGAAGGTAGATTCTAGAGGGCGAAGGTGGAAAGCTACAATGAAGAAGTGTATGTTCGTTCTTTTGTATGGGGCGAATGTGGACAAAGTCCACATTCGTACTCTTCACAGGGGCGAATGTGCAGTACCTATAAATAGGTTTTGCTTGTTTTGTAGGTTAGAACAGTTGGTTTTTGTGTGTGTCAAGGTCAGGTTGTTGCTCTCTAGATTAAGTGTGTGTGAAGGTCTATTGATTAACTTGTAAAGCGTTTGTATTGATATTTTGAATCAAGTTATCTATAAAATGATGTTTGAAAAGGTAATCCGTGTGTTGTGATTCGTGTATTATCATTTTATTTTGTTCTAGGGTTTTCGCACCTGGAATAGTGACTTGTATGATCAGATTTCCTGTCTATTGCTAAAATTCTTCATCTACAAAGTGGTATCAGAGCCATAGAGATCATACAACAACAAATTGATAATATCAGAACTGATTTGGACCATATTTTGATCAAATTTTCTCTGTTTGTCATTGAAAATGGTTTTTGATACTATTTGAAGGTTTTGGACAACAATTCGTGGTTAAAATCAACATTTCCAAGAATTAAAGTTGTTCCAAATCAATTCTGAATCATAACCTGATAAAGATCATCAAAATCCATTAACTTTTGAAAATTTCAGATCAAAATAACCGTTTTTCAAAGTGTAACCGTTTTTTAAACATGAAAGGGTCGAATCTGGAGAGCATGGGTCGAACCTGGACTTTTTAGGTCGAACCTAGGGATTTTCTTGGCGAAGGTAGCTCATTTTAGGTCGAACCTAGGTGTGTTGTGTTGATTGTTTCACTTTCGGGTGTTATATTCCACATTCGGGTCATCGGGGGTGCGAAAGTGGGATTTAGAGGGACGAAGGTGAACATTTCCGGACGAAAGTGGAATTTATCTGTTGATATTCTACATTCGGGTCTTAGTTTTGGGCGGAAGTAGAATTTGACAGGGCGAAAGTAGGAAGTTTTGTGGGAAATTTTCAAGTGTGTTAAAGTTCTAACTTTGTGAACATCATGTGGGGATTTCCAGCTACACCGAGACCGGGGACAACACAACAACAACAGCAAGTGACCATGGACCCATGGATAGTAGCAGCTCAGAAATCGAACACTCCGTCGTCACAACCAATTAACTACTTAGCGATGACGAGTTCGATGCCTCAGAGCGTTGCATCATCTTCGCAACAACCTGCAGCAGATTATTGGGGAGTAGCAGCCGCGGTGGTAAATACTCAAACCACTAATGCTATTTCTACACTAATCAATGATTTATCTTCAGGTAGCGGGAATAGGCCACCCAAGCTAATGGAGATGCAGGAGTACAACCAGTGGCTGAAGAAATTCAAGATTCATCTTGAAGGCATGGGGTTGGAAGGAACGGAGGCGTGGCAGGTGATAGCAAAAGGATATGTGGCACCGATATTAGAGAACACCGGTGAACAGATTCCTCTGGAGAGTTTGACTGACGATGAGAAGAAGAAATTCGCGGTGGAGAAGAAGGCGTATTCTCAGCTAACCCAGGCGATCACAAACGATTTGCTACATCAGTTTGGGTCGTGCACTACTTCAAAACAGTTATGGGATGTGCTAAAGAATTGTCAAGATGGTAACGAAAAGACGAGAAGGTTGAGAATGGAAGAGCTGAGGAAAGAATTTGAAAACTTCAGCTATGTCGGGAATGAGACGTTGAAAGAGTTGACTCCCAAATATTGTCACTTACTAACTGAATTGTCAAGCTATGACATTCAGATTCCTATGTCAGACTTGGTGGACAAATTTGCTGATGCTTTACCACCGTACTGGGATCAACACATCGAGGTACTCAAAGAGAAGGACGCTTACAAATACTGGACCATCAACGAGTTTATCCAGAAGCTGGAAAACAAAGAACTCGAGGAGAAGAGGAAAGCTAAAAGATCTCGGATTCCTCAAAACCCAGAGTTATATCATGCTGGTACTTCATCAACTGTGGGAAATTCTAGTGTTGGTGGAACAGTGGCTCCTCATATAGCATGTGTCTCAAGCGTTATGAAACCACCCAAACAACCGATCAATTACCTAGCTCAAACCTCATCTTACTCACAACCATCATACACACCACCACCACAACAATACACAAATTCTTTCATTTCACCATTTTCTCTGATGCAACAAGCTGCATGCTATTCTGCTAACCAACCACAACAACAACCTCAACAACAACCGTACATGACTCAAATGAATCAGACCAATCAGAAATCTATAGTATTGGAGACATCCAAAATGAATAACGTGACTGTGGAGGTTGCTCAGCAACATATTGCGCTAGTCTCAGCAATGGTTGCTTCTTATAACGGTTTGGTGGCAAGTCAAATTGGGAATAACAACTTAACCAATGAAGACTATGCACAAATCGATAAAGAGGAGATGGAGCTGATAGACATTCAGTGGGCTTTCGCAAGCATTATGAGACGGGCAACCGAGTTCATAGAAAAGACCGGGAGAACTGATCTGGGTACTTCTCCAAACACCACATATGGATTTAACAAAGACAAGGTTACTTGCTTTAATTGTGGTGGAAAAGGACATTTCAAGAGGGAGTGCACTCAGCCTCCTAAACAAGGTAACCGCAACCCATTCAACTCAAACTACCAAAACCGCCAATATCAAAACCAAAACCAAGTCTCTTTTCAAAACAACAACTATCAAAACTAAAACAATTCCCAAAACCGACAAAACACCTCTCAAAACAACCAAAATAGACAACCAAACACAACCAACCAGAATCAAACTCAACCACCAAATAACACAAACAGAACTGTCATTCCTATCACTACACCAAATGAGCAACCACAGAATAACAATCAAAATCAAGCTTTGGTGATACAGAATGATGAGAGATTTGATTGGACTGGTATGCAAATTGGTGTTGAGGAGATAAGTACCGGTGGGAATGTGGCTTGTATTGCACAACAGGTTGACATCGAGGAGCCGGTGATAGTTTATCAAGTTGAAGAGACTGAGTTTGAGGTTGAAGAATCCGTTGAAGAGATGAATGTGGAGACTGAAACTGTTGAAGTTCAGGCTGAAGAAACAAGTTCAGGAGTGGTGATTGACTCAGTCACAGACATTCCTGAGGAGAGTGAGTCAGTTTATTCAGATTCAGACAGTGAATCAGACTCAGAGGCCTGTGTGAATTCTTTGGATGATGACATAGATCAACTACTAGCTGAAGCTGATTTTCTAAAGACGAGGAAGTCATGCATAGTAGATGATGCCTTTACCAAAATCGACTATTCAAAGTTCTTTGCTGGGAAGGAATCTCATTTCGCTCTAATGGCCATAACAGATCCTCCAAAACAGGTAAGTTCCGAATCAACCACTGACATTCATAGTAAGAAATATTGTGGCACTTGTGATAGATTGACAGAAGAAAACAAGGAACTTCGCGTTCAACGTGATAGTGCTGTGATTAACTGTCAATCTGCTCGCAAGGAAGTGATTGCATTCAACAAAGTACTTGATGGGTACAAAAAGGACATTTCTGACCTAAAGAAAACTCTTTTATTAAAACAATTAGCAATTAACAATTACATTAATGAACTTGAAAACACTAAATTGGAAATGGCCACCATCAAGTGTTTTGCTGAAAAGGTCAACAAGAAGCTTGAAAGTTACAAGCACATTGCTTATGTCGTTGACCACATCATTGATGAACCATCTCAAACCACAAGTTATAAGTCTGTGCCATCTCCGGTGCTCTTTGAAAATCACAATTCATCAAGTGGCACCGGAGAGCTCAGTAAAATCAGACTCTGCATCGGAAGATGAATCCAATACTTCTAGTGTTGGTGATCCAAATTCTGATGTGAGACCGATTTTAGGTTTGAATGATGAGGGAGTTACAGCTGAAAATGATGATTCAGACAGCTTGTCCAACAAATCACTTAGACGTTTATTTTCAGTCTTAAGTTCTTTGTTGTCAGCTTTAACAATCTTAATCATCCTTCGATTCCTGTTACACTTAACCTCAAGATCCTTGTTTTCTTCTTCAAGTTGTTTCACTTTCTTTTCGATCTCATCTTGGTTATTTTTAGATGCAACAACAATCTGTAGCATCTTCTCCTCATTCTGTTTAAACTTCTTATCTCAGCCTGTTGTGCTACAATCATCTTCATCATATCATCCATTCTTTTGTTAAACTGTTTCATCACATCATCCGAAACAGTAACTTTCTTTGACTTGGATGTTTCAGCTTCTTTAGCCTTCTGCTTTTGAGGATTCTTAAACATTTCCAGTACATTATCCAATGCAGTATTAAAATCATCAACTGGTAAAGCTTCAGCTTCCTTACTTTTCTTTTGCTTCTTAGCCACTGGTGAAGATAGCTTAGATGATGTACCTGTGTCAGGTAACTTTTTGCCTTTAAGCAACTGAGCAATCTCTTTTTCCCTCAACTGCTTAGTACTCGACTTCTTTGCCATAGACTTATGTTTTGGTTTTGGCAAATTAACAACAACAGTCTCACCTACTTCAAGTTCATCAAGATTCACACTCAAACCTTCATCAACATTAACAGTCTTCTTCTGTGAAACTTCTTCAATAGTTTTATTCAAAGATTCAGACTCACCAACCATAGTGGCCTTACGCTTGGTGGTCTTTACTCTTTCCTCCTCCGAATCCCACTGCTCATCCACTTCAGTTTCCTCCGAATCCACCGAATCTTCATCAACCAGACTAATGCCTTTCTTTGCCGTTGTCTTCTTACGAGCACCTTGTTGTTTAGAACTGCCTTGATCAATCTTTGCCTTACCCTTCCCTTTGGCTCCGGCATTGACTACTTGTCTCTTCCTCTTAGTGTTTGCATCAGCATACACTAATGGATCATCATTATCCGAATCACTGTTATCATGTCTTGCTTTGTTCTTACCAGGATCAATGTAACCCTGATTAGCCAAAGCACCAAATAATCTCCTGTGAGGTGGCTTTTCATTGTCTTGCACACCTTTATAGCCTTTAATTCTAACAAGCGTTCGAATATTCATGTGATCTTGACCTAGGATCATAGTAGGATCCTTCTTCAAATCAGGATACTTATGGTCTAAGATCATCATAAGAAACCTCGGATATAGCATAAACCGCTTCTTCTTCAAGCCTTTCAGCATCTCGAGCATGTGATCCAATATCATACCAGATACATTGAATGGTTTGTTAAGTTTTAACGCAACCATCAATGAACTAAGGCTCTTCCTCATCACATCGTACCCACCACTTACACATCCAAACACATGGATAATTACGTGTGAAAAATACTTGAACTGCACACTTAATTTTCCTTTATGCATTGAACCATCAGTGATAGGACCCTTATACTTCATCCTGAGAAAACAAGCTCTCTACTCAGTCCAGGAAAGCTCTCTGGGATCAGTACTCGTCTCAAACTTTATCTGTAATGCCTCTCTAATATTTGCTTCAGTCAAGAACATCTCCATACCCTGAATCTTGATTCTTATAATAGTCTGATCTTCCCAGAAATCATATCTAGCATTCCTGTAAAAGTCCTCCACTATGTCTTTGTAGATTATGGTTGGTGTGGCTAAGGCATGAATAATACGGCTTCGCCTTAAAAACTCCACAATACTAGAAAATTCAGTATTCTTCTCTACTTCACCAACATATGCACAGCAGTTATGTGTTGGTTCAAACGGCCATCCTCGTGGAACGTTTTCAGCTTCTGGTACAATATTCTCCACCGGTGCTTCAATATTTTCAGGTTGCTCAGCCATCTGCACATAAAATCAGAATATACGTCAAAACACAAAAACGACAAAAATTGAAAATTTTAGGTTTTTCCAGTTTCCACATTCGCCCAATTTTTCATGGTTGAAAGTGGAGATTAAGGTACGAAGGTAAACAATTTAGTACGAATGTGAAACAGATCTAAGTAAAAATCACATTCGCCCAAAAACAAGTCACATTCGTCCTTTATTTCTACATTCACCCATTTTAAAAAGGACGAATGAAAACCTGTTATACCCTAAAATTTAAAATTTTGCAAACTTGTTTTTAAACCTCTGATTTTGATTTGTTTGTGTACTAACATGGCCGATTAACCTTCGTTCGTAATCAATTGTTATAAACCTTCAATTATTATCAGTTTTAAAGAGGAATTAGGGTTTATAGAATTCAAACAATCGATTAATCATCTAATCATGTTATTAATCTAATTCCTGATATATTCTCCCCCTAAAATTGATGAGAATTGAATTTCTAACAAAAACACATAACAACTCAGTCCCAAAATGTCTAGAATTAAAACCCTAGGTTTCGTAACCCTCTACTCAAATTCTGAACTGTTTTTCCATCCATTACCTGTAAAAACTGGTGCAAAAGAGTCAGGAAACAACAAGGAATAATAATCAAAGGCAAAGAAAGTCCAGGCAACAAGGTCTCGTTAAGAAGAAAAATTTGAAAAATTCAGAATGAGTTGGTCGAACCTGATATCTGACTTATATAGGATGGTACCTTCGCCCGTTCTCTATGGGCGAATGTGGGTATTTTCCACATTCGACCAACCAAATGGCCCGAAGGTGAAAATGTGATACCGAAGGTGAAAAGTGTTTTGTAATTCCACTTTCGCCCAACAGAAAACATACGAAGGTGAAGATTTTTCCACATTCGACCCAATTAAGGGGCAAGTGTGAAATGGAAAAATCTGAAAATTTTGCCAAATCCCGAATTCGAATCCCGTTCAACATTTTTCAATCCGTTAAGTCTCAAAAACTCATTATTTCACTTTTAGAATGATACAAAGCCCAGATGGTTTCATCAAATCTCAGAAATTGACCATCAAACACCGTCGGTTATCTAAAATAAAGCAGAAATGCAAAAACTTTTGGGTTTTCTGAAATTTATATCAAAACACACCTAAAATCTTTTTGCATTTTGTATCTTTTTGACAATAAAAGTAAAATGCATCAATGTAAATAAAGCAGGAAACATTTTGTGATGTCCGGTAAGAGGATCATATCAGTTATTTGAGAAATCTGATCACAGCGTTGATCTTTTTGTTTAATATTATCATTAGAAACAGTATGTGACACGACAATTGCTGATATTGTGATCCACATAAGCTCACATGCAGACTATTACGCAATGCTTTAAAATGATACGAGTTAGGTGTATTAGACTAACACATTGTGGTTCCCACACACACGACATACTCCCGTATCAAGTAATTGCACAAAGCTTCGTCGTAACGCGTGATTATGCCAGAGTTATCCGTTAAAGTTACAAAGTATATAGCACAGAGGTGTACAGGTCAGCAAACGAATGCAGCAAAGTAACATGTGCAAATATACTAGGTTGAGGCTGACA
The DNA here is from genome assembly GCA_032199755.1 of Ambrosia artemisiifolia. Lineage (NCBI taxonomy): Eukaryota > Viridiplantae > Streptophyta > Magnoliopsida > Asterales > Asteraceae > Ambrosia > Ambrosia artemisiifolia. The sequence continues at coordinate 31,770,325 of CM063521.1, forward strand.
TCAACTACTGATTTGCATTAGTAAGTCAATACGATGTAATTATGATCTTTGATCAATAAAAACATAAAGTTCCTCAATTCGGTAACTTCCGGTTTTGGCATTTAAGCTCTTTTAGCAAATATTCTGATGAAACTAGGTCCGTAAATCAATACGACAGAAGTTTAATCAGAATATCCCGGATAACCATAACATAACGACCCGAAACCTCGGATTTTGGCAATCCTATCAAACGAAATTACGGTACTAAGACCATATGCCCATGAGGTGTTCAGCCACGAACGCGTAGTTCGTTATTTTTGTATCACTAATGCACGCAATTTTTAGTCTACGAAGCCTATCAGCACATCACACGTAATCAACACACGCCTCATATTTCTATACATATCTTTAGCCTGTGTCAGATCCCCACTGATGTACTATCATTTCCTCTTTTTATCCTGGAAATCACTTTTGATTTTTCTAATTTTTAGGTCTGTTTGATTTTTCAATGTTTTTGGTTTTTTCTGATAAAATGACTCCCCCTAAAATGTAAAACATATTTTTGGGTTTTTAATTTTTCTGAAAAACAATAAAATTTGAAAGAAAATTTAAAACTAAAAAGCGATAAACCGAGGTGCTGATTAGTCCTGTTTTTCCTTTATGTTGTTAACTTTTAAAAGATACTCAAAGCGGGATCTGTCAAAAGCTTTAGTGAACAAATCTGCACGTTGATAGTCAGTATGGATTTTGACCATATCTATCAATTCTTTAGCGTACCAATCACGGATAAAATGGTATTTGATCCGGATATGTTTCGCCTTAGAATGATTGCCCGTATCTTTAGTTAATGCGATCGCGGCTTCATTATCACAGTGTATAGGGGTTTTAAGAAACTGCAAACCGTAATCCACCATCTGCTGTTGGATCCAGAGCACTTGCGAACAACAACTCGAGGCTGCAATGTACTCGGCTTCACAGGTAGACAGCGCGACCGAAGTCTGCTTCTTACATTGCCAGGTGACTAACCTGCTCCCTAAAAACTGGCATCCAGCTGTAGTGGATTTGCTATCCATGTCAGAGCCGCCCCAATCTGCATCACTAAAAGCGATAAAATCAAAATCATCATCACTAGGGTACCAAAGTCCTCTCAAAGGACAACCCTTCAGATATCTAAGGATACGCTTGACCGCCGTCAGATGACTTTGTTTCGGCTTCGATTGATAGCGAGCACAGAGACACGTTGCAAACATATTATCTGGCCTAGATGCTGTCAGATACATCAGAGATCCGATGATTGCTCTGTATGTAAATGGGTCCGTCAGCTCCCCCTTAGCGTCCACTCCAATCCCGTGATTGGGTTGAATCGGGGTATCCATTGGCTTGGAATCCTCCATCTGGAACCGGCTCAAGACTTCGGATACGTATTTTGTCTGGTGAATGAAGATCCCCGTGGGTCTTTGGTCCACCTGCAAGCCTAGGAAAAACTGCATCTCCCCCATTGCGCTCATCTCAAACTTTTCCTGCATGACAGTTTCAAATTCCCTGCATAAAAGTTCGTTAGTTGAACCAAATATCATATCATCAACGTATATTTGCACTAGAAGCAAATCATCCCCTGATTTCTTCGTGAACAGGGTGCAGTCGACGAGTCCGCGCTTAAATCCCTTTGCCATGAGGTATGTACTCAGCTCTTCGTACCACTGGCTTGGAGCCTGGTGCAGACCATATAAAGCTTTGTTCAGCACATAAACATTATCCCGGTGGATAGGGTCCTCAAAGCCTGGTGGCTGCCCGACAAAAACCTCTTCTTTGACTTTTCCGTACAGAAATGCGCTCTTGACGTCCATTTGATATACCTTGAACTTCTTATAGGAAGCAAACGCAAGAAACATCCGAATTGCCTCAATGCGTGCTACAGGAGCATAGATTTCGTTATAATCAATCCCTTTGATTTGATGGAAACCCTGTACAACCAGTCTGGCTTTGTTACGAACTATAACACCATGATCATCCTTCTTACACTTAAACACCCATTTGGTGCCGATCTTCTTTCTTCCAGGTGGTAAATCAGTGAGCGTACAAACCCCCAATTTCTGAAATTGTAATAACTCCTCCTGCATTGCTTCAACCCAGGCGTCCTCCAGCAAAGCGTCCTTATATGTCCTTGGCTCTACTTGCGACACATAACATGCAAACGACCAATCATTTTGACTACCAGATTTTTGTATTTTGGCATATAAAGCTAAAGCACCAAAACTTTCTGCTGAATTAACACTTCGCAGTTGCCCTGTTGTCATCACACTGCTTCCAGGATCACCGATAACTTGCTCCAGCGGGTGAATACGATGAATCCGAGATTCCGGATGTTCAGGTACAGTAACTCCCGTCTGAATAGTCAAGTTCTCTACAGCATCCAGAACATGACCCGTGTTAGACGATGAAGCAACATCTGGAGTTGGAGTTGGGTTCACTGGCGGTGCCTCTGGTTCTGTAGCATGTTCAAGAATAACTTCTTCAAATTGATCATCTTCTGATTCTGAAGAATCTAACGTTGTAGAAGCCTCTTGAAACACTTCTTCCTCCGGTACAGGAACATTGGTATCATTAGAAGCGGGTGGGGGGTTTACGCTGATCGGACGCACCAACGGTGAAGTCACCGCGTTTTCACACTCGTAAAGTAATCTGATAACAGCTTCTTCAACCAAGCTATCTAGATTGAATGATTCAAAGAAATCTTTGTAATCAAACATCCAATCAGGACCAATCCCTTGCACATTTTGTGTATACCGTTGAACTTCCACGTTAGCTCAATCCTCCACCTGACGAGTTCGCTTATTGTATACCCGTTTGAGCGGGGTTGCGTATCCAACGAAGTATCCCTCTTCAGCTTTAGGACTAAACTTCTCGCTTGGATTCAACATCGTGCATGGTGCCCCAAAAGGTTCTAGATACTCTAAGTTCGGCTTTCGTCGGTGTAACAGCTCATAAGAAGTTTTTCCAAACTTCTTCACCGTTAGAACCCGATTAAGTGTATAATTTGCTGCATAAATCGCCTCATTCCAGAACATTACCGGAAGATTTGAGTCTACAAGCATTGTTCTAGCCGCTTCAATTAGAGTCCTGTTTTTGCGTTCAGGAACACCGTTCTGTTGTGGGGTATACGGAGCCGAATATTCATGATGAATTCCTTTGTTTTCACAAAGTTCATCCATCTTTGCATTTTTGAACTCCGTCCCATTATCACTCCGAATTCTCTTGATCTTTAAATTGTAGAGATTTTCCAATCGAGTGAACAGAACTTTCAAGTTGTTAAAAGTGTCACTTTTATGCTGCAAACACATCACCCATGAAAATCTTGAGTAGTCGTCAGTGACAACTAAACAGTAAAGCTCCCCAAGATGACTTTTGCGTTTGACAGGTCCAAATAGGTCCATATGCAATCGCTCAAGTGGCATCTCGACAGAGTTAACTTTCTTTACTTTGTGGGACTGTCTGTGTTGCTTCCCCTTCTTACAGCTCACGCACTTGTCATTCAAATGGAAATGCTTCACATTCACTCCATCGACAAGTCCATTCTTCACAAGATGATTCATTTTTCTCAGATGAATGTGCCCCATTCTTCGGTGCCACATTATCGACTCCTTCTCGGTCGCCTTTGATAGAAAACATGTTATTTGCCCCTGGGATGTCATTGCCTTGGACATATCAAGAATATAAAGGTTGTTGACGCGAGGTGCCTTCAACATTACCCACTCTTTTGGAATTTTGAAGCCCGGTTTGAGAATGTAGCAGGATTTGTCATCAAAATGAACAGTGAATTGTTTGTCACAGATTTGACTGACGCTCAACAGATTATAATCTATCTGCTTCACATATGAAATCCTCTCAAAGCTCACAATCCCATTACTAACACTCCCTTCCATAGTGATATATCCGCCTTTGTTCCTGGCAAATGCAACATATCCACCATTAATATTCTTCACATCAAACAATAACGCAAGATCCCCGGTCATGTGGCCTGAAGCTCCACTATCAACAATCCATAAACTGCTAATAGGGCCAGCTGAAGCTCCCTGCACACATCAAGTAAAACAATTAGTTCTTTTGGGGGACCCAAGCCTGAGTGGTCTTGGGTCTTTGAATATCATCGTTCAAAGAAACATTCACTTCAGCACTTTGTTTTGGATCGATCTTTTTGGGATCATTCAAAACATTTTCCTTTTTCTCAGTTGACTTAGAAGTTGAGGCACCTGGAGAACCATTTGGTGTCCAAGATTGTTCAGGTCTTTTCAAGATACGAATCTGAGATTTTGGGTTCTCAGTCTGTCTCTGAACATTGTTTGCAAAAGAAAATTTCTTGGTTACCTTCTCTGACTTAACAGATTTAGGTCCAACATTTGACTTGACAATAGGTTTTGGTGGAACCCTTTGCCTATCAATTATTGTGTTCACCACTGGTTTTCTCCATGAATTTTCCATAGCAATCCGGTTTCTACGATCATACTGAAAAGGACGATTGTTCCTCGTTTGATAAAAATTGTTTTGATTATAAAATTGTTGTTGTTGAGGAACAACACGTCTATGTGGTGGAACGTAATAATCAACCGGTTTCCTCAAGGAATGCCTAACTTCAACTTCGTGCCTCTTATGCCTTACATACGGGCAGTGAGCAAGTAAATGCCCTCTCTCCCCGTATTTAAAGCATGCACGGTATTCCTCAAAAACATTTGGAGCATTCGGTTGAGCATATGATCTAACAGGATATTGATCATTATACTGTTTGTTCCTCAAACTCTCAGGGAGTGGCCCTTTTGAGTAAGCAGGCTCATGGAAACCGTTTGCTTTGTTTTTGGGTTTAATAAACTCTGTGACATGAACCTTTGGTTCTTGAGGAACATCCAAATACAATTTCTTTAAAATTGCCGGTGGAATCTCATTAGTTCTTTCATGTTTTGGAAACCAAATAGTGCTTTCTTGCCAAATTTTATCAATTTTAGCATAGTTGGCAAACTTTATTGGATATTCCTCGTCAGAGATGATCTTATCGGATCCTTCCATCCGATAAAACACCTTGACTGGTTTGTCACATGGTTCATTCTTAACTTCTTTCTTAATTTCTTTCTTTTCAGACTTTTTCTCACGATGTGCGTTAGCCATCGGATGCACATGTTGAGATGATGACACTGGTTCAGTAGTAATGATATGATTTTCTTTTGGAATTTCACATGCATTAGCACTTTGGTAACTACCAGAGTCATCACTCTCTGAGTCTGAATCAACATTTTCAACTGTAACACCTTCATCATTCAAACCTAAAATCGGCCTCACATCGGAATGAGGATCACCAATACTCGAGGTATTAGATTCATTTTCAGATGATGAGTCTGATTTTACCGAGCTCTCCGGTGTCACTTGATGACAATTATGGTTTTTAAAAAGCACCGGAGATGGCACAGACTTATAGTTAGTGGTTTGATCATCAATGATGTGGTCTACAACATAAGCAATGTGCTTATAACTCTCCAATTTCTTGTTGACTTTTTCAGCAAAGCACTTAATGGCGGCCATTTCCAACTTTGTATTCTCAATTTCATTAATATAGTTATTAATTGCTAATTGTTTTAATGAAAGAGTGTTTTTAAGATCGGAAATGTCCTTTTTATATCCATAAAGTACTTTATTGAAAGCAATCAATTCTTTGCGAGTAGATTGACAGTTGATAATAGCACTATCACGTTGAACGCGAAGTTCTTTGTTTTCCTCTGTCAATCTATCACAAGTTCCACAGTATTTATCACTAGTAACATCAGTGCTAGATTCAGAATTTACCTGTTTAGGAGGATCTGTCATGGCCATCAAAGCAAAATGAGCTTCCTTCCCAGCGAAAAACTTAGAATAATCAATCCTGGTGAAGGCATCATCAACAATGCACGACTTCCTCGTCTTTAGAAAATCTGCTTCTGCTAGCAACTGATCAATATCATCATCCAAAGATGTAACACTCGCCTCTGTGTCTGATTCACTGTCTGAATCTGAATAAACTGATTCACACTCCTCAGGAACATCAGAAACTGTGTCAATCACAACTCCAGAACTTGCTTCCTCAGCTTTAACTTCAACAGATTCAGTCTCCACTATCATCTCTTCCACAGATTCATCAACTTCACTTTCAGTTTCTTCATTCTTATCAACTATCACCGACTCCTCAGTATCAACCTGTCGGGCAACACAAGCCACATTCCCACCAGTTGTTATCTCCTCAACACCAATTTGCATCCCAGACCAGTCAAACCTTTCATCCTGCTGAATCACCAGAGCTTGATTCTGATTGGTATTTTGTGTCTGCTCATTTGGTGTAGTGATCGGTATAACTGTTCTGTTAGTGTTGTTTGGTGATTGGTTTTGATTCTGGTTGGTTGTGTTTGGTTGTCTGTTTTGGTTGTTGTTTGAGGTGTTTTGTCGGTTTTGGTAATTATTTTGGTTTTGATAGTTGTTGTTACTTTGGTAAGAAACTTGGTTTTGGTTTTGTTGTTGACGATTCTGGTAGTTTGAGTTGAAAGGATTTCTGTTACCTTGTTTCGATGGCTGAGTGCATTCTCGTTTGAAGTGACCCTTACCTCCACAATTAAAACATGTCACTTTCTCCTTATTGAACCCATAGGTTGTATTTGGAGAAGTTCCCAAATCAGTCCTACCCGTTTTTTCAATAAACTCAGTTGCCCTTCTCATTATACTAGCAAAAGCCCACTGAATATCAATTAGTTCCATCTCTTCTTTGTCAATCTGTGCATAGTCTTCATTGGTCAAGTTGTTGTTCCCAATTTGACTTGCAACCAACCCGTTATATGATGAAACCACTGCAGAGACTAATGCAATATGTTGCTGAGCAACTTCAACAGTCACATTTCCCAAATTGGAAGTCTCCAAAACCACCGGTTGCTGATTGGGTTGATTCACTTGATTCATGTATTGTGGTTGTTGAGGTGGTTGTTGTGATTGGCTTGTAGTATAGAATGCTGCTTGCTGCATTGGAGAGAATGGTGAAATGTAGGAATTAGTGTATTGTTGTGGTGGTGGTGTGTATGATGGTTGTGAGTAGGATGAGGTTTGTGAGATGTAGTTGATAGTTGGTTTTGGTGGTTCCATGACATTAGAAATACAAGCAATGTGAGGTGCCACTGTTCCACTAGCATTCGAGTTTCCAACTGTTGTTGAAGTACCACCATAGTATAAGTCTGGATTCTGAGGAATCTGAGATCTTTTGGCTTTCCTCTTATCCTCGAGCTCTTTATTCTCCAGCTTTTGTACAAACTCGTTGATAGTCCAAAACCTGTACGCATCCTTCTCTTTGAGAACTTCAACATGCTGATCCCAGTACGGTGGTAAAGCATCTGCAAACTTGTCCACCAGATCTGTCATTGGAATCTGTATACCATAACTAAACAATTCAGTTAGTAAATGACAATATCTGGGAGTTAATTCTTTTAGTGTCTCATTTCCAACATAAGTAAAATTCTCAAACTCTTTTCTCAACTCCCCCATCCTCAACCTTTTCGTCTTTTCATTCCCATCATGATGATTCTTGAGCACATCCAATAACTGCTTCGATGTCGTGCACGTTCCAAACTGATGTAGTAAGTCATTCGAGATCGCCTGAGTCAACTGGGAGTATGCTTTCTTCTCCACAGCAAATTTCTTTTTCTCCTCATCTTTCATACTCTCCAAAGGAACTAGTTCACCAGTATTCTCCAGAATCGGTGCAACATAACCTTTATCTATCATCTGCCATGCCTCTGCGCCCTCCAATCCCATGCCTTCCAGATGGATCTTGAATTTCTTCTGCCATTGATTATACTCCTTCATCTCCATAAGCTTTGGTGGACGATTCCCACTACCTGAAGATAAGTCATTTATTAGTGTAGAAATGGCATTGGTATTTTGAGTATTTACCACCGCGGCTGCGACTCCCCAGTAGTCTGTCACAGGTTGTGGTGGTGGAGGTGCAACACTCTGAGGCATAGAGCTAGTCATCGCTATGTAATTAATCGGTTGCGAAGACTGATTGCTCGTTTTCTGGGCTGCCACTGTCCATGGGTCCATCACTTGCTGTTGTTGTTGTGTCGTTGCTGGTCTCGGTGTGGTCGGAAAATTCCACATGATGTTCACGAACTTCGAAAAACACAAAACTTTGAAAATTTTCCAAACTCAGTTCTACGTTCGCCCTAAACTTTTTACTTTCGTCCAAATCAAGCTACGTTCGCCCGTTACTGTTCACCCGAATGTAGAATAGTCACCAGAATGTAAAATAACCAAAACCCTTTTCCACGTTCGTCCACTAAGTTTCCACTTTCGCCCACGCGATGAGTCGAAGGTGGAAATAAACACCCGAATGTGGAAACTTTCAACACAACACACTAGGTTCGTCCAAAATAAAGACACGTTCGACCAAAAATCACTCAAGTTCGCCCAAGCAAGGTCAGGTTCGCCCAACACAGTCTAGATTCGCCCATTTTCACTTTGAAAAACGGTTACACTTTGAAAAACGGTTATTTTGATCTCTGATTTTCAAAAGTTTATGGATTTGGATGATCTTTATCAGGTTTTGAATCGGAATTGATTTGGAACAACTTTAATTCTTGGAAAACTTGATTTTATCCATAAATTCAACTCGAAATCATTCAAAAACACTCAAAAACCATTTTCAATCAAAAACAGATGAATATTGATCAATTTTAAGTCCAAATCAGCTCTGATATTATCAATTTTGTTGTTGTATGATCCGTATGGCTTTGATACCACTTTGTAATTGAAAGAATTTAGCTAAAACAGGATGTAATGATCATACAAGTAACAAATCCAGGTGCGGAAACCCTAGATATGAACAAAATGATAATACTCAAATCAAAACACGTAAAACATCATTTTAATCACTTTTTCATAGATTAACTTTCTCAAAACTTGTTTACAATCACTTGACACGTTAATCTAATCAATACACACACAATCACAAACTTGACCCGAACCTGACCTCTCAACACACACTTTCTGAAACTCTCTTTTACTTGAAAATACACAAAACATATATATAAGGTCTGCAGGTTCGCCCATAGTTATGGTGCGAATGTGGACATAGTCCACATTCGCCCACTTCCATGGTCGAACCTGGACTTCAGGTCTTCTGTCTTTCTTCCTTCGTCCATAGATAACCACCTTCGCCCAAACCTCTTTCACCTTCGATCCATATTATTCACATTCGACCCAACAGAATTTCATACTAACACATGTTAAAAGCTAATCCAATCACTAGTCGCAATACGTGCATCTACAGATTCGTGTATTATCATTTTGTTTTGTTATAGGGTTTCCGCACCTGGAATAGTGACTTGTATGATCAGATTTCCTGTCTATTGCTAAAATTCTTCATCTACAGGTACATTGATAGTGGCTGTTCTCGACACATGACTGGAGACTTCTCCTAGCTGACTGATTTGGAACGGTTTGATGGTGGATTTGTCTCGTTTGCGGGAGGTGAGAGAGGTCAGATCACATCACGAGAAACAGTAAGAAACGGTGGACTCTGTTTCACCAAAGTAAATTATGTTCCTGAACTGAAACACAACCTTTTGAGCGTATCACAGATATGCGATAACAGCTACTCAACCTTTTTCACCGATAAGGGATGTATGATACTAAAGCCTGGAGTTGTGATTCTAGATGAATGGGTTTTGTTATAATCTGAACGTAGATTAAATGCTTATGTCATTGACATGAACAAACCTCCGTCTGAAAATGTCACGTGTCTGTTTTCAAAAGTGTCTCAAGATAATGCCATATTATGGCATCGTCGTCTCAGGCATGCAAATGCTAAGAACTTAAACCGTCTTGCTAAACTGGGGTTGGTAAGAGATTTACCGGTTAAAGATTTTATAACCATTGGAAAATGTGTTGCATGTGCAAGGGGTAAACATCATAGAAAGCCTCATCATCCTAAGTTGGTGAATACTATTGATTCTCTGCTCCAGTTACTTCACATGGACCTGTTTGGCCTAGTGAACGTTCTGAGCATTTCTCGCAAAGCTTACTATTTAGTGATAACTGATGATTACTCACGTTTTACTTGGGTTTTCTTTCTATCTAACAAAAGTGAGACTGCAAAAATAATTAAGCAATTTATTGTTTTAATGGAGAATCAAACCAACTTGAAGGTGAAAGGGATCCGTTGTGACAACGTGACTGAATTCAAGAATGCAGAATTAAACTACTATTGTGCTTAGAAAGGGATTGCTCGACAATTCAGCTCTGCTAGGACACCTCAACAAAATGGAGAAGCTGAAAGAAGAAATCGCACGTTGATTGAAGCTGCACGAACAATGCTGTGCGATTCAAAGCTTCCAACTTTCTTTTGGGCTGAGGCTGTGAATTCAGCATACTATGTGCAAAACCGTGTTCTAGTCAACAAAGCAAGAATGAAGACACACTACAAAGTCTTATGTAATATAAAAACCTCCATTAAGCACTTTCGAGCATTTGGATGTCCATGCACTTTGTTGCACCTGGAAGCAACACCTAAATTTGATGCGAAAGCTGACGACTGCTATTTTGTTGGTTATGCTGGCAGAATAGCATATAGGGTATATAATAAACAGACAAGACAGATCGTAGAGTCTTTCGACGTGCGTTGGCACGAAGAAAATGATACGGATGCTAGAGTTGGTCCCGATTGGTTGTTTGATTATGAATCATTGTTTCAGTCTTTCAAGATCTTTAATGAAGTGCCTTCTAGTGTTAATGCAGGTTCTGCAGGTCACTTCATGCCCACTGTTGGCGCCTCATCCTCTTTGTTGGATGGTGCAGAGGATGAGGGGGATGTTTCACCTAGGTCTCCACCAAAGAATTCTACAGACCCACCGGTGCAGCAAACTCCTCCTACTCTTCAACTTCTAACAAGCGGGCCCAGTACTGCAACACATTTCGAAAATTCTCCCACTGGAGCTGAAGAGACCTCAACAAATGTAGATGATGAAGATTTGTCTGTTGATGATCTCACTTCTAAGTTTGATGATCCTATTCCTCCCGAATGCATTGTGGAGGAAGGTGAAAATGAAGAAGTTGAAGAAACAGATAGTTCGATCGTTCCAGATACTGCTGTTCCCACTAGTGTTCAACGGGACCATCCAATTGAAGCTATCATAGGTCCTGTGGATGCTGGTGTACTAACAAGAAGTCAGACTTGCAACATCAACAAGTGCTTGTATTCATGTTTTATCTAACAGATTGAGCCAAAGACTACTACTGCGGCACTATAGGAACCAAGCTGGGTTGATGCTATGCAGGATGAACTCAATCAGTTTGACAAGTTGAAAGTCTGGAGATTGGTGAAGTTACCTCAAGGAAAACGTCCTCTTGGTACTCGTTGGGTTTACAGAAACAAAAGAGACGACAGTGGGGTAATTGTTCGAAATAAAGCAAGGTTGGTAGTTCAAGGCTTCACACAGATTGAAGGGTTGGATTATGACGAAGTATATGCTCCTGTTGTTCGTCTAGAGGCTATCAGGATTTTTCTAGCATATGCCTCGTTCAAGAATTTTACAGTTTATCAGATGGATGTCAATACAACTTTTCTCTACGGGAAGGTTAAGGACGAGATATACGTCTCTCAGCCACAAGGTTTCACAAATCCTAAATATCCAGGGCACGTCTAGAAGCTTGATAAAGCATTGTATGGTTTGCACCAGCCACCTCGTGCATGGTATGCAACATTGACAGACCACCTACTTGCCAATGGATATACTCGTGGCATAATTGATCAGACATGATTTGTGAAGAGAGTTGATGAAGATCAGATCCTTGTGCAGATCTATGTGGACGATATCATTTTTGGATCCACTAGTGATGCACTGTGTAAGGATTTTGAAGAAGTGATGAAGAGGCAGTTTGAAATGAGTGCACTGGGTGAAATGACGTTCTTTTTGGGATTGCAAGTCCGTCAAAGTGCTGAGGGTATTTTAATTCACCAGGGCAAGTACGTGGATGATATACTTGCCAAGTTTGGATTTTCTGAGGCGAAGATCAATCACACTACAATGTTAGAAAGACCTGGTCTAACACAAGATCTGGAGGGAAAACATGTAGATCCGACCTTATACAGGTCCATGATTGGCTCACTGATGTACCTGACCGCTAGCAGACCAGACATAATGTTTGCTGTGTGCCAGTGTGCACGATATCAGGCTACTCCTAAAATCTCTCATCTTAAAGCTGTTAAGAGAGTCTTTAGATACCTTAAGGGGAAACCCAGATTCGGTCTTTGGTATCCTAGGGACTCTCCTTTTGATTTGTTTGCTTTCTCTAACAGCGATTATGGAGGTTGTGACATTGACAGGAAATTCACCTCAGCAGGATGTCAATTTCTAGGTGACAGGCTTATCTCATGGCAATGTAAGAAGCAGCAGACAGTTTTTGTCTCCACTACAGAGGCTAAGTATGTTGCAGCATCGGCTTGTTGTTCACAGGTCATTTGGATGCAGCACCAACTGGTGGATTACGGTTTGGATTTCTCTCATACTCCTATTTATTGTGATAATGATACAGCTATCCAAATTGTGAAACATCCAGTTTACTTTTCAAGACAAAACACATTGCCATCAAAGTGCAATGTCGCTGAGACTCGTTTAACCAGGGTTTAATTGTTCCTGAACAAATTCATACCGACGACAATGTCGCCGATCTTTTTACAAAACCAGTTAATCGAGCTCGTTGTGTCGCTCTTTTGGAACTGTTAAGAATGGTCCAGTTTGAGGATTTAGCCTGGTCAGGCAAAATTTTTATTCTTATTTGTTTTTTTATTGTTTCTTAGTTTGTAAATTTGTTCTTTAAAATTTTATTTTTAAGCACAATTTAGGGGGATGTACCCTCAGAAAAAGATAAAAACAATAAAAAATTAAAAATTACAAAAATAGAGTTTTTCGTGCTGTCATGCGGGAAATGAAATGATTTTTCACAACTGGATTAAGCCTGGCTCATGTAAAATGAGTATTGAAATGGTTTGGCTCTGGTGTGATATACTGGTAGGCTTGGTCTTGACGGCTGGAAAGATGACTGATCTTGTGAAGCACTTAAAGATAAGGTATGACCTCGGTAAGGAACATCACTTGGAATCGAGTACAATCTCTATTTGAAGGCTTGTGTGATGTCCCTTAGCATAACACTGTGGTCTAGGTCTGAAACCTTGTCTAAAACACTCGTGTCTGTCCTCTGTTTTGCATAAGCAAAGACCTGGAGATGCTAGGTAATGAAGAGGCTTTTGCTGCATCCAGAAACATGCTGACCTAGTCTCTTTGTTGGCGTGCTGTAGATCAAAATCACACCAAAAAGAGACCTTTGTGTCCAAAGATGTCCTGGTTGTCCTTCTGCTGCATCCATAAATATGCTGACCTGGACACAGTCAGGACGTCATAAAAGAGACCCTCAAGAGTCCAAAACCCTTAGCCTATATCATTTGAGAAATTATTTGATCTGTATATTACACGATATCTTTTCTTAATCTATTTTTTTCTCTTCTCAATCCAGTCCTAGTCATGGTTTCAGAATTCTAGAACAGATACCGTGCAAAATATGCTACAGGGAAACTACTAGAATGATAGAGTGTACTACTTATGATTCTAGGATTTGATTGTGACTTATTTGAGTGCTCATTTTAGTTTAACCAAAACATGATAAAATGACATCACGGACTGTCATTCTAGAAGGCCTAGGGAAATAAGCTTAAGTGGACAAATATACAAATAATTGCTAAGACCGACCTAAGTAGATCAGTATTGATAGGTGTAGCCTGGTTTGAAACATAGTGATTTGATCCCGCAAGCAATCTTTTAAAATAAGTCTTGTGTAAGTGTAAATATTTTTTATTTATTTCTATGTGGTTTTGCTTAGTTGTTTTTTTTTTTACTTTATCTTGACCGGCTCATACTTTGACTTGGACCCACTTTTGTTAACTATCACTTCAAAAAGTTCTTGACAATTTTGGGATTGAAGCCGGACCCACCGCACACTTGGTGGGACCCACAAAATGTTGCCTTTTGTCTCTGTTTGGCTATAAAAGGAAATGTTTTAGTTTGAGTGACCTAAGTCACTTGGTTTCTTACTTTTGAAACCGACTCTCTCTCTCACACACACACACACACGAATCACAGTTTGATCTCAAGAGAATCAGTGATAGGAGCCTAGGTAGATCAGGAATCATGTGCTTCTCGAAGTCTAAAGGTATGTGTTTCTTGCTTCTTGTGGTCGGAGATGATCCGGTACGTTACCGGATGATTGTGAAGGTTATTTTCATTGTTTTCTTGGTTTTTTACATGATCCGAGTACTTAGTGATGTGGTTTTATGATAAGTCAATGAACAATATGGTTTTTGTTTGATTAAATCTGTGTTGAAATACATTGTTTTGGTTGAAAATGTTTGTGTTTAGAGGTTTGGGATCATTGGAGAAGATGATCAGCGTCGGAAATGATGAAGAAGGGGCGGCGCGTGAGGGACACGCGACTTGGGATCTGGTTTGGTTTAAATGTTTTAAATGTCTTGTCCAGCCGAGAACTGTTGGTGTTCTCGAGACCCTAGAACTTATAGGGTACTTGAGAACTTTTTGGTAACCCGAGAACCCACTAGCAACCCGAGAACCAAATGACAACTCGAGAACCTACTGTTCACTCGAGTACGCATTGGTCATTCGAGAACCAACTGGTTTCTCGAGAACCTGAGTTTGTTATGAAACATTTATTACTTGAAAGTTGTTAAATTTTTCAAAACTAATTTTATTAACTACCCCAGGATTTACCCCTTGTGTAAATCTGTTTTGACTTGGAAATGGTGGTGGTATTGTCTGTGAGATGATGTATTATGTGAGGTTGTAGTTGATAAATAATGTTCTTATGAGAATTATGTTTTGACTGCAGGTGTGGATGATGATGGTGATGATGATGAACCACCCGATGCTGCAAAAACGGGATGCAGCTGGGGGTATATGGTGAGCAGATAAAGGATTTGAGTACAATCTAGATGCAGGGAAGAGGCATATTATGGGAAATCACTTAGGCCACCATGTGTCTCTAGGGTGCTTCGCTGGTATCTAACGTTGGACGAGGCTTACTCGTCTAATTTATGTAAATAATGATAGATGACTCACGGGTCAAAAGGTCGTCACAGAGGACTCGGGGTTATAAGAATGTCCCCGAGGACTCAGGATCAGGTTGGGGTCAAAGGTCGTCACCGAGGACTCAAGATCAAGTTGGGGTCAAAAAGACGTCGAACCATCTGGATCATGGAGTCTCTCTTGCATAAAATGACAAACCTTGATGAAGACTAATGACGTTGATTGACTGAAGGTCCAAACCATGATGATCAAGTTTTGAATATTTTAGAATTAGAAACAATTATCAAGTAATGTTCTTGTACCAAGACAACACAAACCTAGGGGGATATTGTAGGGACATAATTTAGAGGTTTGCGTCTGTGTTGGCCCATTAGACGTTTTTTAGTAGTTTGGTCTTTTGGGATTAGTGGGTTACGGCCTTTGGGCCAGATGTACTCGAGTTCCTATGAGCTTATAAATAGGGGGCTCCAAAACATTTTAGGTTTGCTAGTTCTTTTGCTTAATTTGCACTCTTGTTCTCTTGTACCTACGAGGTGTACCAGACGACTTTAGTAGTCGTGTGCACTCTCTTGATAATACAATCATTCGACTTTGTGTTCTTCTTTTGTTGGTCTTACATTCAATCTTGGTTCCGCACTCGATTGAGTGTATTTGATACCCGGAGAGGATTCTGGACTTACATGAGGTGTTAGCGACCTTAAAGATGCAGAACGTCTTAGACGATGCTATTCGTTTAAGACTCTTCCCATTTTCATTGCGGGAGAAAGCTAAGAGTTGGCTTCTCTCACAGCCCGCAGGTTCGATTAGGACTTGGACAGAGTTGGCTGAGTTGTTCATGCTGCAGTACTTTCCTCCTGAGAAAACCTAGAAGCTGAGAAATTGCATCATGACCTTTAGGTAGGATGACGGTAAATCCTTATACAGCCGGTGTTGACTTTACTAGGGACTTGGCTACGGCTCATAGGAGTGCTTAGATGTTTATGCTGGGCGAGATCTTGGAACAAAGACCCCAAACGAGGTGTCACACACTCAAATTTCCACTGCGAGGTTTATACCGCGAGGCGCGTGACATACCAGGATCCCATAGCCATAAATCCTATGAACGACTATAAATGCCCAAACCATTTAGTTCGTTTTCAAAAATCAAGTTTAGTAGTCAACCATAAGTTCTAAGAAAATGCGCAAGCGAAATCAAAACAGTTAAGTTATGTAGTTATGCACAAAACCAACGCGCCCAAACCAAAGTATAAGTAAATGATAAAAATAGTTCATAGCGTTTAATGTCCCATGACAAACATGATGCATGACCTAAGCGTTGTCCAACCTACCGACCTGCAAAAGCGTGTTAGCACGTGTCAACATAAAGTCGGTGAATTCACAGTTTAAGTAGCAAAGGAAAAGTTCCCAAAGTTGTAAAAACCATCAGTTCTATTCTTGCCAGGGGTAGCCATGCTCATGTCTAAGTGGGTCCCCGATGCGTAATGGAGAGTGATCCAGAAACCTGAAGTGAAATGCGCATCATGATCCGATATCATAGAAGTAGGCACCGCATGCCTAGAGACAATTTCCTTGGTGTCAATGGCGGCCAAGCGCTGTAGTTTGTCCATTTCCTTAATTGCTAAGAAGTGAGCCGATTTGGTCAGTCGATCGGCAATGACCCAAATCATATCATGCCCCCTAGGCGTCTTAAGGAGTTTGGTGATAAAATCTATAGAAATCCCATCCCACTTCCCCATGGGAATTTTTGGTTGCTGAAGTAGGCCCGAAGGTTTTTGATACTCGATCTTAACTTTGGCACAAGTTAAGCACTTACTAACATAAGTTGTTATTTCAACTTTCATGTTTGGCCACAAATAGAGAGTTTTGAGATCTTGTTACATCTTGTCCGAACCAGGATGCACCGAGTAACGAGAGGCGTGAGCTTCCTCTAGCACGAGTTGTCTCAGATCCCCAAAGAGTTGAATCTAGACCCGATTCATGAAATACCACCCATTCGACTTCAGTTCCAAGTGCTTATCAGCATCGTGCAGAGTTTAAAGCCTAATGTTCTCTTCCTTCAAAGCCTCAACCTGAGCTTCATGAATCTTATCTGGGAGGTTTGAGTGGATGGTTAGTTGTAAGGCTCGCACCCGCTTGGGTTTTGTCTCCTTATGACTAAGGGCATCAGCTACTACGTTCGCTTTCCGTGGATGATATTTAATGGCACAATTGTAATCATTCAAGAGCTCCACCCATCAACGCTGTCGCATGTTCAGCTCATTCTGAACAAATATGTGTTAGAGGCTCTTATGGTTAGTAAAAATCGTACACTTCGTTCCAAATAGATAGTGCCTCCAAATTTTTAAAGCAAATACCACTGCTCCCAGTTCCATGTCATGGGTGGTATAATTCTTCTCATGAACCTTCAGTTGACGTGAAGCATATGCGATAACTATATCACGTTGCATCAGCACGCACCCTAACCCTTGGATAGAAGCATCACAGTACACCACAAAGTCGTCTGTACCCTCAGGTAGTGATAGAGTTGGTGCACTGCAGAATTTCGTTTTCAACAACTGAGAAGCAGATTATTGAGAATCTCCTCACTTGTAAGTAATACCCTTTTGTGTCAAAGTAGTGAGGGGTTGAGCGATTTTTGAGAATCCCTCAATGAATTTGTGATAATATCCAGCAAGACCAATAAATTGGCGAACCTTAGTAGGAGTCTTAGGGGCCTCCCATTGCTTGATAGCATCTATCTTGGCGGGATCGACATGTATAGCAGCCTCATTAAACACATGTCCTAAGTATTGGACTTCTCGAATCCAGAAGTCACACTTGGAGAATTTTGCATACAACTTCTCTTTTCTCAAGAGTTCCAAGATTAGTTGTAGGTGTTGCTCGTGCTCTTCCCTGCTCTTGGAATAGATTAAGATATCATCTATAAATACAATAACGAATTTGTCTAGATAGGGCATACATACGCGGTTCATAAGATTCATGAACACCGCCGGTGTGTTGGTTTGCCTAAATGGAATGACCAGAAACTCATAGTGTCCATAGCGAGTTCGAAAGGCTGTCTTGGTTACATCCTTCTCTTGGACTCTTATTTGATGATATCCGGACCTCAAGTCAATTTTAGAATAGAAACTCAACCCCTGGAGCTGATCGAACGAATCATTAATGTGGGGCAATGGGTAGCGGTTCTTAACGGTCACCTTGTTCAGCTCCCGATAGTCGACACACATGCGGAAACTCCCATCCTTCTTCTTAACAACCAGGACTGGGGCTCCTCAAGGTGAAGAACTAGGTCTAATAAAACCCCTACCTAATAGCTCTTGGATTTGGGTAGACAGTTCTTGAAGTTTTCCTGGTGCTAGGTGATATGGTGCACGTGCAACTGGGGCTGCTCCTGGTGCAAAATCAATTTGGAACTCCACTTGACAAACATGTGGGAGCCCCGGTAGTTCTTCTGGAAAGACATCTGGGTAATCACGAACCACGGGTATGTCTTCGATTTTCAGTTCATCTTAGTTGGAGTGCTAGAAATATTAGCCAGGATGACTGGATAGCCCTTTTGTATACACTTCTGGGCTTCCAGAAATGAAATGATGCCTAGCATGGCACCACCACGATCACCATGCATAGATAAGAGTTCCTCTACTAGGGAGAGGGATGCAAACAATCTTCTCTTGATAGAGAATTTCAGCAGGATGCTTGGACAACCAGTCCATGCCAACTACAATATCGAAGCTTCCCAGAGTGATAGGTATAAGATCGATGTCAAAAAATAACCATCCAGTTTGAGCGTACATCTGCGATGAACATGGGTCGCCTCAACATGCTTACCATCAGCTAGCTCTATGGAGTATGGGGATTCAAGAAGAGTAGGGCTATCCCCAGGAGTTTGCTAAGTTTTAATGACACAAAACTAAAGTCCACACCAGTATCATATAAAACAAAAGCAAAGTTGTGGTTTATGGAACACGTACTTGTACCCATGTTGCTGTCCTTGTTGTTACTGTTGTCATTGTTCTTTTCACCGTTGCGTTGGGGACAGTCACTTTTGAAGTAGGTCACACTCCCACTTTGGAAACACCCTTTTCTAGTAGTTCGACGACCCTACTTCCCCTGTTGTTGCTGCTAGTTCCTTGGGAATTGAACACGGCAGTCCTTAGCTGCATGACCAACTTTTGCACACCGATCACATAATTCTATCTTACAAATACCAGAATGATGGCATTTGCACCGATTACACTTTGGGTTCTTTCCCAATTAGTCACCCTGGTTCTGGTTTTTGTCAGAATGGGTCTGGTTGTTACTACCACTTGGGATCTTGCCTGTGACTTTTTCTCGCTTTCTTTTATCATTACCAGTAGTGGATAACGACGCCCCACGTGAAGGTATGACCCCTTCTCCGACTTTCTGATTAGTTAGCTCATGAGCTAGGCGGACGATCTGCCGAATATTGCCCAGATTGGCTAGTGTTGCCCTGCCCATGACCTGGGGAGCAAATTCTTCGATATGTAGTTCAAAGCGTTTGTAGAGCGGGCTTAACTGATCATAGCACGTAGGTGGGTTGCGAGTGGGTTAGCCTAAGCACAAAGATTTAGAGAATACGAGTGAGGTATAGAAGTAATGGCGTGAGTTTAGAAAGAGATATACTAGGTCAAAAGAGTTGTTAGCGGCTTGAAAAGCTGTTAGGGCCTCAACCACCCTGTCGTTAATCAGGATGTTCAATTCCGCCTGAGCCACGTTGATGTTTCCTCAACCATGTCCTCTTCCCGTCATTGGAAATTCCATATTTACATTATACCCACGAGTGACAAAAATATGCTCATCATATAATCGTTCACACTCAGTATAAGCAAACTAGAATATAGAATAGGTTCCAAATGCATGGTACTATGATCGCTAAAAAGATTCAACTTCAATAAAAAAATGAATAATCCAAGAATCCACGAGATACACCTCAAACAATCACTCAAGTTTGATATACTTAAAGAAAATAAGATAAGAAACAGATCTAAATGAAATTTGATCAATCATCATCGTGGTCCATAGCCATGCAAGAACCCTTGTCCTCGCATTCTTCAGCCTCTGTGGGTTCGAACTCCTCCTCGACTTCTTCATCAGGATCCTCCTCAGGGTCCTCTTCTGGTTCTTCTTTAGGTTGTTGCTCAGTTGTCATCAAAACTTGCATCAACTACTGTTGTTGTTCTATAATCAACCTGGTTTCTGCTAACCTGGTAGTCAACTCTGCAATTCTCTCCTCCATGGCATAGTATCGAGTGACCATAAGTGGACGCCAATGCCAAAGAAGCTCCAACTATCGACTAGCATGAGAAAACTCGTTGAACAGATGTTGGACATGACTCACAAATCCAGCAAAAGTTCTTTCCACGAATCTCTAATAGCTAGAACTCATTCTGGTACGTCCATGCTCTCGACATAACGATTAAGTAGTGCGGGATACGACTCGCACTCTCTATTTGCTATCCCATTAGAGACAGGGAATTCAAATGTTTGTAAGTTCTCCTTGGGCTCACTCTCCATATCTATAAGTCTATTGTCAACCATAGGTTCTTTCCCGCTAGCGTGTTCAGAAATAGAGTTATGAGAAGAAAACGACATGTTTTCCTGCAACATGTTATGTAAGCACACATACCCAAAAGCCTTAAAGGTGTACTAATGTTGTGACTGTCACTAATGCAACACTTATGCTATGATGATTATAGACTAGAATGCAATTTCCTAGTTCACTATAACTAATGGCTCTGATACCAATCTGTCACACCCTCAAATTTCCACTACAGGGTTTAAACCGCGAGGTGCGTGACATATATAGCAGGATCCCATAGCCAAAATTTATATGAACGACTCTAAATGACCAAACTACTTAGTTCGTTTTCAAAAATCAAGTTTAGCAGTCAAACATAAGTTTTAAGAAAATGCAGAAGCGAAATCAAAACAGTTAAGTTAAGTAGTTATGCGCAAAACAAACGCACCCAAACCAAAGTATAAGTAAATGATAAAAATAGTTCAAAGCATTTAATGTCTCATGACAAACATGATGCATGACCTAAGCGTGCTTCGACCTAGCGACCTGCAAAAGCATGATAGTGTGTGTCAACATAAATTCGGTGAGTTCACAGTTTAAGTAGCAAAGGAAAAGTTACCAAAGTTGTAAAAACCATAAGTTCTCTGCTTGCCAGGGGAAGCTAACCCACTCAATGTAACTAAACAGGTTTATTATTGGGAACATACAGAATGATAATGTGCCTCAACACTAGTGTTTATCAACACTAGCAAGAAAATATGGTCAGAAGTTTAAGTCCGTGACTAAGCACCTCAGGCATGAGGTTGCTTCACAAACTAATAACGCTACTAACTAATACCCCATTCGCCTCCATCGATTAACCCAATAATTTTGTAAGGACTTTCAAATGATAGATGTTGTTTAGTTCACAAAGGGCAAAAAGTTTCAAACTGATAAAAACCCGACCCACACAAGGAGTCAAAATGTGATCCACACAAGGAATCAAGCATCCCAAAACCCGGGATGGAAAAGTAGTCCTAACCGGACTAGAAAAGTTCATCAAGTTGTCTCTAAACCCGAGACGCATGATTTTGAGAAAGAGTAGTGAAATCTCCTTAGGTTGCAAAAGCTATATCCAAAATCCGCAAGTAATAAAGATGTACTACCGACTCCATATTATATGTGCCACAACGTGAGCATATGTGTATACAGAATACACCACATAGCTCATTTTCCAAGACGTTTAATAATGCAAAAACGTTTAGGTGACACCTAGTGTAACTACTTGCACAAGTAACCCTACGAATCCATTGTTGAACATTATGTTTATTATCAGTTATACGCATCATATACATCTCATGCAAGTGTACATACATGCTCAAGTCATAACCGAGTCATACAAGCCTTCAAACAAGCACTTATACACATATGTCACAATCTGTGTTTTTAGGACAAATTATGTGCTGTCAAATCGATTTTATGAAAACTATTACACAATAGATTAGATTCCCAAATGTTTACTCAATATTCCTAGGAGTCCATTCGTCATGCCCATATTTTTGTTTCATGACAAAACCATATAGAAAATTATGAAAAATCGTTTACTACAGCTAGGTTCTATAAACATTCGCATCAGGTCCGTTTACGAGAAAAAAATATTAAAACTTGTGTATTCATCCAAATGGGATAAATCAACTTGGAAAAGCCGAGTTATTCTTATATCAACCTACTGACAAAATTTCATGACCTAACTCCTTGTAAAACCTGAGTTATGGTTGTTTAAAATTGACCCAAAATATTAATCCGAAAATTAGTTTAGACCTATGTTTGTATAAAATTCCAAAAACACATCAAACGATAACTAATTCACATGATTTTACCGATTCCAGAAAGCTAATTTCACGTATAACATGTTCATGTGAAGCAACAATGAAAACAAATAATTTAAGGTCACGTTATAGAGCCTACAAATTGACCTACGTATTCTGTCTAATTTTAAACATGTAGAAATCTTAACTATAACAAACCGTATATGTATATTATCCATCACGATTATCAAATAAACATAATACAAGGCCCATCCCACTTTAATATGATTGAAACATGCGAGATTCATCATAAATATTATCATCTATAAACCCTAGATGTTCAATAATCATCAACATGCAAAGATAACAAATAATAACCAAAAAACTCAATGTTTTACCTATTAATCTTTTAGAAAACTCAAGTTTTAATCTTTATAAATCCATCTCAACCTGGACAAACTTGTTTATGATGTTAATCAAATTAAGAAGCTTAAAACACAAAAGGTTTGATAATATACCTAAAGCTCTTCGTTCGGGTGATAGAAACACAACTAAAGCTTCGAAACTTGATTGATTAAGGTTATGGCAGAGGTTAGGAGGTATTATTTTTGTATAGGGGCTGATAAGAGTTTTTAGGGTTGTGTTTATAATAAATATGGTGATTAAAATCGTTTTTAAAGACCCTAAACATGTTTTCCAAGGAATTACCACCCCCCCCCCCGCGGCACGCGGAGCATTTGTCCAACGAATCTTTGATCATTCCTCCTGAAGAAATTCACATCGATGATTAGCTCCACTTCGTTGAGGAGCCAATCGAAGTGATAGATTGGAAAGTCCAGAAATTGAGAAGAAGTCACATAGAACTTGTCAGAGTCAGATGGAATGCAAAATGCGAACCCGAATTTAATGGGAACGCGAAGACCAGATGAAACAAAAGTATCCAACGCTCTTTCCAAAAATGGTTAAGAACCGTAAGTCAACTCGATTTCGAGGACGGAATTCCAAAAACAAGGGGAGAATGTGACAACTTTCAACGATCCAGGTCAACATCCGTACGCATTTCATTTATTACTGTCTAGTGAAGCATGAGTTATTTAGAAAACTCAACAAAGAACACCTGTTTAGTCATACAACACCCGGAAAATCACCAAACCGACATTCAATGAGGTTACCAAAACCTAACACATGGTAATCCCTCTTTCAGACATGTAAATGAATCTTGTACTATACCATATGCCAAACTATAGTGATATTAACCCCCCTATGATGACTTCCTAACACGTGTGAACATATTAACAAGTAACTATCTCATGGCTCACAAAATACATGTTAATATCATCATCAAATGACATGGAACTTATTCGACTCTTGACAATACGAACCCCAGACAGATATTCCTATATCAAAGGGTAACTAGAGGCTATCCGATAAATTAACTAGACACAATGTGCAAATATGATATCACTAACATGTGTATATGTCGACTAACTCACAAGACTTCACACCTATGAAAAGTTTTGGACCCATAACAAAGAAACTTATCATGGAACTTCAGAAAGTATACTCATATGTATATACACACACACGACATTCCAATTACATCACCATATACACACGCCTACTCGACCACCTACACAAGGAAACATATGACAAGACTTTCTTACAACTCTTGACACTTTTCCCCTTCCTTTTGACCTCGGCTGAAGCTTCACAAGCAAACAAGAGGCCTAAGAATTACATTAAAACAATAACCTACCTTGTGACCTTAAACATTTCCATGAATGATGATGACTTGATCTAGAAACTCCCTTGAACACACTAGCCGATTTCCACAACCATGTCAAGTCTTATCATCCTAAACCTTCCAAACCTTTACCCCAATTTATCAAAACATCATCTCACTTCAATTGCCCATGACTACCACACTTCCTTAACTAGAAACCAATAAACATCCCTACCCTACAATCCGTGCATGCTTTATACTAATTTAGTTCTAACGTATGAAGCTCACATTTCCCATGCTTGATTAGTTACCTAAACAAACCCCCTTTTTTCTATGCATTTCGGCCGATGAACACTAAGGCACAACAACACATGCTACTTTTCAACTCTTGTACAAAATATACACCAATGTAGAAAGTCAACTAACCTTCAATACATTCCCATACAAGCTAGAGCTTCCCTTTCCTTCCTTTAACTTCCAATCGGCTAAGCAAGAGACAAGTGTAGATGCACGTTTTGCAACTAGTGATTGGATTAGGCTTTTAACATATGTTAGTATGATAATATAAGGGGCGAAGGTGATTCAATGTGGGCGAATGTGTATAAGTATGGTCGAAGGAAGAAACAGACTGGGCAAATGTGGAAGCTTATGTGTTATTGTGTAGGTTCGTACCAAAGGAGTGGGCGAATGTGGACTCTGTCCACATTCGCACCATAGAAAAGGGCGAACGTGCAGATAGTATATATATGTTTTGATCATTTTGAAGGTTAGAATAGTTTTGGAGAGTGTGTGTTTTGTGGTCAGGTTTCTCTCTAGATTGATAGTGTGTTAAGTTGAATTAGATTAACTTGTAAGGTCATTGTAAACATATTTTGAACAAGTTATCTATAAATATGGTGATTGAAAAGGTATTATCCGTGTTGTGATTTGCGTATTATCGTTTTGTTCAATTCTAGGGTTTCCGCACCTGGAATTGTGACTTGTATGATCATATTATCCTGTTTTAGCTAAAATCTTCATCTACAAAGTGGTATCAGAGCTATACGGATCATACAACAACAAAATTGATAATATCAGAGCTGATTTGGACTTAATTTTGATCAAAATTCATCTGTTTTTGAATGAACATGGTTTTTGATTGATTTTGAAGGTTTTTGATTTGAATTCGTGGTTAAAATCAAGTTTTCCAAGAATTAAAGTTGTTCCAAATCAGTTCCGAATCATAAACTGATTAAGAACATCAAAATCCACAAACTTTTGAAAATCTCAGATCAAAATAACCGTTTTTCAAAGTGTAACCGTTTTTCAAAGATGTTTGGCTCGAATCTAGAGAGAGTGGGCGAACCTGAGTTATTTTTGGACGAACGTAGAATTATTCAGGTCGAACCTAGGTTGTTGTGTTTTTTCCACATTCGGGTGATAATTTCCACATTCGGTTTTATGGGCGGGCGAATGTGGAACTAGAGTGGACGAAAGTGAATTATTTTGGACGAACGTGGAAAAGGAGTTTGGATATTCTACTTTCTGGTTATCATTCTACCTTCGGGAGTTACTGTTTGGACGAAAGTAGGACTTTTGGGTGAAAGTAGATACCAGAAGGGCGAAAGAAGAAGTGTGTGTGGAAAATTTTCTAAGTTTGGTGAATTTCGAAGTTCGTGAACATCATGTGGAATTATCCAACTACACCGAGACCAGCAACGACACAACAACAGCAGCAAGTGACTATGGACCCATGGACAGTGGCAGCCTAGAAATCGAGCACTCAGTCTTCGCAACCGATCAATTACTTAGCAATGACTAGCTCGATGCCTCAGAGTGTTGCACCCTCGCCACAACAACCTGTGACAGACTATTGGGGAGTAGCAGCCGTGGTGGTAAACTCTCAAACTACCAATGCTATTTCCACACTAATAAGTGACTTATCTTCAGGTAGCGGGAATCGGCCACCCAAGCTAATGGAGATGCACGAGTATAACTAGTGGCAGAAGAAATTCAAGATTCATCTGGAAGGCATGGGGTTGGAAGGAATAGAGGCGTGGCAGATGATAGAAAAAGGTTATGTTGCACCAATTCTGGAGAATATCGGTGAACCCGTTCCTTTGGAGAGTTTGTCAGACAATGAGAAGAAGAAATTTTTTGTGGAAAAGAAAGCATACTCTCAGTTGACTCAGGCGATCACAAACGATTTGCTACATCAGTTTGGATCGTGCACTACGTCGAAGCAGTTATGGGATGTGCTAAAGAATCGTCATGATGGTAATGAAAAGACGAGAAGGTTGAGGATGGAGGAGTTGAGAAAAGAATTTGAGAACTTTACTTATGTCGGAAATGAGACATTAAAAGAGTTGACTCCTAGATATTATCATTTACTAACTGAATTGTCTAGTTATGATATACAGATTCCTATGACAGATCTGGTGGACAAGTTTGCAGATGCATTACCATCGTACTGGGATCAACATGTCGAGGTACTCAAAGAGAAGGATGCTTACAAGTATTGGACTATCAACGAGTTCGTTCAGAAGCTGGAGAATAAAGAACTCGAGGAGAAGAGGAAAGCCAAAAGATCTCAGATTCCTCAGAACCCAGAGTTATATTATGGTGGTACTTCAGCAACCGTAGGAAACTCAAGTGTTGGTGGAACAGTGGCACCTCATATAGCCTGTATCTCAAGTGTCATGGAACCACCGAAACAACCCATCAACTACCTAGCACAAACCTCATCCTATTCACAACCATCATATACACCACCACCACAACAATACACAAATTCTTACATTTCACCATTTTCTCCAATGCAGCAAGCAACATTCTATACTGCTAGCCAACCACAACAACCACCTCAACAACCACAATACATGAATCAAGTGAACCCAACTAATCAGCAACAGGTGGTATTGGAGACATCCAATTTGGGTAATGTGACTCAGGAGGTTGCTCAGCAACATATTGCATTAGTCTCAGCAATGGTTTCATCATATAACGGTTTAGTTGCAAGTCAAATTGGGAATAACAATTTGACCAATGAAGACTATGCACAAATCGACAAAGAGGAGATGGAACTCATTGACATTCAGTGGGCTTTTGCAAGTATTATGAGAAGGGCAACCAAGTTTATTGAAAAGACCGGGAGGACTGATTTGGGAACTTCTCCGAACACAACCTATGGTTTCAACAAGGAGAAAATTACATGCTTTAACTGTGGAGGTAAGGGTTACTTCAAAAGAGAATGCACTCAGCCACCTAAGCAAGGTAACAGAAACCCTTTCAACTCAAACTATCAGAACCGTCAACAACGGAACCAAAACCAAGTTTCTTTTCAAAGTAACAACAACTATCAAAACCAAAATAACTACCAAATCCGACAAAACACCTCAAACAACAACCAAAAAAGACAACCAAACACGACCAACCAGAATCAAAACCACTCACCAAATAACACTAACAGAACAGTTATACCGATCACTACACCAAATGAGCAGTCACAGAATACAAATCAGAATCAAGCTTTGGTGATCCAGTAGGATGAAAGGTTTGACTGGTCTGGGATGCAAATTGGTTTTGAGGAGATTACTACTGGTGGGAATGTGGCTTGTGTTGCCCGACAGGTTGATATCAAGGAGTCGGTGATAGTTGATAAAACTGAAGAAACTGAGAGTGAAGTTAATGAATCTGTTGAAGATATGAATGTGGAGACTGAGACTGTTGAAGTTCAGGCTGAGGAAGCAAGTTCAGGATTGGTAATTGACACAGTTTCTAATGTTCCCGAGGAGTGTGAATTAGTCTATTCAGATTCAGAAAGCGAATCAGACTCAGAGGCGAGTGTTACATCTTTGGATGATGAGATTGATCAGTTGCTGGCAGAAGCAGATTTTCTGAAGACGAGGAAGTCGTGCATAGTAGATGATGCCTTCACCAGAATCGATTATTCAAAGTTTTTCGCTGGAAAGGAAGCTCATTTTGCTTTAATGGCCATGACAGATCCTCCTAAACAGGTAAGTTCTGAATCTAGCACTGATGTTACAAGTGAAAAGTACTGTGGAACTTGTCACAGATTGACAGAAGAAAACAAAGAACTTCGCGTTCAACGTGATAGTGCTATAATCAACTGTCAATCTGCTCGCAAAGAAGTGATTGCTTTTAACAAAGTACTTGATGGGTATAAAAAGGACATTTCCGACCTTAAGAAAACTCTTTCATTAAAACAACTAGCAATTAATAACTATATTAATGAACTTGAAAACACTAAGTTGGAAATGGCCACCATCAAGTGTTTTGCTGAAAAAGTCAACAAGAAATTGGAGAGTTATAAGCACATTGCTTATGTTGTTGACCACATCATTGATGATCAAACCACAAATTATAAGTCTGTGCCATCTCCGGTGCTTTTTGAAAATCACAATTGTCATCAAGTGACACCGGAGAGCTCAGTAAAATCAGACTCATCATCGGAAAATGAATCCAATACCTCAAGTGTTGGTGATCCTCATTCCGATGTGAGGCCGATTTTAGGTTTGAACGATGAAGGAGTAACAGTTGAAAATGCTGATTCAGACTCTGAGAGTGACACTGAGAGTGACAAAAGTGCTAATGCGTGTGATATTCCAAAAGAAAATCACATCATTACTACTGAACCAGTGTCATCGTCTCAGCATGTGCATCCGATGGCTAACGCACATCGTAAGAAAAAGTCTGAAAAGAAAGAAGTTAAGAAAGAAATGAGTGAGAAACCAGTCAAGGTGTTTTATCGGATGGAAGGATCCGATAAGATCATCTCTGACGAGGAATATCCAATTAAGTTTGCTAACTATTCCAAAATTGATAAAATTTGGCAAGAAAGCACTATTTGGTTTCCAAAACATGAGAGAACAAATGAGATTCCACCTAAAATTCTAAAGAAATTATATTTGGATGTTCCGAAAGAACCAAAGGTTCATGTCACCCAGTTCATTAAACCCAAAAACAAAGCAAACGGTTTTCATGAGCCAGCCTACTCAAAGGGTCCACTTCCTAAGAGTGTAAGGCATAGACAGTATAATGATCAGTATCCTTGTCAGAACATTTGCTCAACCGAATGCTCCAAATGTTTTTGAAGAATATCGTGCATGCTTTAAGTGCGGGGAGAGAGGGCATTTACTTGCTCACTGCCCGTATGTAAGGCACAAGAGGCACGAAGTTGAAGTTATGCAATCAATGAGGAAACCGGTTGATAATCATTACTATCCACAACAATGACGTTTTGTTCCTCAACCACACAAATTTTATAACCAAAACAACTGTTATCAAAAGAGGAATGATCGTCCATTTCAGTATAATCGTCGTAACCGGATAGCCATGGAGAAACCGTGTAGAAAACCAGTGGTGAACATAACAAATGATAGACAAAGGGTTCCACAAAAACCTATTGTCAAGTCAAATGTTGGACCTAAATCTGTTAAATCAGAGAAGGTACCCAAGAAGGTTTCATTTGAGAACAATGTTCAGAAAACGACTGAGACCCCAAAATCTCAGATTCGTATCTTGAAACGTTCGGAACAGTCTTGGACACCAAATGGTACTCCGGGAGCCTCAACTTCAAAGTCAAGTGAAAAAGTTGAAAATGTTTTGAATGATCCTAAAAAGACTGATCCAAAACAAACTATTGAAGTAAATAATTCTTTGAACAATGATATTCAAAGACCTAAGACCACTCAGGCTTGGGTCCCCTGAAAAAACTAACTGTTTTACTTGATGTGTGCAGGGAGCTTCAACTGGCCCTATTAGCAGTCTTTGGATTGTTGATAGTGGAGCTTCAGGCCACATGACCGGGGATTTAGCTTTATTGTTTGATGTGAAGAACATTAACGGAGGGTATGTTGCATTTGCTGGAAACAAGGGAGGATATATCACGATGGAAGGAAGTGTGAGTAATGGGATTGTGAGCTTTGAGAGGATATCGTATGTGAAGCAGCTAGACTATAATTTGTTGAGTGTCAGTCAAATCTGTGACAAACAATTTACTGTTTATTTTGATGACAAATCTTGCTACATTCTCAAACCGGGCTTCGAAATTCCAAAAGAGTGGGATATGTTGAAGGCACCTCGCGTCAACAATCTCTATATTCTTGATATGTCCAAGGCAATGACATCCCAGGGGCAAGTAACATGTTTTCTATCAAAGGCGACCGAGAAGGAATCGATAATGTGGCACCGAAGAATGGGGCACATTCATTTGAGGAAAATGAATCATCTAGTAAAGAATGGACTTGTCGATGGCGTGAATGTTAAACACTTCCATTTGAATGACAAGTGCGTGAGCTGTAAGAAGGGAAAGCAACACAGACAGTCCCACAAAGTGAAGAAAGTTAACTCTGTTGAGATGCCACTTGAGCGATTGCACATGGACCTATTCGGACCTGTCAAACGCAAAAGTCATCTTGGGGAGCTTTATTGTTTAGATGTCACTGATGACTACTCAAGATTTTCATGGGTGATGTGTTTGCAGCATAAAAGTGACACCTTTAATAACTTGAAAGTTCTGTTCACTCGATTAGAGAATATCTACAATCTCAAGATCAAGAGAATTAGGAGTGATAATGGGACGGAGTTCAAAAATGCCAAAATGGATAAACTTTGTGAAAACAAAGGAATTCATCATGAATATTCGGTTCCGTATACCCCACAACAAAACGGTGTTGCTGAACGTAAAAACAGGACTCTAATAGAGGTGGCTAGGACAATGCTCGCAGACTCGAATCTTCCAGTAGTGTTCTGGAACGAGGCGATTTATGCAGCAAATTATACACTTAATTGGGTTTTAGCGGTGAAGAAGTTTGGCAAAACTTCTTATGAGCTGTTACACCGAAGAAAGCCGAACTTGGAGTATCTAGAACCTTTTGGGGCTCCGTGCACGATGTTGAATCCAAGCGAGAAGTTTAGTCCGAAAGCTGAAGAGGGATACTTTGTTGGATATGCAACCCCGCTCAAATGGGTATACAACAAAAGAACTCGTCAGGTGGAGGATTGGGCTAACATAGAAGTTCAACGGTATACTCAAAATGTGCAAGGGATTGGTCCTGATTGGATGTTTGATTACAAAGATTTCTTTGAATCATTCAATCTAGATAACTTGGTTGAAGAGGCTGTTATTAGATTACTTTACGAGTGTGAAAATGCGGCGACTTCACCGTTGGTGCGTCCGATCACCGTAACTCCTCCAACAGCTTCTAATTATACCAATGTTCCTGTACCGGAGGAAGAAGTGTTTCAAGAGGCTTCCACAACTTTAGATACTTCAGAATCGGAAGATGATTTAGAATTTGAAGAAGTTATTCTTGAAAATGCAACAGAGCCAGAGGCACCGCCAGTGAACCCAAATCCAGATGTTGCTTCATCGTCTAACATGGGTCATGATCTGGATGCAGTTGAAAACTTGACTATTCAGACGGGAGTTACTGTACCTGAATATCCGGAATCTCGGATTCACCGTATTCACCCGCTGGAGCAAGTTATCGGTGACCCTGGAAGCAGTGTGATGACGAGAGGACAGCTGAGAAGTGTTAATTCACCAGAAAGTTTTGGTGCTTTAGCTTTATATGCAAAAATACAAAAATCTGGTAGTCAGAATGATTGGTCGTTTGCATGTTATGTTTCGCAGGTAGAGCCACGGACATATAAAGAAGCTCTTTTGGATGACGCCTGGGTTGAAGCGATGCAAGAGGAGTTGTTACAATTTTAGAAGTTGGGAGTCTGGACGCTCACTGATTTACCTCCAGAACGAAAGAAGATTGGAACCAAGTGGGTGTTTAAGTGTAAGAAAGATGATCGAGGAGTGATTGTATGGAACAAAGCCAGATTGGTCGTACAAGGTTTTCATCAGATTGAGGGGATTGACTATAATGAAATCTATGCACCTGTGTCACGCATAGAGGCAATTCGAATGTTTCTAGCGTTTGCCTCCTACAAGAAATTTAAGGTGTATCAGATGGACGTCAAAAGTGCATTTTTGTACGGGAAAGTCAAAGAGGAGGTTTACGTCGGGCAACCACCGGGCTTTGAAGACCCTATCCACCGGGATAAGGTGTACGTATTGAACAAAGCACTGTATGGTCTGCACCAGGCTCCACGCCAGTGGTACGAGGAGCTGAGCACGTACCTCATGTCGAAGGGATTTAAGTGCGGACTCGTCGACTGCACCCTGTTCACGAAGAAAACAGGAGATGATTTGCTCCTAGTTCAGATATATGTTGACGATATAATTTTTGGCTCAACTAACGAACTTTTGTGCAGGGAGTTTGAACGTGTTATGCAGGAAAAGTTCGAAATGAGTGCGATGGGGGAGATGCAGTTTTTTCCTCGGCTTGCAGGTGGATCAAAGACCAACGGGGATCTTCATTCACCAGACGAAATACGTATCCGAAGTCTTGAGCCGGTTCCAGATGGAGGATTCCAAGCAGATGGATACCCCGATTCAACCCAATCACGGGATTGGAGTTGACGCTAACGGGGAGCTGACGAACCCGTTTACGTACAGAGCAATCATCGGATCTCTGATGTATCTTACCGCATCTCGGCCAGACATTATGTTCGCAACATGTCTCTGTGCTCGTTACCAGTCGAAGCCGAAACAAAGTCATCTGACGGCGGTCAAGCGTATCCTTAGATATCTGAAGGGTTGTCCCTCGAGAGGACTTTGGTACCCTAATGATGATGATTTTGATTTTATCGCTTTAAGTGATGCAGATTGGGGCGGCTGTGATAAGGATAGCAAATCCACGACAACTGGATGCCAGTTTTTAGGGAGCAGGTTAGTCACCTGGCAATGTAAGAAGCAGACTTCAGTCGCGCTGTCTACCTGTGAAGCCGAGTACATTGCAGCCTTGAGTTGCTGTTCGCAAGTGCTCTGGATCCAACAGCAGATGGTGGATTACGGTTTGCAGTTTCTTAAAACCCCTATACACTGTGATAATGAAGCCGTGATCGCATTAACTAAAGATACGGGCAATCACTCTAAGGCTAAACATATCCGGATTAAATACCATTTTATCCGCGATTGTTACGCTAAAGAATTGATAGATATGGTCAAAATCCATACTGACTATCAACGTGCAGATTTGTTCACTAAAGCTTTTGCAGATCCCGATTTGAGTATCTTTTAAAAATTAACAACATAAAAGAAAACCAGGACTAATCAGCACCACGGTTTATCGTTTTTTACTTTTTAAAATTTTCTTTAAAGTTTTTACAGTTTTTCAGAAAAATTCAAAAACCCAAAAATATGTTTTACATTTTAGGGGGAGTCTTTTATCAGAAAAACCAAATACATTGAAAAATTCAAAAAGTCATAAAAATAGAAAAAACAAATATGATTTCCAGGATAAAAAGAGGAAATGATAGTACATCAGTGGGGATCTGACACAGGCTAAAGATATGTATAGTAATATGAGGCGTGTGTTGATTACGTGTGATGTGCTGATAGGCTTCGTACACTAAAAATTGCGTGCATTAGTGATAAAAACATAACGAACTACGGTTCGTGGCTGAACACCTCATGGGCATATGGTCTGAGTACTGTAATTTCGTTTGATAGAGTTGCCAAAATCTGAGGTTTCAGGTCGTTATGTTATTGTTATCCGGAATATTCTGATTAAACTTTTGTCGTATTGATTTACGGACCTAGTTTCATCAGAATATTTGCCAAAAGAGCTTAAATGCCAAAACCGAACGTTACCGAATTGTGGAACTTCATGTCTTTACTGATCAAAGATCATAATTACATCGTATCAAATTACTGATGCAAATCAGTAGTTGATATCAGCCTCAACCTGGTATATATGCACATGTTACTCTGCTGCATTCATTTGCTGACCTGTACACCTCTGTGCTATATAACTTGTAACTCAATGGATAACTCTGGCATAATCACGCGTTACGAGGAAGCTTTGTGCAATTTCTTGATATGGGAGTATGTCGTGTGTGTGGGAACCACAACGTGTTAGTATAATACACCTAAATCGTATCATTTTAAAGCATTGCGTAATAGTCTGCATGTGAGCTTATGTGGACCACAATATCAGCAATTGCCGTGTCACATACTGTTTCTAATGATATTATTAAACAAAAAGATCAACGCTGTGATCAGATTTCTCAAACAACTGATATGATCCTCTTACCGGACATCACAAAATGTTTACTGCTTTATTTACATTGATGCATTTTAGTTTCATTGTCAAAAAGATACAAAACTCAAAAAGATTTTAGGTGTGTTTTGGTATAAATTTCAGAAAAACCAAAAGTTTTGCATTTCTGCTTTATTTTTAGATAACCTACGGTGCTTGATGGTCAATTTCTGAGATTTGATGAAACCATCTGGGCTTTGTATCAATCTAAACTGAAATAATGAGTGTTTGAGACTTAACGGGTTGAAAAATGTTGAACGGGATTCGAATTCGTGATTTGGCAAAATTTTCAAAATTTTTCATTTCACATTCGCCCCTTAAATGGGTCGAATGTGGAAAAATTTACACGTTCGTACTTTTCTTTTTGGGCGAAGGTGAGTTAATATCTAACTATTTTCACCTTTGGGTCTAATTCCTACAATCGTGCCATTTGGTTGGGGCGAATGTGGGATCATACCACATTCGTCCAAGAGAAACGGGCGAACGTACAGTCTATATATAGCCAACTCACAGATTCGTCCCTCATTCTGATTTTTTTTCAAAAATTTTTCAAAGTACCAGACCTTGTTGCCCTGATCTTTTTCAACCTTGAATCTTGTTCCCTGATCTTTGCTGATTGTTTTAACCTACTTTTTACAGGTAATGGACATGTGAGACGATCAGATTTGGGGTTTTTATGTTACGAACCCTAGTTTCTTTAAACTGGACCTATATGGACTGTTTTATTGTGATTTTTTGACATGGATTCAATTGTTATTAGTTTTAGGAGGAGAAGATAACAAGAATTAGGTTAATTAGTTGTTTGTGAAGTTTAATCGATTGTTCATAAGGTTTAAACCCTAATTCTTCGTGAAAACTAATAATAATTGAATGATAATAGAAATTGATTGTGTAGAAGTCTTAGTCGGCCATTTTAGGCAGAGTATGAATCAAAATCAGAGGCTTAAACACAAGTGTACAGATTTTCAAATTTTGGTTATATCAATTTCACATTCGTCCAAATAGAAACGGGCGAATGTAGAAATTAAGGGTCGAAGGTAATTATAACCGGGCGAATGTAATTTTTGGTTCAAATAATTGCACATTCGTACCAGATTTTTCACCTTCGTACCAGAAAAACTCACATTCGACCATTAAAAATGGGCGAAAGTGGAAATAAGAAAAACCTAAAATTTTTAAAATTTGTCGTTTTTGTGTTTTGACGTATTTTCTGTTTTTTTGATTTGCAGATGGCTGAACAACCGGAGAACGTTGAGATACCAGTTGAGAATGTTGTACAGGATCCAGTTCCAGAAGCCGAGAATGTTCCACAAGTTTGGTCGTTTGAAGCATCGCATAACTGTTGTGCGTATGTTGGTGACGTTTTAAAGAATACTGAATTTTCTGGAATTGTGGACTTTCTAAGGCGAAGCCGAATCATTCATGCTCTAGCTACACCAGCCATCATCTATAAAGACATTGTGGAGGATTTTTATAAGAATGCGAGATACGATTTCTGGGAAGATCAAACTGTTATTCGAAGCGTTATTCAAGGGATGGAGATGTTCATTCCAGAAACATTAAATGGTTGCGTTGACTCTCTACAAACCATTTAATGTTTCTGGAATGATTTTGGATCATATGCTCGAGATGTTGAAAGGTTTAAAGAGCAAGAAGTTCATGTTATATCCAAGGTTTTTAATGATGATCTTCGACAACAAGTATCCTGACTTGAGGAAGGATCCGACAATGATTTTGGGTCAAGATCATATGAGCATTAGAACACTTGTGAGGATGAAGGGTTACAAAGGTGTGCCAGATAATGAGAAGCAACCTCATAGAAGATTGTTTGGTGCTTTAGTTAATCCGGGTTACACTGACCCATGATTGAACAAAGAGAGGCATGATAATAGTGATTCAGATAACAATGATCCTCTAGTATACGCTGATGCAAACACAAAGAGGAAAAGGCAAGTTGTAAATGCTGGAGCCAAAGGGAAGGGCAAGGCGAAGGTTGATCAGGGTGCTTCAAAGAAACAAGGTGCACGAAAGAAGACGACTGCTAAGAAAGGTACAAGTTTGGTAGACGAGGATTCTGTTGATTCAGAAGAAACTGAAGTTGAAGAACAGTGGGATTCGGAAGAAGAACGTGTTAAGACTACCAAACGCAAGGCCACTACGGTTGGGGAGTCTGAATTACTGAACAAGACTGTTGAAGAAGTGTTGCAGAAAAAGCCGGTTGATGTTGATGAAGGTTTAAGTGTTGATATTGAAGATTTTGAAGGATCGACAGTGGTTGTGAATTTGAAGAAACCAATGCATAAGTCGATGGCCAAGAAATCTAGCACTAAGAAACTGAGAGAAAAAGAGATCGAACAGTTGCTGAAAGGTAAGAAAATACCTGAAGCAGGTACATCATCGAAGTTATCTTCACCTGTGGCAAAGAAGCAAAAGAAGAGCAAAGAACCTGAAGTAGCACCAGTTCCTAATTTGGAAGCTACTTTAGAAAAAGTGTTGAACATGTTTAAGCCGGGAAAAGAAAAGGCTAAAGAATTTGAATCATCCAAAGCATCTAAGGTTACTGTTTCTGATGATGTTATGAAACAGGTTAACAAGAAGATGGATGATATGATGAAGATGATAGTTGCACAGCAAGCTGAAATCAGTAGGTTTAAAAAGAATGAAGAGAAGATGCTCCAGATTGTAGTTGCATCAAAAGCTAACCAAGATGAGATCGAGAAGAAGGTAAAACAACTTGAAGAAGAGAATAAAGATCTTGAGGTTAAGTGCAACAGAAATAGAAGGATGATTAAGCTCGTGAAGGTTGATAATAAAGAGCTAAAGAAAGAGAACAAACGTTTGAGTGATTTGTTGGACAAACTTTATGGAGAAGCTCCAAAGTTGAAAGATGGAGAAGAGGATAAGGAGAGAGAGGAGGAGCAAGTTGATTTTGAGCCTTCTGATGAAGAGAAAGAGGATGAAGAAGATGATGAATCAGAGGAAAGTTCTGATGAAGAAGGTGATAAAGATGATAAGGATGATGATGATGCTGAGGGATCTGGAAGTAAAGATGATGATGATAAGAGTGATGACAGTTATGATAATGATGGTGGAGACGACTCTAGTAAGTTTTCATTCGAGAAGAGAAAGTCAAGGAAAAGTGATGCTGGAGAATCAAGCTCAAAGAAGAAGAAAGCTGGTGAGAACGTTGATTCAGATGAAACTATCTTTTGGAATGAGAAGGTGAGATCTTTGTCTGATGATGCGAAGAATGTGTATAGAGAGATGCTTGAGAAAAGAGAATGGACAATAGAGTTTACAGGAAAGTTCGCCGAAATCTTTCAAACGGAGGACATGAGGTTTGAACTTGAATATAATGACCCTGATTTGGAAGAGGGTGAAGTGTCAGCTGCTGTGGCTAAGGAAATCTTGGATGGCATAGCACAGCGAGCAGGAAAGACACTGGAGGAGATTATGATGGATCAGATGATTCCAGATATTCCTGAAAAGGATATTGGAAATCATTCTGATGACAAACATACACCTGAGATGGAGGAGATTGAAATTGAGGATATTACTCATGAAGAATATCCACAATACTCCAGGGAGAACAATGAAGATGAGGTATTCCCAGACTTTACTGAGCTACAAAATAGAGAAGCTAGAAAGAAAGCTGAAAAGCGAAGTGAGGAGTTTGTAGAGAAAGTATTTGGTGAAGATCAGAAGAAACCGTCTAATTAGAATGATGATTTGAAGACGTTATTACAGAAGTTGAAAGAAGCTGATGATAAACGACCTAAGCCGGAAGCTCAAGGTGGATTTTACAGGTACCACAACTAGAAGTTCAAAGGCATGGCTCTTGGTTGGAAGTATCTTGGAAGGTTGAAATGTATAGCAGTTAAATGGGAATCAGAAATCTGTACTTTTACAGATTTCATGATTTATTAACTCTACCGTATTGGGCGGTTAGAGACATTTGTCGATTCCCTATGACTGGAGCTTCTGTGAACAACACGGCTGTTGGTTGGTTTGCTGATCTGTTAGTCTGGGAAAGCAGAACGAAATGGAATATGTTTAAGCCTCAGTACCCTAGAAGAAAGGTTCATAGGGATATTGATCCGAGAACTGGAAAGAAGAGGATTACATTGATTTATAAAGCGCCTGAAGTGATGAAGAAAATTCCTTTGATGCCGTTACAACAACACTTTAGTGCAGACTTTATCTTCTGGTACTATGATTGGAGGAATGCAGAGGCGGTGATTGTGTTAAGAGATGGAAAGGATAAGTACAAGAAGATCTACGTGTTTGATCCAATGTGGCTTATCAACTGTACTTTTGAGGATATAATCATGCTTTACTACAATCCAATATTCAGTGATCCCAATGATGCAGAGCAGGCGAAGAAGTATCAGCAAGTTGTTGGAGTTTGCTTTGCATATGATATAAACTCTGGAAGCAACTTGGATACTAAGTTGGGTAAGAAGGTGAAGATGGCTGATGTGCCTAAGCGTTCGGTGAAACGTAAGCTTGAGCCTGAGATGACGAAAGATCAGAAAAAGCAGCTGAGACTCAAGTTGTTGAACAAGATAATGGATGAAGAACGAAGACAATCCAATCAATAGTCGAGGGGGAGTTTGTAGATGCACGTTTTGCGACTAGTGATTGGATTAGGCTTTCAACATATGTTAGTATGATAATATAAGGGGCGAAGGTGATTCAATGTGGGCGAATGTGTATAAGTATGGTCGAAGGAAGAAATAGACTGGGCGAATGTGGAAGCTTATGTGTTATTGTGTAGGTTCGTACCAAAGGAGTGGACGAATGTGGACTCAATTAAGGTTTTATTAACTTCTAAACTCAATTGTAAAGATCTTATCAAAGTTAATTAATGAAAATGGAGATTGAAAGGGTGAATTTGATTGTTTGATTCGTTAACTATCATTTTGTAACTGATCTAGGGTTTCCGCACCTAGATTAGTAGACTTGTATGATTATCTAATCTGTTTTTGATAAAACGATCCTCTACAAAGTGGTATCAGAGCCTATACAGATCATACAACTACCATTCGATAGTTTTTGAACTGATTTGGACCCAAATTTGATCAAAAATTTTCTGTTTTGAATGAACAATGGTTTTTGATGAAAATTGAATGATTTGGATTAGATTTCATACATAAAATCAAGTTTTCCATTCATTAAAGTTGTTCCAAATTAATTCAGAAGCAAAACCTGATAAACATCATCAAAATTCATCAACTTTTGAAAAATTGGGATCAAACTAACTGATTTTCAAAGAATAACCGTTGGTCAGGTCGAATCTAGAGAGAAAGGGTCGAAAGTGTGATTTTTGGGTCGAACCTAGCATATTTATGGTCGAAAGTTGTTTGTTTAGGTCGAATCTAGAAGTTGTTTGTGTTGTGTTTTCACCTTCGATTGAGTTTGTTACCTTCGACCTTACGGGAGGTCGAACCTGGACTTTAGTGGCCGAAAGTGAGTCAGGGTCTTTGTATTTTCTACATTCGAGTCATATTTTTGGGGCGAACCTGGTAGAATTCCACTTTCGTATCCCCGCTACTTCTGAAAAGGGCGAACGTAGAAATTGTTTGATATTTTTCTAAGTGTTTTCGTATTTCCAACTTTCAAGACGATATGTGGGGATTTCCGACAACACCTAGGCCTAGTACAACACAACAACTAGTTACCATGGACCCTTGGAGTGTAGCTGCTCAAAAGACAAACTCTCAGCTATCACAGCCGATCAATTATCTATCTATGAGTAGTTCGGTTTCACAGAATGTTGCTCAACTATCACAACAACCAATGACTGATTATTGGGGTGTAGCAGCAGCTATGGTACTCACTCAAACTACAAATGCTATATCTACTTTAATAAATGATTTGTCCTCAGGTAGTGGGAACAGACCACCAAAGCTGATGGAGTTGCAAGAGTATAATCAATGGCAGAAAAAGTTCAAGATTCATTTGGAAGGGATGGGACTAGAAGGTACTGAGGCGTGGCAAATGATTGCTAAGGGATATGTTGCACCAGTTTTGGAGAATACAGGTGAAGCGATTCCACTCTAGAGTTTAGCTGAGGATGAAAAGAAGAAGTTTGCGGTGGAGAAAAATGCGTATTCTCAACTAACCCAAGCTATCACTAATGGTCTTCTACACCAGTTTGGATCTTGTACTACTTCCAAACAACTGTGGGATATGTTGAAGCA
Organism: Ambrosia artemisiifolia; assembly: GCA_032199755.1. Lineage (NCBI taxonomy): Eukaryota > Viridiplantae > Streptophyta > Magnoliopsida > Asterales > Asteraceae > Ambrosia > Ambrosia artemisiifolia. The sequence goes on from CM063521.1 coordinate 31,810,862, forward strand.
TCGTCACGTTGGAAATGAGAAAACCAGAAGGATGAGGATATAAGAGTAGAAGAAGGAATTTGAGAACTTCAATTACGTTGGAAATGAGACTCTGAAGGAGTTGACTCCGAGATATTGTCATTTATTAACTGAATTGTCCAACTATGAGATTCAGATTCCAATGTCAGACTTGGTGGACAAATTTGCTGATTTGCTACCACCGTATTGGGATCAACATATTAAGGTTTTAAAGGAGAATGATGCTTATAAATACTGGACCATCAATGAATTGATTCAGAAATTAGAAAACAAAGAGGTAGAAGAGAAGAGGAAAGCAAAGGGATCACAATTTCCTCAAAACCCAGAGTTGTATCATGCTGGTACATCTTCTGTTGTAGATAGCTCAAGTGTTGGTGGTACAGTTGCTCCTCATATTGTTTGTGTTTCAAGCGTTATGGAACCACCTAAAAACCCAATCAATTACCTTGCTCAAACTTCATCCTACACACCACCATCATATACACCAACACCATCATCTTACACAAATTCTTTTGTTTCACCTTTTTCACCAATGCAACAAGCAGCTTGTTACACAGCAAGCATGAATCAAGCTCAACAACAATCTTACATTCCTCAGATGAATCAAAACCAAACCGGTCAAAGTCCAATAGTGTTGGAGACATCCAACATGAACAATGTCACAGTTGAGGTTGCTCAGCAACACGTTGCTTTGGTTTCGGCAATGGTTGCTTCTTATAATGGATTAGTGGCTAGTCAGATTGGGAATAACAATAAAACCCAGGAAGACTATACTCAGATTGATAAAGAAGAGATGGAGCTTATTGATATCCAATGGGCTTTTGCGAGTGTTATGAGACGAGCAACCGAGTTCATTGAGAAGACCGGAAGAACTGATCTGACCACATCACCAAATACTACATATGGCTTCAACAAAGCCAAAGTCACTTGTTTCAACTGTGGTGCTAAAGGTCATTTCAAGAGGAATGCACATAGCCAGCTCAACAAGGTAACCAAAATCCATTTAACTCAAATTATCAAAACCATCAATCTCAAAACCATGTCACTTATCAAAGCCAAAAGAACAACAACTATCAAAATCAAAACAATTACCAAAACCGACAAAACACCTCATAGAACAACTCTGCCAGACAAACAACTACACCCAATCGAACTCAAACTCAAACACCACATAACCCAACCAGAACCATCATTCATATCTCAACACCAAATAGCCAAACACAAACTGAAACTCAAAATCAGGCGCTAGTGATTCAAAAGGATGAGGGATATGACTGGACGGGGATGCAACTCAGTGTTGAAGAGATCACAACAGGGAATGTAGCTTGTGTTTCTCAGAAAATTGACTTAGAGGAGTCAGAGATAGTTGGAGAGGTTTTGGAGACTGAAAGTACTTCTGAAGAAGAGATTGAGGAGTTGGTTGAAAAAGTGGATATTTCTGGTGCTGATTCAATTGAAGAACAACCTGATGAGAAGACTTCGGGAATTGTTATTGATTCAATCACTGATATTCCTGAAGATCATGATTCGGTGTATTCAGACTCGGAGAGTCAGACAGATTTAGAAGCAAGTGTTAACTCATTAGACAATGAGATTGACCAACTCTTGGCTGAAGCTGATTTTCCTATGACTTGGAAGTCATGTATTGTTGATGATGCCTTCACCAGAATTGAGTATTCAAAGTTCTTTGCTAGAAAGGAAGCTCATTTTGCTCTCATGGCTATGACTGATTCTCCAAAGCAGGTAAGTTCTGAATCCACAATTGATATAAAAAGTGACAAGTATTGTGGTACTTGTGATAGACTGACAGATGAAAACAAGCAACTCAAGGTTCAACTTGAGAGTGCGATAATCAACTGTCAATCGTATCGCAAGGAAGCCAAAGAGTTTAATAAAGTGCTTGATGGTTATAAAAAGGATGTTTCTGATCTAAAGAAAACTCTTTCTTTAAAACAACTTGCAATAAACAGTTATATAAATGAACTTGAGGAAACTAAGTTAGAAATGGCCACCATCAAGTGCTTTGCAGAAAAGGTCAACAAAAAACTTGAAAGTTATAAACACATTGCATATGTGGTTGACCATATCATTGAAGAGTCATCACAACCCGGTAATGCAAATTACAGGGTTGTTCCATCTCTAGTGTTATTTGAGAATCACAATTGTCACTCAGTAACACCGGAGAGTTCAGTCAAATCTGACTCTGCATCGGATGATGAATCTAACACTTCTAGTGTTGGAGATCCAAATTCCGATGTAAGACCAATTTTGGGGTTGAATGATGAGGGAGTAACAACTGTGACTGATGATTCTGACACTGAAAATGAGGAATCTGAGAAAGTAAGTGATATTCCAAAGGAAAATCACATTATCACCAATGAACCAGCATCACCTTCTCAGATTTCACATCCGATGGCAAATGCACATCGTGTCAATCAATCAATGAAGAAAGAAGTTAAAAATGAATCAGTTGATAAACCCGTCAAAGTATTTTATCGGATGGAAGGATCTGATAAAATTATCTCTGACGAGGAGTATCCAATAAAATTTGCAAATTATTCTAAAATTGAAAAGATCTGGCAAGAAAGTACAATCTGGTTTCCTATACACGAAAGGACCAATGATGTACCACCTGAAATTTTAAAGAAACTCTATCTAGATACTCCAAAAGAACCTAAGGTTCATGTCATTGAGTTCATTAAGCCTAAAGAAAAGACAAATGGTTTTCTTTAGCAGGCTTACTCGAAGGACCCAGCTCCTGAGAGTTTAAGACGCAGATGTGTGGATGATCAATTTCCGATCAATTCATTTGCTAAGCCAAATGCTCAGAATGTTTTTGTGGAATACCGTGCGTGTTTCAAGTGCGGGGAGAGAGGGCATTTACTTGCTCACTGTCCGTATGTGAGACAGAAGAGGCACGAAGTGGAGATGAGGCAAAACTATAGAAAGCCGGTTGATAATCATAGTTATCCTCTAAGACGATTTGTCCCTCAACCAGCACCGTTTTATAATCAAAGCAATTTTTATTAATGAAGGGATAATTGTCAATTCAACTATGATCGTCGAAACCGAATTGCCATGGAAAAACCTTTGAAGAAACCTATGGTGAAAACAACGGTTGATAAACAAAAGATTTCTCCAAAACCTGCTGTTAAGTCAACAGTTGGACCTGTCTCTGTTAAATCAGAGAAGGTAACTAAGAAAGTTTCATTTAAGAACGATACTAAGAAACCGACTGAGACTCCAAAATGTCATATCAGGATTCTAAAACGTTCGGAACAATCTTGGTCACCTAAAGGTTCTCCGGGTGCTTCAACTTCAAAGACAAGTGAGAAATCTCAAAGTGATAAAGGTTTGAACGATCAGAAAAAGGTCGATTCAAATCCTAACGTTTGTGTGAATGAATCTTTGACAACAAATGTTCAAAGACCCAAGACCATGCATGCTTGGGTCCCCCGAAAGAACTAATGCTTTTCTTGATGTGTATAGGGAGCTCCAGCTGGCTCTGTTAGCAGTCTCTGGATTATTGACAGTGGAGCTTCAGGCCATATGACTGGTGATTTGACGCTGCTTTTCGATATAAAGAATATTAATGGAGGCTATGTAGCGTTTGCCGGAAATAAAGGATGTTACATTAATATGGAGGGACGTATGAGTAACGGGATAGTGAGTTTCGAGAGGATTTCCTATGTGAAGCAAATTGATTACAATCTGTTAAATGTCAGTCAAATCTGCGACAAACAATTTTCTGTGCATTTCGACGACAAATCTTGCTATATCCTCAAACCAGGCTTTAAAATTCCAAAGGAGTGGATCATGTTAAAGGCACCGAGAGTTAATAATCTTTACATTCTTGATATGTCGAAAGTGATGACAACTCAGGGCCAAGTGACGTGTTTTCTATCGAAGGTTACAGAGAAAGAATCTATAATGTGGCACAGTAGGATGGGACACATTCACCTCAAAAAAATGAATCATTTGGTGAAGAATGGGCTTGTCGAAGGCGTTAATGTCAAACCCTTCCATCTTAATGACAAGTGTGTGAGTTGCAAGAAGGGTAAGCAGCACAAACATTCCCACAAACCGAAGAAAGTGAACTCTGTTGAAATGCCACTTGAGCGATTTCACATGCACCTATTCGGACCTGTCAAGCGTAAGAGTCATATCGGAGAGCTTTACTGTCTTGTGGTTACCGACGATTTTTCAAGATTCTTGTGGGTGATGTGCTTACAACATAAAAGTGACACGTTTACAAACTTGAAAGTGCTGTTCACTCGACTGGAGAATATCTACGGTTTAAAAATTAAGAGAATTCGGAGTGACAATGGGACGGAGTTCAAAAATGCACAGATGGATGCTCTTTGTGAATATAAAGGAATTCATCATGAATATTCTGCCCTGTATTCCCCGCAACAAAATGGTTTCGCTGAAAGGAAAAACAGGACTCTGATAGAAACGACAAGAACAATGCTCGCGGATTCCAACCTTCCGGTAATGTTCTAGAATGAAGCTATCTACGCAGCTTGTTATACACTGAATCGTGTGTTAACAGTGAAGAAGTTTGGCAAAACTTCTTATGAACTGTAGAACAGACGAAAGCCGAACTTGGAGTATCTAGAACCATTTAGGGCTCCGTGTACGATGTTGAATCCAGGTGAAAAGTTTAGTCCGAAAGCTGAAGAGGGATACTTTGTTGGATATGCAACCCCGCTCAAACGGGTATTCAACAAAAGAACTCGTCAGGTAGAGGAGTGGGCAAATGTTGAGGTTCAACGGTATAGGGAAACGGTCCTGACTGGATGTTTGATTACAAAGACGTCTTTGAATCATTCAATCTAGATAGCTTTGTTGAAGAGGCTGTTCTAAGATAACTTTACGAGTGTGAAAACGCGGCGACTTCACCGTTGGTGCGTCCGATCACCGTAACTCCTCTAGCAGCTTCTAATGATACCAATGTTCCTGCAGCTGAAGAAGAAGTTTTCCAGGAAGCTTCAATTACACTCGATACTTCAGAATCAGAAGATGATGAAGAAATCTTTAGTGAAGCTACGCTAGATCATGCAACAGAGGCTCCACCAGTGAACCCAAATCCAGATGTTGCTTCATCGTCTAACACGAGTAATGATCTGGATTCAGTGGAGAATTTGACTACTCAGACGGGAGTCCCAGTACCTAATCATCCGGAATCTCGGATTCATCGTATTCACCCGCTCGAGCAAGTTATTGGTGACCCTGGAAGTAGTGTCATGACTAGAGGACAACTTCGAAGTGCAAACTCACCGGAAAATCTTGGCGCTTTAGCTTTATATGCAAAAATTCAAAACATCTGGTTGTCAGAACGATTGGTCCTTTGCTTGTTATGTTTCGCAGGTTGAGCCGCGGACGTACAAGGAAGCTCTTTTGGATGATTCTTGGGTAGAGGCGATGCAATAAGAGTTTTTGCAGTTTCAGATACTGGGTGTCCGGACACTTACAGATTTACCTCCGGGATAGAAGAAGATAGGAACTAAATGGGTTGTCAAATGCAAGAAAGATGACAGAGGCGTAATAGTGAAAAACAAAGCTCGGTTGGTAGTTCAAGGTTTTCATCAAGTTGAAGGAATTGACTACAATGAGATCTATGCACCTGTGGCATTAATAGAAGCTATCTGTATGTTTCTAGCGTTTTCCTCGTATAAAAAATTCAAGGTGCACCAAATGGATGTCAAAAGCGCGTTTCTCTACGGTGTGGTCAAGGAAGAGGTCTACGTCGGTCAACCTCCAGGCTTTGAAGATCCTATCCACCGGGATAAGTTTTACATTCTCAACAAAGCACTTTACGGGTTGCACTAGGCTCCACGCCAATGGTATGAGGAGCTAAGCACGTACCTGCTATCCAAAGGATTCAAATGAGGCTTGGTAGATTGCACACTGTTCACCAAAAGAACAGGGGATGACTTGCTTCTCGTCCAGATCTATGTACATGATATTATTTTCGGCTCTACTAACGAACTTTTATGCAGAGATTTTGAAAAAGTGATGCAGGAAAAGTTCGAGATGAGTGCGATGGGAGAAATGCAGTTTTTCCTCGGCTTGCAGGTGGATCAAAGACAAACGGGGATCTTTATTCATCAAACCAAATATGTATCCGAAGTCTTGAGCCGGTTCCAGATGGAAGATTTAAAGCCGATGGATACCTAAATTCAACCTAATCACGGGATTGGAGTTGACGCTAAGGGGGAGCTGACAGAACTATTTACATACAGAGCAATCGTCGGATCTCTGATGTATCTCACTGCATCAAGGCCAGATATAATGTTTGCTACATGTCTCTGCGCACGTTTCCAATCGAAGCCGAAACAAAGTCATCTAACAGCAGTCAAGCGTAGCCTTAGATATCTGAAGGGTTGTCCGTCGAGAGGACTTTGGTACCCTAATGATGATAATTTTGACTTCATTGCTTTTAGTGATGCAGATTGGGGCGGTTGTGACAAGGACAACAAATCCACAACGGCTGGATGTCAATTCTTGCGGAGCAGGCTCGTGACCTGGCAGTGCAAGAAGCAAACTTCAGTTGCACTATCTACCCGCGAAGTAGAATATGTAGCAGCATCAAGTTGTTGCTCACAGGTTCTGTGGATTTAGCAGCAGATGGTTGATTACGGTTTGCAATTTCTAAAAACCCTATTCACTGTGACAACGAAGCCGCAATTGCATTAACTAAAGATATGGTCAATCACTCGAAAGCTAAGCACATCCAGATTAAGTATCACTTTATCCGTGATTGCTATGCAAAAGAGTTGATTGACATCGTCTAAATCCAAACTGATTATCAGAGGGCGGGTCTTTTTACCAAAGCTTTTGATAAATCCCAATTTGATTATCTTTTAAAAGCTAACGGTATAAAAGAGAAACAAGACTGATCATGTGACACCCGGCAAACTCCGGTAATTAGCTTTTTGAAAACTCAGTAAGTCTACCTTAGCGAGTCGTGCACACATTACACATGACAAGGTCAGTCGATTCGAGTCGTGCATCATTGGGGTTTTAACACACGCAGGTCTCGAGTCCCGGGAATTGGTGAACGAGTGTGAATGTGTTTGTTTTCATGTATTATGTGTTTATAATCATTATGTGACTTGTCGGTATGTGAAAACGTGTTAACATATGTTAAAATGGGGTTTAACGCGTCGAATAACCAAGACCAGGCCCTGAAGGTGATTAGGGAAGCCTAATCGCCTACAGGAGGGCGAGTAACTAGGCTTAAGGGGCGATTAGGCTGGCTTAGGGGGCGATTGGGGGCTAATCGCCTGATAAGGTAGGCGATTAGCAGCCCTAATCGCCTGATAAGGCTGCATAATCGCCCATACTGCACCTGACGACTAGAAACGCCTATAAATACTACCCTTGACCTCTAAAACACCATTTGTGCAACCCCAGCCGTCCCATAACCTATCCCAACTCACAAACACCCTCTGGAACTCGTTTTTACATCAAAACAACCATTTCCAAGCTTTATCCATCATTTTCTCCTAAATCCAAGGTGTGTTCTTCATCCCCAAACCTTTAAATGATTATAGTTTGTTCCCTAAAAGTCCAGATCTGACTTCTAAATGTTTTTGTCTTTGAAAATCCATTAATAACCGTTTTTAAACAAACCCAAACCTTTATGCATGTTATATGTGTTATATGTGTTTAAAGGTAAGATTTTTAGGATTGAAACATGATTGTTCTTGTGTTATTAAGGTGTTTATGGCTGTTATAAGTTAGTGTGATGATGTCCTAGGAGTTTGGATGGTTTTGGTTGTGTGTTGTTGATGTTTGATGTTTTGACCCATTTGAATGATTTTGAATGATTAAGGATGCTATGAGGTGTGTTGTTGATTGTATGATGTTAGGGTTTGCTTTAGGATGATGCTAGAGCAGTAGGATACTATCGGACAACATGATTATGTGATGAAATCTGGATATTTGCTATTTAAGGCAAGTTCTTGCATGTTGATGTGATGTTTACATGTTAAGGTTACTATTTTGGGAAAACGCTCGCATTCGGGACTATTAGAATGATGATAACTTAGGGGTTTTGCTTGAAATATGTTTGTTAATATGTTAGGATTGATATTGGGTGTTTACACGTGCTTCGGATCTGATTTGGAGGGTTAAACGCGCGAAATTGCATCGCGCAGCTGCAGCAGGCGATTAGCCATCCTAATCGCCTGATGTGGTAGGTGATTAGGCCCCCTTAAGGGGCGATTAGGACCACAATCGCCTGCTGAGGTAGGCGATTAGCATCCTAATTGCCTGTTGACCAATCCTAATCACCAGTTGACTTTTCCTAATTGCATTCTAAATTCCTAATCGCGTGTATTGCTGTTATAAGTGTATTTTGACATTCTGAAACCCGATTTGACACCTAGGAACATGCTAGGAACTCCGCGGCATGCCTAGTAATGTTGTAACACGTGTATGGACTTATTTGTGCGTTATTTGACCTGTGTGTTAGACTCGTTGAACTTTAACCCATGTTAGGTACTAAGTTGCATGATTTGTACATGTGTGTGTATGGGATGAACACGTCGACTGTCGGGTCACCAACGGGATGTCGAGTCTTGTCGTACGTAGTCTGGTTGTCGGCCAAACACGTTTTTCGGACACATAATGGTCATGGACTGGACTTAGGGACTAATGAACCCGACGGGTTATTAGTCTAACTTGACACATATCTTATGATAGGTCGCCACTAGCTGGGGCTATCATATCACGTAAACGGTTTACTCATTTAACAGAAGACGCAACCTAAGGTGAGTTCACGGCCCCACTTTTATCTGTTTTGGTTTTCGGGGGAGAAACATGCTACACACTTGTGTTCTTAAAAAACTTACACACAAACATGATTTGCTTATACAAAAGTATTCTGCTTATTAAACAACTCTTTAAGTTTTGGATTAAACTGTGAACATTCGGTGACGCATAACGGGAAACGGGGATGACGGTAGTTTAGTGTATTCATGCAAACGTATATTCGTGTATTCGTGCATTCGTGAAATAGTGTATCCGTGTATTCGTGCATTCGTGAAATAGTGTATCCGTGTATTTGTGCACTCGTGAAATCGTGTATCCGTGTATTCGTGTAGTCGTGTATCCATGTACTCATACATTGTGAATTCAGGTATTCGTGTATCCTCGCTTCAGCATTGGTAAAGGTTTATCAAAGTTCAAACTCATGAAAACGTTTTACTTAAAAACCTGTGAACTCACCAGTATTTTATACTGACGTTTTTAGCATATTTTCTCAGGTCGCTAAGGTAGCAGCTGTCATCTAGGCGCACAGAGTCGCACGGGAGTCGTACTCGCGTCTAGGATCATTATGCATGTTTTCTTCGGGATGTTAAACTCTTAAACTTATGTTTCTATTTCTTTTGACTTTTGTAAACTTAAAACTCTTCCGCGCTTTCAAATGATGGTTTTTAAATCTTATGCATGATTTTATTTACGTATGTTTTTACATTTAGACGTCGTTTATTGTGACCGTTGACTTGGATCCTGGTGTGTTGCACGCCTCGCGGTAGAACTCCGCTTGTGGAAATTTGAGGGTGTGACAGATTGGTATCAGAGCCAATGGTTATAGTGAACTAGGACTTCATGTAGAGTCTAGACTATAGCCGAGTCTCACACACTAGACGGTCACATACATTTGAGTCATGTCTTTTGGTAAACATGCTAATCTTGTCGGGGTGTCGGTATCCTTACCACACAGTGTCATATTACCTATCTCATTCTTGGTTATTCCTAGCGTCATTTTATCTTCTTCTTCGGGTTTGCAGTCGAGGGAACTTGTTTGTTGATCTTTTGGGTTTGTTATATCTTTCTAAGATGTGGGTATTGGGTGACTTGAGGTTCGAGCTCGGGGCACGCCTTGAGGACCATGTAGAGCAATTTATCATTTCGGGTGCACACGAAATCATAAGTTGAAATGCATGGAAGACTTGGTGGATCTCGGGTTGGGATTAATGGTCACATTTGGACCCAATCCTGGACTTTTCGTATTCTCTTGGTTTAACGTTGGTGATGGGTCTGAGTGTTTGTTTCTTACTTTCTCAAAAGATGTCAGGACGCACTGGTGGACGTACTGGGGGATGACGTGGAGGCCGCACTGGCAGGGGTAGAGGTGGTGGTAACATCACCCTGACGTATGATGAACTCAATGAGATGATGCAGCAACAGTTGGGCGTTGCACTATGTGACATTTGGCAAATTCGTGGTAACTTCCATAACAATTACATAAGTCTACCTTAGTGAAACATTTGGTTAAACGAGCTTAACTTGGTTAGTTGAGTCGGCCCGTTGATTTGTAGGATCATCGGGTAACATACACGTGAATAGTAAAACCCGAAAGTTGGTGAATTAATAACAAACATATAATTGTGTGATATTATGTGATAATTATTTGATTATCTGAAACTCTGTGAATTAACGTAACCGAGTCCGGATAAACCGGGATTGGTGAAAATAATTACTAGATTACCTGGAATAGTAATTTAGAATTTTATGGATTGTTAAAATGGTAAATAATTGTATTATTGCATAACAATTATATAATATGATTTTAATTATAAAAATCTGATTTTCACTCCCCCGCGGACCACGGAGGAATAAGGAATCCTCCCGCGGTCCGCGCGAGACACAGGGGACAGTGACCTAACTTTTCCCCGCGGACCGCGTGGGAATTACTAAACCTTCCGCGGTCCGCGGCAGCAAGGTTTACGAGAACTTTTCAAAACTTTATAAAAAGTCAGTTTTGATCGCATTTTTCAATCTCACAAATCCTCTGGTCGATATTAAGCTCATAAACTCCGAAAATCATCTCCCCAAACTTACCATAATCAAAATCATCAAGTGTTTGAAGTCTTAGAAGTTGCTTGATCTTTTCCTTGAAGTTTTTAAGTGTGTTCTTGAGGTATAACCTATATTCTTGTTATTTTGATTATGTTTCTACACATGTTATGATCTAATCTGAATAATAAACATAATAACATGTCTAGGGTGAATCCATATTTGATTATAATTGATTTGATAATGATATTATGATCTTAGAATACAAAGTTTCATGTTAGGAAGTTTATGCTAGTAAACTTAGAAAATCTTGACATAAACATGAAAGTTAATCTTGGTTAAATATGTTTTTGGACATGATCTGATCATAGGAGGTTTACACATGTTTAGTTAGATTTATGTTTGATGATATTGGGTTTGAAATAGTTTTGTTAACATGATTATAACAAGTGTTGTAAATTTGGCAGATTTGAAATCCGTTTTTGTTTAGCTCATAACTTACTGATTTGGAATCCAAAAGTTATAGTTTTTGATTATATGATATACTACTTGGTCTAAGCTTTTCAGAAAGTCCTAATTTGTTGAATTTGATTAAGTCTAGCTATTTATTTGAGGTCATACAAACTTGGATGACAAAGCTGATTTCGGACAGAAAATTTTAGTCGACTTTAAAAGGTCATAACTCGAGTTTTTAAGTCCTCTGGTTATGAAATTTGGTGAGCAACTAAATACAGGAATTTTTGATGTTCTCCAATTGGATTCAGGTCAATTGGAGCAACGAGTGATTTTTAATAAATGTTCTACTAAACTGTCGCAAACAGCTACGTTTTTGTACCTTTCAGTGTTTGGGAATTTTTAGTAAATTCTTGGAAGGTTTTTATGGTAACATAAAAATATCGACATTAGAACCAAACGTATGGGAAGTTCCTGTAAAAATTTGAGAGTCAAACAAGTTGATTTGGTATTTTATCAAAAATCGTTTTGATGACACAAAATCTGTCCAGAAATCACAGAATCGACAAACTTAACATATGTGCTTATTTGGTAGTTTATTTGGCTAATACGTTGTGTGTATTAGTATATGAACTTATGTAGATGATTTGTGTGTTATGTTAACTCAGAAAAACTAAACTTATCACCAACGAGTCGATGGGTTAGATTACTATGCATGTATATGTTAACATTTAGTAAACCGAAAGAACAAACAAACTTGTTGATTGAGAAAACTATATTTCTAAACATATACTTATAAAGGTTTAATGATAAATAGGGAATCGGTAGCATTCGCCTATTTTTACATTGGAGTTGGGTTTTTAACTCAAAGCAACCTAAGGTGAGTTTTCACAGGAGAAAACATTACAAATTTACAAACTTTGTAAAACATATGGTTTCCATTATATCACTTGTGTACCAAGAGACTTTCATCAACTTTGGACAAACATTTGAATCATGAATATGTGGATACATAGCGGGGAAAGTGTGAATAGATCTATTGGGCCTGACAAGTCCCACTCGTGTCGATTGGAGGTCGAACGGGTGCATATTTGTCCTAACAAACTTTACGGCACCGGGTGATGTCCGGTGACGGGTTATACAATCGTTCAGCAGTGATTCATAACGCTTGAGTAACTTGTAACGGTGTCTAGCTAACATCTGATATAATTGTGAAAAAGGATATATGTGTTTACCGGAAAATTTATAAACTTACGAACTTACAAACTTAAAACGTGAACTCACTAGCATTATATATGTTGACAAACTTTTATATGTTTTCTCAGGTAACTAAGGTAGCACATGGATTAGGCGCACCGGAGTCATGTTGCGTCGTGTGATCATGCATTAATAAAGTTTCATTTGAACAAACTACAAACTTATTTGAAAACCATTTTGTATTTGGTTTGTAACTTATAATTACGTTTCCGCTGTGTTTGGTTAAACTATTTTACAAACTTATAAGTATGGTTTGAACGTATTTTTAAATCTTATAGATGTCGGTTGTTGTGACCGTTGACTGAGATCCTGGTTTGTCATACACCTCGCGGTAAAACTCCGCAGTGGAAATTTGAGGGTGTGACAGATTGGTATCAGAGCCAATGGTTATAGCGAATTAGGACTGCATTTGAGTCTAGTCTATAACTGAGTCACACTAGACGGTCACACACTTGTAACTTGAAACTTGTGGAAGTTAATTAATATTTGCAGGGTTGTCAACATTATCATTCTTAAATCATCATCCATTCTATCGATTCTTTGCACAAAATTTTTTTTATCTTTTGACTTTTACTTTTGAAGAAGTGAAAACAAACGCGTGGATCCTAACGCGTCCCTTTTGTTGTGTTGACAGAAGATGGAAAACAACAGGGGAGGAAGGCGTGGTGGATGTGCAAATCGTGGCGGTCGTGTTGGTCAAGGCCGTGGTGGAGGACCGAGAATGTGGCGATGACTCATGAAGAATTCCAGCAGGCAATTCAGCAGGCGGTAGCAGAAGCTTTAGCCGCCCAAGGGGGTAAATTCTTCTACATCTATGTTATCCATTCTCTGTTCCTTCTCATCGTTTTATTGTGGTGATTAACACTTGTTGCTTTTGTTCAGGAGCTGGTGTTAATCCCCCTCCTCCTCCTCCTCCACCCCCACCTCCTGTACCTATCTGCTCCTACAAAAATTTTATGGATTGCAAGCCAGGCAACTTCAGTGGAACTTCTGAAGGAGCGGTGGGGCTTATCCATTGGATTGAGCGGGTGGAATCTGTATTCTCTATTAGCAACTGTCCACCAAACAAACAAGTCCGTTATGCTGCTGCTACTTTATTGGGGGATGCTCTCTCGTGGTGGAATTCTACCACCCAGACCATTGGGCTAGCGGTTGCTCATGCCCTTACTTGGGATGAATTTGTTCGTCGTATCCGAGCAGAATATTGCCCTCGGGATGAGGTGCAGAAACTTGAACATCAGCTCTGGAATCTAAAGATGGTGGGTTCGAAAATAGAGCAATATGTGAGCAAGCATAATGAATTGGCGGTCTTATGTCCGGAGATGGTCACTCCTGAGTACAAGCGGGTTGAACATTTTATTGCAGGCTTAGTACCTGAAGTTCGAGGTCTTGTTACAGCATCACACCCAGTGACTACTTCAGAGGCGGTATGTTACGCCCATGTTCTGACTAATCAGAAGGTAGAAGAGGGAGTTTTACCAGCAAGGGGGTCGGCTTCAAAGGCCCCAGACAATAATAAGAAGGGAGAAACGGGCAGTGGTTCAAACAAAAATTCTTCTTCTGGACAACAGCAACATCAGAACCAAAGTGTGAGAAGTGCCATTTTCACCATAAAGGTCCTTGTAACAGTTTCAAATGTCAGAGATGTAATAAGACCGGTCATGAAGCCAAGAATTGCAGGGTGAGACTTAGATCTGACCAACCAGCAGCCAATCAGAACACCAAGGGTTGTTTCAATTGTGGTAAAGAGGGTCATTTCAAGAAGAATTGCCCAGACCTTAAGCCAAATGAGGGGAAGAATAACAACAATAATAATGGTGGCAACAACAACAACAATAACAATGGTGGAAACAACAACAACAATGGTGGTGGCGGTGGAAAAGGGCGTGCACTTGTTATCGGTGCAGGTGAGGCAAAACTAGATCCTAATGTTATTACCGGTACATTTCTTTTAGATAATATTTCTGCTTCGGTATTATTTGATTCTGGCGCCGAGAAGAGTTTTGTGTCTCTTGATTTTAGTCGTTTATTAAAAGCTACACCCGAACCTTTGGATTCTAGTTATTCAATCGAACTAGCTGACGGTAAATTAATTGAAGCGACTCATATTTTAAACGATTGTAAGTTAGAGTTATCGGGTCATTCTTTTGAGATCGATCTTATGCCTGTAACGTTGGGGAGTTTTGACGTGGTTGTGGGTATGGATTGGTTATCCTCTCATCATGCGGAAATTATTTGCTTTGATAAAATTATTCGCATTCCTCTTCTTGATGGCGAGGTCCTATCTATTCAGGGAGAAAAGAGCAAACATTCTTTTAACATCATTTCTAGTATGAAAGCTTTTAAGTGTCTTCGTAAAGGTTGTACGGCTGTTCTGGCACTTTTATCTAAACCAATTGATGAAGAAAAAAAGATTGAAGATATTCCTATTGTTTGTGATTTCTCTGATGTTTTCCCTGATGACTTACCTGGACTTCCACCCAATCGTCAAGTTGAGTTTGGTATTGAACTTACTCCTGGTGCAGCTCCTATTGCCCGAGCTCCTTATCGTCTTGCACCCTCTGAGATGCAAGAATTGTATAACCAACTTCAAGAATTATTGGAGAAAGGTTTTATTCGACCCAGTTCGTCCCCTTGGGGAGCTCCTATACTGTTTGTGAAAAAGAAAGATGGAAGTTTTCATTTGTGTATCGACTATCGGGAACTCAATAAGTTGACTATCAAGAACCGATATCCTCTTCCTCGTATCGATGATCTGTTCGATCAACTTCAAGGGTCAAGGTTCTTTTCTAAAATTGACCTAAGGTCAGGTTATCATCAGCTTAGAGTGCGTGAAGTTGACATTCCTAAGACTGCTTTTCATACACGTTATGGCCATTTTGAATTCTTGGTCATGCCATTCGGTCTTACCAATGCTCCAGCAGTGTTTATGGATTTGATGAATCGAGTTTGCAAGCCTTATCTTGACAAGTTTTTCATTGTTTTTATTGATGATATTTTGGTGTATTCCAAGAGTAAAGAGGAACACGAGGAACATTTACGTTTACTTTTGGAACTCTTGAGACGCGAACAGCTTTATGCTAAATTTTCTAAGTGTGCGTTTTGGTTGCGCGAAGTCCAATTTCTTGGTCATGTTGTTAATGAGTTGGGAATTCATGTCGATCCAGCTAAGATTGAAGCAATTAAGAATTGGGAAGCACCAAAGACTCCAACCGAGATTCGTTAATTTTTGGGTCTTGCGGGTCATTATTGTTGTTTTATTAAGGATTTTTCTATGATCGCACAGCCTCTTACGACTCTTACTCAGAAAGATAAGAAGTTTGTTTGGGGTGAGGCTCAAGAGTCGGCATTTCAAATGCTGAAGGATAAACTTTGCACTGCTCCTATTCTATCCTTACCTGATGGTACGGAGGACTTTGAGGTTTACTGTGATGCATCTTATCAAGGCCTTGGTTGTGTGTTGATGCAACGTGAAAAGGTCATCGCTTATGCTTCTCGTCAGCTTAAAGTCCATGAAAGGAACTACACTACCCATGATTTGGAATTGGGTGCTGTTATTTTTGCATTAAAGATTTGGAGGCATTACTTGTACGGTACCATGTGCTCTATATACACCGATCACAAGAGTCTTCAACATATCTTTGATCAAAAGGATTTGAATATGCGTCAGCGTAGGTGGGTGGAACTATTGAATGACTATGAGTGTGCAATCAAGTATCATCCTGGTAAAGCAAATGTTGTTGCAGATGCTTTAAGCAGAAAGATACCTGCCAAACCTAGACGTGTTCGAGCTTTACAACTCACTATTCATTCTAATTTGCCTGATCGAATTCGGTCTGCTCAGTTAGAAGCTTTGAAGGTCGAGAACCTTAAAACTGAGACTATGCATGGAGCCGACAAACATTTAGAGTGTAAACTTGATAATTTACACTCCGAAAATCATCACCCCAAACTTATCATAATCAAAATCATCAAGTGTTTGAAGTCTTAGAAGTTGCTTGATCTTTTCCTTGAAGTTTTTAAGTGTGTTCTTGAGGTATAACCTATATTCTTGTTATTTTGATTATGTTTCTACACATGTTATGATCTAATCTGAATAATAAACAAAATAACATGTCTAGGGTGAATCCATATTTGATTATAATTGATTTGATAATGATATTATGATCTTAGAATACAAAGTTTCATGTTAGGAAGTTTATGCTAGTAAACTTAGAAAATCTTGACATAAACATGAAAGTTAATCTTGGTTAAATAGGTTTTTGGACATGATCTGATCATAGGAGGTTTACACATGTTTAGTTAGATTGAAGTTTGATGATATTGGGTTTGAAATAGTTTTGTTAACATGATTATAACAAGTGTTGTAAATTTGGCAGATTTGAAATCCGTTTTTGTTTAGCTCATAACTTACTGATTTGGAATCCAAAAGTTATAGTTTTTGATTGTATGATATACTACTTGGTCTAAGCTTTTCAGAAAGTCCTAATTTGTTGAATTTGGATAAGTCTAGCTATTTATTTGAGGTCATACAAACTTGGATGTCAAAGCTGATTTCGGACAGGAAATTTTAGTCGACTTTAAAAGGTCATAACTCGAGTTCTATAAGTCCTTTGGTTATGAAATTTGGTGAGCAACTAAATACAGGAATTTTTGATGTTCTCCAATTGGATTCAGGTCAATTGGAACAACGAGTGATTTTTAATAAATGTTCTACTAAACTGTCGCAAACAGCTACGTTTTTGTACCTTTCAGTGTTTGGGAATTTTTAGTAAATTCTTGGAAGGTTTTTATGGTAAAATAAAAATATGGACATTACAACTAAACATATGGGAAGTTCCTGTAAAAATTTGAGAGTCAAACAAGTTGATTTGGTATATTATCAAAAATCGTTTTAATGACACAAAATCTGTCCAGAAATCACAGAATAGACAAACTTAACATATGTGCTTATTTGGTAGTTTATTTGGCTAATACGTTGTGTGTATTAGTATATGAACTTATGTAGATGATTTGTGTGTTATGTTAACTCAGAAAAACTAAATTTATCACCAACGAGTCAATGGGTTAGATTACTATGCATGTATATGTTAACATTTAGTAAACCGAAAGAACAAACAAACTTGTTGATTGAGAAAACTATATTTTTAAACATATACTTATAAAGGTTTAATGATAAATAGGGAATCGGTAGCATTCGCCTATTTTTACATTGGAGTTGGGTTTTTAACTCAAAGCAACCTAAGGTGAGTTTTCACAGGATAAAACATTACAAACTTACAAACTTTGTAAAACATATGGTTTCCATTATATCACTTGTGTACCAAGCGACTTTCATCAAATTTGGACAAACATTTGAATCATGAATATGTGGATACATAGCGGGGAAAGTGTGAATAGATCTATTGGGCCTGACAAGTCCCACTCATGTCGATTGGAGGTCGAACGGGTGCATATTTGTCCTAACAAACTTTACGGCACCGGGTGATGTCCGGTGACGGGTTATACAATCGTTCAGCAGTGATTCATAACGCTTGAGTAACTTGTAACGGTGTCTAGCTAACATCTGATATAATTGAAAAAGGATATATGTAACATCCTGTTTTTGTTATATAAATAAAATGTCTTGGTTCATATTTAATTGTGAATGAAACGGGTCTATGATCGTTAAAGCAAAGTAATAACACGCGAAATAGGTACTCGTATGTTTAGAAATTGTTGACGAGCAAGTGGCAGATAGCGTGATGATTTGAAATAGGAGATTTAGGCGAACAATTAGTGTTATAAGAGACCGTTTAGTTATATAATAGACCATATTAGATTTGAACCCTGCTCCATTTTTAATGGAACTTAGGTCAAAATGTTAAGAATAATAAGCGGGTCTCAGCAGTATATTCAGAACTTTAAACAACGTTATATATTAGGAGGTATATGAGAAAAACAAGTGAAGCAGTTGAATTAATTATAATATAATAATTATATATATTAAACCCATGATATTTCGATATGATGTCTACTTATACATCAATTTTTTTGTAGAAAGATATAAGGATATACAAGAGCTTTGACTCTGTATTCCATATTGAAAACGGATGTTATAAAAGCAGAAGTCCCACATCGATATTATTGAAAGAGTATAAGTAAGCAGGCAAGCACACATGACATGAATGGCCCACATCGGCCAAACGAGAAACATCACCGACCATTTCCAAGTATAAATAGGCACCTTACTATCTCAGGTAGATATATTAGTTTTCTTTGGGAACACTCTATTATAAGAGAATCCCGAGCCTACGATACCCCGTTGGGTATTGTTATTAGTCATTTTTAAAGCACGAGTAGGAGCACTAGTAGGGGAGACTCTACACCAATGAGCCATAGATAGTTTGAGGTATGTTTTCATTTAAGTTATGTTTAGTTCATTATTATTTTTATTAATGTTAATAGTAGTAGTTTAGTGTTATTATTTTTAGGTATTAGGATTATTATTAGGGGTGGGTATAGGGTAGCCTAGCCTTAATTAGGCATGGACTGATCATCCATGCTTAAATAAGGTAGCGTTAACCAATATCCAACTGTAATAATAATTATAATTATTTAGGTGTATTGTTACCTAACCTAGGGTTGTATAATTATGTCAGGACCCTGAGATAATACCCGACCGTATTAGTGTTGTCTGTTAAAGAACTGAGAAAGAGGTGAGTTACTTAAACTATTTTCAAAACCTGATACTTGCTTAAAACTGTTTTGGTGGTGATTGATCATGTATATGCATCGAACCATAGGTGTGGCATCCAGGGTGTTATATATATTATGATGATCATTATATTTTCCATGCGTGGACATACACTTACAGCCTCATGGGGTGTATCTAGGCTGTATGTGTGAATATATAATGCTTAGTCCGGATTATGATTATGGTGACATGCAGGGAGCTCATACTTGATCAATAAAATGTTTATGTGGTTGTTTTGCTAATGAGTCAGTTTATGTGGCTCACCAGCTGTGTGCTGACGTATTTTTATTACTTGAGCATGTATCTCAGGTTGAGGAAATAAGGGCTGGGAAATGATAGCTGAGCGTTGGAAGACTATAGATGTTGGCCGGGTTATCATTAAGCTGTGTAGCTTTGAAGTACTTTTGTTATTTTGGCTTGTAATAAGTACTTAAGTTATGTAATGAAATTACGTTTCCGCTTTAAGTTTGCGCCAACTGGTCACTGTAAGTGCCCCGACCTGGGCGGGATGTGACAAGTTGGTATCAGAGCTGTAGTTTAAGAGATTTAGGTATTCATAGCAGTATCTAGACTTAAACTAGGACTGGTAAGAAAGTAGAAGTGGCAATTATGATAGCTATGTACCTATAAGAAAGGATGTGATAGGTATACTGAACTCTGTATGATAAAGGCACCATATGGTAGTTGGGAGTATCATGATGTGTATCATATATTGCTTTCATGCCTGGCCAACATGAAGCTTAATGTATGGCACCTATATGATCTCGCAAACATTGTATTGTACCAATATCAGAGGAAGTAGGCAGGGGGGTGAGAATGTGTTTGAGCTTTAGAATCAGAATAAACTAACTAAGACGTCTATATCCGATATGCTAACAATATATGCATAGCCAAGGTGAATATGTGTCTATGTGTGATAGATAAAAGCTCTAGCTATGATTGCCTATATACTAAACATAAGTATTATAAATTTTAAACAGTCAATGGAAGGAGAAAGTCTTAATGAAACACTTAATCTGGGTGCTTCCGAAAATAATGGAGAGGGAGAAATCCGTATATCAAGAGCTGATCTTGAACGGTTGGTAGCCGAGAAAGTTGCAGCAATACTTGCTAACCGAGAAGTTGCCAATAAAGCTCCAGAAACAACCGCACCGGTGACACCTCCCATTATAAATCAAACTCAAGGGAATGAGAATAAGAAGAAAGAAAGTAGCTATAAGATCTTTAAAGCCTCTAACCCACCTGAGTTCACTGGAACAAAAGATGCTATAGATGCCCATGAATGGATTAGTCAAATGGAGGCATTGCTAGCGATATGTGAATGTGACCCCCAGGAGAAGGTCAAATTAGCCACCCATACTTTTAGAAGAGAGGCGCTACACTGGTGGGAAACTATTATTCACGCCCATGGAAGAGAAGCAGCAAATCAAATTCCTTGGGAAAGGTTCCTAGAAATGTTTACTCAACAGTTTTGCCCAATAAGCGAAAGAAGAAGGATTGAAGCTGAATTTCTGAGGTTGGAATTAGGAAAGATGACATATCGAGAGTATGTCACATAGTTTAATGAAATGGCTCGTTTTGTGCCTCACCTGGTTACGCCTGAGGACAATAGAATCCATCGCTTTATCTGGGGATTGCCAGTAGAATACCGCACTTTTATTAAGTCTGTAAACCCCAAGACTTGTTATGAGGCTATTGAGGCCGAGTACAACATAGCTGCAGAACTGGAAAGAGAAAGGGTGGAGAATAATAAGAGGAAAGGAGACGAGTATAAGAGGCCTGAAAATCAGAATAAGACTCGGAGGTTCAATACGCAAAAGGGAACTACCAAACAAGAACCAAATCAATGTTCAAAATGTGGAAAGAGACATCATGGGCCGTGTAAAGCAGGGAATGTATGTTATCGCTGCCGTAAGCCTGGACATATATTCTTAGAATGTACTGAGCCAAAAGCTTGCTTTGAATGTGGAGCGACTGATCATCTACGATATGCCTGCCCCAAACTGATAAATAAGTCTTCTGAAAATAGACCTAAGGGACGAGCATTCCAAATGACAGCAGAGGAGGCTAAACAAGCGGATGATGTGATTACCGGTATGTTTCTCTTCAATGATTTACCAGCAATTGTGTTATTTGATTCTGGTGCAAATAAGAGTTTCATTTCATATAAGTTTTGTCAAGCCTTAGGCAGCCCTGTAAGTAAACTTGAACAATCTTTCACCTTGGAGGTACCCAATGGAAAACAAATAGAAGTTACTGAGGCCTTAGATGATTGTGTTCTTAAGTTAGAAGGGCGAAGCTTTCCTATAAGAACGTTGGTTACAACGTTAGGCGACTTTGATCTAGTAATAGGAATGGACTAGTTAGCTGTTTATAAGGCTCAAATCAATTGTGAGGCTAAAACCGTTGACTGCCAAGCACCAGATGGGAGTATTGTTACGATTCATGGAGAGCGGGTGAAACAACCCGTCAAGATTATTTCAGTAATGAAAGCCATGAAGATGATTCATCATGGGTGTTATGCTTATTTAGCTTATGCAATCGATACTCATAAGGAATCCAAGAAGTTGGAAGAAGTCCCTGTAGTATGTGAATTCTCCGATGTATTTCCCGATGAACTGCCAGGAATCCCACCAGAACGAGAAGTGGAATTTAAGATAGACTTGATACCCGGAGCGAAACCTGTGGCTAAAGCCCCTTACCGATTAGTGCCATCAGAAATGAAGGAATTGATGATACAAACACAAGAGTTACTTGATAAAGGTTTTATTCGACCAAGTATTTCCCCGTGGGGTGCACCAGTATTGTTTGTGAAAAAGAAGGATGGTAGTCTTAGAATGTGCATAGACTATCGCGAGTTGAATAAGTTGACTATAAAGAATAAGTATCCATTACCTAGGATCGACGATTTGTTTGACCAGCTGCAGGGGGCATGTTGGTTCTCTAAAATTGATTTAAGGTCAGGATACCATCAATTGAAGATTAAAGAAGAAGATATCCCGAAGACGGCATTTCGTACCAGGTATGGACACTACGAATTCTTAGTCATGTCTTTTGGATTGACTAATGCACCAGCTGCATTTATGGATATGATGAATCGAGTATGTAAGCCGATGCTAGATAAGTATGTTATCGTGTTCATTGATGATATTCTAGTTTACTCTAAGACTCGAGATGAACACGTATATCATTTGCGGGAGGTTCTAGAAACCTTAAGAAAGAATAAATTGTATGCCAAATTCTCAAAGTGTGAATTTTGGTTACAAGAGGTGCAGTTCTTAGGGCATGTGATAAATGCTCAAGGTATACAAGTAGACCCCACAAAGATAGAAGCCATAACCAAGTGGGAACAACCTAAGACACCTACTGAGGTAAGAAGTTTCTTAGGGTTGGCTGGGTATTACCGACGGTTCATTCAAGATTTTTCTAAGATAGCAACACTCCTTACCAAACTAACAAAGAAGGATGTAAAGTTTGTATGGGGCGATGATCAAGAAAAGGCTTTCTAGGAGTTGAAGAAACGCCTAACTCAAGCTCCAATACTGACCTTACCAGATGGAGTCGAAGATTTGGTAATATATTTAGATGCCTCTTATCAGGGATTAGGATGTGTACTTATGCAACGTGGGAAGGTGATAGCTTATGCCTCTAGACAATTAAAACCAAGTGAGACAAACTACCCAACCCATGATCTGGAACTTGCAGCAGTGGTCTTCGCTTTAAAGATATGGAGACATTATTTGTATGGAACAAAGTGCATCATTTACACGGATCATAAAAGTTTAAAGTATTTCTTCGAACAAAAGGATATGAACATGAGACAACGAAGGTGGTTGGAGTTGATAAAGGATTACGATTGTGAAATCATGTATCACCCTGGAAAAGCAAATGTAGTTGCTGATGCTCTAAGCCGAAAAGAGAAGTATCCGGCTATCAAGGTTAGAGCTTATAAGTTAACATTAAATTCCGATTTGATGACGGAAATTAGAGCCGCGCAAGCTGAGGCCTTAAAGGAGGAAAATGTAAAGAAGGAGAGGGTGTTTGGACAAGTTAAGGACTTCATAGAAAATGAGAATGGTGTTAAGTTGAAATTAGGCCGAATATGGATTCCCAGGATTGGAGATGTAAGAAATAGAATACTGGAAGAGGCACACAAATCTAGATATTCAATCCATCCTGGAGCTACTAAAATGTATCATGACCTAAAAAGGGATTATTGGTGGCCCGGGATGAAATATGACATAGTTAAATACATAGAAAAGTGTTTGACGTGTTTACAAGTTAAGGCCGAACACCAGAAACCATATGGCAAGTTGCAACCTCTTGAAATCCCTACTTGGAAGTGGGAACACCTAACAATGGATTTCATCACTAAGTTACCCCGAACTCCTAAAGGATTTGATAGTATTTGGGTCATAGTAGATCGGCTGACTAAAAGCGAGCACTTCCTACTAATCCGAGACACCTACTCTTCCGAAAGGCTAGCCGAATTATTCATCAAAGAAATAGTCTCTCGACATGGGACACATGTAAGTATTGTTTCAGATAGAGATTCTCATTTTACTTCTCGCTTCTGAAAGAAGTTCCATGAAGAGATGGGCACTCGCTTACTTCTTAGTACCGCGTTTCACCCTCAAACAGATGGTCAAAGTGAAAGAACTATTCAGACATTGGAGGACATGTTGCGTGCTTGTGTCTTAGATTTTGGAGGTAGCTGGGATAACTATCTACCGTTAGTAGAATTTTCTTACAATAATAGTTATCATTCCAGCATCGGCATGCCTCCATATGAAATGTTATATGGAAGGAAATGTAGAACCCCGATTTGTTGGGGAGAGATAGGTCAGAAGGACCTAGGAAGCATTGAAGTGGTGAAACTTACTTCCGAAAAACTTGATCAAATTAAGGCTCGATTAAAAGCTGCACAGGACCGGCAGAAGTCATATGCTGATTACCGTAGACGTCCCATTAAATTTCAAGTAGGAGATTTGGTCATGTTAAAAGTTTCACCTTGGAAGGGGATCATTCGATTTCGAAAGCGCGGGAAACTAAGCCCTCGTTACATAGGACCTTTCAAAATCATAGCCCGCATAGGGAAGGTTGCTTATCGTCTGGACCTACCCAAGGAATTACAATGTATCCACAACACTTTCCATGTGTCGTATCTAAGGAAATGTTTAACCGATGAAAGTACCTATGTACCACTAAATGACATTGAGGTGGACGATAAACTCAACTATGTTGAAGAACCGGTGGCTGTCCTAGATCGGAAAGTAACGAAGCTCAGGAATAAAGAAATTCCTCAAGTCAAAATTCAATGGAAGCATAGAAAAGGGCCTGAGGCAACGTGGGAGTCAGAGCAAGAAATGCGAAAGCATTACCCTCACTTATTCTCTACTTAAATGGTTTCGAGGACGAAACCCTAAATTGGTAGGGGATATTTGTAACATCCTGTTTTTGTTATATAAATAAAATGTCTTGGTTCATATTTAATTGTGAATGAAACGGGTCTATGATCGTTAAAGCAAAGTAATAACACGCGAAATAGGTACTCGTATGTTTAGAAATTGTTGACGAGCAAGTGGCAGATAGCGTGATGATTTGAAATAGGAGATTTAGGCGAACAATTAGTGTTATAAGAGACCGTTTAGTTATTTAATAGACCATATTAGATTTGAACCCTGCTCCGTTTTTAATGGAACTTAGGTCAAAATGTAGAGAATAATAAGCGCGTCTCAGCAGTATATTCAAAACTTTAAACAACGTTATATATTAGGAGGTATATGAGAAAAACAAGTGAAGCAGCTGAATTAATTATAATATAATAATTATATATATTAAACCCATGATATTTCGATATGATGTCTACTTATACATCAATTTTTTTTGTAGAAAGATATAAGGATATACAAGAGCTTTGACTCTGTATTCCATATTGAAAACGGATGTTATAAAAGTAGAAGTCCCACATCGATATTATTGAAAGAGTATAAGTAAGCAGGCAAGCACACATGACATGAATGTCCCACATCGGCCAAACGAGAAACATCACCGACCATTTCCAAGTATAAATAGGCACCTTACTATCTCAGGTAGATATATTAGTTTTCTTTGGGAACACTCTATTATAAGAGAATCCCGAGCCTACGATACCCCGTTGGGTATTGTTATTAGTCATTTTTAAAGCACGAGTAGGAGCACTAGTAGGGGAGACTCTACACCAACGAGCCATAGATAGTTTGAGGTATGTTTTCATTTAAGTTATGTTTAGTTCATTATTATTTATATTAATGTTAATAGTAGTAGTTTAGTGTTATTATTTTTAGGTATTAGGATTATTATTAGGGGTGGGTATAGGGTAGCCTAGCCTTAATTAGGCATGGACTGATCATCCATGCTTAAATAAGGTAGCGTTAACCAATATCCAACTGTAATAATAATTATAATTATTTTGGTGTATTGTTACCTAACCTAGGGTTGTATAATTATGTCAGGACCCTGAGATTATACCCGGCCGTATTAGTGTTGTCTGTTAAAGAACTGAGAAAGAGGTGAGTTACTTAAACTATTTTCAAAACCTGATACTTGCTTAAAACTGTTTTGGTGGTGATTGATCATGTATATGCATCGAACCATAGGTGTGGCATCCAGGGTGTTATATATATTATGATGATCATTATATTTTCCATGCGTGGACATACACTTACAGCCTCATGGGGTGTATCTAGGCTGTATGTGTGAATATATAATGCTTAGTCCGGATTATGATTATGGTGACATGCAGGGAGCTCATACTTGATCAATAAAATGTTTATGTGGTTGTTTTGCTAATGAGTCAGTTTATGTGGCTCACCAGCTGTGTGCTGACGTATTTTTATTACTTGAGCATCTATCTCAGGTTGAGGAAATAAGGGCTGGGAAATGATAGCTGAGCGTTGGAAGACTATAGATGTTGGCCGGGTTATCATTAAGCTGTGTAGCTTTGAAGTACTTTTGTTATTTTGGCTTCTAATAAGTACTTAAGTTATGTAATGAAATTACGTTTCCGCTTTAAGTTTGCGCCAACTGGTCACTGTAAGTGCCCCGACCTGGGCGGGGTGTGACAAGTTGGTATCAGAGCTGTAGTTTAAGAGATTTAGGTACTCATAGCAGTATCTAGACTTAAACTAGGACTGGTAAGAAAGTAGAAGTGGCAATTATTATAGCTATGTACCTATAAGAAAGGATGTGATAGGTATACTGAACTCTGTATGATAAAGGCACCATATGGTAGTTGGGAGTATCATGATGTGTATCATATATTGCTTTCATGCCTGGCCAACATGAAGCTTAATGTATGGCACCTATATGATCTCGCAAACACTGTATTGTACCAATATCAGAGGAAGTAGGCAGTGGGGTGAGAATGTGTTTGAGCTTAAGAATCAGAATAGACTAACTAAGACGTGTATATCCGATATGCTAACAATATATGCATAGCCAAGGTGAATATGTGTCTATGTGTGATAGATAAAAGCTCTAGCTATGATTGCCTATATACTAAACATAAGTATTATAAATTTTAAACAGTCAATGGAAGGAGAAAGTCTTAATGAAACACATAATCTGGGTGCTTCCGAAAATAATGGAGAGGGAGAAATCAGTATATCAAGAGCTGATCTAGAACGGTTGGTAGCCGAGAAAGTTGCAGCAATACTTGCTAACCGAGAAGTTGCCAATAAAGCTCCAGAAACAACCGCACCGGTGACACCTCCCATTATAAATCAAACTCAAGGGAATAAGAATAAGAAGAAAGAAAGTAGCTATAAGATCTTTAAAGCCTCTAACCCACCTGAGTTCACTGGAACAAAAGATGCTATAGATGCCCATGAATGGATTAGTCAAATGGAGGCATTGCTAGCGATATGTGAATGTGACCCCCAGGAGAAGGTCAAATTAGCCACCCATACTTTTAGAAGAGAGGCGCTACACTGGTGGGAAACTATTATTCACGCCCATGGAAGAGAAGCAGCAAATCAAATTACTTGGGAAAGGTTCCTAGAAATGTTTACTCGACAGTTTTGCCCAATAAGCGAAAGAAGAAGGATTGAAGCTGAATTTCTGAGGTTGGAATTAGGAAAGATGACATATCGAGAGTATGTCACAAAGTTTAATGAAATGGCTCGTTTTGTGCCTCACCTGGTTACGCCTGAGGACAATAGAATCCATCGCTTTATCTGGGGATTGCCAGTAGAATACCGCACTTTTATTAAGTCTGTAAACCCCAAGACTTGTTATGAGACTTCAGCAGCGGATTGGTGTCTGCGAGGGATCCTACTACCATGGCTGAGGCTGTGCGGTCGGCTACCAAGATGACCAACTTGAAGATTACTGAGGGTGTCTTGCCTCCTAGAGGCTCTTCTGTGAAGGCACCGGTGGATAACAAGAGGAAGTGGGAGAGCGTGGAGATGAGTTCAACCACAGTGCAGCGGCAGTCGGCAGGGAAGAAGGCTGATGCTTCGGGGTCAGCGACAGATCAGAAACAGGGAGGGTATGCGGGAAACCTCCCAAGATGTAATCAGTGTGGGTTTCATCACACAGGTAGTTGTGGTAAGTCTCGCTGTCATCGATGTCATCAGTTTGGCCATCATGTTAAGGACTGTAGAGTCAATCTGCAACCAGGGCAGACTCAAGCGGTTACCCCCACTCCTGTTCCTCGGGGAAATCGAGAGTGTTTTATTTGCGGCGAAGCAAGACATGTCAGGCGAAACTGCCCAAAGTTGAACCAAGGGGGCACAGGGATTGCAGGAAAGATGGAGACAACGAAGGCGGTGGTCGGATTACTCATGCTCATGCTTATGTGATCGGTGCTAGGGAGAACCAGGAGGACCCAGACACTGTTACCCGTATGTATTCTCTCTTATCTTTCGTTACACTTTGGTTTTACTTTTATCTGCATCGTTGTGCATTCGTATCTTTGGGTGTTTACTTTTCTTTGGTTTTGGTCACCATTTCTCATTCTTTGGGTCGATGAGGGTCCTTTGGGGATGCTACTTGGACGGTACCAGTGGGTTAGTTATACCGATCATAGTAGTCTCCCGTAGGCCTTCGATCGGGGGTTCTCTAGTCTTGTGTTCACATTTGGGGAAGTGGTTTCCCAGTTGTTACTGTCACGTTTTGGTTCACGACTTTCACTCGTTGTATTTTGGGGAAACATTACTTGGGCACACACAGAGGTCGACACTCATCATTGTTGAAGCCGAAAGAATCTCGGGACGAGATTCCTTTCAACAAGGGGATGATGTGACGACCCGGAAATTTTTTCTTCTTATTTGTTCTCTCTCTTCGACTTCGGAAAATTTTCGGGACGAAAATTCTTTCAACAGGGGGATGATGTGACACCTGGCAAACTCCGGTAATTAGCTTTTTGAAAACTCAGTAAGTCTACCTTAGCGAGTCGTGCACACATTTCACATGACAAGGTCAGTCGAGTCGAGTCGTGCAGTATTGGAGTTTTAACACACGCAGGTCTCGAGTCCCGGGAATTGGTGAACGAGTGTGAACGTGTTTGTTTTCATGTATTATGTGTTTATAATCATTATGTGACTTGTCGGTATGTGAAAACGTGTTAACATATGTTAAAATGGGGTTTAACGCGTCGAATACCCAAGACCAGGCCCTGTAGGCGATTAGGGAAGCCTAATCGCCTACAGGAGGGCGAGTAACTAGGCTTAAGGTGCGATTAGGCTGGCTTAGGGGGCGATTGGGGGCTAATTGCCTGATAAGGTAGGCGATTAGCAGCCCTAATCGCCTGATAAGGCTCCATAATTGCCCATACTGCACTTGACGACTAGAAACGCCTATAAATACCACCCTTGACCTCTAAAACACCATTTGTGCAACCCTAGCCATCCCATAACCTATCCCAACTCACAAACACCCTCTGGAACTCGTTTTTACATCAAAACAACCATTTCCAAGCTTTATCCATCATTTTCTCCTAAATCCAAGGTGTGTTCTTCATCCCCAAACCTTTAAATGATTATAGTTTGTTCCCTAAAAGTCCAGACCTGACTTCTAAATGTTTTTGTCTTTGAAAATCCATTAATAACCGTTTTTAAACAAACCCAAACCTTTATGCATGTTATATGTGTTATATGTGTTTAAAGGTAGGATTTTTAGGATTGAAACATGATTGTTCTTGTGTTATTAAGGTGTTTATGGCTGTTATAAGTTAGTGTGATGATGTCCTAGGAGTTTGGATGCTTTTGGTTGTGTGTTGTTGATGTTTGATGTTTTGACCCATTTGAATGATTTTGAATGATTAAGGATGCTATGAGGTGTGTTGTTGATTGTATGATGTTAGGGTTTGCTTTAGGATGATGCTAGAGCAGTAGGATACTATCGGACAATGTGATTATGTGATGAAATGTAACGCCCTAAATCTAAAACTCGCAGCGGAAAAATACCAACCGAAAAATTCATTTATAAAACAATCATAATTGTTTAGAAAACCGGTTCTACTAAGGAATTTGGTGTTACATCTTAAGTTATTTCTTAATACATTCAACAGGACTCGACTCTATTGGTTAGGTATCCGTGACCACGTACAATCCGCCTCCTCGCTCGATCTCCATCCTTCCCTTGAAGAAGTTAGGTAACCCAGACAACCTGCATCCACCACATAACCAATACGTTAGTTCAATGAGTGACCTCATGTAATCTACTCATAACACGAAGTAGCATCCCACAATCCTCTGTGATCCTGTCTGTAATCCTTCTCTCAAGTTCGGGTGGGTTACCCCGATCCGAACCTCCATGTCTCTTACAATCGTATTTACATACCTGCATCTCATATCATTCTCATAACAAAGGTTATTAACCTCGCAATACGTATATATGTATATCCAAGGATATAATCCCCTACATGCAAATTCTACGATACATACAAGTATAAACTCCCACATGTATTACTACAATACATACAATACGTGCAAGTATAACTCCCACATGTATTGCTACAAAACATACAATACATACAAGTATAGCTCCCACGTTTAATACTACAATTCATACAAGCATACACCTCCACCTACAATACCATAATACATACTAGCATAAACTCCTACATATGATACCATAATACACACAAGTGTAAACTCCATATGTATTACTACAATTCATACAAGCATAAACTTCCACATGTAATACTACAATGCATACAAGCATACAATTCATTTGCATAATTCTACAATACATACGAGTATGCAACTTCCACCTGCAATACCACCATACATACAAGTATACTACTTCTACCTATATAATGCTATCATACATACAAGTAACTCTCTTCCTCTAACCCGAGCATGAGAACTTATATGTACATCTCATCTACAATACTACATAATCATGGTAATCTACTTACCGTATTTAATGCCATCGGATAATGCATCGATTAAACTACACGCACTTGTACCATTCCGTACTACGATCATGTTTACAAAACCACACTACTATTACTTGCTACACCCTTACAAGGCCCCACGCGAGGTCCAACGATGCTAATTGGTGCGTTAAACGCAATTACGGGTCGCGCACCTAAGCAAAACATCATCAAATAATAGAAAAATAACATTTTTCCCAGGGGCCACCGTAAGGTGGTCTTTAAATGAGGGAGTTACAAACATTGCAGCGACCACCGTACCCCTACTGTATGGCCGTAGGGGTACGGTCTGGACTTCAAAGTCTACGGCCAATCAGGCCTGCCCTACGGTGGGAATTTGTGTCCCTGGGCCACCGTAGGGGTACTCCCAGGCCGTAGGCCTACTGTGGACCTGGTGAAAATCTTGAACTTTTTCTTCCTTCTTTCCACCTCGACTCGATCCGTTCCAACCCGTTCCAAAGCCACGTTTATACCATTATAAACTCCTATTCAAGCCTTATCCTTGTTATTTAGGTACCAACATCTCACGGTCCTCGTACTACTATCAAACACATAAACATGTTAAGGTTTATTATCCGAAGTGGAATAAGAACCACTTACCTTGTGTACTCCAAGTTCTTGCTTGTTTATTGTCCCGCCTTGACCCATTAGCTTCCTATGCTTGAGTCCATTTTTCCTATCCTTTCATATCACCATATTCACATCCTTGTTAGTACACATGATCATATCATACTAACAATCATTCTCCATCAAATAACACATTGACTTTCATTAGTCAACTTCTACTATATCTACAACATACATACACAACCACATTGGTTCTCTCATCATGTAATACCACTCATTATCATATATATCTATCTCATGGTTTTAACATGTATGCGTCACATAGTGCTTCTAATCGCACAATTAAGTTTAGGGATCTAACCATGCTATTCTACACTATTGACTTGGCGGAAAGTCCACTTTCTACCATTCAAACTTTCTTCTTACAAACATATGTCTATATTAACATACTAGGCCATATGAATGTTACCATAAACATCACATTCATGTCTCACTAACATACAAGATCATTCACCATACCAATTGTCCATCACATGGTGTGCATCATACTATTCAAGCATCATGTACACTCTAATGCATACTTCTTATGAAATCATACAATCAACTAGATTTCACACATGAACACTCTCTAAGATACAATCTTCATGTTAACCTACTCTCAAGTATATCTACTATCAAGTATATCTACTATCACTTTACTTCACATTTGTCAAGACTTGCCTACAAATCCACACATTATGCTAGTCTAGACATTTCATCAAACACTTGGTGTGCATACAACATTCTAAGCTCAATGTACAAGCTCCTAATACACACATTCCACCAAATGAGTAATCACCTTCAATCACAACCAAGACTTCCCACATGCATATCATCAACTACACATTATTCCTACTATTACATGGATTTACCCATACTAGAGCAATATCAAGCTCAAATGAAAAACCCAATATCATCATCTATGCAATTAAGCAACTTCTAGTGATTAGCTAATCTCTAAACCATTAGAGATGATCAATATCACTTACAATCAAACAATAATACGAATTTAACATGTTTTGCTCAAAACCCACATGTAGGGTTCGAACCCTACACGAATTTTACATCAATTTCTACCAAACAAAAGGTACCTTCGGGTTCCATTGGCCTTAAAGGGTCGATTTCTGGCTCATGCACCAATTTCCCCTTTGAATCCTTGCTAGATTGAGTTGGTTGTTGAACTAGGGTTGAAACCCCTTTTTCTTCTTCCTGATAATCGACCAAAACACACACAAGTGTGTGTGTTTTTGGTGTTATCCCTCATTTTATCTATTCTTATATGGACTTTGGGTAATTGACAATATTCACCCTCAAACTTATAACCTCTTGACTAAATCTTGTTATAAAAATCCCGCCTCTCAACGTATTTAAATGAAGCGGGTTTTTGGGGCGTTACAAGTCTACCCCCCTTAAAGAAGGTTTCGTCCCCGAAACCTTTTTCATTTCTACCCTACTAGGCTTTCTCTACTTACTTATCTACTTTGACACTTCATTCGAAGTTTCATGCCACATCACAAGCCCACATCATAGGCTACACTACTACTTTAATCGTGACTAGACATAATTATATGTCCACACCTCCTAATATTAACACGAGCCTTCTCGCAATTATCAGGTATACCAAACTACTACTACCCAGCTACTACTTCACCCTCCCTTGTTCGTACTCGACCTGGGAGTCCGACATTGTCCCACAGTACTCACGGGACAAATATATTTACCATACTCACCCCACCCCTTCCTGGTAGGTTTTAGAGTCATTCTATTCATACCTATTTGGTTGTTAGTTCATTTCGTGCACTATCTACTGTAGACACATACGTCATTTGTTTAACAACACCGAGTCCAATGCTAAGACTCATTTATTTATTTATTTTTTTTTTGACCTTTAAAAGTCAAACATTCAAGCTACACATACGTAAGATATCATACATTCCTACGTGGGTACTATTGTCATATCGATTCTCTACTTGACAATCATAAAACAACCGAATTCACTAACCTTCCTTCCGGAATGTTAACCGATCATCTCATCGTCGGCTTAACTTTCTCCTTAATAATTTCATGCCATATTTATCTTGTTTTAATTCATTCACAATTAGTTCCAACTCATTATCTTCATATCATCTATCTTGTAGATTTCGTCAAGTCCATAATCTTGACCATTCGTATCTACAAAATCATAGGTTATCCATACCCCTTATATTCATAACAACTGACTTTCACTAGTCTATACAAAATTTGTTTCTATTAGAATGTCTAATTATATACATCTTTCCTGAACAATCCGTTTCTATTTTAGTTACCGTACGTTATTACCCATCCTTACACATCAAGGTCCTTCCAACCTTGCCCCATTAGGGTTCTCCTACCTATCATACATGATCTCGACCCTATGAACCGTTAAGGTCCTTCCAGCCATTCTGACCCGCTAAGGTCTTTCCATCCAATTTGACCCACAAGGGTACTTCTACAATTTTGACCCACCATGGTTATTCTACCCTCTTAACCCATAAGGGTATTTCTACAGTTTTGACCCATCCCGGTCATTTTACCATTTTAACCCATAAGGGTATTTCTACAATTTTGGCCCATCCCGGTCATTTTACCATTTTAACCCATAAGGGTATTTCTACAATTTTGACTCATCCCGGTCATTTTACCATTTTAACCCATAAGGGTATTTCTACAATTTTGACCCATCCCGGTCATTTTACCATTTTAACCCATAAGGGTATTTCTACAATTTTGACTCATCCCGGTCATTTTACCTTTTTAACCCATAAGGGTATTTCTACAATTTTGACCCATCCCGGTCATTTTACCATTTTAACCCATAAGGGTATTTCTACAATTTTGACCCATCATGGTCATTCCACTTAATTTAACCCATAAGGGTTTTCCACCATTTGACCCTTTTAAGGTCAATTCTACTATTTTAACCCACACGGGTTTTTCCACTATTTGACCCTTTTAAGGTCAATTCTACTGTTTTAACCCATACGGGCTTTTCCACCATTTGACCTTTTAAGGTCAATTCTACTGTTTTAACCCATACGGGATTTTCTACTTTGTTGACCCTTTTAAGGTCAATTCTACCATTTTATCCCATAAAGGGTAATTCTACCACTTGACCCATTAAGGTCAATCACCACTTTAACCCACAAAGGGTATTTCTATTATTTTGATTTGATCCGTACTTGTCTACGGACTCAAACTTTTCATTCCAACTACTCACCCACACGACTACTTACTTTCCAATTCCACCGGGCATACCTGTAATGATTCTCATGGTCTCACGTGTGTAGCATGTTTCTTGTGCACTGGCCAGGTGTACAGTCCACATGTTATCCACGTGCCTTCATGTAATCATTACCTTATGCCTGAGGACTGGTTTTCAGCTTCGTGCCACATTTCGATTTCCTTCTATGTTTTACCATCCCTGAGGATTTTCCTCCCCCCGGTATAAATAGTCAATTATCGCGTACCTGAGATTGTCACATCATATCTACAACCTCCGCGATCTATGTTGGATCGTGTCCTTGAGATCTCTTCATTATCCACAAAAGCTCACCTTAACATGAACACCACAATTAGCTTTTACATGTCATGTGAGTTAATAATAAATTCTACCTTTGGGTCTTGATCGAGCCTTGGATTGTACGGGTCATTTCATTCAGGAGCACACAAGTTTGAGTTCGAGTACATACTTCCTTGTACTAGATTTCGCTCAAACCAGGGCTCTGATACCAACTTGTAACACCCTAAATCTGTTTACAGAAAACTCGCAGCGGAAAAATACCAACCGAAAAATTCATTTATAAAACAATCATAATTGTTTAGAAAACCGGTTCTACTAAGGAATTTGGTGTTACATCTTAAGTTATTTCTTAATACATTCAACAGGACTCGACTCTATTGGTTAGGTATCCGTGACCACGTACAATCCGCCTCCTCGCTCGATCTCCATCCTTCCCTTGAAGAAGTTAGGTAACCCAGACAACCTGCATCCACCACATAACCAATACGTTAGTTCAATGAGTGACCTCATGTAATCTACTCATAACACGAAGTAGCATCCCACAATCCTCTGTGATCCTGTCTGTAATCCTTCTCTCAAGTTCGGGTGGGTTACCCCGATCCGAACCTCCATGTCTCTTACAATCGTATTTACATACCTGCATCTCATATCATTCTCATAACAAAGGTTATTAACCTCGCAATACGTATATATGTATATCCAAGGATATAATCCCCTACATGCAAATTCTACGATACATACAAGTATAAACTCCCACATGTATTACTACAATACATACAATACGTGCAAGTATAACTCCCACATGTATTGCTACAAAACATACAATACATACAAGTATAGCTCCCACGTTTAATACTACAATTCATACAAGCATACACCTCCACCTACAATACCATAATACATACTAGCATAAACTCCTACATATGATACCATAATACACACAAGTGTAAACTCCATATGTATTACTACAATTCATACAAGCATAAACTTCCACATGTAATACTACAATGCATACAAGCATACAATTCATTTGCATAATTCTACAATACATACGAGTATGCAACTTCCACCTGCAATACCACCATACATACAAGTATACTACTTCTACCTATATAATGCTATCATACATACAAGTAACTCTCTTCCTCTAACCCGAGCATGAGAACTTATATGTACATCTCATCTACAATACTACATAATCATGGTAATCTACTTACCGTATTTAATGCCATCGGATAATGCATCGATTAAACTACACGCACTTGTACCATTCCGTACTACGATCATGTTTACAAAACCACACTACTATTACTTGCTACACCCTTACAAGGCCCCACGCGAGGTCCAACGATGCTAATTGGTGCGTTAAACGCAATTACGGGTCGCGCACCTAAGCAAAACATCATCAAATAATAGAAAAATAACATTTTTCCCAGGGGCCACCGTAAGGTGGTCTTTAAATGAGGGAGTTACAAACATTGCAGCGACCACCGTACCCCTACTGTATGGCCGTAGGGGTACGGTCTGGACTTCAAAGTCTACGGCCAATCAGGCCTGCCCTACGGTGGGAATTTGTGTCCCTGGGCCACCGTAGGGGTACTCCCAGGCCGTAGGCCTACTGTGGACCTGGTGAAAATCTTGAACTTTTTCTTCCTTCTTTCCACCTCGACTCGATCCGTTCCAACCCGTTCCAAAGCCACGTTTATACCATTATAAACTCCTATTCAAGCCTTATCCTTGTTATTTAGGTACCAACATCTCACGGTCCTCGTACTACTATCAAACACATAAACATGTTAAGGTTTATTATCCGAAGTGGAATAAGAACCACTTACCTTGTGTACTCCAAGTTCTTGCTTGTTTATTGTCCCGCCTTGACCCATTAGCTTCCTATGCTTGAGTCCATTTTTCCTATCCTTTCATATCACCATATTCACATCCTTGTTAGTACACATGATCATATCATACTAACAATCATTCTCCATCAAATAACACATTGACTTTCATTAGTCAACTTCTACTATATCTACAACATACATACACAACCACATTGGTTCTCTCATCATGTAATACCACTCATTATCATATATATCTATCTCATGGTTTTAACATGTATGCGTCACATAGTGCTTCTAATCGCACAATTAAGTTTAGGGATCTAACCATGCTATTCTACACTATTGACTTGGCGGAAAGTCCACTTTCTACCATTCAAACTTTCTTCTTACAAACATATGTCTATATTAACATACTAGGCCATATGAATGTTACCATAAACATCACATTCATGTCTCACTAACATACAAGATCATTCACCATACCAATTGTCCATCACATGGTGTGCATCATACTATTCAAGCATCATGTACACTCTAATGCATACTTCTTATGAAATCATACAATCAACTAGATTTCACACATGAACACTCTCTAAGATACAATCTTCATGTTAACCTACTCTCAAGTATATCTACTATCAAGTATATCTACTATCACTTTACTTCACATTTGTCAAGACTTGCCTACAAATCCACACATTATGCTAGTCTAGACATTTCATCAAACACTTGGTGTGCATACAACATTCTAAGCTCAATGTACAAGCTCCTAATACACACATTCCACCAAATGAGTAATCACCTTCAATCACAACCAAGACTTCCCACATGCATATCATCAACTACACATTATTCCTACTATTACATGGATTTACCCATACTAGAGCAATATCAAGCTCAAATGAAAAACCCAATATCATCATCTATGCAATTAAGCAACTTCTAGTGATTAGCTAATCTCTAAACCATTAGAGATGATCAATATCACTTACAATCAAACAATAATACGAATTTAACATGTTTTGCTCAAAACCCACATGTAGGGTTCGAACCCTACACGAATTTTACATCAATTTCTACCAAACAAAAGGTACCTTCGGGTTCCATTGGCCTTAAAGGGTCGATTTCTGGCTCATGCACCAATTTCCCCTTTGAATCCTTGCTAGATTGAGTTGGTTGTTGAACTAGGGTTGAAACCCCTTTTTCTTCTTCCTGATAATCGACCAAAACACACACAAGTG
Source organism: Ambrosia artemisiifolia (assembly GCA_032199755.1). Lineage (NCBI taxonomy): Eukaryota > Viridiplantae > Streptophyta > Magnoliopsida > Asterales > Asteraceae > Ambrosia > Ambrosia artemisiifolia. The sequence goes on from CM063521.1 coordinate 31,848,786, forward strand.
TGTGTGTTTTTGGTGTTATCCCTCATTTTATCTATTCTTATATGGACTTTGGGTAATTGACAATATCCACCCTCAAACTTATAACCTCTTGACTAAATCTTGTTATAAAAATCCCGCCTCTCAACGTATTTAAATGAAGCGGGTTTTTGGGGCGTTACATGAAATCTGGATATTTGCTATGTAGGGCAAGTTCTTGCATGTTGATGTGATGTTTACATGTTAAGGTTACTATTTTGGGAAAACGCTCGCATTCGGGACTGTTAGAATGATGATAACTTAGGGGTTTTGCTTGAAATATGTTTCTTAATATGTTAGGATTGATATTGGGTGTTTACACGTGTTTCGGATCTGATTTGGAGGGTTAAACGCGCGAAATTGCGTCGCGCAGCTGCAGCAGGCGATTAGCCATCCTAATCGCCTGATGTGGTAGGCGATTAGGCCCCCTTAAGGGGCGATTAGGACCACAATCTCCTGCTGAGGTAGGCGATTAGCATCCTAATTGCCTATTGACCAATCCTAATCACCAGTTGACTTTTCCTAATTGCATTCTAAAATCCTAATCGCGTATACTGCTGTTATAAGTGTATTTTGACATTCCGATAAGTGTATTTTGACATTCCGAAACCCGATTTGACACCTAGGAACATGCTAGGAACCCCGTGACATGCCTAGTAATGTTGTAACATGTGTATGGAGTTATTTGTGCGTTATTTGACCTGTGTGTTAGACTCGTTGAACTTTAACACATGTTAGGTACTAAGTTGCATGATTTGTACATGTGTGTGTATGGGATGACCACGTGGAATGTCGGGTCACCAACGGGATGTCGAGTCTTGTCGTACGTAGTGTGGTTGTCGGTCAAACACGTTTTTCGGACACATAATGGTCATGGACTGGACTTAGGGACTAATGAACCCGACGGGTTATTAGTCTAACTTGACACATATCTTATGATAGGTCGCCACTAGTTGGGGCTATCATATCACGTAAACGGTTTACTCATTTAACAGAAGACGCAACCTAAGGTGAGTTCACGGCCCCACTTTTATCTGCTTAAAAAACTTACACACAAACATGATTTGCTTATACAAAAGTGTTCTGCTTATTAAACAACTCTTTATGTTTTGGATTAAACTTTGAACATTCGGTGACGCATAACGGGAAACGGGGATGACGGTAGTTTAGTGTATTCATGCTAACGTATATTCGTGTATTCGTGCATTCGTGAAATAGTGTATCCGTGTATTCGTGCATTCGTGAAATAGTGAATCCGTGTATTCGTGCACTCGTGAAATCGTGTATCCGTGTATTCGTGTATTCGTGAATTCGTGTAGTCGTGTATCCATGTACTCATACATTATGAACTCAGGTATTCGTGTATCCTAGCTTCAGCATTGGTAAAGGTTTATCAAAGTTCAAACTCATGAAAACGTTTTACTTAAAAACCTGTGAACTCACCAGTATTTTATACTGACGTTTTTAGCATGTTTTCTTAGGTCGCTAAGGTAGGAGCTGTCATCTAGGTGCACGGAGTCGCACTGGAGTCGTACTCGCGTCTAGGATCGTTATGCATGTTTTCTTCGGGATGTTAAACTCTTAAACTTATGTTTCTATTTACTTTTGACTTTTGTAAACTTAAAACGCTTCCGCGCTTTCAAATGATGATTTTTAAATCTTATGCACGATTTTATTTACGTATGTTTTTACATTTAGACGTCGTTTATTGTGACCGTTGACTTGAATCCTGGTGTGTCGCACGCCTCGCGGTAGAACTCCGCTAGCGGAAATTTGAGGGTGTGACAGATCATCACCTCGGTTTATCACTTTTTATTTTCAAATTTTTAAGTTTTTACTGTTTTTCAGAAAAATCCAAAAACCCAAAAATATATTTTAAATTTTAGGGGGTGTCTTTATTCAGAAAAACCAAAAACATTGCAAAATCCAAAAAGCCATAAAAATAGAAAAACCCAAAATGATTTCCAGGAGTAAAAGAGGAAATGATAGTACATCAGTGGGGATCTGACACATGCTAAAGAAATGTAATGCAATATGAGGCGTGTTGATTTTGTGTGATGTGCTGATAGGCTTCGTAGACTTATTACTGCGTGCCTTAGTGATACAAACATAACGAACTATGCGCTAGTGGCTGAACAACTCATGGGCATATGGTCTTAGTACCGTAATTTCGTTTGATTGGGTTGCCAAAATTTGAGGTTTCGGGTCGTTATGTTAATAGTTATCCGGGGTATTCTGATTGATCTTTTGTCGTATTAATTTACGGACCTAGATTTAATCAGAATATTTTGCTAAAAAGAGCTTTATTGCCAATACCTTAAAGTTACCGAATTGAGGAACTTCATGTGTATTATTGATCAAAGATCATTAATTGCATCGTATGAATTCACTGATGAAAAGCTGAGATTGATATCAGCCTCAACCTGGTATATATGCACATGTTACTTTGCTGCATTAATTTGCCGACCTGTTAACCTCTGTGCTGTATATCTTGTAATATTACGGATAACATTTGGCTTAATCACGCGTTACGACGAAGCTTTGTGCAAATTCCTTGATACGGGAGTATGTCGTGTGCGTGGGAACCATAAGCGTGTTAGTATAACACACCTAATAGCGTATCATTTTAAAGCACTGCGTAACGGTCTGCATGTGAGTTTATGTGGAAAACAATATTAGTAGTTTCCGGATCACACATTCTCATTAATGATAATATACAATATAGATCAACGGTATGATCAGATTTCTCAAATAACTGATCTGATCCTCTTACCGGAAATCACAAAACATTTACTGCTTTGTGTTTACGTTTCTGCATTTTACATTTGTTTTTACAACAGATACAAAAACTCAAAAAGATTTTAGGTGTGTTTTAACATAAATTTCAGAACAACCAAAATTTTTACATTTCTAAGTTATTTTTTATAACCGATGGTGTTTGATGGTCATTTTCTGAAACTTGATGAACCAATCTGAGTTTTGTATCATTTAAATGGGAAATAATGAATGTTTGAAGCTTAATGTTGAAAAATGTTTGAACGGGATTTGATTTTGAGATTTGGTAAATTTTTAAAAATTCCAATTTTTCGTTCGCCCTTTCGATGGGTCGAATGTGGAATTTTTGATACATTAGAACCTTTAATTTTGGACAAATGTGAAAGTTCATGTGTTTGTTTTGTACATTCGAACCCATATTCCACATTCGAACCTTTCAATAGGGTCGAATGTAGAATAAGCTTCACTTTCGCCCAAGAGTAACGGTCGAATGTAGCTGCTATATATACCCATTTCTTACTTTTGAACCCTCACTTCTGATTTTTTTCAAAAATTTTCAACACAACCAGACCTTGTTGCCTTTGATTTCCTGATTCCAGTTTATCATTCCTTGTTGAGTTCTCATCATTTTGATATCATATTTGCAGATTAGGGCTTTTATTGTTCGAACCCTACACATTGATTGTTGGCCTATTTTTAACCATTTATACTTAAAATTTTTTATTTGGTTTGAGTTTTAGATGATTTTAGGGGGAGAATATGCCACAATCTATTGTTTCAACAGATTAATTGATAGATTTTGATGATTAAAACCTGTTAAACCCTAGTTTGTGATTAAAAACCATCTAAAACTAAACAATAGTAACAATTGATTGATTAGTAAGCTTAGTCGGTCATTTTAGTGGGCAAATGAATGAAAATTAGATGTTAAAATAAGCAGGATTGCATTTTTGATCTTTGGACCTAAGAACAGGTTCATTCGACCACTAAAGTAAGGTCAACAGTGGCAATTTCGGTCGAATGAAGACTGATCATAGGGACGAATGTAAATGAAACGGACGAATGTGGAAATTTGTCTATGAATGTTCACATTCGAACTATTTTCCTACATTCGAACTTCAGATTTCTTTCATTCGTACCCCCGTAGGGGCGAATGTGGAAGTTTGAAAACCAAATTTCAAATTTTGTCGATTTTGTCCAATTTTAACGAATTTTCAATGTGTCGTTTTTGCAGATATACAAATGGCTGAAACACAAGCTGAGAATGTTGAAGTTTCAGTGCAAGAAGAGTTGCCATTTGAGATTGCCCATAATTATTGTGCATATTTGGGAGAAGTGAAGAAACTTCAAGAGTTTTCTGGAATAGTGGATTTTCTCAGAAGAAGCAGAGTTGTCGATGCTTTAGCAACACCTGCTATCATCTATAAAGATCATCAAGAGGACTTCTGGAGAAATGCACGTTATGACTTTTGGGAAGATAAGACTGCAATAGTTAGTAACATTCAGGGGGAGCTTGCGATTGTTACTGAGAGTGATATTATAGAAGCACTGAAGTTGAAAGATGAACCGACTGATCCTAGAAGCTTGTCTTGGATAGAGCAGAGATGGTGCTTTCTACGAATGTAGTATAACGGACGAATAACAGATGGAGCTTTGAACAAAGGGAAGTTGTGTCCGCAATTCAAGTATCTTGCTCATGTGATTATTCATGTGTTTGGTTCAGTGAGTGGTGGTTATGACTTAATGAGGAAGAGTCTAAACTCATTAATGGTTGCTTTAGTGTTGAACAAACCATTTAATGGGTCGGGGATGATACTTGACCATATGCTTGGACCACTGAAGGGATTGAAGATGAAGAAGTGTTTGATGTATCCCAGGTTTCTGCAGATGATCTTTGACCATAAGTATCCAACATTGAAGAAAGATCCCACAAAGATTCTAGTTCAGGATCATATGAACTTGAAAACTTTGATGAGAATGAAGGGTTATAAAGGAGTTCCTGATAATGAGAGACCACCTCACAAGAATTTATTTGGTCATTTGATTAATCCAGGATATAAGGATCCGGGTGAGAACAAGGTGTAGATGCGTTTTGCGACTAATGATTGGATATTAACATGTGTTAAAGTGCTGATGGTATGAAGGTAAAAAGTAGTGGGCGAATGAAGGCTGAAGTGGGCGAAGGTAGAACTCAACAGGGCGAAGGTAAAGAGGAGCTTGACAGAAGAACACATTCGACCATTCATATGGGCGAATGTGGAATGAGATCACATTCGACCTATGCATATGGGCGAATGTGCAGTGCTTATAAATAGAATTTGTGATTTTGTAATGTGAAAGAGAGTTATTAGTTGTGTGTATTTTGAGGTCAGGTTCCAGGATAGTTTGAGAGAGTCTGTGTTTGATCTAGATTAACTGAATTGTGTTTGTAATCAAGTTAATGAAAAAGTTAATCTATGAAAACCTTTGAAAATGACTTTGATTGTGTTTTGATTTGAGTTTCTATCAGTTTGTTCAAAGCTAGGGTTTCCGCACCTGGTTTTGTGACTTGTATGATCATATAATCCTGTTTTAGTCAAAATCTTTCGCTCACAAAGTGGTATTAGAGCATAGAGGATCATACAACAACAAATTTGATAAACTCAGAGCTGATTTGGACCTAATTTTGATCAATTCACATCTGTTTTTGAATGAAAATGGTTTTTGAGTGTTTTTGAAAGATTTAGAGTTGATTTTGTGGTTAAAATTCAAAATTCCAAGAATTAAAGTTGTTCCAAATCAATTCCGAATCAAAACCTGATTAAGATCATTCAAATTCACAAACTTTTGAAAATCAGAGATCAAAATAACCGTTTTTCAAAGTGTAACCGTTTTTCAAACTCAAAATGGGCGAACCTGGAACCTGAGTGGTCGAATCTGAGAGTTTTTGGGCGAACCTGAGTGATTTTCGGTCGAACCTAGATATTTTTGGGCGAACCTGAAAAGCTTTTGTTGAATTTTTCACTTTCGGGTCACATTTTCCACCTTCGAGTGATCGGGCGGTCGAACCTGGAATAGAAACAGTCGAACGTAGAGAATTTCGGGCGAACATGGAAGTATGTTAGTGTGTTTTTACATTCTGGTGAGATTTTACCTTCGGGTGTTACTGTTTGGGCGAACCTGCATCAGAAGGGTCGAAAGTGAAGAATTTTGGGCGAACCTAGGACTAGTTTTTGGAAAAATTTTCTAAGTGTTGAATTTTTCGAAGTTTGTGATCATGTGGAATTTTCCAACAACTCCGACTCAACCACAACAGCAAGTGATGGACCCATGGACGGTGGCAGCACAAAAGACGAGCACACAGTCTTCGCAGCCGATTAACTACATGGCTCAAAGTGCACCTCCAGCACCACAATCTGACTACTGGGGAGTAGCAGCAGCGGTGGTAAACACTCAAACTACAAATGCTATTTCCACACTGATTAATGATTTGTCTTCAGGTAGCGGGAATCGGCCACCGAAGCTTATGGAGATACAAAAATACAATCAGTGGCAGAAAAAGTTCAAGATACATTTGGAAGGCATGGGAGTGGAGGGTGCAGAGGCATGGAACATGATTGCTAGAGGTTACACAGTACCAGTCTTGGAGAATACAGGTGAACCAGTTCCATTGGAAAGTATGGCTGAGGATGAGAAAAAGAAATTTGCTGTGGAGAAGAAGGCGTTTTCCCAATTGACACAGGCAATCACAAATGATCTTTTGCATCACTTTGGGACTTGCACAACATCCAAGGCGCTATGGGAAGCACTTAAAAGGAGGCATGATGGTAATGAGAAGACTAGGAGTCTAAGGATGGAAGAATTGAGAAAGGAGTTTGAGAATTTTTCTTATATTGGAAATGAAACTTTAAAAGAGTTAACTCCTAGATACAGTCATTTACTAACTGAATTGTCAAGTTATGGTATACAGATTCCCATGACAAAGCAGGTTGATAAGTTTGCAGATGCTTTACCACCACACTGGGATCAGCATGTGGAAGTTCTCAGGGAAAAGGATGCATACCAATTCTGGTCAATTCAAGAGTTTATTGAGAAGCTGGAAAACAAAGAGTTGGAAGAGAAGAGGAAAGCTAGAAGATCACAGATTCCTCAGAATCCCAACTTGTATTTTGGAGGCACTCCAGTTCCAGCTAGTAATTCAAGTTCAGGAGGATTGGTGGCTCCACATGTTGCATGTATTTCCAATGTTATGGAATCACCAAAACCTACCATCAACTACCATCAACAAACATCTTTCTCACAACCATCAAACCCACCTCCACAACAACAATACAACAATTCATACATTCCACCATTTTCCCCAATGCAACAAGCTGCTTTCTATACTGCTAGCCAATCTCAACAACCAATGAACCAAGTTCCTCAACCTAATCAACAACCTGTGGTTTTGGAGACATCTAACTTGGGAAATGTGACGGTTGAAGTTGCTCAGCAACACATTGCACTAGTCTCTGCAATGGTTTCATCTTATAACGGGTTGGTTGCTAGTCAAATTGGTAACAACAATTTAACCAATGAAGACTATGCACAGATTGACAAGGAAGAGATGGAACTGATTGATATCCAATGGGCTTTTGCAAGCATCATGAGAAGAGCAACAGAGTTTATTGAGAAAACTGGTAGAACAGATTTGGGAACTTCTCCTAACACAACCTACGGGTTTAACAAGGAGAAAGTTACTTGTTTTAACTGTGGAGGAAAGGGTCACTTTAAAAGAGAATGTACCCAGCCACCAAAACAAGGTAATAGGAACCCATTTAATGCAAGCTACCAGAACCGTCAACAACAAAACCAAACCCAAGTTTCTTACCAAAACAATACCAACTACCAAAACCGTCAAAACAATTTTAATAACAACCAAAACAGACAACCAAACACATCAAACCAGACTCAAAACCAATCTCCAAACAACACTAACCGAACTGTTATACCAATCACTACACCTAATGAGACACACCAGAACACCAATCAGAATCAAGCATTGGTAACTCAACAAGATGAAAGGTTTGATTGGTCGTCAATGCAAATAGGAGTTGAGGAAATCACTACTGGTGGCAATGTAGCTTGTGTTGCATACCAGGTTGATATTGAAGATTCGGTAAAAATTGATGAGAAGGTAGAAACTGAGTGTGAAAGTGATGAGTCTGAGGCTGAAATGGATGTGGAGACTGAGCCTGTGGAGGTTAATGCTGAGGAAGCTAATTCTGGAGTGGTGATTAATACTGTTTCTGATGTTCCTGAGGAGTGTGAATCGGTTTATTCAGATTCAGGCAGTGAATCGGATACAGAAGCAAGTGTTAATTCTCTAGATGATGACATTGATCAGTTGCTAGCAGAAGCGGATTTTCTGATGACAAGGAAGTCGTGCATTGCAGATGATGCTTTCACCAAGATTGACTATTCCAGATTCTTTGCTGGAAAGGAAGCTCATTTCGCATTGATGGCCATGACTGATTCGCCAAAATCTGTAAGTTCTGAGTGTAGCACTGATAATACAAGTGATAAATATTGTGGTACATGTGATAGATTGACTGAGGAGAACAAACAACTCCGTGTTCAACGTGATAGTGCTATCATGAACAGTCAATCTACTCGCAAAGAGTTGAATGCTTTTAACAAAGTATTAGAAGGCTATAAAAAGGACATTTCCGACTTGAAAAATACTTTATCTTTAAAACAATTGGCAATTAACAATTACATAAATGAAATTGAAAATACCAAGTTGGAAATGGCCGCCATCAAATGCTTTGCTGAAAAAGTAAACAAAAAGTTGGAAAGTTATAAGCATATTGCTTATGTGGTAGACCACATCATTGATGATAACACTACCAATTACCGATCTGTGCCATCTCCGGTACTTTTTGAAAACCATAATTGTCATCAAGTGACACCGGAGAGCTCAGTAAAATCAGACTCATCGTCGGAAAATGAATCAAATACTTCAAGTATTGGTGATCCACATTCTGATGAGAGGCCGATTTTAGGTTTCAATGATGAGGGTGTTACTGCTGAGAGTGTGGATTCAGACTCAGAGAGTGATGATACTGGTTGTGTTCAAACTGTGAATGCATGTGAAATTCCAAAAGAAAATCACATCATTACAAATGAACCAGTTTCACCATCTCAGATTGTGATTCCGATGGCAAATGCTCATCGTGAGAAGAAGTCTGAAAAGAATGTGGTTAAGAAAGATCTTGAAAAGAGTGTTAAGAATGAACAGTGTGATAAACCTGTCAAGGTGTTTTATCGGATGGAAGGATCCGATAAGATAATCTCTGACGAGGAATTTCCAATCAAAAATGTTAACTATGCTAAAATTGACAAAATTTGGCAAGAAAGCACCATTTGGTTCCCAAAACATGAGAGAACAAATGAGATTCCACCTGCCATTTTAAAGAAATTGTATTTGGATGTTCCTCAAGAACCAAAGGTCCATGTCACAGAGTTCATTCGACCTAAAAACAGAGCTAATGGTTTTCATGAACCTGCTTACTCAAAAGGGCCACTCCCTGAGAGTTTGAGGAATCATCAGTACAATGATCAATATCCTGTTAGATCATTTGCTCAACCAAATGCTCCTAATGTTTTTGAAGAGTACCGTGCATGTTTTAAATGTGGGGAACGAGGGCATTTACTTGCTCAGTGCCCATATGTGAGACATAAAAGGCACGAAGTTGAAGTGAGGAATTCCATGAGAAAACCGATTGATCATTATGTTCCACCACACAGACGAGTTGTTCCTCAACAACAACAGTTTTACAATCAAAACAAGTTTTATCAAATGAGGAACAATCGTCCAATTCAATATGATCAAAGGAATCGGATTGCTATGGAACACTCATGGAGAAAACCTGTGGTGAACGCAACAATTGATAGACAAAAGGTTCCACTAAAACCGATTGTCAAGTCAAATGTTGGACCTAAGTCTGTTAAATCAGATAAGGTAACCAAGAAAGTTACATTTGTTAACAATGTTCAGAAACCAACTGAGAATCCAAAGTCTCAGATTCGTATTTTGAAAAGGTCTGAACAATCTTGGACACCCAATGGTACTCCAGGAGCCTCTACTTCAAAGGTTGATAAGAAAAAGGAAACTGTTGTGGACAATCAGAAAAAGATTGATCCAACACAAAAAGTTGTTGAAAATGTGTCTAAGAATGTTTCTGTGAAAATTAATATTCCAAGACCCAAGACTCAGGCTTGGGTCCCCCGAAAGAACTAAATGATTTACTTTTTGTGTACAGGGAGCTTCAACTGGCCCTATTAGCAGTCTTTGGATTGTTGATAGTGGAGCTTCAGGCCACATGACAGGGGATCTTGCATTGTTGTTCGACGTGAAGAATATCAATGGAGGGTATGTCGCTTTTGCTGGAAATAAAGGAGGATATATTACGATGGAGGGAAGCGTGAGTAATGGGATAGTGAGCTTTGAGCGGATATCGTATGTGAAGCAGATTGATTATAATCTGTTGAGTGTCAGTCATATATGTGATAAGCAATTTACTTTGCATTTTGATGACAAATCCTGCTATATTCTGAAACCGGGCTTCACAATTCCTAAAGAGTGGATAATGTTGAAGGCACCTCGTGTCAACAATCTCTATATTCTTGATATGTCCAAGGCGATGACATCACAGGGGCAAATAACATGCTTTTTATCCAAGGCGACAGAGAAAGAATCGATAATGTGGCACCGAAGAATGGGGCACATTCATCTGAGGAAAATGAACCAACTTGTGAGAAATGGGCTTGTCGATGGAGGTAACGTGAAACATTTCCATCTGAATGACAAGTGTGTGAGTTGTAAGAAGGGGAAGCAACACAAACAATCCCACAAAGTGAAGAAGCTTAATTCTGTAGAGATGCCACTTGAGCGATTGCACATGGATCTATTCGGACCGGTCAAGCGCAAAAGTCATCTTGGGGAGTTATATTGTTTAGTTGTCACTGATGACTATTCAAGATTTTCATGGGTGATGTGTTTGCAGAATAAAAGTGACACCTTTAACAACTTAAAAGTTCTGTTCACTCGGTTGGAGAATCTCTATAATGTGAAAATCAAGAGAATTCGGAGTGATAATGGGACGGAGTTTAAAAATGCCAAGATGGAGAACTTTGTGAAAACAAAGAGATACATCATGAATATTCGGCTCCGTACACCCCACAACAGAACGGTGTTGTTGAACGAAAGAATAGGACTCTAATTGAAGCGGCTAGAACAATGCTTGCTGATTCAAATCTTCCGGTAATGTTCTGGAATGAGGCGATTTATGCAGCAAATTATACACTAAATCGGGTTCTAACAGTGAAGAAGTTTGGAAAAACATCTTATGAGCTGTTACACCGACGAAAGCCGAACTTAGAGTATCTAGAACCTTTTGGGGCGCCATGCACGATGTTGAATCCAAGCGAGAAGTTTAGTCCTAAAGCTGAGGAGGGATACTTTGTTGGATATGCAACCCCGCTCAAACGGGTATACAACAAGCGAACTCGTCGAGTGGAGGATTGGGCTAACGTGGAAGTTCAACGTTATACTCAAAATTTGCAAGGCACGGGTCCTGATTGGATGTTTGATTACAAAGATTTCTTTGAATCATTCAATCTAGATAGCTTGGTTGAAGAAGCTGTTATCAGATTACTTTACGAGTGTGAAAACGCGGCGACTTCACCGTTGGTGCGTCCGATCACTGTGAACCCCCTACCAGCTTCTAATGATACCAATGCTCCTATACAAGAAGAAGAAGTGTTTCAAGAGGCTTCAACTTCACTAGACACTTCAGAATCTGAAGAAGAACAATTTGAAGAAGTCATTCTTGAACATGTAGAAGAACAGGAGGCACCGCCAGTGAACCCAACTCCAACTCCAGATGTTGCTTCATCATCAAATACGGGTCATGATCTGGATGCTGTAGAGAATTTAACTGCTCAGACGGGAGTTACTGTACCTGATTATCCGGAGTCTCGGATTAATCGTATTCATCCGCTGGAGCAAGTTATCGGTGATCCTGGAAGCAGTGTTATGACCAGAGGGCAGCTAAAAAGTGTCAATACACCAGAGAGTTTTGGTGCTTTAGCTTTATATGCCAAAATTCAACAATCTGGTAGTCAAAATGATTGGTCGTTTGCGTGTTATGTGTCGCAGGTAGAGCCAAGGAGATACAAGGACGCTTTGAAGGAAGATGCCTGGGTTGAAGCTATGCAGGAGGAGTTATTACAATTCCAGAAATTGGGAGTTTGGACGCTCACGGATTTGCCGCCTGACAGGAAGAAAATAGGCACTAAATGGGTGTTTAAGTGCAAGAAGGATGATCGTGGGGTTATTGTTCGTAACAAAGCCAGATTGGTCGTGCAGGGTTTCCATCAAATCGAAGGGATTGATTATAACGAAATCTATGCACCAGTACCACGAATTGAAGCTATTCGGATGTTCGTTGCGTTTGCTTCATACAAGAAATTCAAAGTTTATCAAATGGACGTTAAAAGCGCATTTCTGTACGGGAAAGTCAAGGAAGAGGTTTATGTCGGGCAGCCACCAGGCTTTGAGGACCCAATCCACCGGGATAAGGTCTACGTGCTGAACAAAGCTCTATATGGCTTGCACCAGGCTCCGAGGCAGTGGTACAAGGAGCTAAGTACATACCTCATCACCAAAGGATTTAAGCGCGGACTCGTCGATTGCACCCTCTTCACGAAGAAGACTGGGGATGACTTGCTTCTAGTACAGATTTACGTTGATGATATAATATTTGGTTCAACTAATGAGCTTTTATGCAGGAATTTCGAAACTGTCATGCAGGAAAAGTTCGAGATGAGCGCAATGGGGGAGATGCAGTTTTTCCTAGGCTTGCAGGTGGACCAAAGACCCAACGGGATCTTCATTCACCAGACGAAATACGTTTCCGACATCTTGAGCCGGTTCCAGATGGAGGACTCCAAGCCGATGGATACCCGGATTCAACCCAATCACGGGATTGGAGTGGACGCTAAGGGGGAGCTGACGGACCCATTTACATACAGAGCAATCATCGGATCTCTGATGTATTTAACGGCGTCTCGACCAGATATTATGTACGCAACGTGTCTCTGTGCCCGCTATCAATCGAAGCCGAAACAAAGACATCTGACGGCGGTCAAGCATATCCTTCGATATCTGAAGGGTTGTCCCTCAAAAGGACTTTGGTACCCTAATGATGATAATTTTGATTTCATATCTTTTAGTGATGCAGATTGGGGTGGCTGTGATAAAGATAGCAAATCTACTACAGCAGGTTGCCAGTTTTTAGGGAGCAGGTTAGTCACCTGGCAATGCAAGAAGCAGACTTCCGTGGCGCTATCTACCTGTGAAGCAGAGTACATTGCAGCCTCGAGTTGCTGTTCGCAAGTGCTCTGGATTCAACAGCAGATGGTGGATTACGGTTTGCAGTTCCTTAAAACCCCTATATACTGTGACAACGAAGCCGCTATCGCATTAACTAAAAATACTGAAAATCATTCTAAAGCTAAACATATCCGGATCAAATATCATTTTATCCGTGATTGTTACGCTAAAGAATTGATAGATATGATCAAAATTCATACTGACTTCCAACGTGCAGATTTGTTTACAAAAGCTTTTGTCAGATCCCGCTTTGATTATCTTTTAAAAGTAAACAACATAAAGGAAAAACAGGACTAATCGGCACCTCGGTTTATCGCTTTTTAGTTTTAGTTTTTTTAATATTTTGCTAATTGGGAATTTCTCTTTACTATCGTAATCCTCAAAGAAGTTGATGCTTTCGAGGGGATTGTTTAATCCTCAAAGAAGTTGATGCTTTCGAGTGGATTGTTTCTTTCAAATTTTTTTTTTCCAGAAAAATTAAAAACCCAAAAATATGTTCTTTATTTTAGGGGGAGCCATTTTATCAGAAAAACCAAAAACATTGGAAAATTCAAAAAGACCTAAAAATTAGAAAATCAAAAATGATTTCCTTGATAAACAGAGGAAATGATAGTACATCAGTGAGGATCTGACACAGGCTAAAGAATTGTATAGTATAATGAGGCGTCTGTTGACTACGTGTGATATGCTGATAGGCTTCGTAGACTAAATATTGCGTGCATTAGTGATACAAACATAACGAACTACGCGTTCGTGGCTGAACACCTCATGGGCATATGGTCTTAGTACCGTAATTTCGTTTGATAGGATTGCCAAAATCTGAGGTTTCGGGTCGTTATGTTATGGTTATCCGGGATATTCTGATTAAAACTTTTGTCGTATTGATTTACGGACCTAGTTTTATCAGAATATTTGCTAAAAGAGCTTAATTGCCAAAACCGGAAGTTACCGAATTGAGGAACTTTATGTTTTAATTGATCAAAGATCATTATTACATCTTATTGATCATCTGATGCAAATCAGTGTTTAATATCAGCCTCAACCTAGTGTATACGCACATGTTACTCTGCTGCATTCATATGCTGACCTGTACACCTCTGTGCTATATACTTTGTAACTTTTACGGATAACTCTGGCATAATCACGCGTTACGACGAAGCTTTGTGCAATTACTTGATACGGGAGTATGTCGTGTGTGTGGGCACCACATCGTGTTAGTCTAATACACCTAACTCGTATCATTTTAAAGCATTGCGTAATTGTCTGCATGTGAGCTTACGTGGATCACAATATCAGCAATTGCCGTATCACATACTGTTTCTAATGATAATATTAAAACAAAAAGATCAACGCTGTGATCAGATTTCTCAGAAAACTGATATGATCCTCTTACCGGACATCACAAAATGTTTACTGCTTTCATTTCATTTTGATGCATTTTACTTTGTTGCATTTTACTTTTATTGTCAAAACGATACAAAATCCAAAAAGATTTTAGGTGTGTTTTGATAACATTTCAGAAAAATCCAAATTTTTTTTTTTGCATTTCTGCTTTATTTTTGATAACCGGGGATGCTTGATAGTCAATTTTTGAGATTTGACAACACCATCTGGGCTTTGTATCATTCAAAAAGTGAAAATATGAGTTTTGGAAGCTTAACAGATTGAAAAATGTTGAACGGGATTCGAATTCGTGATTTGGCAAATTTTTCAGATTTTTCCATTTCACATTCGCCCCTTAATTGGGTCGAATGTGGAAAAATCTTCACCTTCGGGCTGCTTAAAATGGGCGAATGTGGGTTTGTTTCTCCAAACTTTACATTCGGGTAAACTACTTCTACATTCGGCCAATTCATTTTGGGCGAATGTGGAATACACCTACATTCGACCATCAAAACGGTCGAAGGTGCACCTCCTATATAAACATTTCACAGGTTCGAACCCTCATTCTACTTTTTCAAAATTTTCTTTCGATTAAAGTCACCTTGTTGCTTTGATTTCGTTTGTTTGTGCGTTTGATTCCTGGTGTTTTACTGATCATTTCCATATCAAAAACACAGGTATTGGAGCCTTATCAAGATCAGAATCATCGTTTTCATGAACGGATTTAGGGTTTAAGAATTCATGGACTTAGAGTGTTTGTTTTTGTTTAATTTTGATTACATTTCACTACATATCAGTTTTAGGGGGAGAATGATTGACAAATTAGGGTTATTACATAGTTTAATTGAGTAATCGATTGATTGTTAGATATAAACCCTAATTTTCCTTTAAAAACTGATATATAATGAAATAAAGGGACAATTGATGATAGACGAAGGTTAATCGGTCACTTTAGCACACATTCTAATCAATTTTACAGGTTAAAAACAAGGTTGCAAAATTTTTAAATTTTTGAAGATGAACAGCTTCACCTTCGACTCTACGAATGGGCGAAGGTGGAATTGTTTGGGGCGAATGTACATTAAAATGGGCGAATGTATTTTTTTTTATTCAAAATATTTTTACATTCGACCATAAAAGTTTCACATTCGGGCCTTAAATCTACACTTGACCTGTTCTAAGTGGGCGAATGTAGAAACTGTTTAAACTTTAAAATTTTGAATTTTGTCGATTTTGTATTTTGACGTTTGTTTCTGATTTTGTGTGTTCAGATGGCTGACCAGACTGAAAACATTGAGATTCCAGTTGAGAATGTTGTCACAGATCCTGTCTCAGAAAATGTTCAAGAAGGAGAATCGTCAAGTGGAAGCAATTGGCCGTTCGAGAAAACACATAATTGTTGTGCTTATCTGGGAGATGTAGAGAAGAATGTTGAGTTTGCTGATATCATAAAGTTTTTGAAAAGAAGCAGAGTGGTATATGCTTTGGCAACTCCAACTATTATTTACAAAGACATCATTGAAGAATTCTACAAGAACGCGAAGTATGATTTCTGGGATAATCAGACAATAATAAAGAGCAAGATACAAAACATGGAGATGTTCATTACAGAGTCTGATATCAGAGAAGCACTCCAGATAAAGTTTGAAGTGAGTGAAGATCCAAGAGAACTTTCATGGACCGAACAGAAGGCATGTTTTCTCAGGATGAAGTACAAAGGTGCTATTACTGATGGTTCGAGGCACAAAGGGAAGTTGAGTGTGCAATTCAAATATTTTGCACATGTCATCATCCATGTGTTTGGCTGTGTTAGTGGAGGATACGATGTTATGAGAAGAAGTTTAAGTTCGTTGATGGTTGCGTTGACTCTCAACAAACCATTCAATGTATCTGGGATGATCTTTGATCACATGTTGGAGATGTTAAAAGGGTTAAAGATTAAGAAGTTCATGTTATATCCTAGATTTCTGATGATGATTTTTGATCACAAGTATCCTGACTTGAAAAAGGATCCTACACAGATACTTGGTCAAGATCATATGAATATTCGAACGTTGGCAAGAATGAAAGGCTACAAGGGTGTGCCAGACAATGAAAGGCCACCATACAGAAGATTGTTTGGAGCCTTAGCAAAAGAGGATTACTCTGATCCTGGAAAGAATACGGCTAGGCATCCTGATAGTGATTCTGATAATGATGATCCGTTGGTTTATGCTGATGCTAGCACGAAGAGAAAGAGACAAGTAGTCAATCCCGGAGCCAAAGGGAAGGGTAAGGGAAAGACTGATCAAGGGAGCTCTAAGCAACAGGTGATTAGAAAGAAAACAACAGCTAAGAAAGGTACTGGTTTGGTGGATGAAGAATCAGTGGATTCAGAAGAAACTGAGGAGGAAGAACAGTGGGATTCTGATGCTGAGAATGTTAGGGCCACCAAACGTAAGGCCACTATGGTTGGTGAGTCTGAATCTTTAAACAAATCAATTGAGGAAGCTGAGAAAAGTAAGAAGTCATTGAATGTTGAAGATGAAGGTTTAGGTGTGGATATGGATGAGTTGAATGCAGGAGAGACTGTGGTAGTAAACTTGCCCAAGCCTAAGCACAAGACCATGGCTAAGAAAGCTAGTACAAAGCAGCTGAGAGAAAAAGAGTTAGCCCAGCTCTTGAAAGGTAAAAGAGTTCCAGATGTTGGAACATCATCAAAGTTATCTTCACCAGTCACTAAAAGGCAAAAGAAATCTAAAGAGGCAGAGACATTACCAGTTGATGAATTCAATGTTGCACTGGATAATGTACTTGACATGTTCAGAAAGCCTCAGAAAGGAAAAGAAGCTGAAGTTGAGCCATCTAGATCTAAATCTAAGAAAGTCACTGTGGATGATGATGTGATGAAACAAGTGAACAAGAAAATGGATGACATGATGAAGATGTTAGTGGCTCAGCAAGCTGAAATTGCCAAGTTCAAGCAGAATGAAGAAAAGATGCTTCAGATTGTAGTAGCTTCAAAGTCGAATCAAGATGAGATTGATGAGAAGGTTAAGAAGCTTGAAACAAAGAATAAAAAGCTTGAGGGAAAATGTTCAAGAAACAAGAACAGGCTAAAGTTGATAAAAGAAGACAACAAAGAACTAAAGGCTGAGAACAAACGCCTTAGTGATTTGATTGATAACTTGTACAATGTTGCACCCAAGTTGAAGGAGGGTGAAGAAGATAAAGAGGATGAAGAAGAGCAAGTTGATTTTGAACCTTCTGAATCGGATAAAGAGAAAGATGATGATGAGGACGATGAAGAGTCTGAGAAGAGTGATGATGAGGATAATAAGAATGATGATGATGATGATGCTGAAGGATCAGGAAGTCAGAAGGAAGATGATAGTAGTAGTGATGATGATAATGATGGAGGAGATGATACGTCCAAGTTTACATTTGAAAAGAGATCACCAAAGAAGAAAGATACTGGAGAATCAAGTTCAAGGAAAAAGAAAGGTGAGAATGTTGATTCAGATGAGAGTATTTTCTGGAATGAAAAAGTGAGATCTTTGACAGATGATGCTAAACAAGTGTATAAAGATATGTTGGAAAGAAGAGAATGGAAGATTGAGTTCACAGGACGTTTTGCTAAGATATTCCAAACAGATGACATGAGATATGAATTGG
Organism: Ambrosia artemisiifolia; assembly: GCA_032199755.1. Taxonomy (NCBI): domain Eukaryota; kingdom Viridiplantae; phylum Streptophyta; class Magnoliopsida; order Asterales; family Asteraceae; genus Ambrosia; species Ambrosia artemisiifolia. The sequence goes on from CM063521.1 coordinate 31,867,030, forward strand.
AGTACAACGATCCTGATCTTGAAGAAGGTGAAATACCTGCTTCTGTGGCAAAAGAAATTCTGGATGGACTTGCACAGAGAGTAGGGAAAACATTTGAGGAGTTCATTGTAGATGAGTCGATTCCAGATATTCCTGAAAAGGATATTAGAAGTCACTCAGATGATAAGAATACTCCTGAGTTTGAAGAAGTGGAAATTGAAGATATAACGTATGAGGAATATCCACAGTATTTCAGACAAACTGATGAAAATGTGATATTTCCTGACTTTACTGAAAGACCAAACACTTCTGCAAAGAAGAAGGCTGAGCAAAGAAGTGCAGAGTTTGTGGAGAAAGTGTTTGGAGCTGATAAGCCAGAATCTTCAAATCAGTCTGATGAATTGAAGAGTTATTTGAAGAAATTGAGAGAAATGGATGAAAACCGACCGAAGCCTGAAGCTCAAGGAAATTTCTATAGATTTCACAATGCTAAGTTTAAAGGCAGAGCTCTCGGGTGGACATATTTAGGCAGGCTGAAGTGTCTAGCTGCTAAATGGGAATCAGGAATTCTATACTTTTATAGATTCATTGATTTGCTAACTCTACCATACTGGGCGGTCAGAGATTTATGCAGATTCCCTATGTCGGGTGCTTCAGTTAACAATACACATGTCGGTTGGTGCGCAGACAAGCTGGTTTGGGAAAGTAGAACAAGATGGAATAAATTCAAGCCACAATATCCCCGAAGATAAGTTCATAGGGATATTGATCCTAAAACCAAGCTGAAGCGGGTTACTTTGATATATAAGGCACCTGAAGTGATGAGGAAAATACCTTTGATGCCCATGCCACAACATTTTAGTGCTGACTTTATTTTCTGGTATTATGATTGGAGGAAGGCTGAAGCGGTGATAGTGTTGAGAGACGGGAAGGACAAATACAAGCATGTTCATGTATTTGATCCAATGTGGTTGATAAACTGTTCTTTCGAAGACATCATCATGCTCTTTTATAATCCGATTCATCATGAGCCGAACGACGCTGATCAAGCAAAGAAATATACTCAAGTGGTTGGAGTTTGTTTTGCATATGATATAAATGCTGGGAGTAATTTGGATGGTAAACTTGGCAAAATGGTGAAGATGGCAAATGTGTCAAAACCGGTGAAGAGAAAGTTAGAACCTGAAATGACCAAAGAGCAAAAGAAACAGCTCAGAATTAAGTTGTTGAACAAAGCCATGGACGAAGACAGAAGACGATCCAATCAATAGTCGAGGGGGAGTTTGTAGATGCGTTTTGCGACTAATGATTGGATATTAACATGTGTTAAAGTGCTGATGGTATGAAGGTAAAAAGTAGTGGGCGAATGAAGGCTGAAGTGGGCGAAGGTAGAACTCAACAGGGCGAAGGTAAAGAGGAGCTTGACAGAAGAACACATTCGACCATTCATATGGGCGAATGTGGAATGAGATCACATTCGACCTATGCATATGGGCGAATGTGCAGTGCTTATAAATAGAATTTGTGATTTTGTAATGTGAAAGAGAGTTATTAGTTGTGTGTGTTTTGAGGTCAGGTTCCAGGATAGTTTGAGAGAGTCTGTGTTTGATCTAGATTAACTGAATTGTGTTTGTAATCAAGTTAATGAAAAAGTTAATCTATGAAAACCTTTGAAAATGACTTTGATTGTGTTTTGATTTGAGTTTCTATCAGTTTGTTCAAAGCTAGGGTTTCCGCACCTGGTTTTGTGACTTGTATGATCATATAATCCTGTTTTAGTCAAAATCTTTCGCTCACACAAGGCAAGGAATGCTAACAGTGAGTCTGATACTGATGATCCATTAGTTCATGCAGATCTAACAATGAAGAGAAAATGACAAGTTAAGAATGCTAGAGCCAAAGGGAAGGGCAAAGCAAAAATGGAGGAGGCTGAACAGGCTAAGAAGCAAACTAATAGAAAGAAAAGTGTTGCAAAGAAAGGTACTCAGCTTGTTGATGAAGATTCTGATGAAACAGAAGAAGATGAGAGATGGGATTCTGCTGATGAGACTGTAAAGACCTCTAAGCCCAAGGCCACTGTGGCCGGAGAGTCTGAAAGTCTAAACAGGACGATTGAAGAACAAGGTCCTATTGATTTAGAAAGTGGAGAAGGAGATCTTGGTCTTGGTGCTGAAGATTTTAGTTGTTCTGCTTTTGTTACAGAAAAACAGAAGAAACCAAAATACAAGACGATGTCTAAGAGGGATGTTAAAGAAAATCCTAAGAAAAGGCAAGAGAAGGAAGTTGAAATCTTGTTGAAGGGAAAGAAAGTTCCTGATATTGGCACTTCATCGAAAGTTACTTCTCCAGTAGCAAAGAAATCAAAGAAAACTACTACTGAAGCTGAAGTAGTTCCTGATTTGGATACTACTTTGCAGAATGTTCTGAACTTGTTCCAGAAGAAACAGAAAGCTCCTAAAGCTTCATCGTCTGTTCCAAAGGTTTCTGTTTCTGATGATGTGATGGAAGTTGTGAATAAGAGAATGGAAGAAATGATGAAGATTATTACTATACAACAAGCTGAAATTGAGAAGTTCCGAAAGAATGAAGAGACAATGTTGCAGATTGTTGTTGCATCAAAGACTAATCAAGATGAGTTAGAGAAAAAGTTAAAGAGGTTAGAAGAAGAAAAAGATGAAATTGATGCACGTAGTAAAAGAAACAGAAGATTAATTGTAGGAATGAGGGATGAAAACAAAAAGTTGATTGAAGATAACAAGAGGATGAACAAATTGTTAGATAAACAGTATAGTGAAGCTCCTCAACTTAAAGAAGGAGAAGAGGAAGAGGAGAAAGAGGAAGAACAAGTAGATTATGAGGATTCACCAGATGAGAATAAGGGAGATGATGATAAATCAGATGATGGTTCTGATGATGATGATGAAGATGGTAAATCTGGAGAAGTGTCAGCTGCTGTGTCGAAAGAGATACTTGAAGGTATTGCACAGCAAGTGGGTAAGACACTTGAGGAGATTATGAAGGAACAGGTGATTCCTGATATACCTGAAAAGGATGTAGGAAATCATTCTGATGAACAATCTTTTGAGAAGAGATTGAGATAAAATACATCACACACGAAGAATATCCTGAGTATTTCAGAGATAAGAGTGACGAAGTTTTCCCAGACTTGACAGAAGTGAACTTGAAAGATGTTGAATATAGAGCAAAGAAAAAAGGTGATGCTTTTGTGAAGAACGTGTTTGGAGAAGGTAATCATAAACCAACAACTGAGCAGAGTGATAGTTTGAAGACTCTGTTAAAGAATTTGAAAGAAATGGATGATAAAAGACCAAAACCTGAAGCACAGGGTGGATTCTATAGGTTTCATAATCAATTGTTCAAAGGTAGAGCCCTAGGTTGGAAATACCTTAGACAATTGAGGTGCATTGAAATGGGAAAAAGGAATTCTGTACTTCTATAGATTCCATGACATTCGGACTCTACCGTACTGGGCGGTGAGAGACGTATGCAGATTCACAATGTCAGGTGCTTCAGTGAATAATGATGTGGTTGGTTGGTTTGCTGATAAACTAACTTGGGAGAGTAGGACGAGGTGGAGTATGTTTTAACCACAGTATCCCAAAAGGAAAGTGTATAAAGAGATAGTTCCAAAAACAAGTTTAAAGAAAGTGACTTTGAAGTACAAATCTTCGATTGTAATGAAGAAGATTCCGTTAATGCCGATTCAGCAGCATTTTAGCTCTGAATTCGTTATGTGGTATTATGATTGGAGAACGGCAGAGGCGGCGATTGTATTAAAGGAAGGAAAGGATGCTTACAAGAACATATATGTTTTTGATCCGATGTGGATCATTAACTGTGCATTTGAAGATATCATCATGCTCTACTACAATCCGATCTATTGTGAACCGAAGGATGCAGATCAAGCTAGAAAGTATCAACAGGTTGTGGGAGTTTGTTTTGCATAAGACATTAATTTGGGAAGTAATCTGGAGAAGAAACTCGGTAAGAAAGTGAAATGAATGATGTGACGAAACATTCGACAAAGCGAAAGCTTAAGCCCGAGATGACGAAAGATCAGAAGAAACAACTAAGAGTGAAGGTGATGAACAAATAGATGGACGAAGCGCGAAGGCAATCCAAGCAATAGTCGAGGGGGAGTTTGTTAGTGCATAATGTGCGACTAATGCTTTGGATTGCGAATTCTAAAAGTTTTTTTGGTGACCGTGGGAGCGAAGGTGAACTTTTGTAGGGTCGAATGTAGTAGATATTGGGGCGAAGGTAGACTAGAAGGGACGAACCTGGAGACTGAAGTCAATATGTGTTGATTCGTACTGAGCTAAGGGACGAATGAAGAAATGTGTGTACATTCGACCTAGCACAAGGGGCGAATGTGCAGCACTATAAAAGCTTGATTTTTATTTTACATTGTAACTTTTGCCATTTTGAGTCTTGTGTTCCGTCTAGGTTTTCTCTCTAGGTTGTGATCAGTGTCTAAAGGTTTTATTAACTTCTAAACTCAATTGTAAAGATCTTATCAAAGTTAATTAATGAAAATGGAGATTGAAAAGGTGAATTTGATTGTTTGATTCGTAAACTCAATTGCCATTTTGTAACTGATCTAGGGTTTCCGCACCTAAATTAGTAGACTTGTATGATTATCTAATCTGTTTTTGACAAAACGATCCTCTACGACTAATGATGAGCAATGGAGATTTGGGAGAGGGGTTTGAGTTAGCACTAGGTGGTACCTCGTTGGAATGGGTTTTGTCAGTTCTGTAATGTTTTAGTTTAATATCATGAATATCAGACACTATCTTACTTTTCTATACAATATGGTGTTGGTTTGAATAATTTATGTCAATATCCATCCTGTGAAGGTACTATTTTAATAAAAGTGTGTGTTGCTTGAACCTTGTGCTTCAAAATGTTTCGAGATTGCATCCCCATGTTTCCGCCTTGGCGTGGTGTGACAGATTGGTATCAGAGCACAAGGTTATAGCGAACTAAGATTCTTTTGAGTTAACTATAACTCAAAGCATTTTTCGAAACGTTTTCACAAAGTACCACAACGACTCACCTTGCACCTCTCAAATCTCAAGCTGCTTCGCAACAACATCCGCGTATGATGGTTTATTTGTTTACATACATGTTTATTTACATATATATGCATGCGTATGACAGGCTCATGGCTATTACTATCGACCTTACCGTTCTGTCCGATTTTGAGACCGACTATTTGTTAGACGATGCGCCAGAGGAGGATCTCCCTCTTACCCAGCTTGCCCCTATTCCCTTCGAGGCTCCCGACTACCCCCATTCTGGAGGAGGAGGATGGATTTCTGACTCCGAGATGGATATAGACCCTGCACCTCTGGTTAGGCGTACTTCTCTTGCTGACCCTGACATCCACTGTCCTCACTGGCCCAAGTCTGGCCCCATCTTTTCGCCTTGACCGTACGGGCGGTACTCTCCAAAACTACACACCCTGTAAGCGAGTGCGCCAGACCGTGGTCATTGCTCTTCCTTCATGTACTCCGATTGCTTCCTTGCCTGCAGAGCCTGTCCCTGACAGCGAGCCTGTCCTGCCCGCCGACCCCACACCGGAGTTACGTATCATGGGGGCACCCGTACCGGTGGCTGAGCCAGCACCGAGACTGAGGAGGCGCTCACAGGCCCGCAAGCGACCTTACATTCCCAGCCTTTCTAGCGACTTAGTTCACCGAGACGAGAAGGATGATCATGAGGCTATGACATTGGGAGGATCGTCTGGGAGGCCACTCTACACGTAGCGCGGCGTTATTCTTTCCCACGACGCACAGTTGGTTGCTATGGGTGTGCGCATCCGGGAGTTGGAGACTCGTGCGGAGGAGGCTGAGCGTGGGAGGAAAGCTATAGCTTTGGGGAGAGCAGAGGCAGAGGGACGCATCGAGAGTTTGGAGAAGAGGATGACAGAGATGACCTAGGGCTAGCGAGACGCGGTTGTTGCTTTAGCTGCTACCTTTCCATCTTCTTCTTCTTTTTAGAGTACTTTGTGGTTGTATTTAATGCTACTCTATGTTATGTTGCATTGTTATGTGATGTTATTATGTTTAGCTTTAGTAGTTTAAAACTATTGTGGTTCATCTGCCCATCTTTTGTACTAGTACTTATGTATTTCGGATTATGTATGGCTTGTGTTAGTATGTTATTTGTTGTTGTTCTGTGTTGTTTATTCTTTTGTCTTGTGGTTGTGATTGATTTGCTACGTGTGGTTATATCTGATTGTTACATTTGTATGAACGACAAAATTACAGAATATGTGTCTCACACTTTTGATATGTGTCATATTGGATGGAAATCATGCAAACTCGACAATCTGCATGAACCAACGATGGCGAACCATTACCGGCCACTCCCGCTGAGCTGGCTAGAATGATTTCTAAGGCAATTGCTTGACATGACGCTGCTCGAGTAGATTCCAGTGAAGGCTCTGGAGGTATTGGTCGTTGACGGGGAAGCGAAACAGATAACGGTAGAAATTTTGAGTCTGAATTCTCTACTTATTACTCCTACGCTAAAACTTTGTGTTAATAATATTCACTATTGTATACACATAAGTTGAAAACTCTGTTTGGGGATGTTCGTACAAAACTTTCATGGCTTGAAAACCATGGAACTTTCGTGGTACCGAGGGTGCCGTTGGAATTGTCCGTTGGGTCAAAAAGACTAAGTCAGTTCTTAACATCAGCGGTTGCTCTGAGGAGCAGAAAGTGAAGTACTCTACTTGCACTTTCCAAGATGAAGCCCTCACCTGGTGGAATCTCCAAGTTCAAACCATGGGTCGAGATGCGGCCTACAATCTCACCTGGGCCGAGGATCTACTCATGGAAAAATACTGTCCTAGGAGCAAACTACAAAAGCTGGAGGCAGAATCCTGGAATCTTTCCATGGTGGATGCTAAGGTGACTACTTACACTACTTGCTTCCACGAGCTCTCTCGACTAGTTCCTCACATGGTCACTCTGAAATACAAGAGAGTTGAGCATTATATTTGGGGTTTATCTCCCAAGATTCGAAGCATGGTCACTGCGTCTGCACCTGCCACTATCCAGGCTGCCGTTACTCTAGCTCATAGTCTGACCGACGATGTCGTCCATATGGGTTCGTTGAAACAGATGGTTGTGGTTGCTAGTGAGAGATCTAGAGACAAGCGAAAGCGATTTGGCTCCAAGAAGGGTATGAACTCGCCCCACAAGAGCAAGGAAAATGTGAAGGTTTTTGCTGTCACTGCTGCTGAGGAGCCCAAACGCAAATACAATGGGCCCCATCCCTATTGCAGCTAATGCAACTACCATCATGTTTGAACATGTGACAGTATCCTATGTAAGAACTGCAATCGCTGAGGTCACCAAACCGCTAACTGCAAAGCTAAAGCCACTAACACTCCACTTGCCAAGAACGAGTGTTTCGAATGTGGTGCGACCGGTCATTTCCGCAAGGATTGCCCAATCTTAAGGATCAAGCTCGCGGTCGAGCGTTCGTGCTAGGAGCCAATGAAGCACGCGATGATCCGAATGTGGTTACGGGTACGTTTCTCCTTAAAAACCACTTTCCATCAGTATTGTTTGATTCAGGCGCTGATTTTAGCTTTGTGTCAACCGAATTTAAGAATTCACTTGGGTTAGAATCAACTAAGTTGGACACACACTTTACCACAGAGTTTGCCAATGGTAAGTTAATTTCGTCTGAAGAAGTTGTTAGGGATTGTGTTCTAGAACTTTGTGATCGTGTCTTTCGCATCGATCTGCTGCCTATTTAGTTGGGTAGTTTCGACACTGTCGTTGGTATGGTGCAGAGATCGTCTGTCACGAGAAATTGGTCCGTATCCCCTTATCCGACGGTGGGAATCTTTCGATTCTAGGAGACCGTGGTGGATCTACTCTTCGAGTCATATCTTGCATCGAGGCACAGAAGTGTTTAAGGAAAGGTTGTGTCGCGTTCCTGGCACACGTCGTTGAACCGAAAGCCAAAGATCGGAAACTCGAGGACATACCGATAGTGCGAGATTATCCTGAAGTCTTTCTAGAAGATTTGCCTAGACTTCCACCTCCACTGTAAGTCAAGTTTTGCATTGACCTAGTCCTTGGAGCTGCTCCAGTAGCTCGCACCCCGTGTCGACTAGCACTGTCCGAGATGCAGTAATTGTCTAACCAACTTCAAGAGTTGTTGGACAAAGGATTCACTCGCCCTAGTTTCTCTCCGTGGGGAGCGCCTGTATTGTTCGTGAAGAAGAAAGACGGAAGTTTTTGCATGTGCATCGATTACTGGGAGTTGAACAAGCTGACCATCAAGAACAATTATCCGTTGCCAAGGATTGATGATCTGTTCGACCAACTACAAGGTTCCAGCTACTACTCGAAGATCGATCTGCATTCGGGTTATCATCAGTTGTGGATCCAGGAAGACAATATTCCGTAGACCGCATTCCGAACTCGTTATGGGCATTACAAATTCCTGGACATGCCGTTTGGGTTGATGAATGCTCCTACTGTCTTTATGGATCTCATGAATCGATTCTATAAATCCTACCTAGACAAGTTTGTAATTGTCTTTATTGATGACATCTTGATCTACTCGCAAACCAAAGAAGCGCACGAACATCATCTTCAACTTATTTTGGAGTTGCTCAAAAACGAGAAGTTGTTTGCCAAGTTCTCGAAATTCATGTTTTGGATTCGAGAACTTCATTTCCTCAGTCACATGGTGAACGAGAAGGATATACAAGTTGACCCCACAAACGAGAAGGATTGGGCTACGCCCAAGACGCCAACTGAAGTGCGGCAATTTTGGGATTAGCTGGTTATTACCGACGGTACATTGAAAATTTTTCCAAGATTGCTCAGCCGCTTACTGTCTAGACACAGAAAGACAAAAACTTTGATTGGGGAATCAAGCAGGAGAATGCATTTCAAGTCTTGAAGAACCGTTTGTGCAGTGCTCCGATCCTCTCCCTTCCAGAAGGTACCGATGATTTTGTGGTTTATTGCGATGCTTCTCATCAAGGTCTTGGATGTGTACTCATGCAAAGGAATAAGGTCATTGCCTATGCATCCCGACAACTCATAGTCCATGAGAAGAATTACACCACTCATGACCTAGAGTTAGGTGCAGTGATCTTTTCCCTCAAGATTTGGAGGCATTACCTTTATGGCACTAAGTGCACTATTTTCAACGATCATCTGAGCTTGCAACACATCCTCAATCAGAAGGACCTGAATATGCGGCAACGCAGATGGGTTGAATTGCTGAACGAGTACGATTGTGAGATTAAATACCATCCGGGAAAAGCCAACATTGTGGCTGACGCTTTGAGCCAGAATGAACGTGTCAACACCATGCGTGTGCGTGCGCTAGGTTTGACCATCCATACAAATCTCACTACCCGTATCCGCGACACTCAACAGGAAGCTCTGAAAAGTGAGAATCTGAAGGATGAGTCGTTATTCAAGATGGTTAATCTGTGGGAACCAAGGTCTGACGGCACAATTTACTTTTCCAATCGGACTGGGTGCCACGTTTTGGCGGCTTACGCGATTTAATTCTTTAGGAGGCCCACAGGTCTAAGTACTCGGTCCATCTCGGCACTGACAAAATGTACAAGGAGGTGAAGGAACTTTACTGGTGGCCCAATCTCAAATGTGAAATTGCCTCGTACGTCAGCCGATGCCTTACCTGTTCGAAGGTCAAAGCTGAGTATCAGAAGCCATCCGGTCTGCTTCAGCAACCAGAGATTCCCATTTGGAAATTGGAGCAAATCTCTTTGGATTTCATCACCAAGCTACCTAAGACGTCCAGTGGCCACGATACAATTTGGGTAATTGTTGACAGGTTGACTAAATCCGTTCATTTGTGGCCGATTAAGGAAACCGACAAGCTAGAGAAATTTCCCAAGTTATATCTCAAGGAGATTGTAACTAGGCATGCTGAAGCTGTTTCAATCATTTCCGACCGAGACAATCGATTTACTTCCCGATTCTGGCAAACGCTTATGGATGCCCTAGGCACTCGCTTAGACATGAGCCCAACCTATCACCCGTAAACAGATGGTCAGAGCGAACGGACTATCCAAACAATGGAAGACATGATCGGAGCATGTGTAATAGATTTTGATGGAAACTGGGATTCTCATTTTCCTTTGGTTGAGTTCTTTTACAATAACAGTTACCATACCAGTATTAAGGCTGCCCTGTTTGAAGCCTAGTATGGATGTAAGTGTAGATCTCCTTTGTGTTGGGCAGAAGAGGAGACAAATATTTGACTGGCCCAGAGCTTATTCAAGAAACAACCGATAAGATCTTTCAGATCTGTGAACGCTTGAAAGCTGCTCGAGATCGTCAAAAGAGTTATGCTGATCGCCGTCGCAAAAAACTCGAATTTCAGGTTGGCGATAAGGTACTCTTGAAAGTCTCACCCTGGAAGGGTGTACCACTATTTGGCAAACGTGGGAAGCTTAACCCCCAAGACATAGGTCCTTTCGAGATACTTGCTCGGATTGATCTAGTGGCATACAAGCTCAAGTTAGCTGAAGAGCTTAGTTGTGTTCACGACACATTCCACGTATCCAATCAGAAAAAGTGTCTGCCCGTCGAATCTTTGATCATTCATCCTGAAGAAATTCACATCGACGATCATCTCCACTTTATTGAGGAGCCAATCGAAGTGACAGATTGGAAAGTCCAGAAATTAAGAAGGAGTCGCGTAGAACTTGTCGGAGTCAGATGGAATGCAAAACGCGGACCCGAATTTACATGGGAACGCGAAGACCAGATGAAACAAAAGTATCCAACGCTCTTTCCAAAAACGGTTGAGAAGCGTAAGTCAAGTCGATTTCGAGGACGAAATTCCAAAAACAATGGGAGAATGTGACAACAGTCAACGATCCAGGTCAACATCTGTACGCATTTCATTTATTACTGTCATTATATGTGCATATTTAGACATTTTGCACACACAATAACCCCCCAGTCTAATGAAGCATGAGTTATTTAGAAAACTCAACAAAGAACACATGTTTAGTCTTACAGCACCCGAACAATCACCAAACCGGCATTCAATGAGGTTACCACACCCTAACACATGATAATCCCTCTCTAACACATGTAAATGAATGTTGTACTATACCATATGCCAAACTATAGTGATAATTAACCCCCCCCCCCCCCCCCCCCATGATGACTTCCTAACACGTGTGAACATATTAACAAGTAACTATCTTATGGTTCACAAAATACATGTTAATATCATCATCAAATGTCATGGAACTTATTCGACTCTTGACAATACGAAAGCCGCCAGATATTCCTATATCAAAGGGTAACTAGAGGCTATGCAATAAATTAACTAGACACAATGTGCAAATATGATATCACTAACATGTGTATATGTCGAATAACTCACAAGACTTCACAACTATGATAAGTTTTGGACCCATAACAAAGCAATTTATCATGGAACTTCACTAACCATACTCATATGTAAATACATACACACGGCATTCCAATTATATCACCATATACACACGCCTACTCGACCACCTACACAAGCAAACATATGACAAGACTTTCTTACAACTCTTGACACTTTTCCCCTTCCTTTTGACCTCGGCCGAAGCTTCACAAGCAAACAAGAAGCCTAAGACTTACATCAAAACAATAATCTACCTTGTGACCTTAAACATTTCCATGAATGATGATGACTTGATCTAGAAACTCCCTTGAACACACTAGCCGATTTCCACAACCATGTCAAGTCTTATCATCCTAAACCTTCCAAACCTTTACACCAATTTAGCAAAACATCATCTCACTTCAATTACCCATGACTACCACACTTCCTTAACTAGAAACCAACAAACATCCCTACCCTACTAATGTTTTGCGGCCCTAAGAAGCACATGGAAGCAACTCTTGGAACAAGTATGTGTCGCATTCCATGCATGCTTTATACTAATTTAGTCCTAACCTATGAAGCTCACATTTCCCATGCTTGATTAGTTACCTAAACAAACCCTCTTTATTCTATGCATTTCGGCTGAAGTACACTAGGGCACAACAACACATGCTACTTTTCAATTCTTGGACAAAACATACACCAAAGTAGAAATTCAACTCACCTTCAACACATTCCCATACAAGCTAGAGCTTCCCTTTCCTTCCTTTGACTTCCAATCGGCTAAACAAGAGACAAGGAGACCTATCATCATACATCAAACTAGTAAAAACCTTTATACATGAACTTCAATCAATGAAGTGTGGCTTGCCATTCAAACCACTATATAAAGGGAGCCTTGGACACTTGAAAACTTACACCATCCAACACTCACAACTCTCATTCTTACACTCCTATCTCTTGGCTCCAAGAAACCACAACCGAAGACAAGAAGGCTCAAGAGAAGAATCAAGGATCTAGCACCAGACCTATCTCACATTGCTTCAGGAAGGTAAGACTTTAAGCCATCCTATTCTTTTGAAACCTCACACACATCGGCCTTAAGCTCTACACCCGAGCCCTTAACCCTTGATTTTATATAATCGACCATGCACACATCTAAATCACATGCATTGTTTCACTTTCATGAAATCACCTAACTAGTAATCATATTTGTTATGATAACACACCTAGTTGTTAAAAAATCGGCTTTTGCAACAATAAAGTTGGATGGTTAGTGACTAATTGAATCAAAATTTGACATGATCACTTAACTAATAACTGGTTTTGATAATTAAACTTCTTGATCCATGTCCAAAGATTAAGGTATATGTTAAATGGTTTTACAATCAGCCATGTCACTAAGGTTAGTTGAACACTTGCAAACCCCTGGCTTAAGCTTAACAAGTCTATATCAATAACTATTGATCCACATGACCATCGAATTCAAGTCCTATTAGAAGCATTGCTTTGGCTATGATCATCTAACATATGTTAACATAGGTCGAAACATGTGTTTGGACTTAAAAGGTTTATGAACATATGTTTAATCTTGTTTTTCCAAAAACCAACCACACACGATGAATTGGTACCAACTTATAGTTAATGACAATATATGGGGTCCATTTTAGTTTACGATAGATACTATATTTCAATAAAATGCCGAAATTTTCAAAATTATAAGTTTTACAAGACACTAACGATTGTCACATTCACAAAAACATGGTCCACATACACCAAACACAAGGATCCACGAATATAGGGTGAACAACTTGTATGATAAACAAAAAAACCGTATGACTTACTATGTCCCCAATGATCATATGGTATCATCTGGACAGTAGCTATCTCACATTGGCGGCTTTACTAGACCACATATGACATTATCAAGTGAGTTTCACGGCCCCATTTTACTATTTTTTTTACATTTTTGGGGGATAAAGATGCTGAAATACTAGTTCAATTTACAATTGGGTGATAATTCTATCGTGACTGCCATGTGGAACATGAGACATTTGGTTCATGAGCTCACTAGTCCTCGTATTACGTTTACCGTAACCATTAGCTATCTAAAGACATGGAACACTTTAATAGATCTATTGGGTTAACACCCCCACTCTTGGTTAGTCACTCTAACCGGTTACATACAAAAGAGTGTTAGTATTCTACCATACATACATTGTCTTTGGTGTACAATGCACGAGGCACAACAATCAAGAGGTTTGGTTTTGGGAGTCACAGTTTACACAGTGTTCATTTGCTTAGCTAGCTTATGATTGGTCATACACGAATTACACAAGCGTTTAACTTAGTACATTCAAACTTGTGAACTCACTGACATTATTGTTGACCAATCTTTCATGCATGTTTTTCTGGTAACTAATGATGAGCAATGGAGATTTGGGAGAGGGGTTTGAGTAAGCACTAGGTAGTACCTCATTTGAATGGGTTTTGTCAGTCCCTGCACCCCAGCCGTCACACTAATCCTAAAATCCACTTTACCAGTCTCATGGTCAGTCTTACCAGCCCCGTCATAATCAGTCCAGAACCAGGGCGCTGGGAGTAGCTTCCAACAGCACGCCCAGTAGGGTACTTCTAGGCTGGAGGAGATGATGTCTCAACTTCTGAGCAACTCAAATAGCATTTATTAGATCGCTGAAAAGCGGTACCAGCAGCATGAGGAACGTTTCAACGCCTATGAGGGTGAGATGAGGAGTCAGAAGGCTTCGATACAGACCATTAAGAACTAGGTTGGTTAGTTGGAAAAGATGTTATCTGAGAAACCCTTGGGTGGTCTTCAAGGAAATACTGAGCCAAATCCAAGAGGGCATGTGAATACCGTGACTACGAGGAGTGGCAAAGCCACGGGACCTGACACATCGCGCTCACCACCGATCACTAAGACGGTCCCAACAAGTATAGCACAGCTCCAGAAGCTAGTCACAGATTACACTCCTCCAGTTCCATACCCAGGCGTGATGAGGAAATAGAAAGACGAGGCGTAGTAAGGAAAATTTGAGAATTTGTTTAAACATTTGCTTAGTAACATACCATTTGTGGAAGTCTTGGCTTAGATGCCAAAGTATGCTAAGTTTTTGAAGGATATCCTCACAAACAAGCAGAAACTTGAAGATCTCACCAGTGTGTTGCTAAACGAGAACTACTCTGCAATTCTGCCAAACCGACTACCCACGAAGATGGGAGATCTAGGTAGTTTCACACTCCCTTCTCTGATAGGCAACATGACTATCAGTAATGCGATAGCAAACATGGGGGTGGGCATTAACCTTATGCCTTACAAGGTTTTTGAAAAGTTGGATCTGGGTTAACCTTCACCCGTGAGGATGAGTATTCGACTTGCCAATCGTTTGATCAAATACCCGTGGGGGTTTGTAGAGAACATGCTTGTCAAGATTGACAAATTTGTGTTTCTTGTGGATTTTGTTATCCTTGATATGGATGAGGACTCAAATGTGCCTCTGATACTTGAACGTCCTTTCCTTAACACGACTAGGAAGATTGTTGAAGTGGCTGCAGGCCAAATAACACTCAGAGTGAATGATGAGCATGTGACTTTTGACTTTCAGAGGTCAATGCGTCATCCAGAGAGTCAGGATGATACACTCTACTATGTTTACATAGTCGACATGTGTGTCAGCTCTCATATCCAGGGCATAGTTGAGGAGGTTGTTTCGGACACACTTCTATTATGTGGGGACCTGGCTGGTATTATTCAGCAGGGCCACAGAGTTGAGCAGCCGGTCTATCAGATCGGTGATGGTAGTTCCCATAATCCGGATCAATTTGTGGAGATTGATCGTGAAGATGAGAAGAAGTCAAAACCATCGCTTAAGGATCCACCGTCTTTGGAGTTGAAGGAGCTCCCACTGCATCTTGAGTATGCATTTTTATATGAGGAGGGTCGTTTGTCGGTTATGATATCATATTTGTTGGCAGCATAGGAAAAGAGCGAGCTTCTCGCAGTGTTAAAGCTTCATAAGAAAGCCATGGCGTGGAAGATAATGGACATTAAAGGAATGAATCCTTCATTCTGCACTTATAAAATCTTGATGTAGGATGTTCACAAGCCGTGCACCCAGCACCAGAGGCGTTTGAAAACGAACATGCAGGATGTTGTGAAATCAGAGGTGATTAAGTTGTTGTTTGCTCGAATTAAACAAAAATCATTTTTGTTCGTGTTTGTTTTGTATATTTCGTGTTGTTTATGTTAGTTAGACATAACCGTCGAGTTTTAGCCGTTTAGTCATTGAAAATATCCATTCCACACCCTTTAACTTTGCCTATCATCACAACCATTTAAAGACCTCTTGATTTGTGCTTTTTCACACGTCAGTTGGTGAAGATTTAATCTTTTGACAAGCTTATGATATTGCACGATTCATTATCTAGGAAATGGAGCGATCTAGACATAAACATTACATGTATGTTTCATAAATAAAACCGAGTGTGTGTGAACATTGTGAGTCGTGTAAGGGTTTTTGTGCTTTGTTGATTGCAAGTGAATCATCGCCTTTTAGTTATCATGTCGCCTGTTTATATATGTTTGCTTGAAACTTAACTGTACAGGTTGTTTTTGTCTTTGTTGCCATTTGCCGAGTTTTTCGTTTTTTTCTGTTTGGTCGTTTGCTTGAGAAAAACCAAAGTTCAAGTGTGGGGAGGTTTGATCTACGTTAAAATATACATATATAATTACCCGAATGAACTCCCAAATTACGTGTTTTGGACGTTAATTTCATAGATTTGGTACTTAACCGCTTTTATTGTTTTGTAGGTCTTAAATGGTGCTCCAAAGACGAAGTTGAAGGAAACGGGTGAAATCTTGATGAAACGGACATTTCCTACAGATTGTCAACCTTCTGATCAAAGTGCATGGCCGTGCAACTCATGTGCACAGCCGGGTTAATTTACTTAACTCGGCAACAAGACAGTGCATTGCCAGTGCACGAGCTCGTGCAAGCAAAGTTCTCAGTAACTCAGATATGCATGGTCGTGCAGTCCAATGCAAGACCATGCGGGTCAACTTTTCTCGAAATCACTGCCAGTGCATAAACCAGTGCAACCTGATACTCCGCAACATCCAGATCAGCATGGTCATGCAAATGTTGTGCATGACTGTGCACCTTTATCTGGTCAATCAATCCACTTTACCCAGTTGTCTAACCAACTTAGCCTGACGTCACGATCAAAATAAAGTGCACGGCTGTGCAACTTTGAGCACGGTTGTGCACTTTTGAAAAAATCTATAAAACAGGGCAGACGTCTACTGAGAGATATTTGGTAATTTTCTGAAGTTCTGGGAAATTTCTGAAGCCGTGATGCTGCTATGAAGGTGGATAACAAGCTTAGGAGGTGATAGGAACACATTATCATAATCCAATCCATCACATTTATCTTATTTATGGTTTGATCTTTTTGCCTATTATTGTTCAAATCAGATTTTCTATAGCTTGTATGTGATGTTTATGATATATATTGTAACCTATGGGTAAAAATGATAATATTCGGTAGTTTAAATAGTCGAATATATGTTAAGTATGGCTTTACCGCCATACTGGAATCAGCATGTTGAAGTGTTAAAGGAAAAAGATGCTTTACCACCATACTGGAATCAGCATGTTGAAGTGTTAAAGGAAAAAGATTCTTATCAGTATTGGTCGATTAATGAGTTTATCCAGAAGCTGGAGAATAAGGAGATGGAAGCAAGAAGAAAGGAGAAAAGATCTCAAATTCCACAGAATCCAGAACTTTACTTTGCTACTTCTTAATCCACTTCTATTCCAAGTGGAGGTGTGAATGTTGCACCAACACCACAAACTGCATTTGTTTCAAATGTTGAGCATTTCAGTGCAACAAGTTATTATGCAACACCATCTCAACCTTCCGTGTAAGTTTCTAGTTGTTATTGAACACCATCAGTAAACATGACACAGCCACAACAGCCACATGTTACACTGATTGTTAGTTAAGCCTCATCAAGCTCAGGTCCGATCGTGTTAGAAACTTCTAACATGAATAATGTGACGGTTGAAGTAGCACAACAACGTGTTGCCTTGGTCTCAGCATTAGGTGCTTCATACAATGGACTTTTTGCTAGTCAGATTGGAAACAATAATCTAACGAATGAGGATTATGCGCAAGTTGATAAAGAAGAGATGGAATTGATTGACATTCAGTGGGCATTTGCTAGTGTTATGAGAAGAGCTACAGTGTTTATTTAGAAAACTGGTAGAACAGACCTTGCTACTACACCAAACACTACCTATGGTTTCAACAAGGAGAAGGTTACATGCTTTAACTGTGGAACCAAAGGACATTTTGCTTGAGAGTGTAGCCAACCCAAACAACAAAGAAACCGCAACTCATTTAACTCAAACTATCAAAACCTTCAATCACAAAATCAAGTAACATTCCAAAATCAAAATAACAACTATCAAAACCAAAATAATTACCAAAACTGACAAAACATCTCACAAAATACCAACCAAAGACAAACATCCACAACCAACCAAAACTAAACAACACCAAACCAAATCAGAACCATTGTTCCAGTTTGACACTAAACACTCAACAGCAAAATGAGAATCAAGCATTGGTGATTCAAAAGGATGAAGGTTTTGATTGGAATACAATGCAACTACGTGTTGAAGAGGTCACTAGTGGTAATGTTGCTTGTTTAGCCCAAGAGGTGGTGAGCGAGGAGCCGATGATAGTTGATGATGAAGAAAAGAAGATTGTGATTGATGAGGTAGATAATGAGATTATTTCTGAGAAGGTTGAGGAGCCAATGATTGAAGAAGCAGTTTCAGATTCTTCTAAAGATCATGTATTTGGTTATTCTGACATTGAGAGC
This sequence comes from Ambrosia artemisiifolia, assembly GCA_032199755.1. Classification (NCBI taxonomy): domain Eukaryota; kingdom Viridiplantae; phylum Streptophyta; class Magnoliopsida; order Asterales; family Asteraceae; genus Ambrosia; species Ambrosia artemisiifolia. Next base: position 31,885,349 of record CM063521.1, read on the forward strand.
GAATCTGATTCAGAATCAAGTGTTAATTCACTTGATGATGACATTGAGCAACTTCTTGCGGAAGCAGATTTTCTTATGACCAAGAAGTCTTGTATGGTAGATAATACTTTCTTGAAAGTTGACTACTCCAAGTTCTTCGCAGGAAAAGAAGCTCACTTCGCTTTGATGGCTATGATAGAAGCTCCTAAACCGGTAATTTCTAATTCTACTTCTAATGAAAATATTGTGTTAAATGTGATTGACTTGAGGGCGAGGTTAAGGACTTAAAGTATCAACTTGAAAGTGCTAAAACCGCCATTGAGTCTTATCGCAAGAATGAAAGACATGTTAATAAGTTGCTAGATAACTACAAGAAAGAAATTTCTAAATTAACAAAAACTCTTTAACATAAACAAATTGCGATTAATAACTAGATAAATGAAATTGAAGAAACAAAACTTGAAATGGTAAATATTAAATGTTTTCAGAAAAGATTAGCAAGAAACTTGAGAGTTATCTAAATGTAGCTTATGTCTTGTGACACCGGAAAGTTTTGATAAATCTGGATCTACATCAAAAAATGAATCAAACACTTCTAGTGTTTGTGATCCAAATTCTGATGTGAGAGAAATTTTGGGTTTGAATGATGAAGGAGTGGTTGCAGTAACTGATGATTCAGATTCTGAGGATGATGAACCTAGGAAGAATGTTGAGATTCCTTTGGAAAATCACATTCGAACCACTGAGGGTGGGGAAACGCCTAAGGTTCAACATCCTTCTAAAGTTGAACAGAATTAGAATCAGTCAGTGAAGAAAAATGTGAAAAGTGATTGTAGTGATAAACCTGTGAAAGTGTTTTATTGGATGGAAGGATCCGATAAAATAATTTCTGATGAGGAATATCCAATACAGTTCGCTAACTATTCTAAAATAGATAAAATCTGGCAAGAAACTACAATATGGTTTCCTAAATCTGAAAGGACAAATGATATGCCACCAGAATTAATAAAGCGACTGTATGGTGATAATTCTAAAACATCAAAGGTTCATGTCACTCAATTTGTGAAACCAAAAGAAAAAGTAAATGGATTTGTTGATCCGACTTATTCACTAGAGCTCGCTCCTAAGAGTTTGAGGAAACAATGTTATAATGATCAATATCCGGTCAACACATTTGCAAGATTTGATGGTAGTAACTCATTTGAAGAGTACAAAGCCTGTTTTAAGTGTGGAGAGATAGGGAATCTACTTGCTCACTGTCCATACGTAAGACGAAAGAGGCTAGAGGTTGAAAACAGGCATAACCATAGGAATTCGAATGTTGGTTTTCCTCAACAATCTTTTTATCCTCAAAAGCAATTTTAAAACAAACCGATTTTGTACCAAAGAAGAAGCCGACCGATTGTTTATGAAAATCAAAACCGGATTGCTATGGATAACAGAATGAAGAGGCCTATGGTGTATCCGAATTTTGATAAACAAAAGGTTTATTCTAACCTTATGTTAAATCAAAGGTTGGGCCTTCATCCGTTAAATCGGACAAGGTATCTAAGAATGTTCCACCTAAGATTGTTTCTAAGAATTCTGTCAATGTTCAACCACAAAATTCAAACTCAAGTCAGAATCTTAAAATGATCAGAACACTCTTGGACACCAAAAGGATCTTCAGGAGCCTCATGTTCAACTTCAAAACCGGTAAAAGAAGTTCATAAAATGAAAGTTTTAGAGAAACTGGATGTTGAAAAGAAAAGTGTTGTTGAAAAAAGTGAATCTTTGAATGTCTCTACTACTGATACTCAACGACCCAAGACCAACAAGGCTTGGGTCCCTCGTAAAAACTAACCATTTTTGTGAATGATGCAGGGAGTTCCAACTAGCCCTGTTAGCAGTCTCTGGATTGTTGATAGTGGAGCTTTCGGGCACATGACGGGAGATATGTCTCTACTTTTTATATCAAGAATATAAATGGAGGGTATGTCGCGTTTGCAAGGAATAAAGGTGGTTACATTACTATGGAGGGAAGTGTTAGTAATGGAGTTGTGAGTTTCAAGAAACTTTTTTACGTGAAGCAGATTGATTATAATTTGTTGAGTGTATCTCAGATTTGTGACAAAAATTTTTCTGTGCATTTTAATGATATGTCTTGCTACATCTTGAAGCCCGGATTTGTAATACCTAAGGAGTGGTTCATGCTTAAAGCTCCAAGAGTGAACAATTTGTACATTCTTGACATGAGCAAAGCAACCACGGCTCAAGGTCAAGTGACGTGTTTTCTGTCTAAGGCTACTAGGAAAGAATCTATTATGTGGCATAGATGGATGGGGCATATTCACCAAAGGAAAATGAATAACTTAGTGAAAAATAGGCTAGTTTAAGGAGTGAATGTTAAACAATTTCATTTGAATGATAAGTGTGTGAGTTGCAAAAAGGGAAAACAGCACAAACATTCCCACAAACCTAAGAAAGTGAACTCTATTAACATTCCACTTGAACGTCTTCAGATGAACCTATTTGGACCTGTGAAACATAAGAGTATTAATGGAGATCTTTACTGTCTTGTGGTTACTGATGACTATTCAAGATTCTCGTGGGTGAAGTGCATGCAACACAAAAGCAACACGTTCAGTAATGTGAAAGTTCTGTTTGTCAGGTTGGAAAACATTTATGGTTTGAAGATAAAACGAATCAGAAGTGACAACGGGACGGAGTTCAAGAATTCTTTGATGGATGCATTATGTGAAGAAAAAGGAATTCATCACGAATACAGTGCACCATATACTCCTCAACAGAACGGTGGTATAGAACGCAAGAACATGACTCTAATTGAAGCGACAACGACAATGCTTGCAGATTCTAATCTTCCAGTTATCTTCTGGAACGAGGCTATTCATGTAGCTTGTTATACTCTAAATAGTGTGTTGACAGTGAAGAAGTTTGGAAAGACTTCTTATGAGCTGCTTAATAGACGTAAGCCGAATTTGGAGTTTCTAGAGCCATTCGGGGCACCATGCACGATGCTGAATCCTACAGAAAAGTTTGGAGCCAAGGTAGAATAGGGTTATTTTGTTGGATACGTGACACCACTAAAACGCGCGTTTAACAAAAGAACTCGTCAAGTTGAAGAGTAGGCAAATGTAGATGTTCAACGCTACACTCATAATGCTCCAGGAAATGGGCCGGATTGGATGTTTGACTACAAAGAACTCTTTGAGTCATTCAATCTAGAAAGCTTGGTTGAAGAGGCTGTAGTACGGGTGTATTATGAGTGTGAGAACGCAGTGACTTTACCGTTAGTGCGTCCGATCACCGTAATTCCTCCTACAGCTTCTAATTATGTCGATGCTCCTGTGATAGAAGAAGAGATTTATCAAGAAGCTTCTACAACGTTTGATTCGTCTGAGCCAGAAGATGAGGATGAAGTTATCAGTGAAGCTATCTTAGATCATGCTACATTATCACCTCCAGTGAACCCAAATCCAGATATTCCATCTTCATCGAATACGGGTAATGATCTGGACACAGCAGATAATGTGAATGTTCCAATGGTGATTCCAATACCTGGACATCCGAAATTTCGGATTCATCCGTTAGGAAAAGTCATTGGAGATCCTGGTAGCAGTGTGATGACGCGAGGACAATTAAGGCATGCATCATCAATAGAGAACATTGGACCCCTTGCCCTATATACTCAAATTCAGATTTCCGGTGATCAAAATGATTGGTCTTTTGCATGTTATGTTTCACAGGTTGAGCCGCGGACTTACAAGGATGCTTTACAAGGCGAATATTGGGTGGAAGCGATGCAGCAAGAACTTCAACAATTTCAGAAACTCGGAGTCTGGACGTTGACTGACTTACCACCAGACCGGAAGAAGATTAGTACCAGATGGGTATTTAAGTGTAAGAAAGACGATTGAGGGGTTATCGTAAGGAACAAAGCTCGATTGGTTGTTCAAGGTTTTAGTCAACAAGAGGGAATTGACTATAACGAAGTTTATACACCGGTTGCACGCATTGAAGCAATTCGAATGTTTCTTGCGTATGCATCATACATGAAATTCAAGGAGTATCAGATGGACGTTAAAAGTGCATTTCTTTACAGTGTGGTAAAGGAAGAAGTGTATGTCGGCCAACCACCGGGTTTTGAGGATCCTATCCACCGGGATAAGGTCTACAAGCTAAACAAAGCGTTGTATGGCTTGCACCAAGCTCCGAAGCAGTGGTACGAGGAGCTGAGTACATATCTTCTTTCCAAAGGATTCAAGCGAGGTTTAGTTGACTATACCCTGTTCACGAAACAAACAGAGGGTGACTTGCTTCTAGTGCAAATTTATGTTGATGACATTATATTTGGTTCTACTAATGAACTTTTATGCAGGGAATTTGAGAAAGTTATGCAGGAGAAATTCGAGATGAGCTCTATGGGAGAGATGCCATTCTTTCTTGGATTGCAGGTTGATCAATTGCCAATGGGGATCTTTATCCACCAGACAAAATATGTTTCTTAAGTCTTGAGCCGATTTCCAGATAGATGATTCAAAGCCAATTGATACTCCCATACAACCCAATCATGAGATTAGATTTGATGCTAAGGGGGTGCTTACTGATCCCTTTACATATCGTGCCATTGTCGGATCTCTTATGTACTTAACAGCTTCCCGGCCAGATATAATGTTCGCAACATGTCTTTGTGCAAGATTTTAGTCAAATCGGAAACAGAGTCACCTAGTTGCAGTTAAACGAATCCTTCGTTATCTGAAGGGTACTCCATCACGCGGGTTATGGTATCCTAATGATGATAACTTTGACTTTATTGCCTTTAGTGAAGCAGATTACGCAGGTTGTGATATTTACGCTAAATCCACAACAGCTGGATGTCAATTTCTGGGGAGCAGGCTCGTGACCTGGCAATGCAAGAAGCAGACGTCAGTTGCTCTTTCTACATGTGAAGCGGAATACGTGGCAGCCTCGAGTTGTTGTTCACATGTGCTTTGGATTCAACAGCAGATGCGTGACTACGATTTTCTATTTTTTAGAACCCCTATTCATTGCGATAATGAAGCAGCCATCGCACTCACTATAGACACTATCAATTATTCCAAAGCTAAGCATATCCGAGTTCGGTATTACTTTATTCGGGATTGCTATGCTAAAGGATTGATTGGCATGGTCAAAATCCACACTGATTATCAAAGAGCTGATTTGTTTACCAAAGCTTTTGAAAAATCACGATTTGAATTTCTATTAAGAGCTAATGGTGTAACAGAAAAGCAAGATTAGACTCCTCATCAGGTTATCTGTCACACCCCAACCGATGGCGGAATCATCGAGGTGAGACTTAGTGGTAGATTGTTCAAAGACTTCATAACACTAAATTGTGACAATAGATTAAAATAGATTTCGTTCGTATCTAAGATTCAACAAGTATACAATTTGTTCATGAGAAAAATACATTAACTTGAACATGAAGTAAAATAAAGATTGTTTTGTTTGTTTCTAAGGCCGAAATCCTAAGTGATGTTTCTTGTATCGTCTCATCAAGCTTTTCCTGCAACATGTATAAAATATCCATCAACACATAAAGCATTGGTGAGCATACTAGTTTGTAGTCTAAGCATATAGTATAAGTATAGTCTTACTCGAATCATCATGTTATAAGCATATGCATGTAGAACCATACAAAAGGCAACAACACTCGAATACACAATAGAATAATACTTACATGACCCATAAAGGGGGCGGTGTGTCAATCCCATAGCGCTATGCATGTAAGGTGGGTTGTTTGCTAATAGAACAATTGTATGTTAGAATTTAGAATTCTAGCATGGCATAGCATACAAGCATTTAGATTGAGCGTAGTAGTTTTTAGAGTATGAAATCATTTGAGTTTTGATAGTGATACATGTTGAGCCCCAAAGAATAAAGAATAAAAAGGGGACAAGTATGAACTCACCTGAAATTCACTTTGTAAGTATTAGCAAGTAGCAACAAGTCTGAACTTGGATTAATTGAACTCTTGTATCCTAATACAAATAAATGATGCCTTAAATTCTAATGCAAATAAGCTTATTTCGTTTCTTGGTTGTAGAGATAGTTTATTCGACTACCTAGACTCGTATTGTAAAAAAAATACGTGTCTTAATGAGTGTATGACTTTACGAACAAACAGTACTTGGTTTAGTTTCTCGAAAGTATGTGTGTACGTATAGTTATATAAAATATATACTTTAATATGATATATTGAGAATCGCAATTTGTATTTTAAGTAAAATCTTCGTAACCCCTTTCGTTTAAAATATCCACTTAACAACAATCGTTTATCGACATGTAAAACAAGACCATGTATCTTTAAAGAAATAAGTACGATCTGTTATTCTTTTTTTTTAAACAACAATAATTTATTTAGTTTAAGTTAGTGGTTCATAGCAAGGATTTATATTTCATAAACTACAATTTCTAGTACCCATTCTAAAACCATATATAATATTTATTATAGAACTTATGACAGGGAATGGATATAAAGAAAACCCTTCTTATTTGGTAAACTCTGGAAACTCTGACTTCCCAATATTTTTTTTTTTTTTTAAAAAAATAGGGCAAGTAATATACATGATTTTAAGCTTTTTGGGCACCAAAAAAATTAAAAAAGCGCCGAGTATTTTTTTTTAAAAAAAATAAAATAAAATTTTGACTAACACATGTTAAGCGCTAATAACAGGTGTTAACAATGTGTTAACTATATGTAAACAGTAGACGTTTTTTATTTTTTTAAAAAAAAACCGTTCGGCGCTTTTTCGATTTTTTTGGCTCAAAATGCTTAAAAAATGTATATTACATACCCTATTTTTTTCAAAAAAAAAATGTTGGGAAGTCAGAGTTTCCAGAGTTTACCAAATAAGGAGGGTTTCCTCCATATACTTTACCACTTATGACATGTGTATATATAATATAAAGAATGTAAACGACATTTGAAAGAAAATAATAATATATCATTATTCATTTGGCATGTTCTGTCCATTTTCTTTTAGTATTAACAAAACCCAACACTTGATTTATATTTCATAAACTACAATTTCTAGTACCCATTCAAAAACCATATATAATATTTATTATAGAACTTATGACATGTGTATATATAATATAAAGAATGTAAACGACATTTGAAAGAAAATAATAATATACACTACTAGAGAATAGGGCTTTTGCTACCGTATTTTCGGTCGCAAAACGGTCGCAATTGCTCTTTTGTCACCATTTTGCTACCAAAAAACTCGGTAGCAAAATCACACATGGCAATTGCCCTATTACAACCGTTTTGCTACCGTATTATTTTTTGCTACTGTTTTGCTACCGTTTATTTGCTACCATTTTGCCACCGCTTTTTGTCACCACCTTGCTACCGCTTTTTGTCACCACTTTGCTACCGCTTTTTGTCACCACTTTGCTACCGTTTTTACCCTTTTTGTCACCGTATTGCTACCGTTTTTTGTCACCACTTCGCTACCGGTTTTACCCTCTTTTGTCACCGTTTTGCTACCGCTTTTTGTCACCACTTTGCCACCGTTTTTTGTCACCACTTTGCTATCATTTATGAAATTTCAAAATCAAAATTATAACCCAAATCCAAATAATTCAAATAAACCAAATCCAAATCTTTCAAATAACCCAAATCGAAATCATTCAAATAACCCAAATCCAAATCATTCAAATAACGAAAATCCAAACATTCAATTAACCTAAGTTGTAAACCTAGCCTCGATGTTCATCATTTGAGCCCTCATCTCCACTTTATCTTTTTCCATTTGAGCCCTCATCTCTCCTATGATTCCAATGAACCTTTCTTTAGCTTCTTCTTTTTCCTTAACGAGGTTCTTGATAACCTCATGTAGCTTCTCAATCTACAAAACAACCAATGATATTAGCAGGATCATCGAGTTCAGAACACTTAGTCTAAATTACATGTAATTTGTGAAATATTCTACAAAAGAACACTTAGTCTAAATTCATAAACTTCACAGTTCAGGATAATGAGTAACCTGATCAGGCTACAATATCGTTTGCTTTAAACGCGTGTTCAGGCTTATTAAACCTTAGTTATGGAAGAATGATTCATGGGGCTGTCAAGAATGATTCATGTGAAGGAATCTGATCTTCCCACTTAATTAAAAAAAAGGCTTAAATGGACAAAACAGTGTCATGCTGGCCCAACCCAAATTAAAAGATTTTCTTTAGAAGTGGGCTTTTCTTGAAAATGCATGACAACAAATAGGTGTTTATTCAGGCTTTGAAACCAGGTTAGTCACGATCTAAGATAGTGACTTTAGGCTCTCCGAGTAGAGGAGCACAAATCAGTTTTCAGGCCCAAACCAGTTCAGTTTCGGTCAAAGAAAATCAAAATCAGTATTTGCCTAAACGGTTGGAATCCGGGTTAAAAGAGGAAAAGGATTGGTTCAGTTTGAAACCAGATTTTATCCGGTTCAGTTTGATTTTAAACAAATTTGACGGATCTACATACATCCCAAGGATCTAAACCATATACTTATTTGACTAATGATGCAGCTACAGGTATCTAAACTACGTGTTTATCTAAACTAGCCATAAACAAGGCTAAAACTAGCTCTACACAAGCCTAAAATTCAGCAACCAAACCATTAAATTCAAACCCCATGCATACTATCATATAAATTCGTTTAACAAACATACCTCGGGGTCTTGTCTGCCATGTATGTACAGATCACCAACAATGCCTAACCCGTACACTTTTCCTCTTTTCACACCCCCGGCAGCTCGTGACCACAACTCTTGGTCAAATTTGGGAGCTTCATCCCCGTACTTCTCCGCAAGATATCCATCGTACTTAACCTATTGAGATAAACACGTAATTCAAATTTAATTTTCTGTTTTTTTTTCTTTTAAGATGCCTTGTTTAGATTCACTTCAACTTACCCAAGTCTCCTCAGCCCTTTCATCAACCCATACAAGATTTTCTTCTTGATTGTTCCCTTCTGAATCAATGTCCGAAACTAGAGAGCTACTACCACTTAGATATTTATCCAAAGGCCTGCTTCCTTTCCTACAATGGGATTGTTTCCACATCTCATGAGTTGAAAGTTCACGTCCCATTATTTTAGCCTATAAAGGTAGAATTATGAAGTAAATAAACTTTTTTTAATATTGACATAGTGTATGTATGAAAGCAAAGAAACGTCTTTTACCGCCTTTCTTGCTGCAGTCACATAGGATTGAGATCCTAGTGTATGTTTGCCCCCGGTTGACCTGCTTCTAATTCTTTTATTCCTTTTAGACTTTGCTTTCCATGTCGATGTGTTCCATTTGTCAACCATTTGTTTCCATATCTCGGTTCTTATCCATGCTGGTTTAAATTTAAGAAGAACGGACATATCATTTCCAACATGTACACGTGCATCTAACGCCTCCTGTTTTGCCTTATTGCGTACCGTCTTTAAGAAATTGGGGAATTTACCGGCAATGCACTTTTCCCAACAACTATAAATTTCCGCATGGTATTTCTTCTCCCACTGAAAATAAGTCTGTAAAAAAATAATCAAGAAATTAGAAGTCAAATGAAAAGTCAAACTGTGACTTTCAGAAAGTCAAATGAAAAGTCAAACTGTGACTTTCAGAAAGTCAAATGAAAAGTCAAACTATGACTTTCAGAAAGTCAAATGAAAAGTCAAACTGTGACTTTCAGAAAGTCAAATAGACATTTATCAAAAAGCACACATTAACCAACATAACTAAAACAGAAAAAAATTATTCGAAAAGCAATCTTGACACAGCAGAAATGAAGTTTTAATATCCAAGTCAAGTAGTCCACCATAGAACTGTTAGTTTATTTATAATATGATTAAATAATCTCCTGCATTTCATCTCTATTTTAATACCCCCAGCTTACTTTCTTTTTGGGTAGATTAGATTGACCCTTAATTATCATATCATTTTCATTTGTCATAAGCAATCTTGACACAGCAGACAATTTTTTGTAGCCTTTTTATCCTTTTTTTAATTAACATTTTGTTTTTCATTGGAAATATTCTTTATCCATTTATACATCTTTTCTGTGGTTATTATATCAAGCTTTAATTTAGAAGTTTGTGGTTTCAAGCCATGGACGCCCTTCATTGTGCAGGTCTGTCCGTGGCTGTTTGTGTGTTTGTGTGCTTTAATTTCCGAATAGCACATAAGTCATAACAACATGTTCATGCCCTCCAAGTTTTATAAAATATGTTGTAGAAATTTATACCTGGAATCGCTCAAACAGTCGCGTCCTGTAATCATCAGGAACATCTTTCCAACTGCCCCATGGACCAGACCACAAAGCCCTTAAGCTACTTCCAATATTTAGGGTAGTTTTCCCTTGATTACTAAATCTACAAAATTAAAGCAATGAATCAAAATCACATTAGTAGCATTTTAAATGAAAATAAACAAACAATATTGACATATGTGTGTGTATGTATGTATGTATGTATATGTACTTACTCCCCATTTATAACACGAATCCACTGGCGGTTGACTGGTTCAGGTACTTCGGCTTGGGAAGCGCATCCCCGCCTTGTAGGAGCAACATGAAACGTAGACTCATCATCATCACTACCCTCAATACGAGACTGCATCACATGAACAGCAGACTCAACATCATCACCCACTTGACTACCATCTCGCCCAACAACTCGATCACCCGCTTGACTATCAACTCGCCCAACAACTCGATCACCGGTTTGACTACCACCTCGCCTAACAACTCGATCACCCGCTTGACTACCACCTCGATAGCCGGCTAGACCACTTCCTTGACTACTAACTAGACTATTACCTCTCCCAACACCTAGTTCACTGCGTGGACGCCTAGATTGACTACTAACTCCCCCGACACCTCGCCCAACACCTCGACCACCAACTTGAGCACTACCTCTACCACTAGCTTCAGAACAACCCCGACCCATAGTACGTGCCATGATATCTACAACAATAACAGTAATAAGGATTTAGAAAGTTATTAATTAGATAAATAGAAACTAGTTAATAATACTTTGAATTTTACCACACCAACTAATTAGGATGAGCAAATAAATTAAACATTATTCTAAAAAGCAAAGAAACCATTATATAAATTAAACAAACCTATCACTCTAATTCTTGTTCTTCAAAATCATCATCCTCAAAATCAAGTTCTTCATCATTGTGGTCAGCTATATGTGTGCCTTCGAAATCAACTTCTTCATCAATATCATTGTCCATATCTTCCACTTCTTCTAACCTTCCATTCTTATGTACATAAGAAACGGGTAGAAAATCCTCTGTAATCGTGCATTCTATCCTTTCATTCTCTTGAAAGAAATGATCCATGTTCGCATTATCTTCATCCTCCACTTCATTAACATCTTGGGCGAGTTCGTAAACTCCCCTTGGGGTTGTCTTTACAACAGCTAACCAGCCATTTAGTTCCTTTGCTTTTGAAGGATATGATGTATAATACATTTGTTGCGCTTGTGATGCTAAAATAAAAGGGTCGTCAACGCATCCTATTGCCGCGGGATTAACATCAACCATAAGAGTTTTGGGGTCTACCCTTACCCCCCTCACAGGATCAAACCAAGTACACCTGAACTAAACAACCACACAACGTCCAATGGTGCTATGATATTCCAACTCTAAAATCTCATCTAATATCCCATAGTAGTCACTTTCGTTTTCGTTGTATGTAGCCCCTTTGACACACACACCACTATTTTGTGTGACTCGACCATCATACGCCATTTGTGTGTGAAACTTGTAACCATTGACAAAATAACCCTTGTGTGACTTTACATAAGTAAGAGGCCCTTGGGCTAGGCCTCTCAGATGTTCCTTATTTGGAACATTCATAACCTACATTCATAAAAGTGTGTTATTATGTTTGTAATTGTATAATATCAAGATGATAAAACGTGTGTTAGCATGCTTACATGATTTTGCAACCACTTAGCAAATTTTGTCTCTTTCATCTTATCAAGAGTTGCTTCATCATAGTTTGGGAATGAATCTCTCAATTCTTTGTCAAATAACGAGACTGAATCGAGAAGCTCCTCACAATTAAGTAAAATATAAGTATGAGCTTTGTCTCTGTCTTTTTCTGTAAGAACTTTGTCACGTCCACCCTTTTCAAATAATCTTCGAGATGGATGTTTAAATATACTTAACCGAAGATCGGTACTCGAAGAAAAGTGAATGCTAGGGGCAAAATTGCGTGGTTCACGAAATGTCGGCTCAAGATACAAAGAGCAATAGTTAGAAAGTTCATCCATAAGATTAGACTGAACGATTGAACCTTCAATCCTCCCTTTGTTTCCGATCATTTTTGTTAACTGACCCAACTTCCTAGAATAAATAGCTAGAAAGTGTTAGTAGTTATCTAACATTTGATATGTGAAAATGAGTTTTTGTAAAGTTAATAAAATTACCTCTCATATGGATACATCCACCTAAACTGCACTGGACCACCGATAATAGCTTCATTGGTCAAATGTATGACAAGGTGTTCCATTGAATCAAAGAACCCGGGTGGAAAGATTTTTTCTAACTTGCAAATAGTTACAATGATACTACTCTTCAATTTTCGTAAGTCTTCAATGTGTAGAACCCTAGAGCATATTACACGAAAAAATGTGCAAAGCTCAACTATGGATTCCCATATTTGCTTTGGTAGCATCCCTCGTAAGACGATAGGCAGCAACCGTTGCATGAAGACATGACAATCATGGCTTTTAAAGATGTAGAAGGTGCTATTCGTAATATTCACGCATCCCCCTATATTTGAAGCATAGCCATCAGGAAACTTTACTTGTTTCAACCATTTACACACATCATTTACCTCTTGTTTGGTTAAAGTGTACGATGCTTTTGGTTTAAAAAGTTTATTATTGTTTCCCCTCAAAAGATGTAACGATTGCCGATTGCAATACTTTTCCACATCCTTCCTGGCGTTGATATTATCTTTTGTTTTACCCGTGTCCATGACCGTCTGGAACAGATTCTCAAAAACATTTTTCTCAATATGCATTACATCAAGGTTGTGTCGAATTAACAACATGGGCCAATATTCAAGTTCCCAAAAAATGCTTTTCTTTACCCAATTATGGGTTTTGCCAAATTCAGGATCTTTACGTTTTGGGTCATATTTTACACCTTCATAAACAACGGGGATGTTAGAGACTTGTTCATATATCTCCCAACCAGTTAACTCAGGTGGAGGTCCTAATAACGACCTCGTTGATCTTCGAAATCCATTTCTATCATTACGAAAAGGATGTGAACTTGGCAAAAATCTTCGATGACAGTCGAACCAACATGCTTTGCCTCCATCATGTAATCGAAAAGCTTCAGTGTCTCCCATACAATATGGGCAAGCTAAACGACCATGCGTGCTCCAGCCTGACAACATTCCATAGGCAGGAAAATCACTAACTGTCCACAATAGAATAGCTCGCATAACAAAATTTTCTTTACGATAAGCATCATAAACTTCAATGCCTTCCTTATACAACTCTTTCAACTCATCAATTAACGGTCTTAGAAACACATCGATGTTTTGACCTGGACTCTTTCCTCCGGGAATAATCAAACATACTTCAACAAATGAGTCTTTCATACACATCCAAGGAGGTAAGTTGTAGATGGTAAGAAAGACAGGCCATAATGAGTATGGAGTTAAATTTGAGTTATTTGGATTAAAACCATCCGTGCATAACCCAAGACGAACATTTCGAATCTCTTTTGCAAAGTCGGGATTAACGGAGTCAAAATTCTTCCACGCCATGCCATCACTCGGATGTGCCATGCTACCCTCTGCTGTTTTGTGGTCATGGTGCCAAGTCATATCTTTGGCTGTTTTTATGGACATATACAACCGCTTAAGTCTAGGACCAATTGGCATGTACCACATCACCAATTTAGATACCTTATTCCTATCACTTTTATAACGAGATTCCTTACAATATTTACATTGTATTAATGCTTTGTCTTCCTTATAGAATAGCATGCAATGGTTTTTGCAAACATCAATTCTTTCATAAGGAAGACTCAACTTTTCTAAACACTTCTTTGTCTCATAAAACCTTTTCGGGAGCTTATTCTCTTCTGGCAGTAATGCATTAACCAGGGACATGTTATAGTTGTAAGCCGAAGTGGACACATTGAAAAGTGATTTCCATGTCAAGAAACTCGTGGCAGCTTGTAACTTTGAACAATTTGTAGACTTCTCTCCCTCCCACAAAGGTTCATCAGCAGCTTGTAGCATGTCATAGAATCTTTTTGCTTCTGCATTCGGTTCCTGTCCTTCCAAAGTACTTGAAGTATAACCGCATGCATACATATTATCTAACACCATACGTGTGCAACCATCATCACTATCATCAACTTCCATTGGAGATGAAGATTCTCCAACCTCGCGAATGAAATTTTCACCATGTTCACTCCATGTTTCATAACGAAGCATGAAACCATCCTTATACAAGTGATTTTGAACAGTAGCCCTATCTCTATAACTTATATTTTTGCATTTATAGCATGGACATTTTATCTCACGTATTGTCTCACCATGCATATTCACGCTAGCATCAACAACTGCTTCTTTAGAAAATGCAAAATCCAAAAACAAATCCACATTGTCACAATATTTAGAATTAAGAAAGCCATCACTATCAGTCTTCTTATACATCCAATGTCGATCGGTGTACCATGCCATTACTATTCAATTAGTGGTCCTAAAATTCATAGTCATTATAAACACGTATATACATAATAGAAACGCACAACAATTATCCAAAATATGGCTAATTAGTATTCATAATAGTTAAAACTGATAATCTAATTCTAATGATAATAACTGTCACTTACATTTCACGGAAATCGTTTTTTTTTTCATAAAATGTCCCTGTGATCAGTTTTAACTATTAACCTAACTGAAATATCAGGATTTACAAATACTAGTTCCTCCAAAAGATAGTGTAAAACAATAAACATTAACCTTTAGCTAACTAATGAAACCCTGGGTGTTGTAGCATGATTTCCATTATCTTTTGTTTGCTTTGTTGGTTTATTTTTTTCAATTCAGGTGGTTATAGTTTAAGTTCAATAATCTTTGTGCCAATTAAAGCTGTTATAGCTTCAAACAAGTTGTGACTGAGTTATGAATGCAGAATCATGCTCGACTCTTTAAAAAAACTGGACTCAGCAGTTACACACGGATACTTTTAGTTGTCGTTGGGGACCAACAATTAGCCTTTCTAGTTGGCAGCAGCACATGTAATTGTTAAAACTATTATAACAATACAACCAATATAATTTCTTATTCTAGTCAATAACTAATACCTAACAGTGATACGAAACAAAAACAAGAAGACAAACGAGTCATACACTCATGCTATAGGTTATGGAACAAACACATACAACAAGCACACCTAAAAATGTCCCTTTCTGTCACCAAAGACATGCTATAGGTTATGGAACAAACACATACAACAAGCACACCTAAAAATGTCACTTTTTGTCACCAAAGACACAAGTCCCTTAGCTTTCTGTCTTCCATGACCTTTATTTTCAAAGAATTCTTTGAAGTATTTTTCCGATTCAACGGAAATATTGTAGTCCACACCAACCTGCCTAACCCCCCATTTTCCCAGCTCTACGAATCATCTAAAAGCATTGTTGGACCCATAAAGATAAGCTAACATGGATCACAAATCGAGATCAATTCTATCTCGTCCCCAGCCATGAGGTTCCAACATTAATTCAAATATAACATATATAGCAGTAAATGACGTACAAGCCAAAAGCTATATTCTTTCAAAAACACATTACATTCATTATGTTTCGTAAATCATATTAAATCAAAACGCTATAAACTCCTTTTAATCCTTTTCTAAGTATTTTTAATAACTTGACCATATTAACACTTTTTATTAGCCTATTATGTCAATATGGTCATTCTATTATATACTCCTATTTTAAATTTTAAGACAGCTCGATGTTAAACTTTTGTTGATAATTTTCGAAAAACAAATTAATACCGTTTTAACCTTTTTTCAACCTTGTACTCCTCTTTCAAATTTTCAATCTAGATCAGACATTGTTAAAAAAGATGTATAGTTTTGTATCTTGAATTGAGATTTTATGCATATATAAAAATACACTGAACTGTTTACTTGGTTAAAAATACATAGGATAGTTGTAACCGTAGTTACCATTATTATTAACTTTGTGAATCATTCAAGGTAAAATTAGATCGAGACTCGGATAAGCGCAAACTATTTATCACAACCCAAGAACCCAAACTGTTATGTTTCAACCAAACTACGACTGCCTCAACCACCTTTTTGTTGAACCACTCAACTACATCCAACCTAACATCAAATAAAGAAGCACAATAGAAAAGTAAGAGGCATACCTTTGAAGAAATACTCTAAAAGTCCAAAATTTCATGCTACTCCGTAACATCGACTATAGACAACATGCCCTGTAGAGAATAAAGTCTGTTTAGTATTTAAAACTTATCACATACAATAGTGAATAACAAATGAGCCATTGAAATGAAAGCCGATACTTAACTGATATTATATAAAGTTTATATTAGACCTCTACTACACATGAATAGATATAAGGCATACAACAAAGCTAGTCTAACTAAAATCCAAATTAGGATTAAAAACTATGCCCTATTTTACCTCATCAACGCTAAGAGCCGTAGTGCACTGTCTCCCAAACCTTTCATTCCAGTTTGCATGAATTAGGAGTATTACGAACTAAAAGATGTGTGTTGTTGAGAATCCGGTTAAGGACCGAACTCGCGGATCGAATAAGCGTAAACAACTCGGTTTCAGACGGGGAATTCGAGACGAGACAGAAATATACGATAACAACGTCATCACAGATTCGTATTAATACATAAACGGTTACAGACACTGTCATCAGTAGGATAAACGTCAATCTCGTGGCCGGGGGAGGTCGGGCATGACCTCCCCCTTCAGAGCATTCAAAGCATAAACTCAAATCACCAAATGAACAACAACACATGAGATTGCTATTTATAGTCCAAAACCCAAGTTCCACGTTCGCCCCTTTTGAATGGTCGAATGTGGAGCATTTCCACATTCGCCCATTTGTAGTGGTCGAATGTGGAAAGCTTCCACATTCGCCCCTTTTGCTATGGTCGAATCTGGCACAATGTTTTGTCCTATATTTTACAAATGCGTCAGATCCATAAAATGCCCTTATGGATCACCACAATCTCATGTAACACACTACTAAGACTCAACCCTAGTCTATTCGACAGTGACGTCCACAGAAAGTGCATCAACAGTTGTAACGTGACAGTCGAAGTATGATGCTCAATATCAAGCCCCATAAATAGGCTCGATCATATTTCGTCACAGAAAAAACCCGCACTGAAACGTACTTCGTTGGTTAAAAAGTACATGGAGTTGATGGTTTAAGGCTAATGTATCCAACGCGTTGGGCTCAGATATTCAAAGTCAATGTGTGTAACCATGGCTGCAAGGTGGGTTGCAGGTGAACACCAACCATGCCACGCCAAGGTAACATCATTATTCAGCTTATGTAAGCCATCACAGCCCGAGAACCTAAACCGTTATGTTATAATCATTCAACCTAAAATTAGATCACTGCCTTAAATCCCAAATAAGTTACGATTTGTCATGCATATGGAACAACAAAATCCAGATAAAAGAAGTTAGGGTTTACAACAATCAAAATCAGAGAAACTGATCAACACAACAACGCCGACGCGAAAAAAGGCGAAAGAAAAACATCGATGACATTACACAGGGTCGCCACCGCCATGTACGGCCAGAAAGTAACTGGAAACAATAGGGCCACACCTACCCTGTTTCTCTTAATCACACCACCAAAAGTGCTCAAACACATGCCACAAGCATCACAAACATTGAAAATAAAGATACCGAACTTATAAATAGGAGATGTCGAATGCCCTGAAATACATTGATCAATCGAGGCTCATCACAGCCCATGGGTTCTAGGGCTAAAAAACATGGATACAAAGGTTGTACAGATCGACAAAAGAAGAGGACAACCTCCATATGAATCCAACTACATGGAAGGCAGCACAGATCTAATAATTAACATACAAAACAACATCTAAATCCAACTCACAGATCTGTTAACGATCAATTAACATACAAAACAATAGATCAATTAACGATGCATACCTGATGATGGAGCAACAGATCTAAAAAAAACGGCAGCACAGATCTGTGTAACATACAAAACAACAGATCAGTTAACGATCAATTAACATACAAAACAACAGATCAATTAACGATGCATACCTGATGATGGAGCAACAGATCTAAAAAAAACGTGGATGAAGCTGACAGCAACACAGATCCGTGTAACGGCACGGTAACGGCAGCACAGATGATGAAGCTGGAGATGAAGCTGACGGTGTTTTGTGGTGGTCTCGTGGAGATGAAGCTGACGGTGTTCGGTGGAGATGACGGTTTTAATATCGTGGTGAAGGTGACAGTGTCTGTGAATCGGGTTGGAGATGAATGTGTTTTAATATTGTGAAGATGAATAGACGGTTTTAATATTGTGGAGATGAATGTGTTTTGTGGGAAAGGTTTAATTAGGTCATTTTTTTGGGGGAAAATTTTATAGCATATTATTTTTAAGTGTTTTTTTTTTACCGATTTGCTACCACAATGGACGGTGGCAACTTTTTAAACCCTTGCTACCGCTTTGCTACCTTAAGTCATAAAATTTGCTACCGTGTTTTTCGGTAGCAAATTTTGGTGGCAATTGCTAAATTTTGTAGTAGTGTATATCATTATTCATTTGGCATGTTCTGTCCATTTTCTTTTAGTATTAACAAAACCCAACACTTGATTTTTAACAAGTGGATAGTTCCTTTTTCCTTGTGTTTAATTTGCTTGAGTCATGATACTGTTAGCTTCGTCTCTTTCTTTCTTTGTACAGAACAAACAAACTTAACTCACTAGAATTTAACCCACCCCAAAACTACTTTTTAGTTTAGTTAAACTAAACTAATCGATATGGGAGCAAGGGAACTGTTACCTTAACACACGGTGATGGAACAAATCGAGAGGAAAGAGAAGCTCGGTTGACACAAGATGCGACTGGTGGTCATTGCTGCTCACCACCAACGTTGCACCTTAATTAAATCGACCATCCCCACTGGTCGTCGTCACCCTAGCCGACCCGGTAGCATTAATCTCGAGTCATAACATCATGGAGGTGTCATGGTGGTGTGAAGTAAATGAAAAGGAGGTTTGGGTTTAAATGTGTGGGTTTAGTGGTGATGTCGCTGCTGTTATCTAGAGAGGGAAGAACGAGTGTGTAGGCGAGGAGAGGGAGTAGATAAAGGTGGTGGTTCGGGTGGTGGTTGGCGGCGGCGCCGCTGTGTCTTCTGTGAGAGAGAGTATGGAGAAATGTGAAAGCAGGGAGATGAGATGTTTGTTTATATAGATAGGGTTTTGTTGTGAACTAGGTTAAGTTAGGTGGATGTCAACCACGTATACGAGCCAGTTACTGACTCGGTCTCGTTTATTATTTATATTCGTTTAGTCATCTAAACATTTGTATCCCGTATTTTATTTATATAAACCGACTTCAAATGAGTGGTTGGACTATATATTTTTAGTCGCGGTTAGAAATTTACAAGGATAAGTGTCGGTTACTAGCGTGTTATTACTTGCAACTCGTTATTTGGCGAATTTAGATAATTAAATTTATAAATGAAATAAGAATGTATTTCTTATTAATCAGATAATATTGTTAACGAATTAACGAATCGTTTTATAAATATAATATTATTATTATGTTATTCGAGAAACACTGGGCGTTACATTATCAATTTTTATTTTGTTTTTGTTTTTCAAAAATCCAAAATTATGTTTTCAATTTTAGGGGGAGCTTTTATTTTTCTAGAAAAACCAAAAACATTTAAAAATTGAAAATCCATAAAAATAAGAAAAATCCAAAATTATTTTCTTGGACAAAAAGAAGAGATGATAGTACATCAGTGAGGATTTGTCACATGCTAAATATTTGTAATGTTTAATATGGCGTGTGATGATTTTATGTGATGTGCTGGTAGGCTTCATAGACTTATTACTGCATGCCTTAGTCATACAAACATAACGAACTACTCGCTAGTGGCTGAACACCTCATGGGCATATGGTCTTAGTACCATAATTTCGTTTGATAGGATTGCCAAAATTTGAGGTTTCGGGTCATTATGTTAATTGTTATCCGGGGTATCTTGACTGATATTTTGTCGTATTGATTTACGGACCTAGATTCAGTCAAGATATTTGCTAAAAGAACTTATATGCCAAAACCTAAAAGTTACCGAATTGAGGAATTTCATGTATCATAATGATCAAAGATCATTTAATGCATCGTATCAAATCTATGATGAAAAATCATAATTGATATTAGTCTCAATGTGGTACGTATGCACATGTTACTTTGTAGCATTGATTTGCTGACCTGTACACCTCTGTGCTTCATATCTTGTAAATAACGGATAACAATGTCATAATCACGCATTACAACGAAGCTTTGTGCGAATTCCATGATACGGGAGTATGACGTGTGCGTGGGAATCATAAGCTTGTTAGTTTTTAATACACTTAAGGCATATCGTTTCAAAGAAATTGCATAACGATCTGCATGTGAGCTTATTTGGATCACAATATCAGCAATTGCCGAATCCCACATTGTCTTTAATGATAATATATTAAAGATCAACAATGTGATCAAATTTCTTAGAAACTGATATGATCCTCTTACCTGAAATCACAAATGTTTACTGCTTTAAGTTTTTAATTTTCCTCATATATACAAAAACTCAAAAAGATTTTTGGTGTGTTTTAGCAAAAATTTCAGAAAATCCAAAATTATTACATTTCTGCGTTATTTTTGATAACCGATGTTGGATGATAGTCATTTTCTGAAGTTTGACGAGCCAATTTGAGTTTTGTATCATTTAAATGGGAATTTTGAGAATTTAAATGTTTTAATGGTTAAAAATGACAAAACGGTAATCGATTCAGACAAAATGGTAAAAATCAGTTTTCCAGATTTCCATTCGACCTTTCGCTAGGTCGAATGAACTTCTGAGAGATTCATTTGAACCTATTACAGTGGTCGAATGAGAGTGGTTCTGGGTTATTTTCCATTCGAACCCCTTTCTTTTTCATTCGAACCTTTAGTTAGGTCGAATGAATAACAAAGTTTCTCATTCGAACCCTGTAAGGGTCGAATGAGCCATGCTTATATATATTATTCTATTCATTGGAACCCTCACTTTACTGTTCTCAGATTTTCGATCATAACACCACTGTTTTGCTCTTGCCTTTTAGACCTTTGATTCTAGTTATTCGTTGTTTTCTGATCATTTCTATACCAAAATTACAGGTAATGGATTCATAATCATGACAGAATCATCAATTGAAGCTCTGAAACCCTAGCGTTGATTTTAATGAACTTTAACATGTTGATAATCAGAATTGACCATACACAAACAATAGTCGATGGTTTTATGGGGAGAATATCACAAAATCTAGTGTTTAAAGTGATTAATGAACATATTCGATTGTTTGAAACCCTAGATTTTAGAAAAACCATCTAAAATTGTTTGTTTGATAAAATTGGCAATCGATTAATGTTAGTCGGTAATTTTAGGATAGGTTTGAATCAAAATGTGATGTTGAGAAGGATTAAAACAGATTTTGGTAAACTCAAATTCAAACCACGTTCATTCGACCTATACAAAGGGTCGAACGAAGTTACAAAAAGTCGAATGAAACATTTTAATGTTCATTCGACATAAACTAAGTTCATTCGATCCCATATTTGGTCGAATGAACATGATGATTTGAAAATTTTTCATTTTTAATCCAATTTAACTTATTTTTGTATGCTTTGTTTATGTTTTTGCAGTATTAATGACTGAACAACAACAAGACGTTCTAGAGCAGGCAGCAAAGAAAGAATTAAAGTTTGATCCAAAACACAATTGATGTGCATATATTGATCCGAAGTTGATTACAAGTATGCAAAATTTCAGGGAATTTGTCACACCCCGACTTTTCCCCTCGTCGGTCGTGACGTTTGGTGCCTTTGCCAACGCAGCGGAAAGATGCTTCGAAGACCTTTGGTTTCCTGAACGCCAATTCTAACCCTCTAGGATCCCTGATCCCAAACTGCCACCTACTCCAACCGTGCCGTTACCAAAGTTTAAACCTGAAAGACATACTTAAAAAGTCAACATAAAGTCGGTGAGTTCATAAGTTTTACAAAAGAGTTGTTATAAGTTCCAAAGATCATATCCGTTACTACTAGGTTATAAGAACGTTAGCTAGACGTTGAGAGTTTTTACTACTACGGTTGGGAGCCCATTACTAAACGTGTCCAATAGATAAGTTCAGCCCAGATTGACTGGGTTACCGATGCCTCGATAACCCGATAGGTAGAGACAATATGCACCCGCCCGGCATCCCCGCCGTCGAGTGGGGTTTGTGAGGCCCAATAGATCTATCCACATTTCCCTCGTTGTGCTTCCCGCACATTCATGGTTCCCCTGGGACTTTCCGAAAAAGCCGTATAGTAATTGTAAAGTAACCATAGTATAACATGACCTTTCGCAAGTAAGAATGTAACATGTTTCTTCCCCGAAAGTAAAACCAATAAAAGTAGGGTCGTGACACTCACGCACCCATTTCATTTTTCAAAAACTTGTTCGTTTGGAATTCCTCAGCTTTTCATAAAAGAAGCATGTCTTCCACCCCGAAAACATTTATAAAACAGTAAAAAGTGGGGTCATGAACTCACCTTAATCTCCTTGCTTAGCTAGAAAATAAAGCCCGAAGCATTGACCGACTTCCTCGTGCCCTATAACCAACAAAGGACACCTTAAAGTCTAACACATATAAACCTAGCATATTATCCGGCTATCTAGACTCGTGTGTATCATCTCGAGTCCTAATATGCTTTAACTCGACGAACCGACCGTGACTTAAATATGTTTTATGCGACTTAGTACTCAAGTTAATCACTTGTTACTATTCGTATATAAACCATGTTGGACCAATATTACGAAACGTATAACTTATCATGAGCCGTAGCTCGTCTCGCTAGTCGGATAAATGCATTTGTCTTGCACGTTTATTTTAGGAAAATACACTTTGCAAAATATAATTCTTATTGTTATTAATTTCCAATTAATAATAAATGCTACATTAATTCCCAAAATCCGACATTTAAAGTATTCAAAAGTTTGTTTTGCATAAATCTTTCCCAAGTAAATCAGACGTTTATATATTTTGAATACGAACAATAAACATAGTTGCATTGTCGAAAACCTTTCAAAAGCTCGTCATAGTTGATGTTTGGCAAAACTACATATATATGTTTCAAAATATTGTCCGGGATTCACTTATTATTGTTACAAATATCTTTGTCAATGCGTCGTGATTTTATATAAATACCTTTATTAAGACGCTTAGAAATTCATTTATAAAAACATACACAACGGTATTAACTTAGTCGCGCTTTGGATTTTATAAAATTTCGGCAGAGTCTCCTCTATTTTTGTACGAACCAGACAATACAAGTTGTCTAAAAATCCCCAAAATCAACTTCAAAACACAAGACTACAATTTGTTTATCCGCAATTCCCAAATCAAACGAGACTTATACGTTTCGACGTTTTTACATAAACTACTTATTTATTTATATAAAGATACAACAATATATACATTATAGCTCAACCAATTTAGTCCGATATCGATTTTATAAGTCACGCCTTTTATATCCAATACCAATCGTCCGATATAATATATAGTTACCGTTTATTATTATTATTCGGTTCGTTCGCGAGTCAAACTATTTTATAAATATCAATGTATTTATATATATATATATATATATATATATATATATATATATATGTATGTATATGTATATAATATCCACAACAATAATACAAATACGAATTAAAGTATACCGATTCGTACGCGCGTAACCCGAAGCCACCTCGAACTACGTGTAGACCGGGACCAAAGTTTGAGCAGCTTTGACCGCGTGTTGACCGAGGCTTGACCATCCAGATCTGACCCGAACAAGACCCGTACCGAACCCGATCTCGAACCGAATCTGACCCGACACCAAAACCACCAAACTTTGACCTGAACCCAGATCTAACCCGCTGACACGAGACCCAACGAACACGAACTTGACTTGACCCGAGATCTAAACCGGACCACCAAACGAGCCAGAAGCCAAGGCTGACCAGATCTGAACCGGAACTCGAGACCCGAGCAGATCTGACTCGTTGACCTGAGCCAGACCCGAGACCAAATCGGACCCAAACCAAAACTCATCGGATCAAACCCATCCACATCCACCGTCTGAACCGCCGCCGCCGCCGCCATCTCACCAACCACCACCATCTCCGGCCAGCCACCACCTGGATCCAACAAATTCAAACAAAATCGAACCAAAACTGACCTGTGAACAAAACCCGAGCACCATCTCTGCAGCCACAAACCAAACGAACCTTAAAACACCCGAACCAACACCACCAAGTAACACCACATCACCACCACGCTAGAAAACCCATCGCCGCCACCTCTGCTCGAGAATCCACAGCCACTTGAACCACCAAAACTCAAAGATCTGACACAATCAACCACAACCACGAAGCACCACCATGACTAAAACAAAACCCGACCTATAACCCTTTATCTTTGACTGATTCTGCCCGATTTTGGGCTTGGTAACGCAGCGCCGCCACCACCGAAGCATGGTGGTGGCCGGCTGAGACTGTAACAGGGACGAGGGAGGGATAAAGGGCCAAGATAGAGAGAGACCTGCGTGAGAGAGGGAGAGAGATCAGAGAGAGTAGAGAGAGAGAGGGGTTATGGCTGCACAAAGGAAATGAGGAGGAAGAAGACATAAGATGGGTTTTATACCTAGGGTTTGGGTAGGGGGGTTGGGTGTACACCATGTATCGAACCCGTAAAACGTCTCGGTTTCTATTTAGGCTCCATAATAAATTATAAAAAGCAGTCGGTTTCGTTCGAAATTAAAAATAATAATAAACCGAGCAAAAATATAAATATTTTCGTTACCCGATGCTTGTTTTCAGAACACGTGTTTAAATCGCGCTAATTTAATCGGTCGCAGTATGGATTGTAAAAACGGTTAGTAAATTTCCGAAACTTAATAATTAATAATATTTGAAATAAATATTCTTTTGTTTATTTCTTTTAAATCATAAAAGTCACGTCAGTGTAGATCGGAAATTGCCGGGTGTCACATCCTCCCTATGTTACAGAAATTTTGTCCTCAAAATTTGAGGTAGGATATCATCCAAGAACCAATAGTAGTACAATCAAAAATAGTCAACGGACTTGCCGATACAAATGGCACGAAACAAAGTTTCAGAATCAACTGAATGCAAAGTGTAAACGATAACTCTGTCAACAAATACTATTGGCACACCTCAAACGAAGCAACTAGTGCACCAACTTTTTCATTACACACCACAAGGTGTGTCCGCATTTAAGGCAATAACAAACAAGTTGATGAAAGTGAGACATGTCAATAAAAATCATTAATTATCCAAGGTCGATTGAATATTCACCGCAAGGTGCTGTATCAAATTCCAACAATTCGATTCAACTGAAATGTCGACTTTAAAGAAACTCATCGACGAAGTATCAAAAGATTCATTGCCCATAATGGCCTGACATATCAAGACTAGAAAACAAGAATTACGAGCAACGTAATGATAAACAAATCATTAATGAAACGGTTGTTCGATGTGAATTCCTACGATGGATCTTCACAAATTTATGGAATTCAAAGATACAACAGTTGACACGTATATAAAAGAAAATTACGCGTCTAGTTTTGTGGGAAAGATAAGGAATCAACAAAAATTTAAATCCCTTTGCGATAATATGTTGAAGGTCACAAACACAAAAGAAGAGAGATGCAACTCATACTCAAAAGAAATAAATGGTTCTAAAACTCGAAGCTCAAGGAACAAGATCATCAAGATCTTAAACTGGTTTAAGAAAAGCAAAGTCACAATTGACATGAACAGGGGAGAATCGACAATCACGTCCGTAACAACAAAAGAATGAAAAACCCTTATCCATTACTTATATATAAATATAAATATACATACAACAACAGGTAGGATACCCTCACGATAGAAATTCTTAGAACTATCAAGTGCATGTAAATTTGCAATAACGTGATGTCTGCGTTATCGAAAATTTACCTCACCAGATCATCCTATTAACCTCCATCATAAGTTATATCTCAAGCACTCGTTACAGTCACATAATAACACGTATATATATATCACATAATATAATGTTCGTCGTGTGCGCCACTCTTTCCGGTGCTCTTCTCGTCCGCATTTCAGCTTCGCAGCATCATCGGCAGAATGAGGTGCCTCATTAAGATGTTTCTCACCCAAGTCGACCTTGACGACATAGCATACTCCGAACCAGGGATGCGAGACCGCAGATGCTACAACAATACTTTTGCCAACTCGTCCAACAAACGTGACACGTGTGTGCGTTCCCATTAAGTCCAAGCTTGAGTCGACAACCAATGGCGATACGTATTATATATACTTTACATAAATACACATAGTATATAAACAAGCAAATTGTTCCTCATACCAAGAAACAATGACTCAGCTAACTCTATGTGAATAACCACTTCGCTGTCCAAAGCGATGACTCGCCAGTCACTACTGAGGTATGCCTAACCACCATGTGCTATTATCATTTCTATATACCACTATAGAGCATACAATCTTACTATTCACATATGAAAAATAATTGTCCCTTGTGCCGAAGGAATGTACGCTATGCTAGGGTGACACATTAATAGTCATGCAACTGATTTGGCAACGGTTGGAATTCCAGTTCCTAGGCGTTCGTGCTAAATATTATGTCTTAGAAATTTCGGTCCCTACTTCAAAACAAACTCATGTTAAAGCCTAGATATCTACACAGACACCTAATTCGCTAAAACCTATGGCTCTGATACCAAAATGTCACACCCCGATTTTTCCCCTCGTCGGTCGTGACGTTTGGTGCCTTTGCCAACGCAGCAGAAAGATGCTTCTAAGACCTTTGGTTTCCTGAACGCCAATTCTAACCCTCTAGGATACCTGATCCCAAACTGCCACCTACTCCAACCGTACTGTTACCAAAGTTTAAACCTGAAAGACATACTTAAAAAGTCAACATAAAGTCGGTGAGTTCATAAGTTTTACAAAAGAGTTGTTATAAGTTCCAAAGATCATATCCGTTACTACTAGGTTATAAGAACGTTAGCTAGACGTTGAGAGTTTTTACTACTGCGGTTGGGAGCCTATTACTAAACGTGTCCAATAGATAAGTTCAGCCCAGATTGACTGGGTTACCGATGCCTCGATAACCCGATAGGTAGAGACAATATGCACCCGCCCGGCATCCCCGCCGTCGAGTTGGGTTTGTGAGGCCTAATAGATCTATCCACATTTCCCTCGTTGTGCTTCCCGCACATTCATGGTTTCCCCCTGGGACTTTCCGAAAAAGCCGTATAGTAATTGTAAAGTAACCATAGTATAACATGACCTTTCGCAAGTAAGAATGTAACATGTTTCTTCCCCGAAAGTAAAACCAGTAAAAGTAGGGTCGTGACACTCACGCACCCATTTCATTTTTCAAAAACTTGTTCGTTTGGAATTCCTCAGGTTTTCATAAAAGAAGCATGTCTTCCACCCCGAAAACATTCATAAAACCGTAAAAAGTGGGGTCATGAAATCACCTTAATCTCCTTGCTTAGCTAGCAAATAAAGCCCGAAGCTTTGACCGACTTCCTCATGCCCTATAACCAACAAAGGACACCTTAAAGTCTAACACATATAAACCTAGCCTATTATCCGACTATCTAGACTCGTGTGTATCATCTCGAGTCCTAATATGCTTTAACTCGACGAACCGACCGTGACTTAAATATGTTTTATGCGACTTAATACTCAAGTTAATCACTTGTTACTATTCGTATATAAACCATGTTGGACCAATATTACGAAACGTATAACTTATCATGAGCCATAGCTCGTCTCGCTAGTCGGATAAATGCATTTGTCTTGCACGTTTATTTTAGGAAAATACACTTTGCAAAATATAATTCTTATTGTTATTAATTTCCAATTAATAATAAATGCTACATTAATTCCGAAAATCCAACATTTAAAGTATTCAAAAGTTTGTTTTGCATAAATCTTTCCCACGTAAATCAGGCGTTTATATATTTTGAATACGAACAATAAACATAGTTGCGTTGTCAAAAACCTTTCAAAAGCTCGTCATACTTGATGTTTGGCAAAACTATATATATATGTTTCAAAATATTGTCCGGGATTCACTTATTATTGTTACAAATATCTTTGTCAATGCGTCGTGATTTTGTATAAATACCTTTATTAAGACGCTTGGAAATTCATTTATAAAAACATACACAACGATATTAACTTAGTCGCGCTTTGGATTTTATAAAATTTCGGTAGAGTCTCCTCTATTTTTGTATGAACCAGACAATACAAGTTGTCTAAAAATCCCCAAAATCAACTTCAAAACACAAGACTACAATTTGTTTATCCGCAATTCCCAAATCAAACGAGACTTATACGTTTCGACGTTTTTACATAAACTACTTATTTATTTATATAAAGATACAACAATATATACATTATAGCTCAACCAATTTAGTCCGATATCGATTTTATAAGTCACGCCTTTTATATCCAATACCATTCGTCCGATATAATATATAGTTACCGTTTATTATTATTATTATTCGGTTCGTTCGCGAGTCAAACTATTTTATGAATATCAATGTATTTATTTATATATATATATGTATATAATATCCACAACAATAATACAAATACGAATTAAAGTATACCGATTCGTACGCGCGTAACCCGAAGCCACCTCGAACTACGTGTAGACCGGGACCAAAGTTTGACCAGCTTTGACCGCGTGTTGACCGAGACTTGACCATCCAAATCTGACCCGAACAAGACCCGTACCGAACCCGATCTCGAACCGAATCTGACCCGACACCAAAACCACCAAACTTTGACCCGAACCCAGATCTAACCCGCTGACCCGAGACCCAACGAACACGAACTTGACTTGACCCGATATCTAAACCGAACCACCAAACTAGCCAGAAGCCAAGGCTGACCAGATCTGAACCGGAACTCGAGACCCGAGCAGATCTGACTCGTTGACCTGAGCCAGACCCGAGACCAAATCGGACCCAAACCAAAACTCATCGGACCAAACCCATCCACATCCACCGTCTGAACCGCCGCCGCCACCGCCATCTCAACAACCACCACCATCTCCGGCCAGCCACCACCTGGATCCAACAAATTCAAACAAAATCGAACCAAAACTGACCTGTGAACAAAACCCGAGCACCATCTCTGCAGCCACAAACCAAACGAACCTTAAAACACCCGAACCAACACCACCAAGTAACACCACATCACCACCACGCTAGAAAACCCACCGCCGCCACCTCTGCTCGAGAATCCACAGCCACTTGAACCACCAAAACTCTAAGATCTGACACAATCAACCACAACCACGAAGCACCACCATGACTAAAACAAAACCCGACCTATAACCCTTTATCTTTGACTGATTCTGCCCGATTTTGGGCTTGGTAACGCAGCGCCGCCACCACCGAAGCATGGTGGTGGCCGGCTGAGACTGTAACAGGGACGAGGGAGGGATAAAGGGCCAAGATAGAGAGAGACCTGCGTGAGAGAGGGAGAGAGATCAGAGAGAGTAGAGAGAGAGAGGGGTTATGGCTGCACAAAGGAAATGAGGAGGAAGAAGACATAAGATGGGTTTTATACCTAGGGTTTGGGTAGGGTGTTGGGTGTACACCGCGTATCGAACCCGTAAAACGTCTCGGTTTCTATTTAGGCTCCATAATAAATTATAAAAAGTAGTCGGTTTCGTTCGAAATTAAAAATAATAATAAACCGAACAAAAATATAAATATTTTCGTTACCCGATGCTTGTTTTCAGAACACGCGTTTAAATCGCGTTAATTTAATCGGTCACAGTTTGGATTGTAAAAACGGTTAGTAAATTTCCGAAACTTAATAATTAATAATATTTGAAATAAATATTCTTTTATTTATTTCTTTTAAATCATAAAAGTCACGTCAGTGTAGATCGGAAATTGCCGGGTGTCACAGAATTATTGATTTTCTAAGACGATCCAGAATCGTATATGCCATTGCTCAACCAATCACCATATACAAAGACCATCCAGTGGAGTTTCGGGAGAATGTTGGATTAACCTTCTGGGAATATAGTTCAGTAATTCTAGGGCTGGCAATTTCGGACACGAACACGAATACCCGACACGAACCTACACGATTTTAACAGGTACAGGTATGACCTTAACAGGTTTCGTGTCCTTAACAGGTAGACACGAATATACCTGTTAATTTTCATGTCTAAACAGGTTAATTACCTGTTTACCTGTTTTGTACATGTTAATACATGTTAAGAAAAATTAATTTTAAAACAAGATAGGTTAGGGTGGGGACCTTGGTAATGGGCTGACTAATGGGTGGGTATACGTATGAATCCTTGAATCACTTTGTGACAAAAAACCCTATCAGTCACCAACTCTGCTGCAACTCACTCTTTACTACTTTACCATACTTACCTCTCGCCGCCACCGTATGTTCATAAAGAGCGACCACCGTCACTCTCCTTTCTCTCCGAGCCTTCGTCTCCACCGTCCACCGTCGTCCCTCCCTGGCTCTCCGTCTTCGAGTCTCCGTCACACAGTCTCCGAGTCTCCGCCGCCACTCCTGCCCCTGAGCCTGAGGGTAAGATAAGTGGATTTGGAATAAAGCCTCTTTAGATTAGATCTGTGTATTTGATTCTTAGTGTGTTATATATATGTGAAAAAAAGGTTTTTATGTAATGGAGTTCGTCTTAGTTCTAGTGTGTTATAGATTTGATTCTTAGTTCTAGTGGATTACGTTTTAGATTCCTATAATTATGTCTTGGTTCATTGTTTCCACAGTCCCTCCTTAAACAGTTAAACAGGTTATCAAATGTGAGATATTTTGTGTTTCTAAACAGGTAGTTTCGTGTCTTATCGTGTAAATAGGTATAAACGGGTTCGTGTTCAGGTTTTGAAAAAAGGACACGATAACTTATCGTGTCGTGTACGGGTATACATGTTTCGTGTTCGTGTCTTATCGTGTTCGTGTCTTAACAGGTCGGGTATACCCGATTTGCCATCCCTAAGTAATTCAGAGCAAAATACAAGGAAAATTGATCTTAGTTGGAGAAAAGGATTTCAGAGAGGCGTTACAGCCGAATGATTCTTTTGAAGATCCAATTGAGTTATCCTGGACTGAACAACGTGCATGCTTCCTCAGGATGAAATACAATGGTCCTATCACAGATTGCCTATTACATAAAGCAAAGTTATGTCCACAGTAGAAGTATCTACTTCATGTGATACTACATGTTTTCGAACCAGTTAGTGGAGGATATGATGTGTTGAGGAAGACATTGTCTTCATTGGTGGTTGCCTTAATTCTAAACAAGCCATTTAATGTATCTGGAATGATCTTTCATCACATGAAAGAGGTGTTTCAAGGATTGAAAACTGACAAGTTTTTGATGTATCCGAGGTTTTTGGTGTATCAAGAACACATGAATGCAACAACTCTGAATAGAACGAGAATTTAAAAAAGGAAAGACTGATGCTGAGAAACCACCTCACCAACGTCTATTTGGATATTTGAGTTTGGTTGCTTATGAAGATCCAGGACAGGATAAGGCTAGACATCTGAATAGTGATTTGGATTCTGACAGTCCATTGTTTCCTGTTGATAAAGATGCTAAGAGGAAACGACAAGTAGTCAACAAAGGTGCTAAGTCCAAAGGCAAACAGAAGGGAGTTGATAAAGAAACAAAAACAAAGAAGGTTTCTAAGACCATAGGGAAGAATAAAACATTGTTACTTGATGAAGACTCGGAAGAAACTAAAGATGATTAGGAATGGGATTCTCAGACTGACACTTTGAAGGATATTGATCCCAAGGCCACTGAGATTAGTACTCCTGAAGCTTTAGAAAAGATTTTTGAACAACAGAGACAGAAGGAGGTTACTAAAGAGAATCAGGAGTTGATATTAGACGTTGATGTTGATGTAGAAGGTTCTCCTGTTCCAGAAGCTAGTGTGAAGCGTGGTAGTGTGAAATCTATGTCTACAAAAGAACCTCTAAGGAAGAGAAGAAATAGGGAGATTATCTGTTGATTAAAGGAAAGAAAGTACCAGCAGCAACTAGTTCAAAAGATGTATCACCAGCTGCATCCCCAATTGTTAAAAAGAAGAAGGTTGTACAGGAAGTTGTTACTACTGATCCTGCATCTCAGTTAAATTCATAGAATATATCAGTAACACTTAAGAATGTTTTGGAAAGCATGAAGGAAACAGTGGAAAACTAAGTACAGAATCAAGTTCTACTCCACAGGCAACAGTATCTAATGATGTTATGGAAGCTGTGAATCGACATATTGCCAATGTGATGAAGGCATTCAATCAACAAGAAGCTGAGATCAGACAAATTAAAGATTAGAGAAGAACCGAAGAAACGCACACTGAAGAACCAAGCTGAACCTGAAATGAGTGAGCATCAAAAGAACAAGATCAAACTTCGCAACAGAGCGTTGGAGTATCAAGAACAATCCTAGAAATATCCAAGGGGGAGTTTGTAGATGCAAATGAGTGGCTATCGCTTTTGGATTGTACAAGATTGCGAAAGTTTTGAAGAAATCAAGTTTTGGTGAAGTCCATTTGATCTAGCGTGTGGTCGAATGAAGATTAATATGGTCGAATGGTGGTTATAGCTTATCAGGATGTTTTGTTTCTGTCGATTCGAACCTTGTATGGGTCGAAGGGGCTCATTCGGCCTCTGCAAAGGTCAAATGGAACTATCTATATGTTGGTTTGATGTGTTTAGAAGTTAGAACTTTTGGTCATTCGTGTGTGTGTTAGTGTGTGTTTTTCAGAGAGAGTCTAGTGTGTTCTGAGACTAGGTTTTTCATTGTAATCTATCCTTTGTAAGCTTTTATCATTGATTATTAATGAAAAACAACTTTAAAACGGATATTATCGTGTTCTGATCTGATTATTATCATTTTGCATGTGATCTAGGGTTTTCGCACCTAAATTGCTTATACTTGTGTGATTACATTGTTGATTTTTCAAATCCGATCCTTTACACAAACTCCTCGTACTCGGGTGGTAAAGATAGTAAGATCGTATCTATAGCCATGTCAGGATGCATTGGGTATCCAAGCTTATCTAGCATGTCGATGTAACCCTCTAGTCTTTCAACATGATCCTTTACAAAGTGCTCGAACTTCATAGGATGTTTGATTTTCTTAATTATCCCAAAATGTAAGTTGCCTTTTGATTGAAACCGATCTTGCAAAGAAATGATAAAATCATAAGTAGGACGATATTCGATTTCTTCACGGAAATCAGGAAGAAAGTTACCAATCATACTTAATAAGATCAAATATGAAACTCTATTAGAGTCATTGTGATGCCTTATCCAATCGTCCATTGATCCTCCTTTAGTGGAACTTTGGGAAAGGTTTTCCAAGGCATATAACCTTTGTTCATGTTTGAGAACGTTTTTCATATTTCAGTGCCATACCTGGAAGTTATTATCGTTGAGTTTGTCAATACATGACGAAACGGTAAGGATATGGAGTGAAGTAGTTGTAGGACATCTACAAAATTGAAGCAAAACATATTTAGTATTTACATGTTTTAAATCCTAATTAATATTATGACCCAATTACAAAATTATGATTAGGACTGAGATCCAATTTCATGAATACAAAGCAAATGGTTGAGCTCTATTCACTTGGTTATCATTACATGGGTGAGTAACGATTAGGGTCACATGACACAACGTGTCAAGACATGGTACATTTAACCCCAGCTATGCTAACTTGAACTATTTCAAGTGACATTGGTCCTCTTTTGGGAAAAATATGGATTCAGCTTAACTAAGTTAGAAATTGCAAGTCGACCTCTCCCCAAACCCAAGGTCCAATTCAGGGTAATCTCTAACAAAGGGGGTTTGGATAAATTTGTTTGAGTATTCCTATTTAGGATTGCATAGTAATATCGATATGCTTTGGGATTTACTTTTATATTTTAATTACTGAATATCGTTTTAAAATATAATGGATGACGTCTAGCATGAGGAAAGTTGTGCAAGTTTAGTAAAACTCCATTTTACTTTCCATTTGTGACAGGTTTGAAACTCCTTTCAACACTCAACAATATTTAATTTTAAATAACATATTTAGAACTATATTAGTAATGTATTGTGAACTTAATTTTAACTTGATAAACTCTTTATTAATTTATGGTTTACCAGATTAACAACTTTAATTTAAAACCAAAAACCATTATTATATAATAAAACCTCTTTTATTTTTTACCTTTCCAAGTTCAACTAAAACTCCTTTTCATTTTTTGTCGTTTTATGATTGTGAAAACTATATATTTTTTGGTTGGTTTGATTATCTACATTAACAATCCACACAACTACACAAAATATATAAAAGGAAAATCGAGCCACTAGTGGTATTTTGTTCGGTCTCATTCGAGCTAGTGAAGGACAATCTGAATCGGTCTAAAAAGGGACAAACAAACACAAGATTGGCTTTGATACCACTTACGCCAGTCTCTCCATCTTCATTCCTTAGTTTTTTCCCGTCTTCGGTCTTCAACATCCTGTCTCGTCCAGTTATATAATTCTATAATGAAATAACTTTTATATATAAATAAAATAAAATAAAACCTAACTATTACATGTGTTCAAGATAACTCGATAATAGTAATATTGAAACCTACCAAAAAACAACAAACATAACTACAAGGTATTTATGGCTTGACTCATACAATTATAATCATCACCAAAATGATAAAGACTTGATCTTTTTGTCAAACAAAACTTTTGACGAATGAAGATCAATTTAAATAAATAATATTTGAAGAACTGTAAAAGTGGCTCTGATACCACTGTAATTTTTTCTTTTATTTTATCAGAGCGTGGAAGCGTGGTTAAAACATAATACGGATAAAATCCCAAACCAGTGATCCAGTTACAGCCTGTTCAGATACTGATGGAAAACAACCAGAGTAGGTTTAGTATTATACCTTGACGAAAACCAAAGCCAGGCATGATGGATGACACGAACGGTTTTGCTAATAAAACGCAACACAAAGCCACTTCAGAAACAAACCAAAGACACCATGAACCAGATCTGATCAGAAAACACGTACGGGGTGGCAGTGGTGGCAGCGCAGCCTGGTTTGGGCGATGTGTGGGCTAGCGGTGGCTAGAGGGTGGTCGATAGTGGAGGTTGTTGGCTGTAGCACTCGGTTTAGTGGACTAAGCGACCGTCAGATATTAAGTGGAGGTGGTGGTGTTGTATTTGATTAAACATTTAAATCAAATCACTTGTGGGTCTAGGATTTTTTAGGGTTTAGTATTTAAGATTTCTATTACATAAATCCTAATTACACTTTAATATCCCTTTTATTGACTTGTTCAAAAAACAGTTACCCGTATACTTAACAATTATTTAAAACAACACCGTTTTGGCTTTTTTAATAAATTAATTATCGTCTAACCAATTAAACAACAAGTTATTGTACTATTTTATTCTCTATTAATAAAACCGTGATCGTTTTTCCCTTAAAGAATCAGGTCAATAAACGCTCATGCGATAAGAAATCATCCACGTATAAGACTTTAAACGAATAAACACATTCAATTATTTCCCAAACAATCAATCCAATAATTGTTTTTCTAAATATTTATCACTGCAAATAAATATGCCGCATTTTGTGATATATAATATTTAAAAATAAATATTTTTCCTTGCTCATCATCCAAAGTGTAATTATTTAGATCGTATTTAATAATCGATGATCAGAATCTTAAATCCAACATTCACGGTGAATAAGGTCTTTGTCTGTGATTTAATGGGACTATATTAATTGATCGATTAAATTCATTATATTACTCATTAAATGTAATCAAATCCCGCTCTCTCTCTCCCTCTCTCTGTCTGAAACTCACTGATATCACAAGCTAACGTAACTCTAAAACTCACTGAAACACTGTTTTTAGTTTTATTGATATGACTTTTAATTAAAGCATGTATTGCAATATTTTTATGAGATTGATGATTGTCATAAGCGTGTTGTAATGAATCAGCTTGGTCACCTTCTTCGCAATTTTCCAAGAAAACTGTATGTGGGATACATGGTACCCAACCTTGGTAAACTGGCAAAACTTAATAAAATTCCAACACCGTATCGTTCATTGATGGAGAAAACACACTGGATAAGTTCGTGGAATATACACAATCGAAAAAATTCAAGGTTTTAATCCTTTATTCTAATGTTGGTCATTTTATTTTTAACATTTTTAGTTTTAAACTCTTATGAAATAGTTAAAATTTGTATTGGAAGGATATATTAAGAACAAGAAAAGAAGCACGATCAAAAACATTTATGATCATCACATGGGATCGGGATGTTATACTTATCCTAGAGAAAAACTGGTAAATTCATTCTTTAATTCAATTATGTTTTTTTTATGTTAGTATAACTCCTTCATCGTTGTATTTCTGATGAGTGTTTTCCTGTTGCTTTACAATGTAAAAGAGAATAAATTTGCAATTGATGAAGTCCCCCCGTGTTTTCTTGTGAGGAAACCAAGGTAGACAAAAAGGAAGGATGCAAGAATGTTGAGGTGAAAGTCATGGCTGAAACAATAGTAAGTTTCACTTCAAATCATTGGAATAAGTCAAATCACTGTCAAACATAGTTAATAGATTCGGAGATGTGAAATAAGGCTAAAGGGTAAAACTGTTGGTATCTCATAATGACATCAAACTAGGCTAACAAACTTCATTCTTTTTATACAATAATAGTAACTTTCAGTAACATCTAACTTGGCTAACATGGTTGTTTCTTAGAAGTTAGTAAAACAAACGAGATTTTACATAATTACTGGAATAAGAGAAAATCTGGAATAAACACAACTACTGCTTTTGGGGGAACTGTTGGTGAACCATCTTAACAACTGTCCATGTAGCCAGCAATTCAACCATAATTTTTATGCTTGGAGAGAATCAGCAGTTTACACTTTGTTAAGTTAAAGACTTAATCTTCTGTAAAGTTCATTTCAGGATCCAACAATTTTCTATAATACATATATAGTTTGTTAAATAAAACAACTTCTAACATTATGTGTGCATGTCAAAACTAAAACACAGATAAAAGAGGAAGCCTTAAACCCTGATCTGGGCACAAATGGTCTCAGTGAAGTATTTGGCAAGAAAAGAGGTGGATTTGTAAAAGTTATACTTCCGGTAGATATTAGCATGTTACAAGAATAAAAAGGTTATCAAAAGACCGAATTGCACAACTTGAACATCAACTACACAGTCAGAGTCTCACGGGTGAGTAAAGAAAGTAATAAAGACCTAGTCCATTCATGTGGAACAAACATATAACATACTTGAACAACTTTTTACTCATTTGGCTGCACAAGGACTGTGGTTACCAAACTACCCGTTTCCTGCAAATAGAATTTCACCAGCATAAGTAAGTGGTTTATTTTGTTGACAAATTAATGCTTCAACATTTTTTTTCTTTCTATACACTATGCAAGTAAAATATGGAAACAAATATGTTGGATCTAACCAGACTATCTGTAGAATGGCACAACGAAAACTAGTTTACAGTTTCATTATTTTTTTATAATTTTTCATGTGATTGTTGTTTTCCAAAGCATAATACTTGAATTTTACGTCGATTTTGTGGATAACCATCTTGGATCTCAGGACAATCCTAACGCGTCATGTAAAGCAGTGCAAACATAAGTCACCACTCATATTGACATATCTAAAATGGTGCAGAAGGAAAAGCTAACAAGTTAACTTTATTTGTTTTTATATTTTTTTCATGTGAAAAGAGAAAAAAAATGGCATTCACTTGTCAAACCCTAAGAATGGATTTCTTGAGACCCACCTTGACGAAATCACAAGATGTCCAACGTATATGTAATGCATGTGCGAAATGTGTACATATATAGCTTCCTGTACAAATTGCATTTTTCATACAATGTGTGACTAGTCTATGTAGCCATTCACCAGCACAAGTAAGTGGCTTATTTTGTTGACAAATTATTGCTTCAATATTTTTCCTCTTTCTATTACATTGTGCAAGTAAAATATGGAGACAAATATGTTGGATCTAACCAGACTATCTCTAGAATGGCGCAAAGAAAACTAGTGTACAGTTGCATTATTTTTTTCATAGTTTTTCATGTGATTGCTGTTTTTCCAAAATATAATACTTGAATTGTAGGTCAATTTTGTGGACAACCATCTTTGATCTCAGGACAATCCTAACGCGTCATGTAAAGCAGTGCAAATAGAAGTCACCACTCATAGTGACATGTCTAAAATGGTGCAAAAGGAAAAGCTAGCAAGTTAATTTTATTCGTTTTAATATTTTTTTCATGTGAAAAAGTGAAAAAAATGACTTTCACTTGCCAAACCCTAAGAATGGATTTCTTGAGACGCCACCTTGATGAAATCACAAGATGTCCAACATATATGTAATGTACATGCGAAACGCATACATATATAGCTTCCTGTACAAGGTGCATTTGTGGTACAAAGTGTGAGAAGTCTTTGTAGTCATTGCATTTTAAATTTTGGATATGATGTTTTCGATTCCTTTTGCATTGTATTATATTAAAAACACCAAATGTAAGAATTTAATGCACAATTAAATGTATTCTAGACATGAAATTTAAAACACACTAATTACTTTCTTCGCATGGTGTTTGAGATTGCATGTCGAGAATACATTAATTAGGCCATCTTTAATGCGCCCAAAAAGTGACGCCCGAGATGACATGGAGTTTATCCAAACTTAAAGGCCCATTAATTTTCATTTTAAATATACATAAAATCCTTCTCTAAGGACCTAAGAATATTGGTTCTTGAACCATTAAATGCATTATTTATGTTTTGCTTTGTCACACCCCTCAATTTCCGCTGCGGGGCTTACACCGCGAGGCATGTGACATACCAGGATCCCATAGCCATAAGTCATACGAACGACTCTAAATGCCCAAACCATTTAGTTTGTTATTGTAAACAAGTTTCATAGATAGTCAAAACATACAAATAGTTTCGAAAGCGAATTTAAATAAAATTATTAAACAAATAGTCTGCGCATAACAAAGCGTCCATAACCATAGTAGATAATTAAACATACTAAAATAGTTTTAAGTGACCACATCCCAATAATGCAACATGATGCATGCCCTACTCGTGCTCCGAACTAATGTCCTGCAAAAAGGTATAATAATGGTTTGTCAACATAAAGTTGGTGAGTTCACAAGTTTAAGTAATTGTGTAGGTCTCCCAGACCACGTGTAATTGAGAAATCAGCTAATTCCCATGTCAGGGGTAGCTAGCCCACTCATGATAACTAACACTGGTAATACCGAACTGCTAATGTACGAGTTCCCACATAGGGGTAGTGCCTTGCATCATTGTGTATCAACAATGATAATAGTTAAGTTATAGTTTGCACCCATGCCCCCAGCACGATGTGAGGTTTGTAAGACCTAATAGCGCTATCAACTAGTAACCCGCTTGCCATCCGGCAACTCATTTAGTATTTAGAAAGACTTCAATGATAGATGTGGTTTAGTTCATCAAGGACATAAGCATGAATTAGTGGAGCAGATTCACCCAGTGAATCCTTGCACCCCAAACCCGGGATGTGTATAGTAGTCCCAACCAGACTAAGAAATAGTTTAGAAAATGTCTCCTTCCGAGACGTATGCTTTTTTGAGAAAAGAGTAGTGAAACTCACCTGTTAGAGATGCTTGTGATCTAATGAAGTTGAATTACGTAGCTATTATTGTCCTGGACAGTACTTGCCCTATGATATATTAAAACATGGTAAATCACAAGTTTTATTACACAATTTGTCTACCCGACACTTGTGGACTAGGTTATTGAGTTATATGAAAATTGGTTTTGTACTTGTGATATGGTTATGCATCTTAAAATGTGTATAGGGCATTAATACATCTAAGTGAAGATTAACACATGCTCTAGTCTTGTTAACACACGTTATTAGTAGATGTCCAATCAGGGGCGGATTTAGGAAGACCCGTACGGGTTCAGCCGAACCCATTGGGTTTTCGATTTTTAGTAGAAATATATAGGAAAAATGAGCCATGAACCCATAAGAAAATTTGGCATGAACCCATTGATATATCATGTGATTGGCTCAATGGTTAAGTCTCCCTCCTTTTAAATTGTAGGTACTGGGTTCGAAACATGCTGTATACGGTTTGTTTTTAATTATTACAAATGGACCCAACCCCTTTTAGGGTTTTCGTATCTTCTGGAGCAATCATAACCGCAAGAATTTACAACCATCTATTAGTATTTTTATTCTATTCACATTTTCTTTGTGAGGATTCTGCCAGAAACTCACCAAAACTCACACACCTAATCAACAACTAACCAAACTGCACATATGTATGCTTCATTTTTATTGATCCATCGCTTCCAAATCAAGTTAAAACTGAATCAAGGTACAAACTAATTCTTAATTTCAACTCCTAAAATTATTATGTGTGATTTGTGTGCTTTGAAGGTTTATACAATTTATGTATTTATGTGAAGCAACTGGGATTTGTGTATTAATGTTTGTATGGTCCAGATTAATAAGTTAGATTATGTTGTGTGTTGTTTTAGTTTTGGATGGTTAATTTTACCTCATGCATTTGATTTTTAGGAGATTATATGCAAATCTATTGCACTGGGACTTGAATTAACTGATTTAGTTAGAAATAATATGTGGAATAGAGACAGAGTTAGGGAATTTAGGTGATGGATACACAAATGATTCTTGCATTTGTTACATCGAAAGGGAGTTCTTTCAAGAAGTTTCGGTCAAAGATGTAATGAGACGTTTTCAAAAAATGAAAACTCATAGGGAACAAGTATAGGTATTTTTTTTAATGTGCAAACACCATCGTATTTATATTATGCATTATTTTTAACTTCTAATGAAGTTTTTTATTATGTCATATTTTTTTATTATGTGATGAACCATATGTCGATTCCCGACCCGAACCGAAAATTTTTATGTCCGATCAAATAAGATTGGACCACAAAAACAGCGAACCCATTGGGAAAAATTCCTGGATCTGCCACTGTGTCCAATTATAAAGATCCATCTAGGGCCTTAAGCCGATCATAATTTGGATCAAACTTGTACATTTGGACTTAATAAATCCTCGGGAAGTATTATTGGCATGTTTTTGTGGAAACACGGTTTAGTTTAACACCACATTAGCTTTTAATCTTAAGCTTAGATCAAATGTGTGTCTTATTACAAACCGATGCTATTTATGATGTTATACGTGATCTATATGGTATACAAACATCACTTCGGCCCTCTAGAGGTGTAACAAGGGCCGATGGTTTGTAATGCTAAGACAATGCACTTGCTAGTGATCAAAATCTAAGTAATGCGTGTCTGTGTGTGTGTTCTTATGTTTACATTAACTAGGGTCGATTAAAGTGGGGTAGACTAGATTTGATCATAGTTTAAAAGCATGGTAACCTTACCTAAAGGTGATCGAGGGTTGGTGTAACATCCCGTTACTTTCTATAATATATATTATTTTTATTATTTTTATTATTATTACTGTTATTATTATTATTATTATTATTAGTATTATTATTTCTATATTATTCAAATCTTGAAACTACTAACGTTAAATTAGTTATAACATTGCTAATATAAAATGAAGTTTCAATATTTTACTTTAAATTCTAATGTAACTAAAGTTTGAATTTCATATCATTCATATGCACAGATGTCTAGGATTATAAATCTATCCATATATAGTTTATATATCATTCAATATACAGCTATATTTATGTCTGTAAGTATATATCATTCAAACACTAGGGGAAGGTTCAATTGAGAACTTCAAGTTAGGGAGAGAACTCGAGAACTCTATATTACACATATGTAATATATCATATGTTGTATATTACACTTGTGTAATATATTACTATTGCATATGTTGCACATGTGCAATATATCATATGTTACACATGTGTAATATATATTACACATATGTAATACACTCAATATATCATATATTGCACATATGTAATATATCATATGTTGCACATGTGTAATATATATTACACATGTGCAATATATGATATATTTGTCACACCACGCCGATGGCGGAAACACGTGGCGCAACGCTCGAAAAGTATATCAAAGTCAAGATTAACACAAACAATAATTAATTAGAAAAGATCATATTATTAAGACGTCGTAAGATGTTTTCGTTGTCCAAAACGTACACATCCACACAAGTTCAATTTAAACAAAAGGGTTTTTCGACTATATTCCGAACAAACGGAAAATAAAAGTAAAACCCCCAAAAGACCGACGTCCCCGTTTCCCCCGCACTAGCCATTCCTTTCAGCAATCTAATTACCTGAAAGATATGTTTAAAAGACACGTCAATATATACATATTGGTGAGTTCACAGGTTTTAATTTCACAAGCAAAACATTGCAATACCGGCATGTAACAGAAATATAATATAAGTAGTGTCATATATGTGGAGTAGCTAGCTCCTACATGACGATGGCGACTACCTCCCGGGCCCATAACCAAACCAAGACTATACGACAGATTGCCCCGCGAGTTGCTTCTTGGACAACAACTCAGTTCAGAATACATGCACCTCTTGTCTTTACCGGGTTGACGCTATCAACCAGAGGTGGGCCTTGTCAGGCACCGATAGTACTACCCAGATATCCCTTTGGTTTCATTTCCCTGAATTAATGGTTACAGTAAACAGCGAGGTCTTACCCCAAGTGGTTTCCAGTTACCCAGGTACCCATCGTGCTAAATATTATATTCCACATGTTACAGCAATTTAACAAAACATATCTTTCCCCCAAAAACGTAAAAACAGTTTAAAATGGGGCCGTGAAACTCACCTCAAACTCAGCGTGCACAAATACCAGAGAATAGCAGATATCCAAGGTCAAATACCTACAGGAGTTCTTAGACGTATAAGTCACTAAGCCTATCATGTGTGTTTTACCGGCAAGTTGTACACCCAACTCCCAACAACACCATTGTTATACAATTCCCCGTTTAAAACATGTGTCTAGGTCCGTTGGTGATGGATTACCCCCGTTATAAGTTTCACTTAACTTATGTTTAATAAACATATCATCATTATCCTTGAAGTTAGTTAGGTTCGTCACCGCGAACTAAGATCATTTCCCGATTTTATCACATCATGATCTTATTATTTAATATATGTGCTTTCAATATATTTACTAACTCGGATAAACTTATCTCCGACTCGACTCACTTTACCGTATAATTACTTTCCCATTAAGTAGTTATACTAGGATCTTGTCGATCGAGATTTCATTTTCCAACACTCGCCTCGACTCACTTTACCGTATATTTATTTTCCCATTAAATAAATATACTAGGATCTTGTCGATTTGATATTCCCTCGACTCGACTCACTGTTCCATATATTTATTTTCCCATTCAAATAAATATACTAAGATCTTGTCGATTCGACTTTTCGTTTTATAACTTTCGACTCGACTCACTGTTCCATATATTTATTTTCCCATTCAAATAAATATACTGAGGTCTTGTCGATTCGATTTTATATTTTAACTTGTTAAGTTCTCGGACTTAACTAGATTTTACGTGCGCAATCTTTAAGGATCACATTACGATTAAGTTCTCCCACGAATACGTTCCAACACTTAGGAAAGTGTTATATATATATTTTTCACCCATGATAGTTCATATATTTTATCTCATAAAATATATATTTCCTTGACGTAATACATACTCGTATCTCGTACGATTTATATATTCTTGTCCGTTTTACATCTTTGTCCGATAACTTGTTGTGTTAAAACATATTTATGTCCGAACGTTCAACTTATATATTTTCGCTCCACGAATAATATAAGTTACGTATATATATATTTTGTAGGAATAAATACTTCACGTCGAATATTATTTTCCTACTTCCGAAAATATATATGTATTTAGTTATTCGTACCAAATTTCCGACAATATGATTTACTCGAAATTAATCACTATTAATTTCACCATATTTTTACTTGGAAATTTATAAAATAACTTTTGTATTTTTCCAAAACCAAGACTTAGTCGTTTTAACTCCAAAATGTCTCAACATTTTTATATTCCCATAAATATAAAAATGTTCATTTTTATAAAACTTCA
This sequence comes from Ambrosia artemisiifolia, assembly GCA_032199755.1. Classification (NCBI taxonomy): domain Eukaryota; kingdom Viridiplantae; phylum Streptophyta; class Magnoliopsida; order Asterales; family Asteraceae; genus Ambrosia; species Ambrosia artemisiifolia. The sequence continues at coordinate 31,929,933 of CM063521.1, forward strand.
CTAAGTCTTTAAAATTACCAAATTCTTGAAATAAAATCCCTAGTTTTTATTTCCTCAAACCTTTGGTAACTTGTATTTTTATAAAACCCAAATTTTATAAAAATAACATTTAATACAAAAATACATTATTTTTGTAAGTCTTGGAAATATTTTCCATAATCCACCTTTGACTATCCAAGTTTACATTTCTAACACCAAACTTTTAAATGTCACATTTTTGGACTTAACTTTCTAAAATGACACTTTTCACTCTTTAACTTCTAAAGCTTCCAAATAACACCGAAAACTTTCAAAAGTTTCATTTTCATCCTTAAACTTCCAAAAGTGACAATTTCTTACAAAACTAGTAGTCTTGATTAAATCAACTTTGTCATGGAAGGTTATTATTATGTTCTAACTTTGTCCAAAGTCCATAATAACTTACTTAAGGCTAATAATAGGTGTCCTTTGTGTATTAAGTCCAATTTGCTCAAAATGTTAACATTATGTTTGTTTCTTATGTTATGTAAACTTTATATTTCAACATTTTTCACAAGATCAACATGTTATTAAGCTTTAGATAGTTATTTTAAGGTGATCAACATCACTTTCAAGTGTATTCAAGTTACCATAACAATCTATACCTTGATCAACATTTTAAACATGAATGTGTTACTTTTATGAACTCAAAACGTCATCATCCATCATCAACATCCCACGGCTCACACACACACTTTTAAACATCCATTTTAACTTGATAAAACATATTACATCTTATGTTAAAAACCTTGTTAAACATTTGTGTACAACTTGCTTTAAAAACATCAAAACATAGACTTTTAAAAGCAAGATCAAGATGAAAGATACTTACAACTAGCACAAGGCTAGGGAAGACAAAATCACTTGATTTGGATGAGGTTTAGTGTGTTCTTCCAAGGGGTTAAGCTCCTAGCTTGATAACACACAATTTAGGGCTTGGAAATGGATGCTTTGTGTGATTTTAAGGTGTAAAAACTTGCAAAGAAAGTGTGTGTGTGTGTGTTGAGAACCCACGGCCAAGAAAAAAAAAAGAAAAGAAGGGTTGTGTTTGGGTGTGGAAGCTAGTACTCTCGTATAGCTCAATCCATATCTCATGGGATTGCATAAGATTCATTCTTGATTTTAAATGCATATAAAATGAGAATGTGTGTACTACTAGATTGCTAGAAATCTTGTGTGGATTGTGTGAGTGTGTATATGGCCGTAAATTTCAAAGGAAGAGTATGGCCTTGTGATTTTCTTGTACTTAATATCACATATAATATTACACAAGATCTACACCATACCTTCCATCTCCATCTTTAGATATTTAGTACAAAAGGTAGTATTTTTGGGTATGGTTTCTTAGGGGTGGCCGGTTTTAGGGGGGTGTTTGTGGGGTCCACAACACAAAATATTTGCTAATATTTTGTTAAGTTTAATTCTTTTAACGTTCGGGTGTCGTTCGGGTATTTTTCGGACTTTATTCGCGTGTTACTCGGACATTAAAATAACCTCGAATAACCCTGAAACATAGTCTAGTTTAAGTGTTGATTGGTTATTTAGGCTATTGTCGGGTGAAATTATAAGTTATACGCGTACCGCACCCGGTACGCGCACTTTATTCGTTACCGGGAGATTTGTATGTAAAGTTTTCACTTATGGTTTTGGAGTTCCAAAACCCATTATATTTTGTGAAAATACCCCTTTATTTTATATCCTGGGTGTCCGGTATAATTTTTGTTTATTAAATTTTACTGGGTAATCACCAACGTCCGTTCCAACACAAGTTAATTTGCACGCGATTTCGCCGTGCTTCAAATTAAACACATGCATTCCTATGCATCTTATGGGGAATTTGCTATTCTCTAAATGCCAAATTAATATAATTAATTCGAAATTGCACGTAATTAAGTTAATCACTCATAATTAATTTGTACGGAATTACCTCATTTTTGCCGTTTGTTACATTCTCCCCCCGTTAAGAGAAGTCCGTCCCGGAATTCAGTTCAAGTCCCTCGGTACTGGGGTCTTCTTGAATAGGTCAGGATATTTCTGCTTCATATGATCCAATCTTTCCCACGTGAACTCCAGTCCACGTTTGGCATTCCAACGTACTTTGACCAACCTGATCTTACTACGCCTAAGCTTCTGAACCTTCCAGTCAGTCACCTCGATTGGTTCTTCGACAAAGTGAAGCTTATCGTCGATGTGGATCTCGTCCGCAGGTATAATCAGGGTCTCGTCGGATAAACACTTTTTCAAGTTTGATACATGAAATGTATCGTGTATTCCGCTAAGCTCTTGTGGCAACTTGAGCTTATAGGCCACCGGGCCTACCCTTGCCAAAATTTCGAAAGGACCAACATACCGGGGATTCAATTTCCCACGCTTCCCAAAGCGTGCAACACCTTTCCAAGGTGAGACTTTAAGCAGAACTTTATCACCGACTTGGAATTCCAAAGGCTTACGCCTCATATCCGCATAACTTTTCTGTCGATCACGAGCCGCTTTCAAGCGCTCCTTGATCAGAAAAATCTTATCAGTAGTTTCTTGAACAATCTCGGGTCCCGTAAGCTGCTTCTCTCCGACTTCAGCCCAACATAGCGGAGATCGACACTTACGCCCGTATAATGCTTCAAATGGTGCAGCCTGGATGCTCGTATGGTAGCTATTATTGTACGAGAATTCCACGAGTGGCAGGTGCGTGTCCCAATTACCACCAAAATCAATTGCACATGCTCGCAACATATCCTCCAAGGTTTGGATGGTTCGTTCACTTTGACCATCGGTTTGGGGGTGATAAGCAGTACTCATATCCAAACGAGTACCTAGAGCAGCATGCAAGCTTTGCCAAAACCTAGAGGTAAAATGGCTATCACGGTCTGAAATTATAGAGACAGGCACACCATGCTTCGACACCACTTCCTTAATATACAATTGAGCCAATTTTTCCGTTTTATCCGTCCCGCGGATTGGAAGGAAGTGTGCCGACTTCGTCAAACGATCCACGATTACCCAGATTGTATCATGGCCACTCGATGTCCTGGGCAATTTAGTAATAAAATCCATGGAAATTTGTTCCCATTTCCATTCTGGAATTTCTGGTTGCTGAAGCAAACCAGATGGTCTTTGGTGCTCGGCTTTAACCTTTGAACACGTTAAACAACGCGCAACATAAGCCGCTATATCTCTCTTAAAATTCGGCCACCAATAATGTTCCTTTAAATCATGGAACATCTTATCTGCCCCGGGATGAACCGAATATCGAGATTTGTGAGCTTCAGCCAAAACTAGCTCACGTATACCACCATACAGAGGTACCCAGACTCTATTCATGAAGTACAAATTCTGATCCGTCTTAGACTCCAGCGAGTCCAACATGCCTCGTAGTCTCTCCTTCCTGAAATTCTCGGGCTTAAGCGCATTACTTTGGGCCTCACGAATCCGATCCGTCAAATTCGTGTGAATAGTCAGACCCAAAGATCGAACCCGCAGCGGCTTAACCCGTTCCTTGCGACTTAAGGCATCCGCTACGACGTTCGCCTTTCCGGGATGGTATTTTATTTCACAATCATAATCATTCAATAATTCCACCCATCTCCGTTGTCGCATATTCAAATCCTTTTGGTCAAAAATGTGTTGCAAACTCTTATGATCTGTGAAGATCTTGCACTTAGTGCCATAGAGATAATGCCTCCAAATTTTGAGAGCGAACACCACTGCACCCAATTCCAAATCGTGTGTAGTGTAGTTTTTCTCATGAATTTTCAATTGCCTGGAAGCATATGTAGTCACTTTGTTCCGTTGCATCAACACGCAACCCAACCCTTGATGCGATGCATCACAATAGACTACGAAGTCTTCAGTACCATCAGGAAGTGATAAGATAGGCGCTTCACATAGCTTATCCTTCAGTAACTGGAACGCCGACTCTTGCTTTTCCGTCCACTAGAACTTTCTATCCTTTTGGGTTAATAGGGTCAAAGACTGCGCTATCTTGGAAAAATTCTTAATGAATCTCCTGTAGTAACCCGCAAGTCCAAGAAATTGTCGAACTTCAGTCGGAGTTTTAGGCACTTCCCAATTCTTGATTGCCTCGATCTTGGCAGGATCAACGTGTATACCTTTTTTCATTTACCACATGGCCTAAGAAATGAACTTCTCTAATCCAGAATTCACACTTAGAGAACTTGGCATACAACTTCTCCTTACGTAATAACTCCAAAATCAAACGAAGGTGATCTTTGTGTTCTTCCTTGGTGCGAGAGTAGATCAAAATATCATCAATGAACACGATTACGAATTTGTCCAAGTAGGGCTTGCACACACGATTCATCAAGTCCATGAAAACTGCTGGAGCGTTGGTCAATCCGAACGGCATCACCAAGAACTCATAATGACCATAGCGAGTACGGAAAGCAGTTTTCGGTACATCCTCCTCTTGGATGCGAAGTTGATGATAGCCAGACCTTAAATCAATCTTGGAGTAATAACTAGATCCTTGGAGTTGATCAAACAAGTCATCGATCCTGGGAAGGGGATAACGATTCTTGATGGTCAATTTGTTCAACTCACAATAATCTATGCACATACGAAAGGTACCATCCTTCTTTTTCACGAACAAGACTGGAGCTCCCCAAGGTGAGAAACTCGGTCTTATAAAACCTTTATCCAACAATTCTTGCAATTGATTGGACAGTTCTTGCATCTCTGATGGAGCTAAGCGATACGGCGATCGTGCTACAGGAGCGGCTCCAGGAACAAGGTCAATACGAAATTCGACTTGTCGAGGGGGTGGCAACCCCGGCAAATCTTCAGGGAATACATCAGGAAAATCTTTCACAATCGGGATACTCTCGAGTTTCTGTTCGTCAGCCTTTTTATCTACCACATGTGCCAAGAATGCAACCTGACCCTTCCGCAAGCACTTCCGGGCCTTCATGCAAGTAATAATTCTCAATGGCGTCCCACGCCTCTCCCCTTGAATCGAAACAATTTCACCATTCGCAAGAGGGATTTGAATTATTTTATCATTACAGACAACAATGGCGCTCTGTGTAGATAACCAATCCATGCCCACGACTATGTCGAAACTACCCAAAGTAACCGGTAAAAGATCAATGCTAAACTCATGCCCACAAAGATTTAACTTACAATCTTTCGCTACTTCACCCGTTTCTATTGTTTTACCATTGGCCAACTCTATGGAGTAAGGTGTATCTAATTCACTAGTCTCCAAACCAAGAGATCGTTTAAAATCTATAGATACAAAACTAAAATCGGCACCGGTATCAAATAAAACTGAAGCATAATGATTGTTGAGTAGGAACGTACCGGTGACCACATTTGGGTCCTGACGCGCATCACCAGCACCAATGATAAACGCTCTCCCATGTGCTTGGTTGTTCACTTTAGGACAATCCTTCCTCCAATGATCGAAAGATCCACAGCCAAAGCACGGTCGTTTTTCTCCAGCCTTAGGCACTCCAGACCTACAGTCTTCGCCTTTGTGGCTAGTACGGCGACATTTCCAACACGTTTGATCATTTTTCCTTCCCTGGGCACCAGTTTTCTTTTCTCCTGACTGTCCCGTAGCAACATAACCTTTTCCCTTTTTCCCCTGAGATGCTTGATTTTCAGAAGGACCATTCTTTTTACCATCACCTCTCTTTCTCTTCCAAGACCCAGAGCGGTTAGAACGCTCGCTTGAACCAGTACTAACACCAGACACTTTCCCGTCAGAAGCTTTCTGTTCAACATTCTTAGAAGCAGACCCTTTGCGCACGAGTGTACCCATGCGAATTGCATCTTCAGTTAAGCTTAGAGCTAGATCAATGGCCTCACGCATGGTTGTTGGTTTAGAGGAGGTAACCATGCTTCGGATCTGTGGGGCCAATCCATACAGGTATCGCTCGATTCGTTTGTTCTCTGGCGTCACTAGTCGGGGAACTAAACGTGCAAGGTCATGAAAATGAGAGGTATAACCCTCTATGTCAGCACCAATCATGGTATGCTTCCAGAATTCTGTCTCAAGTTTCTGAACTTCACTGGCAGGACAGTATTCACGAACCATCAGTTCTTTGAGATCCACCCAAGACATGGCATAAGCAGCATCTTCACCCAGTGACTGCACCTAATTATTCCACCATGTCAGTGCCTGATCCAGGAACAAGTTGGTGGCATACATAACAGCTTGTGTAGCAGTACAGCCACTGATGCGTATCACAGCTTCAGTCTTTTCGAACCACTTAATCAGGCCAACCGAACCTTCAGTTCCACTAAAGTTAATAGGCTTGCAGCCTAAAAAGGTCTTGAACGTACAGCCACGTTCTGGAGTGGTCGTTTCTGAAATGACATAAATGCATTTAGTAATAGTTGAAAATGTATCGGGACAACATCCCGACGTTCCACTTATTGAAGCTGCTTACCAGTGTGGGACCGTTCACGTCGGTCGCTTCCACCATTTCCGCCAGATCCGCCCTGCCCGCCGCTGTGACGAGTGCGGTTAGTTTCCATTTCTGCTACAGCAATCGCGACACGATCCGCGATGATTCGCTCGAGTTCGGCCTGCGAGGTAGGCAGACCGTCCAAATTGCCGGTACTTCTTGTTGCTGGTGCCATTACTTAAACTTCAATAGTAAATATTAAAGGTTAGCCAGACAAATTTTCCATCAAAATATTGTCACACCCAACGCATAAGTAAGCATCACAACAGGAGATACAACTCATCAAACCACAACATCACAAACTATCTCCATAATCACAATATTACGGAATACCATGGCATACAATCATCACATCAATACACAACCACAAGAAGTAAATAGAGAATGCATAAGATAACGACAATATATTTTACCATAATTTACAACATGATTTTCATTAACTTTCAATATAACGAGTACATCATTTGTTCATATGACAACAAAAGTGGGTCATAACTTCCCAATACATCGTTTGAAACTTAACAACATGTCATAACCAAAAGCTGGCACATCCCGTCAGGCTAGGCAAAATACAAAAGTCCATCATCTAATACAAGCGCTATAACTAAGACTGTCATCACATGCTGCTGCTACTACTACCATACTGTCGTGCTGCTACATAAACCAATCACTGAGGAGGTGGGGGCTGGTAGGAGTACTGTGGGGCATAAAGACTGATGGCGATATTGATCGCCGTAATGCGATCATACAAGTACTGCATGTGAGCAAAGTGATCATCACCTGTGATGCCACGCAAGGCATCCATCCTCAGAAGCTCATCAGCATAGTGTGTCAAAGCTGAGCTCGCATCAATGATGCGGGCCCACATAACCCGTACCTGGTAATCCATGTGTACGACCGTACCATGGATCATATCCGATAAGCTCTGAAAATCATGCTCGAGTGAAAGTACGGTGGTCATAGCCACAGCTGGCAAACGGGCCGCCTCGAAGGGCTGTGAGGGCCCAGCCATATCAGGAACAGTAGGCTGCGATGGACCAATGATATCTGGTACATGATAAGGTCTAGGTGCAAACATCTGGGGCAGGTCTGCCGCCCCATGAGCAATATGTGAACCAACCAAATAAGGGTCACCCGCACCCAAGGTATATAGCATAGAAGGTGGGGTCATAGACACAACAGGAGCAGTGGTAGATGTAGTGATAACAGGATCAGCAGGTGGGACTGTGGATGTGAGAAAAGGTAACAGGGGCTCCTCAAGTGGTGAAACAGTGGTATGAGGTGGGACTGTCACCTCAGGTATAACAGGTGTATCAGTAGTGGGGGCATCCGGACTAGCAGATGGGTAAGCACTCATACCCGCTCGTCTGAGGTCTGAGCTACGAGCAGGACTACCCTCAAGAATAAAACCAACGTGACCGTCGGCTGCAGGCTCAGTCACAACAGGAGGTGTGGGGGATACCGGTGGTAAAGGAGTAATAGGAGGTAGAGGTGTAACCGGCACCTCAGCAGAGACTGGAGCGATAGGCTCCACGGGATCAACAGGTGCAACAGGCTCGTCCGAGCCAAAAATGCTCTCAGGAACAACAGGTGCGATAGGCTCAGTAGGTGCAATAGGCTCAGTAGGTGCAATAGGCTCAGTAGGTGCAATAGGCTCAGGCTCAGCAGGAACAGCTGCCAGGCCAAGAACAACCCGAGGTCTGCTGGGACCACGGTACCAAAGAGAATCACGACCACAAACTGTAGGCACAACTGACGCCATGGACTCCTGACCGTCAGATCGGCCACCACGGAGCGCAGGGTTCCTGGGCTCCAGGAGTCCAGCAGGTAGTCCTCTCACAAGAGGTGCTAAATATGCGTCTCGAGGAACATGGATATGTGGAATAGGAACAGGTGTGTGATCTACGGGTACATGCGGATCAAAGGGAGACTCGACTGACTCGGAAGTAGCAGGGACAGCCCTGCCCCTGGTGGGACCAACAGGATCCTGACAACCAACAGGAAAATCCCTGACAGCAGGGACCGGGGGAACAACTGGTGAAACAACAGGAGGTGTGATAACAGGCGGCTCGCTGGCAACAGCGGCCGGAGCTGTAACAGACTCTGACTCGGACTCGTCCATGGACGGGTCCTCCTCCTCCTCAGTGTCAACCATAACATCGTCCTCATCGGCTACCTCGTCCTCTCCGCCATCCTCGTGATCATCATGGCTCTCCGGTGCATACTCGGCAGACATCTCCGCATGATCCTCGTCCTCAATCGGGTCAAGGTCTATGATCTCCACGTCATCAGGAATAACCTCAACAATCTGCAAACTACTGTCAAAACTGGGGACAGGTATCGCATGACTGGCGCGCGACATACCCTGGCAAAGAACCGTACTATATATATATGAGTCACTGATTAACTTAATGTTAGAAAATTAGATCTACAATAGCACATATTTCTATCTTTTATCTTCTAACACTTCCTATATTGACGACATGGCTAGTCGGTCGGAATTTCCCCTTGCACATCCCATGTACAAATTTCTTTCTTTTCTAAAAATATTTTGTTGTGTTTTAGTTTGGAAAACTTTGTTTTCGAGCCAAAACCGGTTATAGTCTAGATTTTACAAAATACTAGTTCGCTATAACCTCGGCTCTGATACCACTTATGTCACACCACGCCGACGGCGGAAACACGTGGTGCAACGCTCGAAAAGTATATCAAAGTCAAGATTAACACAAACAATAATTAATTAGAAAAGATCATATTATTAAGACGTCGTAAGATGTTTTCGTTGTCCAAAACGTACACATCCACACAAGTTCAATTTAAACAAAAGGGTTTTTCGACTATATTCCGAACAAACGGAAAATAAAAGTAAAACCCCCAAAAGACCGACGTCCCCGTTTCCCCCGCACTAGCCATTCCTTTCAGCAATCTAATTACCTGAAAGATATGTTTAAAAGACACGTCAATATATACATATTGGTGAGTTCACAGGTTTTAATTTCACAAGCAAAACATTGCAATACCGGCATGTAACAGAAATATAATATAAGTAGTGTCATATATGTGGAGTAGCTAGCTCCTACATGACGATGGCGACTACCTCCCGGGCCCATAACCAAACCAAGACTATACGACAGATTGCCCCGCGAGTTGCTTCTTGGACAACAACTCAGTTCAGAATACATGCACCTCTTGTCTTTACCGGGTTGACGCTATCAACCAGAGGTGGGCCTTGTCAGGCACCGATAGTACTACCCAGATATCCCTTTGGTTTCATTTCCCTGAATTAATGGTTACAGTAAACAGCGAGGTCTTACCCCAAGTGGTTTCCAGTTACCCAGGTACCCATCGTGCTAAATATTATATTCCACATGTTACAGCAATTTAACAAAACATATCTTTCCCCCAAAAACGTAAAAACAGTTTAAAATGGGGCCGTGAAACTCACCTCAAACTCAGCGTGCACAAATACCAGAGAATAGCAGATATCCAAGGTCAAATACCTACAGGCGTTCTTAGACGTATAAGTCACTAAGCCTATCATGTGTGTTTTACCGGCAAGTTGTACACCCAACTCCCAACAACACCATTGTTATACAATTCCCCGTTTAAAACATGTGTCTAGGTCCGTTGGTGATGGATTACCCCCGTTATAAGTTTCACTTAACTTATGTTTAATAAACATATCATCATTATCCTTGAAGTTAGTTAGGTTCGTCACCGCGAACTAAGATCATTTCCCGATTTTATCACATCATGATCTTATTATTTAATATATGTGCTTTCAATATATTTACTAACTCGGATAAACTTATCTCCGACTCGACTCACTTTACCGTATAATTACTTTCCCATTAAGTAGTTATACTAGGATCTTGTCGATCGAGATTTCATTTTCCAACACTCGCCTCGACTCACTTTACCGTATATTTATTTTCCCATTAAATAAATATACTAGGATCTTGTCGATTTGATATTCCCTCGACTCGACTCACTGTTCCATATATTTATTTTCCCATTCAAATAAATATACTAAGATCTTGTCGATTCGACTTTTCGTTTTATAACTTTCGACTCGACTCACTGTTCCATATATTTATTTTCCCATTCAAATAAATATACTGAGGTCTTGTCGATTCGATTTTATATTTTAACTTGTTAAGTTCTCGGACTTAACTAGATTTTACGTGCGCAATCTTTAAGGATCACATTACGATTAAGTTCTCCCACGAATACGTTCCAACACTTAGGAAAGTGTTATATATATATTTTTCACCCATGATAGTTCATATATTTTATCTCATAAAATATATATTTCCTTGACGTAATACATACTCGTATCTCGTACGATATATATATTCTTGTCCGTTTTACATCTTTGTCCGATAACTTGTTGTGTTAAAACATATTTATGTCCGAACGTTCAACTTATATATTTTCGCTCCACGAATAATATAAGTTACGTATATATATATTTTGTAGGAATAAATACTTCACGTCGAATATTATTTTCCTACTTCCGAAAATATATATGTATTTAGTTATTCGTACCAAATTTCCGACAATATGATTTACTCGAAATTAATCACTATTAATTTCACCATATTTTTACTTGGAAATTTATAAAATAACTTTTGTATTTTTCCAAAACCAAGACTTAGTCGTTTTAACTCCAAAATGTCTCAACATTTTTATATTCCCATAAATATAAAAATGTTCATTTTTATAAAACTTCACTAAGTCTTTAAAATTACCAAATTCTTGAAATAAAATCCCTAGTTTTTATTTCCTCAAACCTTTGGTAACTTGTATTTTTATAAAACCCAAATTTTATAAAAATAACATTTAATACAAAAATACATTATTTTTGTAAGTCTTGGAAATATTTTCCATAATCCACCTTTGACTATCCAAGTTTACATTTCTAACACCAAACTTTTAAATGTCACATTTTTGGACTTAACTTTCTAAAATGACACTTTTCACCCTTTAACTTCTAAAGCTTCCAAATAACACCGAAAACTTTCAAAAGTTTCATTTTCATCCTTAAACTTCCAAAAGTGACAATTTCTTACAAAACTAGTAGTCTTGATTAAATCAACTTTGTCATGGAAGGTTATTATTATGTTCTAACTTTGTCCAAAGTCCATAATAACTTACTTAAGGCTAATAATAGGTGTCCTTTGTGTATTAAGTCCAATTTGCTCAAAATGTTAACATTATGTTTGTTTCTTATGTTATGTAAACTTTATATTTCAACATTTTTCACAAGATCAACATGTTATTAAGCTTTAGATAGTTATTTTAAGGTGATCAACATCACTTTCAAGTGTATTCAAGTTACCATAACAATCTATACCTTGATCAACATTTTAAACATGAATGTGTTACTTTTATGAACTCAAAACATCATCATCCATCATCAACATCCCACGGCTCACACACACACTTTTAAACATCCATTTTAACTTGATAAAACATATTACATCTTATGTTAAAAACCTTGTTAAACATTTGTGTACAACTTGCTTTAAAAACATCAAAACATAGACTTTTAAAAGCAAGATCAAGATGAAAGATACTTACAACTAGCACAAGGCTAGGGAAGACAAAATCACTTGATTTGGATGAGGTTTAGTGTGTTCTTCCAAGGGGTTAAGCTCCTAGCTTGATAACACACAATTTAGGGCTTGGAAATGGATGCTTTGTGTGATTTTAAGGTGTAAAAACTTGCAAAGAAAGTGTGTGTGTGTGTTGAGAACCCACGGCCAAGAAAAAAAAAGAAAAGAAGGGTTGTGTTTGGGTGTGGAAGCTAGTACTCTCTTATAGCTCAATCCATATCTCATGGGATTGCATAAGATTCATTCTTGATTTTAAATGCATATAAAATGAGAATGTGTGTACTACTAGATTGCTAGAAATCTTGTGTGGATTGTGTGAGTGTGTATATGGCCGTAAATTTCAAAGGAAGAGTATGGCCTTGTGATTTTCTTGTACTTAATATCACATATAATATTACACAAGATCTACACCATACCTTCCATCTCCATCTTTAGATATTTAGTACAAAAGGTAGTATTTTTGGGTATGGTTTCTTAGGGGTGGCCGGTTTTAGGGGGTGTTTGTGGGGTCCACAACACAAAATATTTGCTAATATTTTGTTAAGTTTAATTCTTTTAACGTTCGGGTGTCGTTCGGGTATTTTCGGACTTTATTCGCGTGTTACTCGGACATTAAAATAACCTCGAATAACCCTGAAACATAGTCTAGTTTAAGTGTTGATTGGTTATTTAGGCTATTGTCGGGTGAAATTATAAGTTATACGCGTACCGGGTGCGGTACGCGCACTTTATTCGTTACCGGGAGATTTGTATGTAAAGTTTTCACTTATGGTTTTGGAGTTCCAAAACCCATTATATTTTGTGAAAATACCCCTTTATTTTATATCCTGGGTGTCCGGGATAATTTTTGTTTATTAAATTTTACTGGGTAATCACCAACGTCCGTTCCAACACAAGTTAATTTGCACGCGATTTCGCCGTGCTTCAAATTAAACACATGCATTCCTATGCATCTTATGGGGAATTTGCTATTCTCTAAATGCCAAATTAATATAATTAATTCGAAATTGCACGTAATTAAGTTAATCACTCATAATTAATTTGTACGGAATTACCTCATTTTTGCCGTTTGTTACATTCTCCCCCCGTTAAGAGAATTCCGTCCCGGAATTCAGTTCAAGTCCCTCGGTACTGGGGTCTTCTTGAATAGGTCAGGATATTTCTGCTTCATATGATCCAATCTTTCCCACGTGAACTCCGGTCCACGTTTGGCATTCCAACGTACTTTGACCAACCTGATCTTTCTACGCCTAAGCTTCTGAACCTTCCAGTCAGTCACCTCGATTGGTTCTTCGACAAAGTGAAGCTTATCGTCGATGTGGATCTCGTCCGCAGGTATAATCAGGGTCTCGTCGGATAAACACTTTTTCAAGTTTGATACATGAAATGTATCGTGTATTCCGCTAAGCTCTTGTGGCAACTTGAGCTTATAGGCCACCGGGCCTACCCTTGCCAAAATTTCGAAAGGACCAACATACCGGGGATTCAATTTCCCACGCTTCCCAAAGCGTGCAACACCTTTCCAAGGTGAGACTTTAAGCAGAACTTTATCACCGACTTGGAATTCCAAAGGCTTACGCCTCATATCCGCAAAATTTTTCTGTCGATCACGAGCCGCTTTCAAGCGCTCCTTGATCAGAAAAATCTTATCAGTAGTTTCTTGAACAATCTCGGGTCCCGTAAGCTGCTTCTCTCCGACTTCAGCCCAACATAGCGGAGATCGACACTTACGCCCGTATAATGCTTCAAATGGTGCAGCCTGGATGCTCGTATGGTAGCTATTATTGTACGAGAATTCCACGAGTGGCAGGTGCGTGTCCCAATTACCACCAAAATCAATTGCACATGCTCGCAACATATCCTCCAAGGTTTGGATGGTTCGTTCACTTTGACCATCGGTTTGGGGGTGATAAGCAGTACTCATATCCAAACGAGTACCTAGAGCAGCATGCAAGCTTTGCCAAAACCTAGAGGTAAAATGGCTATCACGGTCTGAAATTATAGAGACAGGCACACCATGCTTCGACACCACTTCCTTAATATACAATTGAGCCAATTTTTCCGTTTTATCCGTCCCGCGGATTGGAAGGAAGTGTGCCGACTTCGTCAAACGATCCACGATTACCCAGATTGTATCATGGCCACTCGATGTCCTGGGCAATTTAGTAATAAAATCCATGGAAATTTGTTCCCATTTCCATTCTGGAATTTCTGGTTGCTGAAGCAAACCAGATGGTCTTTGGTGCTCGGCTTTAACCTTTGAACACGTTAAACAACGCGCAACATAAGCCGCTATATCTCTCTTAAAATTCGGCCACCAATAATGTTCCTTTAAATCATGGAACATCTTATCTGCCCCGGGATGAACCGAATATCGAGATTTGTGAGCTTCAGCCAAAACTAGCTCACGTATACCACCATACAGAGGTACCCAGACTCTATTCATGAAGTACAAATTCTGATCCGTCTTAGACTCCAGCGAGTCCAACATGCCTCGTAGTCTCTCCTTCCTGAAATTCTCGGGCTTAAGCGCATTACTTTGGGCCTCACGAATCCGATCCGTCAAATTCGTGTGAATAGTCAGACCCAAAGATCGAACCCGCAGCGGCTTAACCCGTTCCTTGCGACTTAAGGCATCCGCTACGACGTTCGCCTTTCCGGGATGGTATTTTATTTCACAGTCATAATCATTCAATAATTCCACCCATCTCCGTTGTCGCATATTCAAATCCTTTTGGTCAAAAATGTGTTGCAAACTCTTATGATCTGTGAAGATCTTGCACTTAGTGCCATAGAGATAATGCCTCCAAATTTTGAGAGCGAACACCACTGCACCCAATTCCAAATCGTGTGTAGTGTAGTTTTTCTCATGAATTTTCAATTGCCTGGAAGCATATGCAGTCACTTTGTTCCGTTGCATCAACACGCAACCCAACCCTTGATGCAATGCATCACAATAGACTACGAAGTCTTCAGTACCATCAGGAAGTGATAAGATAGGCGCTTCACATAGCTTATCCTTTTGTAACTGGAACGCCGACTCTTGCTTTTCCGTCCACTCGAACTTTCTATCCTTTTGGGTTAATAGGGTCAAAGACTCCGCTATCTTGGAAAAATTCTTAATGAATCTCCTGTAGTAACCCGCAAGTCCAAGAAATTGTCGAACTTCAGTCGGAGTTTTAGGCACTTCCCAATTCTTGATTGCCTCGATCTTGGCAAGATCAACGTGTATACCTTTTTCAATTACCACATGGCCTAAGAAATGAACTTCTCTAATCCAGAATTCACACTTAGAGAACTTGGCATACAACTTCTCCTTACGTAATAACTCCAAAATCAAACGAAGGTGATCTTTGTGTTCTTCCTTGGTGCGAGAATAGATCAAAATATCATCAATGAACACGATTACGAATTTGTCCAAGTAGGGCTTGCACACACGATTCATCAAATCCATGAAAACTGCTGGAGCGTTGGTCAATCCGAACGGCATCACCAAGACCTCATAATGACCATAGCGAGTACGAAAAGCAGTTTTTGGTACATCCTCCTCTTGGATGCGAAGTTGATGATAGCCAGACCTTAAATCAATCTTGGAGTAATAACTAGATCCTTGGAGTTGATCAAACAAGTCATCGATCCTGGGAATGGGATAACGATTCTTGATGGTCAATTTGTTCAACTCACGATAATCTATGCACATACGAAAGGTACCATCCTTCTTTTTCACGAACAAGACTGGAGCTCCCCAAGGTGAGAAACTCGGTCTTATAAAACCTTTATCCAACAATTCTTGCAATTGATTGGACAGTTCTTGCATCTCTGATGGAGCTAAGCTATACGGCGATCGTGCTATAGGAGCGGCTCTAGGAATAAGGTCAATACGAAATTCGACTTGTCGAGGGGGTGGCAACCCCGGCAAATCTTCAGGGAATACATCAGGAAAATCTTTCACAATCGGGATACTCTCGAGTTTCTGTTCGTCAGCCTTTTTATCTACCACATGTGCCAAGAACGCAACCTGACCCTTCCGCAAGCACTTCCGAGCCTTCATGCAAGTAATAATTCTCAATGGCGTCCCACGCCTCTCCCCTTGAATCGAAAGAATTTCACCATTCGCAAGAGGGATTTGAATTATTTTATCATTACAGACAACAATGGCGCTCTGTGTAGATAACCAATCCATGCCCACGACTATGTCGAAGCTACCCAAAGTAACCGGTAAAAGATCAATGCTAAACTCATGCCCACAAAGATTTAACTTACAATCTTTCGCTACTTCACCCGTTTCTATTGTTTTACCATTGGCCAACTCTATGGAGTAAGGTGTATCTAATTCACTAGTCTCCAAACCAAGAGATCGTTTGAAATCTATAGATACAAAACTAAAATCGGCACCGGTATCAAATAAAACTGAAGCATAATGATTGTTGAGTAGGAACGTACCGGTGACCACATTCGGGTCCTGACGCGCATCACCAGCACCAATGACAAACGCTCTCCCATGTGCTTGGTTGTTCACTTTAGGACAATCCTTCCTCCAATGATCGAAGGATCCACAGCCAAAGCACGGTCGTTTTTCTCCAGCCTTAGGCACTCCAGACCTACAGTCTTCGCCTTTGTGGCCAGTACGGCGACATTTCCAACACGTTTGATCATTTTTCCTTCCCTGGGCACCAGTTTTCTTTTCTCCTGACTGTCCCGTAGCAACATAACCTTTTCCCTTTTTCCCCTGAGATGCTTGATTTTCAGAAGGACCATTCTTTTTACCATCACCTCTCTTTCTCTTCCAAGACCCAGAGCGGTTAGAACGCTCGCTTGAACCAGTACTAACACCAGACACTTTCCCGTCAGACGCTTTCTGTTCAACATTCTTAGAAGCAGACCCTTTGCGCACGAGTGTACCCATGCGAATTGCATCTTCAGTTAAGCTTAGAGCTAGATCAATGGCCTCACGCATGGTTGTTGGTTTAGAGGAGGTAACCATGCTTCGGATCTGTGGGGCCAATCCATACAGGTATCGCTCGATTCGTTTGTTCTCTGGCGTCACTAGTCGGGGAACTAAACGTGCAAGGTCATGAAAACGAGAGGTATAACCCTCTATGTCAGCACCAATCATGGTATGCTTCCAGAATTCTGTCTCAAGTTTCTGAACTTCACTGGCAGGACAGTATTCACGAACCATCAGTTCTTTGAGATCCACCCAAGACATGGCATAAGCAGCATCTTCACCCAGTGACTGCACCTAATTATTCCACCATGTCAGTGCCTGATCCAGGAACAAGTTGGTGGCATACATAACAGCTTGTGTAGCAGTACAGCCACTGATGCGTATCACAGCTTCAGTCTTTTCGAACCACTTAATCAGGCCAACCGAACCTTCAGTTCCACTAAAGTTAATAGGCTTGCAGCCTAAAAAGGTCTTGAACGTACAGCCACGTTCTGGAGTGGTCGTTTCTGAAATGACATAAATGCATTTAGTAATAGTTGAAAATGTATCGGGACAACATCCCGACGTTCCACTTATTGAAGCTGCTTACCAGTGTGGGACCGTTCACGTCGGTCGCTTCCACCATTTCCGCCAGATCCGCCCTGCCCGCCGCTGTGACGAGTGCGGTTAGTTTCCATTTCTGCTACAGCAATCGCGACACGATCCGCGATGATTCGCTCGAGTTCGGCCTGCGAGGTAGGCAGACCGTCCAAATTGCCGGTACTTCTTGTTGCTGGTGCCATTACTTAAACTTCAATAGTAAATATTAAAGGTTAGCCAGACAAATTTTCCATCAAAATATTGTCACACCCAACGCATAAGTAAGCATCACAACAGGAGATACAACTCATCAAACCACAACATCACAAACTATCTCCATAATCACAATATTACGGAATACCATGGCATACAATCATCACATCAATACACAACCACAAGAAGTAAATAGAGAATGCATAAGATAACGACAATATATTTTACCATAATTTACAACATGATTTTCATTAACTTTCAATATAACGAGTACATCATTTGTTCATATGACAACAAAAGTGGGTCATAACTTCCCAATACATCGTTTGAAACTTAACAACATGTCATAACCAAAAGCTGGCACATCCCGTCAGGCTAGGCAAAATAAAAAAGTCCATCATCTAATACAAGCGCTATAACTAAGACTGTCATCACATGCTGCTGCTACTACTACCATACTGTTGTGCTGCTACATAAACCAATCACTGAGGAGGTGGGGGCTGGTAGGAGTACTATGGGGCATAAAGACTGATGGCGATATTGATCGCCGTAATGCGATCATACAAGTACTGCATGTGAGCAAAGTGATCATCACCTGTGATGCCACGCAAGGCATCCATCCTCAGAAGCTCATCAGCATAGTGTGTCAAAGCTGAGCTCGCATCAATGATGCGGGCCCACATAACCCGTACCTGGTAATCCATGTGTACGACCGTACCATGGATCATATCCGATAAGCTCTGAAAATCATGCTCGAGTGAAAGTAGGGTGGTCATAGCCACAGCTGGCAAACGGGCCGCCTCGAAGGGCTGTGAGGGCCCAGCCATATCAGGAACAGTAGGCTGCGATGGACCAATGATATCTGGTACATGATAAGGTCTAGGTGCAAACGGCTGGGGCAGGTCTGCCGCCCCATGAGCAATATGTGAACCAACCAAATAAGGGTCACCCGCACCCAAGGTATATAGCATAGAAGGTGGGGTCATAGACACAACAGGAGCAGTGGTAGATGTAGTGATAACAGGATCAGCAGGTGGGACTGTGGATGTGAGAAAAGGTAACAGGGGCTCCTCAAGTGGTGAAACAGTGGTATGAGGTGGGACTGTC
Source organism: Ambrosia artemisiifolia (assembly GCA_032199755.1). Lineage (NCBI taxonomy): Eukaryota > Viridiplantae > Streptophyta > Magnoliopsida > Asterales > Asteraceae > Ambrosia > Ambrosia artemisiifolia. Next base: position 31,948,844 of record CM063521.1, read on the forward strand.
ACCTCAGGTATAACAGGTGTATCAGTAGTGGGGGCATCCGGACTAGCAGATGGGTAAGCACTCATACCTGCTCGTCTGAGGTCTGAGCTACGAGCAGGACTACCCTCAAGAATAAAACCAACGTGACCGTCGGCTGCAGGCTCAGTCGCAACAGGAGGTGTGGGGGATACCGGTGGTAAAGGAGTAATAGGAGGTAGAGGTGTAACCGGCACCTCAGCAGAGACCGGAGCGATAGGCTCCACGGGATCAACAGGTGCAACAGGCTCGTCCGAGCCAAAAATGCTCTCAGGAACAACAGGTGCGATAGGCTCAGTAGGTGCAATAGGCTCAGTAGGTGCAATAGGCTCAGTAGGTGCAATAGGCTCAGGCTCAGCAGGAACAGCTGCCAGGCCAAGAACAACCCGAGGTCTGCTGGGACCACGGTACCAAAGAGAATCACGACCACAAACTGTAGGCACAACTGACGCCATGGACTCCTGACCGTCAGATCGGCCACCACGGAGCGCAGGGTTCCTGGGCTCCAAGAGTCCAGCATGTAGTCCTCTCACAAGAGGTGCTAAATATGCGTCTCGAGGAAAATGGATATGTGGAATAGGAACAGGTGTGTGATCTACGGGTACATGCAGATCAAAGGGAGACTCGACTGACTCGGAAGTAGCAGGGACAGCCCTGCCCCTGGTGGGACCAACAGGATCCTGACAACCAACAGGAAAATCCCTGACAGCAGGGACCGGGGGAACAACTGGTGAAACAACAGGAGGTGTTATAACAGGCGGCTCGCTGGCAACAGCGGCCGGAGCTGTAACAGACTCTGACTCGGACTCGTCCATGGACGGGTCCTCCTCCTCCTCAGTGTCAACCATAACATCGTCCTCATCGGCTACCTCGTCCTCTCCGCCATCCTCGTGATCATCATGGCTCTCCGGTGCATACTCGGCAGACATCTCCGCATGATCCTCGTCCTCAATCGGGTAAAGGTCTATGATCTCCACGTCATCAGGAATAACCTCAACAATCTGCAAACTACTGTCAAAACTGGGGACAGGTATCGCATGACTGGCGCGCGACATACCCTGGCAAAGAACCGTACTATATATATATGAGTCACTGATTAACTTAATGTTAGAAAATTAGATCTACAATAGCACATATTTCTATCTTTTATCTTCTAACACTTCCTATATTGACGACATGGCTAGTCGGTCGGAATTTCCCCTTGCACATCCCATGTACAAATTTCTTTCTTTTCTAAAAATATTTTGTTGTGTTTTAGTTTGGAAAACTTTGTTTTCGAGCCAAAACCGGTTATAGTCTAGATTTTACAAAATACTAGTTCGCTATAACCTCGGCTCTGATACCACTTCTGTCACACCACGCCGACGGCGGAAACACGTGGCGCAACGCTCGAAAAGTATATCAAAGTCAAGATTAACACAAACAATTATTAATTAGAAAAGATCATATTATTAAGACGTCGTAAGATGTTTTCGTTGTCCAAAACGTACACATCCACACAATTTCAATTTAAACAAAAGGGTTTTTCGACTATATTCCGAACAAACGGAAAATAAAAGTAAAACCCCCAAAAGACCGACGTCCCCGTTTCCCCCGCACTAGCCATTCCTTTCAGCAATCTAATTACCTGAAAGATATGTTTAAAAGACACGTCAATATATACATATTGGTAAGTTCACAGGTTTTAATTTCACAAGCAAAACATTGCAATACCGGCATGTAACAGAAATATAATATAAGTAGTGTCATATATGTGGAGTAGCTAGCTCCTACATGACGATGGCGACTACCTCCCAGGCCCATAACCAAACCAAGACTATACGACAGATTGCCCCGCGAGTTGCTTCTTGGACAACAACTCAGTTCAGAATACATGCACCTCTTGTCTTTACCGGGTTGACGCTATCAACCAGAGGTGGGCCTTGTCAGGCACCGATAGTACTACCCAGATATCCCTTTGGTTTCATTTCCCTAAATTAATGGTTACAGTAAACAGCGAGGTCTTACCCCAAGTGGTTTCCAGTTACCCAGGTACCCATCGTGCTAAATATTATATTCCACATGTTACAGCAATTTAACAAAACATATCTTTCCCCCAAAAAACGTAAAAACAGTTTAAAATGGGGCCGTGAAACTCACCTCAAACTCAGCGTGCACAAATACCAGAGAATAGCAGATATCCAAGGTCAAATACCTACAGGCGTTCTTAGACGTATAAGTCACTAAGCCTATCATGTGTGTTTTACCGGCAAGTTGTACACCCAACTCCCAACAACACCATTGTTATACAATTCCCCGTTTAAAACATGTGTCTAGGTCCGTTGGTGATGGATTACCCCCGTTATAAGTTTCACTTAACTTATGTTTAATAAACATATCTTCATTATCCTTGAAGTTAGTTAGGTTCGTCACCGCGAACTAAGATCATTTCCCGATTTTATCACATCATGATCTTATTATTTAATATATGTGCTTTCAATATATTTACTAACTCGGATAAACTTATCTCCGACTCGACTCACTTTACCGTATAATTACTTTCCCATTAAGTAGTTATACTAGGATCTTGTCGATCGAGATTTCATTTTCCAACACTCGCCTCGACTCACTTTACCGTATATTTATTTTCCCATTAAATAAATATACTAGGATCTTGTCGATTTGATATTCCCTCGACTCGACTCACTGTTCCATATATTTATTTTCCCATTCAAATAAATATACTAAGATCTTGTCGATTCGACTTTTCGTTTTATAACTTTCGACTCGACTCACTGTTCCATATATTTATTTTCCCATTCAAATAAATATACTGAGGTCTTGTCGATTCGATTTTATATTTTAACTTGTTAAGTTCTCGGACTTAACTAGATTTTACGTGCGCAATCTTTAAGGATCACATTACGATTAAGTTCTCCCACGAATACGTTCCAACACTTAGGAAAGTGTTATATATATATTTTTCACCCATGATAGTTCATATATTTTATCTCATAAAATATATATTTCCTTGACGTAATACATACTCGTATCTCGTACGATATATATATTCTTGTCCGTTTTACATCTTTGTCCGATAACTTGTTGTGTTAAAACATATTTATGTCCGAACGTTCAACTTATATATTTTCGCTCCACGAATAATATAAGTTACGTATATATATATATTTTGTAGGAATAAATACTTCACGTCGAATATTATTTTCCTACTTCCGAAAATATATATGTATTTAGTTATTCGTACCAAATTTCCGACAATATGATTTACTCGAAATTAATCACTATTAATTTCACCATATTTTTACTTGGAAATTTATAAAATAACTTTTGTATTTTTCCAAAACCAAGACTTAGTCGTTTTAACTCCAAAATGTCTCAACATTTTTATATTCCCATAAATATAAAAATGTTCATTTTTATAAAACTTCACTAAGTCTTTAAAATTACCAAATTCTTTAAATAAAATCCCTAGTTTTTATTTCCTCAAACCTTTGGTAACTTGTATTTTTATAAAACCCAAATTTTATAAAAATAACATTTAATACAAAAATACATTATTTTTGTAAGTCTTGGAAATATTTTCCATAATCCACCTTTGACTATCCAAGTTTACATTTCTAACACCAAACTTTTAAATGTCACATTTTTGGACTTAACTTTCTAAAATGACACTTTTCACCCTTTAACTTCTAAAGCTTCCAAATAACACCGAAAACTTTCAAAAGTTTCATTTTCATCCTTAAACTTCCAAAAGTGACAATTTCTTACAAAACTAGTAGTCTTGATTAAATCAACTTTGTCATGGAAGGTTATTATTATGTTCTAACTTTGTCCAAAGTCCATAATAACTTACTTAAGGCTAATAATAGGTGTCCTTTGTGTATTAAGTCCAATTTGCTCAAAATGTTAACATTATGTTTGTTTCTTATGTTATGTAAACTTTATATTTCAACATTTTTCACAAGATCAACATGTTATTAAGCTTTAGATAGTTATTTTAAGGTGATCAACATCACTTTCAAGTGTATTCAAGTTACCATAACAATCTATACCTTGATCAACATTTTAAACATGAATGTGTTACTTTTATGAACTCAAAACATCATCATCCATCATCAACATCCCACGGCTCACACACACACTTTTAAACATCCATTTTAACTTGATAAAACATATTACATCTTATGTTAAAAACCTTGTTAAACATTTGTGTACAACTTGCTTTAAAAACATCAAAACATAGACTTTTAAAAGCAAGATCAAGATGAAAGATACTTACAACTAGCACAAGGCTAGGGAAGACAAAATCACTTGATTTGGATGAGGTTTAGTGTGTTCTTCCAAGGGGTTAAGCTCCTAGCTTGATAACACACAATTTAGGGCTTGGAAATGGATGCTTTGTGTGATTTTAAGGTGTAAAAACTTGCAAAGAAAGTGTGTGTGTGTGTTGAGAACCCACGGGAATGCATAAGATTCATTCTTGATTTTAAATGCATATAAAATGAGAATGTGTGTACTACTAGATTGCTAGAAATCTTGTGTGGATTGTGTGAGTGTGTATATGGCCGTAAATTTCAAAGGAAGAGTATGGCCTTGTGATTTTCTTGTACATAATATCACATATAATATTACACAAGATCTACACCATACCTTCCATCTCCATCTTTAGATATTTAGTACAAAAGGTAGTATTTTTGGGTATGGTTTCTTAGGGGTGGCCGGTTTTAGGGGGGTGTTTGTGGGGTCCACAACACAAAATATTTGCTAATATTTTGTTAAGTTTAATTCTTTTAACGTTCGGGTGTCGTTCGGGTATTTTTCGGACTTTATTCGCGTGTTACTCGGACATTAAAATAACCTCGAATAACCCTGAAACATAGTCTAGTTTAAGTGTTGATTGGTTATTTAGGCTATTGTCGGGTGAAATTATAAGTTATACGCGCACCGGGTGCGGTACGCGCATTTTATTCGTTACCGGGAGATTTGTATGTAAAGTTTTCACTTATGGTTTTGGAGTTCCAAAACCCATTATATTTTGTGAAAATACCGCTTTATTTTATATCCTGGGTGTCCGGGATAATTTTTGTTTATTAAATTTTACTGGGTAATCACCAACGTCCGTTCCAACACAAGTTAATTTGCACGCGATTTCGCCATGCTTCAAATTAAACACATGCATTCCTATGCATCTTATGGGGAATTTGCTATTCTCTAAATGCCAAATTAATATAATTAATTCGAAATTGCACGTAATTAAGTTAATCACTCATAATTAATTTGTACGGAATTACCTCATTTTTGCCGTTTGTTACAATATTGCACATGTGTAATATATATTACACATGTGCAATATGTCATATATTACACATGTGTAATATATATTACACATGTGTAACATATGATATATTACACATGTGCAATATATATTACACATATGCAATATATGATATATTGCACATATGTAATATAAAGTTCTCGAGTTCTCTCAATAAAATGAGTTTTCTATTGAACTATCCCCTCAAACACTAAACCTATCATTTCGATCACAATCAAGACCCAACTTTAATGATCTTTATTATCCGATTTTAATCCCATACGTTTTTCATCGACTTTTAAACGATTTCCTGCATTTAAAAGTGATAAAAACACGAATTTAAAGAGCTTGAATAACCAAATAGTAGTAACCGATCGAATTTAAACAAATCATCCAAGCATTCGTTTTTTTTTGTCGATCGTATAATTGTATAAATCAATCATTCCACGACTCTCCTAGACTTTTAAACGTTTCAAACCCACAACAAAAACGTCTTCATTCAGTACTGAAAGTCTGCAACTAATCGACCCAAGTTCGGAATTTTTTTAGTTCATTCGACTCATAAACGATTGGGTAAGTCCGATCCATCATGCTCGTTTTGTTATTTATCCATCACTTCTTGAAAGCCCTATAGTTTCGGGTCATATCTTTCACGAATTGAAGATGTGATATTTCTAGGGTTAGGGTTCGATTCCCACCATGAGCAGTTTTTATTTTTGCATTTTTTATCAATTTATTAAATTATTTATTTACTTGCATAATATATTTAATCCTAAAAAAATTCATAATAGATTCATTTTTGGTCAAAAAATTATGAAAATTTAGGTGTAGCATATTGACACCATAAAGAAAATTACCACACTTTTATTTTCTGGAAAAAGTGTAATTTTTATATTTTTATTGATTTATTTGATTTAATCATATTTAATTCATTAAAAATTTATTTTTAATGATTTTAAGCTGAAACTTTTGGTAAATTATTTTCTAATCATAATGAACTGAAATAAAAATTATTGGTTCAGAAAACATTTATTTTTATTAATTTTCCTATTTTTAACCGTTTAAACATGATTTAAATTCAGTAAATCAGTTTTAAATATAAATAAGTTTATAAAATTATAAGAAAATTATTTTCATTGATTTACATCGGAAAACATTCATTTTCTATAAAAATAATATTTTTGGATCATGTCTTGTATTTTTAGTCTTATTTATGTTTAATTAGACATAATTAATCATTTATTTATTTATATTATTTAACATCTATTTCATAAATACTTTTCTTATAAAATAGAGATAGTCTTATATTGAAGTCTTAGTTATTATTTGTTGGTTTATGGTGTAACTCATAATTATTTTTTTATACATTTAAGATTATTATATTTATTTAATTTAGTTAAAGTAATTAATTAAATTACTTTGTCTTAATTATTCAAACATATTTTTATCTAAATATTCAATTGGTAATAATTATATTACCTAAACCATATTTACAAACTTTGGTATATTATTTTTTTTTAATATACAACTTTTATATTAATTCGAATAATCATAAAAAACTTTAATTCCCCAAATCGACATAGCAAACCCTAATGCCTTAGACCATAGTTACCTTAGACTCTTAGAATTTTCCCTTATTAGTATTCTATTACGTTATAGGTTGAATTCCTCGGAATTCCCATTACTTAGCTCACTACCGCTTAAGTTGGATCGCTTTTGCAAACTGTGAGTATATGTTTCCCCTTTTTACTGTTTTACTCTTTTGGGGTGACTCATGTACAATTATGACTAAACTTACGTATGTTATTTACAAAGCAATGTGCTCTTGATATGTTTTGTGTGAATTGTATGAACGATTTGTCAAAGTCATTAACCTTTGGGCCGCACCTAACAATGAGTAGTACTACGAGTTATATCCCTTGGTTACTTACGTGAACGAGTTAAGTTCTTGGTCATTGTTATGGTTTTTCTTGAACGATGTGTGAACGATTATTGAACGATGTGAGGCTTGATTTTGACCCTTTTACATATTACAATATCATGGCACATACATTGCGAAACACTTTTCTATTTTATGAACTCAAACAGGTATGCTCACCAATACATCTTTGTATTGACAAATTATTTTCGTACATGTTTCAGGTTGTTATGAGATTACTGTTAAGCATTTGGAACTTAGACTTAGATTTGAGATTTATTGTATTTCAGTTTTAGTTGTCACGTTAGAATTTTGTATCTTGTAATTGCTTTCAATGTAATAAACTATTTAATCAATGTATCAATATTTACACTTTTAGTCCATGAGCTATTGAACAATCGTCACTACGTGACACCTCGATGTTTCCGCCATCGGTTGGGGTGTTACAGATTGGTATCAGAGCCATGGTTATAGGGAATTAGGTTATTAGAATGCCTTTTAGCCTAGTCTATAACTAAGTTTACTTTCACGAGTCCTCTCGTGTATATTTCTCTTATTTCTTATATTTTCTTTCAAGATATTTTCGCTATGATTCTTTCTCGTTATTCTTTCGGTATTTTGCTTTGAAAAGAAGGCACTCGTATTTCACAAACGGAACGATATCACCAAGTTAGGAGTGACATCCATACCTTGGTGATTAGTTTCACTCCTCTATATGTTATTTATCTTAGGAATATATCTTGAGATAGGAGTGACATCCACACCTCAAAGAGTATTTCCTTCAAAAAGAAACTTAACCACTAAGCTGGGAGTGATATCCTTAACTTAGTGATTGGTTTCATTCCTCCATTGTTTTCAATTTTGAAATTCATCTTTGAGTTAGGAGTGAAATCCACATCTCAAGGATCTGTTTCTACATCTCGTTTTAAAGTCTCGGTAAAGGTTTTGAAATTTACCAGTGACGGGGTATGTGCAATCGGGAAAGATGACCATTCACTCATAGGTTCAAGTACGCTCCCCACAAGTCACTAATAATATTTCAATTTCTTTGGCTAGTCACCAGTTTCATTAGAAATATTTTCAGAATCACATTTCATTATTGGTATATTTTTCATTTGTTTGAAACTTTTCTATAATGAAGTTATTATGTCTTTTGAGTTTTCTCTATTAATAGCTATCGCTATTTGTGCATTTTTCCGTTTTCCATTATTGCCTCTTAAGTTTTGTTTAACATTTGGATTTTAAGTTCCATCTCTTGATGTTTTATATCCTAATTGATCATTCGCTTTTGGATTTTTTTTTCATCATCATTATTAAAACTTTTATCCGCTATATTATCGCATTAAAACTTACACTGTTTTCATTTATTCTTTGTGACTTTTACACTATTATCTCATTGACTTTTATCATTTACGCCATTTCTAAATCTTGGTCTTTTGGAAACACATTTGATTTATATGGTTTTTGAGAAAAGAAACTTGCTACTGATAGTATGCCTTATGACAATTTTCAACTCGACTTCTTGTAAACACATGAAAGTGTGTACTTACGAAGTCTTTTCATGTGAAGTTGTTTTGAATCTAAAAAGTTATTCTCATGCATCACTACTATACTATCAACTATATCACAAAGTTCGAGTAATACTACGTTTTGTTTTATAAACAATAATTTATCTTTTACACTTACACTCTTTCAGTCGCAAAACTTTTGGTCTAAACATTGGACATATCCTTATCGAAATGTTGCTAAATGTCTTTTAACATATAGTGCATATATTTTAAACCCGCATGGCCAGTAGACTATACGTATGTTCCGTCCACTCTCAGTTGCAGTAAATATCATTATCTTATTCTTACATCATTTTATTTTATTATATTCGCGTATTATCTTATTTATGATTATTCTCGTATTATTATTTTATTGGTGGTTATTCTCATGCGTTATTTGCAATTATTTTCGCACTAATTATTAGTAGTCATTCTTACAACACCGGCTTTGAGAATTAATTTAACTCGTTTACATTCATTTTGTGAAAATTGTGCGATTTACTTGATTTCTATTATACTATTCTTTCAATTGAAATTTTATGTTATACTTATATACTTGACGCATATTTGGTATGCATATTTTCTTTCCTGTTTTGAGCAAAACCCTGTTATACTTTACATTATTTTGTTCATCATCATGGTCAATGAACATCCTAGTTGATAACTCGTATGAGATCTAACCCAGTGCCCACGTACGACTCGGGTTAGAGTATTTCTTTAATCCGAGGGGAACGGTGTAAACCTCAGAGTTTATCAATATGAGTGTTTAAAGCCAACGATGTGAACAGAAGTTACCGGTTAAGGGTGAATCCGAAAGGGAAGAACCTCTAACCATGTCTTATACTTACATGTTATTCACATTACAGATAAAGGGAAAACCCAGAAGGGAAGGACCTCTAACCATGTCATGATTGAACATTATTTATTTACAGTGGCTATTACATAGTGGTTGCACGCATTTATTTCTTGTTAGGGTTATGGAAACGCATAACACCTAAGTGTAAGGTAAATCGATAATTACGGTCCGGAACGCAATCAGGGATTTACAGGTACATGAGGGTGGTGTGTAATTCTATTTAGTCTGTTGGTAGACAATCAGTATGAGTCCAACGTATCGGGAGTGTGGTGGGTCAGCTGCGGTACACCCTATATATAAGCATAAACGATACTGCGGGAGCAGACTAGGAGTCTGACCAAGAACCTACCCATTACTACCTCTTCATTAGATCATTGACTAATAGCTAGTAATTTTGATAAGAACGTTCTTACACGAGCTTCAATACGTCTTCCTAGGGTTCTTCTCTTGACCACCCGCACGGAAAACACGAACCTTGTATACTCTTACACACTCGATTATTTAGATACTTGCTGCATACTCTAATAACATTTAGTCGGAAACTTTTCTGAAGTAGGGGAGACTGCTTCATTAGTACCTCTGCCCCTCACCTGTTACACATTCCCAAAACTTTTCTCATTTAAAATCTCAACTTCCTAACCTTGGGTCAACTGTCAAAAATGTTTAAACTTTTACTTTGGATATTAGACAACTACTTTAAATTTTGATAAATCATGACTTATATATTTCTCAAAACCTGCTTGACTTGTACAACGCCTTGTGTTTCATAGAACTCTCCACTTGAAAGGAATTTCGGGATGCAATTCTCTAAAGTATGGGAGACTGTAACATCAAGTTACTTTCTATAATATATATTATTTTTATTATTATTGTTATTATTATTATTATTATTAATAGTATTATTATTTCTATATTATTCAAATCTTGAAACTACTAACGTTAAATTAGTTATAACATTGTTAATATAAAATGAAGTTTCAATATTTTACTTTAAATTCTAAATGTAACTAAAGTTTGAATTTCATATAATTCATATGCACAGATGTCTAGGATTATAAATCTATCCATATATAGTTTATATATCATTCAATATACAGCTATACTTATGTCTGTAAGTATATATCATTCAAACACTAAACCTACCATTTCGATCACAATCAAGACCCAGCTTTAATGATCTTTATTATCCGATTTTAATCCCATACGTTTTTCATCGACTTTTAAACGATTTCCTGCATTTAAAAGTGATAAAAACACGAATTTATAGAGCTTGAATAACCAAATAGTAGTAACCGATCGAATTTAAACAAATCATCCAAGCATTGGTTTTTTTTTTTGTCGATCGTATAAATCAATCATTCCACAACAAAAACGTCTTCATTCAGTCCTGAAAGTCTGCAACTAATCGACCCAAGTTCGGAATTTTTTTAGTTCATTCGACTCATAAACGATTGTGTAAGTCCGATCCTTCATGCTCGTTTTGTTATTTATCCATCACTTCTTGAAAGCCATATAGTTTCGGGTCATATCTTTCACGAATTGAAGATTTGATATTTCTAGGGTTAGGGTTTGATTTTGGGGAAGAAGATGAAGTTGGATTAAAATATAAATACAATAATTTTCTAAATATTTTAGCATACTACTCTTATAGTGCAATGGGAATATTGTCGCTATGTAAACACAATAGACACAAGCAACAGGGTTCGATTCCCACCATGAGCAGTTTTTATTTTTGCATTTTTTTATCAATTTATTAAATTATTTATTTACTTGCATAATATATTTAATCCTAAAAAAATTCATAATAGATTCATTTTTGGTCAAAAATTATGAAAATTTAGGTGTAGCATATTGACACCATAAAGAAAATTACCACACTTTTATTTTCTGGAAAAAGTGTAATTTTTATATTTTTATTGATTTATTTGATTTAATCATATTTAATTCATTAAAAATTTATTTTTAATGATATTAAGCTGAAACTTTTGGTAAGTTATTTTCTAATCATAATGAACTGAAATAAAAATTATTGGTTCAGAAAACATTTATTTTTATTAATTTTCCTATTTTTAACCGTTTAAACATGATTTAAATTCAGTAAATCAGTTTTAAATATAAACAAGTTTATAAAATTATAAGAAAATTATTTTCATTGATTTACATCGGAAAACATTCATTTTCTATAAAAATAATATTTTTGGATCATGTCTTGTATTTTTAGTCTTATTTATGTTTAATTAGACATAATTAATCATTTATTTATTTATATTATTTAACATCTATTTCATAAATACTTTTCTTATAAAATATTGATAGTCTTATATTGAAGTCTTAGTTATTATTTGTTGGTTTATGGTGTAACTCATAATTATTTATTTATACATTTAAGATTATTATATTTATTTAATTTAATTAAAGTAATTAATTAAATTACTTTGTCTTAATTATTCAAACATATTTTTATCTAAATATTCAATTGGTAATAATTATATTACCTAAACCATATTTACAAACTTTGGTATATTATTTTTTTTTAATATACAACTTTTATATTAATTCGAATTATCATAAAAAACTTTAATTCCCCAAATCGACTTAGCAAACCCTAATGCCTTAGACCCTAGTTACCTTAGACTCTTAGAATTTTCCCTTATTAGTATTCTATTACGTTATAGGTTGAATTCCTCGGAATTCCCATTACTTAGCTCACTACCGCTTAAGTTGGATCGCTTTTGCAAACTGTGAGTATATGTTTCCCCTTTTTACTGTTTTACTCTTTTGGGGTGACTCATGTACAATAATGACTAAACTTACGTATGTTATTTACAAAGCAATGTGCTCTTGATATGTTTTGTGTGAATTGTATGAACGATTTGTCAAAGTCATTAACCTTTGGGCCGCACCTAACAATGAGTAGTACTACGAGTTATATCCCTTGGTTACTTACGTGAACGAGTTAAGTCCTTGGTCATTGTTATGGTTTTTCTTGAACGATGTGTGAACGATTATTGAACGATGTGAGGCTTGATTTTGACCCTTTTACATATTACAATATCATGGCACATACATTGCGAAACACTTTTCTATTTTATGAACTCAAACAGGTATACTCACCAATACATCTTTGTATTGACAAATTATTTTCGTACATGTTTCAGGTTGTTATGAGATTACTGTTAAGCATTTGGAACATAGACTTAGATTTGAGATTTATTGTATTTCAGTTTTAGTTGTCACGTTAGAATTTTGAATCTTGTAATTGCTTTCAATGTAATAAACTATTTAATCAATGTATCAATATTTACACTTTTAGTCCATGAGCTATTGAACAATCGTCACTATGTGACACCTCGATGTTTCCGCCATCGGTTGGGGTGTTACAGATTGGTATCAGAGCCATGGTTATAGGGAATTAGGTTATTAGAATGCCTTTTAGCCTAGTCTATAACTAAGTTTACTTTCACGAGTCCTCTCGTGTAGATTTCTCTTGTTTATTATATTTTCTTTCAAGATATTTTCGCTATGATTCTTTCTCGTTATTCTTTTGGTATTTTGCTTTGAAAAGAAGGCACTCGTATTTCACAAACGGAACGATATCACCAAGTTAGGAGTGACATCCATACCTTGGTGATTAGTTTCACTCCTCTATATGTTATTTATCTTAGGAATATATCTTGAGATAGGAGTGACATCCACACCTCAAAGAGTATTTCCTTCAAAAAGAAACTTAACCACTAAGCTGGGAGTGATATCCTTAACTTAGTGATTGGTTTCATTCCTCCATTGTTTTCAATTTTGAAATACATCTTTGAGTTAGGAGTGAAATCCACATCTCAAGGATCTGTTTCTACATCTCGTTTTAAAGTCTCGGTAAAGGTTTTGAAATTTACCAGTGACGGGGTATGTGCAATCGGGAAAGATGACCATTCACTCATAGGTTCAAGTACGCTCCCCACAAGTCACTAATAATATTTCAATTTCTTTGGCTAGTCACCAGTTTCATTAGAAATATTTTCAGAATCACATTTCATTATTGGTATATTTTTCATTTGTTTGAAACTTTTCTATAATGAAGTTATTATGTCTTTTGAGTTTTCTCTATTAATAGCTATCGCTATTTGTGCATTTTTCCGTTTTCCATTATTGCCTCTTAAGTTTTGTTTAACATTTGGATTTTAAGTTCCATCTCTTGATGTTTTATATCCTCATTGATCATTCGCTTTTGGATTTTTTTTTTCATCATCATTATTAAAACTTTTATCCGCTATATTATCGCATTAAAACTTACACTGTTTTCATTTATTCTTTGTGACTTTTACACTATTATCTCATTGACTTTTATTATTTACGCCATTTCTAAATCTTGGTCTTTTGGAAACACATTTGATTTATATGGCTTTTGAGAAAAGAAACTTGCCACTGATAGTATGCCTTATGACAATTTTCAACTCGACTTCTTGTAAACACATGAAAGTGTGTACTTACGAAGTCTTTTCATGTGAAGTTGTTTTGAATCTAAAAAGTTATTCTCATGCATCACTACTATACTATCAACTATATCACAAAGTTCGAGTAATACTACGTTTTGTTTTATAAACAATAATTTATCTTTTACACTTACACTCTTTCAGTCGCAAAACTTTTGGTCTAAACATTGGACATATCCTTATCGAAATGTTGCTAAATGTCTTTTAACATATAGTGCATATATTTTAAACCCGCATGGCCAGTAGACTATACGTATGTTCCGTCCACTCTCAGTTGCAGTAAATATCATTATCTTATTCTTACATCATTTTATTTTATTATATTCGCGTATTATCTTATTTATGATTATTCTCGTATTATTATTTTATTGGTGGTTATTCTCATGCGTTATTTGCAATTATTTTCGCACTAATTATTAGTAGTCATTCTTACAACACCGGCTTTGAGAATTAATTTAACTCGTTTACATTCATTTTGTGAAAATTGTGCGATTTACTTGATTTCTATTATACTATTCTTTCAATCGAAATTTTATGTTATACTTATATACTTGACGCATATTTGGTATGCATATTTTCTTTCATGTTTTGAGCAAAACCCTGTTATACTTTACATTATTTTGTTCATCATCATGGTCAATGAACATCCTAGTTGATAACTCGTATGAGATCTAACCCAGTGCCCACGTACGACTCGGGTTAGAGTATTTCTTTAATCCGAGGGGAACGGTGTTAACCTCAGAGTTTATCAATATGAGTGTTTAAAGCCAACGATGTGAACAGAAGTTACCGGTTAAGGGTGAATCCGAAAGGGAAGAACCTCTAACCATGTCTTATACTTACATGTTATTCACATTACAGATAAAGGGAAAACCCGGAAGGGAAGGACCTCTAACCATGTCATGATTGAACATTATTTATTTACAGTGGCTATTACATAGTGGTTGCACGCATTTATTTCTTGTTAGGGTTATGGAAACGCATAACACCTAAGTGTAAGGTAAATCGATAATTACGGTCCGGAACGCAAGCATGGATTTACAGGTACATGAGGGTGGTGTGTAATTCTATTTAGTCTGTTGGTAGACAATCAGTATGAGTCCAACGTATCGGGAGTGTGGTGGGTCAGCTGCGGTACACCCTATATATAAGCATAAACGATACTGCGGGAGCAGACTAGGAGTCTGACCAAGAACCTACCCATTACTACCTCTTCATTAGATCATTGACTAATAGCTAGTAATTTTGATAAGAACGTTCTTACACGAGCTTCAATACGTCTTCCTAGGGTTCTTCTCTTGACCACCCGCACGGAAAACACGAACCTTGTATACTCTTACACACTCGATTATTTAGATACTTGCTGCATACTCTAATAACATTTAGTCAGAAACTTTTCTGAAGTAGGGGAGACTGCTTCATTAGTACCTCTGCCCCTAACCTGTTACACATTCCCAAAACTTTTCTCATTTAAAATCTCAACTTCCTAACCTTGGGTCAACTGTCAAAAATGTTTAAACTTTTACTTTGGATATTAGACAACTACTTTAAATTTTGCTAAATCATGACTTATATATTTCTCAAAACCTGCTTGACTTGTACAACGCCTTCTGTTTCATAGAATTCTCCACTTGAAAGGAATTTCGGGATGCAATTCTCTAAAGTATGGGAGATTGTAACATCAAGTTACTTTCTATAATATATATTATTTTTATTATTATTGTTATTATTATTATTATTATTAATAGTATTATTATTTCTATATTATTCAAATCTTGAAACTACTAACGTTAAATTAGTTATAACATTGTTAATATAAAATGAAGTTTCAATATTTTACTTTAAATTCTAAATGTAACTAAAGTTTGAATTTCATATAATTCATATGCACAGATGTCTAGGATTATAAATCTATCCATATATAGTTTATATATCATTCAATATACAGCTATACTTATGTCTGTAAGTATATATCATTCAAACACTAAACCTACCATTTCGATCACAATCAAGACCCAGCTTTAATGATCTTTATTATCCGATTTTAATCCCATACGTTTTTCATCGACTTTTAAACGATTTCCTGCATTTAAAAGTGATAAAAACACGAATTTATAGAGCTTGAATAACCAAATAGTAGTAACCGATCGAATTTAAACAAATCATCCAAGCATTGGTTTTTTTTTGTCGATCGTATAAATCAATCATTCCACAACAAAAACGTCTTCATTCAGTCCTGAAAGTCTGCAACTAATCGACCCAAGTTCGGAATTTTTTTAGTTCATTCGACTCATAAACGATTGTGTAAGTCCGATCCTTCATGCTCGTTTTGTTATTTATCCATCACTTCTTGAAAGCCCTATAGTTTCGGGTCATATCTTTCACGAATTGAAGATTTGATATTTCTAGGGTTAGGGTTTGATTTTGGGGAAGAAGATGAAGTTGGATTAAAATATAAATACAATAATTTTCTAAATATTTTAGCATACTACTCTTATAGTGCAATGGGAATGTTGTTGCTATGTAAACACAATAGACACAAGCAACAGGGTTCGATTCCCACCATGAGCAGTTTTTATTTTTGCATTTTTTTATCATTTTATTAAATTATTTATTTACTTGCATAATATATTTAATCCTAAAAAAATTCATAATAGATTCATTTTTGGTCAAAAAATTATGAAAATTTAGGTGTAGCATATTGACACCATAAAGAAAATTACCACACTTTTATTTTCTGGAAAAAGTCTTATTTTTATATTTTTATTGATTTATTTGTTTTAATCATATTTAATTAATTAAAAATTTATTTTTAATGATTTTTATCTGAAACTTTTTGGTAAACTATTTTCTAATCATAATGAACTGAAATAAAAATTATTGGTTCAGAAAACATTTATTTTTATTAATTTTCCTATTTTTAACCGTTTAAACATGATTTAAATTCAGTAAATCAGTTTTAAATATAAATAAGTTTATAAAATTATAAGAAAATTATTTTCATTGATTTACATCGGAAAACATTCATTTTGTATAAAAATAATATTTTTGGATCATGTCTTGTATTTTTAGTCTTATTTATGTTTAATTAGACATAATTAATCATTTATTTATTTATATTATTTAACATCTATTTCATAAATACTTTTCTTATAAATAGAGATAGTCTTATGTTGAAGTCTTAGTTATTATTTGTTGGTTTATGGTGTAACTCATAATTATTTATTTATACATTTAAGATTATTATATTTATTTAATTTAGTTAAAGTAATTAATTAAATTACTTTGTCTTAATTATTCAAACATATTTTTATCTAAATATTCAATTGGTAATAATTATATTACCTAAACCATATTTACAAACTTTGGTATATTATTTTTTGTAATATACAACTTTTATATTAATTCGACTTATCATAAAATACTCTAATTCCCCAAATCGACTTAGCAAACCCTAATGCCTTAGACCCTAGTTACCTTAGACTCTTAGAATTTTCCCTTATTAGTATTCTATTACGTTATAGGTTGAATTCCTCGGAATTCCCATTACTTAGCTCACTACCGCTTAAGTTGGATCGCTTTTGCAAACTGTGAGTATATGTTTCCCCTTTTTACTGTTTTACTCTTTTGGTGTGACTCATGTACAATTATGACTAAACTTACGTATGTTATTTACAAAGCAATGTGCTCTTGATATGTTTTGTGTGAATTGTATGAACGATTTGTCAAAGTCATTAACCTTTGGACCGCACCTAACAATGAGTAGTACTACGAGTTATATCCCTTGGTTACTTACGTGAACGAGTTAAGTCCTTGGTCATTGTTATGGTTTTTCTTGAACGATGTGTGAACGATTATTGAACGATGTGAGGCTTGATTTTGACCCTTTTACATATTACAATATCATGGCACATACATTGCGAAACACTTTTCTATTTTATGAACTCAAACAGGTATGCTCACCAATACATCTTTGTAGTGACAAATTATTTTCGTACATGTTTCAGGTTGTTATGAGATTACTGTTAAGCATTTGGAACTTAGACTTAGATTTGAGATTTATTGTATTTCAGTTTTAGTTGTCACGTTAGAATTTTGTATCTTGTAATTGCTTTCAATGTAATAAACTATTTAATCAATGTATCAATATTTACACTTTTAGTCCATGAGCTATTGAACAATCGTCACTACGTGACACCTCGATGTTTCCGCCATCGGTTGGGGTGTTACAGTTGGATAGCTTCCAAGACTCCTTCAAAAGCTTGCAAGGCTTCGGCTATGGGTGAGCTAGATCCGAAAGTTTTGAGAGAGTGAAAGAAAGATGTTGGTGTGTAGAATGATGAATGATCTTGGCTCTCTTTTATTGTGGATTGTAGGGTAGTCTTAACACCTAGGTTCCTTATGTCCATAGATGTGTATGTATGTTTATTTAGTGAAAGTTCTTGAACACATGACAAGTCTCCATCAAAATGAGTTGGCCGTGAGTTGGCAAGCCCTTCTCATCCTCCATTTTTGGCAAATGTTAACCATGATTAAGTCCTAGAGGTCTATTGGAGGTACATGAAGGTGTAAGGGTGAGCTTGTTTCCATGCATGCTTCATAATGCCAACTCGCACGCTCTATGATGGTGATGAGGGGCGTACTCGGCCGAGGTTCAAGGAAGCAAGGAGGATTTTTCATGTTTTGGGATATTGTCATGCCTAGTGTTAGTTTTAAGCAAGGCCTATTATAGTGTAACTTGATGATAGCTTATCACACTCCTTGTCCTTCCAAGCATGTGGCCGAAAATTCTTGAGGTTAGGACAAAGTGATTAAGACAACTCATAGATGTAGGATTTTGCAAGCACATGTGGATAGTGATAGCTCATGGATGTCTTAGTTGTAGGCTTGCAAGAGGTAAGAAGGGGTATGGTTAGCTAGCTAGGTGGATTATAGAAGGTGTTTGTCTCATGCCAATTTAGTATGGATAGTGACATTTCCTAGTTTTAAGTTTGTCTCTAAGTGTTCTTGTGTTGTCCCATTCGGCCGCACACCTAGGATAGATTAGGAATGTTTGTTTCTCATTTAGGTGTAAGCTAGGAGGACTAGAGGTTTAGTTGGCGCTACTAGAAAACAAAAAGGAAGCTTCCAAAAATTGTAAGTATCCATAGGTAGCAATTTGTAGGTATGTATGGATGTGTATGTGTGTGAGTTTGTATATGTATATATACATGTGTATATTGTCAAGTGTTTACTTAATATAAGTTCATGTGTCGAGTAGATGTTCGCGTAAGATTATTCTTTAATTATATTAGACATAGGAACCTCTAAGTAGGCGATCATGTGTGTGTTAACTAGGAATTGGTGATGACGTTAACATGTATTTTGTGAATCATTAAATGATAATCCATAGGTACGTATGCATCTTGTGTGTGCACGTGTGACTTACCTAGCTAACCTTAGCTAAGTAGAATGCAAGAAATCTAAGTGCAAGTAATTAGAGTTTAGTTAAATTAAGAACCTGAAATTGCGGGGTATCACATGCTTCCATCAACAATTTCATTCATTAAGCAACATTATTTAAAGTAATTAAATTTAAAGAAAAAATGAGTGATGATATGGAAAATGTAAGGATATATAAAGATGTTTGTATGGTTGGAGGTAAAAGTGAGATTTTTAAAGATTTGTAAGGATATGATGTGGTAGCTGACTAGACCACTAAGGGCGCCTAAGGGCACCCTTAGCATTGGAGATAGTCTTAATGTTTTAAATTGTTACATTTTGTGTTTTTATATATAACTAGGTGAAATCCCGTGTGAAACACACGGGAGACCGAGTCCTAAAACTTAAGGCCTGTTAGTAAAAGATAAATTAAGAACCCACTCGTCTAGTCCGAAAAACAACTGTTTAGTACCGTCGGTTTTATTTCTTTATAAACAGATATTAATATAAACAGCCAAAATATAAAAAAACGTATTAAGAACAACTCTTATGTCTGTTTAGTAAACCCCAAATTACTCATCGATCTATTGTTGAAAGGAAAAATTGTATTTCGTAAGGTCTGTTCCTTTTACGATACTAAGTAATAATACTTATTAGATGTTTAATAACTGAAATTGTTACAACAAAGTCGCAAACATAAATCTACAGACGCATTAAACCTTTGTTGATTTAAAACATATAAATATATAGACGGATTAAAGGTCTGTTGAATAAAACACAAAAGTTAATACGATTCAATTTAAAAACAACTGTTTAGTACCGTCTGTTTTATTTCTTTATTGTTAAATAGAGAAACTGTAGTTCGTAAGCTCTGTCCCTTTCACGATACCAGTTAATAATACTGATCAGATCTTCAATAACTGTAAATAAATAGAATCAACGTTAAACATAATGATACAAAGCTACTTAAAGGAATTAAATATATCTAACATTCGAAGTTACTTTTTGACACCTTTTATTTATTTATTTATTTTTTATACAATGAAAGACAATGGCAAGACAACAATAATAATAAATAAAATAATAATGATAAGAAAGTAAGTTCAAAATCATAATCATTATTTTTGGGGCTTTCTATAACATCTGTTGTCAGTATAAACAGTTGTTGTTAAACTAAGTTTCCCTATATTTTTGCTAACAGATTGTGTAATAATCTGTGGAAGGAAAAATAAATAGAATGAACGTTAAAACACGTGAAATGAAACGTCATACCATAGTATATAATTGAGTTAATGTGTTAAACGAAAAGTTTTGTTATAAGGATTATTTAATTTCAAAAACGTTTATTGTATCTGAACAGTATATAAAACTTGGGAAGCATTAAACAAACAAATTATTTAGAAAACGAACAGACAAAACCAATCGCCTGCTATGAAAAAAACGTAATTAGGCTAACTGTAATGCTCTGTTGATATAACACATATTTTTAATACCGTAGTTTAGTTATTATAAAGCAGAAAAGTTAATACCATTCAATATAGCATCACAAAACATAAAAAACCATATACAATTTTCAAAGAAATAAAAACTAAAAACATATATAAAACTACAGACGGATTAAACTTCTGTTGTGGTAACACATATAAATCTACAGATGGATTAAAGGTCTGTTAAATAAAACACAAAAGTTAATACGATTCAATTTACCATCACTAAACATAAAAAACGATATATAATATTGAAACACAGATACAAAATAAAAAACAAAATAAATAGTATCAACATTAAAGATTATCATACAAAGCTAGTTAAAGGAATTAAAAAACTTAAGCTTCAATTACATTGACGCTTCAAATTGTGCATCTAGATCTTTCAATTTTGCCAAAAAAATCTACATCCTTCAATTCCATTGTCAAAGGTCTCGATGAATATTTGCATGAAAATCAGTAGACGACAACGACAATATCTTTGTTATTCAACTGTCACGGATGATCTTCACACTTATGCTTAAATCAAGGAGATTCATCCAAATATTCATCCAGACCTTTTGGCAATAAAAAACTCAAGATCAAGGATAATAAAATCTAAAATGCAAAAGGATTGAAAATAATAATAAATTGATGTTTTTATTTGATTGTAAGAATCATCAGAAAACATCAATTTGAAATGATTAACCAACAGTTGGTAAATTAAAATTTATTAACAGTTGGTTATCTATTTTCATTTGATTGTAAGAACCTTATTTGTGAAAACAAATTGTAAAGTAGTATCATAATGCATATTGAATGGAGAGATGTAAAGTGAGAATGGGGAAATGAATATTGGAACTTCATCCCCTTTTATAACCTGAAATATAATAACTATTCATAAAGTTGGTTTTCAATTTGATTAGTTGGATTTGAAGTAAATATGTAAATGTGTAGATGCCGTTTTGCGACTAATGATTAGATATTAACATGTGTTAAGGGGCGAATGAGAACAGAAGTGGGCGAAGGTGATATAGTGTGGGCGAAGGTAGCTGTGTACAGGGACGAATCTGGAACAGGGATGCACAAGAAGACACATTCGACCAGTCTATCTGGGCGAATGTGGAAAAGCTTTCATTCGACCAGTTTATCTGGGCGAACGTACAGCTGCTATAAATAGAAATTGGGTTTTTGTAATGTATAACGAGTCATTTAGAGTGTGTGTTTTGTGTGTGTGTTCCTGAGAGGATTGAGAGTGTTTAGAATTGGTCTAGATTAACTGTTATCAAGTTGTAACCAATTTTATTGAAAAGTTAATCTATGAAAAGCATTTAAAATGACCTTGATTGTGTTTTGATTAGTTTATATCAGTTTGTTCTAAGCTAGGGTTTCCGCACCTGGTTTAGTAACTTGTATGATCGTATAATCCTGTTTTCGTGTCGAATTCTCTCCTCTACAAAGTGGTATCAGAGCGTAGAGGATCATACAACAACAAATTGATAAACTCAGAGCTGATTTGGACATAATTTTCATCAATTCACATCTGTTTTCAACTAAAAATGGTTTTTGTGTGTTTTTGAAAGAATTAGAGGTGATTTTGTGGTTAAAATTCAAAATTCCAAGTATTAAAGTTGTTCCAAATCATCTCCGAAGCATAACCTGATCAAGATCATTCAAATCCACAAACTTTTGAAAATCAGAGATCAAAATAACCGTTTTTCAAAGTGTAACCGTTTTTCAAAAGTTCAGATATGGGCGAACCTGGACTGAGTGGGCGAACGTGAGTGTTTTAGGTCGAAGGTGAGTAGGTTTCTGGGCGAATCTAGAGTGTTTAGGGCGAACGTAGAACTTTTCACTTGAATTTTTCACATTCGGGCAACTTTTTGTACCCTCGGGAGATCGGGCGGACGAAGGAAAAACACACTCGGACGAACCTAGGTTGATTTGGACGAAGGTAGTAAAGTGATAGTATATTTTTATCTTCTGGTGAATTTTTACCTTCGGGTGAGAGATTTTTGGGCGAACCAACAACAAAAGGGACGAACCTGAAATTCTTTTGGGCGAACCTAGGATAGTTTTGGAAAATTTTTCTAAGTGTTGAATTTCTCGAAGTTCGTGATAATGTGGCGTTATCAGACTACTCCTACACCAGCAACTACACAACCACAACAGCAGGTGATGGACCCATGGACAGTGGCAGCACAGAAGACTAACACACAGTCTTCGCAGCCGGTTAACTACATGACTCAGAGTGCACCTACAGTACCACAGTCTGACTACTGGGGAGTAGCAGCAGCGGTGGTAAACACTCAAACTACTAATGCTATTTCCACACTGATTAATGATTTGTCTTCAGGTAGCGGGACTCGGCCACCGAAGCTCATGGAGATTCAAGAATACAATCAGTGGCAGAAAAAGTTCAAGATACACTTGGAAGGCATGGGAGTGGAAGGTGCTGAAGCATGGAACATGATAGCTAAAGGTTACACACCACCAGTTCTGGAGAACACAGGTGAACCAGTGCCATTGGAGAGCATGGCGGAGGATGAGAAAAAGAAGTTTGCTGTGGAAAAGAAGGCGTTCTCCCAACTGACACAAGCTATTACCAATGATCTTTTGCATCAGTTTGGGACGTGCACAACTTCTAAGGCACTGTGGGAAATGCTTAAAAGGAAGCATGATGGAAATGAGAAGACTCGGAATTTGAGGATGGAAGAACTTGTTAAGGAGTTTGAGAATTTTTCTTATGTTGGAAATGAAACTTTGAAAGAACTAACTCCTAGATATAATCATTTAATATCTGAATTGTCTAGCTATGGTGTACAGATCCCTATGGCAAAACAGGTGGACAAGTTTGCTGAAGCATTACCACCAAACTGGGATCAGCATGTGGATGTTCTGAAGGAGAAGGATGCTTTTCAATACTGGTCTCTTCAAGAGTTCGTTGAGAAGCTGGAAAACAAAGAATTGGAAGAGAAGAGGAAGGCTAGGAGAGCACAGATTCCTCAGAATCCAATCTTATACTTTGGAGGATCTTTAGTTCCAGCAAGTACAAGTTCTGGAGGGCTAGTTACACCACATGTTGCTTGTATATCCAATACTGTAGAATCACCCATCATTAACTACCATCAACAAACTTCATCTTTATCACAATCACAACCACAACCACAAGTTCCATATCAATATTCATACATTCCACCATTCTCCCCAAAACAACAAGCAGCTTTTTACACTGCTGGTCAAACTCAACCACAACCAATGAACCAACCTAATCAACCAACTGTGGTTTTGGAGACTTCCAATCTTGGAAATGTGACAGTTGAAGTTGCTCAGCAACACATTGCATTAGTTTCTGCAATGGTTTCTTCCTATAATGGATTAGTTGCTAGTCAAATTGGTAATAACAACTTGACCAATGAAGACTACGCACAAATTGATAAGGAGGAAATGGAACTCATTGATATTCAATGGGCATTTGCGAGCATAATGCGAAGAGCGACTGAGTTTATTGAGAAAACAGGTAGAACAGACTTGGGAACTTCTCCTAATACAACCTACGGGTTCAATAAGGAGAAAGTGACTTGTTTTAACTGTGGAGGGAAAGGTCACTTTAAACGTGAATGCACTCAGCCACCAAAACAAGGCAACAGGAATCCATTTAATGCTACCTATCAGAACCGTCAACAACAAAACCAAAACCAAGTTTCTTCCCAAAACAACAACAACTACCAAAATCGTCAAAACAACTTTAATAACAACCAAAATAGACAACCAACCACACCAAACCAGACACAAAACCAAACACCAAACAACACTAACCGAACAGTCATACCAATCACTACACCAGCTGAACAACAGAATACCAATCAAGCATTGGTTACTCAACAAGATGAGAGGTTTGACTGGTCGAGTATTCAGATAGGTGTTGAGGAAATCACAACTGGAGGAAATGTGGCGTGTGTTGCATATCAAGTTGATGTTGAAGATTCTGTGACGATGGAGGAGAAGGTAGGAACTGAAGTTGATAGTGATGAGTCTGAGGCTGAGATGGATGGGGAATTTGAACCTGTTAAGGTTAATGCTGAGGTTGATGTTGATGTGCAAACTGAAGAAACTAATTCGGGAGTTGTGATTGATACTGTTTCTGACATTCCTGAGGAGTGTGAATCAGTTTATTCTGATTCAGACAGTGACTCGGATACGGAGGCTAGTGTTAATTCTCTTGATGAAGATATTGATCAGTTACTTGCAGAAGCAGATTTTCTGATGACTAGGAAGTCGTGCATTGCAGATGATGCTTTCACAAAGATTGATTATTCCAGATTCTTTGCAGGAAAGGAAGCTCATTTCGCATTGATGGTCATGACTGACCCGCCAAAACCTGTAAGTTCTGCATGTAGTACTGACAATACTAGTGAAAAATATTGTGGTACGTGTGATAGATTGACTGAGGAGGTTAAACAACTCCGTGTTCAACGTGATAGTGCTATCATGAACAGTCAATCTACTCGCAAAGAGTTGAATGCTTTTAACAAAGTATTAGATGGCTACAAAAAGGACATTTCTGACTTGAAAAACACTTTGTCTTTAAAACAATTGGCAATAAACAACTATATCAATGAAATTGAAAACACCAAGTTGGAAATGGCAGCCATCAAATGCTTTGCTGAGAAAGTAAACAAAAAGTTAGAAAGTTACAAGAATGTTGCTTATGTGGTAGACCACATCATTGATGACAAAACAACCAATTATCGGGCTGTACCATCTCCGGTTCTCTTTGAAAACCATAATTGTCACCAAGTGACACCGGAGAGTTCGGTAAAATCTGATTCAACATCGGAAAATGAATCTAATACTTCAAGTATTGGTGATCCAAATTCCGATGTTAGACCGATTTTGGGAATCAATGATGAGGGTGTTACTGCTGAAAGTGTTGACTCAGACTCAGAGAGTGATGATACTGGTTGTAACCAAACTGTTAATGCATGTGAAATTCCAAAAGAAAATCACATCATTACAAATGAATCAGTTTCATCATCTCAAATTGTTCCAATGAGAAATGTTCATCAATTGAATAAGTCTGAGAAGAATGTTGTGAAGAAAGATCTTAATGTGGTTAAGAAAGATCTTGAGAGAAATGATAAGAAAAACGAACAATGTGACAAACCTGTCAAGGTGTTTTATCGGATGGAAGGATCCGATAAGATCATCTCTGACGAGGACTTTCCAATAAAAAATGCCAATTATGCTAAAATTGAAAAGATTTGGCAAGAAAGTACGATTTGGTTCCCAAAACATGAGAGAACAAATGAAATTCCACCAGCTTTGTTAAAGAAGTTATACTTGGATGTTCCTCAAGAACCAAAGGTCCATGTCACAGAGTTTGTTAAACCCAAAAACAGAGCTAATGGTTTCAATGAGCCAACTTACTCAAAAGGGCCACTCCCTGAGAGTTTAAGGAAGCAACAGTACAATGATCAATATCCTGTTAGATCATTTGCTCAACCAAATGCTCCAAATGTTTTTGAAGAGTACCGTGCGTGCTTTAAGTGTGGGGAACGTGGGCATTTACTTGCTCAGTGCCCATATGTAAGGCACAAGAGGCACGAAGTTGAAGTGAGGAATTCTATGAGAAAGCCGATTGATCATTATGTGCCACCTCATAGGAGAGTTGTTCCTCAACAACAACAACCGTTTTATTATCAAAACAATTTTCAAATGAGGAACACTCGTCCAATGCACTATGATAGAAGGAATCGGATTGCCATGGAACACTCCTGGAGGAAGCCTGTGGTGAACTCAACAGTTGAGAGACAAAAGGTTCCACCAAAACCAATTGTCAAATCAAATGTTGGACCTAAGTCTGTTAAATCAGATAAGGTTACCAAGAAAGTTACTTTTGCTAACAATGTTCAGAAACCGACTGAGAACCCAAAGTCTCAGATTCGTATCCTGAAAAGGACTGAACAATCTTGGACATCCAATGGTACTCCAGGAGCCTCAACTTCAAAAGTAAATGAGAAAAAGGAAACGATTTTGAGCAATCAGAAAAAGATTGATCAAAAAGTTGTTAAAAATGTTTGTGAAAATGTCATTGTTAAACCTGATGTTGAAAGACCCAAGACTCAGGCTTGGGTCCCCCGAAAGCACTAAATGATTTACTTTTTGTGTGCAGGGAGCTTCAGCTGGCCCTATTAGCAGTCTTTGGATTGTTGATAGTGGAGCTTCAGGCCACATGACTGGGGATCTTGCGTTGTTGTTCGACGTGAAGAACATCAATGGAGGGTATGTAGCGTTTGCGGGAAACAAAGGTGGATATATCACGATGGAAGGAAGTGTGAGCAATGGGATAGTGAGTTTTGAGCGGATTTCGTATGTGAAGCAGATAGATTACAATCTGTTGAGTGTCAGTCAAATTTGTGACAAGAAATTTACTGTGCATTTTGATGACAAATCCTGCTATATCTTGAAACCGGGCTTTACAATTCCTAAAGAGTGGATAATGTTGAAGGCACCTCGCGTCAACAATCTATACATTCTTGATATGTCCAAGGCGATGACATCACAGGGGCAAATAACATGCTTTTTGTCCAAGGCGACTGAGAAAGAATCGATAATGTGGCACCGAAGAATGGGGCACATTCATCTTGTGAAGAATGGACTTGTCGATGGAGTCAATGTGAAACATTTCCATCTGAATGACAAGTGTGTGAGTTGTAAAAAGGGGAAGCAACACAAACAGTCCCACAAAGTGAAAAAGGTTAACTCTGTTGAGATGCCACTAGAGCGATTGCACATGGATCTTTTCGGACCGGTCAAGCGCCATAGTCATCTTGGAGAGCTTTATTGTTTAGTCGTCACTGACGATTACTCAAGATTTTCATGGGTGATGTGTTTGCAGAATAAGAGCGACACTTTTATAAATCTAAAAGTTCTGTTCACTCGATTGGAGAATCTCTACAATGTGAAGATAAAGAGAATTCGGAGTGACAATGGGACGGAGTTCAAAAATGCCAAGATGGATGAACTTTGTGAAAACAAAGGGATACATCATGAATATTCGGCTCCGTATACCCCTCAACAGAACGGTGTTGCTGAACGAAAGAATAGGACTCTAATTGAAGCGGCTAGAACAATGCTTGCTGATTCAAATCTTCCAGTAATGTTTTGGAATGAGGCGATTTATGCAGCAAATTACACACTAAATCGGGTTCTAACAGTGAAGAAGTTTGGTAAAACATCTTATGAGCTGTTACACCGAAGAAAGCCGAACTTAGAGTATCTAGAACCTTTTGGGGCGCCTTGCACTATGTTGAATCCAAGCGAAAAGTTTAGTCCTAAAGCCGAGGAGGGTTACTTTGTTGGATATGCAACCCCACTCAAACGGGTATACAACAAGCGAACTCGTCGTGTGGAAGACTGGGCTAACGTGGAAGTTCAACGATATACTCAAAATATTCAAGGCACGGGTCCTGATTGGATGTTTGATTACAAAGATTTCTTTGAATCATTCAATCTAGATAGCTTGGTTGAAGAAGCTGTCATTAGACTACTTTACGAGTGTGAAAATGCAACAACTTCACCATTGGTGCGTCCGATCACCGTAAACCCCCTACCAGCTTCTAATGATACCAATGCTCCTATACAAGAAGAAGAGATATTTCAAGAGGCTTCAACTTCATTAGACACTTCAGAATCTGAAGATGAACAATTTGAAGAAGCTATTCTTGATCAAGCTGAAGAACAGGAGGCACCACCAGTGAACCCAACTCCAACCTCTGATGTGGCTTCATCATCAAATACGGGTCATGATCTGGATGCTGTAGAGAACTTGACTGTTCAGACGGGAGTGCAAGTACCTGATTATCCGGAATCTCGGATTCATCGTATTCACCCGCTGGAGCAAGTTATCGGTGATCCTGGAAGTAGAGTTATGACCAGAGGGCAGCTTAAAAGCGTTAATACGCCAGAAAGTTTTGGTGCTTTAGCTTTATATGCCAAAATTCAACAATCTGGTAGTCAAAATGATTGGTCCTTTGCGTGTTATGTGTCGCAGGTAGAGCCAAGGACATACAAGGACGCTTTGAAGGATGATGCCTGGGTTGAAGCTATGCAGGAGGAGTTATTACAATTCCAGAAACTGGGAGTTTGGACGCTCACGGATTTGCCGCCGGATAGAAAGAAGATTGGCACCAAATGGGTGTTCAAGTGTAAGAAGGATGATCGTGGGGTAATTGTTCGGAACAAAGCCAGATTGGTCGTGCAGGGTTTCCATCAAATCGAAGGGATTGATTATAATGAAATCTATGCACCGGTAGCACGAATCGAAGCTATTCGGATGTTCCTCGCGTTTGCTTCTTATAAGAAATTCAAAGTTTACCAGATGGACGTGAAAAGCGCATTTCTGTACGGTAAAGTCAAGGAAGAGGTGTATGTCGGGCAGCCACCAGGCTTTGAGGACCCAATCCACCGGGATAAGGTCTACGTGTTGAACAAAGCTCTTTATGGCTTGCACCAGGCTCCGAGGCAGTGGTACGAGGAGCTAAGTACATACCTCATCAACAAAGGATTTAAGCGCGGCCTCGTCGATTGCACCCTCTTTACGAAAAAGACGGGAGATGACTTGCTTCTAGTGCAGATATATGTTGATGATATAATATTTGGTTCAACTAACGAGCTTTTATGCAGGGAGTTCGAAACTGTCATGCAGGAAAAGTTCGAAATGAGCGCTATGGGGGAGATGCAGTTTTTCCTAGGCTTGCAGGTGGACCAAAGACCCGACGGGATCTTCATTCACCAGACAAAATATGTCTCCGACATCTTGAGCCGGTTCCAGATGGAGGACTCAAAGCCGATGGATACCCCAATTCAACCCAATCACGGGATTGGAGTGGACGCTAAGGGGGAGCTGACGGATCCTTTTACATACAGAGCAATCATCGGATCTCTGATGTATTTGACGGCGTCTCGACCAGATATTATGTACGCAACGTGTCTCTGTGCCCGTTATCAATCGAAGCCGAAACAAAGTCATCTGACGGCGGTCAAGCGTATCCTTAGATATCTGAAGGGTTGTCCTTCAAAAGGACTTTGGTACCCTAATGATGATAATTTTGATTTCATATCTTTTAGTGATGCAGATTGGGGCGGCTGTGACAAAGATAGCAAATCTACTACAGCTGGTTGCCAGTTTTTCGGGAGCAGGTTAATCACCTGGCAATGCAAGAAACAGACTTCCGTAGCACAATCTACCTGTGAAGCCGAGTACATTGCAGCCTCGAGTTGCTGTTCGCAAGTACTTTGGATTCAACAACAAATGGTGGATTACGGTTTGCAGTTTCTTAAAACTCCTATTTACTGTGACAACGAAGCCGCAATTGCATTAACTAAAAATTCG
Organism: Ambrosia artemisiifolia; assembly: GCA_032199755.1. Classification (NCBI taxonomy): domain Eukaryota; kingdom Viridiplantae; phylum Streptophyta; class Magnoliopsida; order Asterales; family Asteraceae; genus Ambrosia; species Ambrosia artemisiifolia. Next base: position 31,979,265 of record CM063521.1, read on the forward strand.
GAAAATCATTCTAAAGCGAAACACATCCGGATCAAATATCATTTTATCCGTGATTGTTACGCTAAGGAATTGATTGATATGATCAAAATTCATACTGACTACCAACGTGCAGATTTGTTTACTAAAGCTTTTGATCGTTCACGCTTTGAATATCTTTTAAAAGTAAACCATATAAAAGAAAAACAGGACTAATCGGCACCTCGGTTTATCGTTTTTTTTTTGTTTTTAGTTTTTATATTTTGCTAATTGGGAATTTCTCTTTGCTAATTGGGAATTTCTCTTTACTATCGTAATCCTCAAAGAAGTTGATGCTTTCGAGGGGATTGTTTAATCCTCAAAGAAGTTGATGCTTTCGAGTGGATTGTTTCTTTTAAATTTTGTTTTTATTTTTTAGACAAATGAAAATCCAAAAATATGTTCTTTATTTTAGGGGGAGCCATTTTATCAGAAAAACCAAAAACATTATAAAATTCAAAAAGACATAAAAAATTAGAAAATCAAAAATGATTTCCTGGTAAAACAGAGGAAATGATAGTACATCAGTGGGAATCTGACACAGGCTAAAGAATTGTATAGTTTATGAGGCGTGTGTTGATTACGTGTGATATGCTGATAGGCTTCGTAGACTAAATATTGCGTGCATTAGTGATACAAACATAACGAACTACGCGTTCGTGGCTGAACACCTCATGGGCATATGGTCTTAGTACCGTAATTTCGTTTGATAGGATTGCCAAAATCTGAGGTTTCGGGTCGTTATGTTATGGTTATCCGGGATATTCTGATAAACTTTTGTCGTATTGATTTACGGACCTAGTTTTATCAGAATATTTGCTAAAAGAGCTTAATTGCCAAAACCGGAAGTTACCGAATTGAGGAACTTTATGTTTTAATTGATCATAGATCATTATTACATCGTATTGATCATCTGATGCAAATCAGTGATTAATATCAGCCTCAACCTAGTGTATACGCACATGTTACTCTGCTGCATTCATTTGCTGACCTGTACACCTCTGTGCTATATACTTTGTAACTTTTACGGATAACTCTGGCATAATCACGCGTTACGACGAAGCTTTGTGCAATTACTTGATACGGGAGTATGTCGTGTGTGTGGGTACCACATCGTGTTAGTCTAATACACTTAACTCGTATCATTTTAAAGCATTGCGTAATTGTCTGCATGAGAGCTTACGTGGACCACAATATCAGCAATTGCCGTATCACATACTGTTTTCTAATGATAATATTAAACAAAAAGATCAACGCTGTGATCAGATTTCTCAGAAAACTGATATGATCCTCTGACCGGATTTCACAAAATGTTTAATGTTTTCATTTACTTTGATGCATTTTATTTTGTTGCCATTTACTTTTATTGTCAAACAGATACAAAATCCAAAAAGATTTTAGGTGTGTTTTGATAAAATTTTCAGAAAAATCCAAAATTTTTGCATTTCTGCTTTATTTTTGATAACCGGGGATGCTTGATAGTCAATTTCTGAGATTTGACAACACCATCTGGGCTTTGTATCATTCTAAAAGTGAAAATTTGTGTTTTGGAAGCTTAACGGTTTGAAAAATGTTGAACGGGATTCGAATTTGTAATTTGGCAAAATTTTTCAAAATTTCCATTTTACATTCGCCCTTAATTTGGGACGAATGTGGAAATTTTTCCACCTTCGGGCAGACTACTATTGGGCGAATGAGGATTTTTATTTAAAGTTCACCTTCGGGTATATACTTTTTACCTTCGTGCCATTTGGTTGGGGCGAAGGTGAAACCTTGGTACATTCGTCCAGTAGCAGTGGGCGAAGGTGCACCTTATATATATGCCTATGCACATTCGACCAGACACTTCAAAATTTTTCAAAAACTCGGCCTTAGGGTTTTAGAGTTCTAGAATTTCCAGTGTTTGTTAGGGATTATTGTTCATTGATAATCATTCCATATCAGTTTTAGGGGGAGAGTATGAAAGGAATTAGGATTTTAACAACATTTCAGTAATGTTTGATTGTTTAAATAAAGAAAAACCTAATTCTTGTTAAAAACTGATATAGAATGATGATTTAGGGCAATTGATGGTAGACGAAGTTTAGTCGGTCACTTTAGAACAGATTTGGATCAAAATTAAAGGTTAAAAACACAGTTTGAAAATTTTCAAATTTTGGGTATGAACCAGTTCTACCTTCGGTTCATTGAAATGGACGAAGGAGAATCAGAATGGACGAAGGAGACCTTAAATGGACGAATGTATCTTTTGTTCAAAATTCTTTTACATTCGACCAGAAAAATTGCACCTTCGGCCACAAAAACCTACATTCGACCAGTGTAATATGGGCGAATGTGGAACTTTGAAAACCTAAAATTTTGAATTTTTGACGATTTTGTGTTTTGACGTTTTATTTTGGTTTTTCATTTCAGATGGCTGAAGAACAAGCTAATGTTGATATTCCTGTTGAGACTACAGTGACTGATCCTATTCCAGAGACTGTGCAAGAAGAAGGATCATCAAGCGGTAGCAAATGGCCGTTTGAGAAGACCCATAATTGTTGTGCGTATCTTGGAGACGTTGAGAAGAACGTGGAATTCACTGAGATCATCAAGTTTTTGAAGAGATGTAGAGTGGTTTATGCTTTGGCCACACCAACTATTATCTACAAAGATATAGTTGAGGACTTTTACAACAACGTCAAGTATGATTACTTTGATAATCAGACTATCATCAGAAGCAAGATTCAGGGAATGGAGATGTTTATCACTGAAGCTGATATAAGAGAAGCTCTCCAGATTCAATTTGAAACAAGTGAGGATCCAAGGGAATTGTCCTGGACTGAGCAAAAAGCATGTTTCCTAAGGATGAAATACAAAGGACCGATTACTGATGGTTCGATGTATAAAGGGAAACTGAGCGTGCAGTTCAAGTATTTTGCTCACGTCATCATACTAGTATTTGGATGTGTTAGTGGTGGTTATGACGTGATGAGAAAGAGTTTAAGCTCGTTAATGGTTGCATTGACTCTCAATAAACCATTTAACGTTGCTGGGATGATCTTAGATCACATGTTGGAGATGTTGAAGGGTTTGAAGAAGAAATACTTCATGCTTTATCCTAGATTTTTAATGATGATCTTCGATCACAAATATCCAAACTTGAAGAAGGATCCAACACAAATACTTGCTATGGATCATATGAATGTGAGAACTTTGGCTAGAATGAAAGCTTACAAAGGTGTGCCTGAAAATGAGAGACCACCTTATAGAAGGTTATTTGGAGCTTTGGCTAGAGAGGATTACATGGATCCTGGAAAGAATCTAGCAAGACATCCTGATAGTGATAGTGATAATGATGATCCACTAGTTTATGCTGATGCAAGCACGAAGAGGAAAAGGCAAGTTGTCAATCCCGGAGCCAAAGGGAAGGGCAAGGGTAAGACAGATCAGGGTAGTTCAAAACAACAAGCGGTGAGGAAGAAGACTACTGCTAAGAAGGGCACGGGTTTGGTAGATGAGGAGTCTGTTGATTCAGAGGAAACAGAGACTGAAGAACAGTGGGATTCGGATGCTGAGAATGTCCGGACTACCAAACAAAAGGCCACTTTGGTTGGTGAGTCTGAATCACTGAATAGATCAATAGAAGAAGCTCAGAAGAGCAAGCAGTCTGTTGATGCTGAGGATGAAGGGTTGACTGTTAATCTTGATGAGTTGAATGAAGGAGAAACAGTTGTAGTGAATTTGCCCAAGCCCAAACACAAATCTATGGCTAAGAAGACAAGCACAAAGCAACTCAGAGAGAAGGAGTTGAACTTATTGTTGAAGGGAAAGAGATTACCAGATGCTGGAACATCATCTAAACAATCTTCACCAGCTGCTAAGAAACAAAAGACAAAGGAGGCTACAACATTACCAGTGGATCAATTCAATATTGCCCTGGATAATGTTCTGAACATGTTTACACAGCCTCAGAAGGGAAAAGAAGCTGAGATTGAGCCATCCAAGTCTAAATCCAAGTCTAAGAAGGTCACTGTGGATGATGAAGTGATGAAACAGATGAATAAAAGAATGGATGATATGATGAAGATGCTTGTGGCTCAACAAGCTGAGATTGCCAAGTTTAAACAGAATGAAGAGAAAATGCTTCAGATCGTTGTTGCTTCTAAATCTAATCAAGATGAAATAGATGAGAAGGTAAAGAAGCTTGAAGCAAAGAATCAGAAGCTTGAAGGTAAGGTTCTGAGAAATAAGAACAGATACAAGGCAATTAAAGAAGACAATAAGGAGTTGAAGGCTGAAAACAAACGCCTTAGTGATCTGATTGATGATTTGTACAACATAGCACCCAAGCTGAAGGAGGGTGAGGAAGATGCAGAGAAAGAGGTTGAACAAGTAGATTTTGAACCATCTGAATCTGATAAAGAGGAGGATGAGGATGATGAGAATGAAGAATCGGATAAAAGTGATGATGAAGATGATAACAATGATGATGATGATGATGCTGAAGGTTCAGGAAGTCAAAAGGATGATGATAGTAGTAGCAGTGATGACAATGATGGAGGAGATGATACTGCTAAGTTCACATTTGAGAAGAGACCACCTTCAAAGAAGAAGAAAGACACAGGTGAGTCTAGTTCAAAGAAGAAGGGAGAGAGTGTAGATGATGAAACTGTGTTTTGGAATGAGAAGGTGAGGTCCTTATCTGATGATGCAAAACAAGTATACAGGGACATGTTAGAGAAGAGAGAGTGGACCATTGAGTTCACAGGTCGTTTTGCAGAAATATTCCAAACAGATGATATGAGATATGAATTGGAATATAACGATCCTGATCTTGAAGAGGGGGAAGTACCTGCTTCTGTGGCAAAGGAGATACTGGATGGTCTTGCACAGAGAGTAGGGAAAACGTTTGAAGAATTCATTGTTGATGAGTCGATTCCACCTATTCCTGAAAAGGATGTTGGAACTCACTCTGATGATAAAGAAACCCCTGAGTTTGAGGAAGTTGAGATAGAGGATATTACACATGAGGAATATCCACAGTATTTCAGACAAAATGATGAAGACGTGGTGTTTCCTGATTTTACTGAAAGGCATAATACGTCTGCTAAAAGAAAGGCAAGGAAAAGAAGTGCTGAGTTTGTTGAGAAAGTACTTGGAGCTGATTTGCCAGAATCTTCAAATAAATCTGATGAGTTGAAAGAGTATTTGAAGAAACTAAGATTGATGGATGAAAACCGACCAAAACCTGAAGCTCAAGGAAACTTCTATAGGTTTCATAATGCAAAGTTCAGAGGAAGAGCTCTTGGGTGGACATACTTGAGCAGGCTGAAGTGCTTAGCTGCTAAGTGGGAATCAGGGATCTTGTATTTCTACAGATTCATTGATTTGCTAACTCTACCGTACTGGGCGGTTAGAGATCTATGCAGATTCCCAATGTCGGGCGCTTCAGTGAATAATACTCATGTTGGTTGGTGTGCAGACAAATTGGTTTGGGAGAGTAGGACGAGATGGAATAGATTCAAGCCTCAATATCCCCGGAGGAAAGTTCACAGGGATGTTGATCCCAGAACCAAGTTGAAAAGGGTTACCTTGATATATAAGGCACCTGAAGTGATGAGAAAGATACCTTTGATGCCTATGCCTCAACATTTCAGTGCTGACTTCATATTTTGGTATTATGATTGGAGGAAGGCAGAAGCTGTGATTGTGTTGAGAGATGGAAAGGATAAATACAAGCATGTGCATGTATTTGATCCTATGTGGCTGATCAATTGCACCTTCGAAGACATCATCATGTTATTCTATAATCCGATTCATCATGAGCCAAACGATGCAGATCAAGCAAGGAAATACACACAAGTTGTGGGTGTTTGCTTTGCTTATGACATTAACGCTGGAAGTAATTTGGAAGGGAAGCTTGGAAAGAAGGTGAAAATGGCTAATGTGTCAAAGCCGGCTAAGAGAAAGTTAGAGCCGGAGATGACGAAAGAACAGAAGAGTATACTTAGAATCAAGCTGTTGAACAAAGCCATGGACGAAGATAGAAAAAGATCTAATCAATAGTCGAGGGGGAGTTTGTAGATGCCGTTTTGCGACTAATGATTAGATATTAACATGTGTTAAGGGGCGAATGAGAACAGAAGTGGGCGAAGGTGATATAGTGTGGGCGAAGGTAGCTGTGTACAGGGACGAATCTGGAACAGGGATGCACAAGAAGACACATTCGACCAGTCTATCTGGGCGAATGTGGAAAAGCTTTCATTCGACCAGTTTATCTGGGCGAACGTACAGCTGCTATAAATAGAAATTGGGTTTTTGTAATGTATAACGAGTCATTTAGAGTGTGTGTTTTGTGTGTGTGTTCCTGAGAGGATTGAGAGTGTTTAGAATTGGTCTAGATTAACTGTTATCAAGTTGTAACCAATTTTATTGAAAAGTTAATCTATGAAAAGCATTTAAAATGACCTTGATTGTGTTTTGATTAGTTTATATCAGTTTGTTCTAAGCTAGGGTTTCCGCACCTGGTTTAGTAACTTGTATGATCGTATAATCCTGTTTTCGTGTCGAATTCTCTCCTCTACAAAATGTAAAGTTGGAAGTTACTTTTGAAAAGTTTAATTTATTTTTTATAGAATGAAAGACAATTGCAACACAAAAATAATAATAAAATAATAATAATAAAGTAACTTCAAAATGGTCATCATTATTTTTTGGGACTATATATAACATCTATTTATATGTGTTACTTTCCCACTAAAACAACTCTTCAAATTCTATTTTATTTTTGTTTAACAATCAAATTACCTAACCAAAACAAATACTATTTAATTATATTTGTACAAAGATGAACATGTCATGTTTTATATTAAATAATAAGTGTTTAACTTCTGTTTTAGTAATATTTGTTCCTTTCACAAAAGCAATTAATAGTAGTAATAAGATGTTTTATATTGAATACAATGAAAACTAAACATGCACTTTAAATATCTAATTTAAAAAATTATGTAACAATAGTTGAAACAACATGTGAAACAACGGAAGAGTATATCTTTTTTTAAAACAATGAATCATTAAATTAAACTTCAAATATGTTGAATCAGTTAAGCTCATCGTTTTTAAAACAACTTTTATACAAACAATTGTTCATTCAAACAGATGATTCACAAACACTGTCCATAAAAATAGATGTTCAATTAAACCATTTCTACTAATAATATCATCAAATTCACGATTAGCAAATTGTTGCTATAAATTTATATCAAAATTCATGAACCTTTCTGATAACAACATTCAGGAATACAAAATAAAGATACATGAACTTAAACCATTTTACATATGATTTACAATTAAATCCCACCAAAATAAATGCATTGTATCAATATCAAAATATTTCCACTCCCTACCATGCCATTAATTTTTAGTTATAACCATAATTCCTACTGATTGATCAAACATGAAATTACAGCAGTCACCCATTTTCAATCCTTTGGAATTTATAAACTTACCCATCTCCTAATTGCAAACCTATAAAGTTAAAATATAAGAGTGTTACTTATATTATAAAACTTACCCATCTTCTGTTTAAGTTCAACCTTACTTTTGTTTTATGTAAATACAAAATGAAAAGGTTGTTTAACTGCGTTTATTAAAAAGATGTTGTCACTAACAATAGTTATCTAAAATGCTTACCTAATAACGACTGTTAATTATATTTAAATTAATCTTACCCTTAATTTAACTTATGTTCTTACAATTTTAATTTATTACTGTTAATTGTAAAATACAGCAAAACTGTTACCATCATTAAATTATAACCATTAACTTTGGAATTCATTAATGCATCATCGAAAAAAAAAAGGAAACAAAAAAGTTTGAAAAGAAGTACATTACAAAAACTATATGTGTAAAACGCAACAAAACAAAACTTTTTACAAACACAAAAGATCGAAGTATTCTAATAAAAAAAATTACAATATTATTAGAAAAGTGAATTAATACACACCAACACATTTCTTCAATTAGACAACAAAATACATAAAAAATACAGGAAAAAGATACAATATCTTAGTGAATGATCTTTCTTGTCAGCATCATCGAAACATAATGAAAAACAAAAAGACGAAAAGCAGTACACGAACACAGCTCGTATTTAAATGTCATCCAACTCTAAAAGCCCTAAATATTGGATTAGGGACCTACTGCTACGTACATATATAATAATAATGGATTGTTGTTTCAGTTTGATTGTAAGAATCATGCAAAAACAACAATTCCAATTTTCATAGCAACGAATTGTGGGTAATCTATTTTCTTTTTATTGTAAGAATCTTTCAAAATTTGTGGAAACACATTTGAAAGTAATATCATTATTAATATGCGATAGAGAGATGTATTGTGAGAATAGTTAAATGAAAATATAAAGATGGATAATGAATATTGGGAATTCCTACATATTTATAGAGTGAATATGTTAACTCTTTGTAAACTTCATTTTCAACTTTATCAGTTAGATTTGAAGTAAATTTAAAGTTGTAAGTTACTTTTGCAACATCAATCATAATAATAATATAAAAATAATAATGTTAATAAACTAACTTCAAAATCGTAATCATTACTTTTGGACATTTTTATAGCAACCTACTGTCACACCCTCAATTTCCACGTGCAGGGTTTTACCGCGAGGCGCGTGACACACCAGGATCTCAGTCAACAATCACAACAAACATTCAACAAACATGCATTCATATATATATTAAAACCAAAATATCATGCTTTGAGCCGTAAACCAGCAGCGGAAGCATTTCTTATTTACAACCAAAAGACACATTAAAGTTTACAAAACATTGTTTAATACGTTTCAAAATCCTAGACGCTGTGCGAGACTCCGTGCGCCTAGTCCATTAACTGCTACCTTAGCGATCTGAGAAAACATGCCAAAAATGTCAACATATAATGCTGGTGAGTTCCAAAGATCATATCCGTTACTACTAGGTTATGAGAACGTTAGCTAGACGTTAAGTGTTTTTACTACTACGGTTGGGAACCATTACTAAACACGTACAAGAAGATGAAACCAGCCCAGACTGACTGGGCTACCGATGCCTCGGTAACCCGAATGTTAAGGACAATATGCACCCGCCCGGCCCCGCCGTCGAGTGGGGCTTGTGAGGCCCAATAGATCTATCCACATTTCCCCCCGTTGTGCATTCCCGCACATTCATGGTTTCCCCCTGGGACTTTCCGAAAAAGCCGTATAGTAACATAAAGTAACCATAGAATAACATGATCTTTAATAAATAAGTAATAGCATGTTTCTCCCCCGAAGACAAAACTGTAAAAGTGGGGCTGTGGCACTCACCTTAGATTGCGTTACTTGAAAATAGTTAAGTAGTTATGCTATGATAGCCCCAAATAGCGGCGACCTATCATAAGACGTGTATAAGTATCCGGACTAATAACCCGCAGGTTAGCTAGTCTCCGAATGTCCAGACTGTGAGCGAAAGATTTTGACTAAAACAGGATTATATGATCATACAAGTTACAAAACCAGGTGCGGAAACCCTAGCTTTGAACAAACTGATAGAAACTCAAATCAAAACACAATCAAAGTCATTTTCAAACGTTTTCATAGATTAACTTTTGCATAAACTTATTTACAATCAGTTTTAGGTTAATCTAGAACAATCACACACTATCTCAATCTATCCTGGAACCTCACCTCAAAACACACACAACTAATAACTCTCTTTACATTACAAAATCATAATTTCTATTTATAGGACCTGCACATTCGTCCATATGCACTAGTCGAATGTGGTCTTGTTCTACATTCACCCACATGCAGTGGTCGAATGTATTCTCTCAGTCAAGCTCCAAACTTCCTTCGCCCCTTTATACTCACCTTCGCCCACTTCAGCCTTCATTCGCCCACTTCTGTTTTACATTCTACCCATCAGCACTCTAACATATGTTAATATCCAATCACTAGTCGCAAAACGCATCTACAAACTCCCCCTCGACTATTGATTGGATCGTCTTCTGTCTTCGTCCATGGCTTTGTTCAACAACTTAATTCTGAGCTGTTTCTTCTGCTCTTTGGTCATTTCAGGCTCTAACTTTCTCTTCACCGGTTTCGACACATTCGCCATCTTCACCATTTTGCCAAGTTTACCATCCAAATTACTCCCCGCATTTATATCATATGCAAAGCAAACACCAACCACTTGAGTATACTTCTTTGCTTGATCAGCGTCATTCGGCTCATGATGAATCGGATTATAAAAGAGCATGATGATGTCTTCGAAAGAACAGTTTATCAACCATATTGGATCAAATACATGAACATGCTTGTACTTGTCCTTCCCGTCTCTCAACACTATCACCGCTTCAGCCATTCTCCAATCATAATACCAGAAAATAAAGTCAGCACTGAAATGTTGTGGCATGGGCATCAAAGGTATTTTTCTCATCACTTCAGGTGCCTTATATATCAAAGTAACCCGCTTCAGCTTGGTTTTGGGATCAATATCCCTATGAACTTTTCTTCGGGGATATTGTGGCTTGAATCTATTCCATTTCGTTCTACTTTCCCAAACCAGCTTGTCTGCGCACCAATCGACATGTGTATTATTAACTGAAGCACCCGACATAGGGAATCTGCATAAATCTCTGACCGCCCAGTACGGTAGAATTAGCAAATCAATGAATCTATAAAAGTATAGAATTCCTGATTCCCATTTTGCAGTTAAACACTTCAGCCTGCCTAAATATGTCCACCCAAGAGCTCTGCCTTTGAACTTAGCATTATGAAATCTATAAAAATTTCCTTGAGCTTCAGGCTTCGGTCGGTTTTCATCCATTTCTCTCAATTTCTTCAAATAATTCTTCAATTCATCAGATTGATTTGAAGATTCTGGCTTATCAGCTCCAAACACTTTCTCCTCAAACTCTGCACTTCTTTGCTCAGCCTTCTTCTTTGCAGAAATGTTTGGTCTTTCAGTGAAGTCAGGAAATATCACATCTTCCTCATTCTGTCTGAAGTATTGTGGATATTCCTCATGCGTTATATCTTCAATTTCTACTTCTGTAAACTCAGGAGTATTCTTATCATCTGAGTGACTTCCAATATCCTTTTCAGGAATATCTGGAATCGACTCATCTACAATGAACTCCTCAAATGTTTTCCCTACTCTCTGTGCAAGTCCATCCAGAATTTCCTTTGCCACAGAAGCAGGTACTTCACTTTCTTCAAGATCAGGATCGTTGTATTCCAATTCATATCTCATGTCATCTGTTTGGAATATCTCAGCAAAACGTCCTGTGAACTCAATCGTCCATTCTCTTCTTTCCAACATATCTTTATACACTTGTTTAGCATCATCAGTCAAAGATCTCACCTTTTCATTCCAGAAAATACTCTCATCTGAATCAACGTTCTCACCTTTCTTTTTCCTTGAACTTGATTCTCCAGTATCTTTCTTCTTTGGTGATCTCTTTTCAAATGTAAACTTGGACGTATCATCTCCTCCATCATTATCATCATCACTACTACTATCATCTTCCTTCTGACTTCCAGACCCTTCAGCATCATCATCATCATCATTCTTATCATCCTCATCATCACTCTTCTCAGATTCTTCATCATCCTCATCATCTTCTTTCTCCTTATCCGATTCAGAGGGTTCAAAATCAACTTGTTCTTCTTCATCCTCCTTATCTTCTTCACCCTCCTTCAACTTGGGTGCAACATTGTACAAGTTATCAATCAAATCACTAAGGCGTTTGTTCTCAGCCTTTAGTTCTTTGTTGTCTTCTTTTATCAACTTTAGCCTGTTCTTGTTTCTTGAACATTTACCCTCAAGCTTTTTATTCTTTGCTTCAAGCTTCTTAACCTTCTCGTCAATCTCATCTTGATTTGACTTTGAAGCTACTACAATCTGAAGCATCTTTTCTTCATTCTGCTTGAACTTGGCTATTTCAGCTTGCTGAGCCACTATCATCTTCATCATGTCATCCATTCTCTTGTTCACTTGTTTCAGTACATCATCATCCACAGTGACTTTCTTAGATTTGGATCTAGATGGCTCAACTTCAGCTTCTTTTCCTTTCTGAGGCTTTCTAAACATGTCAAGTACATTATCTAGTGCAACATTGAATTCATCAACTGGTAATGTCTCTGCCTCTTTTGATTTCTTTTGCTTTTTAGTGACTGGTGAAGACAGCTTTGATGACGTACCAACATCTGGAACTCTTTTACCTCTCAAGAGCTGGGCTAACTCTTTTTCTCTCAGCTGCTTTGTACTCGCTTTCTTAGCCATGGTCTTGTGCTTAGGCTTGGGCAAATTAACTACCACAGTCTCTCCTGCATTCAACTCATCCATATCCACACCTAAACCTTCATCTTCAACATTCAATGACTTCTTACTTTTCTCAGCTTCCTCAATTGATCTGTTTAAAGATTCAGACTCACCAACCATAGTGGCCTTACGTTTGGTGGCCCTAACATTCTCAGCATCAGAATCCCACTGTTCTTCTTCCTCAGTTTCTTCTGAATCCACTGATTCTTCATCCACCAAACCAGTACCTTTCTTAGCAGTTGTTTTCTTCCTAACCACCTGTTGCTTAGAGCTCCCTTGATCAGTCTTTCCCTTACCCTTCCCTTTGGCTCCGGGATTGACCACTTGTCTCTTTCTCTTCGTGCTAGCGTCAGCATAAACCAACGGATCATCATTATCAGAATCACTATCAGGATGCCTAGCCGTATTCTTTCCAGGATCAGTGTAATCCTCTCTGGCTAAAGCTCCAAACAATCGTCTGTATGGTGGCCTTTCATTGTCTGGCACACCCTTGTATCCCTTCATTCTTGCCAACGTTCGAATATTCATATGATCTTGACCAATTATCTGTGTAGGATCCTTTTTCAAGTCAGGATACTTGTGATCAAAAATCATCATCAAGAATCTAGGATATAACATGAACTTCTTAATCTTTAATCCTTTTAACATCTCTAACATGTGATCGAATATCATCCCAGATACGTTAAATGGTTTGTTGAGAGTCAACGCAACCATTAACGAACTCAAACTTCTCCTCATAACATCGTATCCTCCACTAACACAGCCAAACACATGGATTATGACGTGAGCAAAATATTTGAACTGCACACTCAACTTCCCTTTGTGCATTGAACCATCAGTTATAGCTCCTTTGTATTTCATCCTGAGAAAACAAGCTTTCTGCTCAGTCCATGAAAGTTCTCTTGGATCTTCACTCACTTCAAACTTTATCTGAAGAGCTTCTCTGATATCAGACTCTGTAATAAACATCTCCATGCCTTGTATCTTGCTCTTTATGATAGTCTGATTATCCCAGTAATAATACTTTGCATTCTTGTAGAATTCTTCAATGAAGTCTTTGTAAATAATAGTTGGAGTTGCCAAAGCATATACCACTCTGCTTCTTTTCAAAAACTTTATGATATCAGCAAACTCAACATTCTTCTCTACATCTCCCAGATAAGCATAGCAATTATGTGTTTTCTCGAACGGCCAATTGCTTCCACTTGATGATTCTCCTTCTTGAACACTTTCTGGGACTGGTTCTGTAATAACATTCTCTACAGGAATTTCAACATTCTCAGTCTGATCAGCCATCTGCACATTAAAATCAGAAACAAACGTCAAATTACAAAATCGACAAAAATTCAAAAATTTTTAAGATTTTAGAAATCCACATTCGCCCCTTTTATCAAGGTCGAATGTAAGTTTTCCTGGTCGAATGTAAAAAAAAACATTTTGGTCGAATGTGGATTGGTTTTGAGTAATCATTACATTCGCCCGTTCTAAAAGTACATTCGCCCACAAATTCCACCTTCGCCCATTCGAATAACCGAAGGTAGAACCTGTTTATCCCCAAAATTTGAAAATTTTTCAAATCTGTTTTTAACACTTGGTTTTGATTCAAACATGTTCTAAAGTGACCGATTATCCTTCGTCTATCATCAGTTGTCCCTTTATTTCATTATATATCAGTTTTTAAAGGAAAATTAGGGTTTATATCTAACAATCAATCGATTACTCAATTAAACTATGTAATAACCCTAATTTTTCAATCATTCTCCCCCTAAAACTGATATGTAGTGAAATGCAATCAAAATTAAACAAAAACAAACACTCTAAGTCCATGAATTCTTAAACCCTAAATCCGTTCATGAAAACGATGATTCTGATCTTGATAAGGCTCCAATACCTGTGTTTTTGATATGGAAATGATCAGTAAAACACCAGGAATCAAACGCACAAACAAACGAAATCAAAGCAACAAGGTGACTTTAATCGAAATAAAGTTTTGAAAAAGGTAGAATGAGGGTTCGAAGGTGTGAACTGGTTATATAGTAGGTGCACCTTCGACCGTTTTGATGGTCGAATGTGGGAATATTCCACATTCGCCCAAACCGAATTGGCCGAATGTAAAATTAGCTTACCCGAATGTGAAATTTGTATAAACAAACCCACATTCGCCCGTTTTAAACAACCGAAGGTGACAATTTTTCCACATTCGACCCAATTAAGGGGCGAATGTGAAATGGAAAAATCTGGAAATTTTACCAAATCACGAATTCGAATCCCGTACAACATTTTTCAATCTGTTAAGCTTCCAAAATACATATTTTCACTTTTTGAATGATACAAAGCCCAGATGGTGTTGTCAAATCTCAGAAATTGACCATCAAGCATCCCCGGTTATCAAAAATAAAGCAGAAATGCAAAAATTTTGGATTTTTCTGAAATTTTATCAAAACACACCTAAAAACTTTTTGGATTTTCTATCTTTTTGACAATAAAAGTAAAATGCAACAAAGTAAAATGCATCAAAATGAAATGAAAGCAGTAAACATTTTGTGATGTCCGGTAAGAGGATCATATCAGTTTTCTGAGAAATCTGATCACAACGTTGATCTTTTTGTTAAATATTATCAGTAGAAACAGTATGTGACACGGCAATTGCTGATATTGTGGTCCACGTAAGCTCACATGCAGACAATTACGCAATGCTTTAAAATGATACGAGTTAGGTGTATTAGACTAACACGATATGGTGCCCACACACACGACATACTCCCGTATCAAGTAATTGCACAAAGCTTCGTCGTAACGCGTGATTATGCCAGAGTTATCCGTAAAAGTTACAAAGTATATAGCACAGAGGTGTACAGGTCAGCAAACTAATGCAGCAGAGTAACATGTGCGTATACACTAGGTTGAGGCTGATATTAATCACTGATTTGCATCAGATGATCAATACGATGTAGTAATGATCTTTGATCAATTAAAACATAAAGTTCCTCAATTCGGTAACTTCCGGTTTTGGCAATTAAGCTCTTTTAGCAAATATTCTGATAAAACTAGGTCCGTAAATCAATACGACAAAAGTTTAATCAGAATATCCCGGATAACCATAACATAACGACCCGAAACCTCAGATTTTGGCAATCCTATCAAACGAAATTACGGTACTAAGACCATATGCCCATGAGGTGTTCAGCCACGAACGCGTAGTTCGTTATGTTTGTATCACTAATGCACGCAATATTTAGTCTACGAAGCCTATCAGCATATCACACATAGTCAACACACGCCTCATTATACTATACAATTCTTTAGCCTGTGTCAGATCCCCACTGATGTACTATCATTTCCTCTTTTTATCCAGGAAATCATTTTTGATTTTCTAATTTTTAGGTCTTTTTGTATTTTTCAATGTTTTTGGTTTTTCTGATAAAATGGCTCCCCCTAAAATAAAGAACATATTTTTGGGTTTTTAATTTTTCTGAAAAACAATAAAAACAAAAATTTGAAAGAAACAATCCACTCGAAAGCATCAACTTCTTTGAGGATTAAACAATCCCCTCGAAAGCATCAACTTCTTTGAGGATTACGATAGTAAAGAGAAATTCCCAATTAGCAAAGAGAAATTCCCAATTAGCAAAATATTAACAACTAAAACTAAAAAGCGATAAAACCGAGGTGCCGATTAGTCCTGTTTTTCCTTTATGTTGTTTACTTTTAAAAGATATTCAAAGCGGGATCTGTCAAAAGCTTTTGTAAACAAATCTGCACGTTGGTAGTCAGTATGAATTTTGATCATATCTATCAATTCTTTAGCGTAACAATCACGGATAAAATGATATTTGATCCGGATATGTTTAGCTTTAGAATGATTTTCAGTATTTTTAGTTAATGCGATAGCGGCTTCGTTGTCACAGTATATAGGGGTTTTAAGAAACTGCAAACCGTAATCCACCATCTGCTGTTGGATCCAGAGCACTTGCGAACAGCAACTCGAGGCTGCAATGTACTCGGCTTCACAGGTAGATAGCGCCACGGAAGTCTGCTTCTTGCATTGCCAGGTGACTAACCTGCTCCCTAAAAACTGGCAACCAGCTGTAGTAGATTTGCTATCTTTGTCACAGCCGCCCCAATCTGCATCACTAAAAGATATGAAATCAAAATTATCATCATTAGGATACCAAAGTCCTTTTGAGGGACAACCCTTCAGATATCGAAGGATACGCTTGACCGCCGTCAGATGACTTTGTTTCGGCTTCGATTGATAGCGGGCACAGAGACACGTTGCGTACATAATATCTGGTCGAGACGCCGTTAGATACATCAGAGATCCGATGATTGCTCTGTATGTAAATGGGTCCGTCAGCTCCCCCTTAGCGTCCACTCCAATCCCGTGATTGGGTTGAATCGGGGTATCCATCGGCTTCGAGTCCTCCATCTGGAACCGGCTCAAGATGTCGGAAACATATTTCGTCTGGTGAATGAAGATCCCGTTGGGTCTTTGGTCCACCTGCAAGCCTAGGAAAAACTGCATCTCCCCCATTGCGCTCATCTCGAACTTTTCCTGCATGACAGTTTCGAACTCCCTGCATAAAAGCTCGTTAGTTGAACCAAATATTATATCATCAACATAAATCTGCACTAGAAGCAAGTCATCCCCAGTCTTCTTCGTGAAGAGGGTGCAATCGACGAGTCCGCGCTTAAATCCTTTGGTGATGAGGTATGTACTTAGCTCCTCGTACCACTGCCTCGGAGCCTGGTGCAAGCCATATAGAGCTTTGTTCAGCACGTAGGCCTTATCCCGGTGGATTGGGTCCTCAAAGCCTGGTGGCTGCCCGACATAAACCTCTTCCTTGACTTTCCCGTACAGAAATGCGCTTTTAACGTCCATTTGATAAACTTTGAATTTCTTGTATGAAGCAAACGCAAGGAACATCCGAATAGCTTCAATTCGTGCTACTGGTGCATAGATTTCGTTATAATCAATCCCTTCGATTTGATGGAAACCCTGCACGACCAATCTGGCTTTGTTACGAACAATAACCCCACGATCATCCTTCTTGCACTTAAACACCCATTTAGTGCCTATTTTCTTTCTGTCTGGCGGCAAATCTGTGAGCGTCCAAACTCCCAATTTCTGGAATTGTAATAACTCCTCCTGCATAGCTTCAACCCAGGCGTCTTCCTTCAAAGCGTCCTTGTATGTCCTTGGCTCTACCTGCGACACATAACACGCAAAAGACCAATCATTTTGACTACCAGATTGTTGAATTTTGGCATATAAAGCTAAAGCACCAAAATTCTCTGGTGTATTGACACTTTTTAGCTGCCCTCTGGTCATAACACTGCTTCCAGAATCACCTATAACTTGCTCCAGCGGATGAATACGATTAATCCGAGATTCCGGATAATTAGGTACAGTAACTCCTGTCTGAGCAGTTAAGTTCTCTACAGCATCCAGATCATGACCCGTGTTAGATGATGAAGCAACATCTGGAGTTGGAGTTGGGTTCACTGGTGGTGCCTCCTGTTCTTCTGCATGTTCAAGAATGACTTCTTCAAATTGTTCTTCTTCAGATTCTGAAGTGTCTAATGAAGTTGAAGCCTCTTGAAACACTTCTTCTTCTTGTATAGGAGCATTGGTATCATTAGAAGCTGGTAGGGGGTTCACGGTGATCGGACGCACCAATGGTGAAGTCGCCGCGTTTTCACACTCGTAAAGTAATCTGATAACAGCTTCTTCAACCAAGCTATCTAGATTGAATGATTCAAAGAAGTCTTTGTAATCAAACATCCAATCAGGACCCGTGCCTTGCAAATTTTGAGTATATCGTTGAACTTCCACGTTAGCCCAATCCTCCACTTGACGAGTTCGCTTGTTGTATACCCGTTTGAGCGGGGTTGCATATCCAACAAAGTATCCCTCCTCAGCTTTAGGACTAAACTTCTCGCTTGGATTCAACATCGTGCATGGTGCCCCAAAAGGTTCTAGATACTCTAAATTCGGCTTTCTTCGGTGTAACAGTTCATAAGATGTTTTACCAAACTTCTTCACTGTTAGAACCCGATTTAGTGTATAATTTGCTGCATAAATCGCCTCGTTCCAGAACATTACTGGAAGATTTGAGTCAGCAAGCATTGTTCTAGCCGCTTCAATTAGAGTCCTATTCTTTCGTTCAGCAACACCGTTCTGTTGTGGGGTGTACGGAGCCGAATATTCATGATGTATCCCTTTGTTTTCACAAAGTTCATCCATCTTAGCGTTTTTGAACTCCGTCCCATTATCACTCCGAATTCTATTTATTTTCACATTGTAGAGATTCTCCAATCGAGTGAACAGAACTTTTAAGTTGTTAAAGGTGTCACTTTTATTCTGCAAACACATCACCCATGAAAATCTTGAATAGTCGTCAGTGACAACTAAACAATATAACTCCCCAAGATGACTTTTGCGCTTGACCGGTCCAAATAGATCCATGTGCAATCGCTCAAGTGGCATCTCTACAGAATTAACCTTCTTCACTTTGTGGGATTGTTTGTGTTGCTTCCCCTTCTTACAACTCACACACTTGTCATTTAGATGGAAATGTTTCACGTTTACTCCATCGACAAGTCCATTTCTCACTAATTGGTTCATTTTCCTCAGATGAATGTGCCCCATTCTTCGGTGCCACATTATCGATTCTTTCTCTGTCGCCTTGGATAGAAAGCATGTTATTTGCCCCTGTGATGTCATCGCCTTGGACATATCAAGAATATAGAGATTGTTGACGCGAGGTGCCTTCAACATTATCCACTCTTTAGGAATTGTGAAGCCCGGTTTCAGAATATAGCAGGATTTGTCATCAAAATGCACAGTAAATTGCTTATCACATATTTGACTGACACTCAACAGATTATAATCAATCTGCTTCACATACGATATCCGCTCAAAGCTCACTATCCCATTACTCACGCTTCCCTCCATCGTAATATATCCACCTTTATTTCCAGCAAAAGCGACATACCCTCCATTGATATTCTTCACATCAAATAACAATGCAAGATCCCCTGTCATGTGGCCTGAAGCTCCACTATCAACAATCCAAAGACTGCTAATAGGGCCAGCTGAAGCTCCCTGCACACAAAAAGTAAATCATTTAGTTCTTTCGGGGGACCCAAGCCTGAGTCTTGGGTCTTGGAATATCAGTTTTCACATAAACATTTTTAGACACATTTTCAACAACTTTTTGTTTTGGATCAATCTTTTTCTGATTGTCCATAACAATTTCCTTTTTCTTATCAACCTTTGAAGTAGAGGCTCTTGGAGTACCATTGGGTGTCCAAGATTGTTCAGACCTTTTCAAAATACGAATCTGAGACTTTGGGTTCTCAGTTGGTTTCTGAACATTGTTAACAAATGTAACTTTCTTGGTTACCTTATCTGATTTAACAAACTTAGGTCCAACATTTGACTTGACAATTGGTTTTAGAGGAACCTTTTGCCTATCAATTGTTGCATTCACCACAGGCTTCCTCCATGAGTGTTCCATAGCAATCCGATTCCTTTGATCATATTGAATTGGACGATTGTTCCTCATTTTGTACAAATTATTTTGATTGTAAAACTGTTGTTGTTGAGGAACAACTCGTCTGTGTGGTGGAACATAATGATCAATCGGTTTTCTCATGGAATTCCTCACTTCAACTTCGTGCCTTTTATGTCTCACATATAGGCACTGAGCAAGTAAATGCCCTCGTTCCCCACATTTAAAACATGCACGGTACTCTTCAAAAACATTCGGAGCATGTGGTGGAGCAAATGATCTAACAGGAAATTGATCATTATACTGATGATTCCTCAAACTCTCAGGGAGTGGCCCTTTTGAGTAAGCAGGCTCATGAAAACCATTAGCTCTGTTTTTGGGTCGAATGAACTCTGTGACATGGACCTTTGGTTCTTGAGGAACATCCAAATACAATTTCTTTAAAATGGCAGGTGGAATCTCATTTGTTCTTTCATGTTTTGGGAACCAAATGGTGCTTTCTTGCCATATTTTGTCAATTTTAGCATAGTTAACATTTTTGATTGGAAATTTCTCGTCAGAGATGATCTTATCGGATCCTTCCATCCGATAAAACACCTTGACAGGTTTATCACACTGTTCATTCATAACACTCTTTTCAAGATCTTTCTTAACCACATTCTTCTCAAGATCTTTCTTAACAACTTCTTTTTCAGACTTTTTCTCACGATGAACATTTGCCATCGGAATCACAATCTGAGATGGTGAAACTGGTTCATTTGTAATGATGTGATTTTCTTTTGGAATTTCACATGCATTAGCAGTTTGAACACAACCAGTATCATCACTCTCTGAGTCTGAATCCACACTCTCAGCAGTAACACCTTCATCATTGAAACCTAAAATCGGCCTCTCATCGGAATGTGGATCACCAATACTTGAAGTATTTGATTCATTTTCCGACGATGAGTCTGATTTTACCGAGCTCTCCGGTGTCACTTGATGACAATTATGGTTTTAAAAAAGAACCGGAGATGGCACAGATCGGTAATTGGTGGTGTTATCATCAATGATGTGGTCTACCACATAAGCAATGTGCTTATAACTTTCCAACTTTTTGTTTACTTTTTCAGCAAAGCATTTGATGGCAGCCATTTCCAACTTGGTATTTTCAATTTCATTTATGTAATTGTTAATTGCCAATTGTTTTAAAGATAAAGTGTTTTTCAAGTCGGAAATGTCCTTTTTATAGCCTTCTAATACTTTGTTAAAAGCATTCAACTCTTTGCGAGTAGATTGACTGTTCATGATAGCACTATCACGTTGAACACGGAGTTGTTTGTTCTCCTCAGTCAATCTATCACATGTACCACAATATTTATCACTTGTATTATCAGTGCTACACTCAGAACTTACAGATTTTGGTGGATCAGTCATGGCCATCAACACGAAATGAGCTTCCTTTCCAGCAAAGAATCTTGAATAGTCAATCTTGGTGAAAGCATCATCTGCAATGCACGACTTCCTTGTCATCAAAAAATCTGCTTCTGCTAGCAACTGTTCAATATCATCATCTAGTGATGTAACACTTGCTTCCGTATCTGATTCACTGTCTGAGTCAGAATAAACCGATTCACACTCCTCAGGACCATCAGAAACAGTATTAATCACCACTCCAGATTTCGCTTCCTCAGCATTAACCTCCACAGGCTCAGTCTCCACATCCATCTCAGCCTCAGACTCATCACTTTCACACTCAGTTTCATTCTTCTCATCAACTGTTACCGAATCTTCAATATCAACTTGATATGCAACACAAGCCATATTGCCACCAGTAGTGATTTCCTCAACACCTATTTGCATTGACGACCAATCAAACCTTTCATCTTGTTGAGTTACCAATGCTTGATTCTGATTGGTGTTCTGGTGTGTCTCATTAGGTGTAGTGATTGGTATAACAGTTCGGTTAGTGTTGTTAGGAGATTGGTTTTGAGTCTGGTTTGATGTGTTTGGTTGTCTGTTTTGGTTGTTATTGAAATTGTTTTGACGGTTTTGATAGTTTGTATTGTTTTGGTAAGAAACTTGGTTTTGGTTTTGTTGTTGACGGTTTTGGTAGCTTGCATTGAATGGGTTTCTGTTACCCTGTTTTGGTGGCTGGGTACATTCTCTTTTAAAGTGACCTTTTCCTCCACAGTTAAAACAAGTAACTTTCTCCTTGTTGAACCCGGAGGTTGTGTTAGGAGAAGTTCCCAAATCTGTTCTACCAGTCTTCTCAATAAACTCTGTTGCTCTTCTCATGATACTCGCAAAAGCCCACTGAATATCAATCAATTCCATCTCTTCCTTGTCAATCTGTGCATAGTCTTCATTGGTTAAATTGTTGTTACCAATTTGACTAGCAACCAACCCATTATAAGATGAAACCATTGCAGAGACTAGTGCAATGTGTTGCTGAGCAACTTCAACCGTCACATTTCCCAAGTTAGATGTCTCCAAAACCACCGGTTGTTGTTGATTAGGATGAGTAACTTGGTTCATTGGTTGTTGAGATTGGCTAGCAGTATAAAAAGCTGCTTGTTGCATTGGGGAAAATGGTGGAATGTATGAATTGTTGTATTGTTGTTGTGGAGGTGGGTTTGATGGTTGTGAGAAAGATGTTTGTTGATGGTAGTTGATGGTAGGTTTTGGTGATTCCATAACATTGGAAATACATGCAACATGTGGAGCCACCAATCCTCCTGAACTTGAGTTACCAGCTGGAACTGGAGTGCCTCCAAAATACAAGTTGGGATTCTGAGGAATCAGTGATCTTCTAGTTTTCCTCTTCTCTTCCAATTCTTTGTTTTCCAGCTTCTCTATGAACTCTTGAATTGACCAGAATTGGTATGCATCCTTTTCCCTTAGAACTTCCACATGCTGATCCCAGTGTGGAGCTAAAGCATCTGCAAACTTATCAACCTGCTTTGTCATGGGAATCTGTATACCATAACTTGACAATTCAGTTAGTAAATGACTATATCGAGGAGGTAACTCTTTTAAAGTTTCATTTCCAATATAAGAAAAATTCTCAAACTCCTTTCTTAATTCTTCCATCCTTAGACTCCTAGTCTTCTCATTACCATCATGCCTCCTTTTAAGTGCTTCCCATAGTTGCTTGGATGTTGTGCAAGTCCCAAACTGATGCAAAAGATCATTGGTGATTGCCTGTTTCAATTGGGAAAACGCCTTCTTTTCCACAGCAAACTTCTTTTTCTCATCCTCAGCCATACTTTCCAATGGAACTGGTTCACCTGTATTCTCCAAGACTGGTGCTGTGTAACCTCTAGCAATCATGTTCCATGCCTCTGCACCCTCCACTCCCATGCCTTCCAAATGTATCTTGAACTTTTTCTGCCACTGATTGTATTCTTGTATCTCCATAAGCTTCGGTGGCCGATTCCCGCTACCTGAAGACAAATCATTAATCAGTGTGGAAATAGCATTTGTAGTTTGAGTGTTTACCACCGCTGCTGCTACTCCCCAGTAGTCAGATTGTGGTGTTGGAGGTGCACTTTGAGCCATGTAGTTAATCGGCTGCGAAGACTGTGTGTTTGTCTTCTGTGCTGCCACCGTCCATGGGTCCATCACTTGTTGTTGTGGTTGAGTCGGAGTTGTCGGAAAATTCCACATGATCACGAACTTCTAAAAATTCAACACTTAGAAAATTTTCCAAAAACTAGTCTAGGTTCGCCCGTTTCTTTTCACTTTCGACCCTTCCTGATGCAGCTTCGCCCAAACAATAACACTCGAATGTAAAATTTCACCAGAAAGTAAAAACACACTAATACTTTTCCACGTTCGCCCGAAATTCCCTACGTTCGACCGTTTCTATTCCAGGTTCGACCGCCCGATCACTCGAAGGTGGAAAATGTGACCCGAAAGTGAAAAATTCAACAAAAACTTTTCAGGTTCGCCCAAAAATACCTAGGTTCGACCGAAAATCACTCAGGTTCGACCGAAAACTCTCACTTTCGACCACTCAGGTTCCAGGTTTGCCCATTTTAGGTTTGAAAAATGGTTACACTTTGAAAAACGGTTATTTTGATCTCTGATTTTCAAAAGTTTGTGGATTTGAATGATCTTAATCAGGTTTTGATTCGGAGATGATTTGGAACAACTTTAATTCTTGGAATTTTGAATTTTAACCACAAAATCAACTCTAAATCTTTCAAAAACACTCAAAAACCATTTTTATGCAAAAACAGATGTGAATTGATCAAAATTAGGTCCAAATCAGCTCTGAGTTTATCAAATTTGTTGTTGTATGATCTTCTATGCTCTGATACCACTTTGTGAGCGAAAGATTTTGACTAAAACAGGATTATATGATCATACAAGTTACAAAACCAGGTGCGGAAACCCTAGCTTTGAACAAACTGATAGAAACTCAAATCAAAACACAATCAAAGTCATTTTCAAACGTTTTCATAGATTAACTTTTGCATAAACTTGTTTACAATCAGTTTTAGGTTAATCTAGAACAATCACACACTATCTCAATCTATCCTGGAACCTCACCTCAAAACACACACAACTAATAACTCTCTTTACATTACAAAATCATAATTTCTAGAGAGAATTACACAGATTGTCCTTTAGTTTTACCCAAAATTGCATGTTCTGTCCTTTTTTTTAATTTTTAACTCCCTGTGTCCTTTGTTTTGTGCACTTGTTACACCCTATGTCCTTTAGGCTAACGTCCGTTAAAAACAAACGGTTTCTTAGACATGTGCCCCTCACGTGAGGGGCAAAATTGTCTTTTCACTCCTGCAACATCTCCCTGCCTTATAACGTTCGAAAAAAAATTAGGGTTTTTTTATCACATCAGGTTTTTTATCACAATTTATCACAACAGCCATGATTCGAACATCAACAACAGCAGCTAATTTGTACGTGTGGAATGCTGGCCATGATTCGAACATCAACAACAGCAAAAAACCCAGGTAGAAGATTCTATTGTATGTCCAATCGGTTGTGGTTTTATTGGTTGGTGTCCAATCGGTCAGGAGGAATCAAGGAAACTGAGAAGCAAGCTTTGGTTTAGTTGGATTTTCTTCGTTTTTTTTGTTATTTGTAGTTTATTGTTCTTGAATAGTTAGGCATGATGTGTACTTGAAGGACTTACAATGGTTATTAAATGTAAGATATTTTGGTTATGAAATGTAAGAAATCTTGTTATGAAATGTATTGTCAGAATTTTGATTGTCGGTCAAAACCTGGACAACATAAAGCATTAACCAAGCTGTGTTTAGATTAGAAACAACATACCATTGACAAAAGTTTAAATGGGTCAAAAAACTGGACATCAACCTTACCCATTTTGACCCATTACACATTTTGACCCATAACAGATTATCAACAACAGTCAAACATACCATTAATATGTAATAACCTGTTACATAAACAAACCCTCATGACCCATTTTGACCCATAATCATACACCCACAAACCTGTTAAAACAACCTTACCCATTTTGACCCATAATCATACACCAACATAACACAAAGTTTACAATAATCATAACAAACCATAATCATTAATCATAACAATCATTACATTAATCATAAAACAAAGTTTACATAAAACAAACCATTACATACATAAACCCTAAACCCTAAACCCTAAACGCTAAACCCTAAACCCTAAACCCTACTAAGACCATCCAGGTTCATCTGTAGTGCTTGATGAACCTTATCTTCAAACACATATTTGCAAAATTTGAACCTGCTCCGGAGTTCTTGTTAGTGTTGGTTTAACTAACAAGAGCACCCCATGCAGGTTCATCTCCAACAGACAAGGGATCCCCGGCATGCACCACGACGACCGTAATCATCTGCAACAGTGTTGATTACGTCCATCTGCTGGTACAGTCCAGAAGACAAAGGATCCCCTGCCTGCACTCCGTTTTCCGCTAAAAATAGAAAGTCAAGTCTTCGCTTGCTGGATCCGGTGGATCATCATCATCATCGTCTTCAATCGCCATTCCTAACAACAATAACAATAAATTATTATTATTCGGATAATAATAATAACAACAATAATCAACAACAACAACAATTTATCCCACTGAAAACCCTAAATCGTTCACAATCCAACCCACTGAAAACCCTAAATCGTTCACAATCCAACAACAACAATTTATCCCACTGAAAACCTACTGAAAACCCTAAATCGTCTAAATCGTTCACAATCCAACCCACTGAAAACCCTAAATCGTTCACAATCCAACAATTTATCCTACTGAAAACCCTAAATCGTTCAAATCAACTGAAAAACCCTACTTTATGCATATTAATACTGAATATTTCTACATTCAAAAATTTTAGAAAAAATTAGGGTTTTAACATTCAAAAATTTTAGAAAAAATTAGGGTTATAACTTACCATATACAGTGCGACGAAGAAGAAGACGGTTGGGAAGACGGTTGGGAAGATGGTTGGGCTTCATATCTGCCTTCATCGTGTTTGTTTGAGTGTGTGTGTGTGCACAGGGGATGATCTGATAAAGAAGACGGTTGGGAAGAAGGTTATAAAGGCAGGGAGATGTTGCAGGAGTGAAAAGACAATATTGCCCCTCACGTGAGGGGCACGTGAGGGAGTTAACGTTCGTTTTTAACGGCAGTTACCCTAAAGGACATAGGGTGTAACAAGTGCACAAAACAAAGGACACAGGGAGTTAAAAATTAAAAAAAAAGGACAGAACATGCAATTTTGGGTAAAACTAAAGGACAATCTGTGTAATTCTCTCTAATTTCTATTTATAGGACCTGCACATTCGCCCATATGCACTGGTCGAATGTGGTCTTGTTCTACATTCGCCCACATGCAGTGGTCGAATGTATTCTCTCAGTCAAGCTCCAAACTTCCTTCGCCCCTTTATACTCACCTTCGCCCACTTCAGCCTTCATTCGCCCACTTCTGTTTTACATTCTACCCATCAGCACTCTAACATATGTTAATATCCAATCACTAGTCGCAAAACGCATCTACACAGACCATAACCATAGACGTTTGAAAACATCTTTGACTGTTAAACTGACCGTGCCAGATGTAGAGGATGTGATTTGACACGAAAACAGGATTATATGATCATACAAGTTACAAAACCAGGTGCGGAAACCCTAGCTTTGAACAAACTGATAGAAACTCAAATCAAAACACAATCAAAGTCATTTTCAAACGTTTTCATAGATTAACTTGATTATAAACTTGATTACAATGTCAATACAGTTAATCTAACTCAAACACAGACTCTCTCAAACTCTCCTGGAACAACACCTCAAAACACATACACCTAATGACTCACTTATCATTACAAAAACTCAAATTCTATATATAGGCACTGCACATTCGCCCACTTTACATGGTCGAATGTGAGTGTTTTCCACATTCGCCCACTGTGGTGGTCGAATGTGTACTTCAGTTATGTTCCATTCCAGTTTCGTCCACTCTATTCTACCTTCGCCCACTTTTCATTCACCTTCGCCCAAATCTTCTATATTCGCCCACATCAGCCTTTTTAACACATGTTAACTATCCAATCACTAGTCGCAAAACGCATCTACAAACTCCCCCTCGACTATTGATTGGATCGTGTTCTGTCCTCGTCCATAGCTTTGTTCAGCAACTTGATTCTGAGCAATTTCTTCTGCTCTTTTGTCATCTCAGGCTCTAACCTTCTCTTCACCGGTTTTGACACGTTTGCCATCTTCACCATCTTACCAAGTTTTCCATCCAAATTACTACCCGCATTTATATCATATGCAAAGCAAACACCAACTACTTGAGTGTATTTCTTTGCCTGATCAGCGTCGTTCGGCTCATGATGAATCGGATTGTAAAAGAGCATGATGATGTCTTCAAAAGTGCAATTTATCAACCACATAGGATCAAACACATGCACATGCTTGTATTTATCCTTTCCATCTCTCAACACAATCACCGCTTCTGCTTTTCTCCAATCGTAATACCAGAAGATAAAGTCAGCACTGAAATGTTGAGGCATGGGCATTAAAGGTATTTTTCTCATCACTTCAGGTGCCTTATATAACAAGGTAACCTGTTTCAGCTTGGTTCTGGGATCAATATCCCTGTGAACTTTCCTTCTGGGATATTGTGGTTTGAATCTATTCCATCTCGTTCTACTTTCCCAAACCAGCTTGTCTGCACACCAACCGACATGAGTGTTATTAACTAAAGCACCTGACATTGGGAATCTGCATAGATCTCTAACCGCCCAGTACGGTAGAGTTAGTAAGTCAATGAATCTGTAAAAGTACAAGATCCCTGATTCCCATTTGGCAGCTAGACACTTCAGCCTGCCTAAATATGTCCACCCGAGAGCTCTGCCTCTGAACTTAGCATTATGAAATCTATAAAAGTTTCCTTGAGCTTCAGGCTTTGGTCGGTTCTCATCCATTTCTCTCAGTCTCTTCAAATAACTCTTCAATTCATCAAATTTATTTGAAGATTCTGGCTTATTTCTTAGCCATGGTTTTGTGTTTAGGCTTGGGCAAGTTAACAACCACAGTTTCTCCTTCGTTCAACTCATCCATATTCACACCAAACACTTCATCTTCAGCACTAACAGACTTCTTGCTCTTCTCAGCTTCTGCAATCGATCTGTTTAATGATTCAGACTCACCAACCATAGTGACCTTACGTTTGGTGGCCCGGACATTCTCAGCATCCGAATCCCATTGTTCCTCCTCCTCTGTTTCTTCAGAATCCACTGATTCTTCATCCACCAAACTTGTACCTTTCTTAGCAGTTGATTTCTTTCTCACAACCTGTTGCTTCGAGCTTCCCTGATCAGTCTTTCCTTTGCCCTTCCCTTTGGCTCCAGGATTGACTACTTGCCTCTTCCGCTTAGTATTAGCATCAGCAAATACCAAGGGATCATCGTTGTCAGAATCACTATCAGGATGCCTTGCTGTATTCTTTCCTGGATCATTGTAATCCTCTCTAGCTAAGGCTCCAAACAACCTTCTATAAGGTGGCCTCTCATTATCTGGCACTCCCTTATAGCCCTTCATTCTCACCAAGGTACGAATGTTCATGTGATCTTGCCCGATTATCTGAGTAGGATCCTTTTTCAAATCAGGGTACTTGTGATCAAAGATCATCATCAAGAATCTTGGATAAAGCATGAACTTCTTAATCTTTAACCCTTTCAGCATCTCCACATATGATCCAATATCATTCCAGCAACGTTAAATGGTTTGTTGAGAGTCAACGCAACCATTAACGAGCTCAAACTCTTCCTCATTACATCATAGCCTCCACTAACACAGCCAAACACATGAATGATGACGTGAGCAAAATACTTAAACTGCACGCTCAGTTTCCCTTTGTACATTGAACCATCAGTGATAGGTCCTTTGTATTTCATCCTAAGGAAACAAGCTTTCTGCTCAGTCCACGAGAGTTCTCTTGGATCTTCACTAACTTCAAACTTAATCTGGAGAGCTTCTCTGATATCAGACTCAGTAATAAACATCTCCATTCCTTGAATCTTGCTCTTTATGACAGTCTGATTATCAAAGTAATCATACTTAGCATTGTTGTAGAAATCTTCAACTATATCTTTGTAGATAATAGTTGGTGTAGCCAAAGCATAAACTACTCTGCTTCTCTTCATGAACTTGATAATCTCAGCAAACTCCACATTCTTTTCCACGTCTCCCAGATAAGCACAGCAATTATGATTCTTCTCGAATGGCCATTTGCTGCCGCTTGATGATTCACCTTCCTGAACAGGTTCTGGGACAGGATCTGTGACAATATTCTCAACAGGTATCTCAACATTTTCTTGTTCTTCAGCCACCTGTATTACAGAAACAAAAACAAACGTCAAAACACACAAATCAAAATTTTAGGTTTTTAAGAATTCCACATTCGCCCATTTAATCATGGTCGAATGTAGTTTATTTTGGTCGAATGTACAACATTCTGGTCGAATGTGAAATGATATTTCATAAAAATGTACATTCGCCCATCTTGAAGTTCCTTCGTCCAAACAATTTCCACCTTCGTCCATTCGATGGCCCGAATGTGAAACTTGTTCTTCCCTAAAATTCAAAAATTTTGTAAACATGTTTTTAACCCTTTGTTTTGATTCAGTCATAGTCTAATATGGCCGATACTCACTCGTGTATAACCAATTGCTCTTTATTTTCATTATATGTCAGTTTTATTAGAGAAATTAGGGTTTATATTCAAAAATCAATCGATTACCCAATTATAAACTGTAATAACCCTAATTTGTTATCCATTCTCCCCCTAAAACTGTCATATAATGAAATGCAATCAAAATAAAGCATAATCCAACACTCTAAATCCCTAAAACTCAAACCCTAGGTCGATAAAAAAAAACGACGATTCCTGCTTCATTCCTTCTTCATTACCTGTAAATTTGGTACTAAAATGATCAGGATTGAATGAGGAATCAAACGCACAAGCAAGAAAAACAGGTAAAAATTTTGAAAAATTTCGAATGAATGGGTCGAATCTGCTTGTGGCTATATATAAGTGTCCACCTTCGCCCGTTGTAAGTGGACGAATGTAAAGAATTTCCACCTTCGCCCCAATTGAATGGCACGAAGGTAAAAATGTGGTCACCCGAATGTGGATTTTGATTAGAAGGCCACATTCGCCCGTTTTCAACAGCCCGAAGGTAGAGAATTTTCCACATTCGACCCAATTAAGGGGCGAATGTGAAATGGAAAATTCTGAAAATTTTGCCAAATCACGAATTCGAATCCCGTTCAACATTTTCCAATCCGTTAAGCTTCCAAAACTCATATTTTCACATTATAGAATGATACAAAGCCCAGATGGTGTTGTCAAATCTCAGAAATTGACTATCAAGCATCCCCGGTTATCAAAAATAAAGCAGAAATGCAAAAATTTTGGAGTTTTCTGAAATTTTATCCAAACACACCTAAAATCTTTTTGGATTTTGTATCTTTTTGGCAATAAAAAAATTGCAACAAAATAATATGCAGCAAAGTAAATGAAAGCAATAAACTTTTTGTGAAATCCGGTCAGAGGATCATATCAGTTTTCTGAGAAATCTGATCACAGCGTTGATCTATTTGTTTAATATTATCATTAGAAACAGTATGTGACACGGCAATTGCTGATATTGTGGTCCACGTAAGCTCACATGCAGACAATTACGCAATGCTTTAAAATGATACGAGTTAGGTGTATTAGACTAACACGATGTGGTGCCCACACACACGACATACTCCCGTATCAAGTAATTGCACAAAGCTTCGTCGTAACGCGTGATTATGCCAGAGTTATCCGTAAAAGTTACAAAGTATATAGCACAGAGGTGTACAGGTCAGCATTTGAATGCAGCAGAGTAACATGTGCGTATACACTAGGTTGAGGCTGATATTAATTACTGATTTGCATCAGATAATCAATACGATGTAATAATGATCTATGATCAATTAAAACATAAAGTTCCTCAATTCGGTAACTCCCGGTTTTGGCAATTAAGCTCTTTTAGCAAATATTCTGATAAAACTAGGTCCGTAAATCAATACGACAAAAGTTTAATCAGAATATCCCGGATAACCATAACATAACGACCCGAAACCTCAGATTTTGGCAATCCTATCAAACAAAATTACGGTACTAAGACCATATGCCCATGAGGTGTTCAGCCACGAACGCGTAGTTCGTTATGTTTGTATCACTAATGCACGCAATATTTAGTCTACGAAGCCTATCAGCATATCACACGTAGTCAACACACGCCTCATTATACTATACAATTCTTTAGCCTGTGTCAGATCCCCACTGATGTACTATCATTTCCTCTGTTTACCAGGAAATCATTTTTGATTTTCTAATTTTTAGGTCTTTTTGAATTTTATAATGTTTTTGGTTTTTCTGATAAAATGGCTCCCCCTAAAATAAAGAACATATTTTTGTTTGTTTTTCAGAAATATCAAAAACCCAAAAAAAATTTGAAAGAAACAATCCACTCGAAAGCATCAACTTCTTTGAGGATTAAACAATCCCCTCGAAAGCATCAACTTCTTTGAGGATTACGATAGTAAAGAGAAATTCCCAATTAGCAAAGAGAAATTCCCAATTAGCAAAATATAAAAACTAAAAACTAAAAAGCGATAAACCGAGGTGCCGATTAGTCCTGTTTTTCCTTTATGTTGTTTACTTTTAAAAGATAGTCAAAGCGGGATTTGTCAAAAGCTTTAGTAAACAAATCTGCACGTTGGTAGTCAGTATGAATTTTGATCATATCTATCAATTCTTTAGCGTAACAATCACGGATAAAATGATATTTGATCCGGATATGTTTAGCCTTAGAATGATTTTCAGAATTTTTAGTTAATGCGATAGCGGCTTCGTTGTCACAGTATATAGGGGTTTTAAGAAACTGCAAACCGTAATCCACCATCTGCTGTTGGATCCAGAGCACTTGCGAACAGCAACTCGAGGCTGCAATGTACTCGGCTTCACAGGTAGATAGCGCCACGGAAGTCTGCTTCTTGCATTGCCAGGTGATTAACCTGCTCCCTAAAAACTGGCAACCAGCTGTAGTAGATTTGCTATCTTTGTCACAGCCGCCCCAATCTGCATCACTAAAAGATATGAAATCAAAATTATCATCATTAGAATACCAAAGTCCTTTTGAGGGACAACCCTTCAGATATCTAAGGATACGCTTGACCGCCGTCAGATGACTTTGTTTCGGCTTCGATTGATAGCGAGCACAGAGACACGTCGCATACATAATATCTGGTCGAGACGCCGTCAGATACATCAAAGATCCGATGATTGCTCTGTATGTAAATGGGTCCGTCAGCTCCCCCTTAGCGTCCACTCCAATCCCGTGATTGGGTTGAATCGGGGTATCCATCGGCTTTGAGTCCTCCATCTGGAACCGGCTCAAGATGTCGGAGACATATTTCGTCTGGTGAATGAAGATCCCGTCGGGTCTTTGGTCCACCTGCAAGCCTAGGAAAAACTGCATCTCCCCCATTGCGCTCATCTCGAACTTTTCCTGCATGACAGTTTCGAACTCCCTGCATAAAAGCTCGTTAGTTGAACCAAATATTATATCATCAACGTAAATCTGCACTAGAAGCAAGTCATCTCCCGTCTTCTTCGTAAAGAGGGTGCAATCGACGAGGCCGCGCTTAAATCCTTTGGTGATGAGGTATGTACATAGCTCCTCGTACCACTGCCTCGGAGCCTGGTGCAAGCCATATAGAGCTTTGTTCAGCACGTAGACCTTATCCCGGTGGATTGGGTCCTCAAAGCCTGGTGGCTGACCGACAAACACCTCTTCCTTGACTTTCCCGTACAGAAATGCGCTTTTAACGTCCATTTGATAAACTTTGAATTTCTTGTATGAAGCAAACGCGAGGAACATCCGAATAGCTTCAATTCGTGCTACCGGTGCATAGATTTCGTTATAATCAATCCCTTCGATTTGATGGAAACCCTGCACGACCAATCTGGCTTTGTTACGAACAATAACCCCACGATCATCCTTCTTGCACTTAAACACCCATTTAGTGCCTATCTTCTTCCTCTCTGGCGGCAAATCTGTGAGCGTCCAAACTCCCAATTTCTGGAATTGTAATAACTCCTCCTGCATAGCTTCCACCCAAGCATCATCCTTCAAAGCGTCCTTGTATGTCCTAGTCTCTACCTGCGACACATAACACGCAAACGACCAATCATTTTGACTACCAGATTGTTGAATTTTGGCATATAAAGCTAAAGCACCAAAACTCTCTGGCGAATTAACGCTTTTAAGCTGCCCTCTGGTCATAACTCTGCTTCCAGGATCACCGATAACTTGCTCCAGCGGGTGAATACGATGAATCCGAGATTCCGGATAATCAGGTACTTGCACTCCCGTCTGAACAGTCAAGTTCTCTACAGCATCCAGATCATGACCCGTATTTGATGATGAAGCAACATCTGAAATTGGAGTTGGGTTCACTGGCGGTGCCTCCTGTTCTTCAGCTTGCTCAAGAATAGCTTCTTCAAATTGTTCATCTTCAGATTCTGAAGTGTCTAATGAAGTTGAAGCCTCTTGAAACACTTCTTCTTCTTGTATAGGAGCATTGGCATCATTGGAAGCTGGTAGGGGGTTCACGGTGATCGGACGCACCAACGGTGAAGTCGTTGCATTTTAACACTCGTAAAGTAATCTGATAACAGCTTCTTCAACCAAGCTATCTAGATTGAATGATTCAAAGAAATCTTTGTAATCAAACATCCAATCAGGACCCGTGCCTTGAAGATTTTGAGTATATCGTTGAACTTCCACGTTAGCCCAGTCTTCCACTCGACGAGTTCGCTTGTTGTATACCCATTTGAGCGGGGTTGCATATCCAACAAAGTAACCCTCCTCGGCTTTAGGACTAAACTTCTCGCTTGGATTCAACATAGTACATGGCGCCCCAAAAGGTTCTAGATACTCTAAGTTCGGCTTTCTTCGGTGTAACAGCTCATAAGATGTTTTACCAAACTTCTTCACTGTTAGAACCCGATTTAATGTGTAATTTGCTGCATAGATCGCCTCGTTCCAGAACATTACTGGAAGATTTGAATCAGCAAGCATTGTTCTAGCCGCTTCAATTAGAGTCCTATTCTTCCGTTCAGCAACACCGTTCTGTTGTGGGGTGTACGGAGCCGAATATTCATGATGTATCCCTTTGCTTTCACAAAGTTCATCCATCTTGGCATTTTTTAACTCCGTTCCATTGTCACTCCGAATTCTCTTAATTTTTACATTGTAGAGATTCTCTAATCGAGTGAACAGAACTTTCAAGTTGTTAAAGGTGTCACTTTTATTCTGCAAACACATCACCCATGAAAATCTTGAATAGTCGTCAGTGACAACTAAACAATATAACTCCCCAAGATGACTTTTGCGCTTGACCGGTCCGAAAAGATCCATGTGCAATCGCTCAAGTGGCATCTCTACAGAATTAACCTTCTTCACTTTGTGGGACTGTTTGTGTTGCTTCCCCTTTTTACAACTCACGCACTTGTCATTCAGATGGAAATGTTTTACGTTTACTCCAACGACAAGCCCATTTCTCACAAGTTGATTCATTTTCCTCAGATGAATGTGCCCCATTCTTCGGTGCCACATTATCGATTCTTTCTCAGTCGCCTTGGATAGAAAGCATGTTATCTGCCCCTGTGATGTCATCGCCTTGGACATATCAAGAATGTATAGATTGTTGACGCGAGGTGCCTTCAACATTATCCACTCTTTAGGAATTGTAAAGCCCGGTTTCAGAATATAGCAGGATTTGTCATCAAAATGCACAGTAAATTGCTTATCACATATTTGACTGACACTCAACAGATTATAATCAATCTGCTTCACATACGATATCCGCTCGAAACTCACTATCCCATTGCTCACGCTTCCTTCCATTGTGATATATCCACCTTTGTTTCCTGCAAAAGCGACATACCCTCCATTGATGTTCTTCACGTCGAACAGCAACGCTAGATCCCCTGTCATGTGGCCTGAAGCTCCACTATCAACAATCCAAAGACTGCTAATAGGGCCAGCTGAAGCTCCCTGCACACAAAAAGTAAATCATTTAGTTCTTTCGGGGGACCCAAGCCTGAGTCTTGGGTCTTTGAACATCAGGTTTCAAAGTAACATTCTCACAAGCATTTTCAACAACTTTTTGATCAATCTTTTTTTGATTGTTCAAAACAGTTTCCTTTTTCTCATTAACCCTTGAAGTTGAGGCTCCTTGAGTACCATTGGGTGTCCAAGATTGTTCAGACCTTTTCAAGATACGAATCTGACACTTTGGGTTCTCAGTCGGTTTCTGAACATGGTTAGCAAATGTAACTCTCTTGGTAACCTTATCTGATTTAACAGACTTAGGTCCAACATTTGATTTGACAATCGATTTTGGTGGAACCTTTTGCCTATCAACTGTTGCGTTCACCACAGGTTTCCTCCATGATTGTTCCATAGCAATCCGATTCCTTCGATCATATTGCATTGGACGAGTGTTCCTCATTTGGTGAAAATTGTTTTGATTATAAAACGGTTGTGGTTGCTGAGGAACAACTCTCCTATGTGGTGGCACATAATGATCAATCGGTTTCCTCATAGAATTCCTCACTTCAACCTCGTGCCTTTTATGTCTTACATATGGGCACTGAGCAAGTAAATGCCCTCGTTCCCCACATTTAAAGCACGCACGGTACTCTTCAAAAACATTCGGAGCATTTGGTTGAGCAAATGATCTAACAGGGTATTGATCATTATACTGTTGCTTCCTTAAACTCTCAGGGAGTGGCCCTTTTGAGTAAGTAGGCTCATTAAAACCATTAGCTCTGTTTTTGGGTCGAACAAACTCTGTGACATGGACCTTTGGTTCTTGAGGAACATCCAAATACAATTTCTTTAATAAAGCTGGTGGAATCTCATTTGTTCTCTCATGTTTTGGTAACCAAATAGTACTTTCTTGCCAAATCTTTTCTATTTTAGCATAGTTGGCATTTTTTATTGGAAAGTCCTCGTCAGAAATGATCTTATCGGATCCTTCCATCCGATAGAACACTTTGACAGGTTTGTCACATTGTTCATTCTTAACACTCTTTTCAAGATCTTTCTTAACCACATTTTTCTCAAGATCTTTCTTCACAATATTCTTTTCAGACTTCTTTTCACGATGAGCATTTGCCATCGGAATCACAATCTGAGATGGTGAAACTGGTTCATTTGTAATGATGTGATTTTCTTTTGGAATTTCACATACATTCACAGTTTGAACACAACCAGTATCATCACTCTCTGAGTCTGAATCTACACTCTCAGCAGTAACACCCTCATCATTCATACCTAAAATCGGCCTAACATCGGAATGTGGATCGCCAATACTTGAAGTATTAGATTCATTTTCCGATGCTGAATCAGATTTTACCGAACTCTCCGGTGTCACTTGATGACAATTATGGTTTTCAAAAAGAACCGGAGATGGTACAGACCGATAATTGGTAGTGTTATCATCAATGATGTGGTCTACCACATAAGCAATATGCTTATAGCTTTCCAGCTTTTTGTTTACTTTTTCAGCAAAGCATTTGATGGCGGCCATTTCCAACTTGGTATTTTCAATTTCATTGATATAGTTGTTAATTGCAAGTTGTTTTAATGAAAAAGTATTTTTCAAGTCGGAAATGTCCTTTTTGTAGCCATCTAATACTTTGTTAAAAGCATTCAACTCTTTGCGAGTAGATTGACTGTTCATGATAGCACTATCACGTTGAACACGGAGTTGTTTATTCTCCTCAGTCAATCTATCACATGTACCACAATATTTATCACTTGTAACATCAGTGCTACATTCAGAACTTACAGATTTTGGCGGATCAGTCATGGCCATCAATGCGAAATGAGCTTCCTTTCCTGCAAAGAATCTGGAATAGTCAATCTTTGTGAAAGCATCATCTGCAATACACGACTTCCTCGTCATCAGAAAATCCGCTTCTGCTAGCAACTGCTCAATGTCATCATCTAGAGAATCAACACTTGCTTTCGTATCCGATTCACTGTCTGAATCAGAATAAACCGATTCACACTCCTCAGGAACATCAGACACAGTATCAATCACTACTCCAGAATTTGTCTCTTCAGTTTTAACCTCAACATTAACCTCAGCATTAACCTTAACAGGTTCAGTCTCCACATCCATCTCAGCCTCAGACTCGTCACTTTCTACCTCAGTTTCTACCTTCTCATCCATCGTCACTGAATCTTCAATATCAACCTGATACGCAACACAAGCCACATTGCCACCAGTAGTAATTTCTTCAACACCTATCTGCATACTCGACCAGTCAAACCTCTCATCTTGTTGAGTCACCAATGCTTGATTCTGATTGGTGTTCTGATGTGTTTCATTTGGTGTAGTTATTGGTATAACTGTTTGGTTAGTATTGTTTGGTGTTTGGTTTTGTGTCTGGTTTGGTGTGTTTGGTTGTCTATTTTGGTTGTTATTAAAGTTGTTCTGACGGTTTTGGTAGTTATTGTTGTTTTGGTAAGAAACTTGGTTTTGGTTTTGTTGCTGACGGTTCTGATAACTTGCATTGAATGGGTTCCTATTGCCTTGTTTTGGTGGTTGGGTACATTCTCTTTTAAAGTGACCCTTTCCTCCACAATTAAAACAAGTCACTTTCTCCTTATTGAACCCGTAGGTTGTGTTAGGAGAAGTTCCCAAATCAGTTCTGCCGGTTTTCTCAATGAACTCTGTTGCTCTTCTCATTATGCTCGCAAAGGCCCATTGGATATCAATGAGTTCCATCTCTTCCTTATCAATTTATGCGTAGTCTTCATTGGTTAAGTTGTTATTCCCAATTTGACTAGCAACTAATCCATTGTAGGATGAGACCATTGCAGAGACTAATGCAATGTGTTGCTGAGCAACTTCAACTGTCACATTACCCAAGTTAGATGTCTCCAAAACTACCGGTTGTTGTTGATTAGGTTGGTTCATTGGTTGTTGTTGTTGAGATTGGCTAGCAGTATAGAAAGCAGCTTGTTGCATTGGGGAAAATGGTGGAATGTATGAATTGTTGTATTGTTGTTGTGGTGGTTGGTTTGATAGTTGAGAAAAGGATGTCTGTTGATGGTAGTTGATGGTAGGTGATTCCATAACATTGGAAATACATGCCACATGTGGTGTCACTAGCCCTCCTGAGTTTGATGTACTAGCTGGAACTGAATTTCCTCCAAAATATAAGTTGGGATTCTGAGGAATATGTGCTCTTCTAGCTTTCCTCCTCTCTTCCAATTCTTTGTTTTCCAGCTTCTCTATGAACTCTTGAATAGACCAATATTGATAAGCATCCTTCTCCTTAAGAACTTCCACATGCTGATCCCAATTTGGTGGTAATGCATCTGCAAATTTATCCACCTGTTTTGCCATAGGAATCTGCATACCATAGCTAGACAATTCAGATAACAAATGATTATATCTAGGAGTTAGTTCTTTCAAAGTTTCATTTCCAATATAAGAAAAATTCTCAAACTCCTTTCTTAGTTCTTCCATCCTTAGACCTCTAGTCTTCTCATTGCCATCATGCCTTCTTTTAAGTGCTACCCACAATTCCTTAGACGTTGTGCAAGTCCCAAATTGATGCAAAAGATCATTGGTGATTGCCTGAGTCAATTGGGAAAACGCCTTCTTCTCCACAGCAAACTTCTTTTTCTCATCCTCAGCCATGCTCTCCAATGGCACTGGTTCACCTGTGTTCTCCAAAACTGGTGCTGTGTAACCTTTAGCAATCATGTTCCATGCCTCTGCACCCTCCACTCCCATGCCTTCCAAATGTATCTTGAACTTTTTCTGCCACTGATTGTATTCTTGAATCTCCATAAGCTTCGGTGGCCGATTCCCGCTACCTGAAGACAAATCATTAATCAGTGTGGAAATAGCATTTGTAGTTTGAGTGTTTACCACCGCTGCTGCTACTCCCCAGTAGTCAGATTGTGGTGCTGGAGGTGCACTTTGAGTCATGTAGTTAACCGGCTGTGAAGACTGTGTGCTCGTCTTCTGTGCTGCTACCGTCCATGGGTCCATCACCTGCTGTTGTGGTTGTGTAGTTGCTGGTGTTGGAGTAGTCGGAAAATTCCACATGATCACGAACTTCGAGAAATTCAACACTTAGAAAATTTTTCAAAAACTAGCTCTAGGTTCGCCCAATCTCTTTCACTTTCGTCCCTTTCTGCTTCAGGTTCGTCCAAACAGTGATACCCGAATGTAAAATCTCACCAGAAAGTAAAAACCCACTAACACTTTTCACGTTCGTCCAAACTAATCCAGGTTCGCCCGTTTCTGTTCCAGGTTCGTACCCCCGATGAACCGAATGTGAAAAATGTGACTCGAAAGTGAAAAATTCAACAGAAAATTTCCAGGTTCGCCCAAAATACCCTAGGTTCGCCCAAAAATCTTCCAGGTTCGCCCAAAACACTACACTTTCGACCAATTAGTTCCAGATTCGCCCATTTTAGGTTTGAAAAACGGTTACACTTTGAAAAACGGTTATTTTGATCTCTGATTTTCAAAAGTTTGTTAATTTGAATGATCTTGATCAGGTTTTGCTTCGGAGATGATTTGGAACAAGTTTAATTCTTGGAATTTTGAATTTTAACCACAAAATCAACTCTAAATCCTTCAAAAACACTCAAAAACCATTTTTATGTAAAAACAGATGTGAATTGATCAAAATAATATCCAAATCAGCTCTGAGTTTATCAATTTGTTGTTGTATGATCCTCTATGCTCTGATACCACTTTGTAGAGGATGTGATTTGACACGAAAACAGGATTATATGATCATACAAGTTACAAAACCAGGTGCGGAAACCCTAGCTTTGAACAAACTGATAGAAACTCAAATCAAAACACAATCAAAGTCATTTTCAAACGTTTTCATAGATTAACTTGATTACAATGTCAATACAGTTAATCTAACTCAAACACAGACTCTCTCAAACTCTCCTGGAACAACACCTCAAAACACACACACCTAATGACTCACTTATCATTACAAAAACTCAAATTCTATATATAGGCACTGCACATTCGCCCACTTTACATGGTCGAATGTGAGTGTTTTCCACATTCGCCCACTGTGGTGGTCGAATGTGTACTTCAGTTATGTTCCATTCCAGTTTCGTCCACTCTATTCTACCTTCGCCCACTTTTCATTCACCTTCGCCCAAATCTTCTATATTCGCCCACATCAGCCTTTTTAACACATGTTAACTATCCAATCACTAGTCGCAAAACGCATCTACACCAGACAAGACTCGACATCCCATTGGTGACTCGACATCCCATTGGTGACTCGACATTCCATTTGTTAGCTAAAAGCAAGATATCATGCAACACATGTAGTTA
Source organism: Ambrosia artemisiifolia (assembly GCA_032199755.1). NCBI lineage: Eukaryota > Viridiplantae > Streptophyta > Magnoliopsida > Asterales > Asteraceae > Ambrosia > Ambrosia artemisiifolia. The sequence continues at coordinate 32,020,097 of CM063521.1, forward strand.
TACACTTAGCACGCGCAAGAGTTCACCTAGTCTAACATAACGCACAAGTAAACTACAACTGAGTCCGAACACGTGTTACCAAGTCATACAGCATGTCACGGGGTTCCTATCATGTTCCTAGGTGTCAAATCATGCTTCGGGATGCCAAAATACGCTTACAGCAGCAGTACACGCGCTTAGGAATTTAACATGCAATTAGGAAAAGTCAACTGGTGATTGGGGGTGGTCAACAGGCGATTGGGCTTGTAATCGCCTGACATATCAAGCGATTAGGGGCCTAATCGCCCCTGCATCAGGCGATTAGGATTCCTAATCGCCTGCTGCAGCTGCGCAACACATTTTCGCGCATTTAACCCTCAAAATCAGATCCGAAACATGCAAAAACACCCAATATCAAACCTAAGCCATTTACCAACCCATTCGAAGTAAGAACCCCCAATTAATCACTGTTCTAACACTCTTTGTGCAATTATTTCCAAAAATGGCAAAGTACCATGTTTCATTAACTAAGCTTATCTTTCCTTAAATGGCAACAAATCAGATTTCATCACTTACAAGCTTGCAAATTAACATTTCTCTGTTATAATACCTCTCTAATGCAAACCCTAACAACAATAAATCATTAAATCATAACATAACACCTTAGATCTTCAAGAATCATGCAAATGGGTCAAAATGCATACTTTTGTCAAAACTCCATAACAATAGCTCAAATCTTTAGAAAATCATCCTAATAACTCCTACATCTCAAAAGTACATCAATTTCATAAAAACATTCATGTTATAATCATCACAAAGATCATCATATGCACAAAAACTTCACATATAGCATGTATTATGGTGTAGGCTTGTTTTAGAACTCTTTTCAAAGGTTTTAAAGACACGTACTTAGTAAAACAAGGTCTGGACTTTTGGGGAACCAAAATAACAACATTACAAAGGTTAGAGATGAAGAACACACCTTGGATTTTATCAAGGAAAGGTGTGTTAGCATGGAAATGGTGATTTTTGGATCAAAACAAGTTCAAGAGGTGTTCTAGGGTGTGTGGGTGGCTTAGGATCAGTTAGGGTTGCACTAAGGGTGTTTGGGGAGTTAAGGGTTGTATTTATAGGTGTTTTGACTCGTGCATAACAGTCCAAGCGATTAGCAGCAGTTAACAGGCGATTAGGAGTCCTAATTGCCTGTCTATTGGCGATTAGGGGCTCCAATCGCCCCCTAACTTTCACAATCGCCTATAGTATAGGCAATTAGGCACCCCTCTGGTTCCTAATCACCTACAGCATCCCAGACTAAGTTTTCGGCGCGTTAAACACTATTTTAACACATATGAACACGTATTAACATACCGAGAAGTCACATAATGATTATAAACACATAATGCATGATAACTAACACGTTTACATCCGTTCACCAATTCCCGGGACTCGAGACTTGCGTGTGTGCGTTAAACCCGGTGATTCCACGAATCACAAATCCTTGTACACATGGTTATGGACCGACTCCCGATGATCCCGCGGATCATCGTAACGACTCCCGATGATTCCCTAGAATCATCGTAATGACTCGACTGATCCAGTTAAGTATATAATATGTATGACTCGCTAAGGTAGACTTACTAGTTTAGTCAATGTTACTAACCTGAGTTTTCCGGGTGTCACATCATCCCCCTAGGCCTTCGATCGAGGGGGGGGTCTCTAGTCTTATATTCACATTTTGGGGAAGTGGTTTCCCGGTTGTTACTGTCACGTTTTGGTTCATGACCTTCACTCGTTGTATTTTGGGGAAACGTTACTTGGGCACACACAGAGGTCGACACTCATCACTGTTGAAGTCGAAAGAATCTCGGGACGAGATTCCTTTCAACAGGGGGATGATGTGAAGACCCGGAAAATTTTTCTTCTTATTTGTTCTCTCTCTTCGGCTTGGGGAAATTTTCGGGACGAAAATTCTTTCAACAGGGGATGATGTGACACCCGGCAAACTCCGGTAATTAACTTTTTGAAAACTCAGTAAGTCTACCTTAGCGAGTCATGCATACATTACACATGACAGGGTCAGTCGAGTCGAGTCGTGCATCATTGGGGTTTTAACACGCGCAGGTCTCGAGTCCCGGGAATTGGTGAACGAGTGTGAACGTGTTTGTTTTCATGTATTATGTGTTTATAATCATTATGTGACTTGTCGGTATTTGAAAACGTGTCAACATATGTTAAAACGGGGTTTAACGCGCCAAATACCCAGGACCAAGCCCTGCAGGTGATTAGGGAAGCCTAATCGCCTACAGGAGGGCGATTAGCAGGCTTAGGGGGTGATTGGGCAAGGTTAGGGGGCGATTGGGGACCTGATAAGGTAGGCGATTAGCAGCCCTAATCGCCTGATAAGGCTGCACAATCGCCTATACTGCACTTGACGACTAGAAACGCCTATAAATACCACCCTTGACCTCTAAAACACCATTTGTGCAACCCTAGCCGTCCCATAACCCATACCAACACACAAACACCCTCTGGAACTGGTTTTTACATCAAAACAACCATTTCCAAGCTTTATCCATCATTTTCTCCTAAATCCAAGGTGTGTTCTTCAAACCCAAACCTTTAAATGATTATATTTTGTTCCCTAAAAGTCCAGACCTGACTTATAAATGTTTTTGTCTTTGAAAATCCATTAAAAACCGTTTTTAAACAAACTCAAACCTTTATGCGTGTTATATGTGTTATATGTGTTTAAAGGTAGGATTTTTAGGATTGAAACATGATTATTCTTGTGTTATTAAGGTGTTTATGGCTGTTATGAGTTAGTATGATGATGTTCTAGCAGTTTGGATGGTTTTGGTTGTGTACTGTTGATATTTGATATTTTGACCCATTTGGATGGTTTTGAATGATTAAGGAGGTTATGAGGTGTGTTGTTGATCGTATGATGTTAGGGTTTGCTTTAGGATGATGCTAGAGCAGTAGGATACTATCGGACAACGTGGTTATGTGATGAAATATGGATATTTGCTATTTAGGGCAAGTTCTTGCATGTTGATGTGATGTTTACATGTTAAGTTTACTATTTTGCGAAAACGCTCGCATTCAGAACTGTTAGAATGATGAAAACTTAGGGGTTTTGCTTGAAATATGTTTGTTAATGTGTTAGGATTGATATTGGGTGTTTACACATGTTTCGGATCTGATTTGGAGGGTTAAACGCGCGAAATTGCGTCGTGCAGCTGCAGCAGGCGATTAGCCTCACAATCGCCTGCTGTGGTAGGCGATTAGGCCCTTTAAGGGGCGATTGGGACCATAATCGCCTGCTAAGGTAGGCGATTAGCATCCTAATTGCCTGTTGACCAATCCCAATCACCAGTTGACTTTTCCTAATTGCATGCTAAGTTCCTAATCGCGTGTACTGCTGTTATAAGTGTATTTTGACATTCGAAACCCGATTTGACACTTAGGAACATGCTAGGAACCCCGTGACATGCCTAGTAACATAGTAACACGTGTATGGACTCATTTGTGCGTTATTTGACCTATGTGTTTTACTCGTTGAACTTTAACACATGTTAAGTACTAAGTTGCATGATTTGTATATGTTTGTGTATGAGATGAACACGTGGAATGTCAGGTCGCCAATGGGATGTCGAGTCTTGTCTTACGTAGTCTGGTTGTCGGTCAAACACGTTTTTCGGACACATAATGGTCATGGACTGGACTTAGGGACTAATGAACCCGACGGGTTATTAGTCTAACTTGACACATATCTTATGATAGGTCGCCACTAGTTGGGGCTATCATATCATACAAACGGTTTACTCATATCACATAAACGGTTTACTCATTAACGGAAGACGCAACGTAAGGTGAGTTCACGGGCCCACATTTTATGATTTTTGCTTTCGGGGGAGAAACATGCTTAAAACTCTTTTATGACTCGTGGCTCATTTTCACGTTATACTATGGCTTACTTATTGTTACTATACGGTTCATCAAAAAGTCCCTTAGAAACCACTAACATGGGAATATGGCGGGGAAATGTGGATAGCGCTATTGGGAACTGACAAGCCCCACTCGACGGCTGGAGGCCGGGCGGGTGCATATTGTCTCTAAACACACAAGGCCTACCGGTGATGACGGTAGTCCATAGGAAAATAAGGGTCATTAAACGGCATAGTCAGCAATGGTTTCACCCGTAGTAGTATCTTATTCTGCGCCTAGCTAGCGTTCTCACAAGCATAGTAGTAACAGTGATGGAAACGGTTTTCGAAGGATCACTTTAAACGTTTAAATAAAACCTGTGAACTCACCAGCATTATATGTTGACTCTTTTAGCATGTTTACTCAGGTCGCTAAGGTAGCAGCTGTCAGATAGGCGCACGGAGTCGCACTGGAGTCGTCTCGCGTCTAGTGTCGCATTTGCATGTTTTGGGATTGTTAACTTTTGAACTTATGTTTTATTTACGCATGACTTTTGTAAACTTTGAATGCTTCCGCACTGTCGAATGTTGGTTTTAATCATATGCATGGTTTTTGTTTACCTATGTTTTTACATTTAGACGTCGTTTATTGTGACCGTTGACTTGGATCCTCATGTGTCACACGCCTCGCGGTAGAACTCCGCAAGTGGGAATTTGAGAGTGTGACAAAATTTAAACAATATTACTCTTCTTAAAGTCACAATTACAAAAGTCCCAGAACTTACAACTTTACTATGAAAAAATTTACATATTATTATTATTTTTTTTATTTCCCAATAAAAAGTATTTAATTCATACTTATTTGAATCTATAAATGATATGAAGTATTTTATTTATGTTACAACTTAAAAAAACTAAATTATTTATAAAAACCGCTGTTACTACAAACGATTTTCTTAATACTTAAGGGTATTACAACCACGAGAAATAAATCAGTAGACATTGAAAAAAAATATTGCAACTAACAAATTTTAAAAACAAAAAGACAATTTTAATTGAAGCAACCCTCTGATTTATAAATCTACATAGAAAATGATACATTTGTAAACGAAAAAGTACATATATTCTTAAAAAAACTACTTTGATATCAATTAACAAATTTACAACATCAAATTAACAAACTAAATAAAAATATCAATAAGCTTCAAAGAACATTTCTAAGAAACAACACTAAAGAATGATCTTCCTGCTTAGAATTCGAAACAACAACTCAAACAAAACAAATGACGCTATTTAAGAACTGTTGCACTTGCATTAAATATAATTAAAAGAAACATCAACAACCATTTCTAGGTAAACATCATGAAGTTTAACAATCCAGCCTAAATTTCACAAACAAGATTTGCATGTAGTAATTATCGATTGATGTTTTTATTTGACTGTATAAATCTTCAAAAACCAACAATTCGAAGCTCACTGCAAACGGATTGTTGATAATCCTTTTTCCTTTGATTGTAAGAATCTTTTAGAATATTTGTGGAAGGAAATTTGATCGTAATACCATTATGCCTAAGGGATACGGAGTTTGAAACTGAAAATAGGGGAAGACATATAAGATTGAAAAATGAATATACATATTTCCTTTCCATTTATAGGGTGAAAAAACAATTTATCAACTTTCAATTATAAATTTGAACTGTAACAACATCATTTGTTACAAAATTAAATTTGTTATTAAAGTAACACTATAAAATATAATTAAATAAGTAATTTAAATTTTATAATTAAAGTTGTTAGCTTTGGAGTATTTTATTTTTATAAAAATATGTATATTTTTTTATTTATAATGTCAACTTATATATATTCAATTCAATAATAAATAACTTTTATTGTAAGTCCTAACTTTTGAATTTTTAAGATGGAAAATTTTAAATTATTATATGGAAGCGTGTGTACGAATTTGAACATCAACCGTGTTGAATTCATAAATAATAATTATAATTATTATTTAGAAAGAAAGTTTGGAATTATTATAGGTAAGCGTGTTTACGAATTTCAACATTAAGCGGGTTGAATTGCAAATATTAAGAGTTTTTAGATGAAATATTTTTATTGTTATTATTGTTAATCAACTAATTCATTAACAGGCTTGAACTTTTATTCGATAGCAGCTGTATTGATGTCACACCCTCAAATTTCCACCTGCGGAGTTCTACCGCAAGGCGCGTGACACGCCAGGATCCAAGTCAACGGTCACAATAAACAACACTATATGATAAAATACGTAAAATAAAAACATTAAGTTTCATAACATAAAGCAACAGTGGAAGCTTTTTTTTTAAATCTTGATTACAACTTAAACAACGTGACTGAAGTCTGAAATTACTGAAAACATGAAACTAGACTCCTAGACGCCAAGTGAGACTCCGTGCGCCAAAGTCCGATGCTGCTACCTTAACGACCAGAGAAAAACATGCTAAAAACGTCAACATATAATGCTGGTGAGTTCACAGGTTTTTGTGAAAAGCAACTTAGTTAGTTTCAAAGAATATTCCAAAGTAGACCAAACCATAAGTAAACCGACCAAAAGAATACTACTCAAAGAATGCCAACCAAAATGAATACCTGTCACTACTACGATTGGAAAACCATTACTGGACTCGAATACATGAATACAAGAATAGAAGAATACACCTGCCCGAATACAAGAATACAAGAATACAAGAATACTCTAAGAGACAACATGCACCCGTCCGACCTCCAGTCGACGAGTTGGGCTGGTCACGCCCAAATAGATCTATCCATATTTCCCCCATTGTGCAACCACCGCACATTCATGGTTTTCCCCGGGACTTTAACAAATCGCATAGCAACCCAAAACAATACCCAATATGAAATGAATTCAAGAATACACAATTTCCTTTTAACAACCATTACCTTCCTTGTAAGTTTTTATGAATACGAATACCATGTAAAACATTTATGAATCCCAAAACGTAGTTTAACACATCTTTCATGAATACCAAAACGTAAGTTTGACACATGTTTAATGGATACGAATACCCAACATGTTTTCTCCCCCTAAGGTAAAACCAGTAGAAAGAGGGGCCGTGAACTCACCTTAGATTGCGTTCTTCTTAATAAACCACAGACAATGCAAATGACAGCCCTAGTATCGGCAACCTATCATCGAATGCATATGAGTACCCAAACCATTGACCCGCAGGTCAAATAGTCCCCAAGTGTCCAGACCATGAGCAGGTACGTTTTGAAAACACGTTTGACTGTTAATTTGACCCCACAAACAAGACCCGACATCCCATTGGTGACCCGACGACTCACGTGTTAGCTAAGAATGAGAAATCATGCAATCACAAGCAAACACGCACCTAACACGCATAACAGTTCACCAAAGTCAACATATAGTTCATATATCGCATATACGAGTCCACACGTGTATTACCGGTTTATAAGACATTCCACAAGGTTCCTAGCATGTTCCTAGGTGTCATCTCATGTTCGGGGTGTCAAACTATGCTTAAATCAGCTAATCACGTGATTAGAAATTAATCATGCAATTAGGAAAGTCAACTAGCAATTAGGATAGTCAAACAGGAAATTAGGATGGTCAACTAGCAATTAGTATGGTCAACCAGGCAATTAGGATGGTCAACTAGCAATTAGTATGGTCAACCAGGCAATTAGGATGGTCAACTAGCAATTAGGATGGTCAACCAGGCAATTAGGATGGTCAACTAGCAATTAGGATGGTCAACCAGGCAATTAGGATGGTCAACTAGCAATTAGGATGGTCAACCAGGCAATTAGGATGGTCAACTAGCAATTAGGATGGTCAACCAGGCAATTAGGGCTAATCACATGCCATACCACATGAATAGGGCTAATCACCCCTTATATCAGGCGATTAGGGGCCTACTCGCCCCCTAACCTTCCCTACTCGCCCCTGCATCAGGCGATTAGGATTCCTAATCGCCTGCTGTAGTTGTGTAACGGGTTTTCGCGCGTTTAACCCTCCAAATCAGATCCGAAACAAGTGGAAACACCCAATATCAAACCCAAATCAATTTCCAAGCTATTCCAAGCAAAAACCCCCCAATTTATCATCTCTCTAACAGTCCCGAATGCAAGCGTTTTCCCAAAATAACATATTCATCATGTAAACATCACATCATCATGTAAAACTTACCCTAAATAGCAAATACTCAGATTTCAACACATAACAACATCATCTAATCCTTTCCTACTGTTCTAGCATCATCCTAGAGCAAACCCTAATCCTCTAGAATCATCAAAACATATTAAAACACACTAAGTCTCCCAAAATCACCCAAACGGGTCAAAATACCAAATATCATCAAAACATAACCATATGCTCCCAAATTCATAGACAATCATCCTAATGATTCATTTAAGTCAGGAACATATCAAACACATGGAAACAAACACGTTTTAATATCAAAAATCTCATCTTTGCATGATAACATAACATAGAACAAGCATGAAGGTGTGGGTTTGTTTATAATCTGTTTTTAACAAGTTTTCAAAGACACAAATACTTAGAAACCAGGTCTGGACCTCTAGGGAATAAAACATCATTAACAAGGTTTAAGAAGATGAACACACCTTAGATTTTAGCAAAGAAAGGTGTAAGATCTTGTAAAGGTGGTTTCTTGATCAAAAACGTGTTATAGAGGTTGGATATAGTGTGTAATGGCTTTGGCGTGTGCTAGGGTTTCTAAAATGATGTTTTGCAACACAAGGGTGGTATTTATAGGCGTTTCTATTCGTCAAGGCTGCAACAGGCGAGTATGAATCCGCAGCACGCGATTAGGGCACCTAATCGCCCCCTATGTTGGGCTAATCACCCCCTGCAGCCTCAAACCGGTTTTTCGCGCGTTAAACACTATTTTAACACATATAAGCACGTATTCACATACCGACAAGTCACATAAAGATTATAAACACATAATACATGAAAACAAACACGTTCACACTCGTTCACCAATTCCCGGGACTCGAGACTTGTGTGTGTTAGAACCCCAATGATGTACGACTCGACTCGACTGACCTTGTCATGTGTAATGTATGCACGACTCGCTAAGGTACACTTACTGAGTTTTCAAAAGTTAATAACCGAAGTTTGCCGGGTGTCACATCATCCCCCTGTAGAAAGAATTTTCGTCCCGAAATTTCCCGAAACCGAAAAGGAAACGAAGAGAAAAGAAAAAAATTTTCCGGTTGCCACAATTGAATACATCTGTTTACATGTAAATCAGATGTTGTAAAACAGATCTTTGGATTCATAATACAAATAAGCCTTAACTTTTGAGTTTTTAGAAGAAAAGTTTTAAAATATCTTAGGGAAGTGAGTTTTCGAATTTGAAGATTATCCGGATTTAATTTCAAATAATAAGAGTTTTGAGAGTAAATATTTTCAAAAGTTATTATTAATTAATTCATTTATATAACATATAACATTGTGTCATTATATATTCTTGGTCGTATTGATCAATAATATTCAAAATGTGAAAGAATTTTATAAGAATTCTATTCAAAATCAGTATATTTTTTTTCTAAAGATTTTGTCTGTAGCATCATTTCATTTTGATAAAGAAGTAATATTATAAAATGTTTGAAAACCATCTTTAATAAATAAGTCCTAATGTTTGAATTTTTAAGAGGGAAAGTTTTAAATTACCATAGGGAAACGTGTGTACGAATTTGAACATTAACCGGGTCGAATTCATAATAATAATAGTACTTATACATATACATAATTTAAGTTAAGAAATTACATATAAAATACTGACAAAACATAAAATTGTGACGTAACTTTCGTATTTTTAATAATATACAAAACATCTACTTTGAAAATAAATTTAAAAAAAACATTACTATAATAAACTAATTTTTTTAAAAATTTCAAATAGCAAATACTATTATTAAATTAAAAAATGATCCAATGAATTTACTTACAAACGTTCATTAAACAAATATATTATAAAGTTGCATTTAAATAAAAGGAATCTTATAATGGAAGCTTCAAAGAAAACTTATAACGTAAGATTAATAAAAGGCTTACAGCACAAGATTCATATAATTTACCTCGGAACAGACAATAAATATAACAAACGATCTTTTACTAAATAATAATAATAAAATAATAATAATAATAATAATAATAGTAGTACTTATACATATACATAATTTAAGTTAAGAAATTACATATAAAATACTGACAAAACATACAATTGTGACGTAACTTTCGTATTTGTAATAATATACAAAACATTTACTTAGAAAACAAATTAAAAAAACATTACTATAATAAAATAATTTTTTTTAATAATTTCAAATAGCAATTAGAATTATTAAATTAATAAATGATCCAAATTTGAACAAACTAACTTTCGAAAAAGTAATCATGTTTTCGACAATCGAGGATCTAAATCTTTAATGGAGATTTTCTTACAGATTAGACCTGTAAATAATTATTACAAACATGACACTTGCTTGTAAAAACATTATTATCCCCAACTAAGTGTTGTACTATTTTTTTTATTAAAGTACTGTTGAAATGAATAGCATTTAAATCAAAGAACTAAAGGTTGATAACAAAGAACTAAAGGCTGAAAACAAACGCCTTAGTGATTTGTTAGACAGTTTGTATAATGAAGCACCAAAGCTGAAAGAAGGTGAAGAGGATAAGGAAAAAGAGGAGGAACATGTAGACTTTGAGCCTTCTGAGTCTGAAGAAGAAAAGGATGATGAGGAAGATGATGATTCTGAGAAGAGTGATGATGAGGAAAGCAAGAAAAGCGATAAAAATGATGATGATGATGCTGAGGGATCAGGTAGCAAAGATGATGATAGTAGTAGTGACAGTGATGATGATGAAGGAGGAGATGACACTTCTAAGTTCACATTCAAGAAGAGAGCACTGAAGAAAGATGCTGGAGAATCTAGTTCTAAAAAGAAGAAAGGTGGGAATACAGATTCAGATGAAAGTATCTTTTGGAATGAAAAGGTGAGATCTTTAAATGATGATGCTAAAAAGGTGTATAGAGATATGTTGGAGAAGAGAGAATGGACTATAGAATTCACAGGCAGATTTACTGAGATCTTCCAGACTGATGACATGAGATATGAGCTGGAGTATAATGATCCTGATCTAGAGGAGGGTGAAGTACCTGCTGCTGTGGCCAAAGAGATTCTTGATGGTCTTGCACAGCGAGTAGGGAAATCATTTGAGGAGTTTATGATGGATGAGTCGATTCCAAGTATTCCTGAAAAGGATATTGGAAATCACTCAGATGATAAGAATACTCCAGAGATGGATGAAGTGGAGATTGAGGATATTACACATGAGGAATATCCACAATACTTTAGACAGAATGATGAAGATGTGGTATTTCCAAACTTTCCAGATTTACCTAACACTTCAGCTAAGAATAAAGCTAAGAAAAGAAGTGAGGAGTTTGTTGAAAAGGTGTTTGGTGCTGATAAGAAACAATCTTCAAGTCAGACTGATGAATTGAAGACATACTTGAAGAAGTTGAAAGAAATGAATGAAAACCGACCAAAGCCTGAAGCTCAAGGAAGTTTTTATAGATTTCACAATGCAAAGTTCAAAGGCAGAGCTCTCGGCTGGACATATTTGGGAAGATTGAAGTATTTAGCTGCTAAATGGGAATCAGGAATTCTGTACTTCTACATATTCATTGATTTGCTAACTCTACCGTACTGGGCGGTCAGAGACATTTGTAGATTCCCAATGTCTGGAGCTTCAGTGAATAATACTCATGTTGGTTGGTGTGCTGATAAGTTAGTCTGGGAGAGCAGGACGAAGTGGAACAGGTTTAAGCCTTAATATCCTAGAAGAAAAGTTCACAGGGATATTGATCCTAAAACTGGTTTGAAAATGGTGACCTTGATTTACAAAGCACCTGAAGTGATGAAGAAAATACCTTTGATGCCTATGCCACAACACTTCAGTGCTGACTTTATCTTTTGGTATTACGATTGGAGGAAGGCAGAAGCGGTGATTGTATTGAGAGATGGAAAGGACAAATACAAGCATGTTCATGTATTTGATCCTATGTGGTTAATTAACTGTACTTTTGAAGACATTATCATGCTTTTCTACAATCCGATTCATCATGATCCCAATGATGCTGAACAGGCTAAGAAGTATACTCAAGTTGTGGGAGTTTGTTTTGCATATGACATAAACTCAGGGAGTAACTTGGATGCCAAACTTGGTAAGATGGTGAAGATGGCCGATGTGCCTAAACCGGTGAAAAGAAAGTTGGAGCCTGAAATGACGAAAGAGCAAAAGAAGCAGCTGAGAATTTATTTGTTGAACAAGGCAATGGACGAAGATCGTAAACGATCCAATCAATAGTCGAGGGGGAGTTTGTAGATGCACGAAGTGCGACTAGTGATTGGATCTACATAATTAACATATGTTAGAATGTTTTGCTGATGGGTTGAAAGTGGAATTGGTGGGCGAATGTAGATTAATGTGGCGAAGGTGAAGTAGTTTTGGACGAAGGTGAAAGGCAGCTTATCAGAAGAACACATTCGTACCATGTTGTGGGCGAATGTGGAAAACTTCCACATTCGACCAATACAACTGGGCGAATGTGCAGGTCCTATATATAGTTTTTGTGTGTTTTCGAGTTAGAGAGAGTTTTAGTTCGAGTGTGTGTTGTGGTCAGGTTCAAGGTTAAGTTGTGAAAGTGTCTGTATTGATTAGATTGACTAGGAAACTGATTGTAACAAGTTTTTATAAAAGTTAATCTATGAAAAGGTATTTGAAATGATGTTTTCTGTGTTTTGATTCGAGTTTTATCAATTTGTTCATAACTAGGGTTTCCGCACCTGGTTTTGTTACTTGTATGATCAGATCTTCCTGTTTTAGCTAAAATCTTTCATTTACAAAGTGGTATCAGAGCCATACATATCATACAACAACAAATTTGATAATCTGAGAGCTGATTTGGACATAATTTTTGTCAAAATACATCTGTTTTTTATTGAAATTGGTTTTTGAGTGTTTTTGATTGATTTAGAGTTGAATTTGTGGATAAAATCAAGTTTTCCAAGAATTAAAGTTGTTCCAAATCAATTCCGAATCAAAACCTGATAAAGATCATTCAAATCCATAAACTTTTGAAAATCAGAGATCAAAATAACCGTTTTTCAAAGTGTAACCGTTTTTCAAACTCAAAATGGTCGAATGTACACTGAAGTGGGCGAACCTGACCTAGAGTGGGTGAGTGTGTGAGTTTTCTGGTCGAACCTAGCTTATATTTGGGCGAACCTGGTTTTTGTTGTTTAAAGTTTCCACATTCAGGCAAAGATTTCCACTTTCGATTCGACGGGCGGGCGAACGTGGAATTACTGTGGTCGAACCTAGGATATTGTGGACGAACGTGGAACTTGAGTTAGGGTATTTTATATTCTGGTGAATTTCTACATTCGGGTGAATCTCTTTTGGACGAGAGTGAACAAAAAGGGACGAAAGTAGATTTTTTTTTTGGGCGAACCTAGAACTCAGTTTGGAAAATTTTCTAAGTGTTGAATTTTTCGAAGTTCGTGATCATTATGTTGAATTTTCCGACTACCCCGAAACCAGCAACGACACAACCACAACAGCAGGTGATGGACCCATGGACAGTGGCAGCACAAAAGACGAGCACACAGTGTTTGCAACCGATCAATTACATCGCGATGACTAGCTCGATGCCTCAAAGTGTGGCACCTCCAGCACCACAACCTGACTACTGGGGAGTAGCAGCAGCGGTGGTAAATACTCAAACTACCAATGCTATTTCCACACTAATAAATGACTTATCTTCAGGTAGCGGGAATCGGCCACCTAAGCTCATGGAGATGCAAGAATATAATCAGTGGCAGAAAAAGTTTAAGATCCACTTGGAAGGCATGGGAGTGGAAGGTGCAGAGGCATGGAGGATGATTGCTAGAGGTTACACAGCACCGGTTTTGGAGAACACCGGTGAACCAGTTCCATTGGAGAGTATGTTTGAGGAGGAGAAAAAGAAGTTTGTTGTGGAGAAGAAAGCCTATTCCCAGTTGACTCAGGCGATTACAAACGACTTATTACATCAGTTTGGGACATGCACTACGTCTAAGCAACTGTGGGATGTGCTTAAGAATAGGCATGATGGGAATGAGAAGACTAGAAGATTGAGAATGGAGGAGTTGCGAAAGGAGTTTGAGAATTTTACTTATGTTGGAAATGAAACTCTAAAAGAATTAACTCCTAGATATTGTCATTTGCTAACTGAATTGTCTAGTTATGGTATACAGATTCCTATGACAGATTTGGTGGACAAGTTTGCAGATGCTCTACCACCATACTGGGATCAGCATGTGGAAGTTCTCAAAGAGAAGGATGCTTATAAATTCTGGACTATCAACGAGTTTGTGCATAAGCTGGAGAATAAAGAGCTTGAGGAAAAGAGGAAGGCCAAAAGATCTCAGATTCCTCAGAATCCAAGCTTATATTTTGGAGGCACTTCAGTACCAGCTGGAAACTCAAGTTCAGGGGGAGTAGTAGCACCACATGTTGCATGTATTACTAATGTCATGGAACCACCAAAACCTACCATCAACTACATTGCACAAACCTCATCTTACTCACAACCATCATACACACCACCACAACAACAATACAACAATTCCTACATTTCACCATTTTCTCCAATGCAGCAAGCAGCATTCTATACTGCAAGCCAATCACAACAACCACCTCAACAAACACAATACATGAACCCAATGACTCAACCCGGTCAACAACCGGTGGTTTTAGAGACTTCTAATCTGGGCAATGTAACTGTTGAAGTTGCTCAACAACATATTGCATTAGTCTCTGCAATGGTTTCATCTTACAATGGGTTGGTTGCAAGTCAAATTGGTAACAATAATTTGACCAATGAAGACTATGCACAGATTGATAAGGAAGAGATGGAGCTAATTGATATTCAGTGGGCTTTTGCGAGTATTATGAGAAGAGCAACGGAGTATATCGAGAAGACGGGAAGAACGGATTTGGGAACTTCTCCTAACACAACCTACGGGTTCAACAAGGAGAAGGTTACTTGTTTTAACTGTGGAGGGAAAGGTCACTTCAAACGGGAATGCACCCAGCCACCAAAACAAGGTAATAGAAACCCTTTCAATGCAAGCTACCAGAACCGTCAACAACAAAACCAAAACCAAGTTTCATACCAAAGTAACAACAACTATCAAAACCGCCAAAATAACTCTAACAACAACCAGAACAGACAACCAAACACACCAAACCAGACTCAAAACCAATCACCAAACAACACTAACCGAACAGTCATACCGATTACCACACCAAATGAGACACAACAGAATACCAATCAGAATCAAGCATTGGTGATTCAACAGGACGAACGGTTTGATTGGTCGGGGATGCAAATAGGTGTTGAGGAGATTACAACTGGTGGAAATGTGGCTTGTGTTGCCCGACAGGTTGATATTGAGGAGTCGATGATAGTTGATAAGAAGGAAGAAACCGAGGTTGAAGTTGATGTGTCTGAGACTGAAGTGGAAGTGGAGAATGAACCTGTTGAGGTCAAGGCTGAGGAAGCAAATCCTGGAGTGGTGATTGACACTGTTTCTGATGTTCCTGAGGAGTGTGAATCAGTTTATTCAGATTCAGACAGTGAATCAGATACAGAAGCAAGTGTTACATCCCTGGATGATGATATTGACCAGTTGCTAGCAGAAGCTGATTTTCTGAAGACGAGGAAGTCGTGCATTGCTGATGATGCTTTCAACAGGATTGATTATTCCAAGTTTTTCGCTGGAAAGGAAGCTCATTTTGCTTTGATGGCCATGACAGATCCTCCAAAATCTGTAAGTTCTGAGTGTAGCACTGATATTAATAGTGATAAATATTGTGGTACTTGTGATAGATTGACAGAGGAGAACAAAGAACTTCGCGTTCAACGTGATAGTGCTATCATCAACTGTCAATCTACTCGCAAAGAGTTGAAAGCTTTCAACAAAGTACTAGATGGCTATAAAAAGGACATTTCTGACTTGAAAAACACTCTTTCATTAAAACAACTTGCAATCAATATCTATATAAATGAAATTGAGAACACTAAATTGGAAATGGCCGCCATTAAGTGCTTTGCTGAAAAAGTCAACAAGAAGTTGGAGAGTTATAAGCACATTGCTTATGTGGTAGACCACATCATTAATGATCAAACCACTAATTACAAGTCTGTGCCATCTCCGGTGCTTTTTGAAAATCACAATTGTCATCAAGTGACACCGGAGAGCTCGGTAAAATCAGACTCATCATCGGAAAATGAATCTAATACTTCGAGTATTGGTGATCCACATTCTGATGTGAGGCCGATTTTAGGTTTGAATGATGAGGGTGTTACTGCTGAGAGCATTGATTCAGACTCTGAGAGTGATGATTCTGGTTGTCACCAAAATGTTAATGCATGTGAAATTCCAAAAGAAAATCACATCATTACTAATGAACCAGTGTCATCATCTCAGTATGTGCATTCGATAGCAAATACTCATCGTGAGAAAAAGTCTAAAAAGAATGTGGTTAAGAAAGAAATTGAGAAAAATGTTAAGAATGAGCCTTGTGACAAACCAGTCAAGGTGTTTTATCGGATGGAAAGATCCGATAAGATCATCTCTGACGAGGAATTTCCAATCAAAAATGCTAACTATGCTAAAATTGATAAAATCTGGCAAGAAAGCACTATTTGGTTCCCAAAACATGAGAGAACAAATGAAATTCCACCGGCAATTTTAAAGAAATTGTATTTGGATGTTCCTCAAGAACCAAAGGTTCATGTCACAGAGTTCATTAGACCCAAAAATAGAACTAACGGTTTTCATGAGCCTGCTTACTCAAAAGGGCCACTCCCTGAGAGTTTGAGGAATCAACAGTATAATGATCAATATCCTGTTCGATCATTTGCTCAACCGAATGCTCCAAATGTTTTTAAAGAATACCGTGCATGCTTTAAATGCGGGGAGAGAGGGCATTTAATTGCTCAATGGCCGTATGTAAGCCATAAGAGGCACGAAGTTGAAGTGAGGAATTCCATGAGGAAACCGATTGATCATTACATTCCACCACATAGACGAGTTGTTCCTCAACAACAACAGTTTTATAATCAAAACATTTTTTATCAAACGAGGAACAATTGTTCAGTTCAGTATGATCGCAGAAATCGGATTGCTATGGAACAATCATGGAGAAAACCAATGGTGAACACAACAAATGATAGGCAAAAGGTTCCACCAAAACCTATTGTCAAGTCAAATGTTGGACCTAAGTCTGTTAAATCAGATAAGGTAACCAAGAAAGTTTCATTTGCAAACAATGTTCAGAAACTGACTGAGAACCCAAAATCACAGATTCGTATCTTAAAAAGAACTGAACAATCTTGGACACCAAATGGTTCTCCAGGTGCCTCTACTTCAAAATCCAATGAGAAAAAGGAAACTGTTTTGAATATTCCTAAAAAGATTGATCCAAAACAAAATGTTGTTGAGAATGTTTCTGTGAAAAATGATATTCCAAGACCCAAGACTCAGGCTTGGGTCCCCCGAAAGAACTAACCGTTTTACTTGTGCAGGGAGCTTCAGCTGGCCCTATTAGCAGTCTTTGGATTGTGGATAGTGGAGCTTCAGGCCACATGACAGGGGATCTTGCGTTGCTGTTCGACGTGAAGAATATTAATGGTGGATATGTTGCATTCGCTGTGAATAAAGGCGGATATATCACTATGGAGGGGAGCGTGAGTAATGGGATAGTGAGCTTTGAGAGGATATCATATGTGAAGCAGATCAACTATAATCTGTTGAGCGTCAGTCAAATCTGTGATAAACAATTCACTGTTCATTTTGATGACAAATCCTGCTACATTCTCAAACCGGGCTTTGAAATTCCAAAGGAGTGGGTAATGTTGAAGGCACCTCGCATCAACAACATCTATATTCTTGATATGTCCAAGGCGATGACATCACAGGGGCAAATAACATGTTTTCTATCCAAGGCGACCGAGAAGGAATCGATAATGTGGCACCGAAGAATGGGGCACATTCATCTGAGAAAAATGAATCATCTTGTGAGGAATGGGCTTGTCGATGGAGTAAACGTGAAACACTTCCATCTGAATGACAAGTGTGTAAGTTGTAAGAAGGGGAAGCAACACAGACAGTCCCACAAAGTGAAGAAAGTTAACTCTGTTGAGATGCCACTTGAGCGATTGCACATGGATCTATTTGGACCGGTCAAGCGCAAAAGTCATCTTGGGGAGCTTTATTGTTTAGTTGTCACTGACGACTACTCAAGATTTTCATGGGTGATGTGTTTGCAGAATAAAACTGACACCTTTAACAACTTGAAAGTTCTGTTCACTCGATTGGAGAATCTCTACAACTTGAAGATAAAGAGAATTCGGAGTGATAATGGGACGGAGTTCAAAAATGCCAAGATGGATGAACTTTGTGAAAGCAAAGGAATTCATCATGAATATTCGGCTCCATACACCCCACAACAGAACGGTGTTGCTGAACGCAAAAACAGGACTCTAATTGAAGCGGCTAGAATAATGCTCGCAGACTCAAATCTTCCGGTAATGTTCTGGAACGAGGCGATTTATGCAACAAATTATACACTCAATCGGGTTCTAACAGTGAAGAAGTTTGGTAAAACATCTTATGAGCTGTTACACCGACGAAAGCCAAACTTAGAGTATCTAGAACCTTTTGGGGCACCATGCACGATGTTGAATCCAAGCGAGAAGTTTAGTCCTAAGGCTGAAGAGGGATACTTTGTTGGATATGCAACCCCGCTCAAACGGGTATACAATAAGAGAACTCATCGGGTGGAGGATTGGGCTAATGTGGAAGTTCAACGGTATACACAATTGTGCAAGGGATGGGTCCTGATTGGATGTTTGATTACAAAGATTTCTTTGAATCATTCAATCTAGATAGCTTGGTTGAAGAAGCTGTTATCAGATTACTTTACGAGTGTGAAAACGCGGCGACTTCATCGTTGGTGCGTCCGATCACCGTGAACCCCCCACTAGCTTCTAATGATACCAATGTTCCTGTACAAGAGGAAGAAGTGTTTCAGGAGGCTTCTACTTCGTTAGACTCTTCAGAATCTGAAGAAGAACAATTTGAAGAAGTTATTCTTGAGCATGCAGAAGAACCAGAGGCACCGCCAGTGAACCCAACTCCAACTCCAGATGTTGCTTCATCGTCTAACACGGGTCATGATCTGGATGCTGTAGAGAATTTGACTATTCAGACGGGAGTTACTGTACCTAAACATCCGGAATCTCGGATTCATCGTATTCACCCGCTGGAGCAAGTTATTGGTGATCCTGGAAGCAGTGTGATGACCAGAGGGCAGCTGCGAAGTGTTAACTCGCCAGAGAGTTTTGGTGCTTTAGCTTTATATGCCAAAATACAAAAATCTGGTAATCAAAATGATTGGTCGTTTGCGTGTTATGTGTCGCAGGTAGAGCCAAGGACATACAAGGACACTTTGCTGGAGGACGCCTGGGTTGAGGCAATGCAGGAGGAGTTATTACAATTTCAGAAATTAGGGGTTTGGACGCTCACGGATTTTCCACCTGGAAGAAAGAAGATTGGCACTAAATGGGTGTTTAAGTGCAAGAAGGATGATCGTGGGGTTATAGTTCGTAACAAAGCCAGATTGGTCGTGCAGGGATTCCATCAAATCGAAGGGATTGATTATAACGAAATCTATGCTCCTGTAGCACGCATTGAAGCTATTCGGATGTTTCTTGCGTTTGCTTCCTATAAGAAGTTCAAAGTTTATCAAATGGACGTCAAGAGCGCATTTCTGTACGGGAAAGTCAAAGAAGAGGTTTATGTCGGGCAGCCACCATGCTTTGAGGACCCAATCCACAGGGATAAGGTCTATGTGCTGAATACAGCTTTATATGCCTTGCACCAGGCTCCGAGACAGTGGTACGAGGAGCTAAGTACATACCTCATGGCAAAAGGATTTAAGCGCGGACTCGTCGACTGCACCCTATTCACGAAGAAATCAGGGGATGATTTGCTTCTGGTGCAGATTTACGTTGATGATATAATATTTGGTTCAACTAACGAGCTTTTATGCAGGGAGTTCGAAACTGTCATGCAGGAAAAGTTTGAGATGAGCGCAATGGGGGAGATGCAGTTTTTCCTAGGCTTGCAGGTGGACCAAAGACCCACGGGGATCTTCATTCACCAGACGAAATATGTATCCGAAGTCTTGTGCCGGTTCCAGATGGAGGATTCCAAGCCGATGGATACCCCGATTCAACCCAATCACGGGATTGGAGTGGACGCTAAGGGGGAGCTGACTGACCCGTTTACATACAGAGCAATCATCGGATCTCTGATGTATTTGATGGCATCTCGACCAGATATTATGTATGCAACGTGTCTCTGTGCCCGCTATCAATCGAAGCCGAAACAAAGTCATCTGACGGCGGTCAAGCGTATCCTTAGATATCTGAAGGGTTGTCCCTCAAAAGGACTTTGGTACCCTAATGATGATGATTTTGATTTCATTGCTTTTAGTGATGCAGATTGGGGCGGCTGTGACAAGGATAGCAAATCTACTACAGCTGGTTGCCAGTTTTTAGGGAGCAGGTTAGTCACCTGGCAATGTAAGAAGCAGACTTCTGTGGCGCTGTCTACCTGTGAAGCCGAGTACATCGCAGCCTCAAGTTGCTGTTCGCAAGTACTCTGGATTCAACAGCAGATGGTGGATTACGGTTTGCAGTTTCTTAAAACCCCTATATACTGTGACAACGAAGCCGCTATCGCATTAACTAAAAATACTGAAAATCATTCTAAAGTGAAACATATCCGGATCAAATATCATTTTATCCGTGATTGTTACGCTAAAGAATTGATAGATATGGTCAAAATCCATACTGACTACCAACGTGCAGATTTGTTTACAAAAGCTTTTGACAGATCCCGTTTTGAATATCTTTTAAAAGTCAATAACGTAAAGGAAAAATAGGACTAATCGGCACCTCGGTTTATCGTTTTTTTTAGTTTTAATTTTCTGATCTTTGCTAATTGGGAATTTCTCTTTACTATCGTAATCCTCAAAGAAGTTGATGCTTTTGAGAGGATTATTTCAAATTTTCTTTAAAGTTTTTATTGTTTTTCAGAAAAATTAAAAACCCAAAAATATGTTCTTTATTTTAGGGGGAGTCATTTTATCAGAAAACCCAAAAACATTGAAAATTTCAAAAAGACCTAAAAATTAGAAAATCCAAAAATGATTTCCTGGATAAAAAGAGGAAATGATAGTACATCAGTGGGGATCTGACACAGGCTAAAGAATTGTATAGTACTATGAGGCGTGTGTAGACTATGTGTGATATGCTGATAGGCTTCGTAGACTAAAAATTGCATGCATTAGTGATACAAACATAACGATCTACGCGTTCGTGGCTGAACACCTCATGGGCATATGGTCTTAGTACCGTAATTTCGTTTGATAGGATTGCCAAAATCTGAGGTTTCGGGTCGTAATGTTATGGTTATCCGGGATATTCTGATTAAATTTTTGTCGTATTGATTTACGGACCTAGTTTCATCAGAATATTTGCTTAAAGAGCTTAAATGCCAAAACCGAAAGTTACCGAATTGAGGAACTTTATGTTTTATTGATCAAAGATTATTATTACATCGTATTGACTTACTGATGCAAATCAGTGGTTGATATCAGCCTCAACCTAGTGTATATGCACATGTTACTCTGCTGCATTCGTTTGCTGACCTGTACACCTCTGTGCTATATACTTTGTAACTTTTACGGATAACTCTGGCATAATCACGCGTTACGACGAAGTTTTGTGCAATTACTTGATACGGGAGTATGTCGTGTGTGTGGGCACCACAATGTGTTAGTCTAATACATCTAACTCGTATCATTTTAAAGCATTGCGTAATAGTCTGCATGTGAGCTTACGTGGACCACAATATCAGCAATTGCCGTGTCACATACTGTTTCTAATGATAATATTAAACAAATAGATCAACGCTGTGATCAGATTTCTCAGAAAAATGATATGATCCTCTTACCGGATATCACAAAAAGTTTACTGCTTTCATTTACTTTGATGTATTTTTTTTTTTACTTTTATTGTCAAAAAGATACAAAATCCAAAAATATTTTAGGTGTGTTTTGATAAAATTTCAGAAAAACTAAAATTTTTGCATTTCTGCTTTATTTTTGATAACCGACGGTGCTTGATGGTCAATTTCTGAGATTTGATAACACCATCTGGGCTTTGTATCATTCAAAAAGTGAAATTATGAGTTTTTAAAGTTTAACAGATTGAAAAATGTTGAACGGGATTCGAATTCGTGATTTGGCAAAATTTTCAGATTTTTCCGTTTCACATTCTCCCCTTAATTGGGTCGAATGTGGAAAAATCATCACATTCGGTTGTTTATTTTGGGCGAATGTGGGTATTTTTAAACAAATCTCACATTCGGGTGAATAGTATCTACATTCGGGCTATTAATTTAGGGCGAATGTGGATATATCCTACATTCGACCACCATAACGGGCAAATGTGGATGTTTATATATAAAGCCAAATCAGGTTCGACCCTCATTCATAAATTTTTCAAAATTTTTCATCGATACCTAGACTTGTTGCTGGATTTTCGTTTGATTGTGGTTATTATTCCTCGTTAATTACTGATCATTTTAACCTATAATTCACAGGTAATGGACTTCAAAACAGATAACAATCGTCGTCTTTGTTCTTCGGCCTAGGGTTTTAGAATCTGGGGTTATACGATGTTTGTTAATGTTTGATTTTGATGGCATTTCAATCCACATCAGTTTTAGGGGGAGTGTAAAGAAGGAATTAGAATAACAACAACATTTAGTGGGTTAATTGATTGTTTGAAACAGACGTAACCTAATTCCTTTGAAAAACTGATGTAAATTGAAATTTAGGAACAATTGGTTGTGCACGAGCGTTGATCGGACTTATTAGAACACATTTCAATCAAAATTATATGTTAAAAACACATTTGACAAAATTTTAAATTTTAGGGTTTATCAGTTTTCACTTTCGATCCTTAGAACGGGCGAAGGTGGAAATTAACGGGCGAATGAGGCTTATTGTGGACGAATGTAATTTTAAATCAACACATTTTCACATTCGTACCAAGTTTTGCACATTTGTACCAAAATATCTACATTCGACCTGATAAAAAGGGGCGAATGTGGAAAATGAAAATCTTAAAATTTTCAATTTTTGTCGTTTTTGTATTTTAACGCGTTTTTCTGATTTTGATGTGCAGATGGCTGAGCAATCCGAAAATATTGAAGCACAAGTGGAGAATGTCATTCCAGATCCGGTTCAAGAGGCTGAAGCATCTGTTCCTAGCAGATGGCCATTCGAACCGTCTCACAATTGCTGTGCGTTTCTTGGAGATGTGGAAAAGAATACAGAGTTTGCTGGGATTATGGAGTTCTTAAGGAGGAGCAGGATTGTACATGCTTTAGCGACACCGACAATCGTATACAAAGACATAGTTGAAGATTTCTACAAGAATGCGAAGTACGATTTCTGGGAGAATCAAACGATTATCAAGAGCAAGATACAGGGGATGGAGATGTTCTTGACAGAGTCAGACATTAGAGAAGCACTGCAGATTAAGTTTGAAGTCAGTGAGGATCCCAGAAAGTTATCATGGACTGAACAGAAGGCTAGCTTTCTGAGGATGAAATACAAAGGACCGATCACTGATGGATCTACGCATAAAGGGAAACTGAGTGTGCAGTTCAAGTATTTTGCACATGTCATTATTCATGTTTTTGGATGTGTAAGCGGTGGATATGACGTGATGAGGAGAAGTCTGAGCTCATTGATGGTTGCGTTGACTCTCAACAAACCATTCAATGTTTCTGGGATGATATTAGACCATATGCTTGAAATGTTAAAGGGATTGAAGAAGAAACAATTCATGCTATACCCAAGGTTTCTGATGATGATCTTTGATCATAAATATCCTGAATTGAGGAAGGATCCAACAAAGATCATAGGTCAAGATCACATGAACATCCGTACATTGGTGAGGATGAAAGGGTATAAAGGTGTGCCAGATGAAGAAAAGCCACCATATAGGAGACTGTTTGGTGCTTTGGCTAAACAGGATTACACTGATCCTGGGAAGAACAAAGCTAGACATGCTGAGAGTGATTCTGATAATGATGATCCTTTGGTGTATGCTGATGCAAACACTAAGAGGAAAAGGCAGGTTGTCAATGCTGGAGCCAAAGCGAAGGGCAAGGCAAAGACTGATCAGGGGAGTTCAAAGCAACAAGTTGTTAGAAAGAAAACTACTGCGAAGAAAGGAACAAGTTTGGTTGATGAGGATTCTGTTGATTCAGAGGAGACAGAGGTAGACGAGCAGTGGGATTCAGATGAAGAAAGAGTTAGGACCACCAAACGTAAGGCCACTATGGTTGGTGAGTCTGAATCTCTTAACAACACTATTGAAGAAGTGTCACAGAAGAAAAAGTCTGTTGATGTTGATGAAGGAGATTTAGGTGTTAATATGGATGAGTTGGAAGCAGGTGAGACTGTTGTAGTGAATTTGCCAAAACCGAAGCACAAATCAATGGCAAAGAAATCTAGCACTAAACAGTTGAGGGAGAAAGAAATAGCCCAGCTGATGAAAGGAAAAAGAATACCTGATGCTGGTACATCATCAAAGCTATCTTCACCAGTTGCCAAGAAGCAGAAAAAGAGTAAAGAGGCTGAAACATTACCAGTTGATGAGTTCAATGTTGCTCTGGATAATGTTTTAGATATATTTAGGAAGCCTCAGAAGGAGAAAGCCAAAGAAGTTGAGCCATCCAAATCAAAGAAAGTTACTGTTTCAGACGATGTGATGAAGCAGGTGAACAAAAAGATGGATGATATGATGAAAATGATTATAGCTCAGCAGGCAGAGATTGCTAAGTTCAAGCAGAATGAAGAGAAAATGCTTCAGATAGTGGTTGCTTCAAAGAATAACCAAGATGAGATTGAGCAGAAAGTAAAGAAACTGGAAGCAGATAACAAGAATCTTGAGGTTAAGTGTTCCAGAAATCAGAGTATGATTAAGGTAATCAAGGCTGATAACAAAGAACTAAAGGCTGAATACAAACGCCTTAGTGATTTGTTAGACAGTTTGTATAATGAAGCACAAAAGCTGAAAGAAGGTGAAGAGGATAAGGAAAAAGAGGAGGAACAGGTAGACTTTGAGCCTTCTGAGTCTGAAGAAGAAAAGGATGATGAGGAAGATGATGATTCTGAGAAGAGTGATGATGAGGAAAGCAAGAAAAGCGATAAAAATGATGATGATGATGCTGAGGGATCAGGTAGCAAAGATGATGATAGTAGTAGTGACAGTGATGATGATGAAGGAGGAGATGACACTTCTAGGTTCACATTCAAGAAGAGAACACTGAAGAAAGATGCTGGAGAATCTAGTTCTAAAAAGAAGAAAGGTGGGAATACAGATTCAGATGAAAGTATCTTTTGTAATGAAAAGGTGAGATCTTTAAATGATGATGCTAAAAAGGTGTATAGAGATATGTTGGAGAAGAGAGAATGGACTATAGAATTCACAGGCAGATTTGCTGAGATCTTCCAGACTGATGACAAGAGATATGAGCTGGAGTATAATGATCCTGATCTAGAGGAGGGTGAAGTACCTGCTGCTGTGGCCAAAGAGATTCTTGATGGTCTTGCACAGCGAGTAGGGAAATCATTTGAGGAGTTTATGATGGATGAGTCGATTCCAAGTATTCCTGAAAAGGATATTGGAAATCACTCAGATGATAAGAATACTCCAGAGATGGATGAAGTGGAGATTGAGGATATTACACATGAGGAATATCCACAATACTTTAGACAGAATGATGAAGATGTGGTATTTCCAAACTTTCCAGATTTACCTAACACTTCAGCTAAGAAGAAAGCTAAGAAAAGAAGTGAGGAGTTTGTTGACAAGGTGTTTGGTGCTGATAAGAAACAATCTTCAAGTCAGACTGATGAATTGAAGACATACTTGAAGAAGTTGAAAGAAATGAATGAAAACCGACCAAAGCCTGAAGCTCAAGGAAGTTTTTATAGATTTCACAATGCAAAGTTCAAAGGCAGAGCTCTCGGCTGGACATATTTGGGAAGATTGAAGTGTTTAGCTGCTAAATGGGAATCAGGAATTCTGTACTTCTACAGATTCATTGATTTGCTAACTCTACCGTACTGGGCGGTCAGAGACATTTGTAGATTCCCAATGTCTGGAGCTTCAGTGAATAATACTCATGTTGGTTGGTGTGCTGATAAGTTAGTCTGGGAGAGCAGGACGAAGTGGAACAGGTTTAAGCCTTAATATCCTAGAAGAAAAGTTCACAGGGATATTGATCCTAAAACTGGTTTGAAAAGGGTGACCTTGATTTACAAAGCACCTGAAGTGATGAAGAAAATACCTTTGATGCCTATGCCACAACACTTCAGTGCTGACTTTATCTTTTGGTATTACGATTGGAGGAAGGCAGAAGCGGTGATTGTATTGAGAGATGGAAAGGACAAATACAAGCATGTTCATGTATTTGATCCTATGTGGTTAATTAACTGTACTTTTGAAGACATTATCATGCTTTTCTACAATCCGATTCATCATGATCCCAATGATGCTGAACAGGCTAAGAAGTATACTCAAGTTGTGGGAGTTTGTTTTGCATATGACATAAACTCAGGGAGTAACTTGGATGCCAAACTTGGTAAGATGGTGAAGATGGCCGATGTGCCTAAACCGGTGAAAAGAAAGTTGGAGCCTGAAATGACGAAAGAGCAAAAGAAGCAGCTGAGAATTTATTTGTTGAACAAGGCAATGGACGAAGATCGTAAACGATCCAATCAATAGTCGAGGGGGAGTTTGTAGATGCACGAAGTGCGACTAGTGATTGGATCTACATAATTAACATATGTTAGAATGTTTTGCTGATGGGTTGAAAGTGGAATTGGTGGGCGAATGTAGATTAATGGGGCGAAGGTGAAGTAGTTTTGGACGAATGTGAAATGCAGCTTATCAGAAGAACAAATTCGTACCATGTTGTGGGTGAATGTGGAAAACTTCCACATTCGACCAATACAACTGGGCGAATGTGCAGGTCCTATATATAGTTTTTGTGTGTTTTCGAGTTAGAGAGAGTTTTAGTTCGAGTGTGTGTTGTGGTCAGGTTCAAGGTTAAGTTGTGAAAGTGTCTGTATTGATTAGATTGACTTGGAAACTGATTGTAACAAGTTTTTATAAAAGTTAATCTATGAAAAGGTATTTGAAATGATGTTTTCTGTGTTTTGATTCGAGTTTTATCAATTTGTTCATAACTAGGGTTTCCGCACCTGGTTTTGTTACTTGTATGATCAGATCTTCCTGTTTTAGCTAAAATCTTTCATTTACAATTAATATATTTATTATTCATCAAAAGATATTCAAATTATGAATATGAAGTCGAAAATTAGAAAATCAAAATGCTTTATGAAAAAAAGATATGAAAATTATATATATCAAAATGACACATTCTTAAATATATTATTAATTACTATTAATAATAAAAAAAATAATAATCAAACACTGTTGACGGAAAACCCAAAGAATCATTTTTAAATATGTTTTGATCTGAATATCTGCTAAAAAATATCTAAAAGTCTGTTGGCATTAAATAATCATTTGTTGAAATATATGCACCATCTCATTAATTGTATGTGCTCAAATTAAACAGGATGATTACATTATACTGCAAAGTAAAAACAATTAATAATATTTTAATGTAACATTGCAACTTCATTAAATTTATAATCTTTTACATGAAAAAAAATTAAAAAATACACAAAAAAATAAACAAATGAAACTATTATTTCCAAATGAGTAATTTTACAAATATTACGAAATTAACAATGTACATCTCCTAACTATTTCTATAGTTCTGTTCAAAGAAAATAACCATCTATTCACGAAAGACTACTAATATTGAAAGATATACGAACAAAATACTACTAAACAAAGTAAAACAAAAATTTAAACTTTGGTAGAATCCTTTCCAGAATTCAAAACAAATTAGGGAAAGTATAAAGATCCTATTCTACGTTTGCACATAATGACAGATTTGCTTCCATATATAATTACCGGTCTTCTTCAAATACTTTGGTAGAATCCTTCCCAGAATTGAATACAAAGAAGCAGGGGAAAACATGTTATTCTACGTTTATGACCGATTTGCTTCCTATATAACCACCGGTCTTCTTCAGCAAATACATATTGATTGTATATAAGCATTTTCCGAGAACACCAATTCCAACTTCAACACTAACATCGAATTATTAGAAATATTCTATTGAGAAGTGTTTGGATTGCATTTGAAGATAAGATAATTATTAAGATCATTATGAATGTCAAAATGAAATAATCATTTAGAATGTAAAAATGACTTAAGAGAAAAACATATGATAACAAATTGCAATTTCTTCAACTTTTATAGAGGAAAATAACCATTAAATTTAAATAATATAAAAATTATAATAAAGTAATATTGTCAGAAAAGACAAAACATCATTTTTAAATATATTTTGGGCTGAAGATTTGATAAAGCATATTTAAAAGTCTGTTGAAATAACATCGACATCTGCTGAAATAGAATGAACATATGTTGAAATATATATATATATACTCAACTAAAACATAATTATTATTACATTATATAGGACAAATTAACTTCATAACGTATAGTATTTACAACATATATTAACATACAAACTAAAATTAAGCTTGTGCAGATAACCAACATGTCTTTATCCCTCTGGCCTTCGACACCTTTGGCTCCCTGGCGCCAGAAGCTATTCGTTTCTTGACCAGGGTCCAACGGGTCGTCCACAGCAATGTTTCATCCCCAGGGGGGCAAGGTTTTGTCTTTAGTAGACTAGGGTTTGCAATTCAAAAAGGGGTGGCGGCGCAGCTTGTTGCTCGTCTACCTGCTATTATGATGTAACTTTCGTATTTTGTTTTAATGAGAAGATTGGATTATAATGTCAAAAAAAAAAATTAAGCCTAACATCATAAATCTTTATTAGAAAATTCGTTTATAAAATACCTAGGATTTTCTAATTAATAAGATAAACAATAGAAAGATTTAAAACACATTATCACATGATAAATATTTTTTGCATTAATTTTATATATTGTATAAATAAATAACATAATATTAGTAATAAAAGTTCATATTTATACGTTTTTATATAAATAACCATCCGCTTGACCAAAAATCAACTACAGTTGTATCAACAACAACTGTTGGTTGTTCAACAGTATAATAAAACAACAGAGTTGGTATATGATACAGATGTTGACTTTAAAAAATTTTGGTCAGATATATGACACGTCATTTACATAAAACAGATTTTTTGCCATATCAGCAACCCTTTTTCATTCCTTTTGTCCTCAAAAATAAACGTAACACTGTCTTATTGACTTTTAAATACACAAAGACGGTTTTCCCTCTTCCACACCCTAAATAGATTTCACATCATCTTCTTCAATCTTCTGCATGGATCTTCAATTAAAAACCCCTCATAACAATCTACCATACTTAGTAAAAAACAAACGTAACACACAGTTTCACTCAATAATCGATATTCTCACAAATTCGAAATACCTACCCATTCTCACCGCTGACGCTCAAATATATGTCGAAACTGTACAAGAATTCTGGTTGAACACGAAACTTTTAGATAAAGAAAAAAAAGATTGTTTCGAAGATTGGAGATACAGATATTCAGATGACCGAAGAATCCATCTCCACAAACGACTTGCAAGGTAAAGTATCTTTTTTA
Organism: Ambrosia artemisiifolia; assembly: GCA_032199755.1. Taxonomy (NCBI): domain Eukaryota; kingdom Viridiplantae; phylum Streptophyta; class Magnoliopsida; order Asterales; family Asteraceae; genus Ambrosia; species Ambrosia artemisiifolia. The sequence goes on from CM063521.1 coordinate 32,050,013, forward strand.
AAAGATGAACTCAACGAAGAGTTCAGTAAAAGAGGGTATGCAGGAACAGCGACTGGGGCGACAATAATGAAACCCGATTTTCCCCCACCAATGAAGTTTTTCTTCCATACCCTTCTTATTTGTCTACCCGCAAAGACAACTTCTTTTAATGAAATACCTTTGAACATACATTATCTAGGTTATGCAATTTTAATTGACAATGATTACAATTTATCCAAGGCTGTGTTCTCAGATATAATTCGCAATTTCAAAGGCATAAACTCAAGTCAATGTAAGTCATTCCTGTAAGTCATTCCTACTTTATCCCAGACTGATAAGCTTCTACTTGAAAAACCTTTTGAATGAAGAATATTTTAAAAAAGGTGAACCAAAGGAAATTAAAAGCTTGTCAGAAAAAACTTTAACAAAATGTTGAAATTTAAAAGCAAACAAAGTGAAGTTTCAACATATGTCGTTGCAACACCTGTTTCTGAAACAACTGCTACTACTGTTGTCCAAGAGACTACAACAACTGGTGTAGAAAACACAACAGGTAAGTCAAGAAATAAAGGTAAATCCAAACTGCCAGAAAGGATAAAAACAACTGTTGCAACAAAACCACAACCTTCTGTTACATAGCCTACTTCTACAATTGCAACTGGTTTTGAACCCTTGTTTCAAGCTGCATCAGAAACTCAGACAGATACCATTTCCTCTCAAATTCGTACAACTGAGAATGCACAACCAAAAGAAACTGAAACTGCAATGGTAACAAATGTTGACACTATAATTGTGGACTCTGTACCGGCTGGAAGTCCGAAAAACCAACAAAAAAAGCATTCACCTCCTTTGGCAGTGACTCAACTGACCTGATTGAAACAAATACCCTAACCACATCTGGTATGATTTCCGATAATCCTATTATTGAATTAGATGACTTAAAAAATCAAGAATTGACGGACAGAGTCAGCAAACTTGAATCTTCAATGGAAGAATTGATTGAATTATACAATGGGACACCAGCATCTATTGCAAGTAACATATGGGAACACGTTGTCCCAGTTATCCAAACTCACAAACAAATGGCTGACCTTAATCATAATTCACACATGGCATTGATAAGAAACATGGTGGACGCTAGATACAAAGATATTCAAGCTGACATCAAAGCCATCAAAAATCATCTACTAAAGACCACTGGCTCTGCCCCAACAACAATTTATGAGCAAGATGATGAAAATAATAATAAAGCCGAAAAGAAGAACAAAACACAACAAAAATTAATAAACCTGTCACCTAAGAAAGAAGCACAACCAAAGACACCAAAACCTACTAATGTGCAAACAGCTGATAATCCAGGATCTGTTCCAATCATTACAACTTTTGAAGATCAATCTACAGTGTCTTTAGGTAAGAGAGTTGATGAAAGTGCAAATCAAAAGGCAGAGAAAGAGCTGTTACTTAAGTTGAAGGCGAAAAAGGTGCGAGAAGCAAATGCTGTCGCGTTGATTAAAAAAAGAAAAGAGCAGCAAATGCAACACGAGGATATAGGCTCCTAAAACGGAAAAAAAGTACACAGAACACATGTTCAAGAAACCACAAAAATACCAGACAAAACATCAATCCAAACAACATCTGTCCAAAATGTGCAAACTACTGTTACCATCACAGATGAAACATCTATTTTCAGAACACCAGATGGACTTTCAGATCTTGTCCTTGACTTAGAAGCAGTAAAACCTGAGATAGACTCTTTCTACTCAACACGCGATCCATCGTCACTGTCCTTCAAGTCTCTTGAAGGTTTTGAAAAGCCGCAGAATATTAAGAAGTATTTGGAGTTGAAAGAAGAAAAGGCTGACATGCTTTCAAAGCAGAAAAGTGTTGGAAAAAGTGACAGGGAAGCATCACTAATTTTACAGGATTTATATAACAAAGTAAGAATTTTAGAAGAATACTCAAGTAACCTGTCGAAGATAGTGTCTAATAGCCATCCTGACCTTGATATAGAAAACATTTTTAGAGAAGGATATCTTAATGAGATAATGAAAACCAAAACTTACACAGCCAAGAGAAGTCAATTTGCTGATTGGGATTCTAAGGAACTGGAGAGTGAACTTAACAGAATTAAAGAGATGGCTAAAGAACCTAATCGCAAACAACATCCACCAAAGTGGAAGAAGGGAAAAGAAACTGACACTGAAAGAAAGGAAAAGTTAAAAATAATAAGAAAAGAGCTGGTGGCTGCTGGTATGGGAAAGATGACACAAATTCGTCTTTGGAAGGAATATGAACTCATGGATTGCTACAAAAAGCTACAGGGAGGAAGAAAACTTGATCCAACTCTACAAAGAAAGGCAAATTATGATGATGGTGACCAACCAGCTCGAAAAAACAAAAAACAAAAAACTCTGTTCTCAATAGATGATATTATGACACGCAGATTCGGGGAAATGATCGGGCAAAGTAATCCATCAGAATCAAGAACAGAAAAGGAAAAGGCTGATAACAACAGTTTGTAAACACTGAAAATTAAATATAACATCTGTTATATTTCTGCTACTATTGACTGAGAATGAATATATGATCTGTTTTTATACCATCTGTTATATTTCTGATGATACTAACTACCATCGGTTCTCCTAATAATGCTATTGAATAGCATCTGTTATAGCTACAACAATATTAAATAGCACCAGTTATGATTGATAATGTAGTTCCATTCAAACAAATATACAACCAACTATAATACAATCATCATAATATTATTAAAAATAAATTGTTGTCTACTAAATTGAAATTTAAAAATCAAAAAGTTGAAAACTCTTAGGCTTAGATCGCTCCTTCCGGGGTCCTTTGCATGAAGAGGATAAATCACCAACATTTAGTTTATCAGAATCTTCAAAAACTCTTTTTCCATTGGGAGTTATAGTACAATCCATTCCAGCATCGACGGCAGAAGAATCACCGGTAACAGACACAATATCCTTCAAATATTTTAAAACAACAAATAATGATATGTTAAATAACAACAAAAACTTAAAAACATCTTAATCAAGTTACAAAAAATACTCACCTTTAACATCAGTTGGCTATCAGCTTCCTCACATTCTGCTTGGTTAACAGATTTAAAATCACAATCTACCTGGCTGCCCTAAACATTGTACATACAAACCAAACATACAACCTAAACTGTTAAGACAGCATTCAAAGATAAAAGATAGTAAGCAATTCCTAAAAATGCGTTTAATTTAATACCTCATCAACATTACAATATCCGTTACTATGAACAACAATTAACTCAGAAATTACGACTGGATTATCACATATTTTCATGATTGTGTAGACATTGCAATCGTTTGTAAGATTATATTCAGAAACATCAATTTTAAAAACCAGCATCTTATCAAGTAAGCGAAACAATTCTTGAGGCAAACTTTCACTATCACCAAGCTTCAACTGCCTTTCTCTTATACGACTTGCGGATGATCCGACAACTCTCATAACATCTCGGACAAACATCATAAACGATACACTACCAGTCTCATCCTGAACCCTGACATGCACCTTCAACCTGAAACACATAGACGAAAATATTATCTAAAAATATACATACAGGTTCATAAAAAGCAATCAGATTATACAAAAAACAAATTGTACTTAATTATATCTAAGTACATTGTAATAACGGAGGTACAATGACATTCACACTTGGAACAAAACAAAGCAGAAACAGGCAATTTGAGAGTTTCTTCGGTAACATTTTCATGAAGCTGTAAGAATTCAGATTTAGTAATCACATTGCTAAAACATCTGGGACACGCATCATAAAACCAACCATAGCCTTCTTGCAGAATTTTAATTGCCGCATCTACAACACAACACATTGGCTGCACAAAAATAGAAATAAAGACTATATTACTTAACAAAAAAAGGTCTAATAAGGAGAACAAATATTAATCATAATCAAAAAATATTAAAACCATATCAATCTCCATAAGCTCGTTAACACATTTCTTTTCTGAACCAACAATGAATTCCTGAACCAATGGATAAACAGAGTGTTCTGAAACATCTGTTTGAGAAGTAGAAGCAGCATCTTGTCCTTGCTTCAATATAAGACTAAAAAATCGGTAGAATTAATAAAAAACAACCAAAAATTTTATTTTAATTATAAATCGATAAAAAAATGACATTGTACCTCCTTCTTAACTACTTCACCTCAATTAAATCTACATTCAGAAACATCCGGGTTCCAAAGTTGTCACTTTCAACTATAAATTGATCTAAATACTTACATATACATATATATGTATATTAAACAACAATGAACTCACAAATGTTTAATAACAGGAGTATAAAATAAATTACCTTTTGATTCCTTAACTTTACCATGCTTTATAACAACCATTATATGTTCATTACCAGCGTTTTGAGAAATGAATTTGTTAAACTGCTCTGCATAAACATTCCACATAGTACATCGCAATATCGTATCACTACATAGAATCAAAACACAAACATAGTTAAATATATATAAAAAAATATAAGAATTAAATAATGATTTGGTTGATTTATTAGATAACCACTAAACAAATGAAACAAAAAAAATGAAAGTAACAACAATAATTTACAAACAAAAAAACAGGGAAACCCTTACTCCAAGTCTTGAATATCAAAATTCATCCTTTTAGTTTCTTTAGGAGGTCGTCCAAACACATCCAGAGAACCACACCAAATAAGACAACCGGCAACATCTATAAAATGTAGATATAATTCAAAACATAAACACATAATTTTTAATATACTCAATTTTAAATTTAAAGTAAGAAACAAACCAACAGACAAAAGTTCCATCGCTTCGCCTTTCAGAATATCTTTAAAACCAATTAAATTAAATCCATACTCAACACCTTGCCAACCAACAATACGGCTAACAGTCGTACAACGATAAAAGTTGATCTTATAATCATGTGCTACAACTTTGTATGGATCCTTGTTTTCACCGACACCAAACTTAGATAAAATAACGACATCATCTTCTTGAAGTTTATGGTCAAAAAGGTGGATCAAATGACTCTTTATGAACGCTTGAATCTTATCACCCAGAAAATAAATATAAAACAAAATATCAACGACAACAGCTTTAATAACATAACCTAACCGAAAAACATAAGAAAACATCAAGCAAAATAAGCTTAGAGAAAAATTACAGTACCTACTGATCAATCAATACCATTTCCATGTTAAAACTTTATTTCCACTAAACATCAACCAAAGAACTCAAATACCATAACATAAAGTAAGCGAAAAACATCACAGAAACAATTTGTATTTATATCATGAATAAGAAAATATAAAAAAGCTGATAAAAAAAATTACATTACCTGCTCATCAATCAATATCATTTCTATCTTCAAACTTTCTTTACACTTTCGTATGATATGAACCTTCAAATACCAGATATCTTTGGATGGATTCAGATCACAAACAAAACTATGAATTTTGTTATGAAGATCCATCGAGAAGATTTTAAGAAAGAATTCGAGAGAAGATTTTATGAATAAATTAATTTGTGAACGAAAATGGTTGTGTATAAGGAAAGCATCTAGATAATAATCATTATATAGTTGCACAAATCACACTTCCCAATGTTAATTCAAAATTTCCCTCTTAAAACTTCAAAAAGTTATGGGCTGAATATGTACAAAACAGTTGTTCACATCAGCTGTTGAGGCAAGTGGGATTCTTACCGTTGTTGAGTATGTTTACCGAACAGATGTTTTTAAAGTCAACAACAGCGGTGCTTTAACGTGGCCCACATATTATTTATGAATATTTTAATGCGGTTTGTGACGTCAGGTTTTGCATCACGCAGGCATTGGTGGCCTGCCTGAGCTGCTGACACGTCAGCTTTCTGACGTCACTCACGACACTCCTATTATTGAAAGTATAGATACTATGCCAAAAGAATATAAAACATCATGCCTAAAATTTAAAACATGTGCCTATATAGACTTCTCACGCTTTGTACGAAAATTTTACTTTGTAGAGGAACCCTACCATATATATATACACACTTTAACTTAATCATGTTAATTAATATGCCATAATTTTTTTTAGCCATATCAATGTACTCTGTAGGCTGTAAATTCAAATAACCGAATCTTAAGTGGCACATTTCACTCTTCATTGGATAAATACCACACCATTCATGGTGTTCCACTACAAATGATTGCTTAAGAGCTTCTGTTGATGTAGATGTAAAGGTGGCATCACTTTTACCACCACAATGTGGGATGCTTAAAATAGTTGAGGAAACACTTTGCGAAGATCGCTTGTCGAAACTGACGAATAGGTTTGTTCGTTTATTAGTTTCTCATGAAATATAGGAAAACAAGCATTTACATTTGTTTCTATGTTTAGTTAATCCAGATACCAAACCCCACCATCGAGCCAAAAGGAGAATAGAACTACACTTGCTAAGGTAAAGAAAAAGAAAATGTTTATAACACTGAATAACATTCAAATGTCAACAAGGAGCAAGAAGACCAAAGGCGACGAGTTAAGAGTGATCTTTTTTAGTATTTAAGTTTAAAACAATTATGTATATATTTTGGATTGAAATTTGTAAATATCATTTGCTTTTTAGGTTTTACTAGATTTTTGCCCGCCGCGTGTTGCGGCGGCGGGACAAACTATTCACATAGCTCCTTTAATATTGATATCAATGTTCAAAACAATTTCAAACAAAACATGCCAACAATTCTCACTATAACTTTTGACTGTACACCGGCGGCGCCATGCGCGAAATGTTAACATACAAACCACAATTGAACGAACTCGTTTCCAAAATAAAATTATGTCGAAATAATCAACGTACATGACTCATTTAAAAACCTTAACCTGTCTTTTGACAGGTCTAATATTTTGAAAGAACCCACCGATCTAACAAAAAAGAAACATTTTCGCAAGTAATCTAAATTCACCAAACCTATTCATAATGTTGGGTGAACAAAAACCAAGGCGAAATGATAATGTAACCCAATAGCAACAGATGACTCCTGCGAAACAAAAAAAAGAAGAAGTATTCAATAGCATGAAGCATCAGTTAACTAATCACCGATCTAACAAAAAAGAAACATTTTCGCAAGTAATCTAAATTCACCAAACCTATTCATAATGTTGGGTGAACAAAAACCAAGGCGAAATGATAATGTAACCCAATAGCAACAGATGACTCCTGCGAAACAAAAAAAGAAGAAGTATTCAATAGCACGAAGCATCAGTTAACTAATCACTATAATTACAAAATTGCAATATCGGCTTGTAAATAAAATGTCAACTCAATAAATTCACCAAATTGTTAATGAACGCAAATGAAGCCTACAAACCTCCTTTACCAGCATAGATAATTATAATATTAAACAAACAATTGTCAGTCAAAGAAAAACATGACCCATTCATTTACTTTATCCCACAACTTCTTAGCGCTAATTGAATACTCAATTAAATAGTGATCCCGATAGAGTTAGGTAATTGATCGCCAACCTTCAAGTAAAGTCAATGTTCACAAAAGCTGTCAATGTTCATTTCCTAATTACCAACTCAATAACAAAACTCTTAATCAATAATCTCACTTCTAAAGTTATAACCTATGATATATTAGTGCATCTAAGAGTATAAGATGAAAAGAAACATAATGTTTTCTCCATCCAATTGTATTTCTTAATTTTACATTCCATTGTATCAAAACAGTAGTTAACCAAAACTACTGACACAAAAAACCATGTTATATACCTATTAGTAACTATCACAATGTAGCTTTTCAAAGTGTTAATGGTGATTTCGAATACTGTAAGAGAATTTGTACCTCATAGCAGATTAAGAAAAGCAGCTGCACACAAATAAAATATTTGTTAATTAACGCATTCACATTTGTTTCGGCCTCAATGTTTCAAAATCTAGCTATGATTCATTACAATATTCACCTAATAAAGTTCAATTAGTTCAGTTAACAATTGAAATAAAAGCAGGTCATATAACTTCCACATTAGATATATCAACCAAAATTATATACCTTGACAATGGCTAACGTAACAAAGGCGACAACCGCTTGAAATTCTTGCAATTAGTAAAAAAAGTTAAAGATAAATACATAACAAATCAGTGCGTATAGATAGAGATAGAGTGATTTACTCGGTGAAGTCATGCAGTGTTCATAGCAAAAAATGTAACAAAACAGTAATGACTAATATCTTAAAAAATGTAGGACATAAAAACTTGAGTATTTATGATGATTTGCTTCAGTTATTTATTCATATATAAAACCACAACCAAACTAAGTAACCAGATAAATTGAACCTATAAGTTTAATTATATCTAAACTAAACCGGGGTTGATAAGTAAATGAATGGGCGCATCCAATGTTATACAAAAACTAAGCTAGTTACAACACAAATGCAACATTCAACCAGTAACCAACTAAACAATTGCACCCACCAATAAAACATATAACATCTCAAAAAAAAAATTAAAAACCTATACCTCCCAAGAATAGTATCCACTGTAATACAGGAAAAAGATCAATAAAAAAGAACAAAAATTTAACCCTTTACCTTCCAAGCAGCAGAAAATACATTAACCCCATTTTATACCTCTAGATCAAACAACAATACAATAATGTTAATGGTAAGCTAACAATCAAAACCAACAAAAACATGATTAAACCCCCCAAACAAACTCACAATCCCAAGAACTTGAAAATAAACCAATGAAATAAGCGAAACTAAGAAAGGCTCAGAGTTCTACCAAATACGAAGCTGCGTAGAGGATTGCATGTTCATAACACCATTGTCGAAACCCTGAAAACCGACCAACCTGATGTGGTGGATACATGATTATTATTAGAAACCGTAGAAAACAATCAAAACCTAGAAAACCGAACAAATAATAAACAAAAATTGATAGATGTAAAGATGGATGGATTGTTAAGTTCGTCCACTACCGTAAACCGACATCACCATCATCTTCCTCAACTCTTGTTTAGCCATAATAAAGGAGGTATGCGCGTGTACACGACAGCGGAGGCGGTGGCGCTGCCGTGGCTACGCCGTGTGTCCACCGTTAGGGTGGTGGCCGGAAGTATACAGGCCTTTCTCTGTCATCTCTGTTTCTTTATCTCTCTAGGAACCGAGAGTGTGTGCAGAAAGCAAGAGTAGAAATCTTTAGAGAGAGAAAATTGAAATTGGTGGCAAAGAAAGATGCCTCACATGGGGTAAAGATAAGACAGACAGAAATACACATGGCCAAACCTAGATCTTAACACGTGTAAGGGTAGGTGGCAAAGAAGAACAACAACATGAACAAACCATGATGCAAAGAGCACAACTCAATGAAGCACAAAACACCATTCAAACATAAGGTACAACCACCCAATGCATTAAGGCTTTGGTAATTAGAATATCTTAAATATCATCTTTACTATTGTTTTAAATATTTAAAAAAAAATGAAAATAAAATGGCCACATAGAACCATAGTAAATATTTTTGACCAAAGGATATTCAATGGTGACACTTAAAATAAACAAAATTCTTATGGTTTTAGATACTCATTATCCAGACTATCTTCAATTTGTTTTTTGTTGTGTGAAGAAATGATAACAAATTTCATGCTAAGAAAATTATATGTGAGCAAAGGTTAGACAATAGCTACACATAAAATTTACAAAATTCATATGATTTTACATACCCATTAGCCACACCATATCACTTTATTTTTTGTGTGTGATAAAATGACAACAAAAATCACGGGAAAAAACAATAATGTGTGACCAAAGTTTAGTCATTAATAGCCACACTTAAAATACACAAATTCCATGTGGCTTTACATACTGATTAGTCACACCATTTTCACTTTGTTTTTTTTTTTTAAAGAAATGATAGCAAATGTCATGGGAAAAAAATAATATGTTACTAAAAGTTAGTCAATAACTACACTTAATATTAACAAACTTCATGTGGCTTTACATACCAATTAGCCACACCATTTTCATTTTGTTATTTTTCTTCGTGTGACGAAATGATTACAAATGTCATGGGTAAACAAAATTATGCGTGACTAAAGGTTAGAGAATATCTAAACATCAAAATTACAAAATTTCACGGCTTTATATAGCCATTAGCCACACCTTTGTTACTTTGTTTTGTTTGTGTGACAGAATGATAGTAAAGGTCATTGAAAAATCAAATTATGTGTAACCAAAGTTTAGTAATTAGCCACAATTAATATTAACAAATCGCATATGACTTTAGAAACTCGTTAGCCACACCATATTTAGTGGGTTTGGTGTCATGTGACGGAATGATAACAAACGTCATTGAAAAAATAATTATGCGTGACCAAAGGTTAGACAAAAGACACACTTACCAAAATACACTAACACAAGCTCTCTTTTTAAGATCCTATATAATGCTCAACTCTGAATTAATCAACTCTCTGTAACCTGTTCAATTACTTTCTGTTGTTTTATGATGGCAACCCGTTCTTTGTCTGTCGAAAGTACACCATCTACTCTCCGTTTTTGAGAATTTATCCACTTACTTGATTTTAATTCCAAGCAAGAGTTGTATTGGTAGATGGAAACTAAGGCACTCCACAACAAGAGTTAGAACAATCTCCTTTAGATTTCCCAAGTTAAGGTAGGAGTTCAAGAATTTGGAAGGAATGGAGCCGAAATTATATGATTTACCAAGAAACACAGTCGGACAATAGTTGGGAAGATCCCTCCATAGGGCACTAACTGATGCATTCATCCACCACCATCCACACCATTACAAAGGAAGGACCAATCAAGCTTGCTTAACTTTCAACCATTATCTCGAGTAAAGCTATCTAAAGCCTAAACTCCTAAAACACATGTAACTCTAGAATACTAATCATCCCAAAGTGTGTACTTTAGCTTCATTTTTGAGGAAAGGAAAATGTAAAATAGCAGTTCCATTGAGTAATAGCTTATTACTCAATAGGAGTGGAAAGTGAGAAGTGTAAAAATATATTAGATCCTGGTAGACACCTAATAGGTAAGGCTCAGTCACAGCGTAACACTTGTTCATCTTCAAATGGTATATTTTAGCTTCATTTTCTAGGTAAACTAATCGTTTTGTATGTCGTGTCTCAATTCTCACATGTAAAAAATCAGTATAACGTAACTATTTTGTCACATGGAACAAATTTGCGCTTTAATTTTTTTTTTAAAGTATTGAAATAGGATCACGCTAAATGGGTTTGTTATCAAATTTCTATTTGACATAAAAAAGTTTCTACTTGGATGCATAAAGGATCAAATTTAAATGGAGACTATAATAATATACAATGCACACTGAAATTTGTAATCTTAATCGAGATAAGATGATTTTCACTACACAAATCCACTTTGATTCAAAAGAGCCATATGTATAGCTTATCATCCATGATTATTAGTTTTTTTAATTCTGTATAAGATACATCCTTGTGCAAGTTTAATAAAATGAAAATAAGTAAATTCTACATTACAATCATAAATGACAATATAAACTCAAACAATGTCATTACTCTATAGAATCAGAAAGATGCTAGGGATAGTGTAGTGGCACAAGGGATGATCGATACACCACCACCACCCGAACTTGTGTTAAAAAGCCTAAACTCCTCCATCAACCTTGTAAGCAGATTCCCAGCAACATAAGACACCCCCGAAACTGATACGGTTGTAGTAATGTAGTACATAAGGGTCTTAAAGTACTCAAAAGTTGTGCACTTACTGATATATGCCTTAAATAAGGTCAATAATGAGACACATAGAATAGACACAACTAAAACCACTATGATTGTAAGATCCTTATCGCTAGTCTCATAAAAAGAGACCCCATATGTGATCGGCGCCACCATCCCAAACACGTGTGTAGTGGGAAATGTGTTACTTGTCCAAATAGCTCTTTGTACTTACTAGTAGCTTCTTTGTTAGTTTCTTGGCTTGAGTTATCCTTGTAGCAATCGTTTCTAAGGTCCCAAAGCTAAGGATATGGTTTTGTAATCAAAAGAGTTGCTTTTAAAAAAATTGTAATAGAAAAGACATTAGAGTTTTACTCACATTGTGTCCGATGACGAAGATCCCACCAATAACACTAGCGAGTGCCAAAGATATGATGCTCACTATAAAAAGAAATGAAATATAACTTCTTAAGGTTGAACATGAAACAATTTAGGATGAAGGAGACCAACCAACATATCAAATGATACTATAAGCTTCATTACGGGCCACCAAGATACCATAAGCTTTCAAACCAGGGCCCAAATTGACATGATAGTTGTTCTAACACTTTTCGAATATACATTTTATAACATGTATCATATACTGTTTATTTTAAGGCAAACTTTTTTTAACACCTTTATTTCACATTTACCTTCACGGGCAAAGATTTGAACTTCCAACTTTACATTTGTAAGGGGGACTCCATACCACTATACCAATAGGTCATGGATACGGTATAATATTTAATTGTGTAAATAGTATATTATATCTATACCCGTAAAGGACGACACCCATTCTCCAAGCTGCTCACATATTCTATCTGTTTTGTTGACAATCCAAACATGTAACAACAATCTTGACATGTGATATCATGGACCACATGGGTTGGATTCAAGCCGAAAAAAAATCCAAAAACTAGTTACACCAACACGTGTTATATTAACAAAACTTAACCACTTAAACAAGATCCTATCAAAACTTACATGCAGAGGCATCTGAGGCAGCGGCGGATGCTACAACACTAAAACTTGCTATTACTTCCATTAAACCTCCATAAACAATACTCTTCAAGATTTCTTCAAGAACACCCTCATAACCAAGCCATGACCTTCCTCTTGATTGTGCAACAACTACATTTTCTATATCTATAAACACCAAAGATCTTGGTAAAAATGACACTAATAAACAATTTGAGATATGTATATATAGGAAATTTAATAGAAAAACTCAAAAATTTGAGAAACCCCAGGAAAACCCTATTTCCTGAGCCTTTTATGTGAAAATTTTTTGGTATGTAATATATATATATTTTTAAGAGTTTGAAGACAAAAAAAATCAAAAAAGCGCCAAGTGTTTTTTTATAATAAATAAGTTTTACAGTGTTACATATGTTACACATGTAACATATGTAACATTGCAAATGTTATTTTTTTTGTTTTTTTAAATACCTCTTGGGTTTTTTTTTAATTTTTTAGGCTCAAAACTCTAAAAACATGTATATTACATGCCCTAAAATTTTTAAATAAAAAAAGCTCGGAAAGTAGGGTTTTCTTGGGTTTTCTCAAATTTTTGAGGTTTTCTCCCAATACTTAGCTTTTATATATGTATATATATATCTATACTATATTAATAAGCATATAGGAAGGGCAAGAATGGTCATTTGCCACATTACAACACCTTAAAGCATATTGTACAATGACCCCATGCACAAATCCCTTAAACTTTTGAAGCGTACAAGTTATGAGGCATCATGAACAACCCTCTTATGCCAAATGAAAAACACGGGATACATGTGATTAGGGTTTCACTCATTTCATCAGATCTTACATTTCAAAACATATCCGCCCCCTTCTCCTCCACCCCCACCCCATCTTTCTCTCTCTCTTTCTCGATCCTAATCCTAAGAATATCAAAGAGATTTCTTCATGATTTCACCATATCTGTTAGTATTTCACCAAATCTATGAGTATTTCACCAGATCGACAAAGATTCCAACCCGGCATGTTTAAGCAGATCTAAAACCTTCGTTTCATTCCTTTAAGCATATCTTTAAGCAGAAGTACCAAATCCGGCATGTTGGTATTGCGGTTATTCGTAGCAGCTCCTGCGACAAATGGTGGTTGGTGTCCAAATGTCTTTCATCGACTTTAGTTAGGGTTCCAAAAACCTCTTTCCTCCATACAAAGAGGTAAGGGCTGGTTGATTCACATATATTTAACTGTTTGTTGTGTTTAGATTCTGACATTTAAAACCTACTTCGTGGTGTATTCAACAGATCTTTGGCGGCAAGGACATAAAGTGTTTTTTTCAGCGACTTGAGAGAACCCAAGATTCAGTAACGTGTTCCATCTTTCAGATCTACAAGCCATAACTCTGGTTCTGGTCGATTAGGGTTTCCAACTCCATGGTGTTGCAGGTCCTTATTATTAGAAGATCTGATGGTGGCTAGGGTTTCGTATTTGTATTTATCTGCAATATGGATTAGGGTTTCAGGTTTGTATCTTTCTGTTGTCCTATATTTATTGAGCAATTAAGGAACGACTTATTTGTTATGTTCTCCTTTCACATATGTATTCGTTATAGTTTTTGGATAGAACTCAGAAAAACAAGGTATATAATTTTTGTATTTTAATTTACAATTGTTATATTATATTTCTTTAGTTGTTGTAATCTTAAAGTAAAGACTTGTAGACATCAGCAGCAGTGAATATATACTGTAATGTTAAGTGCTTTAGGCTTTATTAATCGTTTGTTGATTATTAATGTTAAGTCCTTTTAAGGAGCTTGAAAATATTATTGATGTTGCTTTTATTAAAGATAGGAGAACAGGGCAACAAGAAGGTTTGTGCAAGTACATAGATTCTTTTCAAGTTTTTTGAGAGGCGAGGGAATAATATGTAAGCTTATGTTCTTTTTTGCTTAGTTGTTACAGGTCTTTTTTTTGAAGAATTGTAGATTTTTCTTTTATCCTAGATGATTGTTTTAATAATACACACATTGATAAATTTGTTGGATTTCATGCTGCAGGCGATGGAGATCAGCTGTCTAAGGCTGTGGAAATTACGTCAGAAATGAAAAAACTAAGCTTGCAGCCAAATTCCGTCACATACTTGATTTTGTTGGTGGCAAGTGAAAAGTAATTTACAAAAACTTAAAAAAATACTCTCTAATCTTCAAAAGTACTCTCATGGGTCAATTTATCTAAATATTTTGATCGTGTGTGTTTAATACAGAAAGGATGATCTAGAAGTTGGTCTTATGCTACTTTCTCAAGCAAAAAAGGATGCCATTTCACCAAATCTTGTGATGTGCAGGTGTTTAATTGGTAAGCTGATATATCCTCTTAAAACTTTGGCTAGATATATCCAATGGCCTTAGAGCCCTATAAGAGATTTTTCACATATTATTATTTCATTCAGTTCATTATTCGTTAAATATATTAATATATTAACTTTATGCTTATTATATTTGTAATTCCAGGTGGCGTTAATTACACCCCTCAATTTTCCTCAAGAGTCATGGTTTCCGATGGCCTTAGATGTTGGAGGTGGCACAAGCACAAAAAGAGGTGTTGTTGCAGTGGCTAACATAAAGCGCCACAGTTGGATCCGTTTAGGTGAAAGGCATTCATATCAAGTTTCCAAGGCTGCAACATAAAGCGCCACAGTTGGATCCGTTGAGGTGAATATCTTTTTTGTAATCTCACATCCTGGTATGGTGTATATAAATTCACTTTTTTTTTGCTAGATGAAAGTGGTGGAGTCTCAGTTTGGGACTTGGGGCGTCGGTGGTGAAAGTGGTGTGTCGCGGAGGGTCAATGGTGTTGCGAAGCAGCAAGTGTGGGTGGTGGTGATGGCAGATACAGTTGTAGTCGGTTTTGGTGAGAACGAGCAGGTATAATGTACATTATACTATGTGTTTACTTTGTTCTTCCTTTTCTACAAAATGCCAATGGTATAATTACTATGTATTTACTTTGTGCTTCCTTTGGTACAGAAGGTATCCTGATGGTTTTATCGAAGAAACTAGAAGATTTTTATTCATTCTTTTTAGGCGTTGGATGTAAGGGAAACACATTTTGTTTTTGATGGATTTATCCTTGGAAGGGCGATATGTTGACGAGGATGCAGCCGTGATGATTGAAATTGCTTAAAATTGGTTTCGATACGAGGGTAGAGATCGCCCAGATGTTAAATTTCATCTTACATCAGTTGAACCCCTTCAAAAGCAGAAATAGGTTAAGCATTTTCTTTCCTCTTTTATAGGACGTTTTTTTTCTATAAATACTTTTGTTAGATATCTAACTTTAACTAATGTTCACAGATCTTACACGTGCCCAGCGACAGTCATGCTCCGCTGATCCGGTGGGAAAAAAATGAAGTGTACTTTTTAAAAAATTGATATGAATGATGATCCTGGCTTAGGCAAGCCAAACCATATGAGAAAAGCAAGGTATTGTGCTTTTATAGTATTATGTAATTATATAGAATCAATACAAGTTCTGCATAAACTAACAACAAAACAGTTTATCATTCGAGCCTTTCCTAACATTAAGGAGGTGTATGGAAACAACTAAAACTGTTTGTGCTTTGTAACAAAATACTATCTTCTTTATATCGCCCAATTACTGTGTTTTTTCTTTATATTTTATTGGCTGCTAAATAACGCATTTACATCTGGATCTGCTGTTTATATTGCACAGTCTGTGTTTTTCTGGGTTGTAATTTATCTTTACATGTCAAATGTCTGAACGGAATGGGTCACACTGGTTGAAGATCTGTATTTTTATAATTCATAAGACACCCACAATCTTTTTATTAAAAAATATAGATCATTGCTGAAAATTGCTATGATAATAGTTTTTTTTAACTATACATGACACCAATTTATTTTAAAAATAAACAACTAATGATTATAGTGTCTAGGTCAACCCAACCCGTCGTTTTTGACCTTCGTTAATTGGGATACTTGCCGGAGGTTTGGTTTGTCGAAGTTAGGGTGGTAATCTGTTTGTTTGCTGGTGTAGCTAATGTATAGAGAGCTGGAATATTTTTTATGTAGTTGTGGTAGTGGGAAATTACGTCAGAAATGAAAAAACTAAGCTTGCAGCCAAATTCCGTCACATACTTGATTTTGTTGGTGGCAAGTGACCACTAGAAATTAATTATACACAAATCAACCCTTTTAAAAATGAATGAATCAAATTTCCATCACCATCACTTTGTATGAGTTTAACTGTTTTCAATTATTATACTTGTGTTACTGAGGAACAATTCCCTATAAGTATCTTTGCATTTTAGGAGAATAGTATTGGATAAATATATGTTCACCTATTTTAATAGTACTTTGTATGAGGTTAACTGTTTACATTTGCATTTGCATTTCAGGAGAACAATATTGGATTAATATATGTTCACCAATTTTAATATTATTATGAAACCCCAATTAACTTCCCAGTTCCCATGCAGGCTTTGGATCTTGGTAGAGGTGCACACCCTCATAGTTATATGGTGGAGGAGATATGGCAGGAGCTTGCCAGTGCTAAATATAAGGAGTGGCAGCGTGATTCTACTAAACGGGATTTAGATTTGCAAAAACTTGAGGAGAACAATCTATGGGTAAAAATATCAATGATTTTGATCTTCCTAAGATAACAGATGATGTTAACTTACAGTATGTAGGTTATCGTGAGTTACAAGAGGAGTATGGGATTGTTTTGGAACCTGAACACTTGAGTGCCAAAGATTCACTTAATCCTGACCAAAAAAGTGTGTTTAATGAGATCATGATGCATGTTGATAATGATCTTCCACGAGTCTTCTTTATCGATGGTCCAGGTGGAACGGGGAAAACATATTTGTATAAAGCCTTGCTTGCTGAAGTTCGTTCACGTGGTCTTATTGCTCTCGCAACAGCTTCATCAGGTGCTGCCGCTAATAATATGCCAGGAGGGAGAACGGCTCACTCAAGATTCAAGATTCCCATTAATGTTGATAATAATTCAATGTGCAGTATCAAAAAACAGAGTGGTGTCGCTGAACTAATTCGGTCTGCTAAAATAATCATATGGGATGAAGCGTCGATGGCAAAACGACAGGCAATAGAGGCGGTGGATCGAACATTGCAAGACATTATAGGCGTTAGTCTCCCATTTGGTGGGAAGATAATGGTTATGGGAGGTGACTTTAGACAGGTGTTGCCTGTTATTAAACGAGGCACTCGAGCACAGATTGTAGACTCAAGCCTACGAATGTCTCATCTTTGGTCTTTGACTAAAAAGATGCGCTTGACCATAAATATGAGAGCGTTGACGGATCCGTGGTTTTCTGAATTTCTTTTAAGAGTCGGTGATGGAACTGAAGAATCAATCGAAGGAGACTTTATCCGCATACCCGATGACATGACAATTCAATGCACCAATAGAGAAAACTCTATAAAAGAATTGATCAATGCAATCTTTCCGTCAATCAAAGACAATGTATATTCTTCGGATTATATAATCTCTAGAGCAATACTATCCACTAAAAATGAGAGTGTTGACGAGATTAATAATCAAATGATTGACATTTTTCAAGGGGAGGAAAAAGTTTACTATAGTTTTGACGAGGCTGAAGACGATCACCACAACTTTTATCCGATCGAGTTCTTAAACTCACTGACGGTCAGTGGTTTGCTGCCTCATAAGCTCCGTTTAAAAATTGGATGCCCAATAATATTGTTGCGGAATATCGATCCATCACATGGCCTATGTAATGGGACACGGTTGATATGTAAAGGTTTCCAACGCAATGTAATTGATGCGGAAATTGCTGTCGGTCAACATGCTGGAAAAAGAGTATTTTTGCCAAGAATCCCTCTGTGCCTTTCTGAAGATGACATGTTCCCATTCAAGCTAAAAAGAAAACAGTTTCCTATTCGACTTAGCTTTTCCATGACGATTAATAAAGCTCAAGGTCAGACAATTCCGCACGTTGGAGTTTATCTGCCGGAGTCTGTATTTTCACATGGACAACTTTATGTGGCATTATCAAGAGGGATTTCAAGACAAAACACGAAGGTGTTAGTACATCTCGCCAAAGATTTTAAGCGACGGGGGGTATATACCTCAAATGTTGTCTACCGTGAAGTGTTGCGTGATGAATGAACAACATTTGAATCAAAACGAAAGTAAGTTTATAGATGTTGAGCCTTAAGTTTTTATATTCCGATTATATATTTCATGGTATTATTCTTTATAAATTGCTAACAAAAACCTTTTTGATTTCTCTGTTACATTGATTAGAAATTTGTTATGGACGAAACAAAGAAGAAATCGGAAGATATGTCAGGTATCAAGTTCATTTAAGATTGTAGTTTAATTTATCCATCTATATACTCGGTTTTGATTAAACAGATGTAAGAGACTAACATTGGTTTTTTTAGTGTCGACACATGCTCCAATAGAGGAGAAGATACAAGAAAGTCATTAGCCGGTGGTTGTATTGGTCAAACAGGAAGAGATATAAGAAACTCTCAGTAGTATATCTGATGAAGAATGGTGGTCGAACCATGTTGATGAGGTAATTGAGATGTGTAAGGTTTATGGAAACAAAAAAATCTCATCACAATGCAAGAAGTTGACATGTGAATTGTTATTTGTAATTTTCTATGTTGATGACTTATATATTTCTTATTCGTGTGTTAGCTTTTTTTTAGATTAATATGTTTATGACTGATATGTAACCAAACTTTAAAACTCTCATGACATACATAGACCAAACCGATGCTACGCATAAAAAACTAATAGAAGTACAATACAATATATCACGAGAGAATTGAAAAACTAACAAAAAACGAGCAACACATTGTAAATTACCATCGCCGCCGCAACGCGCGGGTTCCCTACTAGTATATCTATATATATATAGGGGAAAGGTATATTGAGAACACTAAATATTGTGAGAATCGTGAGAACAAACAAAAATATCAATCAAAATCATTTTTTTAATACAAACCACATTAGAATTAAAATACAACATTAAGAAATCAATTTTCTTTCCGAATAATTCATTATTTCTTGGAAAAACACTCTAAAATTATTATTTTTACACATGTATAAATAGAACTGGTTATACATGTATAAAGAGTAAATTTACACATGTGTAAAAATAATTTATTTTTGGATACATTTAAATTTTTACACGTAAATTGTGTTTTTGAGATTGTATCTTTACAATAAAGGAAAGCGTAAAACAAATTTTTAATTTGAATGGTTTTAGATAGTGTTCTCGCGGTTTGCACGAAATACATGTGTTCTCAAATTAATCTTCCCTTACATATATATGTGGGGTTCAGTTTCTAGTCAGTAACGTTACCAGGTCCATTCTCAATATCAATTGCGGTTTCCTCAATTTCGGGAGCAATGGATGACACGGGAAGATCCAAATGAGGTACTCCAGATGTGCCTGCAAAATTGGAGAATTGAACATTGACATTAGTGTTTATTATTGTATTGAAACTTTTCTACTCAAGAAATTTAGGTAAAACACACGCTTGCGCGTGGCCGCCCGCGCGCACGCGACACACACACAGATATATAGGTAGAGGATCCTGTGAAAAATTGGTTTTCATGAGAAGTGTGAGAAGGATAAAGAATTCACATGTAGCCATCTTGTTTTGGATTTAGAAATTATATTTTAAGTTGTTTTGGGTTGAAAAACACTAAGCACAACAATTTAAAACACAAACAATATATTATAATCCTTAAATTTAAAACACAAACAAAACACACTGCTTAATGTTTTTCGCATGATGTTCTAAGTTGTAGGCCTAAAATACATAATTTTCGGTTTATAATTGTTATGTTTGGTGTTTTTGTAGACAAAACAATCCAAGACATCATGAATTAAGTCTAAAAATGATGTATAGATATCAATTTTTGTAGTTCTACATTATCATTTGGTTAATATTAGTTTTTTTTATGTTTTTTAGGTCACAATATAGATATTTTATTTACTATTTTTGGATTTTATGAATATGAAACACATTATGGATTTTAGCATTTTTGTGTTCTAGTGAGTTTGTTGAATATATAACACATTCTGGTTGTTAGTGTATTTTGTGTTATATTGAGTTAGTTTATTGAACATAAACATCTTCTGGTTGTTAGCGTGTTATGTTTTACTGGGTTAGTTTGTTGAACATATAACACATTCAGATTATTAAATGTGTTTTTTTAGTGATGTGTTAATTGGTTGAACATAAAACACACAAGGTTATGTTCTAATTAGTGTGTTTTATCTTCAAAAAAAATTATTGGGTTTCAAACAAATTCGTGTAAATCTGGACGATTATTTTATTAGAAAACAATATTTTGGTCAGTTAGTGATTTAAATAAATATCCCTATAATCTCTTACATTGATTAAATATTTAAATTCCATAAATCTTAAATAGGTATATAATTACCATGATGCCCCTAAGACTAAACTAAATCTATGCCACATGTCACTCTCACAAGCCTTTTTACCATTCTCACAAAAAGAAGCTTTTGTATCCGAACCTCTCTCTCTCTCTTTATATATATATATATATATATATATACACACCATGATGCCCTTAAGACTAAACTAAATCTCTGCCACGTGTCACTGTCACAAGCCTTCTTACCCTTCTCACAAAAAGAAGCCTATGTATACGAAACTCTATGTGTGTGTGTGTGTGTGTATATATATATATATATATATATATATATATGAGGGTTATTTTGAGAACGCTAAATATAGTGAGAACCGTGAGAATAAATAAGAAAACCAATCAAAATCATCTTTTTTCAATACAAACCTAATTATAATTAAAATATAACATTAGAAAACGAATTTTTCTTTCCAAATAATTCATCTTTTTTTTTTTTTTTTTTTTTTGCAAAAACACTCTAAAATTAACTTTTTACATATGTGTAAATTAAATAGTTTACACATGTATAAATAGTAAATTTGCACATGTGTAAAAACAATTTATTTTCGTATATGTTTAAATTTTTATGCGTAAATTGTGTTTTTGAGACTGTATTTTAATAATAAAGACAAGGGTAAATAGAAATTTTGAATTTAAATGATTTTAGATAGAGTTCTCGCGGTTCGCACAAAATATATGTGTTCTCAAATTAGCCTTTCCTTGTATATATATGTGTCCGTGAAGAAACATTGAAGTATTCTTGAGAGCTTAACGCACCATATCCTCTGATGGTTATAAATACTATAATGAAAGTTTAATAAATTCATAATTACATGTGTTCTTCATGATATAATCAAGATTGAAATTTATAAACTTCATTTTCAAATTATAGGTTTATTTAGTTACTATTTGTTTTGTTTTATTTTACCATAGTAATAAAAGAATATATCATTTTAATACTATCATCAAAGTTAAAATTTATAAACTCACTTTTCAAATTATAGGTTTACTGCATTGTTTTTTTTTCTTAACGGCAAAGACATTCCCTAAAATCTACTTGTAAAACCAACGTATATAATTTGTGAGACTTGAACTCGTACAAGTTTGTTGGCATAAACATGTACGGGTATTTCACTGAACGCACCGTGTCCTACGATGGTACTCCCATTGAGATTTGTAATCCGTTTAACTTGATCGGAAGTTACTGCTTCTGGTTTCGGAGAATCTTCAAGTTTCTTTTTACTTTTTCCCTTTCGGATAACCCAATACATGCTGAAACATGATTCTGTTTGATTTCAAAGAAATAAATTATTCAGAGTTTACGTAAACAAAACCAAAAAGATATATGAAATTACAAATTTTATTTTCAAAATCTAGTTGTCTTGTAAGAATATCTTACCGTTTTCATGTAGCACAGGTTTTGCCTTTTCTCCCTCACTAGGTGGAAATACAGGAGCAACACTCGATACTTGTCTTCGTTTAAACATGTCAAACGGGTTAAAAGACCCGTTTTCTAAATTAAGATAGCACAAAAAGTTAGATTTGTAAGTTGGTATGTCATATCACATATGTAACAATATTGTCTTATTTTGGGCTTTGGCTACACACACACCCCATGTTTTCTAATCCCATAACGTCAGCAAACGGCCATCTACTAATAGAGCCATTGAGAACGATACAATAACGGCCGTTAGAGAAAGTTGAACGGCCATTTGATTGCAGGACTTGTGTCACCGCCGCGGAAAACCATCCAATGGCTAGTAATGGTTATGCCAATAGGACGTTTTGACCATGAAGTGGTTGTGGTATTAGAATGGTAGGGTGTGTATTGTAGGCCGCTTTCTTTACTTTTACCTGAGCAAGTGAACAAACTTAAGCAAGAAAGACATCCAACAAGATCTTCCTGTTCGGATTGGGGTTCAGGTCGATACGAGAGCACCTTTCGACGGAGAACAACTTTTGTAATTTCAGACTTGCAGTTTGGACAGTGCATAGAATGTGTCGCCAGCTTTGGTTTCACTTTTTCGAACTCTAACTCGACTATTTCCTCTTCGACTAATTCGCCACCATTTCTGGAGCTTTCTACATGACTTGCAGTGCTTTTGCTTTCGTTCGTTGTTCCATTAAGATTAACGGCACCAGTGTCATCAAATTCCAAAATACCAAAAATATCTGCATCAGTTTTCATGTCACATTATACATAAAATTTGTCATGAAATAAACTCTATGTAAGGTAGTCTAACTTCTGATAATAAATTTAAATTACGTACCTCCATTTTTTATCAAGCCGTGGCTTAATATGGGTGCAATCCCATCGTTAGGCAAGGCTTCGATAGTAACCATTGCTTCCAACCGAGCTTCGGCCCCTCGTTCCACCTCCGGCTGCCATTGCTCCACATCAGCCATCTTTGAATGTTTTCTTGATGACCACCACGACCACAACAATAAGCTTCTTCAAGGGTTGGCTTATTTGGTTTGGCGTGAAGCATTTTACTGCTTTTATAGATGTAATTGGAAAAGGATAAAGATAGGGCTTCGGATATTCAGATGGGTTTTTATTTGGACATCCCCTCCATATCTTGTGAAGGCCTTCACGGGACGTGGAGGTGCAGAAGCAGAAAATCACGGGGCGTGGGGATATCCACGGGCCGTAAAAATGCTCCCAATCATTAACAATCATTGGTAATGATTGGGCAATGATTCGTAGTGACTGGGAGCTGTGAAAAAGATGTGTGGGTGTTTAAGATGGGTTAAAAATGTGAATGAATGTATATGTGGGTGTTTGGGATAGGTTGGAGAATATAATTTTAAACCAAATGTTTGGTTTTTTATAATTGTTTTTTTTTTGTTATTTATATAAAAATAATTTGTTTTATATGGATGTTATTTTTAAAAAATAACTAGATTTATCCTTATAAAATGATATTATAATCGTTGCGTAAAAATTAACGTTTATGTTTCCGAACTAAACAAAACACTAGATACGAACAATAAAACAAAATAAAGCATAATATTCAAGCATTTATATAATTAAAAATTCTCATACAATAATAATATCCAAATAAACAAACAACTAATCATCCTGCCCCTTAGATGCACCGGACGTACCGACCTGCTTACTGCTGGACGCCCCACCTTGATCGGTACGCGGCGCTAAACCCGCTGAAACTCGCCTCTCATTATCGCTCTGTACCAACCATCGAATATCAGACCTCATCTCCTCCATCTACTCCAGAACCCGCTAAAGTAGCTGGTTCGTTGTACCAGTCAACCTAATGACGTGATAAACGCGGGGAGGATGTTGTTGGCCATAAGGATGCGCGCCCGCCATCTCTACATCCACCTCTGGATCGCCCTCACGCTCCGGCTCGGCAATGTGTGGCATCTCAACCTCCTCGGCCCCAACCGGCCACTCAATATGTACTAACGGCACCGGTACAAATGTCCCGCCACCCGGACCCCAAGCGCGCTAGTAATATACAGGTGGATTGCTGCCCTTTCTCTTTCCCGCCGCCTTCTTCTGCTGCATAGTCTGAATATTTAACGGTCTGAAACACACAACAACAATAATAATATTAACTAATAATAAATAACAATAAATAATAAATAAATAAATAATAATCATACCTGGGCCTCAACAGAGGTGGAAAAATGTCATCCTCAATATGAGTTCACAAGTCAGTCGGGGCAACACGCAACGTGATGGCGGTGATGATCCCCCCGGCCGGAATACCCCCCGCTGAATTTCTATGAGGGTAGGCAGCAATGTACTCGACAAAGCACCTATGCAGGGCAACCGGCCTACCCCTGAGGATGCAGTAGGGATAGAAAAAGTCGATTTGTGAGAACCTTTCGTTACAGGTACACTGTCCGGTAATAGACCAGGTAATCACACGGTGTATGTAACGAATTAAAGGGTCACGAATGTTGCTGGCCATATCCGACCTGCACATGATAATAATAACATTATCAAAATTTCAGCAGAGTTTTCTCTGTTTTTGTACGAACCAGACAACACAAGTCGTCTACAAAACGCTTCAAATATTTATAATTTCATAATAAAACGCCGGGACTATGACATTAGGCGTTTTAAACAAAACGCCTAAACTATACAAAACGCCTAAACTAGTATAGTTTAGGCGTTTTGTTTCAAACACCTAAGTTGTACTATTATACCCTTTAAAACTAAAATAAATAATAGTAAGAATAATAATAATTAATAATAATACTTCTCGCCAGCCGTCCCAAACTATTGACCACCGATAGGGGGCCACCACGCCGTCAACATTTCGCCTGGCAATGTGGTCAACGCGGTACTGTATTTAACCTGGGCGAGCTCGTCCTCGGTGAACCAACCGATAACCGTTGCACACTCGTCGACCGAATACATATACAGCTCTCCAAATAACTTGAATTTGTTCTCGGGATCATGCTCTGCATCAGGATCCGCACCGGCTGGGAGCGGCGTATAGCGAAAGGTGGAGATGAACTTGTAAATGAAGAATTTTAGCTAAAAACAGGAAATCTGATCATACAAGGCACTATTCCAGGTGCGGAAACCCTAGAACAGAACAAAATGATATTCAACGAATCAAAACACATGAATTACGCTTTTCAAACTCATTTTCATGGATTACTTGATCAAATATTCATTACATACGCTTAAACAAGTTAATCTATTGACAAATACTCTGACTCAACCTAGAGAGCAAAACTCAGACCTTAACACACACAAATGACCAAAATTCTTACCAACACTCTGCACTTTCGCCCCTTTTCATGGTTCGAATGTGGAATTCTTCCACATTCAACCACTTAAACAGTTCGAACATAGATATTCTTCAATACCATTTCCACATTTGCCCACAAGTCTTCACCTTCGACCCATATATTGTCACCTTCGACCTTCTGAAAACTCTAACATATGTTAATGATTACAATCCGAAGCATTAGTCGCACATAATGCATCTACATAACTCGATCGTAAGGGCCAATGCACATCGTAGTCGAGGTCACTACATATCCGATCCCAAGGGCTACCGACAGGGATCCACTCTTTAAACCACTCCTCTGCACCGATCGCCCGAAGTGCACCGCAGACAACTTCGCGCGATGCATATACCAAATGTGTAAGACCCTACCCCTACTTTGTTTTAATTAGTGGATTTAAGTGGGTGTAAACATGATTTGAACACTAGTTACCAATTATCAAATAAGTACCAAACATAGTTCATACCCAAAAACCGAATGGGGTTAAGTTTTACAAACAACCAAGTAGTTATTATTAGGTAGACACAGCGGAAACAAAGTGATTTCGTTCAACTAAGTTATGTTATGGCTAGTCCCTACAAAAGAAGTTTCAAAGAACGCGTTCGGTTTGTTTTGATTGCTTGATCTTCCACCCGGAGGTCCATCATATCCCCAACCTGTTACACATACATCAAATAGGGTTAGTTAGCATTAGAAAGCGTTAAAATCGGAAAAAAGATCATAAAACCAAAACAAGGTGTTTCGCGGGGGAGCTCCATTTCGCGCGGGCACACCCAATTGTTCACAGAAGGTTTGCTCGGCCGCGCGAAAGGAGTGCGCGGCCGCGCGCTTGTCTCTGGTGCTATTTTCTTGTTTTTTCACTGCCTAACTCGTGGTTAAGGCCTAAATTTCGCTACCTCGGCCCCTACAACCCCTTCGGATTGTATTCACCTTGGTTTATGAATGTTTAGGGATGCTTTGGGCTCTACAATCCGCACGGGATTGCTTATACCTTGGTCTTATTCCCTTTATTGCTTTTTCAAACTAGTTTTCTTATCCATTTGACCCATTTGGATCATCAATGGATACCGTTTCCATCGTGGTCGCCTGGTTTCATACAGATTAGTACGAGTTGCGCCCACGATTGCTTTCATCTAAACTAAGTTCAAGTTTCGGGTCCTTCTGGACTGCCTAACATTTATATATCCATGTTATCCGTTCTCATATCAACATACAATTCTCCATTTCATTTCATCATGGCACATTGTAAGATATGCTATACAATCAAAAGATTCTCGTATTCGTTTCATGATGACATTTTGTAAGTATTCTATGTAATCTATATCACAAATGAATGTAGCCAAAACATACCTCAAAGCTTTCCCTTTTGGCGAGTATCCGGTTCGCCCTTGACTTCTAGACTCCCACTTGATTCACCTAGACAAGTATCCAAGTGTTTATCAATACGATTAGTGTTTGATCATCAATTTAGCATATCCTACTAATGATTCTATTACTTTCAAGGACTTCCATACAAGTAACTTCATTTGAGCATTTAATCAAACACTTAACATACATGATTCTTTAACCAATTGATCTAGCCAAATAGGTCCACCAATCATTCACTACCCACCTCATATTTTCATTACAAGATGTTATTCTAGTCTTGCTAGTGACTAACAATTCACAATTTCAAAGATCAAGTAATTATACAAGGTTTTTAGGGGTAGTTTCACCCTTGAGGGAACCAACCCATATCACCCTAATTTCCCCAAAATCTCATGTTCTAGGGTTAGATAATTTACATAAAGCAGAATTAACAAGTATTTAAGGTACCCTTTCTTATAAGGTTCCTTAGATTCTAACAATTTTTTCCCATTCAAGAACTCTAAAATTTCACTCATCATCAAAGAAGCTATAAAACAACAATCTAGATAAAACAAGTGATACATAGATGTTTATTGGAGTTTGTTGAGTTGATTAAGCCTTCATGCAGGTGGATTAACCTCTTATTAAGCAAGATTCAAGCTTAAAATGGGTGTAGGAGCTTAGTGTTTGTTTGTGTGTGTGTTTTGTGGTGTGTTGGTCGATCCCTTGATCACCAACACCACCAAATTTCTTGTTTTTATTATTTTGACTTATTATCTTTGGTCTATTGACAGAAATGGCCCTTGGAGTTTTTGTTTAACTTAGTCAAGGCACCAACCTACTACTTGGGTTTTATTTAGTAGTGATTATCAATACCCCTACTTAACCCGTTTCCCTTTTTAAGTTAATACTGTGATTAACTAGATTTTAGATTTTCGGGTGTTACAACTCTACCCCCTAAAAGGGGTTTCGTCCACGAAACTTAGAACGTACCGAATAAGAAGGGATATAGCCGTTTCATCTCTTCTTCGGATTCCCATGTCACAGGCGACTCTTTTCATGATTCCCATTTCACCTTGACTTGAACCACGGTTTTGGTTCGGAGATTTCGAACCTTTCGATCCAAAATCTCTACCGGTCTTGGGGCTAGATTCCGCTTTATATCGATCTCGAGATCATCAAGGGGTTGGAATACCGCCTCTTCCGCTAAACACTTGCGTAAATGGGAGACGTGGAAGGTATTGTGGATAGCACTTAGTTCGTCCGGAAACTCTAAGCGGTATGCGACTTGTCCCACCCGTTCCAACACTTTGAAGGGTCCAATGAATCTAGGGCTTAGTTTCCCTTTCTTTTTGAAGCGAATTATTCCCTTCCAAGGTGAGACTTTTAGCATGACCTTATCCCCGGGTTGGAATTCAATGGCCCTATGTTTCATGTCCGCATAGTGCTTTTGCCGGTCTTGAGCCGCCTTTAAATGTGCACGTATTGCCTCGATCTTTTCAATTGTGGCACTAAGGACATCCCTTGGCGCAATTTCGCGAGGTCCCACCTCGTCCCAACATACCGGAGTCCGACACTTTCTTCCATATAACATCTCATACGGTGGCATCCCGATGCTTGCATGGTAACTATTATTGTATGAAAATTCAACAAGCGGTAGATGGGTATCCCAACTAACCCCGAAATTGATAACACAAGCACGAAGCATGTCAGTTAGCGTTTGGATGGTTCTCTCGCTTTGCCCATCCGTTTGGGGATGGTAGGCGGTGCTAATTAGTAACTTCGTACCCATCTGGTCTTGAAAGTTCCTCCAAAACTGGGAGGAGAAGCGTGTGTCCCGGTCGGAAACAATCGACACCGGTACACCATGTCTCGATATTATCTCGTTCACATACACCTCCGCCATTTTCTCGGACGTGTATGTTTCCTTAATAGGAAGGAAATGGGCACTCTTGGTCAACCTATCTACTACCACCCATATCGCATCAAATCCCCGTGCGGTTCTAGGCAATTTAGTGAGCAAATCCATGGTATGGTTTTCCCATTTCCATGTTGGTATTTCCAATGGTTGCAACTTACCATAAGGCTTTTGATGCTCCGCCTTAACTTGTAGGCAAGTTAAGCACCTTTCCACATATTTCACCACGTCCTGTTTCATTCCTGGACACCAATAATTTTGCTTCACATCTCGGTACATTTTTGTGGCACCCGGATGGATCGAGTAACGAGATTTATGAGCCTCGTCAAGCAAAAGCTCCTTAACACTACACGTGTTGGGTACCCAAATTCTCCCAAACCGGGTCTTTACCCATCCTTTCTCTCGACTAGGTCTCCTGTCTGACCTTGAATTCTTTCTTTTTTCCAGTTCTCTTCTTTGCAAGCTTCAACCTGTGCCGCTTGAATTTGGTTCATTAATACCGATGTCACGATTAGTTGCATTGACTTCACGCGAATCGGGGAATAATCTCCTTTTTGGCTTAGTGCATCCGCCACTACGTTAGCCTTCCCGGGATGATAATGTATCTCTCAGTCATAGTCCTTGATAGTTTCTAGCCACCTGCTTTGCCTTATATTCAAATCTCTTTGGTCAAAGAAATATTTTAAGCTCTTATGGTCCGTGTAAATGATACACCTTGCCCCATAGAGGTAGTGTCTCCAAAGTTTTAATGCGAACACCACGGCGGCCAACTCAAGATCATGGGTTGGGTATTTGGTCTCATGAGTCTTTAGTTGCCTTGACGCATACGCGATCACCTTTCCCCTTTGCATAAGTACGCACCCAAGGCTTGATGTGATGCGTCCATGTATACCACAAGGTCTTTGATGCCATCAGGTAAGGTCAACACCGGTGCTTGTGTCAACTTTGCCTTTAAGGTTTGAAGTGCATTTGCTTGCTCTCCCCCCCAATTAAATTTGACTTCCTTGCGGGTAAACTTGGTTAGACGTAATGCGATTTTTGAGAAGTCTTGAATAAATCTTCGATAATACCCGGCCAACCCCAAGAAGCTTCTTATCTCTGACGGGTTCCTTGGTGGTGCCCAATTGATCACAGCTTCAATCTTTGAGGGATCCACCATTATCCCATTGGCACTAATTACATGGCCCAAAAACTGCACCTCTCGAATCCAGAAGGTGCATTTAGAGAATTTTGCAAAGAGTTGCTCTTTCTTCAAGGTCTCTAGTACTTCTCGCAAGTGTCGAGAATGATCCTCTTCACTTTTGGAGTAGACTAGAATGTCATTAATAAAAAATATCACTGACTTGTCGAGCATTGGCTTGCACACCTGATTCATGAGGTCCATGAAAGCAGCGGGTGCGTTTGTCAACCCAAAGGACATTACTAGGAACTCTTAATGCCCATAACGGGTCCGAAAGGCGGTCTTTGGCACATCTTCTTCCTTCACCCGCAACTGATGATACCCCGACCTTAGATCTATCTTGAAAAACCACTTTGCCCCTTGTAATTGGTCAAAAAGATAATCAATTCTTGGAAGAGGGTACCGGTTCTTTATGGTGAGTTTATTCAATTCTCGATAGTCTATGCACATCCGCATGCTACCGTATTTCTTTTTCACAAATAAAACCGGTTCTCCCCAAGGAGAGACGCTCAGTCGAATGAACCCCTTATTAAGGAGACCTTGCAATTGGGTAAACAATTCCTGCAATTCCGTGGGTGCCAGCCTATAAGGAGCCGTAGCAACCGGCTTGGCCCCCAGAACCAATTCAATATGAAACTCTATTTCTCGGACCGGAGGTATCCCCGGTAACTCTTCCCGAAATACTTCCTCAAACTCTCTTACCACCGAGACGTCATGACTAGAGGGGATTGGTACGGAGGTGTCAGTTACATGGGCTAAAAATGCTTTACACCCATACCGCACTAACTTGGTTGCTTCCAAGAATGAGCATATAATGGGTTTAGAATCACTCTCCCCATAAACTGTTAGTAGCTTTCCGCTTGGAGACGTTAAGTCTATCTCCTTACGATAGCACCGAACGTTTGCGTGGTATCGGGACAGCCGATCCATTCCAACTACCACATGGAATTCCCTCATCGCCATTGGTAACAAGTCAATGGGGAATTCCTCACCCTTTATAGTAATCTTACATTCTCGGTAGATGTCACGTACCATGAAACTTTCATTGTTACCTACCTCTACCTCCACCGGTATTGTTTGCTTAGACAAGTTAAACGACGGGTGTTGAACAAACGTGTGGGCTATAAAGGATTTGTTAGCCCCCGTATCGAATAACACATGTGCAGGTATTAAGTTTATATGAAAGATACCTGCCACCACATTGGGTTCACTCTTGGCTTCTTCCGCGGTTAATTGGAAGGATCGCGCTCGGGCTTTAGGAGGTTCCTCCTTTCATGCATTAGCTTTGGCCTCCACTCCCTTCAACAATTCGGGGCATGCCGCTTTCACATGGCCCGGTTGATAACAATTGTAGCCCACATTCGCCTTGGTAGGGCAATCTCTAATCACATGCCCTAGTTTGTTACAGTTAGGGCATGGCTTGTTCTTGAAGTAACATTCCCCTTTGTGGGGTCGATGATAGAGATCACACGGGCTTGCACTCGAGCTTTGCTTTGGATTACCCTTAGCCGGCGTTTCATTCTTTCTTTTTTTCTTTGTGGGCTTGGATTTGCATCAACCGGCTTTCTTTCCCCCCCTTTCGATTTGCCTCTTGAGTTCAATTTCTTGATTACGGGCGGAATCAACTAGTTCGGTTAAAGTGGCGTACTTAGACGGCTCTAGGAATTCTCTATACTCCCCACTAAGCATGTTATGGTAATGATAAATCTTTTGTTCTTCAGTTTGCACTAGTTCGGTGCAAAATTTTAACTTGTCAAGAAACATTCTCGTAATCACATCTATAGTTTCCTCTTTTTGCCTCAAATTCATAAACTCCTCCTTGATTTTGCCCACCACTGCCCTAGGGCTATGGTGTTTTAGGAAAAGCAACTTGAATTCTTCCCAAGTCATGTTTCGTACATTTTCCGCGCCTTTTTCCGCTTTGACCACATCCCACCAAGTCTTTGCATTCTCACGGAGTTGGCCCGTGGCGTAAGCCACTTGATCACTAGAGTCACAATGGGTTCGTTCGAATATCCCTTCAATGTCGTCGATCCATTTTTGGCAAACAATCGGGTTTACCTCCCCTTTGTAGAGTGGTGGTTTACAGGCTACGAACTTGACATAAGTACAACCCTTCCTTTCTCTTGTTTTCTCTTTATCTTGAGAGAGGCTCTCTTTCAGCTCGATTATCCTTTCATCCATGGTGGCCAAAACAGCCCCACGGATATCAACAGTTAGCTTTTTCAAGCCCTTTTCCAATGCCTTGCCCACTTCCTGCGAGATTCTTTCATTTATCTCTTCCCAAGTAACGGGATTAGGTTGCGGTTCAGCCTCATCCGACATTTTGTTTACTGCAATATAGCAAGTTCATTCACATTTCGTTATTCTCCGTTGTCTCATAGTGCACATGATATAATGCCTTATGAGCATGTCTTATGATTCACTTTTTCGTGATTCAGATTATGCTTTAGTTGTTTCAAACAGTTAGGATTCTATATCTAACTCAACTTATGTTGTTGCTTACCAAGATGGGGTATTGTTTTCCGGATTTCTTGATCAAGCTTCAAACCGAAAGAAAACCTTTGGCTATGAATACCACTTCTAAGACCCTACCCCTACTTTGTTTTAATTAGTGGATTTAAGTGGGTGTAAACATCATTTGAACACTAGTTACCAATTATCAAATAAGTACCAAACATAGTTCATACCCAAAAACCGGATGGGGTTAAGTTTTACAAATAACCAAGTAGTTATTATTAGGTAGACACAGCGGAAACAAAGTGATTTCGTCCAACTAAGTTATGTTATGGCTAGTCCCTACAAAAGAAGTTTCAAAGAACGCGTTCGGTTTGTTTTGATTGCTTGATCTTCCACCCGAAGGTCCATCATATCCCCAACCTGTTACACATACATCAAATAGGGTTAGTTAGCATTAGAAAGCGTTAAAATCGGAAAAAAGATCGAAAAGAGTGCGCGGCCGCGCGCTTGTCCCTGGTGCTATTTTCTTGCTTTTTCACTGCCTAACTCGTGGTTAAGGCCTAAATTTCGCTACCTCGGCCCCTTCAACCCCTTCGGATTGTATTCACCTTGGTTTATGAATGTTTAGGGATGCCTTGGGCTCTACAATCCGCACGGGATTGCTTATACCTTGGTCTTATTCCCTTTATTGCTTTTTCAAACTTGTTTTCTTATCCATTTGACCCGTTTGGATCATCAATGGATACCATTTCCATCATGGTCGCCTGGTTTCATACACATTATTACGAGTTGCGCCCACGATTGCTTTCATCTAAACTAAGTTCAAGTTTCGGGTCCTTCTGGACTGCCTAACATTTATATATCCATGTTATCCGTTCTCATATCAACATACAATTCTCCATTTCATTTCATCATGGCACATTGTAAGATATGCTATACAATCAAAAGATTCTCGGATTCGTTTCATCATGATATTTTGTAAGTATTCTATGCAATCTATATCATAAATGAATGTAGCCAAAACATACCTCAAAGCATTCCCTTTTGGCGAGTATCCGGTTCGCCCTTGACTTCTAGACTCCCACTTGATTCACCTAGACAAGTATCCAAGTGTTTATCAATATGATTAGTGTCTGATCATCAATTTAGCATATCCTACTAATGATTCCATTACTTTCAAGGACTTCCATACAAGTAACTTCATTTGACCATTTAATCAAACACTTAACATACATGATTCTTTAACCAATTGATCTAACCAAATGGATCAACCAATCATTCAGTACCCACCTCATATTTTCATTACAAGATGTTATTATAGTCTTGCTAGTGACTAACAATTCATAATTTCAAAACCATCAAGTAATTATACAAGGTTTTTAGGGGTAGTTTCACCCTTGAGGGAACGAACCCATATCACCCTAATTTCCCCCAAATCTCATGTTCTAGGGTTAGATAATTTACATAAAGCAGAATTAACAAGTATTTAAGGTACCCTTTCTTATAAGGTTCCTTAGATTCTAACAATTTGTTTCCCATTCAAGAACCCTAAAATTTCACTCATCATCAAAGAAGCTATAAAACAACAATCTAGATAAAACAAGTGATACCTAGATGTTTATTGGAGTTTGTTGAGTTGATTAAGCCTTCATGCAGGTGGATTAACCTCTTATTAAGCAAGATTCAAGCTTAAAATGGGTGTAGGAGCTTAGTGTGTGTTTGTGTGTGTGTTTTGTGGTGTCTTGGTCGATCCCCTGATCACCAACACCACCAAATTTCTTGTTTTTATTATTTAGACTTATTATCTTTGGTCTATTGACAGAAATGGCCCTTGGAGTTTTTGTTTAACTTAGTCAAGGCACCAACCTACTACTTGGGTTTTATTTAGTAGTGATTATCAATACCCCTACTTAACCCGTTTCCCTTTTTAAGTTAATATTGTGATTAACTAGATTTTAGATTTTCGGGTGTTACAAAATGCTTGACCATCTTGTTCCATCTAGCCATCTCATAAGGATCAATATCGAGCTTGTATACTCAGCCTTCCATTTCCTCCAATGCTAGAGGATCCCCATCTTCAGGCGCGTTAGTGTTTGCCATATCTGCAACACAAGACAAAACAAAGAAATACGTCTAGAGCATATCTGAATAAATAAGTGCCTAAAAAAACAAAGATACACATAACAAAACGCCTAAAGCGCGCCTAATCTTATAGTTTTAAATCGCTTAAACAAACATGCATCAAACAAACAAACATACACAGAACAAAACGCGCCTAAACAATCCACAAAACGCCTAAACAATCAACAAAACACCTTAATCAACAAAACGCCTAAATCAAAAAACACCTATTATTATTATTATTATTATTATTATTATTATTATTTAGATTAATATTATTATTATTATTATTAACTAACGGCTAAATCAACTAACGCCTAAACAATCAACAAAACGCCCACCACCACAGCCGACCCCCACCCCACCCCCACCTCCACCCACCACCGCAGCCCACAACCCACCCCACCCTCCCCACCCCACCCCACCACCTACAACCACAGCCCACCACCACTCACAAAAACCCCAAATCCCCAAACTGTAATTCAAAAAAATCAACGAAAAAAAGAGAAAAAAAGGAAAGCATGACTACTTACTTGGTGGAGACGGTGGTGGTTGTGGATGGCGGAGAGGGTAGAGGTTGTTTATGGCGGAGACGGTAGTGGATGAGGATGGTGGAGACGGTGGTGGTTGTTTATGGTGAAGACGGTGGTGGTTGTTGATGGCAGAGACGGTGGTGGATGAGGATGGTGGAGACGGTGGTGGTTGTTGATAGCGGAGACGGTGGTGGTTGTTGATCGGGGAGACAGTGGTGGTTGTTGATGGGGACACGGTGGTGGATAATGATGGTGGATGATGGTGGTTGTTGATGGTGGCGAGAGAGAGAGAGAGAGAGAGAGAGGTTAGAAAGAGAGAAGAGAGATGTGAAATGAAAAAACCGAAAACCCCGCCCCTTTTGTGATTTCTGGGTTTTCTTCACTGCCCGTGGAGGATTCGACGGGCCGTGGAAGGATTATTTTTTTATTTTATATAAAACGCAGCTTCCTCATGAAGCTTGGTTTTTCACTGTTCATTGAGGTCTGAACGGGTCGTGGATTGGTTCACTGGACAGGCCGTGGAGGCCTCAACGGGACGTGGAGGAGCATTTGATGGGCTATGGGGATCCCCACCCATGTGATCCAGTGTTTTTAGTTTTACTATATTTTATGTGTTTTAAGCTTGATATGGTGTTTTTTTTATAAAAAGACTACATTCTTATCATAAGTATAAATTAGCGTATACAACAATTTTTTCCCACTAAATAATTGAGTATACATGATAAAACAGTAACATACAGTAAGCTATTCTATGTCAACGTAGTCTCTTTTTTATGCACCTTTTGTAGACGATCTTTATACAACGTCTCCCACTCCATTGCCTGTTTTGGCATTGGAGAGCCTTTTGCTAACTCAACCACGATGTAATGGTTGCGGTTAACCAAAGCAAACGATATGAACACATGGTCTTCAAAATTGCCTGGACCATTGAACATGGGGAATTAAGTCTCACTGTGACCAACAATACATAAAAATTGAACAACCACCCCAAATTTCTGAGTAATCAGCAATCCTATGGTGGGCATATCAATCCAATGGGTTTTCGGGGCAGGTCCCACTCCAGTCCAATTTATTATCTTGTATAGGTCGTTGTACCAACTGCAATCATGACTGTTAAAAATTGGCTCCCACCGGTCTCTGTTAACCTCCATCTCCTCCATAAGCTGTGTGCGGATGAAGTGCCACTGCTCCACTGCCCACCCTAAACACACAGCTACGGATCGGAACCCACAGTTACCGTCCCCATGGACATTTCGAATGTTTGAAATGTATTCAGCATATGTAGATGGAAGCCATATCTTAAACATGTCGCTGACAAGTTTGTACCTGTCACCATCAAACAGTGAGATTTAATTTGTGTATATCTGAACAAATAAGCGCCTAAACAAAACAAACATACACATAACAAAACGCCTAAAGCGTGCCTAATCTTATAGTTATAAATCGATTAAACAAACATGCATCAAACAAACAAACATACATAGAACAAAACGCGCCTAAACAATCAACAAAACACCTTAATAAACAAAACTCCTAAATCAAAAAACGCCTATTATTATTATTATTACTATTATCAACTAACGCCTAAATCAACTAACGCCTAAACAATCAACAAAATGCCCACCACCACAGCCCACCCCCACCCCCACCCCTACCACCACCCACCACCGCAGCCCACACCCACCACCATAGCCCACAACCCACCCCACCACCCACAACCACAGCCAACCACCACTCACAAAAACCCCAAATCCCCAAACTGTAATTAAAAAGAAATCCATGAAAAAAAAAGAGAAAAAAAAATAAAGCATGACTACTTACTTGGTGGATGATGATGGTGGAGACGGTGGTGGTTGTGGATGGGGGAGAGGGTGGAAGTTGTTGATGGCAGAGACGGTGGTGGATGAGGATGGTGGAGATGGTGGTGGTTGTTTATGGCGGAGACAGTGGTGGTTGTTGATGTCGGAGACGGTGGTGGATGAGGATGGTGGAGAAGGTGGTGGTTGTTGATAGCGGAGACGGTGGTGGTTGTTGATGGGGGAGACAGCAGCATCAGCAGCAACAATAACAGCAGCAGCAACAACAACAACAACAATAATGATAATATTAATACTAACCGCAATCTTATCCTCTTTTTTTTTTGTTTTTTCAGTCATTGTTAGCCACCCACGAGTATCAGTTTGTATCACATGAGGTTGATGGTCACTTATTCTTGGATTCACCAATGCCTTTATCTTCGACAACATCTTTTTTTTCACTTACGGCGGTTGCGACTTTAGTTGCTCCTTGACTGCATCCATTTTCTGCTGAAGTGACACTCGGAAGTCTCAGCTTCTTCTGGCATATATTCAAGTCGTGTACAGAAGACGTCGATCTCAGACAGTGATACTTGTATACCTGATATATATTCAATCACAAAAACAATCAATAATATACAAAAACGCCTAAACAAAATAAAAATGCGAATGCTTCGCATTTTTATAAAAATTTCGGCAGAGTTTTCTCTGTTTTTGTACGAACCAGACAACACAAGTCATCTACAAAACGCTTCAATCATTTATAAATTTTACTGTTATACCCTTATAATAATAATAATAATAATAATAATAATAATAATAATAATAATCTCGATAATATTAATAATAATCTCGATAATATTAATAATAAGTATAAAAAAATGATGTTACCTCTTCATAAGTCAGTGATCACAAGTCTGATTTGTTTTCCTAAAATAATTTATCTTATTGAGCTCGAGGACCAACATATCAAGCGCTGCATGGAAAACCTAATCGAGTATTTTTTGAAACATCGGTAAGTCATGGCGCACCATTCTCTGTGATCGACTGACTTCGAACTAGTGGTTTATCACTATGCGCTGTGACTCCATAACTTTGTCTATTTTCATCACAAGCGCGTGGAACGAGCTGTTCGGGCCCTTAATGTATCTCTTAATCCTTGCATGTTGACTCTAACTCTATTGGTCGTATACTAACCAAATGTATAGTTTGTGTGTGTCCATGCTTGCATAAACATTTCTTTATAATCTTTGAGCCAAACTTCATGCATGTATTCATAAACCTCTATAAAAATAGAATAACAATGTCAATAAAGAAAATATCTATGCTTGTAAAGCAAAAATTAAAATATATACCCATTCGACCGTCCTCACACAGTCGTTGGTAGAGTCAGTCAAGGTTGTATACATATAAATCTGGACTAGGAGATCTACACAGTCGAGCCCAAGACTGCAAAAATATATTCCAATCTTCTTTTGAAAATCCTGTTTATAATACTTTGCAATATTTTGTTGAATATGCCACCTGCGTAGCAATAATAATAATAATAATAATAATAATAATAATAATAATAATAATAATAATAATAATAATAATAATAATAATAATAATAATAATAATAATAGTAGTAGTAGTAATAGTTATAATAATAATAATATTAATAATAATAATAATAAGAGTAAATTACTATTTTAGTCTCTGTGTTTTGATGGTTTTAACAAGTTGATTCCAAATTCAAAATGTTTAACTACCTGAGCACCTGGTTTTTGAATTTGTATCAATCTGAGTCCAATTTACTAACGTCATCCACTAAGTCTGTTAACTACAAGGGTATTTCAGTCATTTAAACATAAGGTACAAGTTGTTGATGCACAAAGTATAATTTAATTTATACCATTTTACTATTATATTATTATATAAGGAATTTAATTATATATATATATATATATAGGTTTAGGTTCCTGTACGAAGGACATATTTCGTGAGAAGTGTGAGAAGGATTAAGATTTAGCATGTAGGCATCATGTTTTAGATTTAGGAATGATGTTTTAGGTTATTTTAACTTGAAAAACACCAAACACAACAATCTATAAAACACAATCCAATGTATTATAGTCATCAAATTTATAAAACAGCTAAAACACACTACTTAATGTTCTTAGCATGGTGTTTTAACTTTTAAGCCTAAAATACATTGTTTTCGGTTTTTAATTGTTATGTTTGGTAATTTTCTAGGCAAAACAATCCAAATTAAATGACTAATTTCAAAAAATGATGCCTACATATCAATTTTTAGTCTTTCTCACACTTCTCACGAAATATTGCCTTTGTACAGGAACCTCTCCCTATATATATATATATATATATAGGGTTAGGGTAAAATGAGAACCACACTTTCGTGAAAGAAATACGGAACTCACTTTATAACCACAAACTTATTTTAATCATAAAAGGATATGTGGTTAAAAATTAAAGTTGAATAAAATATAAATGGGAATAATCACTTTCCTAATAAGACAAAATAAGGTAGGCCCAGGTCTTTACACCGCTGTAAAATTTTTATTTTTATTTTTTTTACGTCAGGGTTACCCATTTTTACACCGGTGGGAATTTTTTTTTTAAATTCACATTTTACGTCGGGGTTCTTACGGTTCTTTCACGAAATGGTGATTTTCAATTGAACCTAATCCTATATATATAAGACTAAACACAAAAATCTCTCTGTCTCACCACTAACAACTCACCATCACCATCACGATCACCACTGCACCACCCTACCGCCTCCACCATCCTCAACCCCAACCCACACCATATTCAACCTCCACCCCACCGTCACTGCAACCACCATCATCGCCCTTTTCTCTCTCTGATCCCGAAACCCTAACCCCCAAAACCAATCACCTTTGTCGAATCAAGCATCATTCTACCACAAATCCACAATCAACCACCGGCGACGTCACCAATCACCACCATTCCATAACCGTTACACCACCACTGGATGACACCGGTTATCACCTTCAACCTTGTACTTACATCCAACCACCACTACCTATCGCCGGTCACTCGAGACCATAACCATATAAATCATCACCTTCATAATCAGACTATTGTCAAGAATTGGGTTTTGGGGTTTACCTTTCTTTGCTTAAGGTTAGATCTGACTCAATCGGAGCACATCACCCGGACTGCCACCGTCGTTCATCACCCCAGCAACCATATAAGTCATCACCTTCTTCTCTTTCCTCTCTCTGTTCTCCCTCTATTTATCTTTTTACATCTGCTCTTTATCTCTCTCTATCTCTCTGCTCTACCTTCTCTTTCTTCTGCTCCTCTATCTACACGTCTCTCTCTCTCTCTCTACATAGTAAAGTATGTTTGTGTGTATGAGTTTGTTGAGAGGATACGAGAGTGGGTTATTGGATGTGTATAGTTTTGGTGGTGGTGATGGGTTGGTAGGATTAGGGTTCTTGTTGATAAATAAGGGACATAGAGAGAAAGAGATGGGTTTGGTATTTATTCTGTTTGTATTTATTGTCAAACAACAAGGGCATTTTTGTCTTTTCACAAAAACTAACTCGCTTTACTTGATGGGGTTAGTTAAATGGGGGGTTATAATAACTTCAAAGCTTTTGGGAAAACTGTTGCACATGCATTCATTAGAGCTAGATCTCTATCTGTAACAATTACATGTGGCTACATACACTCTTGCAACACATCTCAGAGCCTCTGTAGCACCCATACGTAGTTACTCGTTTTCTCTTTAATGATAAATTAATGGGAGGTAC
Organism: Ambrosia artemisiifolia; assembly: GCA_032199755.1. Lineage (NCBI taxonomy): Eukaryota > Viridiplantae > Streptophyta > Magnoliopsida > Asterales > Asteraceae > Ambrosia > Ambrosia artemisiifolia. Next base: position 32,091,127 of record CM063521.1, read on the forward strand.
AAAACGACTTGTCTGTCGATGTCACACCCATAATTTGAACAAACGGGATTCTATACTCGTTTGTTTTGTAGGTGACGTCGATCAATAACACATGTGGGAAGGCACGCCAGAGATTGTACGAGACCCGGTGTACAAAAAATATCCTCAACAACATTTGTCTCTGGATTCTGCCAGGTGTAATATGTAAATTTCTTTTCAACCAAGAGACTCTCGAGTATCTGCATAACAATAATAATATCAATATTTAATATTTAACAAAAATAGTAATATTTATATTTAATAATAATAATAATAATAATATTTAATAATAATACCTGCATTGGAGTTTGGTCGCTGTACATTGTGTGTTTAATCTTGCTTATGGTATTGTGTATGTCTCGTAGAATGCATACACTATTCGGGTTTTGTTCTCTAATGGCCAAATGTATGTTTGATGGGTCCATGTTTTGACAATAAAGCCTTTCCACCATCTTTTCTTTGAGCGGTGTCAGCCTCCTAGCAAACGCGTGACCCTCAACATGTTTAAAAAGGTCGTGGTTATGATTCGGGTTACTCACCTCCAACATCCAACCATCCTTGCCCTGCCTCCCTACCAACTTAAAGGGACATGTAACCTTTTTACTACCCGAAACCCGTACTTTGGTTGTACTGTGGTGTTCGCCACCACGGTCGCATCGCTGCCATATCTTAACTTTTTTAGATAATATCCCTTGCCTTTTGAAATTGAACGTCCTGTCACTATGACGTAACCGCTAGCAAGGGATCTATCGTAAACCCATTGTTTCAACTCTTCAACAGACCCGAATACCTGAAAATTTATTTAAGTGTCTAGTGTAAATTATATACCACTGTAAATATATACTAGTGTAAATAAATAAACGCACTTGATCGGTTTCATACGAAACATCCAGGTTAGGTTCCACTTTTATGTCAACACCTTCAGAAGCACCTTTCTCGTTGTCAGCAGCTTCCTCAAAGCCGTTACCACCTTCCTCAAAGTCCTTAGCACCATTCCCGCGTGAATGGTATGTCCCATATGTGTAATGCGGGTAGCTTGGTGGCACGAAAAATAACTCATCTTCCTCTACATATTCCTGGTTCAGATCGGGCAGTATTGTCCCGTCAATACAACGAACCCCGGATTTAACATCCTCGTCACCAACGTAAGACTCGTTCGGAGACAAGTCATCGGTTGAATAGCTATGTAAATATGACATCGTAAGACCGAGAAGTCAAGATGGGCCGAGGGAATAGTGGTGGTGATGTTTGAATGTTTGTGTCAAATGAGAAAAAAGCTGCTCACGAATGTGTTTATTTGGGAATGATGACGGGGCGTGGAGGCCACAATGGGCCGTGGAGGGTTTAAATGAGCCTAACTACTACTTTTCCACGAACCGTGGAGACCCCCATGGGCCATGGAACGTACACTTTTCAGTCTGAACTCCCTGCTTTTGCAGGGAGTTCAGACTGACCTTGTACCACTCCACGTCCCGTCTCGGCCTCCACGGGCCGGAGTAGGGTTTATTCGACATCCCGTTTTGGCCTCAATGGGCCGTCTTTTTCTAGTTTTTACTTTCCACGGCTCATTGTGGCCTCGACGGCCCTTGTTGGGGATATCTAGAGTTTTAAAGGGGGATGTGTAAATAATATCACCCTAGAAGTCTAGCTACAAAACTAGTCCGGTTCAATATTTCGAACGGCCTTTATTTATTTAGTTTTATTGGTTAAATCATTTAACAACCGAAAAATGAAATGATGGTTTGGTGGCATTCTTATTTACTCACGTGTCTTATGTTAACGTTCTTGATAGAAAATGACTTGGTATTTGTTTTCACATATTTATGTGGTGTACACGGAAATTTAATTTTTTTACTTTGTATTTTTTCTCAACTTGTAGACTAGTTTGTTTTGTCCCGGAGTAGTCAAGTTGTTTCGTTGATATTATTTACATGATCCTATTTCGTTCCAATTCCTATTGTGATCGAGAGCATCTCTGGATTAATTTATACAAGTTTGAAAACAGGTTCGCCACCTTAACACGCTACATTATTCCAGACCTTCACCTCACACTCGACATTTATATAAAAAAAATATTAAGAAAACAAATAGTTTGTGTCACTACTAGAAAATATATATATTTCTTAACACACTAACAATGACACACTTATTTTGTGACATCCAAAATATATGTCATAAAAAGGACATGGTTTCTAAAATATGGTTAATTTATGGCAACCATTTTTGTGTGTCATGCTTTTGTGTCATAATATAATTTCTCAAAATCCATATATCCCTCCTCATCAATTTGTTCTCTTGCCCGTGCCTATTCCTCATTCGATGGATGGTAGTTTTGAACCTATCAAAAACTCGTATGAATTTTGTCGGTGTGTGACCGACGAAGTGAGAGTTCGCCTTACCTTTGGTGCTTTTGGTTTTCTAACCATAGTATTCTCATCTGATGGATGGTAGTTTTGAACCTATCAAGCAATTATTCTTCGCTTCCTAATGATATTTTGAGAAATTCTTTATTGATACAATAAATCTTGTAGATTGAGCTACTCGATTCCGTTCAAAAGCTTGATGATTCCCTTGTTTTATCGTCAAAAGTCCTTAGACATTATGATCTAGACCGTTTTTGTGACACTTGAATGCAAAAACATTCGTGCCTGTTTATTGTTCTCTAGAAATTTAAGTTCATTTCGGACAGTGTAAACTCCTAAAGCGCATGAGAATGCCAGGAAAATCGTAGTTAAATAAATAACTTTCCCGATTCTATACTGAGCTATCTTGATTTCGAACCAAAATGTTAAGTTTCCTTCCCAACCAATTATCGAAACCGTACATATCACCCAAAGTTAAAGTAAAGTGGCGATTGTGTGATCGTGAGTTTACAGATACGTTATGGTGATATAAAATTCCATTTGGGTTTATGGTAAAGATCCCTAGTACATTTTTGAAGTATCAAAGGTGTGGTGGGGTTAGCTGCGGTACACCCTATATATAAACACCAATGGTACGTCAAAAATGAGATTGGAAATCTAACCCAGAATCAACCCTAGTACGATTTTTTCAAACCGAGAATATCCATTCGCGTTGTCTTCGACAAACTATGGACTTTGATTGGATAAAGAAGGTGGGATTGATATGAGAGCAAGGAAGAGATTCGACCATTCCATTTTTCAAATGAAACTCTCTGGCCAAGGTCAGAAAATACCATTTAGCGATCGACAATGACAACTCTAAAACCATTTTGATCCTGTATCGTAAACGACAAGAAAAATCCACAGTATAAAGAGTGTTCCTTTACGAAAGCCCAAGTGATAAGGAACGGATTTTCCATACTCATCAATGCAAATTGCTTTCATTCCTCTCCAGGGCATTGGTTTTCGCCAATTGATAAGGAAATAAATGAAATCATTTTCAACCTACTCGAATGACCAAGAGCAAGAAAGGTTTGCGGATCCTACTTCCATGATTTCCATGTCATAGTTGTTCGCCTTTTCATTCAAGCGATCACCCACAATTGAATGAACTTCGAGATATTACCACAACCATAATTTCACGGACGAAATTCTTTTAAGGGGGGAGAATGTAACAACCAGACACAGACCCCTATTTTTTTTTTTTGCATTTTAGTACCATTTTATAATAAATGATAACTACAGAAATATTAGAAACAAATATATTAAGCAAGATGATTATGTACGGAATTAAAAACCGAACTAAATAATATAAATGATATTATTATAATCCACGTACAACAACGAGTTAATACACCGATGATTATTATAGAGAGAGAGACACACAGAAATCTAGAGAGAGAAAGTGGCAGAGAGAGGGAAAGAGAGACGAGTAGAGACAGAAGAGAGAGAGAGAGAGAGGAAGAGGGAGACAAACGCATAAACAAACGCAGAGAAGGAAGCTGGTTAGGTCAGGAGACCCGATTGGGTCATATCCGAGCTCCGGTAAGCGTAACCACAAACCCCTCTTCATGTGATTAGTTGTAAGATAGGATTGATGTCGGTTGATGGATGTTTTGATGACGAAGATAATTCCAGACGGCGGTGACGGAGGTCTCGGGAGGTGGTGGCGGCGGCGATATGGAGATGGAGGGTTACAGTAAGTCACGGTGGTGATGGTTCTGTTGTGGATTAGGATGGCGACGGAAGGGTGGTGATGTTGCGTCGATGGTGATTGTTGAGGCGACTAACAGTGGCGGGTATTGACTTCGGGTCAGGGAATTGGCTGGAAATGATGGTAATGACCATTGTTGTGGATGGTGTGGCTGGTGTTGTTGATATTGCGACGGTGGGGGTTGTTATACATGGTGGTCAGAAGCCGATGAGTGCAGAGGGACCAGAAGGACTGATGATCGATGGTGGTTGATGTTGGTTAGATTACTATGGGGTCAAAGCATTGGTCAACAGAGGTTGACCAAGTCAATTGGACAGTCAACCGAGTCAAACCCGAACCGAAGATGAGCAGGAGGTATAACCGGACCTACGCACCCAACTATTATTAACATTTACATTATATTTGAATTGTGTGTGGGACTCGACGAGTGTTATAGATAAACTGAACACAAAGGCAAACATACATATGCGTGTGTACATATTGACAAGTATTAATAAGATGGGAATAATTACATGACAACGTGGACCATCAGACTAGTTAGACCATGTGTAGTGGGGGGCTTTATGGGGCTTTATATATAAAGCCCCCCTCCTGATTAGTCCACGTGGCTGCTGAGTCAGCATGGAGAGAGAAACTGAAAAAAGGGTGTAGTGGTGGGGCTTTATATATAAAGCCCCTGAATCTAATTGGTCCACGTGAATTTTATTTTTTTTATTCTTTTAACTCAAAATAATTAAAATAAAAGGTAAATAAATATAAAAAAATTACAAATAATATTAAAAAACACACAACAAATATTAGTTAAATTAAAAAAAAAGTTACAACTAATATTAAAAAACACACAAACAAAAGGTAAATAAATATAAAAAAAATTACAAGTAATATTAATTTTCATCTCCGCTTTCATCGTACTCTTCTTCTTCTTCTTCATCATCACCTTCCTCTTCACCTTCTTCTTCATCTTCGCCTCCACCTTCGCCTTCATTTGGAATATACCTAACCGACCACGCATGTTGGACCAAATCCGCCGTTAACTCGTCATGTGCTTCATGGTCACGAAGTGCATATGCGTTTTGTATTCTTTCTTCCTGATTGGCTTGCGGTAGATCCTGAACGGCTTCCGGTTCATAATTTTGGCATATTGCTTTACCTTCATCTTCTAGTATCATATTATGCATGATTATACATGCATACATAGCATCTCGCAGCTTGTCTGTCGTCCATGCACGAGCAGGATTTCTTATGTAATGCCAACGCTGTTGAAGAACCCCAAAACATCTCTCTATGTCCTTCCGCGCCGCCTCTTGAACCTGTTTGAAGTGTGCCCGTTTTTCATCGTACGGGTTACTGAAGGTCTTAGCGATAATGGTATACCTCGGATATATATCGTCAGCCAAATAGTATCCGTGTGGGTAGTAGTTTCCATTAGCGTAAAAACACGCCTTTGCCGCCCGGCCAGAAATGAAATCCTCAATAATAGGCGACCCCTCAAAAACGTTTAAGTCGTTGCATGAACCCGCAACACCAAAGAAGGCCGACCAAACCCAAAGATCGACTGAAGCCACCGCTTGAAGAATAATTGATGGTCCTTTCTGGTCACCACGTGTGAATTGACCTCGCCAAGCGGTTAGGCAATTATACCAACGCCTGTGACGACAATCAATGCTACCCAGCATTCCTGGTAACCCATGTTCATTGTTATGCACCTCGTAAATTTTCTGTAAGTCGTACCAAGTGGGCCTTCTAAGATACCGGGCTCCGTACAACTTTATTATTCCTAAAAAATTAAATACAAAAATATATAAAAAAGTTGATCTAAGTATATATAAAAATATATAAAAAAAATTGATCTAACTATATACAAAAATATATAAAAAAGTGATGTACCTTGGCAAAAATACTCCAAAGAATCGCGTGTTGTTTTCTCGGCCATTTTTAAATACTCGTCGTTGATATCCGTCGAGTTGCCGTAAGCGAGTATACGCAGTGCCGAGGTGCACTTTTGAATAGACGTGAATCCCATCTTCCCCCTAGCATCCGGTTTTTGTTGAAAGTAAGGGAACGCGTTCTCCAAATCTCCGGATATACGTAGAAATAAACGTTTGCTCATCCGAAAACGACGCCTAAACATCTTAGGGTCGGGGTAAGTCGGGTTTTCATCGAAGTAATCCTTCATCAATCGAGCATTTGCCGAAACCCGATCTCGTTCGTAATACTGCCTACTTTGTTTTGGTGTAGTGGTAGGCGCACTAGTTTGTTCCATATATCTCGACGCAAGCGCAAGCGCACTCGTAACCGCATCTTGCTCCAAGTCTTCGTCTGTCGAATCACCCTCGTCGGCTAGAAACTCTTTATAATATTCTCTCGCAACAGATGAGGACGCGGGGGAACCCATTTATTTTAACTAAATGTTGTATTTTTATATATGTGTTTTGTGTGTGTTTTTATAAATGTGTGTAGTTAATTGTGTAGTATATATATATATATATATAAATCAAAAAAAAAATATAGCCGTTCAAAACTAACGGTCACATGACCGTTTGGCTCGTCCACGTGGCAGCATTCGATTGGTCATCATTTGGTGTGTCCGGCGTTATGTTCATGAAGCCCCAAGCCAAAAACCATCCATAGCGCCAGGGTGTAACGGTGTTCCCGGGCGCTATGGATTCAAAACCCGGGCAATAACGCCCCACTACACCCAGTCTTATATGGATATTGGATAAACTTATGGACTAGTTGTACGATCCTTAGATAACTCAAGGCCTTGAATATTGAATACACAAATTGGGATAATAGTTATAAACTACATAGTTGACGACTACATTGGCACTTAAGAATAAACCTCACCTCGACGCCTTGAACGATTTGGACACTAGAAACTTGATGCAATAACTTGGACAAATAAACGCTTAGAATACGAACACAAGAGCTATAGCTTGGATCATGGACTATTGGTTCGGACATTAGTTTATAACACCTTCACATAAAAATAGAAAGAGTGACACATGAACATGATATTTGGACAACAGAACTCGGACGTTTGAACTAGTCGCCTAAACCTTGGTTACCATGGAACTTGGGAACTTATTAGACACTTGACACATAGAACCTTACAAACATGATGGTTTTTACCTCGGACTGTTTGACATCGACTCGAACATAGGACTTAGAATATGGACTCAAAGATTAAGACTCGGACATAGATATTAATAATTAGACAGATATGGTAGATAATATAAACAACGTAAGTTATGGATATATAAAGGAAAATTATATTAATACCTACATACCAAAGTCTGAAAAACCAAAAGAACATGGAACTCTAATAGGAATCAAACACTCGCGCTCGTCCCCACGCGCAACCATGACGAATAAAACCAAGTACTAATAATAATATGTGTCGACATAGGGCCCAACAAGAAGGATGTCGGTATTCGATACCGAGCACCGGTTTCATATTTAAACTATGCAAACAAGGTGAGTTTCGTGAACTCCCCTCTTTTTACTTTTATAATTATTTTGGGGTGACGCATGCTTCGAGTTGTTTATACGTTATGGGTGTTAGTTTTACAGAGCGTGATTACCTGGGAGACGGAACGAGGCACTCTATAACTCTAGGATAGAGCCGACTTAATATATGGGTAGTACTACTTGGGGAATCCCCCACGCACAGTGGTCTGACCTAGACCCGAAAACCCCCACTAAGACCGAAGGGTCGTTGCGGCATATATTTTGCCATTGGGGAACCTATGAGGCGGGACATAGGTTGAGAACTATAACAATAACGGGTATAGTTTATCTTGTTACATCTAGGCATGGGCTAGGTTCAAGGGTTGAGTAGCCATGGGCTAGGTTCAAGGGTTGAGTGGCCAGCTTGTAGGACTGTAACACCATAACCAGATAAACGTGTTGAAAACTGTTAAACTTATTTGAATAATGGAAACTGTTTTGGTAAAACTAACTTTGGGCGCCTATTTAACTAAACACACGAAATCACCAACATTATTGTTGACAAAACCATTTTAAGCATGTGTTCAGGTACCGGCTTCGGAGATATGAAGAACGTATGATTACAACTCGGAGTCACAACCAGTGGACGAACCAGAAGACGATCAAGTAACCATAGAAACCAACCGTGCATATATGATCAGAGACTAGATATAGTTAATGAAATTGTATAATGTAAATAAATTAGGTTAATAAAGATAGTTATTATCGTACCGTTTCCACTGTTGCTGGCATTCGCGTGAATGTAGTACCAAACTATAATTTCGTCCAGGCCCCCTGTGGTCGGGTTGTGACATTATCCATGCCCAAGTGAAATCGAGTTTGACTGACACGTTTTATCAAACACTTGGTAGGCGTGATTTATCCAATGTTATCTATAGGACCTATGGACCACATGGATCCTGCACATGATTAGTTAGATTAGGCATAAATTGCAAGCACACAAGTTCTAATCACTTAAACAAGTTTCTAAGTGAATAAATTTTCTTTCATGCATATCATCGAGCATCTTATGTGCACAAATTTACAATTTGTTTTCTAAGCCTTCTAGTTTACATTGATTTTACCATAGGCTTAGTTTATCATCAGCACATGTATAACTTGGTCTCTAGCACATTTATGTTGCTTTCACAATAGCTAATTATGCAACCACATCATGGTGTTTATGTCTAGTCTTTAAACTCATTACATACATACTTCAAGAATTAACATAACATCACATAGTTTCAAATTGATCATCTATTTAGTGTTTATAAGCATATTTGAGGTTCCTAATCACAAGGAGATCCTCAAACATCATCAGTCATGTTTTGTCAAGAACCCTAAATCACCATCTTTTACATACATGGTTTTTTCTCAAAATAAAAGAGTTCCAAGGTTACCTTATGTCGATTAGAACTCTAGATGATCAAGAAATTGCTCATGCACTTGTAGGAACCTTTGATTTGGGGCTGAATTGGTCTTGTAGGTGAAGATGAGAGTATATTTGTGTGTTTTGAAGGTGTAGAAGTCGATCACTGGTATGTTACATATTAACCCCCTCACTTCATCTTTAGAATAATTTCACAATTAGCCCTCTAAGTTGGTTTCCCACATTGTCATGAATTAAAAACACTAGCTTAATTAGTTTTGTGTGATGTGTTTTCTATTATTTTGGGTAGACGAGACTCATGGATTAATTCCTAAATCAGGAATTTCGGGATATCCGTAATTTGTTGGCTTACATAAAAACCGCATCATTTGTGTTACTACTAAATTTGAATTAGGAATTTTGGGGTGTTACAACTCCACCCCCTTTAAAGAGGGTTTCGTCCTAAAAAACGGACGCTCACTGAATAGGTAGGTTATTCTAGCTCCTTAGCTCCACAAAGCATAGCCTATAGGTGGGAATCTCAATAGATCACGACTCACAATTGAGTCTTGTGTTTTATCCCCTTTTCTACGAGGTGTTATGTATTTGATATTGCATTATTCATTCTGATTTTGCTCTCGGATTTAATTAGTTTCTTGTTTAGGCACTCACGGGCGTTACGGTTTGACCAAGAGTCATCGATTTGACTCCTTTGCGTGTATGAAATCCTTAAGTACTTGTGGGCGTAGTGTATGTATTTAATTATTTCCTCTACCTAGACATCATTTCTGCGCACTGTGGTGCTTTTCGGTCATTATAGCATTTTCTCAAAAGCCGTCACCCACACCTAATATGGGTTTAGTTTCCCTTTGATTTTGGCTCAACGGCCTCTTATAATGCCATGGTTTTACCGGAAAGCATCGAGTCCTCTCCGTACCTCATGTTGTCCTTGTCCTGGACATCCCGTGTCCTTTTTATAGTGTTATCAACTATTAACAAGTTTAGTTACATACATTTATCTTGGTCCAAGTGGTGACGACTTCACTTGACCCATTTAAACCTTTTATTGATTGCCTAGCTATCACTAGATTGTTAACGGCTTATCGTTCGTTTTGTTACCATCTAATTGCTAATTCTGTGAATAATTTAATCACCATAGTTTTCGGTTATAGGTAGACTTACGTTCCATAAGTCACGTGCTTTAGTTAGTCATCCAATCCAACGACTATGATTTCCGATGTGTTTCTACACACCGTTCACCAGGACTCTACGTTCGGTTTTTTTTGGACTTTCTAAAAGTCAATATTTCATCAACATATGTATGTGTGCTAGTTTAAAGGCCCTTACCCTGGCTAGTATTTCGTATCCTAAACAAAGCTTATTGTTTAAGGTTTATAATTGATTCCCTAATTGGTATTGGGCCATTATTTCAACGTATAGTGTGTTTTACTCCCTTTAGCCCAGAATTTTCATTTCTAAGGCCAGGCTCGTGGCATCTCCCATTCTTAAGCCACTAACACCCTTGAATTACCATCTATGGTGAAGTTTTCATTTTAGCATTAACATTGTCATTTTGCCGCACACACGAGTTTCATGTCAATCTTTCTATACGAATTATGATAGTGCATTGATTTAGGCATTTGTAGAACACCTTGTACGCATTACCCTTTCGTGGTTAGTATGATTCATGGAATCCTCCATTAAATTCCCAGATGGCATGTAGCTCATCACTTGTGTACTTTAATGTGCATTATTATTGTTCTGCTCGATATTAGAGTGTGAGTTTCAACTCTAACTATCTCCACGTGGTTCATCAGCCGTTTCTGTATATTTGCGTCACTTAGGACTTATTGATCCTCAGATCACTTTCGTGTTTTACAAAAGGATTCTTATCTAATTGTTTCTTAGCTTTTCATTCTTGTGTTTATTCAAGTAAGTACACATATGTTTCCTTTACTTGCGATTCATGACCATCTATATATTAGACTTTTGCTTGTCAGTTCATTCATCATGTTATAAGGTCCATGAGGTTAATTTCTCTTTATCTACTTTAACATGCCTCGATTAGGTCACATCATTTATCATTGTTCCTATACGATTGCGGCTAGAGTCTGTGATTGTTTTCTTGGTGAGGGTCCACCTCCGACTTCTGGGGTCTCCTACGAGCCCCTCTTGATTTATTCAATATATTTCTTTTTGGTTTTCAACCACGTTATTAGTTTAGTCAGGTGTGAACCGCAATTCACGCTTACCTCAAGGGCTTCTATTTTTGTTTGTGTTCCTGTTTACTGTGATGCATAGTTCACATTCGCCCGTAGGTTTCTCATGAATTCACTATGATTTGGTGTGAAGCATAGTTCACACTAATTCGTAGGCTTTAACGATTTCATTATGGTTTATGTTTGGGTATAACCTATCATTGATCTAGGTTTAAGCCTAGGTTGGGTTTTACCTTCATATGAGGCCTATATTTGCATAGGGGTAATCATTTAAATGTCGATTGGATTTTCTTAGTGCTTAACCTTTGTTTAAGGTTCAAGTCCACTTGCTTTTTAACCTTTGATTAAGGTCCGATTCTTTTCTGACAATTAACCTTTAACTAAGGTTCGTGTTTAGTTACGAGTCTACCTTTGGCTAAGGTTCAACTTGCTTGTGACTTAACTTGTAATTAGATTTTGAGTCAAATAACGGGTTAATGTTCGATTAAGGTTTGATTCGATAATGACTTAACCTTTGATTGAGGTCTAAGTCCATTTATGGTTTAACCTCTGCTCAAGGTTCAAATGCGATTATAACTTGATCCTTTGATTAAAGTTCAAGTCTACTTATTAGTAAATTCTCGATTAAGTCTCAAAGGTGATTGTGATTTAACACTTGACTAAGGTTCAAATCCATTTAGGTATTTACCTTTGGTTATGGTTTGAGCGCATTTATGATTTGACCCTAGATTAAGGTTATAGTCTATTTGTGGGTTAACTCTTGATTAAGGTTTAAGTGTGTTTATGACTTAACCTTTGATTAATATACAAGTCTATTTATGAATTAACCTTCTATAAAGGTTTGAGTTTAATTATGACTTAACCTTTGATTAAGGTTCAAGTCTTACCTTGGTCTGTGTAGCCGTTGTGTTAATACCTTTGGCTCTACGACCCCGTGGGTCATTTAGGCATCGGTTTCACTTACCCGGTCTGCTCGGCCTCTTAAATTGTTTGGCAATACTTCCTTGTTATATGACCTCGCGAGTTATATTTTTAGAGAAGTTAACTTGCCTTTCTCCCCTAACCCAGTCCTTGTAACGTGAAGGGTAGACGTGTAGATCATGAGAAGCCCACCGCACCATGTGTACCTGGCCAGGGTAAGCAATACACACATGACACGGTGATCTTATATCTCCATCACCATGGTACTCTCCAAGTGGGCAATTTCTGGTCATGCATCTTGTTTAATAAAAACATTATTGTCAGTTTGTCAAATGTATTTCTGTATACCCGCATTATTAAGATATTTGTGTTATATCCGATCGCGCAGTCTAGTTGATGCGATCATGCATTCCAATTACCGGTTCGGTTAGCCTTAGCACACCATGACCGTGTGATTGGCATTTGTCCGAGTTTTAAGTATTCTTTGCATCTTTTACCAATTTCCGGTTCAGCTGAGCCTTAGCTCACCATGATCGTGTAATTTGCATATATCCGGCTTCTATGTCTCATTGTACCTTTTCCAAATTTAATTCTTGATTGACTCGTGTTCAATCGTGATGTATAATGCTAATCAACTAGATTAAATTATTTTGGGAAATAAATTCCTTACTGGATTGGTGATCAAGCTTGAACCTAACGCATACTTTACTCAACCTTGTGCTCTGATTACCACTTGTAAGACCTTACCCGATAAAACAAGTGAGTATATAATAGTTTATGTGGAACAGACTTGATTAGGAAAGTTTTAGAACTATACATTACATAATTAAGAAGTTCGATATTGTTTAGTACATGAGCATGGTAATTCAAAACGTATGCATGGTTTAGATATTATCAAAAATATAAACGATATCACAATCCACCAAAAAAAACAAGTTTCATAAGATGATGTTCAAAAGTTGCGGAAGCGGACAAGTCTTGTGCATTCGGTTCTTAGTTCATGGCATGATCATCATCCACTATCCATGTCTATTGTACTTAGAGTTTAAACAAGGCCAAAGAACCTGTTAATCGATAATAGGATTGATTAGAATAAAAAAATTAACTAAAACGTGAAAACCAGCAGCCAGCGTCCAGACCAACGTCTGGGACGCTGGTGGCCGAAGCTGAGCGGCGTCTGGGATACCTAGCCAGCGTCTGGTACGCCCAGACCATTGTCTGGGATGTCGGTATCAGATACGACTCGTAATTTTTGCCTTTTGGCCAGATTTTAACGCAATTCTTAAGGAGTTTTATGCTCCTTTTGACCCTTGACTTGATGAGGAACAATCAAGAATAAATTTTGGGGAAATTCTAAGATTTCAAGAGCCTATCAATTTGTCTATTTGACCCATTCACTTGTAATGTATGCATACTAACATGCTAGGATCAACAAAGAGTGTGTTTGATTCTCTAACAATTGCATATTGGAATATAACAACTTCTCATCCTTGTGAAGATAACCTCTTATGATTTCCAAATTTGTGTTTTGTCTTCCACACTCCTAATCAAGCCTTGACTTGACAAGGTGTGCATCCATTCAAGTCATTTTACCGTCGTGGCAATGCCTCGTGTCCATGGCCACATGTCCCACTTCTCTCGGTCATACCTGCCCGGTCTGTGTGACTTGGGATAGAAATTCACTTATGAATTATATGCCACATGAAAATAACAATAGCATTTCAACTCCTACGACACTCCCATTGATATGAATTCAAGGTATGTATACATATATATAAAGTCATGGTGATGACTTACCTTAGTTTGCGCCCCTTTTGACTTATAGACTAGCTTGAGATTGATAACATAGAGTCTACGAATATACTCAAGCAATTAAAAAAATCGATATCGGCATAATGTTGACCCTCGGCTTAGGTCCTTAACTAACTAGTGTTTTACCCAGTTGACCCGTTAGCCTAATTTGGGATATTGACAACCTTCATCTAAGGCCGTTTTCTATGAATTATGAATCTCATTTAAGCTTCTTTTATGACACTTTAATGTCTACATCCCAAATGTATATACAAGGTTATAACTAAGCATATGAACGTACTAGGAATATATTAAGATTTAACCCATCGAGTGACTTACCTTATGCATGCTTCCTCTTTACCTCATTCGAAGACTCCTTGGCTACTTAAGTCTCTTGTATTCACACCTATGAGGTGAATGATCACTTAGGTTGTTAGAACCCAGTCTTTACTTATCTATACAAATTTTGGTTGTGTTTTACCAAGATGCAAGTTTCATCAATTATCCATGCCCAAGTGAAATCGAGTTTCATTGACACGTTTTATCAAACACTTGGTAGACGTGATTTATCCAATGTTATCTATAGTACCTATGGACCACATGGATCCTACACATGATTAGATCAGGCATAAATTGCAAGCACACAAGTTCTAATCAGTTAAACATGTTTCTAAGTGAATGAATTTTCTTTCAAGCATATCATCGAGCACGTTATGTGCATAATTTTACAATTAGTTTTCTAAGCCTTCTAGATTACATGGATTTTACCAAAGGCTTAATTGATCATCAACACATGTATAACTTGGTCTCTAGCACATTCAAGTTGCTTTTACAATAGCTAATTATGCAACCACATCATTCCTAGTCTGTAATGCTTCCTAGAGCTGCTTTGAAGTAGTACATGGTCCGAACTTATGAAGCAAATCAGTTTACCCGTGAGACAATTGAGAATAAGCCTTCTTCTCTGCAGCATACTTCTTATTTTCATCATCTAATAAATCATCAAGTGCAACAGCTGTGTTCGAAGTCTCAATCATCGGCTGCACAAATCCCTACAATCATTTTCGACGCTCACCACCATCTATTCCCATTTCCAGTAGAGAGAACATTCACCAAAGTAGTGGCATTAGTTGTTTGGCTTTGGACAGTTGCGGCTGCTGCTACTCCCCAATAATCTGGTATGGGTTGAGGAGCAGGTCTCATAACAGGTTGAGATGGACCCGAGGCCCAATAGTTAGTCATTGGTTGTGGTTGTGGTTTTCCTCATCCAGCTGCCATAGTCCATGGATTCATCGGTTGTTCTTGTTATGGTGTCATGTTAGGTCTGGTGTTCATCGGGCATCCCCAAATATTACCCATAATGTGCACGTTCAAACACTTAGAAAAATTCAGCAACAGATAACTTGGTTTGTACTATCGAGCGGTCGAACGAATAAAATCCCTTTGGTTCGACCCAAAAATAAACCCAAATGAAAACTATAACAACTGGTTCGACCTAATTGTGGCTACGAATGAAAAACTAAAGGCACGAATGAAATTCTAAGGACCCTAATGAAGAACTACAGGTCGAATGAAAAATCCTAAGATTGGTTCGACCTAAATCTAGCACGAATGAAAATCCAAAGAACTGATTCGACCCCACTCAGAAACTGATTCGACCCAAAGAGAGTACATGATCAAATTTTCACCAAAAACACACAATTTTGATCCGAATTTTGAAAATGTTGTTGATCTTGATGTTAAATTATTAGGTTTTGGTTCGGCTGTTTTGGTTAATAGATTTTGTGAAAGATTTTGAAAATCACACGTAAAAACACATCTAAATCAATAAAAAACCATGTGTATACGTTTTTCAACAGAAAAGTTAGGCTTTTGATGATTTTGATCCCAAAACTTTACTTCCTATCAATTTGCAGTCGTGTGGTCGAGCAGAAGCTCTAATACCACTTTGTAGGATTGGATTTTAACAAAGAAACACAAAGATCACACAAGTAGAGAAATGTCAGGTGCGGAAACCCTGAATATGATGCAAAATGATAAAAACCCTAATCAAAACGCAATAAAAATCATTTTCAACATGTTTTCATTAATATTAAGATTATAAAACGTTTACAGTTACAAATTAATGAAAACACACACTTAAAGGTGAAATTTAACTCTCAAGGACACACACTCAACTGACTAACAAACTCAATAACCATCAATAACTAACTTCTATTTATAGACAATTTCATTCAACCAATCGTGAGGTCGAATGGACTCCTTCGACCTTATCTTGGTTCGAGTCAAAACTTCATAACTTCATTCGACCCTATATACTTTGGTTCGACCCTTCGACATCCCAAACCAAACTATGAAACTTGACAATCTTCAAAATCTTGATGTAATCCGAATGCAATAGACACAAAATGCATCTACATTATTAATGTACAAAATCAAAACCAGAATGCACTAGTCAACAACAATCATGGTCGGGCAATGGTAATCGATGCTGACGAGGGTAACAACTAGAGGGAGAAGATGCTCAGCAGGGTGGTGCAACATGCTATACGGTAGAGATCACGGATGCGGATGTTGAAGTTGAATCTAAATCAAATGTTTAAGAGCTCCTCTGAATATGATTCTGATTTTGAGTCTGATTTGGATATACATGTGGAGCAACTGCTGGCAAATGCTAATATGCCCAAAGGTTAAAGATCTTTCCTAGTTGATTCTGAATCTATGAAGGGCAATTTTTCTTAATAGTTTGGAGCTGAGAAGTGTAATTCTCATTATGCTCTCATGGCCATCACCGAATCTGCAACCAAGGTTAGTACTTCTTCCACATCTAACTATTAATGTGCTGAATGTGATAAGCTTAAGTACAGAAATGACAGGATATTGGAAGATGTTCAAAACCTACACGTCCACTTAGCTAATTGCTAACGTTCCAATGAGGTTTTTAGATCAAATGAAAAGGGTTTTAAAAACACAATTGAAACTTACAAAAAGGATGTTTCTGAACTGTTCAAAACTCTTTCAAACAAACAAATTGAATTAATAACAATATAAATAAGTTAGATGACACTAGGAAATAGTTAGCAATAGTAAACTATGATTACGAGAAGATCAAGAAGAAACCTAAAAGTTATCTTAAATGCAAGCATGTTCTTGATCAAATTGTTGATGCACCCAATAAAGAGGGTACTCCCACTAGTCAATGTACGCACAATGTCCTCCACCTATAGGATTTGAAAAATAAACTTGGGATATCATACCCAAATAGGATATTATTGGTACATCGACTAATTCATAAATATTGGTGATCCACATCAAAATGATTTGAAAAAAATGTTAGGTGGGAGTGAAATTATTGATAAAACAGATGTCGCGAGTGTCTATGAAACATACATCTCTGATGATGAATCTGAAGATCCTAAGAAGGATGTACCAATGAAGAACCGGGATATTCCTATCCAAAATCACATTCTTTGTGATCCTGAACCAAATGTACATCCTTCTGGAGCAAGTGAAATGATGAAAGTGTTTTACAAAGTGAAAGGATCTGATAAAATCTACTCTGATGAGGAACTTCCCATCAAGTTTATTGACGCTGCTTTAATAATAAAAATTTAGCAAGAATCCACAATCTCTTTAAAAATGGAATAATGGAACAATTTTGTTCGTAGGAACAAAGAGATTGTTGGAGAGGTGACAAAACCTTATACCTTTCATTACAAAACCAATAAACCAAAAAAAGATGGATTATTTTGTGAAAGAATTTTTGGGCCTATCAAAAGTGGAATTTGTGCTTGTGGAAATTTGGTAAAAGGGTAAAAATAAGGTGGATTAGGGTAATCAAACCAAATAAATGGTTAAGAATAATCGAAAGAAGAACACTCATACTTCCTTAAAAAAGACTCACAACACAAATCTGACTAAATTTGTGAGGCCTATTGGTTAAGTAGAAAGTCATGATAGTGAACAGCCAGAGATCAGTCTGCAAAGACAGTATCTAGAGGATCAAGTAGCTAAAAACACCTTTGCCAGTACGTCCAAATCTTGGGATAGGAGGGAGTAACAAACTGAAACTCCCAAGTTTGAAGAATACAGATCCTGTTATAATTACGGGGAATGTGGGCATTTAGTTGTTCTGTGCCCTACAATTAAACACAAGAAAATCAAAATCGATGAAGCTCCACGTCCTATCAAACCTAAGGCCAATGCAACGGCTAAGCCATCAGTAGTTAAGTCAGCTCCAAACACTCTTCCACCCAATAGTCTCAAGCGAAACCTTCAATCCCTAAGGCTAAGAAGAAACAAAAACCAAAGAGACCAGAACAGGTTTGGAGGCCCAAGTCAGTAACAAAATCGAGGGATTCATTGATTTCACTTGTCAAATCATTAGAAACAACTCCAACTCCAAACGGGAAATGGGTTGATTTTCCAACAATTGATGACCATGGCAGACCCAAGACTGTTAAAGCTTTGGTCCTCCTTAACCACTAATCTTTGGTTGCGTGCGAAGGGATCTTCACAAGGCCTTATTAGCCTAATCTAGATTGTTGTTAGTGGAGCTTCTGGGTAGATGACAGGTGACATATCCATGTTATTTGACATAAAAAATATAAATGGGGGATATGTAGCCTTTGCTGGTAATAAAGGGGTTACATTACTAAATAAGGTAGCATGCTTAATAAAATTGCTAGTTTTGAAAAGATAAGGTACGTTAAACAGATGGACCACAATGGTAAGTGTTTCACAAATCTATGACAAGAAGTTTACAATGTTCTTTGATGACAATGCTTGCTTCATTTGGAAATCCGATTTTAAAATTCCTAAGGAGTGGGTCATGATTTCTGCTCCAAGGGTCAACAATATCTATGTTATAGATATGAGTGAGGCAATTATAGCATAGGTTCAAGTCACTTGTTTTCTGTCAAAGGCAACATAAAAGGAAACCATTACGTGGAATAAAAGAATGGGACAAATTCACTTGAGGAAAACTAAGTATGTAGTGAAGAATCAGTTGGTGGATGGTGTCTCTGTTAAACATTTCCATCTTAATGACGTATGTGTCTCATGCAAGAAAGTTAAACAAAAGAAAAAATCTCACAAGCCCAAGAAGGTCAACTTAGATGATTGCACATGGATCACTTTGGCCTTGTCAATCGCAAAAGCAAAAATGGAGATTTATACTGTCTGGTTGTCATAGATGATTATTCAAGATTCTCTTGGGTGGTTTATATGCTACTTAAAAGCGAGACTTTTAAAATCTTGAAGGATTCGAGGTGATAATGAAACAAATTTCAAGAATTAAGCGATGGAGGCATTGTGTAATGAAAAAGGAATCCATCATGAATTCACAGCGCCTTACACTCCATAGCAAAACGGGGTTGCAGAAAGGAAGAACATGACTCTTATAGAAGCATCCAGAACTTTGCTCACAAACTCGAATCTACCAGTATTCTTTTGTAATGTGGCGTTTCACTATGCATGTTATACTCTAGATAAGGTCCTGATGGTAAAGAAGCATGCTATAATTGCCTCACTCAACATTTGTAATGTGGCGTTTCAATGTGGATACTTTGGTTGATTAAGATGTTGCTCAAATGTATTACGAATGTGAAAGCGCTGTTAGCTCACCACTGGTACGTCCGATCATTGCTAATGCGCCAATAATATCTAATACCACAACACCTACGAATGCACCCATAGAAACACCAGCAGTAGAAGAGCAGGAGATATTTCAGGAGGCTTGACTAAAGATTCAAGACTCATCTTCAACATATGAAATGTATGTAGAATCCCAAGAAACTGTAACTAAAATACAAGATGGAAATGGCAATCTACGACTACATCTCGAATTAACCTTACAGGAACTACTCAAGTAGGTTCTTCTTCTATAGCACCATACATCGATCTGCTAATTGATTTCTCAAAGTTTAATCTTCAACAAGCTGGTGCTTCATCATCAAATGCCATAGAGACAAATTTATCTGAGGATCTGGAAAATCTCATTTTGCAATCAGATGATCCAGTGCCGGCACATCCAAAATCTTGGATTCATGACACTGATCCGTTGCAAAATGTGATTGGAAATCCAACTACCCCATACCTAGAGTTAACATCATATAACCCAATTGAGACATTGTGGAATAGGCTAAACCCCTCTTAATGTCTTTTTGAGCAAGAGCTAAAGTAGTTCCAAAAATAACTGTTATTATCCCTATAAAAGAGATCAAATTCATTATGTAGGGTATGACTATGAAAAGAGGCATAAGTCGAGCTACAAGAAAAATTCCCGCTACTACCATTGTAGCATCATGTATAAGGGCCAAAATAGGGGTCGACCCTTCCATTGCATCAGGTAACCATACATGAAGGGGAAATTATGCAGATTTAGCAATCGCACCGGCAAATAAAAGAACAGCACACAAAGTAACAAATAAAAAATTGACCTCATTGTTAGAAATAGTTATTGAATATTTGGAATAAATCACGAAATTCAAAACTCCTCGTTATCCAATAAAACCCTAAAATGCCTAATAATAAACCACCAACTAGTCGAGTCATGATGCGTGGTCAGCTTAGAAGTGCTAGTACAAATGACAATGCATGTACCCTAGCTTTGTACTCATATATCAGAAAAACCGGTGCTCAAAATGATTGGTCCTTCGCTCTTTTCGTTTCTCAACAAGAACCAAGAACTGTGCAGTAGCCATTAAGGGAGGAACCATGAATTGATGTAATGTAAACTAAACATCAACATTTCCAAATGATGGGAGTGTGGGAATTAGTTGACTTACCTCCTTGTGCAAATAAAATTGAAACAAAGTGGGTCTTTAAGTGTAAATGGGATGACTACGTGGTGGTTATGAGAAACAAGGCTCGATTAGTTATTCTTAGATTTCGACAGATAAAAGGAATTGATTGAAACGAAGTATACGCTCATGTTTCATGTCTTGAATCCATTAGGATGTTCTTAGCTTACGTTTTGTACAAACGATTCAAGGTGTATTAAATGGACATGAAAACTTCTTTTGTTTATAGTATTGTGAAGAAAGAGGTATATGTTATGCAGCCTCTGGGGTTCGAGGATCTGTTTCATCATGAAAAACTCAAGAAATTGAGTAAAGCATTGTATGGACTTCATTAAGCATAATGCTGATATCCAACAGGTTCAAATGTAGACTCGTGGATTGCACCTTATTTAACCAGGAAAAGGGTAGTGACCGTCTTCTGGTACACGTTTATGTTGATGATGTTATTTTTGGGTCTACTAATGATGAATTGCACAGGTGGCATGCCCGTGCATGACACTAAGTACAGACTAGACAGATCCTGCAACAATAGAACATACGTGGGGCAGGTTCACGCCCATGCACACTCTCAAGCACGCCCATGCTTACCGTGGTAGCTCCATAAATAGCAAGCTCAACTCAATCATTTGGTGTCCCATCTTGTGCCCTCTTGGCCAACTTCCAAATTTCTTGTAGAGAACTTAGGATCCATCCTACCTTGGTTTTTTTAGCCGAGAACGGTACCGTAGGAGTAATTTACATGCAATAAACATCGAGGGTCATGAGGATCACATTTAAAGCATTGGATCAATGAAGTTGAAGGCTTGTCTATGAGTTGGAGACATCCATGTTCTTGTGTTGATTATCTATTATGGTTGTATCCATCTCGTATTCTCCGAACCTATTCGATTCGTTAGAGTTTTTAAATTATTAGTAGTTTATTTTTAGTTATTTGGCGTGTTTATCTTCTTAACTAATTCTTGTTTGTTTATCTTTGTGACAGGTTCAAGTAGTGGTTAAGCTATAAAAACTTTAAAAATCAACCTAAAGTTAACTTATGAAACAAACTATCATGGGGTTCATATGGCTTCTTATAGTCCCGAGCTAGATCTAAGGCAAGGAAACAAGTAGTGAGACAGATCCTTCAGGTTTATGATATCCAAACCAGGTTCTGGGGATGGCAAAAGAACCCGAACCCCACGGGTATTCCCAAAACCCAAAATATTTGGGATGGGTATACCCAATAACCGATGGTTACAGATCCGGGTTTGGGTTTAAAATTTTATTTTTTTCGGGTTTGGGTTCGGGTATTGTATATTGCTATACCCGACCCAATTACCTGATATATGGATATCCGATTACCCGTAAAAATACCCGATATAATTTGTTTATAATATATATCTTTTTATACATTTGGTACATGCTTGTCCGTTTGTGTTTTCTAAAATATCATTTTCTTATATATTTGTTATTTCCAAGCTTCCCCCAATCCTATTAATTTCTTTCATAGAAGAATTAAGTGTCAAAACTTTATGGGTATTTTCTACTTCAAATCCCCAGGGAATTCTTTTAACAAAATAACAGGTATACCTGATACTCAACGGGTAATTACCCGACAATACCTGACGGGTATCGGATTGGGTTTGGTATACAGTTTTATAAACGGGTACAGGTTTGGTAATACCAATACCCTACCCTACCCTACCCAAACCCGACCTATTGCCATCCCTACCAGGTTCTAAGCAATGGCTTCTGAAGTGTACTAAATCCGGGTGAAAAGTTTCTGGTTCATACCAAATGTGTGAGTTATTTTCTTGGCAAATGGAAGATTCCCTACCGGTGCACTAGTGAAAACAAATAGCTTAATGTCACGTTACAGGGTCTACAAGTCGACCTATGCATTATGTCCAATTTTAAACATGTAAAAATCTTAACTTGGCAAATGGAGGATTCCCTACCGGTACCTATCTATAACATGTTTGTGTCAAGAAACAATGAAAACAAATAGTTTAATGTCACGTTACAGGGTCTACAAGTCGACCTATGCATTCTGTCCAATTTTAAACATGTAAAAATCTTAACTTTAACAAACCCTAGGTGTATATTATTTATCATGAATATAAAATAAACATCATACAAGACCCATCATACATTAACATGATCAAAACATACATGTTTTGTCATAAGTATATTCATCTATAAACCCTAGATGTTTAACAATCATCAATATATAATAGCATGCAAGCATATCAAATAACAATCATAAAACTTCATGTATAACATGTTAATTTTTAGAAAGCTAATGTTTTAATCTTTATAAACTTATATCAGATCTAGACAAACTTGTTTATGGTGTTTTAAAACTTAATAGAGAAGATTAAAAGACAAGATATCAAGTATTATACCTAAAGTTCTTCAATCTCACAGCCGAACACCTTCCATGTCATCCGAATAATGTTCTTGATCCTTAGGATGTGTCTAGGGGTCATATTTTTCGTATGGGGGCTATAGGGGACGATTAGGATTGTGTTTATGTGAAAGATAAGTCATTTTTACAGTAGTTTTAGGTCGGTTCCCAATCCCATGTCACGCCGAACCGTTGTTCATCTAGGCGAAGGGTCGTTCACTGCGCGAATGGTCATTCGGTCGTGCGAACGGCCATTCGGGCTAACCTGATCCACTTTTGGTTGGGCTGGGCTCAACATATTATATTTTTTTCTTTTATTTTTGGGCCTCAAACATTTAACCCAAACATTGCCAATGTCCAACCCAATATTTTTAGACCCTAACTATATTGTCGATTCGTCGGGTGTTGGTTACGAGGTCGGTGATGCGTTTGGTTTAAATAAACATAATTGCACAACAATTCACACATAGTTTCACATAAGCACATACATGCAAATAATATCAAACAATTATTTCACAATTATCTTTTTTATTAATTCACCAACGTTCGTGGTTCGATACTCGTGTACATAGTCAAGTAATTCCTTAAATTACCTTATTATGCAGTTATTAACCTATAACTGTGCAACGTTTGACTCACCAAACTAACCCTAGTAAACTAACATGCAGTGAATGTAAGTGAAAGTTAACTAGCGTTTAGTTGAAGTATGATCCTAAAAATGTGGGGTGTCACAATTCTTGCTTTGAAGATGTGGGTTTTGACTACACGCTGGTGGATTCGCCTTTATTAGGGGAGTACTAGTTTCTCTTGCATCCTTTTTCCATTTCTATGCTTAAAATTTTTGCAAAATTTTAAGTGTGGGATGGACCATTTTGCAACTTGTTTTTATATTTAGTGGGTCAATTATTGTTGTTATACACTCTCCGATACGCTCTTAGCTGGATGATACCGGTAGCACCACTCACTGTGACTTAGGGTGAAGTAGTAAAGTCTATTAGACTCATCCGAGTGGACACTATTAGGCATCTGCTGAACGGTTCACATAAAAGGGATAGTCGAAATATGACAATTTTTATAAATCCAAAAAGTACACTTAATATAAATAAAAGTAGAAAAAATAAGATTGCATGGAAAGTAGAAAACGGCTAAAGAAAGAAAATTGTGGCGTAGGATGGAGCAGAATCCACCCTTCCGTGGACAATCGAAGAGTGCTGCCAAGAGACGGGCTAAATGGTATGACAGATGTGTCAAATGTGGAAATTGGACACATGAAGGCAGGCGCAACAAGAACATGAGTCACTCACAGTACGAATATACGGTGCTAATCCTGGAAGGCGCTATACGATACAAAGTTGAGCGCCGCGCCAGGAAAGCAAGCAATATTGACTACACTGTGAGGCTAGAGATAGCGATGATGGACCAAGGAATAAACACCAGTCTTCTCTCAGAAATCACCGCTGAACAAGTTACACTCCGTTACAGCCCTCCTTCGCAGCTTGCTGCTTCTCGTCTATGACAGTCAACCACGGTTTGGTAACTCATCTCCCATTTGTATAGTTTAACAAAAACTTTTTTTTATTAGTTTTGGCACGCCTACATTAAAACCCTTACGAAAGTCCTCTTGATTTACCTTCATTGTTCGATTTAGAGACGAGGACTTGATTTGCATACAAGCCTATGACTTATGTCGGCTTCAGTTTGGACTTGAGTGTTCACCCCAAAGACTCACCAAAAAGACAAACCTTAGTGTTGAGTGAACCTTGTGAGAAGGTATAGGTTTAGGAATAATCTAAGGGTTAAGTAGGCGTGTCATGCAGTTTTTAGTTTTCTTGCATAAAATAATCAAGTGGTTTGAGGATTTGCATATTGCTATTTGCCTTAGGTAGGTTGTGTTTGATTGCTTTAGGACAAACAATTGTCTAAGTGTGGGGTATTGTGATGTGCCATCATTTACACATATAAAACATGCATAATTACTCTCATAATAGGTCAAAATTGGGCTTAAATTGATAATTAAAGCTACTTAATCGTTCCTATTTGTATTTTTCAGGAAATTGATGCTCCGACCGGAAAAGAGATGATTTTCGGGTGAAAACAGCTAAAACCGGAGATTTCTAGAGATACAAGACCTGAAGCATGTTCCAAGGATGTGTAAAGACCTTCTCAGGGGCATAAACAGTAATAAAATTGGCCTGCAATTGACCAAGCATGCCCATGCTTAGTGGTACAAAGGTCTCGCGTACTAGGGATAAGAAAACAGGGTTTGTCAACAAGCACGACCGTACATACCATGTGGCACGCACATGCAAGACACTAATAAAGACCAGACAGATCCTGCAGCAACGTAAGGTACGTGGGGCAGGTGTACGTCCGTGCACACTCTCAAACACGCCCGTGCTTGCACTGGTAGCTCTATAAATAGCAAGCTCAACTCAATCAACTGCTGTCCCATTTTGTGCCCTCTTGGGCAGACTTCCAAGCTTCTTGTAGAGAACTTGGGGTCTTGTAGGAGGCCTTAGGGCCATCCTAACATCCATCCAAGGTTAGGATCCATCCTTCCTTGGTTTTCTTGGTCGAGAATGGTACCATAGGAGTATTTTACATGCAATAAATATCGAGGGTCATGAGGATCACAGTTGAAACACTGGATCAAGTGTTGATTATATATGAGTTGGAGACATCCATGTTCTTGTGTTGATTATCTATTATGGTTGTATCCATCTAGTATTCTCGTTACACTTTTTATATTATTAGTAGTTTATTGTTAGTTATTTGGCGTGTTTATCTTCTTAGCTAATCCTTGTTTGTATATCTTTGTGACAGGTTCGAGTAGTGGTTAACTTAACAAACATTTAAAAATGAGTAAACTACACGGATGGTCCCTGTGGTTTACATGAATTGCACAGATGTCCCATCTATTTTCAATGGTCCCCAACGTTGACATTTTATAACACATTGGTCGTTACCCGTTAACGTTGTTAAGTTTTGTTAGATAGGTCATATAAAATGACCAAAATACCCTCACCCTATAAAAAATAAAATCCCATTTCTCCTTCACGTGTGCAAATCGACTCCAACACCATCACCACCCCCTCTTCAAACCACCAACACCACTCCCTCCTCCTCTAACCACCACCACCCTACCTGAACTGTCATTGTCACCGTCTCCAGCCTCCATACCACCACCAAACAACAAACATCGATCCATCAAATACTATCTCCACTACCATCATTGCATCTCATGAACGGTGAATGTAGCGACAAACCAATAAACTCGGTAAAACCACGTCGTTTAGAAATTGCCGAAGCTACGGTTGACGATGATGGTTAAGACCAATACACACACCAAGTCATCACATTCATCTTCTAGCGAGAGAAAGAAGGTAAAAATTATTATGAATACTTTTACACCTAAACTTGCAAGAACATTAAAGCAAAGATTAAAGCAAAATTGCGCAGCAAAGTCTATATTTTTTAAATAATTGTTTGCAAATGTCAATAGAAATCTTGATTAACATGAAAAAACTATTACCCAAAAGAGAGACAGTTTTAGGCATTAAATTCGGATGAAAAATCATAAAACAATGTAGATTGAATATGGGTCAACGAAAAGCACTGACCTTGAATTTTTTCAGTAATACCGGATGTGATGGTGAATTTCCGGCGACGGTAACCCAGCTCAACCGAACAATGGTGAGATATATATACATGCCCATAAGGAGACGACGGGGCTGTGGTGGTTGGAAGTGGAAACGACAAAAGGCGCCGACTGTGATGATGGTTGTGTTGTTGTAGCTGATAACGTAGGTGATAGTGGTGGCTGGTGATGGTTGTTGTCCGGGGCTTTGGTTGTGGTAGATGGGTGTGCAGGTAGTTGAGAGAGACTTGTCTAGAGAGATAGGGAGTTTATAATATTTTATTTTTTAAAGAGGGGTAATTTAGTAATTTCACATAGACTTAACTCAAAAACTTAACCTCCATCCAAGCCAGGGACCACCGATACAATAAAATCCAAACCACAGATACCACTTATATAATTTTGATCAATATATATTTAAGTTTTCACTTTTAAAAATAAATGAAACAAGGATACTTTATCCAACTCTTGTTAGTACACAACCGTTAACTTCTTAAAGGGTCCCTTGTCACGTAAGCTGATGGTATGTGAGATCCTTCGATATGGAAAGCAAGAGTTGAGAGAGGTGGAAGGGATTCCCGGTCGGAATTATGCTCTACATTAATTTAAGAAGGTAAATTAGAGAACCCAGTGCTTAAACGAGTGGCTTTGCGGTTGTTTGGGAAGTACCTAACAAGCATGACTCAAGTTTTCCAATAAGTAAAATGACTTATGTGCGTTAGGTAATACCGCAGTTGTCAACCAGGAGAAGACCGACCTATGGGCTAGCAGTTCGAAGACACCTTTATGGGGACTCTTACACTCCCCTATGCGTGACCCATAGAATTGTTAGAACATCATCCCTTGTTTATTTCTTTTCCCGTCTCCTAACTCTAAAGGGACAATTCAAAAACTTTATCTTCACCTATAATTAATTCTACTACTACTTTTAATATAATTAGCCGACATATTCGGAGGGTCCCCGAGACGGTATTTACCTAAAAAATCTATGTTGCACACGTCATGTTCTCTACCAATGTGTTTGTTTTAATTTCTTACTAATTATTGTTTACTTATAAATTTAAAACTAGGTAATGGTTTCGTAACACTCTTCTTTTTCACAAAACCAATATTTTGAGGTTTAAGCACCATAGTTTTTGGCATCGGGAAAATAATATCTTTTATATTACTAAAACCGACACATCAATAACCAAAGCAAAGAGGTCCTGAAATCCAGACCTCTTAGTGTGGAACATGAGGCGAAGAGCAAACCGCTTTGCCTGTTGGTTATTGCGAAGGGTGACTCTATATAAAGAATAGTTGAGAAAAAGGTTGTCAATTGACCTCTTCGTCTCTCAACTGATGTGTTCTCCCAAAATTCAAAGTGCCAAAATGAGTTTCTGTCCTCAATTTTTAGACTTGTTGAAGGGATTCTGACACTAAATGTAAGACATATGCAAAATTTCAGGCCATAACAACATCTTAATCAGGATCAAATCCACTATTCGATAAACAAGACCTAACACGATTAATTGACCCATTAAATGATGATGTTAATCAAATTTTATTAATGGGGTTTGTTAATCGATAGCTATAGTTTAAGTAGAAACAAAAATCAAGTGATTTGAACATCAAATCAAAAACTGCAAATTCAAATGGGTCCCGTCTGCTTACAGGCGAATAACAATAGCCCTTCGCTAGGAAATTCTAGTGTAGAGGTCAATCCTTCACCATTAACCACAAAAATCATACCCATTCGTGTGGATTTCATAGCGAAGGAGTAACCCCTTCGCTATGACAGTAACTTGTCAGATGTTTTGGTTAAAATTTTGTCTGGTTTTATTGTTCCTTCATGTCTAATGTTTTTTTGACTGTACCGAACAATGGATTGGAACTCATATCTTGAAAACAACATCTGTGCATTTCTCGAAGAACCAAAGGAGAAGTACGAAGCTGAATTTCTCGGAATCATTTCTTACATCTATCCAGGATCCAATATGCTATTTCATAGGAGTACAATGTTTATAGTGATCATGTTAGACATTTCTACCACAATATCGTAGTTGACTGTCAAGTTACTCCTGAGGTTATTCCAAGCAAGATTCACGACAGACACATCATCGTTTCTAAAAAATTCTAAGAGAACTTCTTCAATTCATTGATAGTCCTAGCGATCTGATATAAGTTGACAACATACTGTTCGTGGGTGCTTTCTTAGAATGAAGTACATTTGTCCATTAACTATTGGTGGTATGCTACACAAAGTGTACGTCTGTGTAGATTCAAGTATTTGATTCAAGCCATCATGAAATATATTGGTCTAAGAAGAGGAGGATTCGATGAATTGAGGGAAACTATCTCATTGGCCATGGTTGCTTTGATATTGAACAAATCGTTCAATTTCTCGGAGATGGTGTTCCACCATTTGAAGGAAATGGTTACTGGTCACACATCATATTCAAGATTTCTTATGTCACACCCTCAATTTCCACGTGCGGGGTTTTACCGCGAGGCGCGTGACACACCAGGATCTCAGTCAACGATCACAACAAACATTCAACAACATGCATTCATATATATATATAAAACCAAAATATCATGCTTTGAGCCGTAAACTAGCAGCGGAAGCATTTCTTGTTTACAACCAAAAGACATATTAAAGTTTATAAAACATAGTTTAATTCGTTTCAAAATCCTAGACGCTGTGCGAGACTCCGTGCGCCTAGTCCATTAACTGCTACCTTAGCGACCTGAGAAAACATGCCAAAAAAAAATGTCAACATATAATGCTGGTGAGTTCACAGGTTTTCTTTCATAAATGAGTTTTATAAGTTCCAAAGGTCATATCCGTTACTACTAGGTTATAAGAACGTTAGCTAGACGTTAAGTGTTTTTACTACTACGGTTGGGAACCCATTACTCAACATGAACCAAATGATGAGAGCAGCCCAGATTGACTGGGTTACCGATGCCTCGATAACCCGATAGTTAGAGACAATATGCACCCGCCCGGCATCCCCGCCGTCGGGTGGGGTTTGTGAGGCCCAATAGATCTATCAACATTTCCCTCGTTGTGCTTCCCGCACATTCGTGGTTTCCCCCTGGGACTTTCCGAAAAAGCCGTATAGTAACATAAAGTAATCATAGTATAACATGACCTTTAATAAATAAGTAAGTCGCATGTTTCTCCCCCTGGAAATAAAACAGTAAAAGCGGGGCTGTGACACTCACCTTAGGTTGCGTTACTTGAAAATAGTTAAGTATTTATGCTATGATAGCCCCAAATAGCGGCGACGTATCATAAGATATGTATAAGTATCCGGACTAATAACCCGCAGGTTAACTAGTCACCGAATGTCAAGACCATAACCATAGACGCTTGAAAACACTTTTGAGTGATAAACCGACCGTGCCAGACAAGACTCGACATCCCATTGGTGACCCGACATTCCATGTGTTAGCTAAATGCAAGATATCATGCAACATATGAAGTTAAACACTTAGCACGCGCATGAGTTCACCTAGACTAGTATAACGCCCATTTAAAGTACAATTGAGTCCGAACACGCATTACCAAGTCATACAACATGTCCCGGGGTTCCTATCATGTTCCTAGGTGTCAAATCATGCTTCGGGATGTCAAAATACGCTTACAACAGCCGTACACGCGATTAGGAATTTAACATGCAATTAGGAAAAGTCAACTGGTGATTAGGGTTGGTCAACAGGCGATTGGGGGAGGTAATCACCTACCTTATCAGGCGATTAGGGGCCTAATCTCCCCCTAAGGTTCCTAATCGCCTACCTTATCAGGCGATTAGGAATCGCCTGCTGCAGCTGTGTGACACGTTTTCGCGCGTTTAACCCTCCAAATCAGATCCAAAACATGCAAAAACACCCAATATCAAACCTAAACCATTTACCAACCCATTCCAAGCAAAAACCCCCAATTTATCACTGATCTAACATCCTTTATGCAATTATTTCCAAAAATTGCAAAGTACTAAGTTTCATTAACTAACCTTATCTTTCCTTAATTGGAAACAAACCAGATTTCATCACTTACAAGCTTGCAAATCAACATTTCTCTGTTATAACACTTCCCTAGTGTAAATCCTAACAACATTCAATCATTAAATCACACTATATCATCCTAGATCTTCAAGAATCATCCAAATGGGTCAAAATACATATTTTCATCAAAACACAACAACAATAGCTCAAACTCTTAGATAATCATCCTAATAACCTCTACATAACAGAAGTACAACCATTTCATGGAAACATTAATGTTATAATCACCAAGAAGATCAACATATGCATGCAAACTTTACATATAGCAAGTATTATGGTGTAGACTTGTTTTAGAACTCTTTTCAAAGGGTTTTAAAGACACAAACATAGTAAAACAAGGTCTGGACTTTTGGGGAACCAAAACAACAACTTTACAAAGGTTAGAGATGAAGAACACACCTTGGATTTTATCAAAGAAGGGTGTGTAAGCTTGGAAATGGTGATTTTGTAGCAAAACAAGTTCCAGAGGTGTTCTAGGGTGTGTGGGTGGCTTAGGATCAGTTAGGGTTGCACTAAGGGTGTTTGGGGAGTTAAGGGTTGTATTTATAGGTGTTTTGACTCGTGCATAGCAGTCCAGGCGATTAGGAGCAGCTAACAGGCGATTAGGAGTCCTAATCGCCTGTCTATAGGCGATTAGGAGCTCCAATCGCCCATAGACTCACCCTAATCGCCCCTTAAGTCTTCCCAATCGTCTATAGACAGGAGATTAGGCACTCCCCTGATTCCTAATCGCCTGTAACATATCAGATTGGGTTTTCGGCGCGTTGAACACTATTTTAACACATATAAACACACATTAACATACCGACAAGTCACATAATGATTATAAACACATAATGCATGATAACTAACATGTTTACATCCGTTCACCAATTCCCGGGACTCGAGACTTGTGTGTGTGCGTTAAACCCGGTGATTCCACGAATCACCAATCCTTGTACACATGGTTATGGACCGACTCCCGATGATCCCGCGGATCATCGTAATGACTCGACTTATCTAGTTAAGTATGTAATAAGTATGACTCGCTAAGGTAGACTTACTAGTTTAGTCAACGTTACTAACCTGAGTTTGCCGGGTGTCACATCTTATGTATCCAAGATTCCTCCAGATGGTAATCGATCAGCAAGCTCGTGGACTTCCCAGAGATTATCTTGACATTGTGAAGCTAGAACATATGAAGGAATCTATTCTAGATAGAGTGAGGACATTCAAAGGATAACCAATTGCTGAACGTCCAAATGACATACGGTTATTTGGGCATCTAGTCATGCCACATTATCACACCCCCGCTGGAAACAAATGGCATAATGAAATCAACGATTTGATGATGAATTGAATGTGAAAATAATGACATTTAAAGAAAAGAGATGTTATTGGCCGCGATCCTGAATAAGACGGAGCTACTCATGGTAATATTTTTGATACTAAAACCCTTGATGTCCAAGCTGATCCTACTACTACATTAGAACTTGGTTCGTCTCATGCTGGTTAAGGTAAAGCAAGAGTAACTGAGATGGATGCCAAGGATGTGTTACCTAAAGATGTAACCTAAAAAGGAAATGAAGGTGATAATGAGGAAGATGAGAGCACCGACACAGAAGGTGACTCTCCGGATACAAAAGAAAGAAAATGAGCCCCTAAGAAAGCGAAGAAAGAACAAGAATGAGCTCTAAGAGAGTATCCAAATTTTGTAATTAATTGAAGATATTGTTGTAGACCTAAGCTCTCCGCTATCATAAAACGCTGCTAAAGGCAGTAGACTGAAAAAGAAAATCTCAACCAGCTGGGCAACATGCAAAGAAAACGCAGAAGTTGGGTCGCTTGTATGATGCACTTTCTTCTAAAACAACTTCAAGAACAACAGTAACAACAACAGCACCAACAACAATAGCGGCAATGACTGCAGGCATATCAAGGTTAATGCCTTCTTCATTAATCTTCACTAAGTCAATCTCAGTTATTGGGGCAGCGACCACTAGAATGTCATTAGAAGCATTTGCCTCTGGATCTGTTAGCGACCTTATCAACAATCTTCATGTAGAGACGACTAGACCATCCTCAGCCTTTCAAGCGAGCTCGACAACTACTTCAACAGCTCCATGTGCTCAATTGCAAAGTCAGATGAACGAAGTTGTCGCTTTCATGCATGCTCAAGCTCTAAAGAATGCAGAGTTAAGAAGCAAAATGACTACGATTAAAGATAATGAAAGGAAAATGTTGGAAATGTTGGCTCCGACCATTTAGATGAACAAGCAACTGCAAGCGTCAAACAAACAACTTCTTCAATTAAATAAAGAAACTATGAGGAGATTGATTGATATTGAATCAAGAAATCAAGAATTGTAGTTGGCCAACACCAACAATGAGAGGAAGCCTGTGAAGTATATTGCTGAAATCAATGACTTAGAGAACGAATTATTAAGTTATTCGAAGATCGTCCTAGAATTGAAAGTGCTCCCGAGTCGGGTGGTGATGAAGATGATGAAGACGATGAAGAAGAAGATGATGGTGAAGATGACTATGAAAATGATAGCAATACAGACTCTCGTCCTCTGGCAGTAAGGATGCTCAAGTTGGGTCGGGTTCCTCCTCCAAATTTAAAGCTAGGAAAGCCGATGGAAAGGAACCCCATACCAAGAAAGAACATAATGCCAAAGGCAATGATCCCGCAAGTGGCGCATTCACTCAAGGAAATCCTGGGAAGTCTTTTACTAAAGTTGTGAAGGCATTCATCCTTTCTGGTTCGGTTCCCATTGAAGCTACAGGGCCATTACTAAATATCTTCTTATACGATGATGATGATGGGAATCCAATAACCGTACCACAACATCAAGACCTGTAGGGAGGTAAGATACTACCCGAAATGACAAGAAACGACCTTGATAAGATATTCGGGATCACCTTAGGTGACGCGTCAAGTACAAATCAACTAAAAACACCTCTAGAGTTAGATCCTTGGCATAATCAAGTTTAAATCGAGGATATCACACACAAGGAGTATCTTGAGTAGTTCTTTGACAATAACAGTACCAGGATACCAGATCTAGATCTAGATGAACACCTATTCAAGAAAGCTGAAGAATCTATTCATGCCGAGCCCATTGTGATTCCTGAAGAATTGGCGTCTAGATCTGCTCGCGTCATGGAACTATGTGCAAGGAGGTATCCAACTGAAGAAGAGCGCCTCGTGAATAAACACATCCCATAAGCCTCGATTTTCAATAAATGCTTAACATAAATGTCTAGAAACATATTGAGTTGGACTTAAATTTCGCATGCCAAAGTTATCGGTATGAAATGGTAAGATGTATTATTATGTTTTGATCACTACATGAGGATTAAGAGTCTTCTATTATGGTATGTCAGGGATCTGGTGTGTCATTGTCCATTATAGTTCAAGAAGTGTTTGGGTTTTGAATGTTTCCTAGGTATTTTGAAAAGAGAAAGTCAAGGGGAATGGAATACGTTCAGGCCACAATATCCTAAGTCCTACAAAACCAAAGAACTGCATCCGAAGACTGGGAAACCAATATGGATGCACAAGATCGAACCGTCTCATAGTATGTCCAAGATACCTATTACGTCGATGGAACAGAACTTTCATTGAAAGTTCTGGTTCTGATATTACGACTATTTAACGACCAAAGCAGTTATTGTTCTTGGCAACGTGCCAAAGATTTGTAGAATGCTACGTGTATTTGATCCAATGTGGCTAATCAAATGTTCTGTAGAAGACATGGCGACACTGTATCATCATCCAATTCACTTTCTCGTTCCTGATGTTGATCAAGCTTTTAAGTTTCAATGAGTGATCCGATTCTGCTTCTCTTTCAAGATTTATGCTGGATGCCATTGGTCGAAGATAAGCAGGATTTGAGTTGCTCAACAGTGAATGAAGATAAAGTGTTGCTGTGATAATTCGAAGATTGTTTTGAAGATTTTGAAGACATACTAGGTAGGTCCAAGGGGGAGTCTGTTAGTACAAGTTTCTTATATGTCCCTAGCCTAGTATAGATGTTCGTTGTATGTAATTACATTGTTTCTGGCTCGTTTATAGAGTAAGTGCAGTTTTGCAATTTGGTAGGGTGAAGAGGTCCATTACACACGAAGGTGTCATCCCTTAGTGTGGGTTCTCAAACGAAGAAGTCCATCCTTTCGCCTGGACCTCTTTCAGTGTAAACACCGCTTCGCCCGCAGGGGCTAGGTGCAGGGGTCCCAGTAGTATAAATAGAACATCTTATTACCCAAGCCTCCTCGTTAGTTGTTAATTTTGAGAGAAACTTGGTGTATTTGGTCAGAATTCTTTGTGTAATCACTCGAGCTCTGATTTTAATGAAGTTTAGATCATTTAACTGTATTCGAAAAACACGTCTTTGCTTGTTGACAATAATACACTTGTTTCCAAACTTCAAACAAAGGATTTCACACTTTCTTTGTTAACATGTGGTTGTTGGTTTATCTGGAAATCAGTCCTACAACACTTCTGACACACCTTCATACCTCAAATGCACCTCCACCTCCGAAGGACCTTCACTGTGGTAAACATTCTTTGTTCAAGTTTATGTAGTATATGTGTTTTGATAATGAAATGATTTGTATATACTTGGGGGTTTCTTAGGTTTGTTCAATATATTGTTCATTTCATTTGTTGTATTGTTAGTTTATGTTTTATTTTTAAGAAGATATTGTTTGTTTAAATTTGGGGGCATTTTTTATAATCCTAAAAAATGGCTTATCATCTTTTGACGATGATATGGTTAGCCCCTAGTCTGACTCTAATATTACTGTTACAACTTCAAAAAGAGAACTCATCCCTAAAGATCTAAGAGACAAGTTTTTTTTGGGATGAGTTATCTTGTTCGGGTTGTCACACTATGGAAATTTACTAGGTTTTAAGTTAGACTTAATCATGTAACTTTTCCGAAGACATATTATTAGCCATTTGTGTGATTAACCATAAGGATTATAACATGAGTTGTTAAATGACATGTCTTGCAAAAACAAAACACAAAAATTATAAAATGTTTACATAAACATGTCATGTTTACTGATACTTGATATAATTTCACAACACATAGTGGATTTGATTAGGAAGAAGCCATTTTGCACCCAAATCATTAATTATTACTCAGTTTTGGCATATTGTATAGATGAATACATTCTTGTCATGCAAATTCAGTCCAATGAATAGTTGAAATAATACAAGGAATGATGAATAACAAAACAAATCCAAACAATATTGTGTTTTACTTTCACACCTCAGGAAGATGCTAGTGACGGAATGGTGGCATTAGGGAGGAGGGACATCCCACCACTTGAACTCGTGTCAAAAAATCCATATTCCTCGATCAACCTCATAAACAAATTTCCAGCAACATAAGACACGCCTGAGGTTGATACTGCGGTAGTAATGTAGTACACCACGGTTTTAAAGTACTCAAAAAACGTGCACTTATTGATGTATGCCTTGAATATTGCCAATAATGATACACATACAAGAGATACAATTGCAACCACCGAGACTGTAAAATCCTTGTCATTGGTCTCATAAAATGTGTACCCGTATGCAATTGGTGGGACCATCCCGAAGACGAGGAAGGATAGTATTGCAAAAAAAGCATGTAGTGGGAAATAATTTACATGTCCAAGAAGCTCTTTGTACTTAGTAGTAGCTTCATTGTTTGATTCTTGGCTTGAGTTATCGTTGTAACAATCGTCTTTAAGGTCCCAAAGCTGCGGGTATGGTTGTTGTGATTAAAAGAGTCGCTATTAAACATTTGTGATATGATATAAGTACAGTAGCGCTTTACTCACATTGTTTCCAATGACGAAGACTCCACCAGCAAGACTTGCAAGTGCCAAAGATATGATGCTCACTATAGCAAATTGAAGTATTATTTGTTAGGATAATTAATTATCAAAAAAATTTTGTGTGAAGGAAACAATCTAGGTTAACAAATCAATCAAGGCCCGAAAATTTCCTGACAGGTCACCACGAAAATATCAACCGCTAACCAATAAGGTTTAGTTAATGTTAACGGACTACAAAGAAAAGTGATTAAACACGGTGAGCAAGTTGATGAATGTATCCTATAATGCAATAAGTTTCTAAAACCTTCAAAATATATTTTCTACACCTAAGTTATTAAATATATATGTCCCTATTAACCAAGCTGCCCATTCCACCTATTTTGCCAACTATACAAAGCACTGAAATCAGTAACAAACATTTGAACATGCGATATCATGGCCACATGGTGTGATCGACCAACTAATATACCTAGTTTGACCCGGAACAAGTATCCAACCCATTTTGTTATGATTACTTATACCAACGACGTGTGTGACATTAAACATATACCAATCACTAGAAAAAAACAGATCAAAACTTACTTGTAGAGGCATCAGAAGCAGCTGCGGATGCTACAATACTTAAGCTTGCAATCATCTCAATTAAACCTCCATAAACAATACTCTTCAAGATATCCAGAAGAATTCCATTAGAACCAAGCCATGGTCTTCCTCTAGGTTGTGCAGCAACTAGGGTTTCTGCATTTTAGTCACCAAAGATTATGTGAAATAACGAAACCTATAAACACTTTAAGCTCTTTAAATCGTTCGGCTTCAAGTTGTTACCTCCTGCATTCTCAATATCGATTGTGGCATTATTAACACTTCGTGTTTCAACAATATTACTAGAAGAAGGAACTTTAGTAGAGTCTGTAAAATAAAAGAAGCTAGAAATCAGGATTTATAAAGCTGCACCATTAGTAGTTTAAGCCTGACGGTATCTATTTCCTCTTTAACATTCTTTTTTTTCTTGTGGGTTTAAATCTTATAATAGACACGTAATTTCTTGGTTTAGATTTTAAAAAATAAAAACCCAAGAAGAGGAAACTTTTTTTATAAAAATAAAAATCCAATAAAACTGTTAAGATAGGTTGTTTTTGGTAAATAAAAGTTAAATATTATTATTTCATCAATAATCATTACCTGAATTTCAATTTTTTTTTATTTTATTTGTATTAAATTTGCATAATTGCCATTCAAAAAAAAAAAATTAAATTTGCATAATTAAATATTGTATTTAGCAGATAATGAACATGACTGCAGTCTTGGTTTCATAAAAGTCAATGGCATAAATATATATGTTTTTTAATAAAATATATGTGTGTTTTTTTTTATTTGT
The DNA here is from genome assembly GCA_032199755.1 of Ambrosia artemisiifolia. Taxonomy (NCBI): domain Eukaryota; kingdom Viridiplantae; phylum Streptophyta; class Magnoliopsida; order Asterales; family Asteraceae; genus Ambrosia; species Ambrosia artemisiifolia. Next base: position 32,129,121 of record CM063521.1, read on the forward strand.
AAACGATATATATGCACAATTTTCGGATGGTCAACTTATATCCAAATTATGAAAAATAATTAACCATTCATATTTTAGATGATAAAAAAACGCAATACAGACAACTTTAGTAGATAATCAAGTGATTAAGCAATCATATATGTTGAAATTTTGAGAAAAAACTATTAGTTAGATATCGAACAGTTCACCTTTTACGATGGAAGTAGCACATGCGACATAGTGTATGAGATTTACCTTGACCGGGAGTTATGATGGACTCTTGGTTCACGATCAAAGGTTGTGGACCTTGATCATCACTTAGTGTGGACTGCTGACTCACGTCTAGTACTGATTCTGATTGCCGAGGATCTTTGCTTGTTCCCTTACGGATAACCCAGAACATGCTGAAACATGATTCTGTTTTATTCGAAGAAACAATAAGTTTAAGGATTAACGTAAATGCAACCAAAAAATATATATAGGATAACAAATTTCATAGTCACGATCTAGAAGTAGTAGTGTCGTAGAATGTGTAAGCATATATTACCGTTTTCTTGGAGCTTAGGTGTTGCGTTTTCTCCATCGCTAGGTGGAGATGCAGTATCGGTACCCGTTACTGGTTTTCTTTTGAAAATGTCAAACGGGTTAAAACAACCGTCACCTGTTTATGAAAGTAAATGAAGTTAGATTTACAAGTTGATAAGTTGGCTAAACACCCTTCATGAATTTTAGTATACACACTTCAAACATGAAATCATGCAGTTCCTTTTTTCTTTTAATATATGTAAAGTGGAGGATTATCATTTATTTGACAACTTAAAAAAAAAGGGTACGTTAAACACAACCCAATTATCATATGCATGTTTGTACCAAAAGTGGGATGTGGCAATATTGTTTTACCTGAACACGTAAATACACTTAAGCAAGAAAGACATCCAAGAAGACCTTGGGGTTCGGGTTCAGGTTCAGGTCCAGGTCCAGGCACTACTGGATCTGGCCGATGATACGCTAGCACCTTTCGACGAAGAACAACTTTTGTGATTTCAGAGTTGCAATTGGGACAATGCATAGAATGTGTTGCGAGCTTTGGTTTCACTTTTTCGAACTCTAGTTCGACTATTTCCTCTTCTACGACTTGTCCAACGTTTCTGGAGCTTTCTCCGGTTTCAACTTGACTCGCACTACTTTGGCTTCCGTCTGTAGTTCCATTATATTTGGCACCAATGTCATCAAAGTCCAAAATATCATCAACGTGTGCATCTGGATTTATGTAAGAGTATACAAACATGACATGAGAAAAGAAAGAAAAAAACGCACCATGTTAATGTTAATCTTTTTGAGCTTTAGGTGATCTAATAAGCATAATGGAAAGTGTTTCTTGGTAAATTTTGAGTTTGTAAAGGTTTCTACCTAGCCTGCTCTTTGCTTATGCAGACTTAGAGTCCGCTTATGGTATATCAAACATTACAAGTTCTCTCTAAAACATCCAAAATTAACGCAACTTAAAACGTTACATGTTATAGGTTTAAATTACCCCCATTTATGGGCAGACCATTGCCATCGACGACTTCTTTTTGGCTAATCACGGCTTCTTCCATGGCGATTGCTTTCAACCCAGCTTCCTCCACCTGTTCCACCTCCGGCCGCCGTTGCTCCGCATCAGCCATCTTTGAATGTTTTCTGGTTGATCACCACCACAACAATAAGCTTTTGCAAGGTCTATACCTTGGAGAGTTTGCTTATTGGCTTCGGTGTGTGTTTGGATTAAACAACCTATTGCTTTTATAGTTGTAGATAGAATTAAATAAGTAAGATGGTAGTTGTCATAGGTTCACATTTATGTACCACTAAATGTACCCAATTCTATTATTTTATTATAAAATTATTTGTTTAATCTGAAATTGGGTGGAATCAAATTATGTGCGTATATTTTATTTTATTGCATAACATAACTGTTTTGTAGTTGATCATTTAAACCCTAAAAGAGTTCATCCTTTATTTTATTGCATAACATAATTGGAGGGGTTTGGGATAGTTTTGTCTGTCCGCTATAGCGGACCGGTATGGTAAGAATGGCGTGGGCCTTCATTTGTACTTTAATCATTAAATAAAAAATATTTTTGAGCATGAGATGTAAATTAAATAAAAAGAAAAGCAAATGAAGAGATGGAGGTGTGGAATAGATGGGGGTTGAAGTAAAAAAGTGGGGTTTAGTTTGGAATGGTTTGAAATGATGTGGCATGATAACGTAAAGGTTTGAATTGTTTGTTGGGGCTATCATTATGGATGCTCTAAGCACACTATAATCATTTTATACAAGAAAATCATAACATAGATATTATAGTGAAGTTCTCACTCTGTTTCAATGTTCTTGTAATTGGAATCGACTGGAACATCTAGCTTCATAACGTATGGGTTCGGTTGAGTGCTCTTACAACCATAGTTTGGGCTAATCAGTCAATATATAATAGGGAAAATCACGAAAATAGCCGTTGACTCCATCATTTTACGAAATTAGCCAGCTGAACCGTTTCTGTAGAAACGGTTCCCCTTTTCGGATGCACCTTAGCCGACTCCCAAGACCTTTGAGAAAAAGAGCCATTAAAAAGTTGCCACGTGTCCGAAAATACTCCGAAACGTCTTTGAGATGTCTGACCGCCGTCGTGTCGATCCTCTCCGAAGACCTGGCAGTGGCGGACCCAGAAAATCTTCTCATGGGGTGCGGAAATTTTTAGGGTCGTTTGTCTGTAGCTAGCTATATAATAGTTTTTTTTCGGTCCGGGCAGGTTCGGTCAAATCGGATCAGGCCAGATAGATTTTTCATTTTTGGTAAAACATAGTCCTAAATTGAATAAACTAAAACAAACCATCAAATGAGACATTAAATTGAACTAACATACGTGAGTTCATATTGTGTTTTTTCCTTTTTCTACCTATATATAAATCTCTCAAAAACCTCATGAAAGTGTTGATCAAACTTCATGCAAGTGTTAATTAAAATCTACAAACGTTGACTAACAAATAGAAATTCTTAGGTAATAACGTATAACATGTGTTTTTTATTTATATTTTTTTAAATGATATCCGCTTATGATAAGAAATTAATAAAGTGATATAATCTAAATACAGAAAAAGTAGTAATAGTAAGATACATAATAAATTAATAGGTATAAACATATAAAATAAAAAGGCTAAAAAGTAGTAATAGGATAAATAATATTTGGCCTTAATTGAAAAAATAAAAGCATGTGACTATACTCTTTTATTGTCGTTTGTAAACATTATGGGAATGTTTTTGAAAAAAGAGGGACTGCGGTGTTGACCAAAAAGAGGAAAAAGATCCGGTTTAAAAGACACTCCAGAGGATCCAGTTCGAATTCAGGCCCACCAAAGAAGAAAACACATTGCAAATCCGGAAATGGGGACTTATTTGGATTGGACTCGCTTATTGGGCCCATGAATACCCAAGAAGCTTTAGCCCAACGTCTGCCTGATGTCCCATTGCCAGCGCATATGAATGATTTATCCAAGCAGGTTCCTGAGGCCTCTATTAACTTTGATAGGCATTCGCCACCATCGATGAAAAGCTTTGAACAATTATTGGTGGATTCGACGGATGAAGGTGAGGTGCCTATTGTTTCTCATGTTCCTCTTGAGGGAAGACCGATTGACCCTGTTCAAATCCCTGATGCGTCTGAAGTGGCAGCAACGATCCAACTTGGAGTTTCCTTGGGAGCCCAACTCCAAAGCAAGTCTGAATTAGTTAGTAAGGTGATTATGGAAGAAGGATTACAAAAGTTTCCGGTATGAATATTCTGTCTATTAACGTTAGGGGTTTGGGGGTAGCTGGAAAGGCTACCTGGGTTAAACGTTTAAAACAAGAAAATTGGGTTTCTTTTATTGCTATTCAGGAAACTCTTAGTCGTGATATGTCTAGCTTTAATTGCGCTAAGGTTTGGGGTAACACTGATGTAGAGATGGATTATGTGGAAGCTTCGGGTCGTTCAGGAGGGTTGGTTTCTTGTTGGGATCCTAAAAAATTCGCGAAAATTTCTGCTATTAAACAGCAGAATTTTTTAGTCACTCATGGTATGTTGAAAGAGGATGGGTCATTGGTAAATATAATCAATATTTATGCGCCTCAAAAGTTGGTTGATAAGCATATTTTATGGGAGCAGCTTGCTAGTATTGTTAACAGCAAAGAAGGGTATTGGTGTCTTGTTGGGGACTTCAATTCGGTCAGAGCTAGAGAGGACCGGAAAAACAGTTTTTTCGATCAAAAAGAAGCGGATTCCTTTAATGCTTTTATTGACTGTGCAGGTTTGTTCGAATATGGTATGAAAGGGTCGGCTTTCACGTGTATGACTAAGAAAGGATCGACGATTAAGTTCAGCAAAATTGACAGATTTTTGGTGAATTGGGAGTTCTATAACCGGTGGCCTGAGGCTTGTCTCCGCGCGTTACCAAGGTATTTGTCGGACCATAGTCCTTTGCTCTTAACTGTGGTTAACGAAAACTTTGGGGCGCGTCCCTTCAGATGGTTCAACTCATGGCTGGATAGAGAGAACTGTGAGACTGTGGTAGCCAAAGCTTTGAATAATTTTCTATGGTGGGGCCGGCTGATTTGGTTTTAAATGCCAAATTGAGATTCTTAAAGTCGGTTCTTACGGGTTGGAAGAAAAAGTTGCTCATTGAAGAAAGTGAGGAGCTCCAAGCTTTAAAAAATGATTTAGAGAAGATCGAGTCAGAGATGGAGCAACGGGATCTAGTCGAAAAAAAAGAGTGGGTGTGAATGGAATGCAAAAAGGGTATTGAGGAGCGTGAGTTACATCATGCTAAGGATCTTATGCAGAAATCCAGGGTGAATTGGGCTAAACACGGGGATGACAACACCGCATTTTTTCATTGTATCATTAATGGGAGAAAAAGCGTCTAATTCTATTCAAGGCCTGTTGGTGGATGGGGTGTGGGTTTCGAAGCCGAGCCTGGTTAAACGGGAGGTTTTGAGTTTTTTCAGTAACCATTTCAAAGAAAAAGTTCCCTCGAGACCAAAGCTTTGTTGTGACAATCTGAAGAAAATTCCTGACAGCATGGTGATGAGCTCATTACGCCTTTCTCTAAAGAAGAAGTTAAAAAGGCGGTGTTCGATTGTGGTAAAGATAAAGCCCCGGGTCCGGATGGTTTTAACTTTTCCTTCGTTCGTCATTTTTGGAGTTTTTTGGAAGATGATTTTATGAAAATCCTTTCCGAGTTTTTTGATACAGGTACTATTAGTCGTGGCTGTAGCTCCTCTTTTATTACTCTCATTCCGAAGATCAAGAATCCCATTGGTTTGAAAGATTTTAGGCCTATCACTTTGGTGGGAATCACTAGTAAAGTTATTTCCAAAGTTCTTTCGTTGCGGCTTAAAAAGGTGATAGGTTTTATTATTTCTGAGAACCAAACGGGTTTCCTTAGTGACAGAAACATTTTGGATGGCCCTCTCGTGGTCAATGAGATTTTTTCTTGGTGTAAAAGGAGGGCTAAGAGAGTATTTTTCATGAAAATCGATTTCGAGAAGGCTTATGACAACGTAAATTGGAATTTTCTCTTATCTATTATGGAGCAAATGGGTTTTCCGGCAAAGTGGCTCATATGGATTAAAGGTATTTTGGTTTCGGCGAGGTCGGCGGTTCTTGTTAACGGATCGCCTACTTTTGAATTTCAATGTCATAAAGGTTTGCGCCAAGGTGATCCGATTTCGCCTTTCTTGTTTCTTATAGCGATGGAAGCTTTGACTTGTTTGTTTAAAAAGGCTATAGGAAAAGGTTTGCTTGAAGGTGTGAAGTTATCCTCAAATGGCCCGGCTATCTCCCACTTATTTTATGCGGATGACGCCCTTCTAATGGGGAATTGGTCCTCAAATAACATTGCGATAGCGGCAAGGATTCTTAGAATTTTCTATCTTTGTTCGGGACTAAAGATTAATATCCACAAGTCGTATCTTTACGGTTTGGAAGTGCCGAATGAAGATGTGGTGTCTATGGCCTCGCTTGTGGGTTGTCGTGTGGGTGCTTTGCCTTTTGATTATTTGGGAGTTATGGTGGGGGCGAACATGAATAGAATTAATAATTGGCGTAAAATTGTGGAAGTCTTCGAGCATAGGCTTTCTTCGTGGAAGGCGCGTTTTCTTTCTACTGCCGGAAGATTAACGTTGATTAAATCGGTTCTTCAAAGTCTCCCTATTTATTTCTTTTCTCTTTACAAGGCGCCGGTTCGGGTGATTGATACCTTAGAAAGCTTGATGAAAAGATTTCTATGGTCCTCCACGGGTGATAAAAATAAAATTCATTGGGTTTCTTGGGATAAAGTCACTCGGGATAAAACCAACGGGGGTTTGGGTATTACTCGCCTGGTAGATGTCAACAATCCTTTACTTTCAAAATGTGCGTGGCGTTTTCGTGTGGAGGATACGGCGCTGTGGAAAATTGTTATTACATCTTGTCATAATGGTAGAAATGCTTGGTCGGGTCTGCCTCGCGTTTCCGGGAAAGGGGGGGTGTGGTCCGTTATTGTTAAAAACTGTGATAAATTTATTTGCGGGGACAAGTTTTTCTTTGAGCTATTGAAAGGGAAACTTGGAGATGGTAACAACATTCGCTTCTGGGAGGATACATGGCTGGGGGATGGTCCTTTTAGGTGCAGGTTCCCTCTACTGTACAAATCGGCTAAAACTAAAAGGTACTTGATTAGCAAATGCAACATGAATGGTGTTTGGGCTCCAGTAGACTTTTCGCAACCCATGTCTTTGGATGAAGTGCAAGAGTGGATTGAGCTTTCAGCCTTGTTGGATCAGGCCCAACTTCGCCCGGTGAAGGACAGTTGGGAGTGGGATGGCAGCGGATCATTTTCTGTAGCTGGTGTGAAACAGAAGATCAAAGTCTATAGGGGAACCGGGAATTGCTTTAATCTTACATGGGTGGCGTGGGTTCCTTTAAAATGCCACATCTTCGCTTGGCAGGCTGAGATGGATAGAATTCCTACGGTAGAAGGTCTTCGTAAAAGAAATGTGTTCGTGCCTAACGACCGGTGTAAACTTTGTGACGTTGAGCTTGAGACTTCGGACCACATTTTCACCGGATGTGGTTTCACGTATGGGGTTTGGTCTTCTATTTGGAAATGGTGTGGGCTAAATACTACGTTTGTTTTTCATACAAGAGACTTGTTGGTTCTATATAAGCAGGCTAGTGGAGGCAAGTGGGGAAAGAAGATTGTCCATGGCATCGTTATGGTGTCTTTTTGGATGATATGGAAAGCTAGAAATGATAACATATTCAAGGGGGTGGTGCCTAAGATCTCTTGTGTTGTGGGTAGTATAAAGTCTTTATCGTTTTTATGGTTAAAAAATAGGTCTAAATACAACGATCTCCTTTGGGAGGATTGGTGTAATAGCCCTTTGTATATGTTGTAGTTTGTGTGGGTTAGTCCTTGTTTTGAGGACCCCCGTTGTTTAATGAAAGTCAAAGTTCAAAAAAAAAATTAAAATATACACTTAAATAGAGTGCACACATTAATTGTCTTCTTCCCTCTTCTTCTTTTGTCTTTCAAACTTCACTTGCAGAGCTCAGCCACATCGGACGGAAAAACAAGTCCGGCGCTGCTAATCCCGTTTATTTCTTCATGTAAAACCCCATTAAAGACAAGCTTCTTGGGGGCAAACAAAGGGCTTAACCAAGTTTTTATCAAGGGCGATCAGGATTTTTGTATAAATAATACACTAAAATTTTTTTCCAAGGGGGCGGCCGCCCCCCTTGGCTTGGTTGTAGGTCCGCCCCTGAGACCTGGGAGACGGTTTCAGCTCTTATCGGCTCATGGCTTGAGCCGACTACCAAACGGCTCGGCTACTCGGAGACGTCTTTAGCCACTAATTTTTTATTTTTAATTTTATTTTTTGATTTGTTTTTTTAATTTTTAAATACCCCGTCTGACGTCTCTGACACAGTAAGACGACACAGAGACGGAACCCACTCGGAGACGTCTCCACCAACCAGTTTTTTTATATTGTTTTCTGTATAAATGTTGGTTGTTTTGGGAAGTATTCAAACTACGTATATTCACTTCTTGATAAATTTTTTTATATCATTATGTCCTCACATCTGTTTTACATTATTTTTTTATAACTTGTCAAAGGTTTGGATCGTTGTTACATTTGCGTAGAAATACTCGGATCGTTGTTACATTTGCACGTTGTATAACACGTGTAAAATGTAATTTTGGTTTGGTATTTTACAATATCGGAGTGATCATCCACCTCCCATATCTACGTCATGCCGTTGTTGGAACATTTTTCCAACAGGCAGAAAGGACGTCGGTCGAAGCGGTAGTAGTGGTGGACGCCGACGACTCCTCGCGACGGACGTAGAGTAGCGAGATGCCTTTATTGTTGTTGCTAAGGTATTTCCTAGGTTCACATGCTTCGTAACTCCCCCATTTGCCATAACTAAGCTATCAGATATAGGGAAATGGGAGTTTCAGAAATAATGAGCGGGAAAAAGAGGAAACCGGATGCCATAACTAAGCTATCAGATATATGGAAATTGGAGAACTAGCCATTTGTTATTTTAGAACCACGTCAAAATGTGTTTATTTATTTTTGTCTATGTGTCCATGTAATACCGAGTAATTTGTATGTTAATCGATCACTTGAATATATCTTGTATGATATGTACTGTTCCGCAAGTATTGATAACAACATATAATTATGTTTTACACTATGTTGTAGTTTTATTTTTTTTAAAAATGTTATATTATTTGAAAGCCAACATTATTTCCGATGAAAAACATAAGAAACAATAACAAAAAGCATAATTAAGATTAACTTTTCATTCCATTAAAAAAACACATAAACAAACATTTTACATCACAAGCATCACCACCACATGCATCATCATTTGCCAAAGCAAATACCACAACCATCAAAACGAACACCTGCGAAAGCTACTCGTTAAGCCTTGCCCTCATCATTTGCCAAGCAGAGATGTGTTTAAAATCTTTCTTTTGCTTGCACTCATACTCGACTTTGGTTATTGCGATGGCCACATCTTCTGATGTGTCTGAAAACTCTCGCAGTGTTAGATTGTGGTACGCGTTGAAGATTTGACACTTGGCATTCAAATCGGTCCATTTCCGGTTGATCGAATCGATTGTTCTGTTCGAACCCCCCACCAAGCGATTGAACTCGTTTAGGATTCGGTACCACTTGTTACTATCATCATTGCTGTCTTCAACGAGTTGCCATCTGACTATAAGGGCGATTTCTTCTTCTTCAGTCCAACGAGTTGGTGCCATTTGTGTTGTGTTCTTTGTAATCGGATTGGGACTTTGGATGGTCACAAAAATTTCGGTGGAGTTTTTTACGGTGATTGGACTCGGTTGTACATGTATATACCTCATGGAATTTGAATGGGCTAAAAGTCGTCTTGGGAAGCCAAATAGACGTGTCGGTAAAATTGACGTCAGACATGGGACACGTGTAAGCATTGAAAATGGGATACGTCGACGTCATAGAGTGTGATCCGTCACTGTGTCGTCTTGCTCTGTCGAAGACGTCAGAATTGGGAGACGTGTAAGCATTCAGTCAGAGATGGGACGCGTCAGAGACGTCACAGAGTGGGATCCGTCTCTCTGTCCTCTTACTGAGTCTAGGACATCATAAATGGGACACGTGTAAGCATGAAGATGGGACATGTTAGAGATGTCACAGAGTGTGATGTCAGAATTGGGAGACGTGTAAACATTGAGTCAGAGATAATTCAATTTGTAAATAGAAAGTGAAAAATGAAAATAATTTAATTTCTAAATAGTTTTTTTATATTTTTTTTAATGTCAAACTTTTTATACTATTATTCTTTTTCTCTTTTTTCTATTTTCTATTTTAAAATATAATTTAATTTTAAAAAAAAAAGGACGTAACTATTATTATTAATGCACAATTTTGATAAAAAAGGACGCAACTACTATTATTAATAAAACGCAATTATAAATTATTATGGAAATTATTAAACGCAAATGCAAAAATTACAACTATATTTTTACAAAACAGACTTACACGCAGGTGCAAAAATAAAAATTATATTAATATTCTTCATAAATATTTTAAATAAATTTTTCTTGTAATATGGTGTTTTTAGACGCAATTATAAATAAAATTTAGATGCATGTAAGATATCTACAAAAGAGATATTCTAAAAAAAGGTTTAATAGTCTTCCGTCTAAAGACGAAAATACATACATCTTCACACGCAAATTGTAAAAAAAACAACTATATTAAAAAACAGAATGATAGAGATAAATAAGTTCGCAGCTACTAGTCTGAAATATAAATGAGCTATCTCAAAACATACATACACAAAAACTACATATGTACAAAAGTTCGTTTTAAAAATAAACTTACGTGACTACAAAGATCAAAGATAAAACCCAACAACTACCATCCAATAAACTTTGTAATTTATTTTTTTAGAAAGTGGCATAATATTTTTTTTTAACTTTTAAGCTTTGATATTTTATTTATTTATAAATTAAAAGTAAAATATCCAACTTATAATATTCATGAAAAAATGATTACATGTATTAAATCAGGTGTATTTGAAAAGTCATGATGTTTTCGAGGAGTATTGTGCGGTTGAAAATTTCGTCTTGTGTCAGTGGTACGTCAGAGTTGGGACACGTCAGAGACGTCACAGAGTGGGTTCCGTCTCTATGTGGTCTTACTGAGTCTTTGACGTCTTAAAATGTTAAAATGTTTTTCTAAATAAATGGGTAAAATGACAATTTTACCCTCCACTTAACGATAAAAATTAACTGAGTTAGGCTCAAAGGACAAACCATACAAGATTTTGAAACATAAAGTACAAAACCAATCAACTTTAAAGATAAAGGACATCCGTTGAAATTTGGTATAAACCTAAAGGACAAAACTTGTAATTCAGTCTAAATTTGCATAATACTTCCTCCAAATTTGTAACCCCTTTCCAAAATTTGTAACCCCTTTCCATTATGTATTATATACAATATTTTTATAATACATCTCATATATCAAACCTTTCAGCTTTACAATCCATGACGTTTTTAAATCCTCCACTTTTCCAACCAAAGCCTACCGCCTTATGTAAATGTTGTCTGATTATACTTGGATCGTTGTTACATCTGCGTACAACTACTTGGATGGTTGCTGCATCTGCGCGTGGGTTAACCCGTGTAGATATCATCTGTGATGTGCGTTGGTCTACATTATTGGCAAATTCATTCTCCACCCCAATCTATGTCATTCACTGCTGCAAAGTCCCTTACACATCTGTGAAGGAACTTCAGTGCATCTATTTGGGATAACTTGCCATTGTGGTTTACACCGATTGTAAACATCTGTCCATACATATATTTGTTCATCATCCGTTGATGAAGATGAGACAGGACAGTCAATGTAAACCACACCGGGAACTATTGTTACATAAAACGAGGATACGTCTCGCATATGTCTCGGTGGTCGACGTGTGCAACGTATCAGTTGGAAAAACAATAGTTCTTTGTCTATGTAGAGCGCATACATCATTCGAATCGATGGTTCAAAACAAGTAAACCTTGGAATATCCTATCAACCCTACGTCTGACGTTCCCTACTGCTACCACCACCCATCCCCTACTGCTACCACCACCACCTGAGGAAACATCTAACATTAGGAACTAGTCTTCAATAGTTGGTTAGACATTTAGTATTACAACAAAAAGCGACGATGGATGGATTAGACGGCGCAAGGGAGGAAACATCTAACATTAGGATCTAGTCTTCAATAGTTGGTTAGACATTTAGTATTACAACAAAAAGAGACGATGGATGGATTAGACGATGCAATGGAGGAAAATTCGAACATCAGGATCTAGTCTTCAATAGTTGGTTAGACATTTAGTATTACAACACAAGTGGTGTTATTACGTTTAGTTTGTTTGATAACTATGTCACTTATGTAACAACTTTATAAGAATTATGTTCATGTTTCAGTTATTATGTATGGTTCCATTATGTATTTATTTTTCCAGTTGACCGTATGCTTTGATTTGCCTTGTATATGCATCAGTCGTCTCATGTGCCCAATCTGTAACCAAAACTAAAAATAAACATTTCACTAAAAAAATACATTAATCAATTAACTTACGAAAGAAACAACGACTATTCGCACGTGCCGTACCACGCGCTACACCCCCTCTTTGGTATGTATGTTCGTCAAGTTATCGCTGTGAAGATCTCCGCGGCTTTAGATGTGAATAAATTATGTTGAGAACGTAAATTGAGGTTTACGTCAAGGCATCGTAGATTGATGACGTGGCTAGCACATTGCCGTGAAATAAAATCCGCGGAGAACGTAAAGTGAGCTTTACCTCAAACCATCGCAGAGTGATGACGTGCCTAAGACATTTCCTTCAAAGAAATTATGCGGAGAACGTAAAACTAGGTTTACGTCAAGTCATCGCAGAGTGCTGACCTGCTAGCACATTTCTGTGAAAGAAATTACGCGGAGAACGTAATGTGTGATTTACGTCAAGCAATCGTAGAGTGATAACGTGGCTAAGACATTTCTTCAAAGAAATTACGCGGAGAACGTAATGTGAAGTTTACGTCAATCTATCGCAGAGTGATGACCTGTATTTTATTTTTATTATAAATAGTTGTGCATTAACACCTTATTAGAGCATCCCCATTCACAGCCAACCCAATCCAACCTTTTAATTCTTTCCTCTTTTCAAGATAAATTATTTTCCTTTTAAACTTATCCAAGAAAATTATAAAAAAAAGTTTATAATTTATACGCATATACAGATAACTTTATACGCAAATGAAAAAGTTTAATTATTTTTGTATTATCTCCTTTTTACTTTTTTTTAATGTTTCTTAATTTAATAAATAAAGTCAGTGTATTTATAATTTTTAATATTTTAAATAATGTAAAGTACATCATATTGGGAGACGTGTAAGCATTAAGTGAGAGATGGGACACGCTAGAGACGTCACAGAGTGGGATCCGTCTCTGTGTCGTCTTACTGAGTCTAAGACATCATAAATGGGATACGAGTAAACTTGAAGAGAGATGGGACACGCCAGAGACGTCACAGTGTGGGATCCGTCTCTGTGTCGTCTTACTGAGTCTAAGACATCATTAATGGGACACTTGTAAGCTTGAAGATTGGACATGTCAGAGACGTCACAAAGTGTGAGTCAGAGATAATTTTATTTGTAAATCCCATAATTTATTTAATTTAATTTGTAAATAGAAAGCATCATATTTACTTAATATAATATTGGTTTAGGTTATCCATTTGGAAATAGTGTAGAGGATGAATTCGACACGAAAACAGGATTATATGATCATACAAGTTACTAAACCAGGTGCGGAAACCCTAGCTTAGAACAAACTGATATAAACTCAATCAAAACACAATCAAAGTCATTTTAAAAGCTTTTCATAGATTAACTTTTCCAAATAATTGCTTACAACTTGATTACAGTTAATCTAGCACACAAACTATCACTCTCAGAACTCTCTGGAACACACACCAAAAACACACACTCTAAATGACTCGCCTAACATTACAAAAACCCAAAATCTATTTATAGCAGCTGCACATTCGCCCAGTTTCACTGGTCGAATGTGGCCCTTTTCCACATTCGCCCACTGAAGGTGGTCGAATGTGTCTTCCTTCAGTCTTGGTTCCAGATTCGTCCATACTCTCTATACCTTCGCCCACTTGTAAGTCACCTTCGCCCATTCTGTTTTTCCTTCGCCCCTTAACACATGTTAACCATCTAATCATTAGTCGCAAAAACGCATCTACAAACTCCCCCTCGACTATTGATTAGATCGTTTTCTGTCTTCGTCCATGGCTTTGTTCAACAGCTTAATTCTAAGCAAACTCTTCTGTTCTTTCATCATCTCAGGCTCTAACCTCCTCTTTACCGGCTTTGACACATTTGCCATCTTCACCTTCTTGCCAAGCTTTCCTTCCAAATTACTTCCAGCATTAATGTCATAAGCAAAGCAAACACCAACAACCTGTGTGTATTTCTTTGCTTGATCTGCATCGTTTGGCTCATGATGAATTGGATTATAAAAGAGCATGATGATGTCTTCGAAGGTGCAATTGATTAACCACATAGGATCAAATACATGAACATGCTTGTATTTGTCCTTTCCATCTCTCAACACGATCACCGCTTCTGCCTTCCTCCAATCATAGTACCAGAAAATGAAGTCAGCACTGAAGTGTTGAGGCATAGGCATCAAAGGTATCTTTCTCATCACTTCAGGTGCCTTATAAATCAAGGTAACCCGTTTCATCTTGGTTCTGGGATCAATATCCCTGTGAACTTTCCTCCGGGGATATTGTGGTTTAAATCTGTTGCACTTAGTTCTACTCTCCCAAACCAATTTGTCTGCACACCATCCAACATGTGAATTATTTACTGAAGCACCCGACATTTGGAATCTGCAAAGATCTCTAACCGCCCAATACGGTAGAGTCAGCAAGTCAATGAATCTGTAAAAGTACAAGATTCCAGATTCCCACTTAGCAGCTAAACACTTCAGCCTGCCTAAGTATGTCCACCCAAGAGCTCTGCCTCTGAACTTTGCATTATGAAACCTATAGAAGTTTCCTTGAGCTTCAGGCTTTGGTCGGTTTTCTTCCATCAGTCTTAACTTCTTCAAATACTCCTTCAATTCATCAGTTTTATTTGAAGATTCTGGCAAATCAGCTCCAAGTACTTTCTCAACAAACTCAGCACTCCTCTTCTTTGCCTTTCTTTTTGCAGACGTATTATGTCTCTCAGTAAAATCAGGAAACACCACATCTTCATCAGTTTGTCTGAAGTACTGTGGATATTCCTCATGTGTAATATCCTCTATCTCAACTTCTTCAAATTCAGGGGTTTCTTTATCATCAGAGTGACTTCCAATATCCTTCTCAGGAATATGTGGAATCGACTCATCAACAATGAACTCTTCAAATGTTTTCCCTACCCTCTGTGCAAGTCCATCTAAAATCTCCTTTGCCACAGATGCAGGTACTTCCCCTTCTTCCAAATCAGGATCGTTATATTCCAACTCATATCGCATGTCATCCGTTTGGAATATTTCAGCAAAACGACCTGTGAACTCAATGGTCCATTCTCTTTTCTCTAACATGTCCTTGTAAACTTGTTTTGCATCATCGGACAAGGACCTCACCTTCTCATTCCAAAACACAGTCTCATCATCAACATTCTCTCCTTTCTTCTTTGAACTCGACTCACCTGTGTCTTTCTTCTTCTTTGAAGGTGGTCTTTTCTCAAATGTAAACTTAGAAGTATCATCTCCTCCATTATTATCATCACTACTACTACTATCATCCTCCTTTTGACTTCCCGATCCTTCAGCATCATCATCATCATCATTATCATCATCTCCATCATCACTCTTTTCCGATTCTTCATCTTCATCATCCTTATCTTCCTCTTTGTCAGATTCAGATGGTTCATAGTCAACCTGTTCAACCTCTTTCTCTGTATCTTCCTCACCCTCCTTCAACTTGGGTGCAATATTGTACAGATTATCAATCAGCTCACTAAGGCGTTTGTTTTCAGCCTTCAACTCTTTTGTAGATGCCATTTTGCGACTAATGATTAGATGCTAACATGTGTTAAGGGGCGAATGAGAACAGAAGTGGGCGAAGGTGATATAGTATGGGCGAAGGTAGCTTTGTACAAGGACGAATCTGGAACTAATGCTGAACAGAAGACACATTCGACCAGTTCATCTGGGCGAATGTGGAAAAGCTTACATTCGACCAGTCTATCTGGGCGAACGTACAGCTACTATATATAGATTTCAAGTTTTTGTAATGTATAACGAGTCATTGAGAGTGTGTGTTTTGTGTGTGTGTTCCTGAGAGGATTGAGAGTGATAGTTTGAGTTCTAGATTAACTGTAATCAGTCTGTAAGCGTTTATTTGAACAAGTTAATCTATGAAAAGCCTTTAAAATGATCTTGATTGTGTTTTGATTGAGTTTATATCAGTTTGTTCTAAGCTAGGGTTTCCGCACCTGGTTTAGCAACTTGTATGATCATATAATCCTGTTTTAGTTGTCAAATTCATCCTCTACAAAGTGGTATCAGAGCATAGAGGATCATACAACAACAAATTGATAAACTCAGAGCTGATTTGGACATAATTTTCATCAATTCACATCTGTTTTCAACTAAAAATGGTTTTTGTGTGTTTTTGAAAGAATTAGAGGTGATTTTGTGGTTAAAATTCAAAATTCCAAGTTTTAAAGTTGTTCCAAATCATCTCCGAAGCAAAACCTGATCAAGATCAATCAAATCCACAAACTTTTGAAAATCAGTGATCAAAATAACCGTTTTTCAAAGTGTAACCGTTTTTCAAAAGTTCAGATATGGGCGAACCTGGAGTTTGTGGGCGAACGTGAGTGTTTTAGGTCGAAGGTGAGTGGTTTTTCGGGCGAACCTAGAGAATTTTGGTCGAACGTAGAATTTTTCACATAAATTTTTTACATTCGGGTACAATTTTCCACCCTCGGGAGATCGGGCGGACGAACGTAGTTCAGAAACGGACGAACCTAGGATTTTTGGACGAAGGAAGAAGAGTGTTTGTGAGTTTTTTTTTTACATTCTGGTGAAATTTCACATTCGGGGGTATCGTTTTGGGCGAATCTATACCAAAAAGGACGAACCTGAACTTCTTTTGGGCGAACCTAGGATAAGTGTTGGAAAATTTTTCTAAGTGTTGAATTTCTCGAAGTGCGTGATAATGTGGCGTTATCAGACTACTCCTACACCAGCAACTACACAACCACAACAGCAGGTGATGGACCCATGGACAGTGGCAGCACAGAAGACGAGCACACAGTCTTCGCAGCCGGTTAACTACATGACTCAGAGTGCACCTACAGTACCACAGTCTGACTACTGGGGAGTAGCAGCAGCGGTGGTAAACACTCAAACTACTAATGCTATTTCCACACTGATTAATGATTTGTCTTCAGGTAGCGGGACTCGGCCACCGAAGCTCATGGAGATTCAAGAATACAATCAGTGGCAGAAAAAGTTCAAGATACACTTGGAAGGCATGGGAGTAGAAGGTGCTGAAGCATGGAACATGATTGCTAAAGGATACACACCACCAGTTCTGGAAAACACAGGTGAACCAGTGCCATTGGAGAGCATGGCGGAGGATGAGAAAAAGAAGTTTGCTGTGGAAAAGAAGGCGTTCTCACAACTGACACAAGCCATTACAAATGATCTTTTGCATCAGTTCGGGACGTGCACAACTTCTAAGGCTTTGTGGGATATGCTTAAAAGGAAGCATGATGGAAATGAGAAGACTCGAAATTTGAGGATGGAAGAACTTGTTAAGGAGTTTGAGAATTTTTCTTATGTTGGAAATGAAACTTTGAAAGAACTAACTCCTAGATATAATCATTTGATATCTGAATTGTCTAGCTATGGTGTACAGATCCCTATGGCAAAACAGGTGGACAAGTTTGCTGAAGCATTACCACCTAACTGGGATCAGCATGTGGATGTTCTGAAGGAGAAGGATGCTTTTCAATACTGGTCTCTTCAGGAGTTCATCGAGAAGCTGGAAAACAAGGAGTTGGAAGAGAAGAGGAAGGCTAGGAGAGCACAGATTCCTCAGAATCCAAATTTGTATGTTGGAGGATCTTCAATTCCAGTGAGTACAAGCTCAGGAGGACTCGTTACACCACATGTTGCTTGTATATCCAATGCTGTAGAATCACCCATCATTAACTACCATCAACAAACTTCATCTTTATCACAACCACAACCACAAATTCCATATCAATATTCATACATCCCACCATTCTCCCCAAAACAACAAGCAGCTTTTTACACTGCTGGTCAAACTCAACCACAATCAATGAACCAACCTAATCAACCAACTGTGGTTTTGGAGACATCCAATCTTGGAAATGTGACAGTTGAAGTTGCTCAACAACACATTGCATTAGTCTCTGCAATGGTTTCTTCCTACAATGGGTTAGTTGCTAGTCAAATTGGTAATAACAACTTGACCAATGAAGACTACGCACAAATTGACAAGGAGGAGATGGAACTCATTGATATTCAATGGGCCTTTGCGAGCATAATGCGAAGAGCAACGGAGTTTATTGAGAAAACAGGTAGAACCGACTTGGGAACTTCTCCTAACACAACCTACGGGTTCAATAAGGAGAAAGTGACTTGTTTTAATTGTGGGGGTAAAGGTCACTTTAAACGTGAATGCACACAGCCACCGAAACAAGGCAACAGAAATCCATTCAATGCTACCTATCAGAACCGTCAACAACAAAACCAAAACCAAGTTTCTTCCCAAAACAACAACAACTACCAAAATCGTCAAAACAACTTTAATAACAACCAAAATAGACAACCAACCACACCAAACCAGACACAAAACCAAACACCAAACAATACTAACCGAACAGTCATACCAATCACTACACCAGCTGAACAACAGAATACCAATCAAGCATTGGTTACTCAACAAGATGAGAGGTTTGACTGGTCGAGTATTCAGATAGGTGTTGAGGAGATAACTACTGGGGGAAATGTAGCGTGTGTTGCCTATCAGGTTGATCTTGAAGATTCAGTGACGATGGAGGAGAAGGTTGAAACTAAGGTTGATAGTGATGATTCTGAGGTTGAGATGGATGGGGATTTTGAACCTGTTAAGGTTAATTCTGATGTTAATATTGAGGTTGAAAATGAGGAGACTAATTCGGGAGTTGTGATTGATACTGTTTCTGACATTCCTGAGGAGTGTGAATCAGTTTATTCTGATTCAGACAGTGACTCGGATACGGAAGCTAGTGTTAATTCTCTTGATGAAGATATTGATCAGTTACTTGCAGAAGCAGATTTTCTGATGACAAGGAAGTCGTGCATTGCAGATGATGCTTTCACAAAGATTGATTATTCCAGATTCTTTGCAGGAAAGGAAGCTCATTTCGCATTGATGGCCATGACTGATCCGCCAAAACCTGTAAGTTCTGCATATAGTACTGATAATACTAGTGAAAAGTATTGTGGTGGATGTGATAGATTGACTGAGGAGGTTAAACAACTCCGTGTTCAACGTGATAGTGCTATCATGAACAGTCAATCTACTCGCAAAGAGTTGAATGCTTTTAACAAAGTATTAGATGGCTACAAAAAGGACATTTCTGACTTGAAAAACACTTTGTCTTTAAAACAATTGGCAATTAACAACTATATCAATGAAATTGAAAATACCAAGTTGGAAATGGCCGCCATCAAATGCTTTGCTGAAAAAGTAAACAAAAAGTTGGAAAGTTACAAGAATGTTGCTTATGTGGTAGACCACATCATTGATGACAAAACAACCAATTATCGGGCTGTACCATCTCCGGTTCTTTTTGAAAACCATAATTGTCACCAAGTGACACCGGAGAGTTCGGTAAAATCTGACTCAGCATCGGAAAATGAATCTAACACTTCAAGTGTTGGTGATCCAAATTCCGATGTTAGACCGATTTTGGGAATCAATGATGAGGGTGTTACTGCTGAAAGTGTTGACTCAGATTCAGAGAGTGATGAAAATGGTTGTAACCAAACTGTTAATGCATGTGAAATTCCAAAAGAAAATCACATCATTACAAATGAACCAATTTCATCATCTCAAATTGTTCCAATGAGAAACATTCATCATGTGAATAAGTCTGAGAAGAATGTTGTGAAGAAAGATCTTAATGTGGTTAAGAAAGATCTTGAGAGAAATGAGAAAAACGAACAATGTGACAAACCTGTCAAAGTGTTCTATCGGATGGAAGGATCCGATAAGATCATCTCTGACGAGGACTTTCCAATTAAAAATGCCAACTATGCTAAAATTGAAAAGATTTGGCAAGAAAGTACAATTTGGTTCCCAAAACATGAGAGAACAAATGAAATTCCACCAGCTTTGTTAAAGAAGTTGTATTTGGATGTTCCTCAAGAACCAAAGGTCCATGTCACAGAGTTTGTTAAACCCAAAAACAGAGCTAATGGTTTTAATGAGCCGACTTACTCGAAAGGGCCACTCCCTGAGAGTTTAAGAAAGCAACAGTATAATGATCAATACCCTATTAGATCATTTGCTCAACCAAATGCTCCAAATGTTTTTGAAGAGTACCGTGCGTGCTTTAAGTGTGGGGAACGTGGGCATTTACTTGCTCAGTGCCCATATGTAAGGCACAAAAGGCACGAAGTTGAAGTAAGGAATTCTATGAGAAAGCCGATTGATCATTATGTGCCACCTCATAGGAGAGTTGTTCCTCAACAACAACAACCGTTTTATTATCAAAACAATTTTCAAATGAGGAACACTCGTCCAATGCACTATGATAGAAGAAATCGGATTGCGATGGAAAACTCGTGGAGGAAGCCTGTGGTGAACTCAACAGTTGATAGGCAAAAGGTTCCACCAAAACCAATTGTCAAATCAAATGTTGGACCTAAGTCTGTTAAATCAGATAAGGTTATCAAGAAAGTTACATTTGCTAACAATGTTCAGAAACCGACTGAGAACCCAAAGTCTCAGATTCGTATTCTGAAAAGGACTGAACAATCTTGGACACCCAATGGTACTCCAGGAGCCTCATCTTCAAAAGTGAATGAGAAAAAGGAAACGATTTTGAGCAATCAGAAAAAGATTGATCAAAAAGTTGTTGAAAATGTTTGTAAGAATGTTGTTGTGAAACCTGATGTTGAAAGACCCAAGACTCAGGCTTGGGTCCCCCGAAAGAACTAACTGATTTACATTTTGTGTGCAGGGAGCTTCAGCTGGCCCTATTAGCAGTCTTTGGATTGTTGATAGTGGAGCTTCAGGCCACATGACAGGGGATCTTGCGTTGCTGTTCGACGTGAAGAACATCAATGGAGGGTATGTAGCGTTTGCGGGAAACAAAGGTGGATATATCACGATGGAAGGGAGTGTGAGCAATGGAATAGTGAGCTTTGAGCGGATTTCGTATGTGAAGCAGATAGATTACAATCTGTTGAGTGTCAGTCAAATTTGTGACAAGAAATTTACTGTGCATTTTGATGACAAATCCTGCTATATTCTGAAACCGGGCTTTACAATTCCTAAGGAGTGGATAATGTTGAAGGCACCTCGCGTCAACAATCTATACATTCTTGATATGTCCAAGGCGATGACTTCACAGGGGCAAATAACATGCTTTTTGTCCAAGGCGACTGAGAAAGAATCGATAATGTGGCACCGAAGAATGGGGCACATTCATCTGAAGAAAATGAATCAACTTGTGAGGAATGGACTTGTCGAGGGAGTAAATGTGAAACATTTTCATTTGAATGACAAGTGTGTGAGTTGTAAAAAGGGGAAGCAGCACAAACAGTCCCACAAAGTGAAAAAGGTTAACTCTGTTGAGATGCCACTAGAGCGATTGCACATGGATCTTTTTGGACCGGTCAAGCGTCATAGTCATCTTGGAGAGCTTTATTGTTTAGTCGTCACTGACGATTACTCAAGATTTTCATGGGTGATGTGTTTGCAGAATAAAAGCGACACTTTTATGAATATAAAAGTTCTGTTCACTCGATTGGAGAATCTCTACAATGTGAAGATAAAGAGAATTCGGAGTGACAATGGGACGGAGTTCAAAAATGCCAAGATGGATGAACTTTGTGAAAACAAAGGAATACATCATGAATATTCGGCTCCGTACACCCCTCAACAGAACGGTGTTGCTGAACGAAAGAATAGGACTCTAATTGAAGCGGCTAGAACAATGCTCGCTGATTCAAATCTTCCAGTAATGTTCTGGAACGAGGCGATTTATGCAGCAAATTACACACTAAATCGGGTTCTAACAGTGAAGAAGTTTGGAAAAACATCTTATGAGCTGTTACACCGAAGGAAGCCGAACTTAGAGTATCTAGAACCTTTCGGGGCGCCTTGCACTATGTTGAATCCAAGCGAAAAGTTTAGTCCTAAAGCCGAGGAGGGTTACTTTGTTGGATATGCAACCCCTCTCAAACGGGTATACAACAAGCGAACTCGTCGTGTGGAAGACTGGGCTAACGTGGACGTTCAACGATATACTCAAAATATTCAAGGCACGGGTCCTGATTGGATGTTTGATTACAAAGAGTTCTTTGAATCATTCAATCTAGATAGCTTGGTTGAAGAAGCTGTTATTAGACTACTTTACGAGTGTGAAAATGCAACAACTTCACCGTTGGTGCGTCCGATCACTGTGAACCCCCTACCAGCTTCTAATGATACCAATGCTCCTATACAAGAAGAAGAGATATTTCAAGAGGCTTCAACTTCATTAGATACTTCAGAATCTGAAGATGAACAATTTGAAGAAGCTATTCTTGATCAAGCTGAAGAACAGGAGGCACCACCAGTGAACCCAACTCCAACATCTGATGTGGCTTCATCATCAAATACGGGTCATGATCTGGATGCTGTAGAGAACTTGACTGTTCAGACGGGAGTGCAAGTACCTGATTATCCGGAATCTCGGATTCATCGTATTCACCCGCTAGAGCAAGTTATTGGTGATCCTGGAAGTAGTGTTATGACCAGAGGGCAGCTTAAGAGCGTTAATACGCCAGAGAGTTTTGGTGCTTTAGCTTTATATGCCAAAATTCAACAATCTGGTAGTCAAAATGATTGGTCGTTTGCGTGTTATGTGTCGCAGGTAGAGCCAAGGACATACAAGGACGCTTTGAAGGATGATGCCTGGGTGGAAGCTATGCAGGAGGAGTTATTACAATTCCAGAAATTGGGAGTTTGGACGCTCACGGATTTGCCGCCGGATAGGAAGAAGATTGGCACCAAATGGGTGTTTAAGTGTAAGAAGGATGATCGTGGGGTAATTGTTCGGAACAAAGCCAGATTGGTCGTGCAGGGATTCCATCAAATCGAAGGGATTGATTATAATGAAATCTATGCACCGGTAGCAAGAATCGAAGCTATTCGGATGTTCCTCGCGTTTGCTTCTTATAAGAAATTCAAAGTTTACCAGATGGACGTGAAAAGCGCATTTCTGTACGGTAAAGTCAAGGAAGAGGTGTATGTCGGGCAGCCACCAGGCTTTGAGGACCCAATCCACCGGGATAAGGTCTACGTGTTGAACAAAGCTCTTTATGGCTTGCACCAGGCTCCAAGGCAGTGGTACGAGGAGCTAAGTACATACCTCATCAACAAAGGATTTAAGCGCGGCCTCGTCGATTGCACCCTCTTTACGAAAAAGACGGGCGATGACTTGCTTCTAGTACAGATATACGTTGATGATATAATATTTGGTTCAACTAACGAGCTTTTATGCAGGGAGTTCGAAACTGTCATGCAGGAAAAGTTCGAAATGAGCGCAATGGGGGAGATGCAGTTTTTCCTAGGCTTGCAGGTGGACCAAAGACCCGACGGGATCTTCATTCACCAGACGAAATATGTCTCCGACATCTTGAGCCGGTTCCAGATGGAGGACTCAAAGCCGATGGATACCCCGATTCAACCCAATCACGGGATTGGAGTGGACGCTAAGGGGGAGCTGACGGATCCTTTTACATACAGAGCAATCATCGGATCTCTGATGTATTTGACGGCGTCTCGACCAGATATTATGTACGCAACATGTCTCTGTGCCCGTTATCAATCGAAGCCGAAACAAAAGTCATCTGACGGCGGTCAAGCGTATCCTTAGATATCTGAAGGGTTGTCCCTCAAAAGGACTTTGGTACCCTAATGATGATAATTTTGATTTCATATCTTTTAGTGATGCAGATTGGGGCGGCTGTGACAAAGATAGCAAATCTACTACAGCTGGTTGCCAGTTTTTCGGGAGCAGGTTAATCACCTGGCAATGCAAGAAACAGACTTCCGTAGCACAATCTACCTGTGAAGCCGAGTACATTGCAGCCTCGAGTTGCTGTTCGCAAGTACTCTGGATTCAACAACAAATGGTGGATTACGGTTTGCAGTTTCTAAAAACTCCTATTTACTGTGACAACGAAGCTGCAATTGCATTAACTAAAAATTCGGAAAATCATTCTAAAGCGAAACACATCCGGATCAAATATCATTTTATCCGTGATTGTTACGCTAAGGAATTGATCGATATGATCAAAATACATACTGACTACCAACGTGCAGATCTGTTTACTAAAGCCTTTGACCGTTCACGCTTTGAATATCTTTTAAAAGTAAACAATATAAAGGAAAAACAAGACTAATCGGCACCTCGGTTTATCGCTTTTTAGTTTTTAGTTTTTATATTTTGCTAATTGGGAATTTCTCTTTGCTAATTGGGAATTTCTCTTTACTTTCATAATCCTCAAAGAAGTTGATGCTTTCGAGTGGATTGTTTCTTTCAAATTTTTGTTTTTATTTTTCAGAAAAATCAAAAATCCCAAAAATATGTTCTTTATTTTAGGGGGAGCCATTTTATCAGAAAAACCAAAAACATTATAAAATTCAAAAAGACCTAAAAATTAGAAAATCAAAAATGATTTCCTGGTAAAACAGAGGAAATGATAGTACATCAGTGGGAATCTGACACAGGCTAAAGAATTGTATAGTTTATGAGGCGTGTGTTGATTACGTGTGATATGCTGATAGGCTTCGTAGACTAAATATTGCGTGCATTAGTGATACAAACATAACGAACTACGCGTTCGTGGCTGAACACCTCATGGGCATATGGTCTTAGTACCGTAATTTCGTTTGATAGGATTGCCAAAATCTGAGGTTTCGGGTCGTTATGTTATGGTTATCCGGGATATTCTGATTAAACTTTTGTCGTATTGATTTACGGACCTAGTTTTATCAGAATATTTGCTAAAAGAGCTTAATTGCCAAAACCGGAAGTTACCGAATTGAGGAACTTTATGTTTTAATTGATCATAGATCATTATTACATCGTATTGATCATCTGATGCAAATCAATGATTAATATCAGCCTCAACCTAGTGTATACGCACATGTTACTCTGCTGCATTCATTTGCTGACCTGTACACCTCTGTGCTATATACTTTGTACCTTTTACGGATAACTCTGGCATAATCACGCGTTACGACGAAGCTTTGTGCAATTACTTGATACGGGAGTATGTCGTGTGTGTGGGCACCACATCGTGTTAGTCTAATACATCTAACTCGTATCATTTTAAAGCATTGCGTAATTGTCTGCATGTGAGCTTACGTGGACCACAATATCAGCAATTGCCGTATCACATACTGTTTCTAATGATAATATTAAACAAAAAGATCAACGCTGTGCTCAGATTTCTCAGAAAACTGATATGATCCTCTGACCGGATTTCACAAAATGTTTACTGCTTTCATTTACTTTGATGCATTTTATTTTGTTGTTATTTACTTTTAATGTCAAAAAGATACAAAATCCAAAAAGATTTTAGGTGTGTTTTTGATAAATTTCAGAAAAATCCAAAATTTTTGCATTTCTGCTTTATTTTTGATAACCGGGGATGCTTGATAGTCAATTTCTGAGATTTGACAACACCATCTGGGCTTTGTATCATTCTAAAAGTGAAAATTTGTGTTTTGGAAGCTTAACGGTTTGAAAAATGTTGAACGGGATTCGAATTTGTAATTTGGCAAAATTTTTCAAAAGTGCCATTTTACATTCGCCCTTAATTTGGGACGAATGTGGACTTTTTGTTTCACCTTCGGCCGTTCCAGTTTGGGCGAATGTGGTATTTATCTAAATTTCACATTCGGGTAAAATCCTTTTACCTTCGTGCCTTTCATTAGGGGCGAAGGTGAAAACCTTGTTCATTCGTCCAGAGGAAACGGACGAACGTGGAAGCCTATAAATAAGCCAAACCAGGTTCGACCAAACAGTTCAAACTTTTTCAAAATTTTCTTCAATACAAGACCTTGTTGATTTTGATTCCTCTGCTTGTGCGTTTTGATCCTTGCATATCACTGATCCTTTCTATATAAGTATTACAGGTAATGGACAAGGATTCAAGCCGGAATCGTTTGATTAGTAACCGGACCTAGGGTTTAAGGGTTTGGGATTTTCAGTGATTTTTAGTGTTTGATTTTGTTAGACATTCATCCCACATCAGTTTTAGGGGGAGAATGTGTTAGGAATTAGTATATAAACATGTTTTTAAACACTGATTGATCGATTAATACAATGAAAACCTAATTCCTATTGAAAACTGTTGTAGAATGAATGATAATTGAAATTGATGGTACACGATGCTTAGTCGGTCATGTTAGGACAGATTTGAATCAAAATTAAGGGTTAATAACACGTTTGACAAATTTTCAAATTTTTGGTAAAGAACAGTCTACCTTCGGGTCTTCGAATGGACGAAGGTGAACTGATTGGACGAAGGAAACCTTAAAATGGGCGAATGTATATTTTTATTCAAAAACATTTTACATTCGACCATAAATTTTCACTTTCGGCCACAAAAACCTACATTCGACCATTCCATTATGGGCGAATGTGGAATTACAAAAACCTAAAATTTTGAATTTTTGACGATTTCGTATTTTGACGTTTATTTTGATTTTACATTTCAGATGGCTGAAGAACAAGCGAATGTTGAGATTCCAGTGGAGACTACAGTGACTGATCCAGTTCCACAGACTGTGCAAGAAGAAGGATCATCAAGCGGTAACAAATGGCCGTTTGAGAAGACTCATAATTGCTGTGCATATCTTGGAGATGTAGAGAAGAATGTGGAGTTCACTGAGATCATTAAGTTCTTGAAAAGATGTAGAGTGGTTTATGCATTGGCAACACCAACTATTATCTACAAGGATATAGTTGAGGATTTTTATAACAATGCCAAGTATGATTATTTTGATAATCAGACTATTATCAGAAGCAAAATTCAGGGAATGGAGATGTTTATCACTGAAGCTGATATTAGAGAAGCTCTCCAGATCCAGTTTGAAACAAGTGAGGATCCTAGAGAATTATCATGGACTGAGCAGAAAGCCTGTTTTCTGAGAATGAAATACAAAGGACCGATCACTGATGGTTCTATGTATAAAGGGAAACTGGGAGTGCAGTTCAAGTATTTTGCTCACGTCATTATACTGGTGTTTGGATGTGTGAGTGGTGGATACGACGTAATGAGGAAAAGTTTGAGCTCATTAATGGTTGCGTTGACTCTCAACAAACCATTTAATGTTGCAGGAATGATTTTGGATCATATGCTAGAAATGTTGAAAGGATTGAAGCTTAAGAAGTTCATGCTTTATCCGAGATTTCTTATGATGATTTTTGATCATAAATATCCACATTTGAAGAAGGATCCAACACAAATACTTGCTATGGATCATATGAATGTTAGAACCTTAGCGAGAATGAAAGCTTATAAAGGTGTGCCTGAAAATGAGAGACCACCTTACAGAAGGTTATTTGGAGCTTTGGCTAGAGAAGATTACATGGATCCTGGAAAGAATCTAGCAAGACATCCTGACAGTGATAGTGATAATGATGATCCACTTGTTTATGCTGATGCAAGCACGAAGAGGAAAAGGCAGGTTGTCAATCCCGGAGCCAAAGGGAAGGGCAAGGGAAAGACAGATCAGGGAAGTTCAAAACAACAAGCGGTGAGGAAGAAGACTACTGCTAAGAAGGGCACGAGTTTGGTAGATGAGGAGTCTGTTGATTCTGAGGAGACTGAAACTGAAGAACAGTGGGATTCGGATGCTGAGAATGTCCGGACTACCAAACAAAAGGCCACTTTGGTTGGTGAGTCTAAATCATTGAACAGGTCAATAGAAGAAGCTAAGAAGAGCAAGCAATCTGTTGGTGCTGAAGATGAAGGGTTGACTATTAATTTGGATGAGTTGAATGAGGGTGAAACAGTTGTTGTGAATTTGCCCAAGCCCAAACACAAATCTATGGCTAAGAAAACAAGCACTAAGCAACTCAGAGAGAAGGAGTTGAATTTATTGTTGAAGGGAAAGAGATTACCAGATGCTGGAACATCATCTAAACAATCTTCACCAGCTGCAAAGAAACAAAAGACTAAGGAGGCTACAACATTACCAGTGGATCAATTCAACATTGCCCTGGATAATGTTCTTAACATGTTTACACAGCCTCAGAAGGGAAAAGTAGTTGAGGATGAGCCATCTAAGTCTAAGTCCAAGTCTAAGAAGATCACTGTGGATGATGAAGTGATGAAGCAGATGAACAAAAGAATGGATGATATGATGAAGATGCTTGTGGCTCAACAAGCTGAGATTGCCAAGTTTAAGCAAAATGAAGAGAAAATGCTTCAGATCGTTGTTGCTTCTAAATCTAATCAAGATGAAATAGATGAGAAGGTAAAGAAGCTTGAAGCAAAGAATCAGAAGCTTGAAGGTAAAGTTCTGAGAAACAAGAACAGATACAAGGCAATTAAAGAAGATAACAAAGAGCTGAAGGCTGAAAACAAACGCCTTAGTGATCTGATTGATGATTTGTACAACATAGCACCCAAGCTGAAGGAGGGTGAAGAAGATGCAGAGAAAGAGGTTGAACAAGTAGATTTTGAACCATCTGAATCTGAAAAAGAGGAGGATGAGGATGATGAGAATGAAGAATCGGATAAAAGTGATGATGAAGATGATAACAATGATGATGATGATGATGCTGAAGGTTCAGGAAGTCAAAAGGATGATGATAGTAGTAGCAGTGATGATAATGATGGAGGAGATGATACTGCTAAGTTTACATTTGAGAAGAGACCACCTTCTAAGAAGAAGAAAGACACAGGTGAGTCTAGTTCTAAGAAAAAGGGAGAGAATGTAGATGATGAAACTGTGTTTTGGAATGAGAAGGTGAGGTCCTTATCTGATGATGCAAAACAAGTATATAAGGACATGTTAGAGAAGAGAGAGTGGACCATTGAGTTCACAGGTCGTTTTGCAGAAATATTCCAAACAGATGATATGCGATATGAATTGGAATATAACGATCCTGATCTTGAAGAAGGGGAAGTACCTGCTTCTGTGGCAAAGGAGATATTGGATGGACTTGCACAGAGAGTAGGGAAAACGTTTGAAGAATTCATTGTTGATGAGTCGATTCCACCTATTCCTGAAAAGGATGTTGGAACTCACTCTGATGATAAAGAAACCCCTGAGTTTGAGGAAGTTGAGATAGAGGATATTACACATGAGGAATATCCACAGTACTTCAGACAAAATGATGAAGACGTGGTGTTTCCTGATTTTACTGAAAGGCATAATACGTCTGCAAAAAGAAAGGCAAGGAAAAGAAGTGCTGAGTTTGTTGAAAAAGTACTTGGAGCTGATTTGCCAGAATCTTCAAATAAGTCTGATGAGTTGAAAGAGTATTTAAAGAAACTAAGACTGATGGATGAAAACCGACCAAAACCTGAAGCTCAAGGAAACTTCTATAGGTTTCATAATGCAAAGTTCAGAGGAAGAGCTCTTGGGTGGACATACTTGAGCAGGCTGAAGTGCTTAGCTGCTAAGTGGGAATCAGGGATCTTGTATTTTTACAGATTCATTGATTTATTAACTCTACCGTACTGGGCGGTTAGAGATTTATGCAGATTCCCAATGTCAGGCGCTTCAGTGAATAATACTCACGTCGGTTGGTGTGCAGACAAATTGGTTTGGGAGAGTAGGACGAAATGGAATAGATTCAAACCACAGTATCCCCGGAGGAAAGTTCACAGGGATACTGATCCTCGAACCAAGTTGAAAAGGGTTACCTTGATATATAAGGCACCTGAAGTTATGAGGAAGATACCTTTGATGCCTATGCCTCAACACTTCAGTGCTGACTTCATATTTTGGTATTATGATTGGAGGAAGGCAGAAGCTGTGATTGTGTTGAGAGATGGAAAGGATAAATACAAGCATGTGCATGTATTTGATCCTATGTGGCTGATAAATTGCACCTTTGAAGACATCATCATGTTATTCTATAATCCGATTCATCATGAGCCAAACGATGCAGATCAAGCAAGGAAATACACACAAGTTGTGGGTGTTTGCTTTGCTTATGATATCAATGCTGGAAGTAATTTGGAAGGGAAACTTGGCAAGAAGGTGAAAATGGCTAATGTGTCAAAGCCGGTAAAGAGAAAGTTAGAGCCGGAAATGACGAAAGAACAGAAGAGTATTCTTAGAATCAAGCTGTTGAACAAAGCCATGGATGAAGATAGAAAACGATCTAATCAATAGTCGAGGGGGAGTTTGTAGATGCCATTTTGCGACTAATGATTAGATGCTAACATGTGTTAAGGGGCGAATGAGAACAGAAGTGGGCGAAGGTGATATAGTATGGGCGAAGGTAGCTTTGTACAAGGACGAATCTGGAACTAATGCTGAACAGAAGACACATTCGACCAGTTCATCTGGGCGAATGTGGAAAAGCTTACATTCGACCAGTCTATCTGGGCGAACGTACAGCTACTATATATAGATTTCAAGTTTTTGTAATGTATAACGAGTCATTGAGAGTGTGTGTTTTGTGTGTGTGTTCCTGAGAGGATTGAGAGTGATAGTTTGAGTTCTAGATTAACTGTAATCAGTCTGTAAGCGTTTATTTGAACAAGTTAATCTATGAAAAGCCTTTAAAATGATCTTGATTGTGTTTTGATTGAGTTTATATCAGTTTGTTCTAAGCTAGGGTTTCCGCACCTGGTTTAGCAACTTGTATGATCATATAATCCTGTTTTAGTTGTCAAATTCATCCTCTACATCTTTATTGTCTTCTTTAATCGCCTTGTATCTGTTTTTGTTTCTCAGACACTTCCCTTCAAGCTTCTTATTCTTTGCTTCAAGCTTCTTTACCTTCTCATCTATCTCATCTTGATTAGATTTAGAAGCTACCACAATCTGAAGCATTTTCTCTTCATTCAGCTTAAACTTGGCAATCTCAGCTTGCTGAGCCACTAGCATCTTCATCATGTCGTCCATTTTCTTATTTACTTGCTTCATCACTTCATCATCCACAGTGACCTTCTTAGACTTGGACTTTGACTTCGATGGCTCAATCTCTGTTTCTTTTCCTTTCTGAGGCTGTGTGAACATGTTAAGAACATTATCCAGGGCAATATTGAATTGATCCACTGGTAATGTTGTAGCCTCCTTAGTCTTTTGCTTTTTAGTGACTGGTGAAGATTGTTTAGATGACGTTCCAGCATCAGGTAATCTCTTTCCTTTCAAAAGTAAGTTTAATTCTTTCTCTCTCAGCTGCTTTGTACTGGTCTTCTTGGCCATGGTTTTGTGTTTGGGCTTGGGCAAGTTAACCACAACAGTTTCACCTTCATTCAACTCGTCCAAATTTACAGTCAACCCTTCATCTTCAGCACCAACAGATTGCTTGCTCTTCTTAGCTTCCTCAATCGATCTGTTAAGTGATTCAGACTCACCAACCAAAGTGGCCTTTTGTTTGGTAGTCCGGACATTTTCAGCATCCGAATCCCACTGTTCTTCAGTCTCAGTCTCCTCTGAATCAACAGATTCTTCATCTACCAAACTCGTACCCTTCTTAGCAGTAGTTTTCTTCCTCACCGCTTGTTGTTTTGAACTCCCTTGATCTGTCTTTCCCTTACCCTTCCCTTTGGCTCCGGGATTGACAACTTGTCTTTTCCTCTTCGTGCTTGCATCAGCATAGACCAACGGATCATCATTATCACTGTCACTATCAGGATGCCTCGCTGTATTCTTTCCAGGATCCATGTAATCCTCTCTAGCCAAGGCTCCAAACAATCTCCTGTAAGGTGGTCTCTCATTGTCAGGCACACCTTTATAACCTTTCATTCTAACCAAGGTTCTAACATTCATATGATCCATAGCAAGTATCTGTGTCGGATCCTTCTTCAAGTTTGGATATTTGTGATCAAAGATCATCATCAGAAATCTAGGATAAAGCATGAAGTATTTCTTCTTCAAACCTTTTAGCATCTCCAGCATGTGATCTAAAATCATCCCAGCAACGTTAAATGGTTTGTTGAGAGTCAACGCAACCATTAACGAGCTCAAACTTTTCCTCATCACGTCATAACCCCCACTAACACATCCAAATACTAGTATGATGACGTGAGCAAAATACTTGAACTGCACGCTCAGCTTCCCTTTATATATAGAACCATCAGTAATCGGTCCTTTGTATTTCATCCTCAGAAAACAGGCTTTCTGCTCAGTCCAGGATAATTCCCTTGGATTCTCACTTGTTTCAAACTGGATCTGGAGAGCTTCTCTGATATCAGCTTCAGTGATAAACATCTCCATTCCCTGAATCTTGCTTCTGATGATGGTCTGATTATCAAAATAATCATACTTGGCGTTGTTATAGAAATCCTCAACTATATCCTTGTAGATAATAGTTGGTGTGGCCAAAGCATAAACCACTCTGCATCTCTTCAGAAACTTAATGATCTCAGTAAATTCCACGTTCTTCTCCACATCTCCAAGATACGCGCAACAGTTATGAGTCTTCTCAAACGGCCATTTAGTACCGCTTGATGATTCTCCTTCTAGCACAGTCTCTGGAACTGGATCAGTAACTACAGTCTCCACTGGAATCTCAATATTTGCTTGTTCTTCAGCCATCTGAAACATAAAATCAAAATAAACGTCAAAACACGAAATCGACAAAACTTGAAAATTTTAGGCTTTTGAAATTCCACATTCGCCCAAAAAGTGTGGTCGAATGTAGGTAATTATGGCCGAAGGTGTAAATTTCTGGTCGAATGTAAAGTGATTTTGATTAAAATGATACATTCGTCCGTTTTAGTTTCCCTTCGTCCAAACTAATTCACCTTCGTCCACTTCGATGAACCGAAGGTGGAACTGTTTTAAACCCAAAATTTAAAAATTCTTCAAACATGTTTTTAACCCCTAATTTTGATCAAAACACATTCTATCATGGCCGACTAAGCTTCGTCTATCATCAATTTTCCCTAATTTTCATTTTATATCGGTTTTCAATAGAAATTAGGGTTTGTTATTTTCATTCAATCAATCAACACTTTAAACCATGTTAAAACCCAATTCCTTTAGTCCTCTCCCCCTAAAACTGATATAGAATGAAAATCTATCAACATTGATTATTAACAAACACTAGAAAATCAAGAACCCTAAACCCTAAGTCCGATTAGAAAACAAACGATTCCGGCTTCAATTCTTGTCCATTACCTGTTAAAAAGGTATTGAAATGATCAGTTTAAGCCAGGGATCAAAAAACACAAGCAAGAAAATCAAAAGCAACAAGGGTCTGTTACGAAGAAATTTTTTTTAAAAAAAATTGAAGTGATGGTCGAATCTGGGTTTGGCTTATATATAGCCTCCACCTTCGCCCGTTCAGTCTGGTCGAATGTAAAAGTGTTCCACCTTCGCCCCTAGTTAAAGGCATGAAGGTAAAAGTATTTCACCCGGAAGTGGAAATTTTGCTAAAAGCTACATTCGCCCAGTTTGAAACAACCCGAGGGTGGAAAACTTTCCACATTCGTCCCAATTAAGGGCGAATGTAAAATGGAAATTTTGAAAAAATTTGCCAAATTACAAATTCGAATCCCGTTCAACATTTTTCAATCCGTTAAGCTTCCAAAACACAAATTTTCACTTTTAGAATGATACAAAGCCCAGATGGTGTTGTCAAATCTCAGAAATTGACTATCAAGCATCCCCGGTTATCAAAAATAGAGCAGAAATGCAAAAATTTTGGATTTTTCTGAAAATTTATCAAAACACACCTAAAATCTTTTTGAATTTTGTATCTTTTTGACATTAAAAGTAAATTGCAACAAAATAAAATGCATCAAAGTAAATGAAAGCAGTAAACTTTTTTTTGTGAAATCCGGTCAGAGGATCATATCAGTTTTCTGAGAAATCTGATCACAGCGTTGATCTTTTTGTTTAATATTATCATTAGAAGCAGTATGTGATACGGCAATTGCTGATATTGTGATCCACGTAAGCTCACATGCAGACAATTACGCAATGCTTTAAAATGATACGAGTTAGGTGTATTAGACTAACACGATGTGGTGCCCACACACACGACATACTCCCGTATCAAGTAATTGCACAAAGCTTCGTCGTAACGCGTGATTATGTCAGAGTTATCCGTAAAAGTTACAAAGTATATAGCACAGAGGTGTACAGGTCAGCAATTGAATGCAGCAGAGTAACATGTGCGTATACACTAGGTTGAGGCTGATATTAATCACTGATTTGCATCAGATGATCAATACGATGTAATAATGATCTATGATCAATTAAAACATAAAGTTCCTCAATTCGGTAACTTCCGGTTTTGGCAATTAAGCTCTTTTAGCAAATATTCTGATAAAACTAGGTCCGTAAATCAATACGACAAAAGTTTATCAGAATATCCCGGATAACCATAACATAACGACCCGAAACCTCAGATTTTGGCAATCCTATCAAACGAAATTACGGTACTAAGACCATATGCCCATGAGGTGTTCAGCCACGAACGCGTAGTTCGTTATGTTTGTATCACTAATGCACGCAATATTTAGTCTACGAAGCCTATCAGCATATCACACGTAGTCAACACACGCCTCATAAACTATACAATTCTTTAGCCTGTGTCAGATTCCCACTGATGTACTATCATTTCCTCTGTTTTACCAGGAAATCATTTTTGATTTTCTAATTTTTAGGTCTTTTTGAAATTTATAATGTTTTTGGTTTTTCTGATAAAATGGCTCCCCCTAAAATAAAGAACATATTTTTGGTATTTTTGATTTTTCTGAAAAACAAAAACAAAAATTTGAAAGAAACAATCCACTCGAAAGCATCAACTTCTTTGAGGATTAAACAATCCCCTCGAAAGCATCAACTTCTTTGAGGATTACGATAGTAAAGAGAAATTCCCAATTAGCAAAGAGAAATTCCCAATTAGCAAAATATAAAAACTAAAAACTAAAAAGCGATAAACCGAGGTGCCGATTAGTCCTGTTTTTCCTTTATATTGTATACTTTTAAAAGATATTCAAAGCGTGAACGGTCAAAAGCTTTAGTAAACAGGTCTGCACGTTGATAGTCAGTATGTATTTTGATCATATCGATCAATTCCTTAGCGTAACAATCACGGATAAAATGATATTTGATCCTGATGTGTTTCGCTTTAGAATGATTTTCCGAATTTTTAGTTAATGCAATTGCGGCTTCGTTGTCACAGTAAATAGGAGTTTTTAGAAACTGCAAACCGTAATCCACCATTTGTTGTTGAATCCAAAGTACTTGCGAACAGCAACTCGAGGATGCAATGTACTCGGCTTCACAGGTAGATTGTGCTACGGAAGTCTGTTTCTTGCATTGCCAGGTGATTAACCTGCTCCCGAAAAACTGGCAACCAGCTGTAGTAGATTTGCTATCTTTGTCACAGCCGCCCCAATCTGCATCACTAAAAGATATGAAATCAAAATTATCATCATTAGGGTACCAAAGTCCTTTTGAAGGACAACCCTTCAGATATCGAAGGATACGCTTGACCGCCGTCAGATGACTTTGTTTCGGCTTCGATTGATAACGGGCACAGAGACACGTTGCATACATAATATCTGGTCGAGACGCCGTCAAATACATCAGAGATCCGATGATTGCTCTGTATGTAAAAGGATCCGTCAGCTCCCCCTTAGCGTCCACTCCAATCCCGTGATTGGGTTGAATCGGGGTATCCATCGGCTTTGAGTCCTCCATCTGGAACCGGCTCAAGATGTCGGAGACATATTTCGTCTGGTGAATGAAGATCCCGTCGGGTCTTTGGTCCACCTGCAAGCCTAGGAAAAACTGCATCTCCCCCATTGCGCTCATTTCGAACTTTTCCTGCATGACAGTTTCGAACTCCCTGCATAAAAGCTCGTTAGTTGAACCAAATATTATATCATCAACATATATCTGTACTAGAAGCAAGTCATCTCCCGTCTTTTTCGTAAAGAGGGTGCAATCGACGAGGCCGCGCTTAAATCCTTTGGTGATGAGGTATGTACTTAGCTCCTCGTACCACTGCCTCGGAGCCTGGTGCAAGCCATAAAGAGCTTTGTTCAACACGTAGACCTTATCCCGGTGGATTGGGTCCTCAAAGCCTGGTGGCTGCCCGACATACACCTCTTCCTTGACTTTACCGTACAGAAATGCGCTTTTCACGTCCATTTGATAAACTTTGAATTTCTTATAAGAAGCAAACGTAAGGAACATCCGAATAGCTTCGATTCGTGCTACCGGTGCATAGATTTCGTTATAATCAATCCCTTCGATTTGATGGAAACCCTGCACGACCAATCTGGCTTTGTTACGAACAATTACCCCACGATCATCCTTCTTACACTTAAACACCCATTTGGTGCCAATCTTCTTCCTATCCGGCGGCAAATCCGTGAGCGTCCAAACTCCCAATTTCTGAAATTGTAATAACTCCTCCTGCATAGCTTCCACCCAGGGATCATCCTTCAAAGCGTCCTTGTATGTCCTTGGCTCTACCTGCGACACATAACACGCAAACGACCAATCATTTTGACTACCAGATTGAAAATCCGGTCACGGACCGAACTCGCGGATCGATTACGCATAAACAACTCGTTTCAGACGGGGAATTCGAGACGAGACAGAAATATATCGATAACAACGTCATCACAGATTCGTATTACTACAGAAACGGTTACAGACACTGTCATCAGTAGGATAAACGTCTATCTCGTGGCCGGGGGAGGTTGGGCATAACCTCCCCCTTGAGAGCATTCAAAGTATAAGCTCAAATCACCAAATGATCAATAACACATGAGATTGCTATTTATAGTCCAATACACGATTTCCAGGTTCGCCCCTTTATGATGGTCGAATGTGGAGTATTTCCACATTCGCCCATTTGTGTTGGTCGAATGTGGAAAACTTCCACATTCGCCCAGTTAGATAGGTCGAACTTGGCTCAGTGTATTGTCCTATATTTTACAAATGCGTCAGATCCATAAAATGCCCTTATGGATCACCACAATCTCATGTAACACTATACCTAGACTCAACCCTAGTCTATTCGACAGTGACGTCCACAGAAAGTGCATCAACAAATAGCCCAGTGGTGTGGGAGAAATTTGGAGAGTGAAGTAAAAAAGAAACACAATTTATGTCCAATATTATGTTGTCACTTGTCCCCCAACAAAGATTTGTTTGTTCGTGTCTTACATTTCTAATATAATACTAAAATGCGAAAGGGCAAAATAGTAATTGGAGTTAATAGCCAAAATCGTCCCTGAGGTTTGGTCACTTTTGCCACTTCAGTCTAAAACCCAAACCTTTTACATCTGGGTCCTCAGTTTTATTTTTTTTTGCCAAATTCGTCCCCGAAAAAGGTTTAGGCTTTGCTAAATTCGTCCATGAGGTTTGGTCACTTTTGCCACTTCAGTCCACAACTTAAACGTTGTCAGGGACGAATTTGGCAAGAAAAATAAAACTTAAGGACCCAGATGTAAAAGGTTTGAGTTTTGGACTGAAGTGGCAAAAGTGACCAAACCTCAGGGACGATTTTGGCTATTAACTCTAGTAATTGGAGCAAAACAATAAAAGAGCGGGCAAATTACAAACATCACTCAACTGACTTTCAGTTTCTAAAATTACAAAGAAAAACCGTCTGCTCAATTCAAATCAACACAACTAGGGCTTTTTTTACTTTCTGAAATCAGAGAAACAGAACGATAAACCACAAAAAAATGGCGTCGAAGGCCAAACTAGGTATTTATATACAATATTATACTATAATAACATACCTTCTTATTTGAACAGTAATTCTATTATATTTTATTAAAATCGTTTGAGTTGAATACGTGTTTACTGCAGCTTTACTCTCTGGCCACGTGTTGACTACACCTCTTTTAACCTGTGCCAGACACCTTTCTTTCTCTTTCTTTTAACCCTCTTCTCTCTATCTCTCTCTGTACCATTCAACCTTCAAGATCTCCAGCTTACTCTCCCTCTATATCTCTCTTTGCACTATCCCCCAAACCTTCAAGATCTACATGACTACTTTTAACTGCAAAGCGTCTGCCTCCGTGACGACCCTTCACATGGCCTCCTTTACCTCCTCCATTCGCACGACGCCCCATCGGCCGTATATTTGATGGTCTGGCCTCTGATGTGGGCTTAGATGGTCTGGCCTCTGATTTAGATGGTCGTATGGTCTGGCGACGGCTGATTTGGGTGGTCGTATGGTCTGGCGGCTGGATGTTCTTCCAAACGCGTTGTGTGCTGTCCTGTAAGGTATTAAAATGAAAACAGTTATATATGGATTGTTTGGATATAGGTTTTGAATGATATTATGGGTTTCGGCGATAGTGTTTGGATGTGATTTTTGACTTTTGATGATGAGATAATAAGTTGTTTCAGCATTACAGAAATTATGAATATGTGAGGAATACGTGCATAAAGTGACGAAAAGGGCATGTTTTGTAAATAAGAAGATAAGGGGACAGGGGTGGAAGTGTTTAAAATTCGGTTAAAAGAAGAGGTACTTAGGTTGATTAACTTTGAATCTTGATAATCAGTTTTTGATGATGGCACGCGTTATAATTTGTATTTTATGCTTTAAGGATGCTGGATATGTGTGTTTATCACTTGCTGTACTACCATGTAAAGTTTTGGATAATAAAATTATTAGGTTTGACATATATAGTGTTTGGATTTGTCTTTTGGAGGTGTCATGTGTTGTAAATTGTGGTTCTTGGTTTAGTAATATCTTATATGTGTGTTTGTTACCTTTGTGTGGTGTCCTGTAGGTATGAAAATGAAAAACAATTATGTATGGGTCGTTTGGATATAGGTTTGAATGTGATTATTGGACTTTGGACGAACCATTTTGTGTTATTGTTCTTTGTAATTAACATGTTTGTCCCTTCACAATGGTGTTATTATGATTTTTATGTTTCATGGTGGCGTTAATATGGACTGTCATGGCTGCTAAATATGATTATTGTGTTTGTTGTTGGCCTTTGTAAAAAGGTATAATAGGCTATGATGATTTTTTGGGAGAATGGTGCTTGGCGTGGCATAATTGAGGAGGGCGAGCGCATTCTTTTGCACTTGCAACCCATGTTGCAGCCACTATAATCTGAGCCTTATCTTCTTTATATATTACACTATATTAATATACCTTCTTATTTGAACAGTAATTTTATTATATTTGATTGAAAGTGTTTGAGTTGGATACGTGTTTACTACCACTTTACTCTCTGGCCATGTGTTGACTACACCTGCTTTAACCTGTGGCAGACATAAACAACATAAGCAATTGGAGCACGTGTTGACTACATCTCTTCTTTATTTTGGTGTGCTCTAATTTCATGTCTGTATCGCCGCATATGAACCGAACCATTTTGTGTTATTGTTCTTTGTAGCTAACATGTTTGTCCCTTCACCATGGTGTTATTATGATTTTTATGTTTCATGATGGCGTTAATATGAACTGTCATGGCTGCTAAATATGATTATTGTGTTTGCTGTTGGCGTTTGTAAAAAGGTATAGTAGGCTATGATGATTTCTTGGGAGAATGGTGCTTGGCGTGGCATAATTGAGGAGGGCGAGTGCAATCTTTTGCACTTGCAACCCATGTTGCAGCCACTATAATCTGAGCCTTATCCTCTTTATTTTGGTGTGCTCTAATTTCTGATTTCATGTTTGTATCGCCGCATATGAACCAAACCATTTTTTGTTATTGTTCTTTGTTGTTAACATGTTTGTCCCTTCACCACGGTATTATTATGATTTTTATGTTTCATGGTGCCGTTAATATGAATTGTCGTGGCTGCTAAATTTGATTATTGTGTTTACTGTTGGTGTTTGTAAAAAGGTACTTACACTAAAACTAAACTTATTATCATCTGTATGTTAAAATGGTTAAATGCATCGAAATATATTAAACTCGCCACTTATTGCAGTCGTGTGTAGCATATTGAAATGTACCACTTGAATGTCTTGTGTGGTTTTTGTACATATACAAGGATAACTTGAAAAATGAGTAAGCAGCCATTACTTTTTTATTTTCGTAAATTTTGTTTTTGAGTTGTTTTAACAATAACACATTGGTATTCATGACACATAATATGTACATTTCACTGATCAATAAATCATGGATAATTTGTTTTCCCAGAACCGTGGCCTGGGAAGCCCGTTTTGAACTGGGCCCGCTGACACAAGATCGCATTGGCTATAGCCAAAGGGCTAGCACATCTACATTCAAATACGGAGGCACCCATTACTCACGGTAACATGCGGTGTGAAGGTGGCGGTTTTAGAGGAAACAACAATGGAGGTTTTTGACGTTGAGGTCTTGAAAGGGATCAGGAGCCCAATGGAAGATGGACTGGTTCAGGCTTTGAAGTTAGCCATGGGGTGTTGTGCAGCGGTTAGACCATCAATGGAGGAAGTTGTGAAGCAGCTAGAAGAAAATAGACCGCGAAACCGGTCTGCTTTGTATAGCCCGGCTAAACCGAGAAGCAGAATCGATACACCATTTTGATCGGTGGTTCAGAGCCATGAATACAGTTTGCAGGACTACACAGTAGTTATTTGAAGAAACATAGTATGTGTTTTTATGTATCTGCTACTATTATACTATATTAATAGACGTACCGATTTGAATAGTGCTTTTTTTCCATCCTTTTTCTTTGGTTATAATATATTTTTGTGGATTTCAATTCAAATTATCTGTCTTGGTTTAGTGGTTTGCGATGTGTATCAAGGTTATTCTACTCGGGTTCCAAACCCTCTGTAAGTATTTTTTTTCTTACTTTTTATTATATCTTTTACACGTGTAATTGGTGCAGGTAGTGGGTTGTAGTTGGCAGCTGGGGGATACTCCACGTGTATTCAACAAATGGCATCATAGCCCATGCGTCACAAGGGGTCGTCTCGCACGCGGCAGTCTTTCTTCATATCCCCACCTCCTACTTCTTCCAAAAAATAAACCCTAACCTTTAAGACTTGGCAACAACACAGGTATGCTTTCAAGCTTTGTTGTTTTATATCATTACTTAAGGTCGTTTGATGAATAGCTTCCTTGCCATTGAATTATTGAAATACTTCATTTCTGTCTTGCATGGTTATAATCTCTCAAGCTATTGGTTGATACTCACATATGCTTATTAACTGTTTGATGATGAATGCCTATTAAAATAGATATATCACTTTGACTAAAAAGTAATACACAAGAAGTTGCGTCTAATCAACCATGCTAGACATATACGATGATTTGCAAAATCTTTTCTTTTCCCCATACATGAGTTGTTTAATTAATAAAGAACGAAATACAACTTCTGATTATATGTTATGTAAATCCTATTTCGTTTTACATAAAGAAACGCCTATGAAGGTTTCACCTCACACCTCATGCCCCTATGTATGTGTTTCTCTTCGTCCCAGTTGTTGGCCACTTTGTCGTTTCAGTGATTTGTTTGTTTTTTGTTTTAATTTGTGGTTGAAATTTTGATGAGCTATACATCTGTTTGTCATTGGATATGTTCCATTCTATGGTAGGAAAGATGTATTTGCCAAATTTTTAACCAATGTCTAATTAAAAGATTTGATAGAAATTGTTTGTTGTTATAGTTGCAGGATATGTACCAACCTTACAAGAAGAACCATTGCAGTCACTCATGGGTTTTGATATTACTATAGTAACGTGGTCATTACAAAGTGGCCAAAACACTTTTGAGTTTAGGTACAAACTTACAACCACAATGAACACGTTTTAAATCCCAAAAAAATTGTTGTACATGTTTGTCTTCAGGTAATCATGTTGCTATCAAATCCCAAATAGCGTGAGCAAGTAAGTCCTCATGTAATACTGGTGCATTTAAAATATATAGCGTTCAAGTAGATACATACCTCAATCTTCATTAAATAGATATATTTTGATAATAATGTACTCAGCTTTGCATGATTGTGCTTTTTAAAAAAGAGTCGATTACAGGGAAAAAAAACACGCCTAATCCTGGAATTGAACTCCCGAAACACGGGTCAGCAAACAACACCACAAAACCCATATTGAAACGATAGATACAATAATCAAACAACCCAAAAAATTAGTTACACATTGAAGCAGTAGGTTTACCTATCTTTACATCTCTGCTTATCGCATGAGTGTTTAAAGATGGTTTTTATTTATTATTGATGGTGCTGTTGCAATTATTTTATTGAATTATTAAAGAATGATGCTTATTTATTATTGATGGTGATATTAGTGCTATGAATCTATGATTAAAGTATGAGAGGGGCAGAGTAATGTGTGGAAGTGCGAATAGCTTTATTCCTTTTGTATGTAGTGGAGTAGTGGTGCATATTTTTTTCTAACCTTTGTTAAATTGTTAATTATTAATTGTTAATAATGCAAGGAAAGGTGAGAGCATTTTTCAATGAAGATGATCATCACGGGACTTCAGAAGCATTGAGGTTGATCTATTAATCTGCAGACAATTATGATGGTTCCAACTTAGCCTTGAATTCGCCTTTTCCCAGATGACGCATGCAAATGACTGTATCCGTACGCATGTTTATACAACTTGATTTTTCATTATTTAGAAATTGAATTATGTTTATATAAAATTTGGATTTGATTATTATGTTGACACTGAGTTACGAACTCTACTTGATATATGATCTAAAAGCATTCATTTTTTTGTTGTCAAGAGTTAGACACGCTTGATAACGGGTCATTAATGGTATGTATAAAACCGGTAATTGTTTTTTTACATAAAATACTGTCACGAAGCGTGGATGGAAACCCGAATGTCTTTCGCGCAACGCGCGTTATAGAATACCACTAGTTTGACATAATATTGCATGTAATTAGTTGTTAGAGTTAACAAACCAACATCATACTATACGTGAGTTGAATATGAAAGGCGATCAAAGGGAAACCATGACAGGCCGGCTAAAACTTCAAAATCAGGTTCGCTTATAAGCTGTTAATAAGTATTCATATTATGATTTTATATTTTTTTTAACAAATACATGTTTATTACGTCTTTCAATGTATTCATTTTTTAGGGGTTTTGTGCTACTATTTGCATATAAAGTTATTTGTATTTGCGTTTGATTTTGTAATCACTAAGTTAAAGAACCATGTAATTGCGTGTAAATGTTATGTGCACTTGTGTCATAAGTTGATATAAGATGTAATTAACACTACTTAAGAATTTAGATATTTGAAAAGTAATAATTACAAAATTGGCATGATTTACTGGCATTGTAAATCAGTCGGCTGTGTTAGTAAAAT
Organism: Ambrosia artemisiifolia; assembly: GCA_032199755.1. NCBI lineage: Eukaryota > Viridiplantae > Streptophyta > Magnoliopsida > Asterales > Asteraceae > Ambrosia > Ambrosia artemisiifolia. Next base: position 32,172,437 of record CM063521.1, read on the forward strand.
AATAATAATAATATATACACACTAATCAAAAACCCTATACTATTTTCACCACAATTAACCTTTATATATAATGAAAGAATATGAACCGATCATACCATTTTCACTTGCGTCTGCTATATAAAAAATAAAATTACAATGTCAAAACATTATATCTCTCTCAAAGAGCAACTAGATGAAGTAGATGCTGCTGATGCCCTACTTTTTTTGAAAGAAAGTGTTGTTGTTGATGATCCTATACAACAAGCAATAGATAATGATGTTTTAGACGCATTTAATAACATAAACAACCAACATCAAGTTTAAACACGTTATGGTTTGGTGTATCATCGTAGGAATAGAAACCATGTAGTTCCTGCTCAAGTAGGAGATGTTGAAACTGCAGCGGATTTAGAAAATGAAGCTGTTATTGAAATCAATAATAATGTTCAAGAACAACAAAATGTGAATATTGAAGAATAACAAGAAGGGGACAACAACATAAAAAATGATGTGTGGTACCCCAGAAGAAGTGTTAGCATTCCTTAGCAGATGATTATGAAAAAACCCTGTTTCATATTTTTTTGTTGTATTAGAAAGAAGAAATATTTTGTAATGATGATCTATATATATGAAGCAATATATTGTAATGTGTAAGCCATACTAAGACACAAAATGAAGTTGATGTTTGGTTTTTTTGATTTGAGTATAAGTTGCGTTTTAATGTAAAATGAACTTGCGTTTCTTATTATTTGACTGTACAGTATGTCGGTTAGTATGTACAAAGCATTGAATGTTTAACAAATAACTAACGCAAATGTTATTTGTTTTAGACGCAAGTAGTTCTAAACATATTTATTGTATACTATTAAAGAATACAATAAAGATGTTTAGACGCAAGTGTAAACCATGTTTATTGTATTTTTTTTATACTACTTTTTCTTTAGATGCAAGTTGTTCCTTTTTTATATGTTCCTTTAAAAAATATAGATACTTCAAGGTATGCAATTGTTCCATTTGCCCCTAATAATGAAGATGAGCAACCTGTCAACACATTGATCAAAAAACAAACATATTAAAAGGAAAAGAGGAAAAGTTGTTGATTCAACATCATCCGATGAACATGTTGAGAGAAAGAAGAAACAAAAAAAAAACAACAGAAGAGAAAACGTGTGCTAATTGTTGAATCATCATCCGAGGATGAATCATCATCCCAGGAAGTTGTGGTAGTAAAGAAGAAATAAAAAAAAAACAGAAAAAGAAGCATATGCTTGTTGATGAATCATCATCCCACGAAGTAGTGGAGATAAAGATAAAGTCGAGAAAACAAAAGAAACAAAAACATATAGTTATTGATTCTTCTTCGTCCGGGGATGATGGTCAGAAAAAGAAGAAAGCTAAAAATCTTAAAAAACAGCAAAAAAGAAGAAACTTCATGAAAAGAGTAAGAGCGTACACTATTTTGGGTACATGCATAGAAGAATAAGCATGAGATGCTCACCAGCAGAGTTTATGTCAACAGTAAAGATCTTGTGAGATGAACAGAAGGAAGACATAAGGAAAATCGGCTTCGGATCAATTTTGACATTTGATTATGATTCAACTGCAACGGCTTTGGGGTTCTGGTTGTTAATGAACTTTGATCATGAAACTTGCCAGCTGAATGTTGGTGATCATAAACTTAACATAACAGACGAAACGGTGCATGAGCTGTTCGGAATCCCAATGGGTAAAATACCCGTAACAGAGAAGAATAGACCAAGAAAAGGGTCTGCAAAAACATTTGATGAATTCAAGAATCAGTTCCCCACAAGCAAAGTGAAAGTTGGCAACATCGTGGATTTGATCAAAGCAACTCAAGACGGTGGTCGCTTGTTTAAACTAAATTTTTTGGTGCTCTGGAACACAGTTTTTGGAGAAATAACAAAGTCGACTACAATAAACCAAAGGTTCTTGGAGTCAATTGACAGTGAAGATGAAATCCCAAACATAAATTGGTATGCCTACATGGTTGAATGTTTGAAAAGGACAAAATCAGAATGGAGTGGGTATAAGGAACTGTATAATGGTCCTGTAGCTTTGCTAAAAGTAAGTAACTAACAAAAAAAAAGCGTATATGTTAGAAATTCAAACAATATTCTAAATACAAAAAGTTATAATAATGTTATGTTCTCTGGCACAGATTCTGTACACACATGAGTTCAATAAACGTAGCCCGTCAGAAGATGCATTGAGAAGACCGACCATCAGTTACATAAGCTCATCTTTAGTGGCTGAAATGGAAGCGTATGTACACGACAACGGTCCTTTTACAGTTCATATAAATGAAGCTGCAGCAGGAAAACATAATGTGACTGAAGTAAGCCCGGGAACTGAATATGAAGTTGCCAATGCATTGATCCTCTTACTGGAACAGAAAAAACAACAACAAGAAATGAGCCTCGATGATGATTACGAAATACGTCGGGCTGAAAGTCCAAAAAGAACAAGTTTGCATGACTTTGATGATGCATTTGACTTATCGTGTGATGAACATGAGATTTACAGAAATTGGAATGAGATGGATTTGGGAAAGGAGGGTGAGGAAGATAATGAAAGCAAAAAATCCAGAGAGATAAAACGCAATTACTAATATTTAAAACGCAAGTTATGTTTCAATTGTTAAAGTTATTTAGACGTAGGTTTAAGAACCTTTAAACGCAAGTGTGTTTTTTTACATTTTCTTTCCATTCATTTCTGGAATTGGTGTCCTTGATTGATAGAAACATTAAAAGATACCAACAAATTGAGAAAGAAATGAATGTAATGGTTGGAGTAATAAGGAATAGATATTCTTGGATTCCATCTTTGCTGGAAAGGTGCGGCAAATGGGATGAAGTTTTAAAGAAGGATGCAACGGCAACTGAAACTAATGATAAGGATGAAAAAAACAAATCTGCTGAAAACGTGGGAAATTTTGAAGATCAGTTAGAAGCTGATACTGATAAGCAAGCAGATGATAATACCAAAGGTGATGATGGTGAGGGTGAGAAAGTTGATAACATCAGCTTGAAAAGAAATGATTTGGTTGCTGACCATGTCAGCGAAGATATGATTAACAAAACATCTGATATGGGCAAGGACGACACCATATCCAGTGAGTTGATGGGCAGAGATGGAATAGATGTTGATAAAATTGAAGAGGATAAAGAAGAAGGTCAAAATGGATATGATATTGATAAAAATGATGATATAGCTGGTGGGGTTGAGGTTGAAGAAGAAGCTCATATGTTGAATCTGGAAGAGAGTCAAAATGTTGAAGCTAAAAGAATTGAACCAGAAGAAGAGAATAAAAGCATGCTGAATGAAGATGTTTACGATGATACAATTGATGATTTCGGTGATGTCGATACGGGTATTTATGATGTTATAACAAAAAATCCAATTTGTCAGCTTGGTGCAGAGGAGAACGTGGACACACCAAAGGCTCAACCAATCCCAAAACCTACATCCCCAGAAATTCAGCAAGATAAGGGTAAGGGCAAAGAGGAGGATCAACAGGGTCGAGGGAAAAGACAGAAATTCCTTGCACCACCATTGCTTTCCCCATACGTTAACAAACAAGTCTGCATAGTGGAGAAGTTAACGCGGGAGGAGTGGATAGTATTTCAATACATCCTGACGCCAACAGTAGAACGTTTGTAAGTTGAAAAAATTAATATTAAAATGTTTTGTTGAATATAAAATAATCTTATTTGACTGTAATTCTAAAAAATGCAGCGCTCATGTGTACAAGACGATATGGTTGGATGCACCAAAGGTAGTGATGGAATGTTTGTGCGATGGAATATGGCTACACCAAGGTGTAGTTGACACATGGGCAGAGATTTTGAATTATGACGAAGTAACTAATAAAGGAAAAAGCTCTGTTCATAGGTTGTTCCTCAACACACAAACCCTGGTATGTTTATTTTTTTCTTTAGATTCAGGTATTATTATTGTTAAAACGCAACTTTTACAATAAATGATGTAACTAAACGCAAGTAATATTAACAAACAAACGCAAGTATTGTGTATTCTAAACACACTGTTTTGATTTATTGCACAACATGCAGCCAGAGAAATACTATACCAGCAGAAAATCAATGGAAGAAACATATAATATTTTCTTCGGTAATGTACTAGCCATGATGGATAGAGCAGACGTAAGAAAAATAGATGAAGTTGATATAATCATTTGCCCACTGCTGATAAGCCGACATTTCTACATGGTATGCTTCAATCTTAACGATTTAACCATTGAACTAATTGACAACTCAGCAGATGGAGGTCAAAAAATACAAAGGAGTGCCGTCGAAGCTGGTAAAATACACCGTAAAATTCTTAAAAACAAACTGTGATTATTATTAAAGATTCACTGATATATTATTCAAATTATTTTGCAGAGTAAACTAATATGCACCTTCCTGACCAACGCATGCCCAGAAAACACAGAATTCCCCAAACTGGAAAAATCAATAATAGAGCGCAGGGCAATGGAGTGGAGAACAACACACAACGATGTCGACTACGGTGTGTTTGTAATGCGACACATGGAAACATACAAAGGAGAACAAAATTGGTCATCTGGTTTTAAGCAAGAAGGGCCTGAGCAAGATAGGCAAATTTGAGATTTGAGGCGTAAATACTACGCAAAGATTATCCTTAATGAATACAACACAGAAAGGGAAAAGATTCTACAATTGGCAGAAGAATTTGACAAATTCCCCGATAAGAAGAAAGTGCTCCACAACAACAAGGAAAAACTGCAGAAAAGACAAGATGAGCTTATTGAAGACAAGAAGAAAAAAAAATGAAAAAGAACATACATTTTTTCTTTTGTTTATGAACAAGATACATTTTTATCTATTTTGTCCTTTATATATGTTTAACATTTGTTATGTAAATTGGGTCATTTTGCAATACGCTGGTAGTAATCTAATTAAACGCAAATGTAAACATATTGTAAGTTTTCAATTAAAATTGATCAAAAATTTCCAAGGTTGATGTTTTTTTAGAGTTTCTGTTCATAATAAACCGCTAATAATACAAAATTATTAAACAAAAAAAATGTTCACATTAAAACGAAACTTATTTTTTAAACGCAAGTAAAATTAATTTAACATAATCTAATACGCAAGTTTATTTTTTAAAAACCACACATTAAGAATTACATTTTTTATAAGTATTAAAGTGTAAATTACATTTTAAAAATATAAAAGTTTGTACAAAAAAAAGTAAGAATAAATTAATGTATTATAAAAAGTGACGGTTTAAAAATGACAAAATTAACATACACCATCAAATACATGTCATTTCACAAAATTAATTTTTTGAAACGTGGATAGTCATGATGAGCTACAGACTGTTGAACTTATAAAAATAATTATTAATTTTCCCTTAATTTTTTTAAACGGCAAAAGTCTTTTGATGTACTATAGAACCTAAACACTATAAAATAACATCAATTGTATACATTTTAACACACATCTACACCATCATTCTCTTTTGAAAACCCCCAAAAATCTAAACTCACTTCAAATTCTAAACAAAAAATGGAAGCCAACGCAACCCTAAGCATATGGTGGTATGAGCCGAGAACTTTCAATCTACTCATGAGTGATAACGAAAAACTTGTGTACAAATGTAAAGAAAGTGTGCTACGAAATTGTAGCAAGGAGGTACTGAAAAGAATGTTGGCTTTAGGTATTGGACATCTAAGCCATTCAACAGAGGTGGACAAACTCTTTGATGTTTTGAAGAAAATGTTTAAGCATTTTGAGCTGAGGGGAGTGAGCAGATGGGAGTTTTTTGAAGACAGATTTGAGGTGGATGTGACCTTTGACAATGGAAGAGTTGAAGAATTCCAGCCTAAGAAGATATCTTTCTCCACTGATATGGGTTTTCTAAAAAACCTGTCGGAGAAGCCACTCATAAACCAAACTGGATCAGAGTTTGGTTCAAAACTTGTTTTGATGGTCAGGGCACAGGTTGAATTGTGGTCTGGTATGGACCCAGAATCAGACTACGAAGAGGAGGAAGGAGACCTTGATGAGTACAAGTTGTATGACACATAGCTCATGGAGGTTCTTCATGAGGACATGACTAATTTCTCTCCTTAGTTTTTTTAAGTTTTTTTTAAATGTTTCTTTTCTTATTAATCTAATGGAACAACTTTTTTAGTAATATTAATATGATATTAATATTTATGTTTTTTGGCATGCTTTATGATTCAATTTCAAGTAACTTATATGAAGTGTGATTAAGACAACAAAAAAAAAATTTAACGCAAATGCACAACAATTTAAACAAAGACAAATAAAAAAATTTTTTCTAAAAAAGGACGCAACTACTATTATCAATAAAACGCAATTATAAATTATTATGGAAATTATTAAACGCAAATGCATAAGCAACTTAGACGCAGGCGCCAAAATTAAAATTATATTAATATTCTCCCTAAATATTTTAAAAAAATTTTCTTGTAATATGGAGTTTTTTAAATGAAAAACCTTCGTTTTATAAATATAAAAATATATAAAAAGTAAGTATAAATAAAATTTAGTAAAATTTATACCGGCATCTTTGTTTGTTCATGTACAATATTGTCTAATAGAAAATCAGTTACTTTTTTGCTACATTTCTAATATATAATACTAAAATGGCAAAAAAAAAAAAAATAGAATAAAAAAAAGAAATTAGTTATAAAAAAAAAATAGATCTGAACATGTGAATTTCTGATCATAAGTTTTAATATTCATGAAAAAATGATTACATGTATTAAATCACGTGTATTTGAAAAGTCATGATATTTTCGAGGAGTCGTGTGACGGTTGAAAATTTCGTCTTGTGTCAGGGGCGTGAGGCCCACGCTCAGAAGTGGATTGTCCTTTTTCTGGAGGTGGGACACGTGTTGCCTAAGCTCACGTTTTGGGCTCTGAAACGTCAGCCACGTTTCTTCCACCTTTTTCGCTACATTAATTGCAATAGGTATATATATATATATATATATATATATATATATATACCTTTTCCTTCTCCTTGTTTGTTACACTTCCTCAGACTTCTCCATTTTCCTCTCAACTTCCAAAACTTTTCCCATTAACCTTTTGTCTTCTCCTGTGATATTCTCCAGATTCCGGCGACAAGCCAAAGATTTTCATTTTGTTTGAAACATGTCTGAGGGTTCGAGGCTGTTGAATAATTGCACCATTCGGTGGGCGAAGAAAAACTTTTAGGAGTTTTGCAGAAATATGGATTTTCACCCCTACTGGGGTGTGGAGCTTCTTGCTCCGAGGAATACAACCATGACTTATCCCCTAGGTAAAATAACTTTGTACAGGGATCATTTTGTCCCTTGTGGGTTTCGGTTGCCTGCCACGAAATTCCAGCTGGACACTCTTGTTGAATATGGTATCCATATTACACTACTGAATGCCTACGACATGTTGAGGTTTGTTCAATTTGAGGCTTGTGGCAGAGCGATGGACATTGAGCCCACCTTCGAGAGGTTCAACGTTTTTTATGTCATGTTGCACTCAACATCTTGGTTTAACTTTGAGAAGAGGTCCAACGTAGCACCGATGAGTATTGATGCTCCGAAGTCGTTGCACGACAGGAAGGAGAAATTTTTCTACGTTAAACGAGGAGTTCATCCGGTGGCCCTTCCTTGGAAGGTTTTGGGGGATCGCCAGAGACCGACTGACTACCCGATGATGGAGGGGTATGCAGAACAGGAATGGTTTGTGAGGTTGACTTAAAACGCCTCTCTGTATAATGTGGGGGATTGTAATGAGGGTATGTTGATTCATTTGGGTATGAGTCGGGTGCACCTTCAGCCTGGGATGGAGACTGTACTGCGCCCCAACGGTATGGGTTTTTCATTTTGTTCAATCATGTTGTGTGTAATGTTGGTCCTTATTGTTGTGTAACAATGCGCAGGTATCACCAAGTTCCAGGCTTTTCTGCAGCGCGCGAAGGAGCGCATCGATTGGAGGGCTCCTCCTGCTGGTCGCTCTTCCCGGGTTGACGATATGGTTGGTAGATTTTATTTGCCGAACTTGGTGAACCCACCCAAGAATTTTCGACCTACGAGTGAGTACCCTAACCCTGATCATTATCATCTGTTCCTGTGTTTGTGGTGAGCATTTCTGACGAGGACTCGACCGCGTCGTCTAATGACCTGGTTCACCCTTCACGCCCATAGTAGTGGTGTGAAGGGCATGAAGACGCCCAGTGTTCAGAAGACGCCAGAAGGCCACCACGTTTCTTATGCTTTTGACATAACTCCTCCACCAGAGCGTGAAACCGTGTTACAAAAGAGCATGAAGAAGACACCAGGTATCCGCGTTTACTTTTCGTTTTTTTAATTTTCTTTATCCTTCTTTATATTTACTCGGTTATTCCTCCACAGTGACAAGCCCTAAAGTGATGCCTTCTTCTGCTGGCTTAAGTGAGAAGGAGTTTGCTGAAAAGAGCATGGCTGAAAAGCTTGCGCATGGTTTGAAGGAGCAAGAGGAAGCCCAACTTCGTAAAGAAAAAGAGATTGAAGCCGAAGCTGCTCGTGTTCAAGCTGAGAAGGCGTTGGTTGAGAAACAGGCTTCTGAGAGGGAGGCCGCGGAGAAGCTGCGCGCCGAGGAGGAGATGTTAAAGAAAGAAGCTAGTGAGAGGGAAGCTTCGGAAAAGCTTCATTTGGAGAAAGAGGCTGCAGAAAGGCATGCCGCGGAGAAGGCAGCTGCTGATAAAGAAGCCACGGATAAGGCTAAAGCTGATAAGGAAGCTGCTGAAAAGCAGGCGACGGAGAAGTCAGCTGCAATTGGTCGTTTTACGAGGGTTAGACCCTCAGGCGACGGTTCCTCGACTTACTCCGGGGGTGACAAGATCTTTAACCCCCACTGGAGTATACGGGAGAACTCCCGTTTTGCAAACCCACTGACTGCGGAGGAGTTTGTGTCTCATTGTATTCCTCTAAATGAAAGGAGTTATCAAGATGGTTTGGAGAGGTCACAGGTTATCTCCGACTTATGTGTTGGTTCTGCGCTGCAGATGGCTGCCATAGACTCTATTCGACGTCGTGATATTCAACTTCAAAATGATAGTAAGGAAGTCAAAAGAGCCATGGTAACCATCGCCAGAGAGCGTGAGCATTTCCGGGGGTCGGAAAGGAAATTAAAATCTGAGCTCGAGCACCACCAGAAATGCGCGCATGAGTTGGAGGAAAACCATGCTGCTCAGCAGAAAAGGTGGACCGAGTCGTCTACCGCACCAATAATGAACGTATTAATGAGCGTGAGCAGATGCAGCTGTTGAATAAAGAAAATTCTAAATTGTTTGCTGCTGCTAAAGGACACACAAAGGTTATTGAAGAACTTAACTCAAAGGTTGCGGAGGCACGTTCTGAGCTCCAAGAGAAGGACAAGAATCTGATCGCCGTCACGTCCCAGCTCTCCAACATTGAGCAGGAAAAACTAGTTTTATTCAACGAGAGAGAGCATCTTCTGGAAGACAAGGCCTCTATCGAACAAGCATATTCTGACGCTACTGCTGAAGCAGAAAATGCAAAGAAATTGCTTGAGGAATCCCATGCTGTTCAGGTCGCTCTGAAGGACGCTGCCAAATGGATGATGACTCATGGTGTAGCCGGGGTGAGTAATTTTACTATTCTTCCTTCTTTCTTACCAGATTTTGCTTATAGCTAAATGTTTAACTTTGTAGTTTTACAAGCGGGTCTGGAATGAGCCGCTGCTTAGCGATCAGATTGCTGCGATAGTTGCTGTTGCACGCGCTGCTGGTGAAGCGGAGGGGTTTGACACTAGTTTCCACCACGCACTCAACCACGGCCATATTTTCGAAGGAGAGCATTTTTTAGAAGCCTCGGGAGGATGAGCTCAAGGAACAACTTGTGTTGTTTGATCAATTGAAGTTCCCTATCGTTGGCGTGGTGGACGAATGTAATAAATTCAAAGACCCCGTCGCTGCTTTCCGTTACTACATTGATAAATCCGACCGTATGGGTGCGGAAAAGAAGGAAGCCGCGTTGGATGCAGCAGCTGGTTTGGGTACTTCAGGTGCCACCGATGATGAGGACTCAAATGTTTATGTTCGTAATTTTTTGGAGGTTTTTAAGTCCCGTGGTTTTGTAATCGTATTTGCCGGATTTTTAAGTCCCGTGGCTTTTAAAGTGTTTGTTATCTCTGTTTGTTATTGCATGCTCTTGTTTTCTTATTTAACCCATCCCGTACGATGCTCCCTTAACGTATGTATTTAATAGTAGATAAAAATTTAGGTATATATAGATAATTTAAACATTAACCTTCATTTATAAACTTCGAAATTACATCCATTACTTCCCTAAAGTTAAACATAAATATAATATGGACGTAACAACTGCCACGCCAAAACATTGCTGAAGTCTTCATCATAGTCTAACAGGTAGTCAATCTGTGACAATTCAATGAGCAGTTCTTCGGACTCGTATGGCTTTTCCTCTTTGTTGGCCTTGAAGAATTCTTCAAAGATGGTGCAATCCGCTTTGACATTGCGAAATTTTTGCTTTACTTCTTCGGCGAGCGGTTTGTTTGACCGTCCATAAGTGTTTGAAACTCGGTAACAACTTTATTCCAGAATGGAGTAGCCCGAAATTCATGGCTAGTGTCAGAAACTCGGGTGTTTTCGCAAACATTGCGCCGGGCCAGTGTAATTCCAAGAATTTCTTCTTCGGTCCAGGAGGCCATCTTTGTTGTTTTGTGTATGTGATTTGTTAGAAATGTCTTTATGTGAACAATAGGTGAAAAATTTGTAGGTATATATAGTGTAAAAAATAATTTAATTAATTATATATTAAAATAATTTAAATATTTAAATGGACGACTGTTCGCATGTCAGAGACGGGACAAGACAACAGAAGTCAGAGGACTGTGCGGACTCTATGTCGTCTCACTCTGTCTAAGACATCATAGAGACAGGACACGTGTTAGCATTGAGAGCGTCTTCGAATGTCTGTCAGAGACTGGACAAGTCCCGAGACGTCAAAGAAGTGATCCGTCTTTGTGTTGTCTTATTGACTCTATGACGTCAAAAATAGGAGTAGCGCTTTTCACGGTTGTTTTTAAATTTGCTCCCCAAATTTGCATTATAGTTAACCAAGATTTTTTACTTTTCACTAATCAAAAAATGTTTTCACATAATTTTACGAAAATTTTCAAACACTTATCTTTTTTCGGTTCACATAATATGTTTATTCGGATTATCAAACCTAATACTATCAAATTACATCAACATTCCACCATATTTTTTGGATCGTTGTTACATCTGCATAAAACTACTTTGCCGTTGTTACATTCACACGTGGTATAACCCGTGTAGACTGCAACTTTGGTCTGGTAGTTTTATAATATTACAACGATGGTGAACCTCCCATTTCTCTGTCCTTAAGCGTTAAAATGACCGTTCTCCACGTGTGAAAGGACATCGGCGGATTTGTTTGGAGTAGTGGACACCGACGAGTTCATTCATCACACGTGGTGTAACGGGTAATCATTATTGACAATAGGAAATGGGATAATTCGGTTTTATGATTCCCTTCAATATACACGGTTTGTAAACATCCGTTTGTATATCCTTCCAAAAACTGCAACATGTTCATGTGGGAGTTCAGGAAGGGAAGGGAATCTTTTCAAACTTGACTTACGGTCTCAGGCGTGACCGGTTGCAACCAAGTCATGTTTATAAAACCCGTTCACCATTGACCGAAACAAATTACCAAAAATAACAGATTTGAAATCCTTTGGTCATCTAGCTATATTGGTGATTTACTCTTACATTGGGTCGATGTTACATCTGCAAGAAACAAGGACGTGGCAGTTTGCAATCATCAAGTCATGAGGTAAGGTGTCATATCCGATACACCATTCCAGTTGGAACTAGGTCACACCGTCACTTGTTACTCGAGACCTCATTATTGCAAAGGCTGTATTCCACACTGAAAACTATACGGACGTGGTGGTTTGCAGTTTTCAACGACGTCGTCAACAACCTAGGGAAAACAATTCGTGGAACAAGCGCATTGCTGTTTTCATTATTGTAATAGCATTAAGAGTTGTAACATTTTCCATTCCAAAAATAATGTAACATGTATGTATATTGTATTGTATATTGTATGATGAGAAAGTTTACGATACAAAGTTGTATAGTGTACAAATTGTAAGAAGTATTTTGGGCCTTTGATCAAAAATAATTTATAAATTAATGGATGAGATTAAAAGAGGAAAATAAACTCAAGTGTTTTTAAATGAGAAGGAGAAGGTCAAAACAGGTATAACCCACAATGGTTGAGTTCCACCCCCATTTCTAAAACGTTCATAACTTTTTCATACGACATTATTTTTTTTTAAAAAATTACACCATAACTTTTCCATACCATATTGCTATACTTTATAAATTTTTTTTTTTGCTTGGTTGATAGTACTTGCGTCTAAATATAAACACTTGATATTTTTACTTGCGTTTAAACATGTCTGAACCAGCAGTAATATCTGTACTTTTTAAAAAAAATTGCTGGGTAGATATTACTTGCGTCTAAATATTTAAAGCCTTGCATTTAAACATGTCTGAACCAGAACAAGGTATATTTAAACATGTTCTCGTTCATATATGTTTAAACGCAAGTGTTTAAAATTCAGACGCAAGTACTATAAACCCAGCAAAAAATAGTTTGTTTTTAAAATTACAGATATTACTAGTAGACTTGTTCTGGTTCACACATGTTTGAACGCAAGTAATAATATCAAGTGTTTACAATAACTCACTTTTTACGTTAGCCTCTCCCTATGTATGATACCCTTTATTTGGAACAAGCGCATTTTTGTCGTCAACAGCTTCTTGGAACAATAACTTAATCACCAGAAGATTGATGTATATTATATGATATCAATTGTTGTTTCATCATGTTTGTTTGTGGATTTATTTGAAATTCAAAACATTACAGGAATAATATGTTAAGGAAAAATATGGGTTAAAATTACAATAAGTTAAGCAACGTTCGGACGGGGTAAACACGGCCAAAAATACAATTTTTCGGCCATAAACCGTCTATATGACAAACATGGTTGATTTAAATCACCATCGACGGCAATGGGTTTATCAGTGACTAAATGTTCCATTAGCATACAAAGATACACCGCTTCGTTACCTGATAAAGAATTGGATGGCGCAACATAGTCTTCATTAAGGTTAAATGTCATACATTTTTCCTGATGACCTGACTTTCTCCAGTATCGCATGTGCACTAACGTAGCTCCTAAATAAATTTGTACCTTCGTCAACCTTGGGTGAATATTGTTTCAGTATCTTTCACCGATACAAAGATCTTGATGAGCATACATGACTAGCTCTTGTGACACCAAATCGAGTCGCACGAGTAACCATTCATTATTTTCAAGTGGAAGCGGGAAAAAGACGTAATCTACATCAAAGAATGACGTAAACGGTTTTACTTTACCATTGCAATAGTTGACCACGTTTTTAGGAACAGATTCCAACAAACAATCATAAAATTGTGGTGGCAGAATCGTCCACCGCATATTTAGCAAAGCATATTGTTGAATCTTTCTACTCCTCCAGTTCATTAGTCTTCCAACCCATCCTTCTATATGCTGTAAAGAAACGTCAACAACGTATTAGAATATAAAAATAAAAAAAAGGGAATTATCAAAACATTTAATAATTAACTGTTACTGAGAGTGATCGGGTAGAATTGACTCCTAACAAAGTTCCCAAAAATGTTTTATCCAACTCCACTGTTCTTAAAAAAACTGCCGAATAACAAAATGGTGCGTCTCCTCTACGGTAAAACTCAAAAACATCTTTGGACCAGTTATTTGTTTCATCGTCTGGAATAGCCCATTTTCCAGTATTGTGTTGGTGTAAGCTTTGTTGATTGTCTAAATATTTGCTTTCTTCAGTATTCTCTACGGACGAAGAAGTTTCCGGCTTATTTTTCGGTTGCCTCCATTTTTTTTAAGATCCAATTGGATGATTTCTCTACTGGTTGAGAACAGTATTCCGCAGGCGGTAAATTCTTAAGTCGTCTGTCATACATTTCTTTATATGAAACACTTACTTCCAACTAACAACACTTTGTTATTTATAAAGAGTAAATTGTCACATAATCCCCACTGGTGAACAATTATCACTAGTACAATTAAAAAAATAAAAAATAAGTTAAAGTTCGCAAACATCGTCGTCTGGTGGACTAAGATCGTGAACAACGACAAATGACACTTGTCAATATTTGATTGTCACATTGTTTTTTTTTTCTAATTTTTTTTTGTTTTCATACGTACTTTTTCTCTAATCATTTAATTACCCAAATAACTTAGTGTATTTTGTGAACATTTTGATATAAATCTTATTAAAAACAGACTTCGTTCAAAAAACTATATTTTTACTATATAAAATTTAAAGATTGAGTTGTTAATTGGAGTGAAATATTCAATTGGGTTTGGTTGGGTTGGGTAAAGTGGTCCCCCATCCCAATAAGTCAAAGACTAAAGTGTTCCCTCATCCCAAGAAGTGGTCCATCTTCCCAATAAGTCAAAGACGTCTCCCCTCTTTCGATAAGACTTAAACTCATGTCCCACTTCCCGAGACGTCGTCTCAATTTAAACGGGTTCATTTGCCCCAAGACCTTACAAAGACTTCTTTCCCACTATAAGACGTCACAAAGATGGTTCCAGAAATTATTTTTTCTAAATTGGAAAGTCTTTTCTCAAACCATCTCGGGACCACACCGACAACCCGTCCGAAGAATCCTTGGACCACATCCCTGTCCGACGACAATTCCGGCAACTCCTTCAACTCCGGCGACCAATCCCAATTCCGACAACTCCTTCAACTCCGGTCCCACAAGTAAGGACAACAACACATTTCGGTGCTACGTCACAACAAAGTTTATCCAACCACATTCCGACCCGACCCGGTTTAAATAGTAAAACCCGACCCGTTTGACAAGTCAAATGGATCCAAATCAACCGTGTGACCCAATGAACCCAAATGGGGGATATTTGCAGCTCAGAAATGACGATGAGATGGTCTAGATGCAACTTTTGAGAACCAAAATTGGGCGGTCCATGGGAATCTGCAACCGATTTATAACCAGCAACCGAATTATAGCCAACAAGCGATTTATAACCAGCAACCGAATATCGATTATAACCAGCAAAACAACTTGAACTACCAGCCACCCAATTTTAATATTCGGCCACCTAATTTTATGCTCCAGCAACCTAATCTTATGTGCCAGCAACCAAATTTGATCCAGAATCCGAATTATAACCCGCAACCAAATTTTTACCGGCAAATGAATCTTTCCAACCAACAAATTGCCAATATTGCCAACCAACAAATTCCCAACGACGACGTTCCAGTTGTAAGTTATTATTTTTTACATTTTCTTCATTTTTTAAAATTTTATGTTCGGTTCTTCTGTTGATTGATTGTCTGTTTTTTAAACATTGCCTACTGCATAGGAGGATTGTACTGTTATGGTCCGAATTGCTTGGACATTTTTAGACAAGATGAAAACTAAAATTAGAGAATTAGGAATACACTGGCGCTCCATAGAATCTAAATTTAGGAATACATGTTTTCGCCACTTTCTTGATGTTGAGGCGAGGGTATGTTGTAGCAAAGTCTTATACGGTGTTGTTCAACATCAGGTTGATACAAATAACCCACAAGACGGTATTTGTTATAGAATAGGGGAACAACAAATATTCTTTAGCCCTAAACAGTTCTGTCTGGTAACTGGTCTCCGGTTCGGCGTATCTGAATGGGTACCGCATCACCATCCACGGTCTTTTAGAAGAAGGTTTTTTTGGACATAACGATTCACGTAAAGTGGGTGTTCAAGAAGTTGTGTCGGTTTTTAACTCTGATTGGACTAACTTGGCGGAAGATGATTGTGTTAGAATTTGTATTTTGATGATGATAGAGGACTGTTTTAAAGGAACACAAAGGAATGGGCATGTTATCAGAAACTCATAGATTTGGTTGATGATTTGGATTTTTGTAACAACAATCCTTGGGGGAGTTATTTTTGGGATGAGTTGTGGCCACAGTTGTATGATATGCACCGACGAAAGAAGAAAGACGCAAAGAGTATCAGTGTAGGTGGATTTGTTTGGGCATTCAAGGTATTCGTTTAGAATAATAATTGTTTCATTTATTCAAATTCGAGTGTTTGTCTTACAAGTTCTGTATGCAGATTTGGCTCTTTGAATTTTTTCCAGAATTTAAAACACGAAATAATTATTTTATTAGATAAGAAATTCCTAGATTTCTAGGCTGGGGAAAATGTAAAAGATAACTAAGGGTACTGTTGACAAAATGCTCGCGGATACAGCTAAGGTAAGTTTCGATGCTCACGGTTTTACAAAAATTTATTTATGGTACCGGAATATTAATGGAAAATTTATCACTAAGCATGTTGATTTTAAACCTCTCGATTATTTGTTGCCGACCGAGTCAGAGATGCAATCCGATTGGTACATTTCAAGTTCCGCTTTCCTGGATGCCCAGATAGCAATGCGAAATCAACAACTTCCGTTTAATAATGTTACACAGAATCACCAGTGCAATCCTGTAGGTGATATGGATCCGGTTAATGATGGGCATTATGATTATGACCAGTCGAATCATAACTCGGCCGCGTCCGGGCCTTCAAGGACGTCTATTGTGAATGATTTTGATGATTCGCAGAGTGGTTTAAAATCAATAATTAAATAGTTGTTGGATGAACAAACCAACAAGTTGTGTGAGATGTTTATCGAGGTATCGTGTGACATCATCTTATTTAATGTAAACGTATCTTACTGAACCATTTTAAATAATTTTACGATATCTTTGCTCTTAGGCACAAAAGTCAATGTCTTCGAAGTCGTCTAAACGAAAACAAGTAGAGGAAGACAAACAACAGGACGATGAGGTTTATATGATAAAATTTTATATTACATTGCTGAACAAAAGTAAATATAAATAAATAAAGCCGGTTCATTTTAACTGATTATTTGTTTTGTAGGTTAATCAGCTTTTCAATGGGGATGGTTACAATGAAGAGACCACCAATTTGGAAAAACAGTGTGAAGCCGATGATGTAACTTAAAGCTACATTATAGTTTTATTGTTTAAACATGAAAATTTATATATTAATTATTAATTTTTTTTACTTATAGAGTGATAAGCCCCAAGCTATCAAGTTGAGATGGTCAGAACGGTCAACAAAGCTGGGACCTTATACGGTTTCCCCGTATATCGGTCAGAAAAACAAACAAAAGAGAAAAAGGCAGATTTCGAAAGAGGATCAACATAAGATAGAACAAATCAAAGCTTGGTATCCAAACAATGAATCAAGAAAATGCGTCTTGACCGGGGGAAATCGGCTACCACGAGATTTTTGGAGGACTTTGCTTGCTGATGATGGTGAAGGTTGGTTGAGCGACGAGGTAACGAATAATATTTTTAGATACTTTTATTTGTTTGTAATTTTATAAATACAACGTATAAACTGAAATTGGCATTGCTTAACAACATATTTTCGGGTGGATACACTGTATAAATCTAGGCAGCAAACCGATCGCTGGAGCATTCTTCCTCCATATTTTCACCAGGGTTTGATTAACCCGCTTTCAACAACGACCTTTGGGGATTATTTTCACGGTTCTGCACCGTATCCATGCATCCAAGATGTTGAGGAGGCCGGTATTCTAAATATTTATTATTTTTTTTAAATTTAGTTGGTAGATTTTATATTTATTATTTTTTGAATATTCATTGTTATATACACATAATGTTCAATGATTGTTGTAGAAATTGTGCTTTATTTGATCAATATATAAAACGCAATTACATTCAACTTCAAACGCAAATAGTGAAATAAACCAACTTTTATTAATAACAGAACGATAATAATACAAAATTATTAAACAAAAAAAAGTGTTCACGTTAAAAAGAAACTTATTTTTTAAACGCAAGTTAAATAAATTTAACATAATAATATTTTTTGATCTAATCGAGGTTATGTCGGGGCATAAATTCTTACCTTGATTCTCAATGAACTCAGTAACACATCTCAATATCACGTTTTTGCATATAATAACTCAGAATTTAAGTAATGGGTTATTTGGTTATAATTTATTACTCATAAGAACTCTCATATCATATTAACTAGTCATAAATAAAAAAATGACTATGATAGGTACAATGATAGACTCCAAGCGTGAAGAGTCTTCAGGGGGTGTACGGCTGGCTTAGGATTGTACGGAAAAAGGCTTTGGTACGAAAAGGGCTTATGAATTGTACTAAGGGCTTAGGATTCTTCCGAAAAGGCTTAGGATTATATGGAATTAAAGCGCATAGGATTTCATATTTTCCTGACGACTCTTCAGGCTTGGCGTCTAAGTCAAAGACTCTACAAAACTAAAGCGTCTACTAGTCTCCTTAGCCACATATGATCATTTAATTAGTTGGTTTGTGATAAAAGCTCAAGAGTTAGCATTTAAGCCTTTTAGGACATTTGTCACATTCTGAATCATATGACGTATTGTGAAGTCTCTAGGTATAAGACTATATACATGTTTATGTTGATAAATACTTGATGGTCCTTTTTTGCGACAGTTGTCAAAGTTAAGACTTCGGGATGAGGCAAGAAAAAACTAAACTGGAGAAATGGCAAGAAGTGCCGGACAGAAGAAGGGGATAGAAGAATTTCAATGAAGAGGGTGTCAAGATGCAAGATCTAACAAAGTTTTATGTGGCTAACATCCCTAAGAAATGCTATGCTAAGCACATTAAGAGGGTTCTTGGGGAGTATGTGGAGACCGATCGGATATAGTTGGCACGTAAAAGGAATAAGATGGGCAACGATTTGCTTTCGTTAATTTTAAAAGGGTAGTGGATAAGTATGATCTGGGGTTGCATCTTAGGATTGTTAAGATTGGTGATAACAAACTATTCATTACCATTGCAAAGTTTATTGATGGAGAATTTGTTGGGCAAGAAAAGAATCAGGAAAAAATGAATTGTGAGAGGAAAGAAATACCAGTCAATAATGAAAGGAAAGATACTTCAGCCAACATTAGAGGGGACCAAGGACTGTTAGTGCACTTTGTGTTTGTCCCCAGCTAGTGATAGGTCGATATTAGTCGTAGGCATGATTATAGGATCATTTATGTACGCTAAGTGTATGAGGGTCATGCAGCTAGAACAACCCAGGCATGTGACACTCAAATTATAAATACCTTTCATGTATTCAAACTTTGAAACTTTTGCATTATTTTAACAAGTTGTTGCCCATTTTGTGTGTGATATTGTGTGTGTGTTCTTTATCATTTCCAAATCATTCTAACCTTTATCGAATGCCTATAACAACTAACTGGATCATTGATTCCGCTTATTCGGATATGCGCGTGATAATAAAATTTTGTCGATCCTACAAGTGGTATCAGAGCCGAGGCTCAAATCACGCGTGTTGTTATAGTGAGTAGCATCAGATTTGAGTTTGTTTTGCAATTGTTCATTCAAATCCCATTTTTGACCCACTTTGAGCATAAATATGGTGTTAGGGGAGTGTTTTTACTTAGTTTATTGTTTTGATTATTGATTTGAGTGTATAAACATGTTTGGATACTATTTTTGGTTACATCTAAATCAAATTTACAACAAAACACATCAGATCTGAGATTTTTGGATAAAAGTTCATAAATGTGTTCTTCATGTTTTTTGGCTTGAATTTGATATTCTGATCTGAGTTTTTGATAAAAACACATAAGTTTGTGTTCTTCATGGATTTTTATAATTTTGGATTATAATTGTTGCTGTTCGATTGATTTGGGCATTGAAATCTTGTTAGAAATCATATCCCGCACATAACCTAACCATCTGATCATCCAAACAACCATTTTCACCAAAAATCATCGAAATCATGTTCATGATATGTCATATGCCTGCTTTTTGTCATACACCTGGACGTTTCGAGGCGTAGGACACTCATACGTCTCCTTATTCACACGTATCAACCTTCATACGTGTGAACCCTCATGCGCATGCTTTTATACGTCTAGTTAGTCATACGTGTGCCTGTCATACACCTATTCTTCATACGTGTGATTGTTCATACGTGTGGTTTTCAGTCATGCGCCTGTTCTTCATATAGGTGATCTTCCTACGTGTGAAAATCAGTCTTAGTCAAATTTTGACTATTTTAAATCTGACTTTGTCTGAACATCATCAAAAGTTGACTTTTGTTAACTAAATAAGTATACATTCGTTTTTGGGAAAATTTTAAATGTAAAAAATTTTGACTCTAAATGTCTAAATATAAATGTCGATTGTACGATATCATCCGTGCCGAAGACATGAAGCCGAAGATCTATACATATATATCATTGGAATCATTCTCTCAAACTCCATATCAACAAAGGATCAACATGAAAGATCCATTGCGCACTTGTCAAATCCGCGAATCAGTGGCAAAGCGTTCAAAGGATCTATGTGAGCGAGAGGGAAACAGGAAGTTGTAACAAGAATTTAACAAATACAGATTTAGTCAAAGCATTGGTTGTACATGTAGATACAGTGGGTGAAGGGATTACAAGAGTTCGGGATGATGAAGAATCCTCAGGAACTGCTCGGAGTTCAGAGGAACAAAGCAGAGGAGCAGATGAAAGCTCAAGTGAGGAAAGTCAGAGCTCTGATTCAAGCTCAATGACTTATGAAGACAGGTCAGGTGAAGAATGTGAATCATTGGTTGAATGAAGTTGTAAGTTAACCAACAGCACATATGTTGGGTGTTCAACATCTGGAACGGATGATTCGGAGGAAGAAAAGATAAAGGAGAGAGACGTTGATACTCTAATTCTCATAACTCAAAATCAGACTGAGCAGCATACTCAGGTAAGTTCTAACCCTTCTAAACCTATCTGTGCTAAATGATTAGATCTAGAAGGTAGGTTAGAGACTATTAAAGAATATAACACAAGTCTAGTATGTGATTTGTGGTCATGCACTGATGCTAATGCAACATTGAAAAAGAATGAAAAAGAATTTTAAGAAATAGTTTTGTTGTTAAAGAATTTTTTAGGGAGCTTAAGCGAACAGTTTTAAACAAACAGGATACCATTAACAACTACATCACTGATTTGCAACAAACCAAGAAAGCATTAGTAGCAGCACAATGTGACTATGAAACCATCAAAAGGAAGTTAGAGAGTTACTCCAACTCTAGGAATGTCCTCGATTATATCATTAAGAGTCAAATCACCCAAAGAACCAGTTTAGGTGTAGGTTACAATGCAGTGCCTCCTCTTCTGCGTGACAAACTCAAAGTCACCAGATTAGACATATCTTACAAACTTTGTTGTCACAACACCACTTGTTGCTGACCCATCTGAGATCAAGGAAACTGATTGCATAATAGATGAAAAATAATGTGTTGGTTGAAACCGAGTATGAAGATTCTGATAAGGAATCTTAGAGACTAGGTTTTGGATTAACATCAGTTATTTCACATGAAAATCACATTTAATGTAGTAGTGGCAATATGAGAGACCAAACCCCTATAAAAGAAAATAAAGAATTGTTGTTGAAACTACATAGCCAAAAACTAAGAAGGTTGTAAAACATAAGGTCTCAAGGCCCAAGGCAAACCATAAGGCAAGTCCAAAGGGAAACCCAAAAGCACAACCTAAGGCCAAACCCGAACCTACAAAACCAAAAGCTTTCAAGGATAAAATTCATGAGGTTTGGAGACCTAAATCAGTAAATCCATTGAGTGTTTAACATCAAGTGATCCTACTCCAACTCCTCATGGTAGGTTGATGTATCTTCTTCTATGCTTGATGATCTAGGCCGACCAATTACCATCAAGGCGTGGGTCCCCCTCCGAAACTAATATTTTAACGTGTAGGGTTTTTCAGGAGGAACAATCAGCAATCATTGATTGTTGACAATGGAGCATCTTTGCACACAGTAGGTGGCATATTAATCTGATAACTTGCTCAGAACATCTTTGGATGATACGTAACCTTAGGCAATTAAAGGAGGGAGTTTGTTGTCAAAGAGGAAAGAAGAGAAATGTCCGATGAAATTAAAATCATGACCCAGCTGATCGGATGCCGTGGTCCGGTCAAAAAATAAGATTTATTAGTCCTAATTACGTATAGCTATGTAGTAGTGGCAATAAGTGTGTCGAACTACAATGAGTTTGTGGTCGGTTAATGCTGTCTAGTTTATTAGAAAATACTACTTATGAAGGTGCTAGGTTAATTATGAAGATCGTAATTGTTGTTCATTTAAGATTTTTGATTTAAGAAGAGTGTGATTATTTACAAAACTTGAAATTGAAATGTAATAGAAAATGATAAATAAAAATGTATTGTAAATAATTGATAATAAAATATCACACCCGGGTTTCAACAAGTGAAGTTTAAGGTTTCACAAATGGGTCAAACAATTCATATATAATTGGTATTAACGGATTGATTTTTCAATAGGCTTAGGTATCAAGAATCATCAACCATGTTCATTTCACTTGCAATTGGCACAAGAATAATTAACGTAAGTGAATTCAACACAAAATTAAAACATTCAACAAGATTGTTCAAACACACGATTACATAATTATGAGTTAGAATTACCCAAATACCCTAGAACTTCAAATGTCTACACCCGAGTATGATGCAAGAGAATTAGCCACTCATTGCTATGGAACTTGATTCTTCAAAGTTGGGTCTTGAATCTTCAATCTTGAATCTTGAAATCTTGAAGTTAGAATTATTTGAATGATTTTGAACTTAGGGAATTGATTAGGATGGGTAATGTGAAAAAATATAGAAAATGATTCCCAATCATGAGTCATCAATGTGTTTTAGCCAAGAAACTCGAAACCCCTGAATTCGCCTATGCCATTGGCGTTGGCGACGCAACGTTGTCATTGGCGAAAATGGTACGTCAGATCATGCTATCCTACGTTGCTTGGTTGTCCCTTCCTACGCCATTGGCATCGGCCACGCCAGAATTGGCATTGGCGACGACAGAAATCCCTGTTTGGTCCATTTCAGCTTGTTTTGCTCGGTTATTCCTTCCTATGCCTCCAAGATGTCCCAAAACTCCAAAATTGCACTCTTCTTAGGCCAAGACTTGTAATTCATAAAACATATCAAAGTAGTGCTATTCCATAACCTTTTCTATCTCAGTTAAACATTTTAACTTTGTTAACACTTGTGTTTTCACGAACCAATCACCAATGTTTCGACTTAACGACGCGTATCAGTAATGAATAAGAGTGGACTGGTTGGTTGCTGTAGAACGATTCATTCATTATCTCTAGGGTTACTGACCGAAGGTCTAAGGTACACTAATGGCGATAAGGTGGATCTCGTTGGCCTAAGTGATTATGTCAATGTTGTTTACAAAATCGAAGCTAATTCTAGAACAGGTGGATGTCAGGTCATGGGAGGTCATCATGTGTGTCATCATTGCAACCTGCAAAGCCGAATCAGGTAGAAACACTAGGCTGCTGTTTCTAGGTTCTTTGGATACGTCAACACACATACGTGACTACAGTTTGCATTTTTGTTATCACATCCATTTTCTTATTGATAGTGTAACTTCCATAGCAATCACTAAGGATCCAGTGATTGCTAAAGTCCATACTGACTACCAAATTCCCAACAATTTTACCAAATCATTTAACAAATCCAAATTTTACTATTCTTTGAAAGGTAAAAGGTATTTTGGTAAAATCTGAGTAAACCACATCGGAAAATCAGTTTTTGTTTAACCATTTTTCTATTAGAAAATCCAAAAAGTTTTCATTTTCTTTAAACTTTTTGAATTTTAGGGGGGGGGGGATTCTAGAAAAACACAAAAAGATAAAAAAAAAATCAAAAATGAGTTTTTTCTGTAAGAAAAAGAGAAAATGATATTACATTAGTGGACTGTCTGATTTCCCTAAACCTAAAATGCAAATGATAATCAGTGTTACAAATGATATATTGGTAGGCCTGAAATTCATTTCAATGTTGGCATGGTGATATAAACATTAACGACATAAAGTCGAGTGATTATCACGCCTCATTGGCATATGGTCTTAGTACCAAAATCTCAATTGATGGGTTGCCAAAATCTGAGGTTTTGGGTCATTAAGTTTGTGATTCATCGCGAAACAACCGGTCGAATCTCGGATTTACTACAAATCGGATTGAATCGACAAGGAGTTCTTAAAATGTGATAAAAGATCCATCATAAGCCAAACCATAATTCTGATACAAAAATAAGAGAATTATAGCTGCAGAGTACGAGCATCATTCGTCTCCAGCTACTCATACCGGTAAACCATTGGGCGTTGTGGAGTGTACTATATATAATTCTGAAGCTTATAGTGATTGTTCACTAGCATAGTAACCTGGATTGAACACACCCACTAAGCCTGGTTTCTTAAATCAGCCACACGTACTATAAGCGAATAAATATGGAACTTATGGGTATTGGGTACCAGGATAGTGACTCGGATTGCACACGCCCTCTAAGAAAAATATCCACCACAAAAAAATAGGTTTCTGGTATCTACCTCCACCCTAACCGAGATTTAATCAATTTCGTGTCTTGTAAACGTATAGTCATGGCTTACTCACCCGTTACGACGAAGCTTTACGCAATGCCTGATACTGGAATGTGTCGTGTGTGTTGGGACCATTGACCGCAAGTATAAATCTTACCAAATAATCATATATAAAGTGCCAACGAGTAATTCTGATTTTCTAGGTTTAAGTGAACCACAATCTCGGTAATCGTTTGTTTACTAGTTATCCTAACTTAATCTAATTGAACAACGGTTATCATAACATGTCCAAATAGTGATATGATTCTCTTATCAGCAAGTGCGCAAAAATATTATCTGTGAATATTAGTTCGCTACTTTAATGTTCTTAGTTTTGAAAAACCAAAATCAAAAATACAAAAAGATTTTTATTCTATTTTTATTTTCGATTAACTGATGTTGCAATACTAAATTCTTTAATTGGAATCTCAGATCCAAAGCCGAAACACAATAAAAATAAAGTCTTTCAAAATTCATGGGTAAAAATGCAACTTTCATAAAGTAAAGGGTTTTAAATTGACAAGTTTGAAAGTTTAGGGTGAAATTTGAAAAGATTCAAATGTTCATTGGGAGAAAACATTGTTTCTCTAAAAGGTGGTCAAAATGGACAAATCTGGAAAGTTTATCAAATGATAAACTTCAAGAATTTGATTGAGTCCGGATTATTTGTCGTATCTAATTCAAGTTGTAGTTTAGTTTTTATTAATTTTTTCGGCAGGGTCAAACAAAAGCAGTGTGCTCATCATGATCAAACGACAAAGCTCATAGCTGAACAAGACCAGAACCAGAACAACAAGAACCCAATATTCTATCTTTAGAGACACCAGATCGCGGTAGAGCTCTAGAAATTGGAACTGAAGAAGATGAGAATTGAGAAATGAAACTGCAGATGATATTGATTTCCACCTTCGTCAATGAATCATCCATCAAAATAGTGGAGATTTCTTGATTCCGCCTAAATTATTGAAACTAATCGAAGACTAAGACGAGATCTTAAAAGCCATGACATAAGCTCAAATCAGCAAGTGTTCAGGTCTTCAGGGGGATTGTTATAGTGCATTGTGGTGTATGTTCCCATGTTGAAGATTGACAAATATGAAGACTTAAAGACTGAAAATTATTAGTTAGACCTTTGGGGGGGAGTCTGTGAATGTCTTTCCAGACATCCCCAGCTCAGTGGGTAGTTAAGTCTGCATATCACTAGTTAGGTCCAAGGGGGACACTGTTAGTGCACTTTGTGTATTTCCCAAGTTAGTGATAGGTCGATATTATTTGTAGGGATGATTATAGGATCATTTATATATGTTTTGGATTTTAACAAATAGCATTATAGTGTTTCTAGGGTATTTGGGAATTATTGTAATAGTCCAGTCTTATGAGAAAGTCATACGCTTGGCAGGCTAGGCGTATGAGGGTCATACGCAGAGAACAGCCCAAGTCCGTGACACTCAGCCTATAAATTCCCCTTATGTCTTCAAACTTTGAAACTTTTGCTTTATTCTAACAAGGTGCTGTCCATTTTATGTATGATATTGTGTATGTGTTCTTTATCATTTCCAAATCATTCTAACCTTTATCAAACACCTATAACAACTAACCGGATCATTGATTCCGCCTGTGATCTGGATAAGCATGCGATAATCAAATCTTGTTGATCCTACAAGGATGGTCGGAACAGTTCGATAGGAAGTCGTTTGTGATATTATTGCGTTTGTCCAGTAGCATGGAAGGGCGATTGCAGGGAGGGTTTCGGATTTTCAAAAACTTATATCATTGAAAACATGGTTGTTTGATAAAGGATATAGGGAGGTGATAATTAAATACGCTGGTGGAGTTTTGGTATTACGTATTTTGGGAAGTGATCAGGAGGCGAATGACTTTTTGGTTAAGGAAAAAAAATTGGAAGGGGTGTTTTAGGAAGGTGGCATTGTGGAAAGGCCGGATGCTTGCTTATGAAAGGATTACATACTTAAAGATCTTTGGTGTTCCATTGAAACTTGCCATAAATCCAGCGTTCAAAGTTATAGGAAGTAAGTTTGGTACGATGGTTCAACCGGCGTAGATTGCAGAAGATGATGATGATGATGATGATCTTTCCTATGTTTGTATTGGGATTCTAAATGGTGAAGGAGTAAGGCTAAATCAAAGCATATCATTGAAATGGAAATGGAAATGGACATATGGGTATGGGTGGAAGAGGAACAACGACAATGGATTCCAGATTGTTTAGAAGAGAAAATTGAGGAAGAGGTTAGATCGATTAATAAGGAGGTGAAAGCAGATATGGAGGAGGACAAAGGTGAGATTCCGATGAGGTCCCGGTCGGTTATTCAGTAAATGGGATCGGAAATGTGGATAAGGAAATGTGCATGGACAAGGAAAGTTTTAAAATGGGAATTTATGAGGGTAGGGATTCTCAAAATTTTAAGTCAAAGGAAAACTTTTATTGTTATGCTTTTAAAAATAAAAGTCAACAGTATGAAGGAGCCAAATTTAAAAAGTTTAAGCGATTAGACAGAGGACGTCGTACTGCATCAAATTCTCCACAGGATGTTAATAGGCAAAAAAATGTCTAGGAATGGGGATCCATTTGGATTAAATGCACTATTGGGCCTTGAGGATAGTGATGTTGGGCCAGGCGTATTGGATAAGGATGAAAACCAAAATAATGATGGTGTCAGGTGGACTCTAATACTTCAAGACCTGATATCGATGTGAGCTATTCTAGAAGGAAGGGTGAAGCAAATGATGAGGTTATAATCAATGTGGCTGGAAAATATCAACATCAATTGAAGATGCAAGAGAAGAAGGTTGTTTAACAGTAAGTTTCTAACACTGTGGATTTGGGAAACGACTGGGAGCAAAAATATTGGGGAGCTTCAAGATCAGGTAGAAAAACTATTGTTAAAGAAGGTTTTCAAAAGTGTCAAGTATGAATTTTTTTAATGCTGAATGTGCGCGGGTTGGGAGTTCGGAGGAAGGCGAGTTGGTTTAGGGGCATTAAAAGAGATTAGGAAGTGGGGTTTGTCATGTTTCAAGATTCGTTGCAAAGTATTTTGGTTCGTAAGGATCTGGAGTGATATTGGGGAAATAGAGTTTTTGATTTTGGTTTTGTAGAGTCTACGAGCATGAACGGGGGGTTTGTTACGATGTGGGATACGACTGTGTTTGATTTGAAAGTTGTGGAAAAAATTGTAGGACTCTGTTCTGTTCGGGATCGATAAAAGAAAGTGGGGATTTTGTGAATGTTCTAAACGTATATGCTCCTCAAAATAAAGTTGGGAAACGACAGTTATGGCTGGAAATTGCAAGAATGATAAATGCGAGGAATGGCTTTTTGGATTGTAGGGGGGATTTTAATCCGGTTCGTGCCGAGGAAGAAAGGAGGGATTCTATTTTTAATCTGTCGGCAATGATAGAGTTCAATAATTTTATTGAAGAGATAGATCTTCACCAGATGATTTTAAGGGGGAGAAAAAAATATGTTTGTGGCAGGTAATAAACTAAGTAGAATTGATTGAATTTTTGTTTCTTCGGAATTCCTTAATAGGTGCCCGTTAGCCGAGTGCAGAACGCTTCCAAGAGGTAGACTGGACCATTGTCCTGTGATTTTGAAGACTTTTTCAAGGTACTTTGGTCCAAAACCATTTCGTTTTTTTAATTCTTGGTTAGCAATGACGGATTTTGAGGAGGTGATCATAAAAGCGAATAACGAGTTTGAAGGTAGGGACTGCCCAGATTTCGTTTTATTGTAAAAGTTCAGATGCTTTAGAAAAGCAATTAGAGTTTGCAATGAGGAAACAACGAAAAAAGAATTAGAGGAGGAGCTCCTTTTAAGAGAAGAGATTGAACATCTTGAGTTGGTGCGAGAAGAGGAGTTGTCCGAGGAGCAAGAGTGGACATGTGAGGAGAGTCGTAAGAGGGTTAAAGAAATTTAAGAATACCAATATAGATATATTCAGCAAAATGGGGAATTTAAATGGGCAATGTGTGGTGATTATAACACGAGATACTTATGTGGCCTCATTAATAAAAGAAAAACGACCAATAGTATTCTGGGGTTAATAATCAGTGGGGAATGGGAAACTAGCACAACAAAAATCAAGAAAAAAGTTTTTACATTTTTTAAACTAAAGTTTGTGGAAGAAATGGATAAAAGACCTATGTTGGAATGTTATGGTTTGAAAACTTTATCTAGTGAGGACACAGACAAGATGGTTGTGCAGTCCACAGAAGTTGTGGTGAAGGAGGCTGTATTCAGGTGCGGTGAAGATAGAGTGCCAGGACCATATGGTTTCAACTCCAAATTTATAAAAAGTTTCTGGAGTAGTTTAGCTCCGGATTTTATGAACATGATGCAACTTTTCATGAGAATGGTTCGGTTAGTCTGGGAGCTGGCTCTTCATTTATCACGTTAATTCCTAAAAATTTGGCACCTATTAGGTTAGGCGATTATAGGCCTATTAATCATATTGGTGTGACAAAGTAAGATGATATCAAAAATCTAGGCAAATAGATTGAGGAGGGTTATGGGGAACATCACTTCTGAAACTCAAGCAGCGTTTTTGAGTGATAGATATATACTTGATGGGCCGATGATTGTCAATTAGATTATGCCTTGGGCAAGGCAAGTTGGAAAGGAAATGTTCATTTTTCAAATTTGACTAGACTCGTATATAAACTTTTAGGTATTCGCAAATCTTAAAGAGGTGACAGATTGGGTTTCCCTCAGAGTAAAAGCTCCTGGTTACGTCACTGTATATAAACGTACTGAAAACAATGGACAGGAGGAGAATAAGAAGCCAGATTCGGCTACTATAGTTTGTACCTTACATGGCAAACCTGCTAGTGTAGCCAAACTTCGAAAGACGGGTAGTAAAAAGATTGAATGCCCGTTTGAAGTTAAAACGAAATATAGCTTGAGATACGTTGATTGGCGTTTGAGGGTCACCAACGAAAATCATAACCACCCACCGTTTGAATTTATCGAGAGTTATGCATATGCTCGGAGGATGAACGAGGGCAGTTTAAACTTAGTGAACACGCTTTGTTTACGATCATGACCAATATTGTTGAATTTATTGGCACAAGATGCCGACATAATTGAAAAGAGAACACTGTAATGGATGAGAATGTGAAAAACAGCGCTCATTTATGAAGCCAAGGTTTGTATCCAATGAATCCCTTATAAATTTAGCACATGATATCATAATTATTATTAAGGTTGTAGATAAACCTACTTTTGGTGTTTTCTATGTAAATTTCGTATAGTTTAATAAACTTGGCTCTTCATATAGAAATTCTAGACTTTCTTTATATGTTTGTGATCTTATAGATTCTATGGCTACTTTTTTTAAATGGATTAAATGTTAGAAACCCGAGATAGGTTGTGGTTCATAATATACATCATAATAACTGAATTTGATATCAATTGACATACCCGCTACAACGCGCGGGCCTTCGGGCTAGTCATTTCCAAAAACTGAGCATGGCGCGTCCTATTAAAAAAATTGTGTCGGTGGGTCGGGGTTTGGGTCCTGCCTTCGTGTCGGGCCACAGAAAAGGGCTTAGAGGGGTTTGGGCCATGTTGTGTGGGCTTAGGGATTGGGTTTCGAAGAGAGGCATCAGGTAGGGGTTTGGATAGTAGTTATGGATATGGATTGGTTTTGTTGAGCTTTTAGTTTTATAAGAATAAGCTTATAAATTTTTTTTAAACCTAAATGAGTATTATTATTATTAGATAATAAGTGGTTTAAAATATATACTTTGTTGGAAAATTTAGGGAACTTATAAGTCATGTAAATAAAAAAATATTTTGTCTAAATGAACCTATTAGATGTATAAAATGAAGAATACTAAGATCTTTTATTTATAAAAAAATTAATATGGGAAAATACAGGATATTACAAAGAGGAAAATCAATGACTGAAGGAACAAATCGATAAGTTGTTTGAAGATCATCCTAGAATTGAAGGCACACATGAGTCGGGTGGTGATGATGATGAGGAAGAAAATGAAGAGGATGACAAAGAAGATGAAGAGGAAGATGACGGTGAAGATGATAATGATGACAATAATGACGATGACGATACTGGTGGTGGCAATAAGGATGCAGAAGGTGGCGCGGGTTCCTCTTCTCAATCCCAAGCTCAAAAACATGCAGGAGAGGAACACTGGACAAAGAAAGAACATGATGGCAAACGCAATGATCGCGGAAGTGGTGCATTCACTCAGGGGGGAGCCTGGGAAGTCTGCCGCTAAAGTGTTAAAGGCATTCATCCTTTCTGGATCGGTTCCAATTGAAGCGCAAGAACCTTTATTGAATATGTTTCTATATAATGATGATGGGAATCCGATCACACTGCCACAACACTAAGACCTGTAGGAAGGTGAATCACGCCGAAATGTCAAGGGATGATGTTGCAAAGATATTATAGGGATCACCTTGGTTGAATCGTCAAGCTCAACTCAAACTGAAACACCTCCATAGTTGGATCCTCGACACAATTAGGTTGAAATTAAGGATATAACACACAAGGAGTATCTTGAGTAGTGCATTGAAAATAATTCTACCAGGATACCAAGATCTAGATGAAGACTTATTTAAGAAAGTTGACGAAGCTATTCGTGTTGAATATGTTATTATTCCTAAAGAAACAACATCTAGATCTGCACGTATTCAGAAGCAATGTGCTAAACAGTATCCATCACAAAGAGTGCCTTAGTAAAGAGCTGATCCCACAAGCCTCCATATTCAAGAAGCGGTTAACGAAGATGTCAAGAAAAATCTTGAGCTAGGCTTACATTCCTCATTTCAAAGTTATCGGCATCAAAAGGGAAGATGGTCTACTATACTTTGATTTATATATGAAGCTGGAGAGCTTTCCATTTTGGTATGTTAGATCTATTACGTCATCAGCCTGCACTGAATTATGATAAATGCTCAAGCTTCAATATTTATTTGAGAATTCTTAGAATAGAGAGTCAAGAGGGTTATAACACATTGAGGCCACAATATCCTGAATCCTACAAGACCAACACTACATCCGAAGACTAGGAAGCCTATATGAATGCACAAGATCAAACCGCCGCAAAGTATGTTGAAGATACCGATAACAACGATTGAACAGAACTTTCATTCAAAGTTCTGGTTCTGGTATTATGACTACTTGACGACCGAGGCTGTTATTGTTCTTGAAAATGTGTTGAAGATTTGCAGGAAGCTTCATGTGGTTAATCAACTATTCTAAGGAAGACGTGGCTACGTTGTATCATCATCCTATCCAGTTCTTAATCTGGATGCTAATCAAGCTTTAAAGTTTCAACGAGTGATTCGATTCTGCTTCGCTTTCAAGAATCATGTTGGATGCGACTGGTCGAAGATAAGCTGGATTCGAGTTGCTCAACAATAATAGAAGATCAAGTGTTGCTATGCTGGTTTTGAAGATTTTTAAAGATTTTAAAGACATGCTACCTAGGTCCAAGGGGGAGTCTGTTAGTACAAGTCTATTGTATGTCCCTAGCCTAGTATAGGTGTTCGTTGTATGTTATTATGTTGTTTCTAGCTTGTTTATATGTTAGGGGTAGATTTGTGATTATTATAGGCGAAGAGGTCACTAAGACATCAAGGGATCACCCCTTTGTGTGTTTTAGGGGCAAAGGAGTGACTCCTTCACCTGGACCTCTTCGGGCTACAAGAACCCTTCGCCCCCAGGCCTTAGGCGAAGGTATATCATCAGTATATATAGGTTGTTGCCCCAGCTCCTTAGGTATTTATTTTGAGAGAATCTTGGTGTATTTGTTTAGAAATCTTTGTATTATAACTCGATCTCTGATTTTAATGAAGTTTTGATCATGTAACCATATCTAGAGCAACTCATTTTTGCGTGTGTTGATTGTGTTCATTGTTGCACTTGTTTCCAAAATTCAAACAAAGGATTCCGCACATTGTTTATTGACCCGTGATTGTCGGTTTGTCTTGAAATTGATCCTACAAATTCAAAGTCAACTTTAAAATTTTAAATGTAAACGAGATTTTGAGGAAATATGTTGTTTGATATAATTATTAGCAGGATCAAATACAGACGACACTTTTTCTAGGAAAATTGAGAATGAATATAATCAGTTGGTCGTAGATTTAAATTGTTGAGATTATTTTGAAGGGAAAAAAATATTAAGTTAGTGGAAGGGCATAATAGAAAAAAAAAACACATTTCTTGATCTTTTTCTCTCAACATACAAGGCACATGCTAATTTCCCATATCTTTTAAAATGTCTATAACCATATGAAGGGGTAGGGTCTTCATTCCTAGCACGAAGACGGACCGTACCCCACAACATCGTTCTCACAAAACCTCTGCGGATAACAAGCCATTTAAATGGCCAAGTATGGGAAGACAACAGACCTCCGCGGAGCCCAAGACTTACAAGGCCACATGTCGAGTGCAATCCACCCGCGCAGGACGCATCCACTTTGCTGCACTCAACACCTTTATGTCAGGCGTCACCTCAAACATCCTTTCAGAAGGAGCAAACTGACACAGACTGGCACCGCCTGACACGCCCTAACACAGGAAGAAAAGGAAGCCCCTGTAGCCACTCGAGACACGCCACTTGGACTAATGGCAGGGCAGTACCCCTTTCTTTTTCCTGCATTTATAACGTCTAGTTTATTTTATGTGATCCTTAGTCCAAGTCTAACCATTGGTGCCGAAAGGATGGCAAGCCCATAACCCGGGCCAAGCCCATCGTCTTGGTCATGGGTCGATGCTAACCGGCCCTTGTATTTCCTATATAATTAAAGGAGCTCACACCTCCTTTATTTAGGATGAGATCTCTCTCGAATACACACTTGCAATATACCGGGCCAACCACCATTTTTGTGTCTACTGTCACGAGTTCTTGTACTCTAGGCGGTCGCCTCCTTTCACACGGCCCACAGTTTCATTTACAGGTGTGAATCCAGCCAAGGTGTAGAGCAAAGGATTTTATCATACAGCAACATGAGTATATCACCCCCAAGTACCTCCCGTGAGGTAAACACCACACCCATTTATACTCGTTGTTTCTTCACCTTCTCATACGATATTTAAAAAAAAAACGTACCATATATATATATATATAAATATATGAGAAAGTTAATTTGAGAACACATATATTTCGTTCGAACCGCGAGAACGCCATCTAAAACCAATCAAATTCAAAATTTGTTTTTAGACTTATCTTTATTAGTAAAATACAATCTCAAAAACACAATTTATGCATAAAAATTCAAATGTATACGGAAATAAATTGTTTTACACATGTGTGGCGTATCTCAATCCTACAATTATAATGTTACATGTAAATTACTTGTACTAATTAATTAATTAATTAATTCATTATCCTATATGTTTATTTTTGAATGCTCATGAATACTGCCCACCTTTATTAAGAAAAGTTGTTACATAGTTATGTGTTTCATAATATTAAGCAAGGATGATGTGGTCTAGTTGGTGTGGGTGTTGTTGTGTCTTCTCTGGTGTTCGGGTTCGAATCCTGATAGGGTTGTGTTTTAATACCTTTTTTGGGAAGGCATTTTTTTATTACAAAAAAAAAAGATGCTTTATAGGTGTCGTTTAATGGGCTTCTCCACGTCCTGGTTTCAATGACTTACTCTTCTACCACCCTTCTCCTTCTCTATAAAGTGTTGTATTGAAAGTAGCTACATTTTTTTCGACGTTAAATTCTTAGCCTGGTCAGTTTTATGGAGGAGACATGTAGAGAGAGAAAGCATTGTTAGAGAGAGAGAGAGAGAGAGAAAACATTGTTTTATGGAGGAGACTTTTTTCCTATTGTTATATGATACGTACTCAAATTAATGTCCATGCAACCCACGTTCTACATATCATATCCATGATGTAATCCGCTAACAATTGGCATGCATGTTTTACTTCATGGCTAGGATTCTACGTTCCCATGAAAGCAGTAGTAGTTAATTATTAGTGTTTTTTAATTTTAAGTATTTAAGTTCATGTACCTTGCTTTTTAGAAACAAGAAGAAAAATATTTAAAAAGCTTTGTGCTTGATTTCTATCTTGTCTTGAGTTCTTGGAAGTTTTGTAGGTTTTTCTTTGTAAAACCTATCAATTGGTGCTTTCATTGAGCTTAAGCCTCCATGGCTTTGGAATAACTCAATGACTCTGCTACTATATCTCGCTTCACCGGTTCAAATCCGGCCCATTGGCTTTTTGAGCTCGAACGGTTCTTTTCCTTGTATGAAATACACGAGGAAGAACGGTATGCTTATGTCGTTGAATACTTTGATGAAGAACCGTTTTCTTGGTTCAATTCATGGTATCGAGGGCCCGAACGCCTCACTTGGAAGTCTTTCACCATTGCAATGCTTCATCGTTTCCATACCACTGCCGCATCCGATAACGAAATTCCACCCCCGCAACCACCACCAACATCCCAACCAAAACCCCAACCATTGAATGCATCCTTATTACCAACCTCACCGTATACACTTAGAAAACCGACTTCTGAATCTCTACAGCCACAATTTACTTGCAAAACCACATACAACACATACAATTCTTTGGCTGCCTCACCCACACCATCTCCATCTGAACTTGCGGAAAAGGGCGTCATGCTCACCGTGGATACCACCCACAATTCCGTGGTACGACTCGAATGGAGACCACCGTGGTTGCCAACCGAAATCGACCCATCACCATCATATAAGACATATAACCTACCGCACGCCGCCATGAAAATACCAACCTTGATCCGTATGTTAACAAACCTACACCAAATATAGTCCAAAAACCTATGCCATCATGCAACATCGAACCCAGAAACACATCACCACCTGTCCCAAATAACCATTTTACGCCTTTGAACACGCATAGAGCCTTTGATTAAGTCCCAGTTCTTACTTTTGAGTGTATGGCTGTCACCAAAAATCCAAATCCAACACCTTAATACACAACAACTGCAACCACCTTGGTGCCTCACTAATACCATTCATGTTCAGACACCTAAGCTTTCTACATACAACTAGAATCAAGGTTCGGGTCCACTAAGTCCTTGTAATTACAATTCTGTGACTCCTACAAGTGCCAACTCATATTGGGATCTTCAACAACCGTCGCTACTCAACTTTTTGGATCTGCAGTTTATGAATAGAAAGAGGTTGGTAAATTTAGAACCGAGATCTGGAAGACGAGAGTGGCGACCACCTTGGCAACCATGGCGTGTAGTTGAGACCGCACCGAAGGCCGTTGGGAGATTCGAATGTCGACCCCCGTGGAGACATCTTTCCGTTCTTGAGGACAAGAACGTTTTGAGGCGCGTGGGAATTGATACGTACTCAAATTAATGTCCATGCAACCCACGTTCTACATATCATATCCATGATGTAATCCGTTAACAATTGGCATGCATGTTTTACTTCATGGATAGGATTCCACGTTCCCATGAAAGCAGTAGTAGTTAATTATTAGTGTTTTTTAATTTTAAGTATTTAAGTTCATGTACCTTGCTTTTTAGAAACAAGAAGAAAAATATTTAAAAATCTTTGTGCTTGATTTCTATCTTGTCTTGAGTTCTTGGAAGTTTTGTAGGTTTTTCTTTGTAAAACCTATCATTATATGTATTTGGTATGATGGTTGTGTGTGTGTTTTCCCTTTTGATTAACACTTGCTTTGTTTGCCTTTTCAGTTAGCGCTTTTGGCATCTGGCATTGCTGTTGTGGTTCGCCTATGCAGATCTTTGTTAATATTATATTAAAACCCATTTCAATAAGATGATTATTTTAGTTAATATTGTATTGTAAAATCGAAGCCAATAAAATGATATATAACATTTCCTCGCCTATACGCATCAATAGATTTAGAGATAATTACTATTTGCGTCCCTGTGTTATAGTGGTTTTAACTACTTGAATCCAAAGTTGAAAACTTTAACTACTTGCGTCCCTAAACTGAAATTAACTAACACCTTGAGTCCAAATTTCTAACTCTGTTAGCTAAAACCACTATAACACAAGGACGCAAATAGTTAACAGAGTTAGAAATTTGGACTCAAGGTGTAGTTAATTTCAGTTTAGGGACGCAAGTAGTTAAAGTTTTCAACTTTGGATTCAAGTAGTTAAAACCACTATAACACAGGGACGCAGATAGTAATTCTCTCATTGATTTATTTATTACAAACTCAATACGTGGATGAAATGTCATTAGCTAACTAATATATATTCTGTGCATACATTAAAATTTTCTGATTCATAAACTGATAATAATATATTATTTGAAACGCAGATAGGTAGAATCCATAAAATCCTAAATAATTAGTATATATTACATTTAGAATCAGATCTTGGGACCAGTAACAACTACTAAAATGCGCCGTTGACTTTCATTGGCCATTTGTCTTTTTTTGGGCGGTTCAACTCTTTTTTGAGCGGCTGTTTTTTTTTTTTTTTGGCTAATTATTTTTAGTTTTTGCAAGTATATTGCTTTAGAAAAAAAATTCATATGTGAGACTCCTATGTAAATGCAAGGTAACCAACAAGGTTGGCTTGAGTTGTCTCTGTGATTTATGCATGGTAAACAACCAACTAAAAAAATGGCGAAGGTTAACTAAAAATTGTCTTACGTTTCGTTGTAAACTTTTTTTTTTAAATGAGCCGGTCGAATATAATACGTTATTATTAGACGACATAAATTTGAGTTGAAAAGGCCGGTAAAAGCTAGTTCTATATATATCTACAAAAACAAATTGTGAACAGTATCCTTCCTCACAATAACAGTGTACCTATCTAGACGGTTCGTATTTCTTCACGTTTCTCATCCTTTTGCTATGTGTCCTCATCTCATATTATCCTCTGTGCCTACCTCACTAACATTTCCTCACCTATACGCATCAATTGATTTATTTATTACAAACTCAATACCTTGATTAAATGTCATTAGCTAACTAATATATATTCTGTGCATACATTAAAATTTTCTGATTCATAAACTGATAATAATATATTATTTGAAACGCAGATACGTAGAATCCATAAAATCCTAAATAATTATAGTACAATAAGCATTTGTGTGAACATCTTCTTTAATTCGGTGGAATATTGAGGTAGCCAAAGTAAATGAATACTAAATACGCACCTTTCAAGACGTGGGTACATATACCTACATGCCACGTTAAAATAATACGTATAATAGTCAAACACGTAGATGTTTCATAAGTGTTTATCATAAATAAATTAGTAGGTTGAAATCTACGAATGATATTGGTGTGTTTGGTTCGTATTAATTAAATAGAACTCAAAGGAATTAGAATTTGAACTCCAACTTGAAAGATGTTTGGTTTATTGAATTTGTTAGAATTGGACTTTCAATTACATTATTGATGTGTTTGGTTAAAATTGAAATTGGAATTTTGTATGAATTCCATCAAATTCATTTAACTAAGAGCATTTACAGCCGGTCCACAACTACTAGAAAAAAAATATATTCCTTGACACGCGAACAATGACACACACTTACTTTATCCTTAAAAAGGTTATTATGGACTATTGATAATGTTGTATCATATTAATAATCTATAATGACAAAGTTGATAAAACTAAGTTTAGTAGTTTAGTAGAAAATGGTCATTGCAAATTTACAAATATATATATATCTTATATAACAAAGTATTTTTATAAAATGGAGTTTTATAAAAATAGAGATTTTCTAACATGTTGGAAATATATAAAAACAAAGGTTTTTTTAAAAATGTTAGATAAATTAAAAACTTGGTAGAAACTTGTATAAAAATGAACACTTTTATATAAATGGGATTATAAAAGTGTTGGAGCATTTTATATATAAGTAACCAAGTCTTGGTTTAAAAATACAAATGTGCTTATAAACTTCCAAGTGAAATATGTAGAAATTAGAAGGTGAGTAATTTCAAGAATACATATATTGTTGGAACTTGGAAGATTAACAATATATATATATATATATATATATATATATATATATATATATATATAAGTTAAGTAATCGGATATGGTCGTGTTAACGGACTAAGACGTAAAAACGGACAAATAACTATTTGTATTGTTACATCTAATGAGAAAATGAGAACATATATTTTAAAGGACTTAAAATATATAATTCGTGGGAAAAAAATACATAACACTTTCCTAAGTGTTTAAAATTTATTCGTGGGAGAAAAATAACGTAAATAATCTAACGATTAAACGTTTAAAACAAGCATATGGACTTGACAATAAAAATATATTATCGAATCGACGAGATCCTAGTATATTTATTTAATGGGAATGTAAATATACGGTAAAGTGAGTCGAGTGAAGAAAATATATATATATCGAATCGACGAGATCCTAGTATATTTATTTAATGGGAAAGTAAATATACGGTAAGGTGAGTCAAGTTGAGTGTGGAAAACGTTATGTCGAGTCGACAAGACCCTAGTATATTTATTTAATGGGAAAGTAAACATACGGTAAGTGAGTCGAGTCGAGTGTTAAAAATATTATATCGATCGACAAGATCTTAGTATAATTATTTAATGGGAAAATAATTATACGTCAAGTGAGTCGAGTCGAGAACAATATTATTCAAGTAATTAATATTCATGGAAGTATAAGTGTAACTTGTAACGAGGGTAATCCATCACCAACGGACCTAGGACATATGTTTAATTAAACGGGGAATTATATGTAAAGGGTGGTGTTGTGAGTTGGGTGTACAACTTGCTGGAAAAAACACACGCTATAGACTTAATGACTCACACGCACTAGGACGTTCGTAGGTGCTTGACCACGGACTTGCTATTTTCTGCTATTTGATTGTACGCAGTACTTCATGTGAGTTTCACGGCCCCTCTTTACTGTTTTATTTGGGGGAAAGATATGTTTGTCAGATGTTGTCACATGTTGAAATGTTTTCAAAGGTTAAAATGTGATGAGTGGCATGATGAGTACTTGATTTTTGTTGTGTGTTCGCCACTCGGGGTTGAGTCCTCGCTACTGTAACCATTGATTCAGGGGCATGAAACCGAAGGAATATTTGGATAGTACTATTGGTGCATGACAAGGACCACCCCTAATCGATAGCGTCAATCATGCATCGGTGTATGCCTGGGGTGCACGTATTCTGAACTAAGTTGTTATTTGCCGAGAAACAACTTGTGATCCCGGGGCATATTTATTAGTCTTGTTTTGGTTATGGGCTCAAGGGATTGCTCATCATCATAGTTTTGTAGGAGCTAGCTACTCCTTGCAAAGGCCACAAGATGTGCAGGTTTCGCACATGTTGTAAAATTGTTGTTGTTATGAAACTAAAACCTGTGAACACACCAATATTTTATATATTGACGTCTCTTTTAGACATATCTTTCAGGTAACTAAGCGCTGAATAGATATGGGGCTAGTGCGGCGGAATAAGGGATGTCGGATATTTGTTGGGGTTTCATCTATTGTTACCACTGGGTTGGGACATAAACAGAAACACCCCACATTGAAACTTAATGTTTGTTGTTTTGTGTAATGTTGGAATATGATACTCCGTTTCGATATCTTAATAAATTGATCTTTTCTAATTAACTATAGTTTGTGTTAATCTTGACTTTGATATGCTTTCGAGCGTTGCGCCACGTGTTTCCGCCATTGGCGTGGTGTGACAGCTATTTCGGCCCATACCGGCCCGAACCGTTTCGATCCGTACCGTTTTGACACGTATCCTTCGAGTCGAAACGGTGCGCGCCCAAACAGTGGTGGCAAAAAAAAATTTTCTTCGAAGGGTACGAGTCGAAACAATACAGGTCGAAACGATAGAGGTCGAAACAATTCGAGTAGAAACTGTACGAGTTGAAACGGTGTGGGTTGGTACGGGTCGCAACGGTGCGGGTCGTGGGGGCAAGGGTGATAGATTCCTATTTATTAACTGACCAAATACAATAATAAAGGATTTGAGATTCCCATTCCAACAATTTTCAGTTCCTTTTAGAATGTTTAAATTCCAAATCCAATTCTTTCTAATTCCAATTCCTTCACAAATTCCAATTCGAATCTAAACCATTCCGCGAACCAAACACACCAAATGTCGTGACGATCAGAATGTTAAATTTTTACCTGAGACTACAATTGTTTTGAATGGCTAATTTCTTACACCCTTTTTTATACCGTTTTTGCACACCCTTGAAGTTAAACTCTCACCCTCACCCAAGAA
This sequence comes from Ambrosia artemisiifolia, assembly GCA_032199755.1. Taxonomy (NCBI): domain Eukaryota; kingdom Viridiplantae; phylum Streptophyta; class Magnoliopsida; order Asterales; family Asteraceae; genus Ambrosia; species Ambrosia artemisiifolia. The sequence goes on from CM063521.1 coordinate 32,213,312, forward strand.
AGAATTTCCTCTCTGCCACTAAGCTATAACTATAACATAAGTGGAAAAGATTGTCAAGAAATTTGGCTTATTCCCTGCAATATTTCAGGCTGGCGACCAAATATCTTAAAATATTAGAGCATTCTCATCCCATCTACCAAATCCCATCCATCAAATTACACTAAAAATCACTACTTCACCCCTAAATCTTCTCTCTCCTAATTAAAATAATAATACTTTTATCATTATATTTTCTCTCTCCTCACTCACAACTACTTACAAAAATATTAAAATATATATAGGGGTGAACAGTAGCTTTTCATATTTAGGGTGGAACAGTGCTTCTACCAAATATTTTCTCTCTCCTTCACTCACAACCACTTACATTCACCCTATATAATTTGGTGGACACACTCACATTCATTTGGTGGACCGAATGTGAATGCTCTTAGTCCAATGTGATATAAGATCCAATTATTGAGAAAAAAAATGCCTTTATTGGTTATTTTTTTATTTTTTTAAAGACGGTAGATAAAACAAAATATTTACCTTTTACTTTTACTTTGTAATTTCAAAAATATTTACCTATATGGGTGGATATGATAACTTTAATTATTATTAATAAAAAAACAAATAAATGTTGTTTTCCTCCATGACCATCGCTCTTCCCACAATCGTTGGCCTATGACCACTAACCGATGATTCAGACGTTGATATCGGATGATGTTTCAGAAGACAATATCAGACAATGGTCAATTTGATTTCGCTTCCTTCGGTTTTGGTGCAGGCGGTAATTAGATGATTTTGGAGTAGTCGATGGTTTCCATTTGGTTCGTTAAGTGTAGATGACAGTTTCGATTTTAGTTCGTTTGGTGTGTAAGACGTTTGGCACCTCGGTTTATTTAGGTTTTATATGTGAGTCTTTTATTTGATTATATGCTTTTATTGTAACCTCATGTAATTTTTCTCAATTATTGATAAAATTTTATCATTTTCTTATTCTTGCTCCACTCTCATTTATATACTATGAGAAAGTATACAGTACAAAGTACAAAAGTGTACAAACTGTAAGAACCAACTAGAACTCGCCACGTGGCCGACGGGTTTTTTTTTGTCCTGCAATTAAGTACGCCAGTCAAAGGGTAATATAGTCTTTTTATATATCCCTGCAATCACGGTGCAATCCTTTATCAAAATACAACTGCATGATCACGTTCAAATTCAAAATCATAATAAACCTAATTCGACGTTTAATCAGTCGGCGATTTTCAATAACAATATCAAAGTTCTTAAGTTTGCATTAACAACTGAAGATTCATACATCATGTTTGGTAAATAATAGTTGAAGATTAATATATAATGTTTGCTTGATTAATCTATACTTGATCATCGTCCAATTGATGTTTAATATATATGAATTTTGCTGAATTATACTTGTTTTTTTGCAGATCTAAATGAAATTCCTGACATTAACGTCAATGTTGATGGAGATTTTGAAAGTAATGTGTTAATTTTAATTATTCTATAGCTCGATTTGTTTTGATATATGATTCAGTTGTTGTGTTGTGTTTTCAGATATTGTGCCTATGATCCTAATAACGAAGGTCAAGTGAATTCGAATGAGGATTTCAATTTTATTGAAGAACACCGAAGAGTTCAAGATTTTGTCATTAAATTTACTATTCAGTCATTTGTGTTTGTATATTACAATGTTTTTTGTAGATCTAGTTTGTATTTGTTTATATCTGATTGAATATGTTTTGATTATAAGTTTCCTGGATGTTAATTGTAAGTTTCCTGCATGGTAATGTCATGTTGCATACTCTTTATTATTTGCGTTTAATTATAAGTAATTGCGTATAAATGTCTTATTTAAGAGTGTCATTTATGTTTATTGTAAGTTTTATGCATGTTATTTAATTTATTAACAGTTTGAATATTTGCGTTTTAATTATTAGTATTTGCGTTTAAAAGTTTGCTTAAGATTTTAAGGTGCTGTTATTATATTTTTTATACAATGATGTACTAGATTAGGGTTTTTGATATATGTGTTATGGAATTCTAATTGTATTTAGTTATTTTATTCTTTTCCCAAACTTTTTTTTATGTTTTAATTTGTATTTTTATGCATGATAATTTCAGTTATTAATCATTACTTTATTTGCGTTTATTTTTTGATCAAGTTGCGTTTAAATGTAAATTTGTAGAATTGTTTGCAAAAAGATGTTGTAGAAGAAGTACAAGAAATTTTTAACCCAGAGGTTGCAGGAATTCCCAAGCCAGAAGTTGGAATGGAGTTTGACAGTCTAGAACAAGCCTACGAGTTTTATAAGGAGTATGCAAGGAAGTCAGGTTTCTGTGTCAGGAAGAACACTCAAAATGTTGTTCGGAATATTAGCACTACTAAGTATTTTACATGTTACCAAGAGGGATTTAAGAAAGGCAGTAGTGATGATTTAATTATTCATAGCGACAATTCTAAAAAAACGATTAAAAGGCCGAGGAAAAGGCCATAATCACCCTTTTGTGTCACAGTCTGATATGCATTTGTTAGCAGCTAATAGGCACTTAACATATGTTCAAGAAGAAATGATTTGTGATCTATTTGCATTGAACCTTGGTCCGGTGAAAGCATTCAACATTATGCGGACAAAATATGGTGGATTTGAACATGTGAGGGCAACTGTTGTTGATTGTAAAAACTTTAAAAGCGGTTTAAACAGTTTCATTGGTGAATATGATGCTGATATGATTGTTTCCAAGCTGAATGACAAGAAAAAGTATCTTCCGGACTATTCATTTGAGTATTCCATTGATTCTAATAATGCTCTTACTACGTTATTCTGGGCTGATGCTCTATGCAAGAAGAACTATATGGAGTTTGGAGATGTCATTTCATTTCATGCGACATTTAACACCAACAAGTAGGCCCAATATATATATATTTTGCATGTTATATATATTTTATCTTCTTTTATCTAATATTGATTTTATGTTTTTTTAGATACAAGATGATATTTGTCCCATTTACTGGTTTCGACAACCATTGTCGCAATGTAACCCTTGGTGCTGGCTTGTTGTCTTCTGAAACTACAGAATCATACAAGTGGCTGCTGAAGAGTCTTGTTAAATCATTTGGAAAACATCCAAAACTAGTTGTTACCGATCAGGACCCTGCGATGAAGAATGCTATACAGTGTGTATTTCATTCTAGCAGACATAGACTTTGCATGTGGCATATAATGAAAAAAGTTTCTGATAAGGTAACCTTTTAGATTTATATTATACGTGCGTCCTTTTTGATATTATGTTTGCGTTTAAAGTTTATCATCAATATAACAGTTGCGTCCAAATTACTATAAAGTTGCGTATTATTTTTTTTAATCATTTGTTTATGTTCCCATATTGGTTATTATTGCTGAAACCTTTTTTTTGTAGGTTGGAAATGCGTTATGTAGTGATGATGAGTTCAAACGTCGCATGTGTAGTATAGTTTGGACAGATTCAATTAGCCTGGAGAAGTATGATTTTGAATGGGGTGTTATAATGACTACTTACCATCTAGATTACAAAAACTGGCTTACTGATATGTTTGAGATGAAATCAATGTGGATTCCAGCTTTCTATTGTGACGAGCCTATGTCTGGTCTGATGCGAACAACTTCAAGATCAGAGAGCGAGAACCACTTTTTCTGTCAAGCTGCTAATTCTCAACTACCACTTGTTGAGTTTTTAAATCATTTTGAAACATCAATGGAGGCGTAAAGGTTTTCGCACAGGAAAAATGATCAGGACTATAGGCACACTAAGCCTGATCTTTGGACCGACAATCCATTTGAGGCGCAAGCAGCCAAGATTTTCACACGCACCATTTTTTATGACATTCAAGATGAAATATATGCTGCCACTGATTTGATAAATTTCCAAACAAGAAAACATGGTGAAGGGTTTTTGAAGAATTTTATAGAGGATTCGAAGGCATATGGAGAAGGTTTGTTGCAGGTAAAGTTTGTTTTTTTTTTCTGGTTTTTGATGTTTTCTATATGTAAAATTAATAGTTTGCGTCTTAACTTTTTACTATTTGCGTCTTAATTAAAAATACAGGTTTTGTTCAAGAAGGAAGAGAAGAATCCTGAAGGTGCAATTGGCATATGCACATGCAAAAGATTTGAACAATATGGATTGTTATGCAGACAAAATTTCATTGTGGTCAAGTTGTATAGAGTCAAAATTTTCCCAAATCGATATGTATTGAAACGGTGGATGCAGGAGGTTGTTCCTAATGAGATCATCCACGCGTTTGATGCTGCTGATTTTGGAGATGATAAAATCAAGCGGGCTAAACAACTTGCTAGAGAAATTGTTTTACTAATGTTATTGCGTGTAAATAAAAAAACCACATTAATTTCTATATATCATCCTGTCTTTTCTTTTGTTTTTTGTACAAGTTAGCCATCGTTGTTGCTTTTGTTGGCACTTTCTGAAAATTCTCCGCGTCATGAACTACTTTGGCTCGTATCAAGTTGTATTCGGACAGTATAATCTTTGCTACGTATCTTAGTCGTAACATAGTTAACTGCTTTTTTTGAAACTCCCCTTCGTTTGCCAGTTCACATGTCCAATCTTGTTCTGCATTGTATGTCTCCATGTGTTGTATTGCAATCCACAATCTACTGCGTATTCTGTGGTCCGCCAGCTCATTTCTCTCCTTTTTATTGTTACAATGGCGAGGTTTTTGATGTTGTTGCTTCTAATGCCTATAGTCTTCAAGCAAAGATATATCGTATGGCGCTACAAGCAAAGTGCAAGATAAGAAATTTATTACGTACATTAATATATGATTGTTGAACAAATTTATTTACTGATTTGTTACCAGCACTTGTGGCACTCCTTTGTATCGTTCTTCAAAATTTGTTTCATCATTCGAGTTGTCCAGTAGCTCTACAATGGCATTCCAGAGGTTGAAGCCTACCACGTAGTAATGCAGCTCTATAAGCATTGGCACCATGATTATGTCAAATCCTTGTAGGCTTTTGTTAGGATCTGAGTATTGGATTGTTTTGATTAACTATGAAATATGAATGAGGTATAAATGGAAAGTGCAGCGGAATAAAGAATAATCAAAACATAGAGAATAATTGTTATCAATCGAATGCTTTCATTAAACTGAAAGATTACAAAGGTACAATTATAACTCCCCCTCAGCCTGATCACTCAGAGTTTGTTTGTCTAGAGAGAATGACGAGTGACGAATAGAACAGTACAAGTACTGTTCTATTTATAGACAAGTACAAACCTCTGATGATCGCTTAGCTGACGTCACCTAGAAAGCGACCCCTAACTGACTAACAAACTACAACATCTGTTAAGCAATAAACTACTGTTACATTGAATCTACTGAAAGAAAAACTCTGTTAAGCTAAAACTCTGATGTCTTCTTATCATCTGTTGAACCAAAGTGCTGTTGGTTCAACAGACCTTTGTTCTTCAGATCTTTGATCAGCACTTGTTCTTTATCAGACTTTTGCTCTTCAGACTTTATCCATCAGACCTTTCATCTGCAGCAGTTGTCTTGTATCAGATGTTTAAGTATCAGCAGTTTGGGAATCAGCAGTTCTTTGGAGGAAGCTTTCTTGTAACCACTGTTATTTATTCTTGATCAACACTTAGTATATTTTGGCTTTCTATCATCTGTTCTTCTCCTGGTCAGCAGACCCAACAATCTCCCCCTAGAACAGATGATGCCAAAACTCTGCTTTATTCTTGATCTTTATTCCTCATCAGACTTTCTCTAATTTGCCCTTTTAGTTGCAATTCAAAGTGTAGAGAGAAGAGGTCTTCAGCATCTCTATCCAGTGTCAAATTTAGAAGTGTCTGGAGATCTTCAGCACTTAGGCCAGGTGCCTCATCCATACTCAGCTTCTGAATACTACCATCTGATCTGAGCAATGTCAATTCATGGGTCTCTTTATCAGACTTCCATTTTAGAATTTTAGAATCAGAGGAGTGACTGGGATGCATCTTTATTTTGGATGAGTTTGGTGATGGTGGCCTTGCAATGAGTTCTCTGAGCCTGTCTGACACAGGATCAGAAAAAGATCTGACTTGATTCAAGATCCCCTCTTTCACATAAGTATCAGTGAACTGTCTTGTTTCTTCTTCAGTCATTTCTTTTTGCTTCTTAAATTGTCTTCTAGCAGCAATGGTAAGATCTGAAGTTTCCAGTAAACTGTCTAATGTAAAGGCCTGAGAGGGTTTCTTGGGAGCATCATCATACACTGGTTTTCTTGGAAGATCAGGATTGGTCTTTCTTTCTTGTTCAAGCTTTTTGTATGTTTCAATTAGCCTGATTTCTGACCATCTGGCAACAGACTTCATCTCTCCATACTTAGCTGCTACAAGCTCTTGTCTCATTCTTCTGAATTTCAAGGCTCTAGCTTCATCTCTCCCCTTTTTGAAATCAGGAGCAGAGACCTTAGCAGGAGGATTCTTGGCCATGTTCTCTATTCTGATTAGTTCTTCCCTTAGAGCATGTGTGGTCCAGCCTGTAAATTGGTTCTTTGTTGCTTTATAAGGCTTGGATGCCAAGATCTGTTCCAGCAGTGAATCCCTTACTTCCATTTCCAAGTGTCTGCTGAGAGGCATGGTTGACATGGAGTTGCTCAGGGTCTTAGCAAAATCTTCAATCCTTCTGAGTTTGCTAAGCTCTGCTGAATGGATGCCCTGAGCAGTCCTGTCATCCTTCCCTTTGCACTTCTCTTTGATGACAGCATCAGCCTGTTCACCCTTGTATTTGAGATATGTGTCTATGTTGGGTGGAACAGGGAAACCTTTAAGAGATGGGAAGGATCTTTCTGATGGCTGATCAGTATTATAGAAGGATTGAAGTTCCCCCTTGATTAAATCCAACTCAAGGGGATACTTCTCAGCCAATGGGGTGATGGTTGGTGGTGGTCTGTGTGATCTGAATTCAGCAGTGTGTGGTGAGAAAGATGTGAGTGGAATGGCATTGACTGGTGTGGATGAGATTGGGGTGTTAGGTGGTGTGTTATGGATGTTTTCATCTTGTATAACAAAGGTGGATTTCCTTTTTCTGCTATACAGGATTTTGGGTGAAGGTGAGGATGTGGCAGTGGTTTGAGAAACATCTGTTGGTCCTTTTGTGGAACCAGCAGTTGTTTGGGTTTTGGGTTGTGTTGAAGTAGGTTTGGGAGTTGGTTGAGTGGTGATTGGTTTAGTGACTGGTTTGGGTTGTGCAGATGTTTTAGCAGTGGTTTTAGTTTCAGTTGTTTTAGGTGCAGTGGTTTGGGTAGCAGAGGTTGTGGTGGCAGTGGTTTTAGGAGCAGTGGTTGTGATAACAGGTGTTTGTTCAGCAGAGGTTTCAGCAGTTAATTTGGAAGGTGGTTTTCTAATGTGTTTGGCTGGCATTTTCTTTCTCTTTGAAGTGTTCACATCTTCCACTTCCTGCTGCTGTTCCTTTTTCAGCTGCACCAACCTCTCTGCCTTTACTTCCAATGTATCAGCCCTTTTCATTTTGTCTTGAGCAGCCTTTTCAGCTCTTTCATTAGCTGAAGTGTCAACTTCTTTTGCCTTTGATGCTGGAGCTGGTTCAGAGACAGGGATCTGAACATTTGGTTGTTGTGTTTGTGGAGCTGATTTGGGTGACCCTGGTTTGTCAGCAGTTGGCTTCTTCCCTTTTTGTGAGGGTGGTTCACCAAATGGATTAAGTTTTGGTAGCCTATCTCTGCCACTCTCCCCCTTTTTGGCATCATCAGCAGTGAATTCATCATCATATTCATCTCTGAGAATTGTGGTAGGGGCAGAGCCAGTGGTCTTCAGCAAGTGGTCTCTGATCACCTTGATGTCAGCCTTTGTATCATTGAATCTGGCATCAACCATGTTTCTGATCAAAGTCATGTAGGTTTCCTGTGTCTGATCTGCTAATTTTCGATGAGCTATGATGATGGGGGAAACAGATTTCCATAGCTCATTAGCAACATCAGCAGTTGATGGTTGACTTTTTGCAAAGTTATTCAATGTCTCCAATATTGACTTGACATCAGATTTGATGTCAGCAACAGAGGATTCAAGGTTTTGAACTTTAGCCGTCAATTCTTGAAGTTTTGACTCATCACCCAAATTAATAGGTTCATCTGAGTCCCTACCAGAGGTAGTTTTAGCTGGTTCAGTCCTAGGAGGTGAGTCCATAGAATAAGAACCTGCTGCCCCTTTTTCTTGGTTCTGGGGACTTCCAACTGTTTTAGGAGACACAATTGTGTCTTCATCAGTTGTTGCCTTCAAGGAAGTCTTAGCAATGTAACCACTGTCCTGCTGTGAGACAATGGTCTCAACAGCAGTAGTGGCTGCTTCTCTTGAAACCTCATCAGAAGTAACATTGACTTCTGGGAGTATAACCTCCTCATCTGTTTGTGGGATGGCTGATTGATTTTCCTCAGCCCCAGTCACTGGTAGTGGCATACTCTCAGTGATAGGTGAAAGAGAGGAACTGGGGTTATCCTGAGTTTTATCAATAGCCTCAAACAGGGGTTGCATTGTTTGTGGGACATGTGGTGGTGATGTAGGTGGTGTAAGAAGCTGATTAGCCCTGGGAGATGGGCTTGTAAACATATGATCAAGTGACTCATATGCCTCAGTTTGAGGTTCCCTTTGGCTTACAACAAGTTCCTTTTGTGAGGAATCTTGAGGAGTTTGCTTGGGTTGAGATATCTCCAACTGTTGTGAGGAAGTAGCAACAGTGGTTTCATGTTGCTTTGGTGATGCAACAGGGTTAGCTTCTGGTATCTCATCTTCCAGAAGTCCCTTTTTAGTTTTGGTGGTTGTTTTGGTGGATGGAAGTTTTCTTTTAGTGGCTGGTGTGGGTTTCACAGCACTGGATGAAGTGCCATGATCACCAGGAGCAGTGGGCTCACCAACAGAGGTTTCAACAACAGTTGTTGTCTTTGTCCTCTTTGGTTGTGTTTCGGAAACTTTTTGAACTTTTGGTGCTTTTTCTTGGGTTGAAGAACCCAGCATTCTTGTAAAAGTTTCATCAGTTAGACTTTTCATTTTAAATGACTCTCCCTTTTGAAAATCCTTTTCAGGTAAAAGCTTTTGTAGAATTACACTTAGAATTCTAGGGTAGAGCAGAAAAGCATTGTTTGAGCCAGATTTTATGGCTTTCACATTTGATACCAAGTCTGAAAACAATCCCTGAGATAGGTTGAAGTCAGAGTCTGACAACATAGCATATCCCAAGTATTGTATCCTCAATGGGATTTCATTGAAGGATGTAGTCTTGGCAGAGGCACAGAGGAGGAGGGTATGGAAGAAAAATTTCATGACTGGTGGGAAAAACTTTTTGTATAGTGTGGAACCAGTCATTTGAGCATCATACCCTCTCTCTTGAAACTCAGTGTGAAGCTCTGTTTTTGGAAAAGTATCCATACCTGACAAGTCGTTCAGGGAGAAGGTAGTGGAGATGATCTCAGGGGTTATGGCGATACTGGTGGCTCCAATTTTTGAAATGATGGACGTAGGCTTTTTGTCTTGGTATAAAACCTCAGCAGTTGCCCAAAATTCTTGGAGTGTTTCCAGGTATATGGGGGCATCAGCAATAAGAACATTTTTATATTTTGATTTATTGATGATGTCAATGGTGGAATGGAATGGTGTGTTGTCTTCGGTTTTAACCAAATATGGAAGGAAATTGTGAGTGGCTTTTGTTTGAAGTTCCATTTTAATGGATTTTGATTATGAAAGCGATGAACTTTGATTGAGGGTTATGATGAAGACGAGAGCGGTTTTTAGTATTTTGAATACAATGAGACAGTAAAACTGCTGTTGGGGGAAAAACTCTGCTTTTGAGAGTAGACGTGGCAAACATCTGATGGTTGAAACATCTGGTGGCAAACAGCTGTTTTGTTAAACCTCTGTTGCCAACCTCTGTTGTTTAACCAAAAGACTGATGAAAACAGTTGTTTTATCTGATCAGATGTTTGAAACAGATTTTTCAACCAACAGTGGTTGTTTTACCTGATCAGATGTTTTGAAACAGATTTTTCAACTAACAGTGGTTGTTTTATCTGAATCAGTGGTTTTAAGACAGATTTTTCAACCAAAGTGTTAAATTAGCAAAATTTGATTTTCTGAAAACATTTTAATGTTTTTATTGAAAACATTTTTGTTGTTTTTAATCCATGTTTAACATTCCAATTCGAGAGATCAGATTTGTGAAGGTAGATGTGTCTAAAGCTTTTGTCAGCACATCTGCCAACTGATCCTCTGTTGGAACATGGTGCAGAGAAATCAAACCTTTTTCATAGCTATCCCTGACAAAGTGATGTCTGATATCTATGTGCTTGGTGGTTGAGTGGGAGACTGGATTTTTGATGATATTTTCAGCAGCTTGACTATCCAACATGAGTGGAGTCCTCAGTGCAGTTATCCCAAAATCCAGTAATTGATTTTGAAGCCACATAAGTTGGGCTGTACAGCTTGCAGCAGCAATGTATTCAGCTTCAGCAGTGGATGTTGAAACATCTGCTTGCTTTTTGCTTTGCCAAGAAACTAAGGCATTCCCTAGAAACTGGCACCCTCCTGATGTGGACTTCCTTGTGGTATGGAAGCCAGCAAAATCACTATCTGAATAACCTGAAAGCTCAATGTTTCCATTAGCAGGATACCAGATACCAAGTGTGGGAGCACCTTTTAGGTATCTGAAGATCCTTTTCACAGCAATAAGGTTAGACTTTCTAGGAGAAGCCTGAGATCTAGCACACACACAGATTGCAAACATAATGTCTGGCCTGGATGCTGTTAAGTACAATAAAGACCCAATCATGCATCTGTAGTGTGTCTGATCAACAAGTTCATCCTTTTCATCATCAGTGAGTGGCTTGACAGTGCTCATGGGTGTACTACATGGCTTACAATCATTCATCTCAAATTTTGTTAACAAGTTTTTCACATACTTGTTTTGATGAATGAAAGTGCCATTTTGCAGTTGCTTCACTTGGAGACCAAGAAAGCACTGAAGTTCACCCATTGCACTCATTTCAAACTCTGCTGTCATGAGTTCCCTAAACTCCTCACACATTTTAATACATGTGGATCCAAAAATGATGTCATCCACATATATTTGAACAATCATTAAATCTTTTCCTTTCCATTTTAAAAACAAGGTTTTATCAATTTTACCTCTAGTGAAACCAATGGATAAGAGAAAAGTAGAGAGAGTTTCATACCAGGCTCTTGGTGCTTGTTTGAGTCCATACAATGCTTTGTTAAGCTTGTAGACATGATCAGGATGGAATGTGTCTTCAAAACCAGGTGGTTGACATACATAGACCTCCTCCTGAATTTTGCCATATAGGAAGGCACACTTGATGTCCATCTGAAACACCTTGATGTTGTGGTTGACAGCAAAGGCTAAGAAAAGTCTGATTGCTTCTAGCCTTGCTACAGGGGCAAAGGTTTCATCGTAGTCAATACCCTCTTCTTGTCTAAAGCCTTGAACCACTAACCTGGCTTTGTTCTTGACAACTATACCCCTTTCATCAGTTTTGTTTTTGAAGACCCACTTTGTGCCAATTGGACAGACATCCTTAGGCAGTGGTACAAGTTCCCATACTTGTTGTCTTTTGAACTGAAGAAGTTCTTCTTGCATGGCTTCTACCCAACTGTTGTCTTTCAGTGCCTCTTGGTACTTGACAGGTTGTGTAAGGGATAGGAAGCCTGCAAAAAGACAGATGTTTGAAGATTGGCTCCTTGTGAGCACACCTTCTCTGATGTTGCCAATGATTTGATCTGGTGGATGAGCTCTTAGGTAGATTAGATCTCCCTGATATGGTATGATGGCATTTTGTGGTGAAGGACAGAGGTTTGGAGACTCTGTGGACATAACATCTGTTGGCACTTCTGAAGAGGCAACAGATGTTTGGAATGGGGGTGGAGGAATGGGTCCAAGTGGTGTAATATTGGACTGACTTTTGTCAACAGATGATTGACTCTTGTCAACAGATGATTGAACAGTGGATTGGCTGGGTGAATCAGTGGATTGAAGGTAAGACTGGCCAACAGTGGCTGACTCAGCTGTGACAGAGTTTTGACAGTTGTTTTGAACCACTGCGTCCTCTGATGCAGGATAGACTTTGTAGTGGTCTGGAACCACAACATCTATTCTGTAGTCTTGTTGTGAAGATTGTGGAGTACCTGCAGAGTTAGTTTTGACAGCAATATCTTCAAATTTGAATTTATCTAAATCAAACAACTCAGCAGGGTTTGCTGGGATTTTTAAAGAGGAAAGTTCATTGAACTTCACATTCAGAGTTTCTTCTATTGTTTTAGTCCTTGTGTTAAACACTTTATAGGCCTTTGCAACAGAAGAATACCCCAGAAAATATCCACAATCCACTTTGGCTGCAAATTTTGAAATGGAATCTTTAAGATTTAAAATGAAACATGGGCAGCCAAAGACTTTGAAAAATGATATCAGTGGTTTGATTTTAAACAGAATTTCATAAGCAGTCTTTTGATGTCTAGGGTTGATTAAAACTCTGTTTTGAACATAACAAGCAGTGTTTACAGCTTCTGCCCAAAAGGACAGAGGTAAACCAGAATCTGCTAGCATTGTTCTTGCAGCCTCAATGAGAGTCCTGTTCTTCCTTTCAACCACCCCATTCTGCTCTGGTGTTCTTGGGATACTGTACTGCCTTACAATCCCTTTTGACACACAGAAATCATCTAACTCCTTATTTTTAAACTCTGTTCCATTGTCACTCCTAAAGACTTTTACTGGCAAGTCATATTGTTTTTCAACTTTGGTGACAAAGTCCTTCAAGATACCTGCAGTCTCATCCTTAGAGTGTAAAAAGTAAGTCCATGTAAACCTAGAAAAATCATCAACTATGACAAGACAAAATCTTTTCCTTCTTAGACTCATGATTTTTACAGGGCCAAACAAGTCCATGTGTAACATTTGTAGACACTGACTAGTTTTGGACTCATCAATGGATTTGTAAGAGCTTTTATGTTGTTTACCTTTTAGACAGGAAACACAATGCTCATCACATTTGAATTCTTTTGATGGTAAACCTCTGACAAGGTTTTGTTTGGAGAGTGAGTTGATAGTTTGAAGGTTGGTGTGACCAAGTCTCCTATGCCACAATTCTGTCTCTTTGGTGGAGGCAGCTGAGAATAGACAGACATTTTCAGTAGGATTATCCTTCAACATATCAACCACATACACATTGCCACTTCTGTGAGCAGCAAGTTGTGCTTTGCTCTCAGCAATGATGGTGTTAATCTTTTCTACAGCCTCTGGGCCAACAATCTTACAAGTTTGCTTAGTGAAGAATGACCCAAAGCCTTTGTCACTCATTTGTGATACACTAAGTAAATTAAATTTTAGATTGTCTATTAGATTAACATTTTCAAACTTAAGCCTCCCTGCTTTGACAGTACCAGAACCCAACACTTTACCTTTAGAATCATTACCAAAGGATATATCACCCCCTCCATGAGCAAGAAAGTCCAGAAGAAGGGCTCTACATCCAGTCATGTGCCTGGAGCCTCCACTATCTACATACCATAAACTGTCTAAACAAGCAGAAGCTCCCTTAGCAGCAGCCATCAAGGCACAGTTACACTGGCAATCACATTCATCACTACCCCAGGGGTCTGATAGATTCACAACCTCCACTTCAGATTCTTCAGCTGAAACAATCTCACCAACAACACCATCAGTCACATTTTCAGACATAGACACCACTTCCTCAGAATCAGTCTCTTCAACAATTGTTTCTAGTGCCATAAAACAAAAATCCTTTTCAGTGTTGGCAACTAGAGCAATGTTATCATCTGTTATCTCATCTGGTAGACTGCTCCAATCAACAAAGCCTTGAGTAAAGAAACTCTGTTGACCTGGTTGACTGGTCTCTGCAGGAGCAGAGGGTGGAGTAACAGTCATTGGCACAGGGCCCTGAGCAACAGGTGTTTGGACATAGTGATACTGAGGAACAGTGGTTTGGACATAATGCACAGGAACAGTGGTTTGGGTCTGTGCAAAATGAGCAGTGTTTTGCACATTAGGTACATTAGGGATGGTTTGATAAGTGTTGGTCTGTGGTCTTTGATTTGGATAGGTAATCATAGGAACTCCATTTTGACTCCTACACTCCCTAGCAAAATGACCCATTCTATGACACTTGTAACACTTTATCTTTGATTAATCCAACCCAACCTTTGACCCACCATGTAAACCTGGGTACCTCCTGCCAGTTTTCTTATAGAAGTTATTGGTTCTAATACTGAGCAGGGCAACCTGATGTAAGATGTCCATTTCTTCTAGGTCCAAAGGGTCAATGTATTGCAAGTCATTGTACACAAAAGATGAATTATCAGAAGCCTGGATATCACCACTGGCTGTGAAAGCACAGTTGTTTGGTGATGAGTAAGAATCATTATTGAAACCAGTTGTTATGTCAATGTAATGATCATAACTCTGATCCTTACTACTTCCAGAACCATCATCCTGACCCAACAGTGCAGTATTACCAAATACATAGTCATCTGACACTTTGCCAGAGTCCTGGAGCTTCTTTTTCTGGTTAAGCTCCCTTTCATAAGTCAGGAGCTTACCATGAAGCTGGGTCAGGGTTAGGTCTTTGAATCCGATAGAGTTTCTCATAACAATAGCTATAGTGTCCCATTTGTCCTGAAGTGATCTAAGAAACCTGTGATTCAGTGTTGAATTAGGAAAAGTTAGACCAACCAGTTTAAGTTCACTAATTAGACAGTTAAACCTTTCAAACTGTTGTGTTAATGACTCCCCTTTTATGTGACTAAACGTTTCATATTGTTGGTTAAGTATTTCACGGTTGTTTTCAATCACATCATCAGTTCCCCCAAATTGCTCTTTAAGAGCATCCCACAGTTCTTTAGCACTATTGCAGTGCAAGAGACCGGCATAGATATCATTCGGCAGTGCCATGGCTACTATGCTGAAAGCCTTGGCATCTAGCTCGATTTTTTGAAAATCTTGCTCTGAGTAGTTCTCAACACTCTTTGGTACTTGGATCTTTGGATCCTCGGCACTCGGTACCATTGGAACATGTGGTCCAAATACTACCGATTTCCAGCACCCTGTGTTCTGTTGTGCTAACACATGAGCTACCCGACGCTGCCAGATGTTGTATTCTGACCTGACAAGCATCGGAGGCTTGTTGTGTGTGCCAGTGTTGTGTGGATCTTGATTAAGTGAAGTCATTCTCTTGGTTTTTCAAAACAAAGTCTGTTTACTAACTGTTGAAACGAAAATAAACTATTACTCTGTTTTAACCCGACAAACAAACGATATCAATGATTATGAGCTGATCTTTGTATTAAATTGATTGATTAGATCAGATTTAATTGACCAAGCTCTGATACCAATTGTTAGGATCTGAGTATTGGATTGTTTTGATTAACTATGAAATATGAATGAGGTATAAATGGAAAGTGCAGCGGAATAAAGAATAATCAAAACATAGAGAATAATTGTTATCAATCGAATGCTTTCATTAAACTGAAAGATTACAAAGGTACAATTATAACTCCCCCTCAGCCTGATCACTCAGAGTTTGTTTGTCTAAAGAGAATGACGAGTGACGAATAGAACAGTACAAGTACTGTTCTATTTATAGACAAGTACAAACCTCTGATGATCGCTTAGCTGACGTCACCTAGAAAGCGACCCCTAACTGACTAACAAACTACAACATCTGTTAAGCAATAAACTACTGTTACATTGAATCTACTGAAAGAAAAACTCTGTTAAGCTAAAACTCTGATGTCTTCTTATCATCTGTTGAACCAAAGTGCTGTTGGTTCAACAGACCTTTGTTCTTCAGATCTTTGATCAGCACTTGTTCTTTATCAGACTTTTGCTCTTCAGACTTTATCCATCAGACCTTTCATCTGCAGCAGTTGTCTTGTATCAGATGTTTAAGTATCAGCAGTTTGGGAATCAGCAGTTCTTTGGAGGAAGCTTTCTTGTAACCACTGTTATTTATTCTTGATCAACACTTAGTATATTTTGGCTTTCTATCATCTGTTCTTCTCCAGGTCAGCAGACCCAACAGCTTTGCAGTTTTAATTTCCTCATTAGATCTAACATATTGCTTGTGATGTCACACCCCGATTTTTCCGTCGGTTGTGAACGTTTGGTACCTTTACTACGCAGCGGAATATTTTAACTAAGACTTCTACATCTTCCGAACGCCTTTTTCTAAGCCTTCTAGGGTCTCCAATCCCAAGACATCGCTTATATCCAACTGTGTCGTTGGCAATGTCTAGACTTGAAAGAAATGCTTAAGAAGTCAGCATAAAGCCGGTGAGTTCATGGTTTTATGTTTATCGCTCATAACCCATTTTCTTTCAAACACTTGAGAAAATATTTGCAAACATTAATGAGAAAGTTTACTTTCTTTACGCAAAATATTATTTGGGAAAATACATATAAAAATCCCATTTCAAACCTTACCGGTTATTCCTTTCTCAACCTTCGACTCGACTCACTTTGCCATATATTTACCTCCCCATAAAGATAAATATACCCAATTTTCATCGATCGAACATACATATAAAAAGTCTCTTTTAAATTCTTACAGGGTATTCCTTAACCTTCGACTCGACTCACTTTGCCATATATTTACCTCCCTATAAAGATAAATATATCCAAGTTTTGTCAATCGAACCTTTAACCCAAAAGTAGACTTCCACAATAACTTTTGAAAAACTTTCTCATATTACTATGAAAACCTTTTTTCCCCGGGAGTTACCAACCGGGCAACCACGTACGCCGAAAGCGGAAATGATCAAATAAAATAACCATTATTTGAAAGTTAGTGCGCGTAACATACATAAGAAATGTGCTACATAGACTTAGGGTTGCAAATCCTAATACCGATGACGTCCCCATGAGCCAGTAACCAAAACCAGACTACTTACTTTTGCCCCGCACGTTGGTATAGTGGTAACAACAATTTTAGAATATCGTAACACCCCTTGGTTCATCCGAGTTGACGCTAATCAACCGGGGGTGGGTCCCCGTCAAGGACCGATAGTACTATCCCCATATTCTACGACTACATCACTTTGTATTAATGGTTACAGTTAACAGCGGAGACTGCACGTCCCACTAGACTTTTCCGTTACCCATGTGCCCATCTTATGTACCATTTCAAGTTTCCAAAGTTACCGCCCATTTTAATACTCATAACTTTCATTTCCCTTTTTACCCACGTACGATTTTATAAAAGCATTGTAACTACACAAGTTTTTCATAAACATTGTTATGCTTTAAAATAAATAGGTTTCTCATAAAACAAGCATGTCTTCCCCTCAAAAACATTTACAAACAGTAAAAAGTGGGGTTATGACCTAGCCTATTATCTAAACTCGTGTGTACTAACTCGAGTCTTATTATGCTTTAACTCGATGAACCGATCGTGACATATCTTACTTACGCGTGAACACACGACATAGTACCCAAGTTGTGCACTTGTTTTATTCGCGTGTAACCCACGTGGGACTAATACTACGAAATGAGTAACTCATCCTGAGCCGTAGCTTGTCTCGTTATTCGGGTAAATACAGTTGTCTCGTACGTTTATTTTTAGGAAAATATACTTTGCAAAATACAATTCCCGCTATTAATTCCGATTAATAACAAATGTTACATCATTTCCAAAAATCCGAACATTTAAAGTATTCAAAACTTTGCTTTTATAAAAGGTTCCCAAGTACAATCAAACGTTTATATATTATTGACTCCAAACGATAAACCTTTCGAAAACTCGTTATACTTGGCGTTTGGCAAAACTATATATATTTGTATTGAAAATATTGTCCGAAATTCACTTATTATTGTTACAAATATCCTTGTCAAAATGTCGCGGTTTTATATAAATACATTTATTAACCACTTGGGAAAATTATTTACAAGACTTATACAACGATATTCGTTTCGTTGCGCTACGGATTTTTATACAAATTTTTGGCAGAGTTTCCTCTGTTTTTGTGGAAACCAGACAACACAAATTGTCTACAATTTTCCCAAAAATCAATTTCCAAACCCAAGACCACACTTCATTTATCCGCAATCCCAAATCAAGCGAGACTTATACATTTCGACACTTTATATATACTACTTATTTATATAACAATATATACAAATTATAAGTCACGCTTTTATACAAACACATTTCATCGTTTAATATCTTGTCGGTTCATCTCGAGAGTTAGTCGTCCGTTTGTATATACTTTAAATATATATGTATATATATAACAATGCAACAAAATAAACGCGAGATAGTTATACCATTTCCATACGCGCACAACCAGAAACGTCTCGAACGACGTGTTGACCAGATCTGACCAGGTTTGACCAGCTTTGACCGGGTTTGACCAGCTTTGACCGGGCTCGAAACAACCCCAAAAACATCCGAGACTAAATACCGCCAAAAACATTACCGAAAATAACCTCAAATCACTGAAATCATCAATTAACATAAAAATACTTCAAAACCCATCTTGAACGTACTGGGGCTCCGAAAATGTGTCTGAAAAATATTAATATTTCACGATGAAACCATTTCGTATAGAATCTACTAGTTATAAGGATCCCGGAAATATATTTTTCGTTGAAAAAGGACACCCGAAAGTCTCCCAAATGCTATGTCAGAAGTCACCGGTTACCGGAATTCCGCCGGAGCACAAAAAGACCCAAAATTTTGCATGGAGACTCCTAAAGACCCGATCTAAAGTTTTGCAAGAAGAAATCTTGAAAACGAACACCCAGAGTTGTTCCACAGCTCAAACCGTCGCGTTTTACAAAAAACAGACTTCACCGTTGCGTCCGGAACGTCGAGAAACGTGGGGGTAGGGTATCACGCACCGAAAACTTCGCCGGAAAAGTTCGCTGGAAAGTCGCCGGACCACCGTCGGAAATCGCTGGACCGCCGCCGGACGGTCGCCGGACCACCGCCGGACATTGCCAGATTTTGGCCGGATTCTAGAGAGAGGTTAGAGAGTTTTGAGCGTAGAGAGAGAAAGTGAAGGGATAAATGAGGATTTTTGTCAATAAAATCATATTTATAGGTGGGCTCACGTGGGCTTTTGAATTGGGCTCAAGACCCATTATCGCGTACCAACTTCTCTGTTTTGCCCCGTTCTTGTTTTTGAACCCCGTTTTTGCCCACGAAAATTTTAGAAATTATTTTAATAACTTCAAATAATTATATTTAACCTCCAAAATATTAATTTTTGTCGAGATGGTTATTATTATCGTGCACGTTCGAATTGGTCGTTACATTCCGTAACTGGCATTCAACCACGATTTTTCTTTGTTTAATGACCCGTTAGCTTCTGAAGTTCAATAAACAACATTATTTACAATAAATAATTGTTTCGAAAGTACGATTACGGTTAAACAAACCACGTATTTCAACACCCGAACCCACGTCAGTTCCTTTCCGCGTTTGCAAAACGCTATGTTTCTGGCCATTTCTCGTACCGATTTCACATTCGATCATTTCAATAACAAGTACGTGTCATATTTACATGTAACAACTTTATGTTAGTCCAGTTTACCCAACATTTACCGATCTCAGTTCATTAACGTTAAACATGTGCAAGTCTTTCTTTAAAAGCATCAAGGCATCCACGAACTTCGAGAATGACATCGTAGGACTCGTAACGGCTTATTTATTCAAAATTAACCATAAACCATGTTAATTACATTGAAAATGCAATTAAAATTACATTGGACGTTGATCGGAATTTGTCGATTGTCACATTCTCCCCCTGTTACAGAAATTTCGTCCTCGAAATTTGAGCTTAGATATATTAGAAGAATCAATACAAGTTTTATAACAATGAATGAGTCGAGGTACCTGCCGGTACAAATGAGACAAGATAAACTTTCAGAATCAACCGAATACAAGGACATTAGGTATCAAACCTCAAATGTTCCACTTGAACGAGTCTCAATGAAAACAAATGCATTTTCAATCTTCCACACGATTTGCAAATGTGTGGACAGTAACTTGATAATTAGAATAAACCGCTAAATTTTTTTGAAAGATATCGGCGAATTGTTTGTGGCAAATCAAGGACTACCAATAGTCCTCTACAGTATACACATATACAATAACCGCTTTACAACAACAATGGCAAGGTTCCTCAAGGAACCATGCTACGAGATCGAACGACTCGGCATTCCAACACCCGAAAATAAAGAAGAGTGTTCATATACTCAATTAGTTTCATATGAACGATACAACTGAAACAATACTCTTGGCAAATGGTGGATAGACATGCTACGGTAGCTTGTCTAGTTCATAAAACATCAACGTGGGTTATGATAAATGAAAATCCAAAATGATTTAGCATGCTAAAGTGGCATCCAAATGCCCACACGTGCTATAAATAACTTTGTCAACAAATACTATTGGCTAGGCACACCTCAAACGAAACAACTGGTGCACCAACTTTCCCATTACACACCGCAAGGTGTGTTTAGATTTGAGACAATGACAAACAAGTTGATGAAAAGAAACATGAAATAAAGATCACCCATTGTTAGTAGTCAATTGAATATTCACCGCAAGGTGTTGTATCAATTTTCAACAATTTGACTTCAACCGAAGTGTCGATTTCAAGAAACTCATCGACGAATTATCAAAGGATTCATCGCTCATAATGGCCTAACGCAACAGGACTAGAATGCTAGCATTACAAGCAACGTTGTAGATTAAGAATTTTACCTAAAACAGGATATTATGATCATACAAGTCACAATTCCAGGTGCGGAAACCCTATAATTGAACAAAATGATAATACGCAAATCACAACACGGATAATACCTTTTCAATCACCATTTTTATAGATTACTTGTTCAAAAAGTTCTTACAATGACCTTACAAGTTAATCTAAATCAACTTAACACACTTTCAATCTAGAGAGAAACCTGACCATAAAACACACACTCTCCAAAACTAAACTAACATTCAAAATGACCAAAACATATATATACTATCTGCACGTTCGCCCGTTTCTATGGTGCGAATGTGGACAAAGTCCACATTCGCCCAGTAGCAAGGTACGAACATATACTATCTTCTGTCAGCTTCCACATTCGCCCACAACATATCTTCATTCGCCCTTCAATAAACACCTTCGCCCATCCTGAAACCACATTCGCTCCTGCTGTATCATACTAACATATGTTAAAGGCCCAATCCAAATCATTAGTCGTAAAACGTGCATCTACAAACTCCCCCTCGACTATTGATTGAATTGCCTTCTTTCTTCATCCATTATCTTGTTCATTAACTTGAGTCTCAGCTGCTTTTTCTGATCTTTCGTCATCTCAGGCTCAAGCTTCCGTTTCACTGAACGCTTTGGCACATCAGTCATCTTCACCTTCTTTCCCAACTTAGTATCCAAGTTGGTACCAGAGTTGATATCGTAAGCAAAACAAACTCCTACAACTTGCTGATACTTCTTCGCCTGCTCTGCATCATTGGGATCACTGAATATCGGATTGTAGTAAAGCATGATAATATCCTCAAAAGTACAGTTTATAAGCCACATTGGATTAAACACGTAGATCTTCTTGTACTTATCCTTTCCATCTCTCAACACAATCACTGCCTCTGCATTGCTCCAATCATAGTAGCAGAAGATAAAGTCTGCACTGAAGTGTTGTTGTAAAGGCATCAAAGGGATCTTCTTCATCACTTCAGGCGCTTTGTATATCAAAGTAACCCTCTTCTTTCCAGTTCTCGGATCAACATCCCTATGAACCTTTCTCCTAGGGTACTGATGCTTAAACATGTTCCACTTAGTTCTGCTTTCCCAGACTAACCGATCAGCAAACCAACCTACAGCCGTATTATAAACTGAAGCTCCAGTCATAGGGAAACGACAAATGTCTCTAACCGCCCAATACGGTAGAGTTAATAAATCATGAAATCTGTAGAAGTACAAGATTTCCGACTCCCATTTAACTGCAATACACTTCAATCTACCAAGATACTTCCAACCAAGAGCTCTGCCTTTGAACTTCTGGTTGTGGTACCTGTAGAATCCACCTTGAGCTTTCGGCTTAGGTCTTTTATCATCAGCTTCTTTCAACTTCTTTAACAACGTCTTCAATTCATCATTTTGATCAGACGGTTTCTGCTGATCTCCACCAAACACTTTCTCTACAAACTCCTCACTTCGCTTTTCAGCTTTCTTTCTAGCTTCTCTCTGTCGGAGTTCTGTAATGTCTGGGAATACCTCATCTTCATTATTCTCCCTGAAGTATTGTGGATATTCTTCATGAGTAATATCCTCAATTTCAATTTCCTCCATCTCCGGTGTATGTTTGTCATCAGAATGATTTCCAATATCCTTTTCAGGAATATTTGGAATCATCTGATCCATCATGATCTCCTCCAAAGTCTTTCCTACTCGCTGCGCTATACCTTCTAAGATCTCTTTAGCAACATCAGCAGATACTTCACCCTCTTCCAAATCAGGGTCATTATATTCAAGTTCAAACCTCATATCCTCCGTTTGAAAGATTTCAGCGAACTTTCCTGTAAACTCTATCGTTCATTCTCTTTTCTCAAGCATTTCACGATACACATTCTTCGCATCGTCAGATAAAGATCTCACCTTCTCGTTCCAGAAAATAGTCTCATCTGAATCAACGTTCTCACTAGCTTTCTTCTTATAGCTCGACTCTCCAGCATCACTTTTCTTTGTCTTTCTCTTTTCAAAGGAAAACTTACTAGAGTCGTCTCCACCATCATCATCACTATCATCACTCTTATCATCATCATCTTTACTTCCAGATCCCTCAGCATCATCATCATCCTTATCATCTTTATCACCTTCTTCATCAGAACTTTCCTCTGATTCATCTTCTTCATCATCCTCTTTTTCTTCATCAGAAGGCTCAAAATCAACTTGCTCTTCATCTCTCTCCTTATCCTCTTCTCCCTCCTTCAACTTTGGAGCTTCACCATAAAGTTTGTCCAGTAAATCACTCAAAAGTTTGTTCTCTTTCTTTAGCTCTTTGTTATCAACATTCACGAGCTTAATCATCCTGCTGTTTCTGTTGCACTTCACCTCAAGATCTTTATTCTCTTCTTCAAGTTGTTTTACCTTCTTCTCAATCTCATCTTGGTTAGCTTTTGATGCAACTACAATCTGGAGCATCTTCTCTTCATTCTTTTTAAACTTACTGATTTCAGCTTGCTTTGCAACTATCATCTTCATCATGTCATCCATCTTCTTGTTAACTTGTTTCATAACATCATCAGAAACAGTAACTTTAGATGCCTTGGATGATTCAACTTCTTTAGCCTTCTCTTTCTCAGGATTCTTAAACATATTCAACACATTCTCTAAAGCAGCTTCAAAATCAGGAACTGGTACTGCTTCAGGTTCTTTGGTCTTTTTCTGCTTCTTAGCCACAGGTGAAGATAACTTTGATGATGTACCTGCTTCAGGTATCTTCTTACCTTTCAGCAACTGTTCGATCTCTTTCTCTCTAAGCTTCTTAGTGCTTGTCTTCTTAGCCGTCGACTTATGCTTTGGCTTCTTCAGGTTTACAACCACTGTCGACCCTTCAAAATCACCAATGTCAACACTTAAGCCTTCATTAACATCAATTGGCTTTTTCTGTAACATATCTTCAACAGTCTTATTCAATAATTCAGACTCCCCAACAGAAGTGGCCTTGCGTTTGGTAGTCTTGACAAGTTCTTCTTCAGAATCCCACTGTTCTTCCACCTCAGTCTCTTCTAAATCAACAGAATCTTCATCTACCAAACTCGTCCCCTTCTTAGCAGTTGTTTTCTTACGTGCACTTTGTTTCTTTGATTCTCCCTGGTCAACCTTTGCCTTGCCCTTCCCTTTGGCTCCAGCGTTTTTCACTTGTCTCTTTCTCTTCGTACTAGCATCAGCATATACTAGTGGATCGTCATTATCAGAATCACTGTTATCATGACGCGCTTTGATCAACCCTGGATCAGAATAAACCGGATTAACCAAAGCTCCAAACAATCTCCTATTTGTTGGCTTTTCATTGTCTGGCACACCTTTGTAACCCTTCATCCTCACAAGTGTTCTAATGTTCATATGATCTTGACCCAAAACCATCGTCGGATCCTTTCTCAAGTTAGGATACTTGTTGTCGAAGATCATCATCAGAAACCTTGGATATAACATGAACCTCTTGCTCTTTAAACCTTTCAACATCTCAAGCATATGATCCAAAATCATTCCAGAAACATTAAATGGTTTGTTGAGAGTCAACGCAACCATTAATGAGCTAAGACTTTTCCTCATCACATCATAACCCCCACTAACGCATCCAAAGACATGAATGATCACGTGTGCGAAATACTTAAACTGCACACTGAGCTTTCCTTTGTGCATTGCTCCATCTGTTATCGGACCTTTATACTTCATTCTTAGAAAGCAAGCCCTCTGCTCGGTCCACGATAAAACTCTGGGATCAGTACTCACTTCAAATTTGATCTTCAACGCTTCTCTGATGTCATCTTCAGTAATGAACATCTCCATCCCTTGAATAACACTTCGAATGACAGTTTGATCTTCCCAGAAATCATATCTCGCATTCTTATAAAAATCTTCCACGATGTCTTTATAAATGATTGCAGGTGTAGCTATAGCATGTATGATTCGGCTTCGCCTTAGAAAGTCCACAATCCCAGAAAATTCAGTATTCTTCAAAACGTCACCAACATACGCACAACAGTTATGCGATGCTTCAAATGGCCAAGCTTGTGGAACATTCTCGGCTTCTGGAACTGGATCCTGTATAACATTCTCAACTGGTATCTCAATGTTCTCCGGTTGTTCAGCCATCTGCAAATCAAAAATCAGAAAAATACGTCAAAACACGAAAACCACAAACTTAGAAATTTTAGATTTTTCACATTTCCACTTTCTCCCACTTTTAATGGTCGAATGTGGGTTTTAATGGTTCGAAGGTAGAAAATTAGGTTCGAATGTGGAAATAATTGAGTTAAAAATCACATTCTGTGATTTTAACCTCTAATTTTGATTCATACTTGTCCTAATATGGCCGACTAAGCCTAATCCACAATCAATTTTTGTTTTCAAACAATTCTTATTAGTTTTATAAAGGAATTAGGGTTTAAACCATCAAATCAATCGGTTAACAGATTGTAACAAAGAATTAACCTAATTCCTTAAACATTCTCCCCCTAAAACTAATAAGGTTTGAATCCTTAAAACAAAAATGGTACAAAACAGTCTGTAATTGTCCATATGAATCAGTCTAGGGTTCGTAACATAAAAACCCCAATTACAACGTCATAACAGGTCCATTACCTGTAAAAAGCACTGAAAAGAATCAGCAAAGATCAAGGAACAAGATTATAAGGTAAAAAGAATCAGGGCAACAAGGTCTTGCACTTTGGAAAATTTTTGAAAAATTTCAGAATGAGGGTCGAACCTGTGATTAGGCTTTATATAGAGGATACATTCGCCCGTTTGTCATGGACGAATGTGGTTTGTTTCTACATTCGTCCAAATTAATGACCGAATGTGGAAACTAAACACCCGAAAGTGAAAAATATATTGTAAATTCCACCTTCGTCCAAAACAACACACACGAATGTAAAAAAAATTTCCACATTCGACCCAATAAAAGGGCGAATGTGAAATGGAAATTTTGAAATTTTTTTGCCAAATCACGAAATCGAATCCCGTTCGACATTTTTCAACCAGTTAAGTCTCAAACACTCATCATTGCATTTTAGAATGATACAAAGCTCAGATGGTATCATCAAATCTCAAAAATTGACCATCAAACACCGTCGGTTATCTAAAAATAAAGCAGAAATGCAAAACTTTTGTTTTTTCTGAAATTTATATCAAAACACACCTAAAATCTTTTTGAGTTTTGTATCTTTTTGACAATGAAACTAAAATGCATCAATCTAAATAAAGAAGTAAACATTTTGTGATGTCCGGTAAGAGGATCATATCAGTTGTTTGAGAAATCTGATCACAGTGTTGATCTTTTTGTTTATATTATCATTAGAAACAGTATATGACACGGCAACTGCTGATATTGTGATCCACATAAGCTCACATGCAGACTATTACGCAATGCTTTAAAATGATACGATTTAGGTGTATTATACTAACACGTTGTGGTTCCCACACACACGACATACTCCCGTATCAAGAAATTGCACAAAGCTTCCTCGTAACGCGTGATTATGCCAGAGTTATCCGTTTAGTTACAAGATATATAGCACAGAGGTGTACAGGTCAGCAAACGAATGCAGCAAAGTAACATGTGCATATATACCAGGTTGAGGCTGATATCAACTACTGATTTGCATCAGTAAATTGATACGATGTAATTATGATCTTTGATCAGTAAAAACATGAAGTTCCTCAATTCGGTAACTTTCGGTTTTGGCATTTAAGCTCTTTTAGCAAATATTCTGATGAAACTAGGTCTGTAAATCAATACGACAAATGTTTAATCAGAATATCCCGGATAACAATAACATAACGACCCGAAACCTCAGATTTTGGCAACTCTATCAAACGAAATTACGGTACTAAGACCATATGCCCATGAGGTGTTCAGCCACGAACGCGTAGTTCGTTATGTTTGTATCACTAATACACGCAGTTTTTAGTCTACGAAGCCTATCAGCACATCACACGTAATCAACACATGCCTCATATTACTATACATATCTTTAGTCTGTGTTAGATCCCCACTGATGTACTATCATTTCCTCTTTTTATCCTGGAAATCATTTTTGGTTTTTCTATTTTTTATGGATTTTTAAATTTTTCAATGTTTTTGGTTTTTCTGATAAAAGACTCCCCCTAAAATGAAAAACATATTTTTGGGTTTTTGAATTTTTCTGAAAAACTATAAAAACTTTAAAGAAAAATTTTTAAAACTAAAAAGCGATAAACCGAGGTGCTGATTAGTCCTGTTTTTCTTTTATGTTATTTACTTTTAAAAGATACTCAAATCGGGATCTGTCAAAAGCTTTAGTGAACAAATCTGCACGTTGATAGTCAGTATGAATTTTGACCATATCTATCAATTCTTTAGCGTAACAATCACGGATAAAATGGTATTTAATCCGGATATGTTTCGCTTTAGAATGATTGCCCGTATCTTTAGTTAATGCGATCGCGGCTTCATTATCACAGTGTATAGGGGTTTTAAGAAACTGCAAACCGTAATCCACCATCTGCTGTTGTATCCAGAGCACTTGCGAACAACAACTCGAAGCTGCAATGTACTCGGCTTCACAGGTAGACAGCGCGACCGAAGTCTGCTTCTTACATTGCCAGGTGACTAACCTGCTCCCTAAAAACTGGCATCCAGCTGTCGTGGATTTGCTATCCTTGTCACAGCCGCCCCAATCTGCATCACTAAATGTGATAAAGTCAAAATTATCGTCATTAGGGTACCAAAGTCCTCTCAAGGGACAACCCTTCAGATATCTAAGGATACGCTTGACCGCTGTCAGATGACTTTGTTTCGGCTTCGACTGGTAACGAGCGCAGAGACATGTTGTGAACATAATGTCTGGCCGAGATGCGGTAAGATACATCAGAGATCCGATGATTGCTCTGTATGTAAACGGGTCCGTCAGCTCCCCCTTAGCGTCAACTCCAATCCCGTGATTGGGCTGAATCGGGGTATCCATCGGCTTGGAATCCTCCATCTGGAACCGGCTCAAGACTTCGGACACGTATTTCGTCTGGTGAATGAAGATCCCCGTTGGTCTTTGATCCACCTGCAAGCCGAGGAAAAACTGCATCTCCCCCATAGCACTCATTTCGAACTTTTCCTGCATATCACGTTCAAACTCCCTGCACAAAAGTTCGTTAGTTGAGCCAAAAAATATATCGTCAACATATATCTGTACCAGAAGCAAATCATCTCCTGTTTTCTTCGTGAACAGGGTACAGTCGACGAGTCCGCGCTTAAATCCCTTCGAGATGAGGTACGTGCTCAGCTCCTCGTACCACTGGCGTGGAGCCTGGTGCAAACCATACAGTGCTTTGTTCAAAACGTACACCTTATCCCGGTGGATAGGGTCTTCAAAGCCCGGTGGTTGACCGACGTAAACCTCCTCTTTGACTTTTCCGTACAGAAATGCACTTTTGACGTCCATCTGATACACCTTAAATTTCTTGTAGGAGGCAAACGCTAGAAACATTCGAATTGCCTCTATGCGCGCCACAGGTGCATAGATTTCATTATAGTCAATCCCCTCGATCTGATGAAAACCTTGTACGACCAATCTGGCTTTGTTCCGTACAATCACTCCTCGATCATCTTTCTTACACTTAAACACCCACTTGGTTCCAATCTTCTTCCGTCCTGGAGGTAAATCAGTGAGCGTCCAGACTCCCAACTTCTGAAATTGTAACAACTCCTCTTGCATCGCTTCAACCCAGGCGTCATCCAAAAGAGCTTCTTTATATGTCCGCGGCTCGACCTGCGAAACATAACATGCAAACGACCAATCATTCTGACTACCAGATTTTTGTATTTTTGCATATAAAGCTAAAGCACCAAAACTTTCTGGTGAATTGACACTTCTCAGCTGTCCTCTCGTCATTACACTGCTTCCCGGATCACCGATAACTTGCTCCAGCGGGTGAATACGGTGAATCCGAGATTCCGGATGTTCAGGTACAGTAACTCCCGTTTGAATAGTCAAGTTCTCAACTACATCCAGATCATGACCCGTGTTAGACGATGAAGCAACATCTGGATTTGGATTCACTGGCGGTGCCTCTGTCTCTGTTGCGTTTTCAAGAATAACTTCTTCAAATTCTCCATCATCTTCTGATTCTGAAGTATCTAAAGTTGTGGAAGCCTCTTGAAACACTTCTTCCTCCGGTACAGGAACATTGGTATCATTAGAAGCTGTTGGAGGAGTTACGGTGATCGGACGCACAAACGGTGAAGTCGCCGCGTTTTCACACTCGTAAAGTAATCTGATAACAGCCTCTTCAACCAAGTTATCTAGATTGAATGATTCAAAGAAATCTTTGTAATCAAACATCCAATCAGGACCAATCCCTTGCACATTCTGAGTATACCGTTGAACTTCTACGTTAGCCCAATCCTCCACCTGACGAGTTCTTTTGTTGTATACCCGTTTGAGCGGGGTTGCATATCCAACAAAGTATCCCTCTTCAGCTTTCGGACTAAACTTCTCGCTTGGATTTAACATCGTGCACGGAGCCCCAAAAGGTTCTAGATACTCCAAGTTCGGCTTTCTTCGGTGTAACAGCTCATAAGAAGTTTTGCCAAACTTCTTCACCGTTAAAACCCGATTAAGTGTATAATTTGCCGCATAAATCGCCTCGTTCCAGAACATTACTGGAAGATTCGAGTCTGCTAGCATTGTTCTCGCCGCCTCTATTAGAGTCCTGATTTTACGTTCAACAACACCATTCTGTTGTGGGGTATACGGAGCCGAGTATTCATGATGAATTCCTTTGCTTTCACAAAGTTCGTCCATCTTGGCATTTTTGAACTCCGTCCCATTATCACTCCGAATTCTCTTAATCTTGAGATTGTAGATATTTTCCAATCGAGTGAACAGAACTTTCAGGTTATTAAAGGTGTCACGTTTATGCTGTAAACACATCACCCATGAAAATCTTGACTAGTCATCATTGACAACTAAACAATAAAGCTCCCCAAGATGACTTTTGCGTTTGACAGGTCCGAATAGATCCATGTGCAATCGCTCAAGCGGCATCTCAACAGAGTTAACTTTCTTCACTTTATGGGACTGTCTGTGTTGCTTTCCCTTCTGACAATTCACGCACTTGTCATTCAAATGGAAATGTTTCACATGCACGCCATCGACAAGTCCATTCTTCACTAGATGATTCATTTTCCTCAAATGAATGTGCCCCATTCTTCGGTGCCACATTATCGATTCCTTCTCGGTCGCCTTTGATAGAAAACATGTTACTTGCCCCTGGGATGTCATTGCCTTGGACATATCAAGAATATCGAGATTGTTGACGCGAGGTGCCTTCAACATAACCCACTCTATTGGAATTTTGAAGCCCGGTTTAAGAATGTAGCAAGATTTGTCATCAAAATAAACAGTGAATTGTTTGTCACAAATTTGACTGACACTCAACAGATTATAGTCTATCTGCTTCACATACGATATCCTCTCAAAGCTCACAATTCCATTGCTCACACTTCCTTCCATCGTGATATATCCTCCTTTGTTCCCGGCAAATGCAACGTACCCTCCGTTAATGTTCTTCACATCAAACAATAAGGCTAAATCCCCGGTC
The DNA here is from genome assembly GCA_032199755.1 of Ambrosia artemisiifolia. Lineage (NCBI taxonomy): Eukaryota > Viridiplantae > Streptophyta > Magnoliopsida > Asterales > Asteraceae > Ambrosia > Ambrosia artemisiifolia. Next base: position 32,243,702 of record CM063521.1, read on the forward strand.
ATGTGGCCTGAAGCTCCACTATCAACAATCTAAAGACTGCTAATAGGGCTAGCTGAAGCTCCCTGCACACATCAAGTAAAACATTTAGTTCTTTCGGGGGACCCAAGCCTGAGTGGTCTTGGGTCGTTGAATATCATTGTTCAAAGAATCATTCACTTCAACATTTTGTTTTGGATCGATCTTTTTAGGATCATTCAAAACATTTTCAACTTTTTCACTTGACTTTGAAGTTGAGGCTCCCAGAGTACCATTTGGTGTCCAAGACTGTTCCGAACGTTTCAAGATACGAATCTGAGATTTTGGGGTCTCAGTCGTTTTCTGAACATTGTTTGCAAATGAAACCTTCTTGGGTACCGTCTCTGATTTAACAGATTTAGGTCCAACATTTGACTTGACAATAGGTTTTTGTGGAACCCTTTGTCTATCATTTGTTGTGTTCACCATTGGTTTTCTCCACGGTTTCTCCATGTCAATCCGGTTACGACGATCATACTGAAATGGACGATCATTCCTCTTTTGATAAAAGTTGTTTTGATTATAAAATTGTTGTGGTTGAGGAACAAAACGCCTTTGGGGGTAGTATGATTGTCAACCGGCTTTCTCATGGATTGCCTAACTTCAACTTCGTGCCTCTTGTGCCTTACATACGGGCAGTGAGCAAGTAAATGCCCTCTCTCCCCGCACTTAAACCATCCACGGTATTCCTCAAATACATTTGGAGCATTCGGTTGAGCAAATGTTCTGACAGGATATTGATCATTATACTGTCTATGCCTTACACTCTCAGGAAGTGGACCCTTTGAGTAGGCTGGCTCATGAAAACCGTTTGCTTTGTTTTTCGGTTTAATGAACTGGGTGACATGAACCTTTGGTTCTTTCGGAACATCCAACTACAATTTCTTTAGAATTTCCGGTGGAATCTCATTTGTTCTCTCATGTTTTGGAAACCAAATAGTGCTTTCTTGCCAAATTTTATCAATTTTGGAATAGTTAGCAAACTTAATTGGATATTCCTCGTTAGAGATGATCTTATCGGATCCTTCCATCCGATAAAACACCTTGACTGGTTTGTCACTCATTTCTTTCTTAACCTCTTTCTTTTCAGACTTTTTCTCACGATGTGCGTTAGCCATCAGATGCACATGCTGAGACGATGACACTGGCTCAGTAGTAATGATGTGATTTTCTTTTGGAATATCACACGCATTAGCACTTTTGTCACTCTCAGTGTCACTCTCAGAGTCTGAATCAGCATTTTCAACAGTTACCCCTTCATCATTCATGCCTAAAATCGGTCTCACATCGGAATGTGGATCACCAACACTTGAGGTATTGGATTCATTTTCCGATGCTGAGTCTGATTTTACTGAGCTCTCCGGTGTCACTTGATGACAATTGTGATTTTCAAAGAGCACCGGAGATGGCACAGACTTATAACATGTGGTTTGATCATCAATGATGTGGTCAACAACATAAGCAATATGCTTATAACTTTCTAATTTCTTGTTGACTTTTTCAGCAAAACACTTAATGGTGGCCATTTCCATCTTTGTATTCTCAAGTTCATTAATATAGTTGTTAATTGCTAATTGTTTTAATGAAAGAGTTTTCTTAAGGTCAGAAATGTCCTTTTTGTACCCATCAAGTACTTTGTTAAAAGCAATCACTTCTTTGCGAGCAGATTGACAGTTGATTATAGCACTATCGCGTTGAATGCGAAGTTCTTTGTTTTCATCAGTCAATCTGTCACAAGTTCCACAGTACTTATCACTTGTAACATCAGTGCTAGATTCAGAACTTACCTGTTTAGGAGGATCTGTCATGGCCATTAGAGCAAAATGAGCTTCCTTTCCAGCGAAAAACTTTGAATAATCGATTCTGGTGAAAGCATCATCCACAATGCATGACTTCCTCGTCTTCAGAAAATCTGCTTCTGCCAGCAACTGATCAATCTCGTCATCCAAAGATGTAACACTTGCTTCTGAGTCTGATTCGCTTTCTGAATCTGAATAAACTGACTCACACTCCTCAGGAACATCAGAAACTGTGTCAATCACCACTCCTGAACTTGCTTCCTCAGCCTGAACTTCAACAGTCTTAGTCTCCACATTCATCTCTTCCACTGATTCATCAACCTCACTCTCAGTTTCTTCATTTTGATCATCTATCACCGACTCCTCGATATCAACTTGTCGGGCAACACACGCCACATTCCCACCAGTAGTGATCTCCTCAACACCAATTTGCATCCCAGACCAGTCAAACCTTTCATCATTCTGGATCACCAAAGCTTGATTCTGATTCGTATTCTGTGGTTGCTCATTTGGTGTAGTGATCGGTATAACTGTTCTGTTTGTGTTGTTTGGTGAGTGGTTTTGATTCTGGTTGGTCGTGTTTGATTGTCTGTTTTGGTTGTTGTTTGAGGTGTTTTTTCAGTTTTGGTAATTGTTTTGGTTCTGATAGTTGTTGTTACTTTGGAAAGAAACTTGGTTTTGGTTTTGTTGTTGACGGTTTTGGTAGTTTGAGTTGAATGGGTTTCTGTTACCTTGCTTAGGTGGCTGAGTGCATTCTCTTTTGAAGTGTCCTTTACCTCCACAGTTAAAGCATGTCACATTCTCCTTGTTAAAACCATAAGTTGTATTCGGAGAAGTACCCAAATCAGTCCTCCCGGTCTTTTCGATGAACTCGGTTGCCCTTCTCATAATGCTTGCGAAAGCCCACTGGATGTCAATGAGTTCCATCTCTTCTTTGTTGATTTGTGCATAGTCTTCATTGGTCAAGTTGTTATTCCCAATTTGACTTGCAACTAAACCGTTATATGAAGAAACCATTGCTGAGACTAACGCAATATGTTGCTGAGCAACCTCCACAGTCACATTACCCATATTGGATGTCTCCAATACCACCGGTTGCTGATTTGTTTGGTTCACCTGATTCATGTATTGTGGTTGTTGAGGTTGTTGTTGTGGTTGGTTAGCAGAATAGAATGCAGCTTGCTGCATTGGAGAAAATGGTGAAATGTAAGAATTGGTGTATTATTGTGGTGGTGGTGTATATGATGGTTGTGAATAGGATGAGGTTTGTGCTAGGTAGTTGATGGGTTGTTTTGGTGGTTCCATAACACTTGAAATACAAGCTATGTGAGGTGCCACTGTTCCAACAACATTCGAGTTTCCCACAGTAGCTGAAGTACCACCATGATATAACTCAGGGTTCTGAGGAATCTGAGATCTTTTAGCTTTCCTCTTCTCCTCAAGTTCTTTATTCTCCAGCTTCCGAATGAACTCGTTGATAGTCCAATACTTGTAAGCATCCTTCTCTTTGAGTACTTCAACATGTTGATCCCAGTACGGTGGTAGTGCATCAGCAAACTTGTCCACCAGATCTGTCATAGGAATCTGTATATCATAGCTAGACAATTCAGTTAGTAAATGGCAATATCTAGGAGTCAACTCTTTTAATGTCTCGTTCCCGACATAAGTAAAGTTCTCAAATTCTTTTCTCAACTCCTCCATCCTCAACCTTCTCGTCTTTTCGTTACCACCATGACGATTCTTTAGCACATCCCATAACTGCTTAGAAGTAGTGCACGACCCAAACTGATGTAACAAATCGTTTGTGATCGCCTGAGTTAACTGGGAATATGCTTTCTTTTCCACAGCAAATTTCTTCTTCTCATCGTCTGTCAAACTCTCCAAAGGAACAGGTTCACCGGTGTTCTCCAGAACTGGTGCAACATAACCTTTTGCTATCATCTGCCATGCCTCTGTACCTTCCAACCCCATGCCTTCAAGATGAATCTTGAATTTCTTCTGCCACTGATTATACTCCTGCATCTCCATTAGCTTGGGTGGCCGATTCCCGCTACCTGAAGATAAGTCATTTATTAGTGTAGAAATAGCATTGGTAGTTTGAGTATTTACCACCGCGGCTGCTACTCCCCAATAGTCTGTCACAGGTTGTTGTGGTGAAGGTGCAACACTCTGAGGCATCGAACTAGTCATCGCTAAGTAGTTAATCGGTTGCGAAGACTGAGTGCTCGATTTCTGAACTGCTACTGTCCATGGGTCCATAGTCACTTGCTGCTGTTGTTGTGTCGTTGCTGGTCTCGGTGTAGTTGGAAAATTCCACATGATGTCCACGAACTTAGAAATTCATCAAACTTAGAAAATTTCCCAATAACACTTCTACTTTCGCCCTGTAGGAATATACTTTCGCCCAAAACTGATGACCGAATGTAAAACTGAGACCAGAATGTGAAAAATCAACCAACAATTTTCACTTTCGTCCACAATCTTTCACGTTCGTCCACTCTGTTTCCACTTTCGCCCGCCCGTAAAACCGAAGGTGGAATAATAGACCCGAATGTGGAAAAATCAACACAACAACCCTAGGTTCGACCTGAAATAAAATACTTTCGTCAAAAATAAGCTCAGGTTCGCCCTAAAATGGTCCAGGTTCGCCCACTCTCTAGATTCGACCCATTCATCTTTGAAAAACGGTTACACTTTGAAAAACGGTTATTTTGATCTGAGATTTTCAAAAGTTTATGGATTTTGATGATCTTAATCAGGTTATGATTCGGAATTGATTTGGAACAACTTTAATTCTTGGAAAACTTGATTTTAACCACGAATTCAAATCAAAAACCTTCAAAATCTATCAAAAACCATGTTCATTCAAAAACACATGAAATTTGATCAAAAATAAGTCCAAATCAGCTCTGATATTATCAATTTTGTTGTTTTATGATCCGTATGGCTGTGATACCACTTTGTAGATTAAGAATTTTAGCTAAAACAGGATATTATGATCATACAAGTCACAATTCCAGGTGCGGAAACCCTAGAATTGAACAAAATGATAATACGCAAATCACAACACGGATAATACCTTTTCAATCACCATTTTTATAGATTACTTATTCAAAAAGTTCTTACAATGACCTTACAAGTTAATCTAAATCAACTTAACACACTTTCAATCTAGAGAGAAACCTGACCACAAAACACACACTCTTCAAAACTAAACTAACATTCAAAATGACCAAAACATATATATATATATACTATCTGCACGTTCGCCCGTTTCTATGGTGCGAATGTGGACAAAGTCCACATTCGCCCAGTAGCAAGGTACGAACATATACTATCTTCTGTCAGCTTCCACATTCGCCCACAACATATCTTCATTCCCCCTTCAATAAACACCTTCGCCCATCCTGAAACCACATTCGCCCCTGCTGTATCATACTAACATATGTTAAAGGCCCAATCCAAATCATTAGTCGCAAAACGTGCATCTACAAACGTAATGATAACCAAATCATCAATGAAACCATCGTTCTATGTGAAGCCCCACAATTAACCTTCACAATCTTAAGGAGTTCAAACATACAATAGATGACACGTGAGCAAAGATACGTGTCCAATTCTCTGAAAATATAAGGAATCAACAATAGTGGGATTCCTTTAAACTGATTTGTCAAAGGCCACAAACAAGGAATGAGATACGTAAACCACACTCAAAAGATATATCCGAGTTCTTCAACATGAACCTCAGAAGCTCAAGAAACAAGATCATCAAGATCTTAGAATGGTTTAAGAAAACCGGAGTCACAATGATACGAACAGGGGAGAATCAGCAATCACGTCCGCAACAACAAAAATGAATAACCTTTATGCCTTAAATGTATACCATCATGACAGAAGTTCATAGAACTTTCAAGTGCCTGTAAATTTGCAATAACATGAAGCCTGCGTTATCGAAAATTTACCTCACAAGATCATCCTATTAATCTCCCATCGTGAGTTATATCATAAGTACCAATTAAATTCACATAATCACACGTATATATTACGTATATAATCTTAGTCGTGCATGCCACCTTTCCCGGTGTCATCCCCGGCCACATTCCAGTTTGCGCAGCACCATATGCTAGACGAAGTGCCTCATCCAGACGTTTCATTGTCAGTTAAAATATCAATGTATATATACATATATAAAAATTTCGAATAAATTACATCTATATGGCTAGTCGTGCGAGCCACCGTTCCTGGCATCGTCCCCGACCACTTTTCAGCTTGCGCAGTATCGTCTTCAAGATGAGGTGCCTCTTCATGATGTTTCAAAGCAAAGTTAACATAGACAACGTAAGCATACCCTGTTTCATGGGGATGCGAGGCCGCAAAAGTGTCAAAGGTTCCGTTTTGCATGTCGGCACTGCCAACCTGTCCAGTTGCTTGACACGAGTGCGCATCCTCACCACGTCCAAGCTAGTGTCGACATCCATTGGCGATACGTATTATTATCGAGGCATAGTTTTATACTTTACATTTACTTACACAGTATATACTCTAATAAACGGTTCCTCATAACCAAGAAACAATGACTCAGTTAAACTCTATGTGAATTAACACTTTGCTATCCATAGCCATGACTCGCCGGTCAATAGTGAGTTATACCTTGCTACTTCATGCAGTCTTACCTTTCTATATATACATACAGAAAAGTACTCACTTACTATTCACATAAGGAAATGTTTCTTGCGCTAAAGAAACCTAAGCTAAGCTAGTGTAATGCCATACACTATTATTCTTTCAACTTATCAGGCAACGGTTGGAATTTCAATTCCTATGCGTTCGTACTGAATATTGTCTTAGTAATTTTTGGTCCCTTATTCAAAAAAAGACTCAGCTTAAAGCTGTTGGTGCATTTCTGTGTGACAACAGCTTACTAGATACAATAGCTAGTAGATAGTCGTTTGGTATAACGTGTAATCGTCTTTATTGTACCTTAGCAAACATATCTAGTCAGAGATATTATTAGAAAAGTTATTATGAGAGGATATCCTGAGAAGATATCCCGAGAAGATATTCCGAGAAGATACTTCGAGAAGATACTTCGAGAAGATATCCTGAGAAGATACCTTGAGAAGATATCCTGAGAAGATACCTTGAGAAGATAGTTATCTTCACAGGAATCTTAGTTATCTTCACAGGAATCTTCGTAGGTCCATCTTCTCAGGCCCATGCACTACAAATATGTGCATTGGGGTGTAGGCTAGGGTTAGGTCAAGAGTTTTGGAGAGATTGTTCAGTAGAGAGTTGTTAGTGTGTCTACAACATTGTCTTGAATTGATTGTAATCTGTTTATAATCAATAGAAGACGGTTTTATAAGTATTTCATTCGTGTTCTTCGTGTTCATAGTTTGCATAAACATCTATAAAGGGATTCCGCACCTTGATAGATCTTATCTAGCTTGTATCGATCCGTTCAAAGGACCTACAATTGGTATGAGAGCCTTAGGCTCAAAAGATTGTTTGGTTCAAGCTTGATTATTGCAAATATTGAATTTAGTAGAATTTGTTTTTCAATCCAAAACTTCTGTTTTTAAGAATTAAAAATTTTTCTCAGTCATTGAAAATTGATTTTTGAATATCTCTTTGTTTTTAGTTTTACAAATCGTAACAAATAATGAACAACAATAGGGATTCTGTTAACATATATCTACACAGTAAACTATCTTCACAGAGAATCTTTATCTTCACGTAAATTTATCTTCACAGAAAACTATCTTCACATAATCATTATCTTCACAGAATCATTATCTTCACATACATAACTATCTTCACAGAGAATTACTATCTTCACATAGATCTATCTTCACAGAAAGCTATCTTCACAGAATCATTATCTTCACATAGATCTATCTTCACATAACTATTTTCATAGAGAATTACTATCTTCACAAAGATCTATCTTCACAGAAAACTATCTTCACAGAATCATTATCTTCACATTAATTTAATACGTAAAAAAAAACCTCTATACCCGATACTACCCTACCTTAGCCATCCTTCACGTACCCCGCCTAAAGAAAAAAAAATTATTTCGTGAAATTTTTTTTAGAGTATTTTAATTCCAAAAAAAAATGTTGTTTATATTAATTGAACCGGATTCTTAAATCACGAACGAACAGAGGGACTTTAGATTTTGACTCAGGTATACCAAAATCTATTCGAAACGTTTAGCTGTGTGCTTTAAAGGAGTTAAAATGGACTTTAGACGTGCCATTCCAACTGCTCCCAAACTGGTAAAAACTGAGGATTTTGAGGACTGGAGAACAAAATTCGAATCATTCATCAAATCTGAGGATGAAAGAATGTGGGACTGTATCATCTATGGGTATGTCAAACCGACCTATGAAGGAATTGACGGCATCAAGCGTGTACCAACGTACAACGAAATGCAGGAGTCTGATAAACAAATATATGATGCTGAAGGCAAAGTTTTAGCAACAATTTACATGTCTTTGCCAGATGGGATTCAACGTCACTTTAGGCTTTATCATGATTCACACGACATGTGGAAGGCTTTGAAGAGACGTTTTACAGTGAATAGTCACCCTCATCTGAGCACTTCAGGACAAAGCTCAAGTTGTCATTCCTCAGAAAGCAGTGAGAGCCCAAAGGTGTACGTGCCAGAACAACATGATAATTCAAATGAGGGAACCAGTGATCAAGCATTTATTGGAGAAAGTGTTGATGATAAGAAGGGGGAAGCAGAGAAAGTTGTTGATGCTGAGGAGGTAAATGATGAGAGTGCAGTTGTGCCTAACGTCATTGATCTCGAGGACACAGAAGGGATGTCTACCAAGGAGTTCATCACATAGATGTCTGAATTGGACTCCATCAACACAAAGGTACACATTTCTCTCTCTTCTATTGTTAATGCATGTAAAAAATGTGTGGATTATGCTGAGAGAATTGCCTTATTAGTTGCTGAAAATGATAAAGTAGCTAAACATAACACTGAGTTAGTTGTGCTACTAAATCAAGAAAAAGAGTTTAATTTGGGCAACAGGATTAGAGAGGATAATTTTAAGAGGAAGCTTAAAGCTGTAGAAAAGGACCGTAAGGCGTTAGACCTTATAGTTAAGGATAAGATCGCTTATCTGGATCTAGCTTATCTAGCCATAGCTGACAAACAAAAGGTCATTGCTGAGAAAAACAAAGAGATAGATGAGCAAAAGGTTAAGATAGCAGAACTTAACAGACAGGTTGAACAGTGTCGTAGTACCAAGTACCTACATAACATCATCATAGATTCACAAAAGGATAGGAATGAGTCAGCAGGGTTAGGATACAATGATGTTCCTCCTCCCTTTAATGGGAACTACTCATTCTTGCCTTCTAAGGAAGTGTTTATTGATGCGGTAAATGGTAAACCACCTGTTGTCGAATCTGAGGATATCGACTTGCCTAAGAGTCCTAGTTTTGCTGAAAAGGAATCTGTTGGATCTAACAGCAGTAAAGAAAAAATGAATGAGGTTGTAGAAGTCAAGAAGAGTGAAATTAGGAAATCAAATTAGAAAACAACTGTTAAGAAGTTGTATAAACTTAAGGGTAATGACAAGATATTTTCTGATAATGAAATCCCAATGTCGTCTATTGCTCAGGGACAAATAGAAACTGTTTTTACCGAAGTAGTTTCCAATGTAGTTCATGACTCTAGACCCTCTTCTTCACAGTCTACTCCTCAATCTAAGCTTAAGAAAAGATCCTGCTTTAACTGTCGTATTAGAGGGAATGTTGCTAGTTGTTGCCCATTTAAGATAATTGAAAAATCTGGTGAGAGGAAGTCGAATAAGAAGTCTGTTCAAAAGCAACAACAGGGAGTTGCTAAGGATGGGAATCGGGTTGATAAGGGTAAAAAAGAAGTACCATGTTCTAAAAATCAGTCTAAATCTAATCCTCAGACTTCATGTTCGGGACAATTTGATGGACCAAGAAATCAGTCACCAAGATACAATAATTATAATGGTCAATCAAATAGGTACCAACATCAAAATCGATACCAGAATGATGGTTATCGAGATTTTCACAAAAGAAATTTTAAAAAACAACATGTAAACTCTCAAAGAGATGATTATAGGAGTTTCCATAACTCAAATAATCAACCAAGAATTTTCAGAAATTCAGGGTATGATAATCGGAATCAATACTATTCAAGTAATCACTATCAATATGTTTCCAATTATCAGTCTCAAAAATCAAAAAGCAACAGATCCAAGTCACCTGAAAGGTGTAATGGACACTTAAATGAGTTTACTTATGTTAATGAACGAGGTCAAACCAAGACCACTAAGGTCTGGGTTCCTCGTACTAACTGATTTGTTGAGTAAGTGCAGGACGACCGTGGAGGACTTTTGATTTGTTCGACAATGGTTGTTCCTGTAAATTATCTGAGGTGAATTATAGGTTACCAATGGTAACAAATGGTTTACTTCGGTGAAGATATTAATCCTGCTCTTTCATATTATACATATTATTCTTCTTTTCACATTGAAAACCTTTTGTCAGTTTTAAGAGGGAGACTGTTTGTTTTTAAATTTCTGTTTATATTTTCAGAAAAACAAAAATTTAGGGGGAGAAATTTCCCTAAGCCAAAAAGATTTAGATGTGTGCGTGTGTTAAGGGGGTGTTATATAATTTAATTTGAAAAATATAAAAACATTGAAAAATTCAAAAATGAGACGTCATGGTGTGAAAGAGAAGAAATGATAGTACATCAGCAGTTGGACTGTCACACTGAAAAATAAACTTAAATGTGATAATAGCTCCAGCAAATGATGTATCGGTAGGCAAGAGACATGAATAGATCGGCTTACTAAGTGATATAAATATAAAGGACTGTGTACTAAGTGGGTAACATATCATTGGCGTATGATTTCATAATCTTAAATCTCGCGTTGATAGATTGCCAAAATCTAAGGTTTTGGGTCTTTAAATTGTTGAAACATCCGGGGATAACCTGGCTGCCCTTCTGCTGCATCCAAAAATATGCTGACCTAGGCACAGCCGGGATATCTTAAAAAAAAGCAAAAAGAAAAAGGAAAATGTCAATACCCATATATGCTGAAAGGCTAAATCAAAATGCCTCAAGCTAAAATTCGTACCAAAATAGAATGGTATTTGTCCAAACCCTGGTTAAGTTCACATTGGTCACTTTGCTGCATCTAGATATATGCTGACCTGTACACCGATGTGACTTGTACCTTGTAAATAATACGGATGGCAACAATATACTCACCCGTCACGAAGAAGCTTTGTGCATACCTTGATCGTGGGGATATGTCAAGTCATGGGACACACTGGTATAACGGTATAAAATACATTTAATAATATCACAAGGTAAAAGCTTTAAAACTTTCGTGTAGCTTGTTTATGTGGATAAACAATATCGGTAATCGTCTAGGACTGTTTTTCACAAAATTAAATTAAGAAAATTTACTAAAAGTGTGTCACAGTTTAACAAAGCTGGTATGATCTTCTTGCACATGATTCTCACAAAAAGATGCATTTGTAAATATTTTTAGTTTGTGTTATTTTATTTAAAATCAGAATACCAAAAATATTTTTCTTTTTAAGGTCTTCCAATTTTGAACTGATAAATTGTGTTTTTTTTTTTTGCATATGCATTTTGCATATCGGGATAACTTATTGGTTTATCTTTAATGTGAAATTGGCTAATGTGTCTTTCGAGGTATTGTTTGTAATAGTGCACAGATTGATGCTGATGTCAAAGTGAAGTGCATAAAGCAAGATGCATAGATTGATGCTGTTATCAAAGTCAAGTTTTCGTGATGAGATCCTCCATCTACATTATTGCTCACTCATAAAAGTTGAAAGATTTACTCACCAGATGAAGAATATGAAGATCATGATGATCAGTTGACTCAAAGTGGTTACAAAACTCAAAGATTGGATTCATCAGCTTAGGGGGAGTTTGTTAGTACATTGAAGCTGAAGCAATCCAAAGACTTAGAGTCATCAAGTTGCATAAAGATGAAGACATCTAGAAGCTATTGTCAAGGGGGAGTTTGTTGGTGCATTTCTGTGTGACAACAGCTTACTAGATACAATAGCTAGTAGATAGTCGTTTGGTATAACGTGTAATCGTCTTTATTGTACCCTAGCAAACATATATAGTCAGAGATATTATTAGAAAAGTTATTATGAGAGGATATCCCGAGAAGATATCCCGAGAAGATATTCCGAGAAGATACTTCGAGAAGATACTTCGAGAAGATATCCTGAGAAGATACCTTGAGAAGATATCCTGAGAAGATACCTTGAGAAGATAGTTATCTTCACAAGAATCTTAGTTATCTTCACAGGAATCTTTGTAGGTCCATCTTCTCAGGCCCATGCACTATAAATATGTGCATTGGGGTGTAGGCTAGGGTTAGGTCTTTTATTAAGAGTTTTGGAGAGATTGTTTAGTAGAGTGTTGTTAGTGTGTCTACAACGTTGTCTTGAATTGATTGTAATCTGTTTATAATCAATAGAAGACGGTTTTATAAGTATTTCATTCGTGTTCTTCGTGTTCATAGTTTGCATAAACATCTATCAAGGGATTCCGCACCTTGATAGATGTAGATGCACGAAGTGCGACTAGTGATTGGATCTACAAAGTTAACATATGTTAGAAAGTTCTGATGGATTGAAAGTGGAACAGACTGGGCGAATGTACAAGAATATGGGCGAAGGTGAAGATAATCTGGGCGAAAGTGAAGACTGATCAGAAGAACATACACATTCGCACCATGTGATGGGCGAATGTGGAAAAGCTCCACATTCGACCAGAACAAGTGGGCGAATGTGCAGTGTGTATATATAGTTTTTGTGTGTTTTCGTGTTAGAGAGAGTTTTAGTTGAAGTGTGTGTTGTGGTCAGGTTCTAGGTGATTTTGTGAAAGTGTCTGGATTGATTAGATTAACTAGGAAACTCATTGTAACAAGTTTTTATGAATGTTAATCTATGGAAAAAGCTTTGAAATGATGTTTACTGTGTTTTGATCTGAGTTTTATCAGTTTGTTCGTAACTAGGGTTTCCGCACCTGGTTTTGTTACTTGTATGATCATATCTTCCTGTTTTAGCTAAATTCTTTCAATCACAAAGTGGTATCAGAGCCATAAGGATCATACAACAACAAATTTGATAAACTCAGAGCTGATTTGGACATAATTTTGGTCAAAATACATCTGTTTTTGAATGAAAATGGTTTTTGAGTGTTTTTGATTGATTTAGAGTTGAATTTGTGGATAAAATCAAGTTTTCCAAGAATTAAAGTTGTTCCAAATCAATTCCGAATCAAAACCTGATAAAGATCATTCAAATCCATAAACTTTTGAAAATCAGAGATCAAAATAACCGTTTTTCAAAGTGTAACCGTTTTTCAAAGCTGAAATGGTCGAATGTGCTGGATAGTGGGCGAACCTGACTTTTTGTGGGCGAACGTGTGAGTTTTCTGGTCGAACCTAGCTGATTTCTGGGCGAACCTGGAAATTTGTGTTTGAAATTTTCACTTTCTTTGAAATTTTCACTTTCGGGCTTACATTTCCACATTCGATTGATCGGGCGGGCGAATGTGGAATTAGACTGGTCGAACCTGAGTGAGTTTGGACGAAAGTGGGATTTAGATTTTGATATTTTACATTCTGATCATATTCTACCTTCGGGTGTTACTCTTTTGGACGAAGGTGACAAAAAGGGACGAAAGTAGATTAATTCTGGACGAAAGTAGAGTGTTTTTGGGCGAACCTAGAACTCATTTTGGAAAATTTTCTAAGTGTTGAATTTTTTTCGAAGTTCGTGAACATCATGTGGAATTTTCCGACCACCCCGAGACCAGCAACAACACAACCACAACAGCAAGTGATGGACCCATGGACAGTGGCAGCACAAAAGACGAGCACACAGTCTTCGCAACCGATTAATTACATCGCGATGACTAGCTCGATGCCTCAAAGTGTAGCACCTCCAGCACCACAACCTGACTATTGGGGAGTAGCAGCTGCGGTGGTAAATACTCAAACTACCAATGCTATTTCCACACTAATAAATGACTTATCTTCAGGTAGCGGGAATCGGCCACCTAAGCTCATGGAGATGCAAGAATATAATCAGTGGCAGAAAAAGTTTAAGATCCACTTGGAAGGAATGGGAGTGGAGGGTGCAGAGGCATGGAGTATGATTGCTAGAGGTTACACAGCACCGGTTTTGGAGAACACAGGTGAATTAGTTCCATTGGAGAGTATGTCTGAGGAGGAGAAAAAGAAGTTTGCTGTGGAGAAGAAAGCTTATTCCCAGTTGACACAGGCGATCACAAACGATCTGCTACATCAGTTTGGGACTTGCACTACTTCTAAGCAACTGTGGGATGTGCTTAAAACTAGGCATGATGGGAATGAGAAGACTAGAAGATTGAGGATAGAAGAGTTACGAAAGGAGTTTGAGAATTTTACTTATATTGGCAATGAAACTCTAAAAGAATTAACTCCTAGATATTGTCATTTGCTAACTGAATTGTCTAGTTATGGTATACAGATTCCTATGACAGATTTGGTGGACAAGTTTGCAGATGCTCTACCACCATATTGGGATCAGCATGTGGAAGTTCTCAGGGAGAAGGATTCATACAAATACTGGACTATTAATGAGTTTGTGCAGAAGCTGGAAAACAAAGAGCTTGAAAAGAAGAGGAAAGCTAAAAGATCACAGATTCCTCAGAACCCTAGCTTATATTTTGGAGGCACTTCAGTACCAGTTAGTAACTCAAGTTCAGGGGGATTAGTGGCACCACATGTTGCTTGCATTTCCAATGTTATGGAATCACCAAAACCTACCATTAACTACATCGCACAAACCTCATCCTACTCACAACCATCATACGCACCACCACCTCCAAAACAACAATACAACAATTCCTACATTTCACCATTCTCACCGATACAACAAGCAGCTTTCTATACTGCTAGCCAATCTCAACAACCACCTCAACAAACACAATACATGAACCCAATAAACCAAATTACTCAACCTAATCAACAACCGGTGGTTTTGGAGACTTCTAACTTGGGTAATGTGACTGTTGAAGTTGCTCAGCAACGCATTGCACTAGTCTCTGCAATGGTTTCATCTTACAATGGGTTGGTTGCTAGTCAAATTGGGAACAACAACTTAACCAATGAAGACTATGCACAGATTGATAAAGAAGAGATGGAATTGATTGATATACAGTGGGCTTTTGCAAGTATTATGAGAAGGGCAACAAAGTTTATCGAAAAGATGGGTAGAACTGATTTGGGAACTTCTCCTAACACAACCTACGGGTTCAACAAGGAGAAAGTTACTTGTTTTAACTGTGGAGGGAAAGGTCACTTCAAACGGGAATGTACCCAGCCACCAAAACAAGGTAACAGAAACCCTTTCAATGCAAGCTACCAGAACCGTCAACAACAACAACAAAACCAAAACCAAGTTTCTTACCAAAGTAACAACAATTTTCAAAACCAAAACAACTATCAAAACCGTCAAAATAACTCTAACAACAACCAAAACAGACAACCAAACACACCAAACCAGACTCAAAACCAATCACCAAACAACACTAACCGTACAGTCATACCAATTACCACACCAAATGAGACACAACAGAATACCAATCAGAATCAAGCATTGGTGATTCAACAGGATGAACGGTTTGATTGGTCGGGAATGCAAATGGGTGTTGAGGAGATTACAACTGGTGGAAATGTGGCTTGTGTTGCCCAACAGGTTGATATTGAAGAGTTGGTGATAGTTAATGAGAAGGAAGAAACTGAGGTTGAAGTTGATGTATCTGAAGCAGAAGTGGAAGTGGTGCATGAACCTGTGGAGATTAAGTCTGAGGAAGCAAATCCTGGAGTGGTGATTGACACTGTTTCTGATGTTCCTGAGGAGTGTGAATCAGTTTACTCAGGTTCTGACAGTGAATCAGATACAGAAGCAAGTGTTACATCCCTGGATGATGATATTGATCAGTTGCTAGCAGAAGCTGATTTTCTGAAGACGAGGAAGTCGTGCATTGCTGATGATGCTTTTACCAGGATTGATTACTCCAAGTTTTTCGCTGGAAAGGAAGCTCATTTTGCTTTGATGGCCATGACAGATCCTCCAAAACCTGTAAGTTCTGAGTGTAGCACTGATATTACTAGTGATAAATATTGTGGTACTTGTGATAGATTGACAGAGGAGAACAAAGAACTTCGCGTTCAACGTGATAGTGCTATCATCAACTGTCAATCTACTCAAAGAGTTGAATGCTTTCAACAAAGTACTAGATGGCTATAAAAAGGACATTTCTGATCTTAAAACTACTCTTTCATTAAAACAACTTGCAATTAATAATTATATAAATGAAATTGAGAACACTAAATTGGAAATGGCCGCCATTAAGTGCTTTGCTGAAAAAGTAAATAAGAAGTTGGAAAGTTATAAGCACATTGCTTACGTGGTAGACCACATCATTGATGATCAAACCACTAATTACAAGTCTGTGCCATCTCCGGTGCTTTTTGAAAACCATAACTGTCATCAAGTGACACCGGAGAGCTCGGTAAAATCAGACTCATCATCGGAAAATGAATCTAATACCTCGAGTATTGGTGATCCACATTCCGATGTGAGGCCGATTTTAGGTTTGAATGATGAGGGTGTTACAGTTGAAGATGTTGACTCAGACTCTGAGAATGACACTGTGAATAACAAAAGTGCTAATGTGTGTGATATTCCAATAGAAAATCACATCATTACTACTGAACCAGTGTCATCTTCTCAACATGTGCATCCGATGGCTAATGCACATCGTGAGAAAAAGTCTGAAAAGAATGTGATTAAGAAAGAAATTGAGAAAAATGTTAAGAATGAGCCTTGTGACAAACCAGTCAAGGTGTTTTATCGGATGGAAGGATCCGATAAGATCATCTCTGACGAGGAATTTTGTAAGTGAAAGATTTTGACTAAAACAGGATTAATTTGATCATACAAGTCACAAAACCAGGTGCGGAAACCCTAGCTTTGAACAAACAGATAAAACTCTAATCAAAACACAATCAACATCATTTTCAAAGCTTTTCATAGATTAACTTGTTCAAATACTTGATTACAATCACACTTTAGTTAATCTAGAATACTTAGACACTTTCTCAAAATAACCTGGAACCTAACCTGAACACACACACAACTGAAAACTCTCTATACATCACAAATACACAAAATCTATTTATAATAACTGCACGTTCACCTAGTTGATGTGGTCGAATGTGGATTTCTTCCACATTCGCCCACTCAATGGTACGAATGTGTAACTTGATCAGGTTCCAATCTTCATTCGCCCAGAAGCTTTCTACCTTCGCCCACAAAACTCTACATTCGCCCAGTTTCTTTCACCTTCAATCCATCAGCATCTCTTAACACATGTTAACTTGTAGATCCAACCACTAGTCGCAATACGTGCATCTACAAACTCCCCCTCGACTATTGATTGGATCGTCTTCTGTCTTCATCCATTGCTTTGTTTAATAAGTAAATTCTGAGCTGTTTCTTTTGCTCTTTGGTCATTTCAGGCTCCAACTTTCTCTTCACCGGTTTCGACACATTCGCCATCTTCACCATTTTGCCAAGTTTATTATCCAAGTTACTCCCCGAGTTTATATCATAAGCAAAACAAACTCCTACAACCTGAGTATACTTCTTAGCTTGATCAGCGTCATTCGGCTCATGATGAATCGGATTGTAGAAAAGCATGATGATGTCTTCAAAAGTACAGTTAATCAACCACATCGGATCAAATACATGAACATGCTTGTATTTGTCCTTCCCATCTCTCAAAACTATCACCGCTTCAGCCTTCCTCCAATCATAATACCAGAATATAAAGTCAGCACTGAAATGTTGTGGCATGGGCATCAAAGGTATTTTCCTCATCACTTCAGGTGCTTTGTATATCAAAGTAACCCTTTTCAGCTTGGTTTTAGGATCAATATCCCTATGAACTTTCCTTCTGGGATATTGAGGCTTGAATCTATTCCACTTCGTTCTACTCTCCCAAACCAATTTATCTGCACACCAACCGACATGAGTATTATTTACTGAAGCTCCAGACATTGGGAATCTGCACAGATCTCTGACCGCCCAGTACGGTAGAGTTAGCAAATCAATGAATCTGTAGAAATACAGAATTCCTGATTCCCATTTAGCAGCTAAACACTTCAGTCTGCCCAAATATGTCCACCCGAGAGCTCTGCCTTTAAACTTAGCATTATGGAATCTATAGAAACTTCCTTGAGCTTCAGGCTTTGGTCGGTTTTCATTCATTTCTCTCAACTTCTTCAAGTAAGTCTTTAACTCATCAGATCGACTTGAAGATTGTTGCATATCAGCTCCAAACACCTTCTCAACAAACTCTGCACTCCTTTTCTTTGCCTTCTTCTTTGCTGAAGTGTTTGGAATTTCAGTGAAATCAGGAAATATCACATCTTCATCAGTCTGTCTGAAGTACTGTGGATATTCCTCATGTGTTATATCTTCAATTTCCACTTCATCAAATTCTGGAGTATTTTTATCATCTGAGTGATTTCCAATATCCTTTTCAGGAATATTTGGAATCGACTCATCCACTACAAACTCCTCAAATGTTTTCCCTACTCTCTGTGCAAGGCCATCAAGAATTTCCTTCGCCACAGAAGCAGGTACTTCACCTTCTTCTAAATCAGGATCGTTATATTCCAATTCGTATCTCATATCATCAGTTTGGAATATTTCAACAAAACGTCCTGTGAACTCTACAGTCCATTCTCTTTTCTCTCACATGTCTCTGTAGACTTTCTTCGCGTCATCATCAAGAGATCTCACCTTCTCATTCCAAAAGATACTCTCATCAGAATCTACGTTCTCACCTTTCTTCTTCTTGGAACTTGATTCTCCAGCATCTTTCTTTTGTGGTCTCTTCTCAAAAGTAAACTTAGACGTGTCATCTCCTCCTTCATCATCATCACTATCATCACTACTATCATCATCTTTCTGACTCCCAGACCCTTCTCCATCATCATCATCATCTTTCTTACTATCCTCATCATCACTTTTCTCTGACTCTTCATCTTCCTCATCATCATCCTTTTCTTTATCCGATTCAGAAGGCTCAAAGTCTACTTGCTCTTCTTCTTTCTCCTTGTCTTCTTCACCATCCTTCAACTTGGGTGCTACATTATACAAATCATCTATCAAATCACTAAGGCGTTTGTTCTCAGCCTTTAGCTCTTTGTTATCCTCCTTGATTGCTTTTATCCTGTTTTTGTTCCTAGAACATTTAGCTTCAAGCTTCTTATTCTTCGCTTCAAGCTTCTTAACTTTCTCATCAATCTCATCTTGATTTGACTTTGAAGCAACCACAATCTGAAGCATTTTCTCCTCGTTCTGCTTAAACTTGGCAATTTCAGCTTGTTGAGCAACTATCATCTTCATCATCTCATCCATTTTCTTATTCACTTGCTTCATCACGTCATCAGCAACAGTGACTTTCTTGGATTTAGGTGGCTCAACTTCTGCAGCTTTTTCTTTCTGAGGCTTCTTGAACATATCCAACACATTGTCCAGTGCAACATTGAATTGATCAACTGGTAATGTCTCTGCCTCTTTAGACTTCTTCTGCTTCTTAGAAACTGGTGAAGATAACTTCGATGATGTACCAGCATCGGGTATTCTTTTACCTTTCATAAGTTGGGCAATCTCCTTCTCTCTCAACTGTTTAGTACTTGTCTTCTTTGCCATTGTTTTGTGCTTTGGTTTTGGCAAGTTTACTACAACAGTTTCTCCAGCATTCAGTTCATCCATATCAACGCCTAAACCTTCATCTTCAACATTAACATACTTCTTACTCTTCTCAGCTTCTTCAATTGACTTGTTAAGTGATTCAGACTCACCAACCATAGTGGCCTTACGTTTGGTGGTCCTAACATTTTCAGCATCCGAATCCCACTGTTCCTCTTCCTCAGTCTCCTCCGAATCAACAGATTCTTCATCAACCAAACCTGTTCCCTTCTTCGCAGTCGTTTTCTTTCTCACCGCCCGTTGCTTCGAACTTCCTTGGTCAGTTTTTCCCTTACCCTTCCCTTTGGCTCCGGGATTAACTATCTGTCTCTTCCTCTTAGTATTAGCATCTGCATATACTAATGGATCGTCATTATCAGAATCGCTCTCAGTATGCCTAGCCTTGTTCTTTCCAGGATCAGTGTAATCCTGTTTCGCTAAAGCTCCAAACAATCTTCTGTATGGTGGCCTTTCATTGTCTGGCACACCCTTATAACCTTTCATTCTCACCAAAGTTCGAATGTTCATGTGGTCTTGACCAATGATCTGTGTAGGATCCTTTCTCAAATCAGGATACTTGTGGTCAAATATCATCATCAAGAATCTTGGGTATAACATGAACCGCTTTTTCTTCAAACCCTTTAACATCTCCAGCATATGATCCAGTATCATCCCAGACACGTTGAATGGTTTGTTGAGAGTCAACGCAACCATCAACGAGCTTAGACTTCTCCTCATAACGTCATATCCTCCACTCACACATCCAAACACGTGGATTATAACATGTGCAAAATATTTGAATTGCACGCTCAGCTTTCCCTTATGCATGGAACCATCAGTAATCGCTCCTTTATACTTCATCCTTAGGAAACATGCTTTTTGTTCAATCCAGGATAATTCTCTGGGATCTTCGCTCACTTCAAACTTTATCTGAAGCGCTTCTCTTATATCAGACTATGTTATAAACATCTCCATATCTTGTATCTTGCTCTTTATGATTGTCTGATTATCCCAGAAGTCATACTTTGCGTTCTTGTAAAAGTCTTCAACTATATCCTTGTAGATAATAGTTGGAGTAGCTAAAGCATGTACAACCCTGCTTCTCTTCAAGAACTCTATAATCCCGGTAAACTCAGTATTCTTCTCCACTTCTCCGAGATATGCACAGCAGTTATGGGATCTTTCAAACGGCCAACTGCTTGCACTTGATGATTCACCCTCCTGAACATTTTCTGGAACTGGATCTGTAACAATATTCTCCACAGGAGTCTCAATGTTCTCATTTTGGTCAGCCATTTGCACATCAAAATCAGAAACATTCGTCAAAACACAAAAACGACAAAAATTCAAAATTTTAAGATTTTTAAGTTCCACATTCGCCCGTTTTCATAGGGTCGAATGTAAGTTTTATGGTACGAATGTGCAACAATTTAGGTCGAATGTAAACATATGTTCATTAAAAAATACATTCGCCCTTTTAAAGTTACATTCGTCCAAAATCCTTCACCTTCGCCCATTTTATGAACCGAAGGTGAAAACTTAAACCCTAAAAATTCAAAAATTTTCTAAATTTGTTTTTAACACTTGATTTTGATTAGGATGTGTTCTAATATGGCCGAACAAGACTCGTGTACCATCAATTATCCTTTAATTTCA
The DNA here is from genome assembly GCA_032199755.1 of Ambrosia artemisiifolia. Lineage (NCBI taxonomy): Eukaryota > Viridiplantae > Streptophyta > Magnoliopsida > Asterales > Asteraceae > Ambrosia > Ambrosia artemisiifolia. Next base: position 32,265,052 of record CM063521.1, read on the forward strand.
GTTTACATCAGTTTTCAAAAAAAATTAGGTTAAAACTGTTTCATACGATCAATTAACCATTCAAACAATGTTATAATCCTAATTCTTTCAATCTTCTCCCCCTAAAACGGATGTTAATTGAAATGCATTCAAAAACAATGATCAATAAGCATCCTAGAACCCTTAATCATAAAACCCTAGGACCGGTTACAAAAACGACGAGACTGGATTCATTTGTGCTCCATTACCTGTATTTTTGGTATAAAAATGATCAGTAAATCACAAGGAATCAAATGCACAAGAAAACAAAATCAAAGCAACAAGTCTATGGATCGAAAGAAAATTTTTGAAAAACTGTAATGAGGGTTCGAACCTGTAACTCGCTTATATAGGCAAGCTACCTTCGCCCGTTTGAGTGGTCGAAAGTGGATTTATTCCACCTTCGTCCCAAATGAATGACCCGAAGGTGAAACTTACACCTGAAAGTGAAATTTTGTTTTGAAATTTCCACATTCGTCCAATATAAACAGCCCGAAGGTGAGGATTTTTCCACATTCGACCCAATTAAGGGGCGAATGTGAAATGGAAAAATCTGAAAATTTTGCCAAATCACGAATTCGAATCCCTTTCAACATTTTTCAATCTGTTAAACTTCCAAAACTCATATTTTCACTTTTTGAATGATACAAAGCCCAGATGGTGTTATCAAATCTCAGAAATTGACCATCAAGCATCCCCGGTTATCAAAAAATAAAGCAGAAATGCAAAAATTTTGGGCTTTCTGAAATTTTATCAAAACACACCTAAAATCTTTTTGGATTTTGTATCTTTTTGACAATAAAAGTAAAATGCAACATAGTAAATGAAAGCAGTAAACATTTTGTGATGTCCGGTAAGAGGATCATATTAGTTTTCTGAGAAATCTGATCACAGCGTTGATCTGTGTGTTTAATATTATCATTAGAAATAGTATGTGACACGGCAATTGTTGATATTGTGATCCACGTAAGCTCACATGCAGACAATTACGCAATGCTTTAAAATGATACGAGTTAGGTGTATTAGACTAACACATTGTGGTGCCCACACACACGACATACTCCCGTATCAAGTAATTGCACAAAGCTTCGTCGTAACGCGTGATTATGCCAGAGTTATCCGTAAAAGTTACAAAGTATATAGCACAGAGGTGTACAGGTCAGCCAACGAATGCAGCAGAGTAACATGTGCATATACACTAGGTTGAGGCTGATATTAACCACTGATTTGCATCAGTAGATCAATACGATGTAATAATGATCTTTGATCAATTAAAACATAAAGTTCCTCAATTCGGTAACTTCCGGTTTTGGCAATTAAGCTCTTTTAGCAAATATTCTGATGAAACTAGCTCCGTAAATCAATACGACAAAAGTTTAATCAGAATACCCCGGATAACCATAACATAACGACCCGAAACCTCCGATTTTGGCAATCCTATCAAACGAAATTACGGTACTAAGACCATATGCCCATGAGGTGTTCAGCCACGAACGCGTAGTTCGTTATGTTTGTATCACTAATGCACGCAATATTTAGTCTACGAAGCCTATCAGCATATCACACGTAGTCAACACACGCCTCATAATTCTATACAATTCTTTAGCCTGTGTCAGATCCCCACTGATGTACTATCATTCCCTCTTTTTATCCAGGAAATCATTTTGGATTTTCTAATTTTTTAGGTCTTTTTGAATTTTTTTTTCAATGTTTTTGGTTTTTCTGATAAAATGGCTCCCCCTAAAATAAAGAACATATTTTTGGGTTTTTAATTTTTCTGAAAAACAATAAAAAGAAAATTTGAAAGAAACAATGCACTCGAAAGCATCAACTTCTTTGAGGATTAAACAATCCCCTCGAAAGCATCAACTTCTTTGAGGATTACGATAGTAAAGAGAAATTCCCAATTAGCAAAGAGAAATTCCCAATTAGCAAAGAGAAATTCCCAATTAGCAAAATATTAAAAACTAAAACTAAAAAGCGATAAACCGAGGTGCCGATTAGTCCTGTTTTTCCTTTATGTTGTTTACTTTTAAAAGATATTCAAAGCGGGATCTGTCAAAAGATTTTGTAAACAAATCTGCACGTTGGTAGTCAGTATGGATTTTGACCATATCTATCAATTCCTTAGCGTAACAATCACGGATAAAATGATATTTGATCCGGATATGTTTCGCTTTAGAATGATTTTCAGTATTTTTAGTTAATGCGATTGCGGCTTCGTTGTCACAGTGTATAGGGGTTTTAAGAAACTGCAAACCGTAATCCACCATCTGCTGTTGGATCCAGAGCACTTGCGAACAGCAACTCGAGGCTGCAATGTACTCGGGTTCACAGGTAGACAGCGCCATAGAAGTCTGCTTCTTACATTGCCAGGTGACTAACCTGCTCCCTAAAAACTGGCAACCAGCTGTAGTAGATTTGCTATCTTTGTCACAGCCGCCCCAATCTGCATCACTAAAAGAAATGAAATCAAAATTATCATCATTAGGGTACCAAAGTCCTTTTGAGGGACAACCCTTCAGATATCTAAGGATACGCTTGACCGCCGTCAGATGACTTTGTTTCGGCTTTGATTGATAGCGAGCACAGAGACACGTTGTATACATAATATCTGGTCGAGACGCCGTTAAATACATCAGAGATCCGATGATTGCTCTGTATGTAAATGGGTCCGTCAGCTCCCCCTTAGCGTCCACTCCAATCCCGTGATTGGGTTGAATCGGGGTATCCATCGTCTTGGAATCCTCCATCTGGAACCGGCTCAAGATATCGGATACGTATTTCGTCTGGTGAATGAAGATCCCGTTGGGTCTTTGGTCCACCTGCAAGCCTAGGAAAAACTGCATCTCCCCCATTGCGCTCATCTCAAACTTTTCCTGCATGACAGTTTCGAACTCCCTGCATAAAAGCTCGTTAGTTGAACCAAATATTATATCATCAACGTAAATCTGCACCAGAAGCAAATCATCCCCTGATTTCCTCGTGAATAGGGTGCAGTCGACGAGTCCGCGCTTAAATCCTTTTGTGATGAGGTATGTACTTAGCTCCTCGTACCACTGTCTCGGAGCCTGGTGCAAGCCATATAAAGCTTTGTTCAGCACGTAGACCTTATCCCGGTGAATTGGGTCCTCAAAGCCTGGTGGCTGCCCGACATAAACCTCTTCCTTGACTTTCCCGTACAGAAATGCGCTCTTGACGTCCATTTGATAGACTTTGAATTTCTTATAGGAAGCAAACGCAAGGAACATCCGAATAGCTTCAATTCGTGCTACCGGTGCATAGATTTCGTTATAATCAATCCCTTCGATTTGATGGAAACCCTGCACAACCAATCTGGCTTTGTTACGAACAATAACCCCACGATCATCTTTCTTGCACTTAAACACCCATTTAGTGCCAATCTTCTTTCTTCCCGGCGGCAAATCCGTGAGCGTCCAAACTCCCAATTTCTGGAATTGTAATAACTCCTCCTGCATAGCTTCAACCCAGGCATCCTCCTTCAAAGCGTCCTTGTATGTCCTTGGCTCTACCTGCGACACATAACACGCAAACGACCAATCATTTTGACTACCAGATTGTTGAATTTTAGCATATAACGCTAAAGCACCAAAACTTTCTGGCGTATTGACACTTCGCAGCTGCCCTCTGGTCATCACACTGCTTCCAGGATCACCGATAACTTGCTCCAGCGGGTGAATACGATGAATACGAGATTCCGGATATTCAGGTACAGTAACTCCCGTCTGAGTAGTCAAATTCTCTACAGCATCCAGATCATGACCCGTGTTAGACGATGAAGCAACATCTGGAGTTGGAGTTGGGTTCACTGGCAGTGCCTCTGGTTCTTCTGCATGTTCAAGAATGACTTCTTCAAATTGTTCATCTTCAGATTCTGAAGAGTCTAATGAAGTAGAAGCTTCCTGAAACACTTCTTCCTCTTGTATAGGAGCATTGGTATCATTAGAAGCTGGTAGGGGGTTCACGGTGATCGGACGCACCAACGGTGAAGTCGCCGCATTTTCACACTCGTAAAGTAATCTGATAACAGCTTCTTCAACCAAGCTATCTAGATTGAATGATTCAAAGAAGTCTTTGTAATCAAACATCCAATCAGGACCCGTGCCTTGCAAATTTTGAGTATATCATTGAACTTCCACGTTAGCCCAATCCTCCACCCGTCGAGTTCGTTTGTTGTATACCCGTTTAAGCGGGGTTGCATATCCAACAAAGTATCCCTCCTCAGCTCTAGGACTAAACTTCTCGCTTGGATTCAACATCGTGCATGGTGCCCCAAAAGGTTCTAGATACTCTAAGTTCGGCTTTCGTCGGTGTAACAGCTCATAAGATGTTTTACCAAACTTCTTCACTGTTAGAACCCGATTGAGTGTATAATTTGCTGCATAAATCGCCTCGTTCCAGAACATTACCGGAAGATTTGAGTCTGCAAGCATTGTTCTAGCCGCTTCAATTAGAGTCCTATTCTTTCGTTCAGCAACACCGTTCTGTTGTGGGGTGTACGGAGCCGAATATTCATGATGTATCCATTTGCTTTCACAAAGTTCATCCATCTTGGCGTTTTTGAACTCCGTCCCGTTATCACTCCGAATTCTCTTTATCTTAACATTGTAGAGATTCTCCAATCGAGTGAACAGAACTTTTAAGTTGTTAAAGGTGTCACTTTTGTTCTGCAAACACATCACCCATGAAAATCTTGAGTAGTCGTCGGTGACAACTAAACAATAAAGCTCCCCAAGATGACTTTTGCGCTTGACCGGTCCAAATAGATCCATGTGCAATCGCTCAAGTGGCATCTCAACAGAGTTAACTTTCTGCACTTTGTGGGACTGTTTGTGTTGCTTCCCTTTCTTACAGCTTACACACTTGTCATTCAGATGGAAGTGTTTCACGTTTACTCCATCGACAAGTCCATTTCTCACAAGTTGGTTCATTTTTCTCAGATGAATGTGCCCCATTCTTCGGTGCCACATAATCGATTCTTTCTCGGTCGCCTTGGATAGAAAGCATGTTATTTGCCCCTGTGATGTCATCGCCTTGGACATATCAAGAATATAGAGATTGTTGACGCGAGGAGCCTTCAACATTATCCACTCCTTAGGAATTTTGAAGCCCGGTTTGAGAATATAGCAGGATTTGTCATCAAAATGCACAGTGAATTGTTTATCACAAATTTGACTGACGCTCAACAGATTATAATCAATCTGCTTCACATATGATATTCTCTCAAAGCTCACTATTCCATTACTCACGCTCCCCTCCATAGTAATATATCCTCCTTTATTTCCTGCAAATGCGACATACCCACCATTGATATTCTTCACGTCGAATAACAATGCAAGGTCCCCTGTCATGTGGCCTGAAGCTCCACTATCAACAATCCAAAGACTGCTAATAGGGCCAGCTGAAGCTCCCTGCACACAAAAAGTAAATCATTTAGTTCTTTCGGGGGACCCAAGCCTGAGTCTTGGGTCTTTGAACATCGGCTTTCACAGAAACATTCTCAGAAACATTTTCAACAACTTTTTGTTTTGGATCAATCTTTTTAGGATTATTCAAAACAGTTTCCTTTTTCTCATTGACTTTTGAAGTAGAGGCTCCTGGAGAACCATTGGGTGACCAAGATTGTTCAGATCTTTTCAATATGCGAATCTGAGACTTTGGGTTCTCAGTCAGTTTCTGAACATTGTTTGCAAATGAAACTTTCTTGGTTACCTTATCTGATTTAACAGACTTAGGTCCAACATTTGACTTGACAATCGGTTTAAGTGGAACCTTTTGCCTATCATTTGTTGTGTTCACCACTGGCTTTCTCCATGATTGTTCCATAGCAATCCGATTTCTTCGATCATATTGAATTGGACGATTGTTCCTCTTTTGATAAAAATTGTTTTGATTGTAAAACAGTTGTTGTTGAGGAACAACTCGTCTGTGTGGTGGAACATAATGATCAATCGGTTTTCTCATGGAATTCCTTACTTCAACTTCGTGCCTTTTATGTCTTACATATGGACACTGAGCAAGTAAATGCCCTCGTTCTCCACATTTAAAACATGCACGGTATTCTTCAAAAACATTTGGAGCATTTGGTTGAGCAAATGATCTAACAGGATATTGATCATTATACTGTTGATTCCTCAAACTCTCAGGGAGTGGCCCTTTTGAGTAAGCAGGCTCATAAAAACCATTAGCTCTGTTTTTGGGTCTAATGAACTCTGTGACATGGACCTTTGGTTCTTGAGGAACATCCAAATACAATTTCTTTAAAATGGCAGGTGGGATATCATTTGTTCTCTCATGTTTTGGGAACCAAATGGTACTTTCTTGCCAGATTTTATCTATTTTAGCATAGTTCGCATTTTTTATTGGAAATTCCTCGTCAGAGATAATCTTATCGGATCCTTCCATCCGATAAAACACCTTGACAGGTTTGTCACTCAGTTCATTCTTAACATCCTTTTTCTCAAATTCTTTTTTAATCACATTCTTTTCAGACTTTTTCTCACGATGAGCATTTGCCATCGGAATCACAATCTGAGATGGTGAAACTGGTTCATTAGTAATGATGTGATTTTCTTTTGGAATTTCACATGCATTAACAGTTTGAACATTACCAGAGTCATCACTCTCAGAATCTGAATCAACACTTTCAGCAGTAACACCCTCATCATTGAAACCTAAAATCGGCCTCACATCGGAATGTGGATCACCAATACTCGAAGTATTAGATTCATTTTCCGACGATGAGTCTGATTTTACTAAGCTCTCCGGTGTCACTTGATGACAATTATGGTTTTCAAAAAGTACCGGAGATGGCACAGCCTTGTAATTAGTAGTTTGATCATCAATGATATGGTCTACCACATAAGCAATGTGCTTATAACTTTCCAACTTTTTGTTTACTTTCTCAGCAAAGCATTTGATGGCAGCCATTTCCAACTTGGTATTTTCAATTTCATTTATGTAGTTATTAATTGCCAATTGTTTTAATGATAAAGTGTTTTTCAAGTCGGAAATGTCCTTTTTATAGCCATCTAGTACCTTGTTGAAAGCATTCAACTCTTTGCGAGTAGATTGACTGTTCATAATAGCACTATCACGTTGAACACGGAGTTGTTTGTTCTCCTCAGTCAATCTATCACAGGTACCACAATACTTATCACTAGTAACATCAGTGCTACACTCAGAACTTACAGATTTTCGCGAATCAGTCATGGCCATTAATGCGAAATGAGCTTCCTTTCCAGCGAAAAACTTGGAATAGTCAATCCTTGTGAAAGCATCATCAGCAATGCACGACTTCCTCGTCTTCAGAAAATCAGCTTCTGCTAGCAACTGATCAATATCATCATCTAGTGATGTAACACTTGCTTCTGTATCTGATTCACTGTCTGAATCTGAATAAACCGATTCACACTCCTCAGGAACATCAGAAACAGTGTCAATCACTATTCCAGAATTAGCATCCTCAGCATTAGCCTCAACAGATTCATTCTCCACTTCCATTTCAGCCTCAGACACATCAACTTCAACCTCAGTTTCTTTCTTCTCATCAACTGTCAATGACTCTTCAATATCAACCTGACAAGCAACACAAGCCACATTGCCACCAGTTGTAATCTCCTCAACCCCTATTTGCATACCCGACCAGTCAAACCTTTCATCCTGTTGAATCATCAATGCTTGATTCTGATTGGTGTTCTGTTGTGTCTCATTAGGTGTAGTAATCGGTATGACTGTTCGGTTAGTGTTGTTAGGTGATTGGTTTTGAGTCTGGTTTGGTGTGTTTGGTTGTCTGTTTTGGTTGTTGTTAGAGTTGTTCTGTCGGTTTTGGTAGTTGTTATTTTGGTATGAAACTTGGTTTTGGTTTTGTTGTTGACGATTCTGGTAGCTTGCATTGAATGGGTTTCTATTTCCTTGTTTTAGTGGCTGGGTACATTCCCTTTTAAAGTGACCTTTCCCTCCACAGTTAAAACAAGTAACTTTCTCCTTGTTGAACCCGTAGGTTGTGTTAAGAGAAGTTCCCAAATCAGTTGTACCTGTCTTCTCAATAAATTCTGTTGCTCTTCTCATTATGCTTGCAAAAGCCCACTGAATATCAATCAATTCCATCTCTTCTTTATCAATCTGTGCATAGTCTTCATTGGTTAAGTTGTTGTTACCAATTTGACTAGCAACCAACCCGTTGTAAGATGAAACCATTGCAGAGACTAGTGCAATGTGTTGTTGAGCAACTTCAACCGTCACATTTCCCAAGTTAGAAGTCTCCAAAACCACTGGTTGTTGATTAGGTTGAGTACTTTGGTTCATTGAGTGAGGTGGTTGTTGAGATTGGCTATCAGTATAGAAGGCTGCTTGTTGCATTGGTGAGAATGGTGAAATGTAGGAATTGTTATATTGTTGTTGTGGTTGTGGGTTTGATGGTTGTGAGTAGGATGATGTTTGTTGATGGTAGTTGATGGTAGGTTTTGGTGATTCCATAACATTGGAAATGCACGCAACATGTGGTGCCACTAATCCTCCTGAACTTGAGTTACTAGCTGGAACTGAAGTGCCTCCAAAATATAAGCTAGGATTCTGAGGAATCTGTGATCTTCTAGCTTTCCTCTTCTCTTCCATCTCTTTGTTTTCCAGCTTCTCTATAAACTCTTGAATAGTCCAGAATTGGTATGCATCCTTCTCCCTGAGAACTTCCACATGCTGATCCCAGTGTGGTGGTAAAGCATCTGCAAACTTATCCACCTGCTTTGTCATAGGAATCTGTATACCATAACTTGACAATTCAGTTAGCAAATGACTATATCTAGGAGTTAATTCTTTTAAAGTTTCATTGCCAATATAACAAAAATTCTCAAACTCCTTTCGTAATTCTTCCATCCTTAAACTTCTAGTCTTCTCATTCCCATCATGCCTTCTTTTAAGCATATCCCATAGTTGCTTAGATGTAGTGCATGTCCCAAACTGATGCAACAGATCGTTTGTGATTGCCTGAGTCAATTGGGAAAAGGCTTTCTTCTCCACAGCAAACTTCTTTTTCTCCTCTTCAGACATACTCTCCAATGGAACTGGTTCACCTGTATTCTCCAAAACTGGTGCTGTGTAACCTCTAGCAATCATGTTCCATGCCTCTGCACCCTCCACTCCCATGCCTTCCAAGTGGATCTTGAACTTGGTCTGCCACTGATTATATTCTTGTATCTCCATGAGCTTCGGTGGCCGATTCCCGCTACCTGAAGATAAGTCATTTATTAGTGTGGAAATAGCATTTGTGGTTTGAGTGTTTACCACCGCTGCTGCTACTCCCTAGTAGTCAGGTTGTGGTGTTGGAGGTGCCACACTTTGAGGCATCGAGTTAGTCATCGCCATGTAGTTAATCGGTTGCGAAGACTGTGTGCTCGTCTTCTGTGCTGCCACCGTCCATGGGTCCATCACTTGCTGTTGTGGTTGTGTCGTTGCTGGTCTCGGGGTAGTCGGAAAATTCCACATGATCACGAACTTCGAAAAATCCAACACTTAGAAAATTTTCCAAAACTTAGTTCTAGGTTCGCCCGATTACTCTTACTTTCGTCCCCTTTAGTTCACTTTCGACCAGAAAGAGTATACTCGAATATAGAAAATGAACAGAAAGTAAAATATCCTAACTCACTTCCACTTTCGCCCAAAAAGGTTCATGTTCGACCAGTAAGTTTCCACGTTCGCCCGCCCGATCAATCGAATGTGGAAAATTGTACCCAAAAGTGAAAAATTCAACTAAGAAATTCCAGGTTCGCCCAGAAACAACTCAGGTTCGACCAAAAACGACTCAGATTCGCCCAAAACTATTCAAGTTCGCCCACTAAGTTCCAGGTTCGCCCATTTCAGGTTTGAAAAACGGTTACACTTTGAAAAACGGTTATTTTGATCTCTGATTTTCAAAAGTTTGTGGATTTGAATGATCTTAATCAGGTTTTGATTCGGAATTGATTTGGAACAACTTTAATTCTTGGAATTTTATATTTTATCCACAAAATCAACTTCAAATCAATCAAAAACACTCAAAAACCATTTTCATTCAAAAACAGATGTATTTTGATCAAAATTAGGTCCAAATCAGCTCTGAGTTTATCAAATTTGTTGTTGTATAATCCGTATGGCTCTGATACCACTTTGTAAGTGAAAGATTTTGACTAAAACAGGATTAATTTGATCATACAAGTCACAAAACCAGGTGCGGAAACCCTAGCTTTGAACAAACAGATAAAACTCTAATCAAAACACAATCAACATCATTTTCAAAGCTTTTCATAGATTAACTTGTTCAAATACTTGATTACAATTACACTTTAGTTAATCTAGAATACTTAGACACTTTCTCAAAATAACCTGGAACCTAACCTGAACACACACACAACTGAAAACTCTCTATACATCACAAATACACAAAATCTATTTATAATAACTGCACGTTCGCCCAGTTGATGTGGTCGAATGTGGAATTCTTCCACATTCGCCCACTCAATGGTACGAATGTGTAACTTGATCAGGTTCCAATCTTCATTCGCCCAGAAGCTTTCTACCTTCGCCCACAAAACTCTACATTCGCCCAGTTTCTTTCACCTTCAATCCATCAGCATCTCTTAACACATGTTAACTTGTAGATCCAACCACTAGTCGCAATACGTGCATCTACAAATTTCCAATCAAAAATGCTAACTATGCTAAAATTGATAAAATCTGGCAAGAAAGTACCATTTGGTTCCCAAAACATGAGAGAACAAATGAAATTCCACCTGCCATTTTAAAGAAATTGTTTTTGGATGTTCCTCAAGAACCAAAGGTCCATGTCACAGAGTTCATTAGACCCAAAAACAGAGCTAATGGTTTTCATGAGCCTGCTTACTCAAAAGGGCCACTCCCTGAGAGTTTGAGGAATCAACAGTATAATGATCAATATCTTGTTCGATCATTTGCTCAACCGAATGCTCCAAATGTTTTTGAAGAATACCGTGCATGCTTTAAATGCGGGGAGAGAGGGCATTTACTTGCTCAATGCCCGTATGTAAGGCATAAGAGGCACGAAGTTGAAGTGAGGAATTCCACAAGGAAACCGATTGATCATTATGTTCCACCACACAGGCGTGTTGTTCCTCAACAACAACAGTTTTATAATCAAAACAATTTTTATCAAAAGTGGAACAATCGTCCAATTCAGTATGATCGCAGAAATCGGATTGCTATGGAACAATCATGGAGAAAACCAGTGGTGAACACAACAAATGATAGGCAAAAGGTTTCACCAAAACCTATTGTCAAGTCAAATGTTGGACCTAAGTCTGTAAAATCAGATAAGGTAACCAAGAAAGTTTCCTTTGCAAACAATGTTCAGAAACCGACTGAGAACCCAAAGTCTCAGATTCGTATCTTGAAAAGATCTGAACAATCTTGGACACCAAATGGTTCTCCAGGTGCCTCAACTTCAAAATCCAATGAGAAAAAGGAAACTGTTTTGAATAATCCTAAAAAGATTGATCCAAAACAAAATGTTGTTGAAAATGTTTCTGAGAATGTTTCTGTAAAAAATGATATTCCAAGACCCAAGACTCAGGCTTGGGTCCCCCGAAAGTACTAATCGTTTTACTTGATGTGTGCAGGGAGCTTCAGCTGGCCCTATTAGCAGTCTTTGGATTGTTAATAGTGGAGCTTCAGGCCACATGACAGGGGATCTTGCGTTGTTGTTCGACGTGAAGAATATCAATGGTGGATATGTCGCATTCGCTGGAAATAAAGGCGGATATATCACTATGGAGGGGAGCGTAAGTAATGGGATTGTGAGCTTTGAGAGGATTTCGTATGTGAAGCAGATCCATTATAATCTGTTGAGCGTCAGTCAAATCTGTGATAAACAATTTACTGTTCATTTTGATGACAAATCCTGCTATATTCTCAAACCGGGCTTCAAAATTCCAAAGGAGTGGGTAATGTTGAAGGCACCTCGCGTCAACAACCTCTATATTCTTGATATGTCCAAGGCGATGACATCACAGGGGCAAATAACATGTTTTCTATCCAAGGCGACTGAGAAGGAATCGATAATGTGGCACCGAAGAATGGGGCACATTCATTTGAGAAAAATGAATCAACTTGTGCAGAATGGGCTTGTCGATGGAGTAAACGTAAAACATTTCCATCTGAATGACAAGTGTGTAAGTTGTAAGAAGGGGAAGCAACACAGACAATCCCACAAAGTGAAGAAAGTTAACTCTGTTGAGATGCTACTTGAGCGATTGCACATGGATTTATTTGGACCGGTCAAACGCAAAAGTCATCTTGGGGAGCTTTATTGTTTAGTTGTCACTGACGACTACTCAAGATTTTCATGGGTAATGTGTTTGCAGAATAAAAGTGACACCTTTAACAACTTGAAAGTTCTGTTCACTCGATTGGAGAATGTCTACAATTTGAAGATAAAGAGAATTCGGAGTGATAAGGGGACGGAGTTCAAAAACGCAAAGATGGATGAACTTTGTGAAAGCAAAGGAATTCATCATGAATATTCGGCTCCGTACACCCCACAACAGAACGGTGTTGCTGAACGAAAGAATAGGACTCTAATTGAAGCGGCTAGAACAATGCTTGCAGACTCAAATCTTCCAGTAATGTTCTGGAACGAGGCGATTTATGCAACAAATTATACACTCAATCGGGTTTTAACGGTGAAGAAGTTTGGTAAAACATCTTATGAGCTGTTACACCGACGAAAGCCGAACTTAGAGTATCTAGAACCTTTTGGGGCACCATGCACGATGTTGAATCCAAGCGAGAAGTTTAGTCCGAAAGCTGAAGAGGGATACTTTGTTGGATATGCAACCCCGCTCAAACGGGTATACAACAAGCGAACTCGTCAGGTGGAGGATTGGGCTAACGTGGAAGTACAACGGTATACTCAGAATGTGCAAGGGATAGGTCCTGATTGGATGTTTGATTACAAAGATTTCTTTGAATCATTCAATCTAGATAGCTTGGTTGAAGAAGCTGTTATCAGATTACTTTACGAGTGTGAAAATGCGGCGACTTCACCGTTGGTGCGTCAGATCACCGTGAACCCCCCACCAGTTTCTAATAATACCAATGTTCCTATACCAGAGGAAGAAGTGTTTCAAGAAGCATCTACAACATTAGATACTTCAGAATCGGAAGATGATGGAGAAATTGAGGAAGTTATTCTTGAACACGCAACAGAACCAGAGGCACCGCCAGTGAACCCAACTCCAACTCCAGATGTTGCTTCATCGTCTAACACGGGTCATGATCTGGATGCTGTAGAGAAGTTGACTATTCAGACGGGAGTTATTGTACCTGTACATCCAGAATCTCGGATTCATCGTATTCACCCGATGGAGCAAGTTATCGGTGATCCTGGAAGCAGTGTGATGACCAGAGGGCAGCTGCGAAGTGTTAATACGCCAGAGAGTTTTGGTGCTTTAGCTTTATATGCCAAAATACAAAAATCTGGTAGTCAAAATGATTGGTCGTTTGCGTGTTATGTGTCGCAGGTAGAGCCAAGGACATACAAGGACGCTTTGCTGGAGGACGCCTGGGTTGAGGCAATGCAGGAGGAGTTATTACAATTTCAGAAATTGGGAGTTTGGACACTCATTGATTTACCGCCTGGAAGGAAGAAGATTGGCACTAAATGGGTGTTTAAGTGCAAGAAGGATGATCGTGGGGTTATAGTTCGTAACAAAGCCAGATTGGTCGTGCAGGGATTCCATCAAATCGCAGGGATTGATTATAACGAAATCTATGCTCCTGTAGCACGCATTGAAGCTATACGGATGTTTCTTGCGTTTGCTTCCTATAAGAAGTTCAAAGTTTATCAAATGGACGTCAAGAGCGCATTTCTGTACGGGAAAGTCAAGGAAGAGGTTTATGTCGGGCAGCCACCAGGCTTTGAGGACCCAATCCACCGGGATAAGGTCTATGTGCTGAACAAGGCTTTATATGGCTTGCACCAGGCTCCGAGACAGTGGTACGAGGAGCTAAGTACATACCTCATGTCAAGAGGATTTAAGCGCGGACTCGTCGACTGCAACCTATTCACGAAGAAATCAGGGGATGATTTGCTTCTGGTGCAGATTTACGTTGATGATATAATATTTGGTTCAACTAACGAGCTTTTATGCAGGGAGTTCGAAACTGTCATGCAGGAAAAGTTCGAGATGAGCGCAATGGGGGAGATGCAGTTTTTCCTAGGCTTGCAGGTGGACCAAAGACTCACGGGGATCTTCATTCACCAGACGAAATACGTATCCGAAGTCTTGAGCCGGTTCCAGATGGAGGATTCTAAGCCGATGGATACCCCGATTCAACCCAATCACGGGATTGGAGTGGACGCTAAGGGGGAGCTGATTGACCCATTTACATACAGAGCAATCATCGGATCTCTGATGTATTTGACGGCATCTCGACCAGATATTATGTATGCAACGTGTCTCTGTGCCCGCTATCAATCGAAGCCGAAACAAAGTCATCTGACGGCGGTCAAGCGTATCCTTAGATATCTGAAGGGTTGTCCCTCAAAAGGACTTTGGTACCCTAATGATGATGATTTTGATTTTATTGCTTTTAGTGATGCAGATTGGGGCGGCTGTGATAAAGATAGCAAATCTACTACAGCTGGTTGCCAGTTTTTAGGGAGCAGGTTAGTCACCTGGCAATGCAAGAAGCAGACTTCCGTGGCGCTGTCTACCTGTGAAGCCGAGTACATTGCAGCCTCAAGTTGCTGTTCGCAAGTGCTCTGGATCCAACAGCAGATGGTGGATTACGGTTTGCAGTTTCTTAAAACCCCTATATACTGTGACAACGAAGCCGCTATTGCATTAACTAAAAATACTGAAAATCATTCTAAAGCGAAACATATCCGGATCAAATATCATTTTATCCGTGATTGTTACGCTAAGGAATTGATAGATATGGTCAAAATCCATACTGACTACCAACGTGCAGATTTGTTTACAAAAGCTTTTGACAGATCCCGCTTTGATTATCTTTTAAAAGTCAATAACATAAAGGAAAAACAGGACTAATCGGCACCTCGGTTTATCGTTTTTTAGTTTTATTTTTCTGATTTTTGCTAATTGGGAATTTCTCTTTGCTAATTGGGAATTTCTCTTTACTATCATAATCCTCAAAGAAGTTGATGCTTTCGAGAGGATTGTTTAAAGTTTTTATTGTTTTTCAGAAAATTAAAAACCCAAAAAAATATGTTCTTTATTTTAGGGGGAGTCATTTTATCAGAAAACCCAAAAAAAAACATTGAAAAATTCAAAAAGACCTAAAAATTAAAAAAACCAAAAATGATTTCCAAGATAAAAAGAGGAAATGATAGTACATCAGTGGGGATCTGACACAGGCTAAAGAATTGTATAGTACTATGAGGCGTGTGTTGACTATGTGTGATATGCTGATAGGCTTCGTAGACTATATATTGCGTGCATTAGTGATACAAACATAACGAACTACGCGTTCGTGGCTGAACACCTCATGGGCATATGGTCTTAGTACCGTAATTTCGTTTGATAGGATTGCCAAAATCTGAGGTTTCGGGTCGTTATGTTATGGTTATCCGGGATATTCTGATTAAACTTTTGTCGTATTGATTTACGGACCTAGTTTCATCAGAATATTTGCTAAAAGAGCTTAAATGCCAAAACCGAAAGTTACCGAATTGAGGAACTTTATGTTTTATTGATCAAAGATCATTATTACATCGCATTGACTTACTGATGCAAATCAGTGGTTGATTTCAGCCTCAACCTAGTGTATATGCACATGTTACTCTGTTGCATTCATTTGCTGACCTGTACACCTCTGTGCTATATACTTTGTAACTTTTACGGATAACTCTGGCATAATCTCGCGTTACGACGAAGCTTTGTGCAATTACTTGATACGGGAGTATGTCGTGTGTGTGGGCACCACAATGTGTTAGTCTAATACACCTAACTCGTATCATTTTAAAGCATTGCGTAATAGTCTGCATGTGAGCTTATGTGGACCACAATATCAGCAATTGCCGTGTCACATACTGTTTCTAATGATAATATTAAATAAATAGATCAACGCTGTGATCAGATTTCTCAGAAAACTGATATGATCCTCTTACCGGACATCACAAAATGTTTACTGTTTTCATTTACTTTGATGCATTTTACTTTTATTGTCAAAAAGATATAAAATCCAAAAAGATTTTAGGTGTGTTTTGATAAAATTTCAGAAAAACCAAAATTTTTTCTTTTTGCATTTCTGCTTTATTTTTTATAACCGACGGTGCTTGATGGTCAATTTCTGAGATTTGATAACACCATCTGGGCTTTGTATCATTCAAAAAGTGAAAATATGAGTTTTTGAAGTTTAACAGATTAAAATGTTGAACGGGATTCGAATTCGTGATTTGGCAAAATTTTCAGATTTTTCCATTTTACATTCGCCCCTTAATTGGGTCGAATGTGGAAAAATCATCACATTCAGTTGTTTATTTTGGGCGAATGTGGGAATTTTAACACAAATTTCACCTTCGGTTGAACAGTATCTACATTCGGGCTATTCATTTAGGGCGAATGTGGATCTAACCCACATTCGACCAGATAAACGGGCGAACGTAGACTTCCTATTAAGCCAACTTCCAGGTTCGAACCTTCATTATAAATTTTTCAAAATTTTTTTTTCAACCTAATTACACAGGTAATGGAGCAGAATCCAGATCAGAATCGTTGTTTTTATGATCGAGTCTAGGGTTTTATAATCTGGACTGTTTGAATGGATTTTCATGTTTGTTTTTGATAGATTTTCAATCAACATCAGTTTTAGGGGGAGAGTGTATAAGGAATTAGGATAATGACTTGATTTAATCATTGATTGATCGATTGAAACCCTAAAACCCTAATTCTTTCTTAAAAACTGATGTAAATTGAAACTTAAGGTCAATTGATTGTACACGAGTGTTGATCGGCCTTATTCGAACACATTACAATCAGAATTAGATGTTAAAAACAAAGATGGAAAAATTTTGAATTTTGGGGTTTTTGCAGTTTTCACATTCGGTCCTCAAAACGGGCGAATGTAGATGAAAACGGGCGAATATGTTATAAACGGGGCGAATGTAATTTGTAATAAAATCTTTTTCACATTCGTGCTAAGTAGTACACATTCGTACCAAAAATTCCACTTTCGGCCATGACAAAACGGGCGAATGTGGAGACTGTTTAATTCTAAAATTTGTAAATTTTTG
Organism: Ambrosia artemisiifolia; assembly: GCA_032199755.1. NCBI lineage: Eukaryota > Viridiplantae > Streptophyta > Magnoliopsida > Asterales > Asteraceae > Ambrosia > Ambrosia artemisiifolia. The sequence continues at coordinate 32,282,357 of CM063521.1, forward strand.
TCGTTTTCGTATTTTGACGTATTTTTCTGATTTTGATGTGCAGATGGCTGAGCAACCAGAAAATATTGAAGCACAAGTGGAGAATGTTATTCCAGATCCGATTCAGGAGGCTGAAGCATCAGTTCCAAGAAGATGGCCATTCGAACCATCTCACAACTGCTGTGCATTTCTTGGAGATGTAGAAAAGAACACAGAGTTTGCTGGGATTATTGAGTTCTTAAGGAGGAGCAGGATTGTACATGCTTTAGCTACACCGACAATCATCTATAAAGACATAGTTGAAGATTTCTACAAGAATGCAAAGTATAATTTCTGGGAGAACCAAACGATTATCAAGAGCAAGATTCAAGGCATGGAGATGTTCTTGACAGAGTCTGACATTAGAGAAGCTTTACAGATCAAGTTTGAAGTCAGTGAAGATCCCAAGGAACTGTCGTGGACTGAACAGAAGGCTTGTTTCTTAAGGATGAAGTACAAAGGACCGATCACTGATGGTTCTATGCATAAAGGGAAACTGAGTGTGCAGTTCAAGTACTTTGCACATGTCATTATCCATGTGTTCGGATGTGTGAGCGGTGGATATGACGTCATGAGGAGAAGTTTGAGCTCATTGATGGTTGCGTTGACTCTCAACAAACCATTTAATGTTTCTGGGATGATATTAGATCATATGCTCGAAATGTTAAAGGGTTTGAAGAAGAAGCAATTCATGCTATACCCAAGATTTCTGATGATGATTTTTGATCATAAATATCCTGAATTGAGGAAGGATCCAACAAAGATCATAGGTCAAGATCACATGAACATCCGTACTTTGATGAGGATGAAAGGTTATAAAGGTGTGCCTGATGAGGAAAAGCCACCATATAGGAGATTGTTTGGAGCTCTAGCTAAACAGGATTACACTGATCCTGGAAAGAACAAAGCTAGACATGCTGAGAGTGATTCTGATAATGATGATCCCTTGGTGTATGCTGATGCAAACACTAAGAGGAAGAGGCAGGTTGTCAATGCTGGAGCCAAAGGGAAGGGCAAGGCAAAGACAGATCAGGGGAGTTCTAGGCAACAGGTTGTTAGGAAGAAAACTACTGCTAAGAAGGGAACGAGTTTGGTTGATGAGGATTCTGTTGATTCAGAAGAGACAGAGGTAGATGAGCAGTGGGATTCGGATGAAGAAAGAGTTAGGACCACCAAACGTAAGGCCACTATGGTTGGTGAGTCTGAATCTCTTAACAAGACGATTGAGGAAGTATCACAGAAGAAGTCTGTTGATGTTGATGAAGGAGGTTTGAGTATTAACCTGGATGAGTTGGAAACAGGTGAAACTGTTGTAGTGAATTTGCCTAAACCTAAGCATAAATCTATGGCAAAGAAATCTAGCACTAAAAAGTTGAGGGAGAAAGAAATAGCCCAGCTGATGAAAGGAAAAAGGATACCTGATGCTGGTACATCATCTAAGTTGTCTTCACCGGTTACCAAGAAGCAGAAAAAGACTAAAGAGGCTGAAACATTACCAGTTGATGAGTTCAATGTTGCTCTGGATAATGTTTTAGATATGTTTAGGAAGCCTCAGAAGGAGAAAGCCAAAGAAGTTGAGCCATCCAAATCAAAGAAGGTTACTGTTTCAGACGATGTGATGAAGCAGGTGAACAAAAAGATGGATGATATGATGAAAATGATTGTAGCTCAGCAGGCAGAGATTGCTAAGTTCAAGCAGAATGAAGAGAAAATGCTTCAGATAGTGGTTGCTTCAAAGAATAACCAAGATGAGATTGAGCAGAAAGTAAAGAAACTGGAAGCTGATAACAAGAATCTTGAGGTTAAGTGTTCCAGGAATAGGAATATGATTAAGGTGATCAAGGCTGATAACAAAGAACTAAAGGCTGAAAACAAACGACTTAGTGATTTGTTGGATAGTTTGTATAATGAAGCACCAAAGCTGAAAGAAGGTGAAGAGGATAAAGAAAAAGAGGTAGAACATGTAGACTTTGAACCTTCTGATTCTGAAGAAGAAAAGGATGATGAGGAAGATGATGAGTCTGAGAAAAGTGATGATGAGGAGAGTAAGAAAAGTGATAAAAATGATGATGATGATGCTGAGGGATCTGGGAGTAAAGATGATGATGATAGTAGTGACAGTGATGATGATGAAGGGGGAGATGACACTAGTAAGTTTACATTTGAGAAGAGAACACTGAAGAAAGATGCTGGAGAATCTAGTTCTAAAAAGAAGAAAGGTGGGAATGTAGATTCAGATGAAAGTATCTTTTGGAATGAAAAGGTGAGATCTCTAAGTGATGATGCTAAGAAAGTATACAGAGATATGTTGGAGAAGAGAGAGTGGACTATAGAGTTCACAGGTAGATTTGCTGAGATCTTCCAGACTGATGATATGAGATACGAGCTGGAGTATAATGATCCTGATCTAGAAGAAGGTGAAGTACCTGCTACTGTGGCTAAAGAAATTCTTGCTGGTCTTGCACAGAGAGTAGGGAAATCATTTGAGGAGTTTGTGATGGATGAGTCGATTCCAAATATTCCTGAAAAGGATATTGGAAATCACTCAGATGATAAGAGTACTCCAGAAAGGGATGAAGTGGAGATTGAGGATATTACGCATGAGGAATATCCACAATACTTTAGACAGAATGATGAAAATGTGGTATTTCCTGATTTCACAGAGATTCCAAACACTTCAGCAAAGAAGAAAGCTAAGAAAAGAGGTGAAGAGTTTGTTGAAACGGTGTTTGGTGCTGATAAACCACAATCTTCAAGTCAGACTGATGAATTGAAGACATACTTGAAGAAGTTGAAGGAAATGGAAGAAAACCGACCAAAGCCTGAAGCTCAAGGAAATTTTTATAGATTTCATAATGCGAAGTTCAAAGGCAGAGCTCTTGGCTGGACATATTTGAGTAGATTGAAGTGTTTAGCTGCTAAATGGGAATCAGGAATTCTGTATTTATACAGATTCATTGATTTGCTAACTCTACCGTACTGGGCGGTCAGAGACCTTTGCAGATTCCCAATGTCTCGAGCTTCAGTGAATAATACTCATGTTGGATGGTGTGCTGATAAGCTAGTCTGGGAGAGCAAGACGAAGTGGAACAGATTTAAGCCTCAATATCCAAAAAGAAAAGTTCACAGGGATATTGATTCTAGAACTGGATTGAAGAGGGTAACTTTGATTTACAAAGCACCTGAAGTGATGAGAAAGATACCTTTGATGCCTATGCCACAACATTTCAGTGCTGACTTTATATTTTGGTACTACGATTGGAGAAAGGCTGAAGCTGTGATTGTTTTAAGAGATGGGAAGGACAAATACAAGCATGTTCATGTATTTGATCCTTGTGGTTGATTAACTGTACTTTTGAAGACATCATCATGCTTTTCTACAATCCGATTCATCATGAACCCAATGATGCTGAACAGGCTAAGAAGTATACTCAAGTTGTGGGAGTTTGTTTTGCATATGATATAAACTCGGGAAGCAACTTGGATGCCAAACTTGGTAAAATGGTGAAGATGGCTGATGTACCAAAACGGGTGAACAGCGGAGACTGCACGTCCCACTAGACTTTTCTGTTACCCATGTGCCCATCTTATGTACCATTTCAAGTTTCCAAAGTTACCGCACATTTTAATACTCATAACTTTCATTTCCCTTTTTACCCACGTACGATTTTATAAAAGCATTGTAACTTCATAAGTTTTTCATAAACTTTGTTATGCTTTAAAATAAATAGGTTTCTCATAAAACAAGCATGTCTTCCCCCCGAAAACATTTACAAACAGTAAAAAGTGGGGTCATGAACTCACCTTAATTTCCTTGCTTAGCTAGCAAACAAAGCCCGAAGCTTTGACCGACTTCCTCGTGCCCTATTATTTTAAAGTCTATCACATAGAAACCTAGCCTATTATCCGGCTAAAAGATAGTTTATCCAGCTATCTAAAGTCGTGTGTACTAACTCGAGTCTTATTATGCTTTAACTAGACGAACCGATCATGACTTATCTTACTTACGCGCGAACACACGACATAGTACCCAAGTTGCGCACTTGTTCTATTCGCGTGTAACCCACGTTGGACTAATACTACGAAATGTATAACTCATCCTGAGCCGTAGCTCATCTCGTTAGTCGGATAAATACAGTTGTCTCGTACGTTTATTTTTAGGAAAATATACTTTGCAAAATACAATTCCCGCTATTAATTCCGATTAATAACAAATGTTACATCATTTCCAAAAAAACCAAACATTTAAAGTATTCAAAACTTTGCTTTTATAAAAGATTCCCAAGTACAATCAAACGTTTATATATTATTGACTCCAAACGATAAACCTTTCGAAAACTCGTTATACTTGGCGTTTGGCAAAACTATATGTATTTGTATTGAAAATATTGTCCGAAATTCACTTATTATTGTTACAAATATCCTTGTCAAAAAATGTCGCGGTTTTATATAAATACATTTATTAACCACTTGGGAAAATTATTTACAAGACTTATACAACGATATTCGTTTCATTGCGCTATGAATTTTTATCAAAATTTTTGGCAGAGTTTCCTCTATTTTTGTGAAAACCAGACAACACAAATTGTCTACAAATTTCCCAAAAATCAATTTCCAAACCCAATACCACACTTCATTTATCCGCAATACCAAATCAAACGAGACTTATACATTTCGACACTTTATATAAACTACTTATTTATATAACAATATATACAACGTATAAGTCACGCTTTTATACAAACACATTTAATCGTTTAATATCTTATCGGTTCATCTCGAGAGTTAGTCATTCGTTTGTATATACTTTAAATATATATGTATATATATAATAATGCAACAAAATAAACGCGAGATAGTTATACCATTTCCAAACGCTCACAACCAGAAACGTCTCGAACGACGTGTTGACCAGATCTGACCAGGTTTGACCAGCTTTGACCGGGCTCGAAACAACCCCAAAAACATCCGAGACTAAATACCGCCAAAAACATCACCAAAACTAACATAAAAACACCGAAATCATCACTCAACATAAAAATACTTCAAAACCCGTCTTGAACGTACTCGGGCTCCGAAAATGTGTCTGAAAACTATCAATATTTCACGATGAAACCATTTCGTATGGAATCTATTAGTTAGAACTCACCGGTTACCGGAATTCCACCGGAGCACAAAAAGACCCAAAACTTTGCATGGAGAATCCTAAAGACCCGATCTAAAGGTTTGCAAGAAGAAATCTTGAAAACGAACTTGCCGGAAATGTCGCTGGAGTTGTTCCACAACTCAAAGCGTCGCGTTACGAAAAACGGACTTCCTCGTTGCGTCCAGAACGTCGAGAAACGTGGGGGTACGGTATCACACGCCGAAAACTTCGCCGGAAAAGTTCGCCGGAAAGTCGTCGGACCACCGTCGGAAATCGCTAGACCGCCGCCGGACCATCGCCGGACGGTCGCCGGACCACTGCCGGACATTGCCGGATTTTGGCTGGATTCTAGAAAGAGGTTAAAGTGTTTTGAGTTTAGAGAGAAAGTGAAGGGATAAATGAGGATTTTTGTGAATAAAATCATATTTATAGGTGGGCTCATGTTGGCTTTTGAATTGGGTTCAAGACCCATTATCGCGTACCAACTTCTCTGTTTTGCCCTGTTCTCGTTTTTAAACCCCGTTTTTGCCCACGAAAATTGTAGAAATTATTTTAATAACTTCAAATAATTATATTTAACCTCCAAAATATTAATTTTCGTCGAGATGGTTTTTATCATCGTGCACGTTCGAATTGGTCGTTACATCCCGCAACTGGCATTCAACCACGATTTTTCTTTGTTTAATGACCCGTTAGCTTCTGAAGTTCAATAAACAACATTATTTACAATAAATAATTGTTCCGAAAGTACGATTACGGTTAAACAAATCACGTATTTTGACACCCGAACCCACGTCAATTCCTTTCCGCGTTTGCAAAACGCTATGTTTCTGGCCATTTCTCATACCGATTTCACATTCGATCATTTCAATAACAAGTACGTGTCATATTTACATCTAACAACTTTATGTTAGTCCAGTTTACCCAACATTTACCGATCTCAGTTCATTAACGTTAAACATGCGCAAGTCTTTCTTCAAAAGCATCAAGGCTTCCACGAACTTCGAGAATGACATCGTAGGACTCGTAACGGCTTATTTATTCAAAATTAACCATAAACCATGTTAATTACATAGAAAATGCAATTAAAATTACATTAGACGCTGATCGGAATTTGCCGATTGTCACGTGTGAAGACTGAATGCCTTTTTTCCCAACTCTCTTACTTTGTATAATATTCATCTGGCTGCAGTATTATGTGGAACAAAGGTAAGAAACATTAATGATTTGCTTAATTTATATTTTCTAATACAACTTACAATCATCTTTGTTGGGCAAAACAATCTTTACAATGAACCTTGGTTTTTCTTTTTTTCTTCTATGTTTAGGACTTCAGTCCACACGTCAATGACATGTGTGTTTAACCATATACCAGGATACATACTTTCAAACATTAGTTTTGGAGTATTTGTTCCCAACTTTGAACGGAATACTATTTTGCTGCACACATTTACAAACAATGTTATCATTTTTTTTTTGTTTTTTTTTTTTTTGCAATTTGCATAAGTAAATATATAAGGACAGTTGCTTACTACTTCTCTGGTATTGGAGCCATAATGTACTGGTATATTTTGAGTTCATGGTCCGTAACTCTTTCAGTAATGTCGACCATTCTGCCAAGAAATGGTGTTTTCATTGCTGGAGAATTGTGATGTTGTCTTTCAGGCATGCCATTTTTTTCTTGCTTGAATTTTTGCATAGCATAAACACAGTGATCGACTGTCTGTAGTTGATTTATTGCTGAGTCAGTTATTTCATCAGTATCAGTCATTGGTTCTACAATTGCTTCACTAGCATTGCATTGGCAGGTATATTGTTTGTAGTAACCACATCTTCATATACCTCTTCAATTCTTAAACCTTGTTCATTTTCTCTCCCTTCGTTTAAACGATCAACAATCTCCTTTGTGTCATTACACTCCTCATTCTTGTCATCATTACTTGCTTCTTCTACACGTACTTTTTTACTTTTAAATGATTCCCACTTTGCACACCTTTCCATCAACTCAGTACACCAAAGGTACTTTGTTTTTATTTCTTCTACCATTTCATCCATCTCTTCCTTAATTTCCTTGTATGATCTCATCTTTTTATCCATTTCGTCCATCCATACCTTATTAATAGAATTCAATAAAATAAGTTTTCAAAAAAATACAGTTGCATTTAAATAAAAGTATTTGCGTTTTATATAACAAACAACTTGCATTTTATAAAACTAAACTTGCGTATTTTTATAAAAATTACCTCTTCTTTGTCGTATGCAACACCGGTCATTGGATATTGAGTTATGTAGTATTGAAGCTTTTCTTGTGTTTGTGTCCCCAAATCCATATTATACCAATTTTCTAGCTCATCCACATTTTCCCAATACATGTCATAATGTTCATTACTTTCAATGTTTCCTTCAATATCAACACTTTTTTTAGTCAATGGTGTGCACAACTCGGGTAACATGTAGTCTCATCAATGTAATTTTCCAGATTATCAATATCTTCTTCTTTCATTATTTCAGTTTCATTACCCTTTTGATTATGAATTTCTTGCAAGTTGTACTCTTCCCCATCATGCATGACAGCTGTTTCTTTATTCAACTCATTATCTACTGTTATGTCTTCAACTTCAATGCGTTTCCCCTTTGCCTTTTCTATTTCTTCATCTATTATATTTAAATATTCTTCAATATATGCATCATCATCATTGAATTCTTCTTCGACAGCTTGCTCTTTTGCGAATTCACAGACATCTTTAGCTTCATCATCATCCATCAGAAGTTGTGAAGGCATAGACATTATACCTCTAATTACATCATCTGCGCCTTCATAGCTACATGTGTTGGTATTGATTTTTTTTCTTTTATTATCACCACCACTGCCCTGTATTCTAAGCTGACTCAATGGAAAATTGTTACGCAGGTACGATTGCATCTCGTCTAATGAGTTGTGTGTGATGTAAGAGATTACCGGTATTTTGACCCCGAGTCCTCTACGATGTCTTTTATTGTAATCGTGTGCAGGTACAATATCTAGTAGTTTAAAAAATACAATTAATATGTTTATAACAACTTGCATCTAAAAAAATAACTTTTACGTTAGTTTTAAAACTGTTTGAAATATGTACTCACATTCAATAATGCAATTGGTCCATTATAATGGTCTTTATGTGACGGCCCGGAAAATTTTTCTTCCTACTTGTTCCTTTCTATTCGACTTCGGGAAATTTTCGGGACGAAAATTCTTTCAACAGGGGGATGATGTGACACCCGGCAAACTCCGATTATTAACTTTTGAAAACTCAGTAAGTCTACCTTAGCGAGTCGTGCATACATTACACATGACAGAGTCAGTCGAGTCAAGTCGCGTTAAGAACTTGTTCAGGGATCAATGATTCGGAGAATCATTGGGGTTTTAACACACACAGGTCTCGAGTCCCGGGAATTGGTGAACGAGTGTGAATGTGTTTGTTTTCATGAATTATGTGCTTATAATCTTTATGTGACTTGTCGGTATGTGTATACGTGTTAACATATGTTAAAACGGTGATTACACGTGATTGCATGACATTATAGGTGATTACACAACATAGGGGGCGATTAGGATCACACTACAGGCGATTGGGCCCTAATCGCCTATAGCTATAGGCGATTAGGAGCCCTAATCGCATGGAACTGCTGCGTAATCGCTTGACGTGTTTTAAACGACTAGAAACGCCTATAAATACCACCCTTGACCTCTAAAACACCATTTGTCCAACCCTAACCGTCCCATAACCTATCCCAACTCACAAACACCCTCTCGAACACGTTTTTGCATCAAAACACACATTTCCAAGCTTTACACATCATTTTCTCCTAAATCCAAGGTGTGTTCTTCATTCCCAAACCTTTATATGATTATGTTTTGTTCCCTAAAGGTCCAGACTTGGTTTCTAAACTATTGTGTCTTTGAAAATCTATTAAAAACCATTTTTAAACAAACCCAAACCTTTATGCATGTTATATGTGTTGTATATGAATAAAGATAGGATTTTTATGATTGAAACATGGTTATTCTTGTGTTATGAATGTGTTTCTGACTTAGATGGGTTATGATAATGTTAACTTAGGAGTTTGGAGGTCCATGGTTGTGTATTGTTGATATTTGGTATTTTGACTCATTTGAATAGTTTGAATGATTAAGGATGATATGAGGTGTTTTGTTAGTCATATGATGTTAGGGTTTGCTTTAGGATGATGCTAGAACAGTAGGATATTATCGGACAACGTTGTTACGTGATGAAATCTGGATATTTGCTATTTAGGGCAAGTTTTTGCATGTTGATGTGATGTTTACATGATAAGTATGCTATTTTGGGAAAACGCTCGCATTCGGGACTGTTAGAATGATGATAACATAGGGGTTTTGCTTGGAATATGTTTGTTAATGTTGTATGATTGATATTTGGTGTTTCCACACGTTCCGGATCTGATTTGGAGGGTTAAACGCGCGAAAAATCAGATCAGACCTGCAGGGGGCGATTGGGGGCCCTAATCGCCTATGCTGAAGGTGATTAGGAGCCCAATCGCCTATGCTGACGGCAATTAGGGGCCTAATCGCCTATAGGGAGGGCGATTGGGGGCCTAATCGCCTTCACTGAGGGTGATTACGATCCTAATCACTAGTTAAACCCTGAATTGCATGTCTTATAGCCCTAATCGCCTATAGTATACTAGAATAGGCCTAATCGCCTATGCTTGAGGGCGATTAGAGCCTAATTGCCTTCAGGGAGGGCGATTAGCCTTCCTAATCACCAGTTGACTTTCCTAATCACTAGTTGATTTTTCCTGATCGCATGTACTGATGTTGTAAGTGTATTTTGGCATTCCGAGACCCGATTTGACACCTAGGAATATGCTAGAAACCCCGTAACATGCCTAGTAACATAGTAACACGTGCTCGGACTTATTTGTGCGTTATTTGAACTATATATTAGACTTGTTGAATTTTAACACGTGTTAAGTATTGGTTACCTGAATTGTATGTTTTAACGTATGAGATGAACACGTGGGATGTCGGGTCACCAATGGGATGTCGAATCTTGTCTCACGTAGTCTGATTGTCAGTCAAACGCATTTTTCAAACACATAATGGTCATGGACTGGACATTAGGGAATAATGAACCCAATGGGTTATTAGTCTAACTTAACACACATCCTATGATAGGTCGCCACTAGTTGGAGCTATCATACACATAACGGTATACTCATAAACGGAAGACGCAACCTAAGGTGAGTTCACGGCCCCACACTTTACTGTTTTCGTTTTCGGGGGAGAAACATGCTCAAACTCTTTTATCACACATTTTCATGTTATAATATGGCTCACATCTTATTACTAGACGGTTCATCTAAATTCCCTTAGAAACCACTAACATGGGTATATGGCGGGGAAATGTGGATAGCGCTATTGGGAACTGACAAACCCCACTCGACGGCTGGAGGCCGGCCGGGTGCATATTGTCTCTAAACACACAGGGCCTACCGGGGATGACGGTAGTCCGGAAATAAGGGTGACACAGTTACGCAGTAACAACACAGTCAGTAGTGGTTTCACCCGTAGTAGTAATATCACATAACGCCTAGCTAGCGTTCACATAAGCATAGTAGTAACAGCAATGGTAACGGTTTTCAAGGATTGTTTTAAACGTTTGAATAAAACCTGTGAACTCACCAGCATTATATGTTGACTCTATTAGCATGTTTTCTCAGGTCGCTAAGGTAGCAGCTATCAGCTAGGCGCACGGAGTCGCACTGGAGTCGTACTCGCGTCTAGGATCATTTATGCATGTCTTTTGATGTTAAACTTTTGAACTCATGTCATTATTTACTCATGACTTGTAAACTTTAAATGCTTCCGCACTTTCAAATGTTGGTTTTAAATCTTATGCATGATTTTATTGACGTATGTTTTTACATTTAGACGTCGTTTATTGTGACCGTTGACTTGGATCCTGGTGTGTCACACGCCTCGCGGTAGAACTCCGCTCGTGGAAATTTGAGGGTGTGACACTTTATCACCAAGCCATCCAGCTTTAGTTCTCCTCAAACATTCAAGCATATAACTACCACCAGTTCATCATTGGAATTTCAGGTTCATTATCAATACCTAGTAAAAAAATTTGGTTCACTATTGTTGTTTTTGTGATTTCACCGATGATTGTATTCTAGGCAACCGGAAATTTCAATTTGAATAGTCTTCCACAAAATCTACATTATCTCCAATTAGTGTCAGAACCCTTCCAACACTTATTCGTGTATTATTAAACTGGTTTTTAAATTCATCTATAGTAGTATCAGCACCCTTCCTTGGCATATTTTTTTCCAGAATAGGTATATTCCATTAGGAATTCCGAAAACCTCATGTACTGTTGCTGATGTTATTTTGATACTATGATCGCCCAAATTTAATATGCTTGTTTCATCATCATAGTTTATCAACAACCAGTGTCCCAAAGCCGTAGCAGTTGACTCGTATACCATTGTTAGTATGCTGCCAAATCCCATCCCTCTAACATCATTCTTTTGTGCATCTGTTATGTAATTTACAGTCGCCATAAAATTACCTGGAGAATGTCTCATTTTAAGTCTCTTGTGACTGTACTGCACAAACTCTTTTGATTTAATCTTTAACTTCTTTTTTGGTGTTTCAAAATCATTGTCTGAGTCAAGTGTATTGTTTTCAATTCGGCTAAGACGACTATTTTTTTGTAAACTATCCAAAGGGGTTTGAAAGTCATCATCTGGATCTACAACATAACAATTATACTATAATTAATTAAACGTAAGAACACAAATTTTTATACGCAATAACAAATTTATTTAAACGCAAAAACATTAAATCTATACGCGAGTACTGAACAACTTCATACAACTGAAAATCATAATCTTATATGTAACAGTAAGTTATCCATGCAGATCTACAACTACACTTTAAAAAATTTACATACAACGTACCTTCATTAACATTCATCGTCAGTTTTTCATGCAGTGTTTTTGATCTTCTTTCAATTGATTCTCTTTCATCTGATCATAATAATCGATTAGGATTATTTAGTTAATTTCAATATTTCGCTAATACGTAATATAATTGTAAAAACATACATTACCTTTCTTCATCTTCGTCGTCTGCATTCTTTCCGTATGTGTTGTGCTTTGATCGTCTTTCAATTAACCTTTATTTTCTGTGTGTTTTGGTTTGTAACGATTTTTACATAATTGTAATTCAATTGCCGCGCTTTGTTTGATTTTATTTTTTTTAATGCAGTTTTATGTCACAATTACTAATTTTCCCTTTGACAAAACTTTCGTGGAATTTAATGACGCATGGTTTATTACCATCGTGCCCCTTATACTCCGCCTAATCAAATGGTCCGGATTACTTCTTACCCTTTGTACGCTTATGCTCTTTTTACGTTAGCCTCTCCCATATACTATTATACATGTATCTAAGTTTTACAATAATCATAAATTTCTCCTTGTAACCTTTGAAAGTCATACAAGTTTTTTTCATGGTCAAATGAAATACATGTTTTAAAAATTTTATACTAAACTATATATATATATATATATATATATATATTCTATGCATTTTAATAATGATGATGATGATGATGATGATGATGATGATGATGATGATGATGACGACGACGACGACGACGATGATGATTTTCAGATTTTATTAAAAATTTATATGGTTTTTATTTATAGATTATATTTTGATAAAATTAAAACTTAAACAAACCATAACAAAACTTAAAACCCAAGACCATAACCCAAACCGTAACCCATCTCCCTTGGCCTGTATAGGCAGCCCAGAGCCTCAGGACCCGTCCCAAAACCATCACCCTTTAATCCACCATCTACACCCGAATCTCCAAGACCCGACCAGTTAACCCATCTACACCAATTCACGTGTATTGGATTGAAACTGGAAACCTCAATCAAATTAAATGATGCAGAAACAACCGACAGTCTAACTCACGTCAAATCCAGCTTATCTATACACGTTTATCGATCATGAACTTCCTAATTTGTCTTGATTAATTGGCATTTTGACCAGATCTAGGTCAAGATTGCAAAACATCCAATTTAACGAACCCTGTATAAATTGATGCCATATTCCCTCTCAGACCTTGTCATAAGACACTTCCCCTTCCTCAAATCTCACACACACTCTCTCATTATCGCGAATTGAAGCCTTTTTGTTCGAGTTTGTTTCATTCGGTACAAAGTCCAAACAACGCGGTATGTCCCAATTAATATATGCTCTTGGGTCGGTTTCTAGCCTAGATTAAAAGCCCCATGATTTCATTTACAATCTGTATCAAAATCGTGTTCAATTTGGATAGGATTGGATTAGGGTTTACAAGAATTTAATATAGGGATATTTATTTGTATCAGGTTGTGTTTAAATTGTTTAAGGAGCAATTGAAATCAACAAACTGGTCTAGGCAAAGTCATACAATAAACAAGGTCCCCGGTTCGAACCCCCGTAGGGACGGTTTTCTTTTGTTTTTTTAATTGTATTAATCATTACATATACATATAAATATCATTTTAATTATTTTAAATGTCAAAGTTACTCAAAACTATTTATAAAAATTACCTCAACTTCTTAAAACCCATAAATTTATTTTCATAATTTTATTTTTTAGAAAATATTTAATTTTTATTTTTAATGTATTATTCTCATTTTAGTCATATTTAATTCATAAAAAAATCATTTTTCACTATCTTAATACCAAAATTTTTGTGAAATTATTTCTAAACATATAACACTTTACGATAATTTATTTTCTGTTAAAATTATTTTTATCTATTTTAACCATTTAAATTTAATTCAATCTTTTTTTTTAAAGGAAAACTTCATTAACAAAACTCGCTAGTCCTTAAAGCAAGGACTAAGCGAAAAAACAATATACATCAATCCATAGGGAAATTACACCAAGTTTTCCAATCCTTAAATTTCCAACGTGATCTATTACGAATCCAAAAGTAAACCTTCGCTTTAATGTTTTCCACAAGCTGAACCGGATGCCGCTTTTTATCATTAAAAACTCGTTCATTTCTTTCGTTCCAAATCATCCAAATGGTTGTATACCAAATGCCGCGGAGGATAAGCTTAGAATCTTTAGACACAGTTTGACATTCCGGGACTTTTAACAAATCCGAAATATCAAACAAGAAAGAATGGCTGATCCTGCACCAGTTTTCCATCCGAAACCAAACCTCATTAGAGTAGCGGCATCCTGTAAAAATGTGCGAAGTGGTCTCCAAAGCCTCGTGACAGAAGCTGCATTCGGATTGTTGAATCGGAACTCCCCGTTTGATAAGCTCAGCCGTAGTAGGGATGCGATTGCGAGCAATCCTCCAAGTTAAAATTTTACACTTCAACGGAACCCATCCTTTCCATTTAACCCCGAGAGTGCCGTCTCCCGCATTCGAACTAGCGAGCAGTCTTTTGGCCGATGCAACTGAAAAATGGCCGTCTTTTTCTTTGATCCAGCTCCATCTATCTGCACCTCCTTGCCATTCCACATTGAAAATATGTTGCAGAAGATCAAATAACTCGCTGATTTGCTGATGTGTTTGCGGCTCATATCTCCATTCCCACTTGAGTTGGTTGTTCCCATCTACCCATTCAATCCTGTCACGAACTTTGCACCATTTGTTTTTATCAAGTAAAAAAAGTTTTGGAAACAAAAGCCGAAGAGGGGCCTCAAGGAGCCACGTATCACCCCAAAAGTTAATATTCCGGCCATCACCAAGCTTTCCAACAAAACAAGAATTCAACCGCCTACCATTAGGGAGTAAAGATTCACCGGTTTTGACAATATATTTCCAACAACCCGTCGAGGAGGCATTACATGGCAATAAAGACCAAGGTCTACTAGAACCATGACATCCCAAGATAATTTTTTTCCAAAGAGTACTACCCTCTTTCTTGAACCTCCATGTCCACTTTAGTAACAAAGCTTTATTTACCTCTTCAATCTTGGAGACACCTAACCCACCTTTGCACTTAGGAGTCGTAACAACATCCCAAGCGACCCACGAAATTTTGTTCTCTATACCGGGCCCGGCCCAAAGAAAACGTCTCATAATTTGCTCAATGTTATCCACCACGGCTTTAGGGGCTTTATAAAGAGAAAGATAATAAACCGGGAGGCTTTCAAGAACCGATTTCAACAGAATCACACGACCTCCAATGGATAAGTGACGAACCTTCCAAGAGGCGAGCCGGTTCCGGATCGTATCTACCACCGGGTCCCAACTTTTAACACGAGTCATCTTTGCACCAACTTGGATACCTAGGTACGTGAAAGGGAAATTTCCACTTTTGCATCCTAGGTATTCCAACATGTTATCCAACTCCCCATCCGTCGTACACACGCCATAAATGTTCGATTTATGGAGGTTGATTCGGAGACCCGAACACAAATAGAAAATACGAAGAATTCGAGCAATATTTTTAATATTATCGAACGACCAATCCCCGGTAATCAGAGCATCATCCGCATACAAAAGATGACTCACATCCATCTCATTACTAGCCAACCGAATACCTTTAAAAACCCCCACGTCTCTAGCTCTATCGAGGATCCAAGACAAAGCTTCCATAACTATTAAGAAAAGAAAAGGGGAAAGAGGATCACCTTGACGAAGCCCCTTTTCGCATTGAAAATCGAACGTAGGAGACCCATTAACCAAAACCGCCGCTCTAGATGACACGCAAATACCTTTGATCCATTCACACCACTTCGAAGGAAAACCCATTTGAGTCATAATAGAGATTAGAAAATTCCAATTGACATTGTCATAGGCCTTTTCAAAGTCTATTTTCAACAAAAACGCTTTCTTGTTTTTTTTCTTTAAAAACGCCACCACTTCATTAACCGTAAGAGGGCCATCAAGAATAAAGCGATCCGATAAAAATGCAGATTGAGCTTCAGAGATAATATTTCCCATCACCTTTTTAATACGATTAGCAAGAATTTTGGAGATAACTTTACTAATCATACCAATAAGGGTGATTGGTCTATAATCTTTTAGGCCCAAAGGAGACTTCACCTTAGGAATGAGAGTTATAAAAGAAGACCCGCAACCTTGGTTAATAATGCCATTCTCATGGAATTCCTGCAAAATTTTAACAAAATCATCCTCGAATAAGCTCCAAAATCGTTTAACAAAACGAAAATTGAAGCCATCAGGACCCGGAGCCTTGTTAGAGCCACAATCAAACACCGCCTCTTTGAGTTCTTGTCTAGAGAACCCCGCCACCAAAGAAACCCGATCCATAGAGTTAAGCTGCTTAATGCCTGAACAAACAAGAGTCGGCCGCTAAGGATAATGTTCTTTAAAGTGAGAGCGAAAAAACTTTAATACCTCACGTTTCACAATCGCCGGCTTAGTGACCCACACGCCTTCAATCAACACACCCGGAATCGAGTTTTGAGCTTTTCTACCGTTCACAATATTATGAAAAAATTTTGAGTTTTCATCTCCCAAGGAGGCCCACTTGACTCGAGATTTTTGTCTAAGATCTCTAGTCTTATGAAGCTCGATACTTTCTAGCGCCACCTTGCATTCATTCCAAATCCATACGTCGGCCTCCTCCACGTCTTTGGTCTCCATGATCCGTTCCATCTCTTCTTTTTCTTCTCGAAGACGCATTTCTTCTAGCTTTTCAATAGAACTCACCCGCTGAAACCAGTCTCGCAACCTGTTTCTAAGAGCACCAAGCTTTTTTAAGAGGTTCACATCGGCCGGACCATGGGCCTCCCAAGATGCAAAAACGTCGTTAACCACTTCAACGCAACCCGGACGATCAACCCAAGAATCAAACATGCGAAATGGCTTGGGCCCGAAATTAGAGTCCACAACCGTAAAAAGTAAAGGAGAGTGGTCCGATAGGTTCCTATTCAAGACACGAACATAAGCATTCGGCCACTTGTTGACAATATTTTCACACACAAGGAACCTATCGATACGACTCCATGTAAACACACCCTTTCGATAAGACATATAGGTGTATCTAAATCCTTTCTGGTTGAACTCCCTTAACCCCGCCTTATCAATAAAATTGTTGAAGTCTCTAGTGCACACCTTGTCGAATTTGGAATTTTTTCTTTCTTCCCGATCACGGACCGCATTAAAGTCGCCAAGAAGGATCCACGAACCCTCGTTAGAACCAATAAGCTTATCAATTTTAGACCATAGCAACCTTTTTTCAACATTTTTTTGGGGAGCATATACATTTAACATGTTAATTCGAACCGACCCCGCCATAAGAAAACCCCCAACGTGCAGGAAATTGTTATCTTTAGTCACCTTATCTTTCATAAACACCTTTGGGTCCCATATATTGATCAAGCCACCCGAATTACCATTAGCCGCAACAAAATCAAAATCACAACCGGATCCTCCCCAATAAGCCGAAACTAAACCAGGAAGAATATTGTTACTCATCGTTTCTTGCATACCAATAAATGAAACACCATTATCACATTTTATTTTTTTAATCCAACCCGCTTTACCATTACCACCAATCCCTCTAATATTAATAGAGATACAATTCATTTCTTCACCTCTTGTAATCCTTCGGTAGCGATGGAATCCTGTATCAAAACATGTGAGTTAGATAAATCCGCACCAAGAATATCACCCATAACGATAGTGGCCTCTGTTAGTGCATGTTTGTGTGACAAATGCTTCTCTAGATTAGTTTCGTTTTTGTGTCGGTTGATAGTTTAATTGTAACGTGCTTGACGGATTTATAAGTCAAGTATGATAGTCTTTTGTTTGAAACCTAGCTAACATTGTTATTGTATGAAGAAGCTTAGGAAAGATACCTTTGAGTATCTTCTCCTGAAGGAGAAGATAGCCATCTTCTCCTAAAGGAGAAGATAGAAAAAGGAATCTTTTCCATCTTCTCCTGAAGGAGAAGATAGCCATCTTCTCCTCAAGGAGAAGATAGGAAAGAGCATCTTTTCCTTGGGCTTCTTCGTCAGCCCATGCACTATATATATAGGTGCATGGGGTGTAGGCTAGGTTAAGGTTTTTGTTCAACAAGCTTGTATTTGATAATATTCCCACTGAAAGTTTATCAATTGACAAGCAGGTTTAAAGTATTCATCTTGTTCTTGTTTGATTCATCGTTTTGCATAAACATCTATCAAGGGATTCCGCACCTTGATAGATCTGATCTAGCTTGTAATCGATCCGTTCAAAGGACCTACAGCCTCCACTTCTGGGTCTTCGGCACCAGGAGAAGCACTTGTGTTCGTCAACGGGGCAACTTCATGGGAATTAACCGGCCCAAACTCAACAACACTAGGCTGTAAGTTCAGGTCCAGTCTGTCAATCTGGGCTGACTTATCGTTTAGGCCCAATAGGGGATCGAGCCCGAAAAGATCTTCATTTTGTTGGACTCTAAATTTCTTACCCACCTTGGTTTTCTCTAGACTGCTTGAATAAGCAGGATTAACTTGACCCAAAGAGCCCAACCCACCTTTCTTTTTTCTTTTATTAATACTCGGCCCATTTAAATCCTCAGGCCCATCAAAAGAACAGTTGGCCTCAAAGTCAAAATCCTGACCTGGAATGAATTCCTGATTATTCTCCACAATCATAGGAGTTTCATCTTCACAATGATTGCCCTCATAATTGGCAATAATGTCACCATCATTGCCAACATTAATGCCACCATTCAAAACATGTTGACCGTTGACCTGCTCATCGGCCACACTTACCGGCGATTCGTTGACTTGTTCATCGTCATTGGTACCATGCATGCAACTATCAACGTCAACATCGTTATTACTGCAATCGTCCTCCGAAGGCGATGGGACTTTGTAAAACTCCGGGACCCAGACATTCTGATCTTCCGTCACCCATACAGAAAATTTCTTATCCTTCCACACAATTGTTATTTCATCTTCAATTCTTTTGCCATCACCGGCAATGATGCCCACATGGTCATAAGAAAGGTCCCCATCTTCGTCACTCCAACTAGGAGTATGAATAACCTTGCCAACCGAATTCCCTATACTGTTAATAATCTGAGACGACAAAAGATGCAAGGGAACACCCACGATCTTAACCCCAGCTAAGCGTTCAAACGCAAAAACTTGGCCTTCCCATAGATCAATCGATGAAAAACGGCCCAACACTTCCTTGGCTGCATCATGAACTTCTAACGCCGTCTTGTTGTCTTCGAACGTTATCAAAACCGATAAACCGCCTAAATATTGAATCTTACCTTTACCAGGGCACAAGTCGTTAAGAATGATGTAGATATTTTTCGAGGCATCTAAATCAATCAAACGGATAACCAACGCCCTCCCAAGAACGCCGTTAAATGCCGTTGCATTATCATCAACAATAACAGTTTTGCCGAGCTTTAAAGTCCCTTGTCTTCCCAGCAGTGTGTCCGTGAAGGACCGAGTTCCATTAAAAAACATTGGAGGCGGTTTATCACCCTTACTTCCCACCTCTACTTCGCTAGACTTCTTTTTAGAGATCTCCGGATCCTGACGAATCTCCCCTTCCTCTAATGTGAATCTTGCAATGTTAGCCTTCAGCCAACACTCTCCAATACACGTATTGCGGATCTTCCTTATAATCTCCTTAGAATCCTTAACATCTAGAAAAGATACAAACCCAAAACGATTGCCAAACTTGTCTCTTTTGCGTGCAATGTAGATATCATAGATATCCCCATACTCGCGAATGAATTCCGATAAATCCTTCCCGCTACATTTTTCCGGCAGATTAGTAATGAAAACCTTTGTGATTCTTGAAAGGATGGTGGCCGGAATTTTTGAAGTCCGACCGGTCATACCTAGAGAGGTTTTTTTAAATTTAATTCAATCAATCATTTATAAATTAAATTTCTATTTTAATTGAAAATCAATAGAAAATAATTTTTGTTCACTTATACAAGGTGTTAGCTTTTGGTTTTATATAAAAATAAAAATATTACCCTTTGTTTGTATTTAATCCATAATTATTGCATTTTTAAAGTTATTAAATCAATTTAAAATATAAAAATATCAAAATTATGAGTTTCAAAAATTCTAAAATATATTCTAACATCTATGAAAAAATGACTTATAATTTTGATTTATTTAATTTTTCATTTATTTTTACTTTTATTTCATATTTAATTACATAAAATCAATTACCTAAATTCAAGTCGTTCAGTTAGTTACGCGCTTAATTATTTTACATGTTCTCATAATTTGAAATAATTATTAAATTGAGTTTATACATTTTCTTTAAATATTAAAAATAATACAAACTCAATTATAGTTCAATTCAAAAACCCAAGAATCTCCAAATGTAGTTTGGAAAACCCTAAGTGTCTAATCCTAGATAACTTAGACTCTAAGTTCATTCCTTTACAAGTACTTATCCCATTTAGGTTAATCCTTTGGAGTCCATTACTAAAAGCTCCCCGTTCTGTAGATTTCAAGTTACTAACAAACAGTGAGTTTACATAGCCCTTTTTACTATTTTACATTTTTGGGGTAAAACATGTTTAAACATTTTAGACTCAATAGCAATTACTTAGTCTTAATATGTTGAAACGTATTGACTAATTTTGACTTGTTCATTTATGTAACAAAAAGACATAGTACAATTATTAACATTGATCATGCCGTCTGTTCAGATTATAGCACTGTAGATCTGAACTATAAATAAGTTTATTTTATTTTTAATATTTAAAGAATGCTTAAATTCAGTGATGATAGATAACATGGATGATAGAAAACGTATAAATTCAGTTATATTTTATCTAAAAGGATGTAATTGTTTTTTACTAACTCCTTGAGTTAGGTCTTAGTCGAAGCAAGGTTTGATTGTACACGGATGCATTGTTACATGTTTGAGTCATCCTCAAAATTTACTCTTTGATATATCTTGACTATGATTGCTATGCAAAAATATTGTTTTCTTTTACATACAAAATCTATGTATTCTCACCAACTATTTATAGTTGACCCCTATCTTTCTAACATAACATGTTTCAGGTTTCAGTTGCGATTGGAAGTTATACAAGTATTGTATCCAGTGGCGAAGCTTGAGCGAAAGTTTCGGGGGGTCGGAAGTCACCGGTTACGGACAATGTTTTCAAAACCGGACCGAATGTTGAACCAGTCTCCTTACCAGTCCACTGGTCGGACCGAAATTAAAAACCGAATATGTGTGTGTATGTATATATGCACTATATATTAGTATTAATTTCATGGTTAATTAACACGTTTCGTCATAAAAGTTGTTACATTTTGTATTTTGTAGTGATGTATATTATAAAGAATATCTACAAGAAAAAATGTCTAATGCATGTCTGTATATTCCTAGAAATGACACAAAAAGTCTTAAAAAAATAAGTTACTAAAATAAATTACGTCACAAAAAAATAAATAAAATCTGAAAAAATAATTAATAAACATATGAGGGATTCACCTAGGAAAGAGTGAAAAGAAAGCTATAAATCAAAGCACAGGCTTTTTACCTTTACGAGGCTTTTCACCTTAAACATTGTTAATTTAAAAAAGTCCATATTATATAATATTCATTTACTACTCTTCTTCTTCATTACTCCAAACTCAAACAAACCAGCATCAAAAATTCATAGCCGGCGCCATAGATTGACGAAAAATCTCAGATTTTTGCTCATCTCTCTATCCTCCATGGTGCGTCCGACTTAACAACACTGGTTAGGGGGGTCGAAACCATATATACCAAAAGTTTCTATACGGATACTATATAATCGGAACTTCTGAGCAAAAATTTCGAGGGGTCGGCCGCCCCTCCCCGCCCCTATAAAGCTGCGCCCCTGATTGTATCACATATGATCTTTGGACATAATTTATTTTATTTCATGATTATGTATTGACCTAGATAAAATGTTTGCATCTTGTATGGATATTGAGTTGTAATAAAGAAAAATTATTGATACTTAAGTACCATGACCTATTGAACAATCGTCATTACATGGCACCTCGATGTTTCCGCAATTGATTAGGGTGTTACAGTTATGTTTATACATGTTTGTCTATTGCCGAAGATCAAAAAATTCAAGATCTGAAGATCCGAGATTCGAAGATTAGTAATGAGATCGTCCAACGGGCTAGAATAGGCTTAAATATTTTTATTAGATGTTTATATTATATTACGGGTGTAACGGGGAAGGGCGTAAGTCGAAAATAGGAATTTAACGTTTTTTGGAGCTTGAGGGAGTATAAAAGAAAGCGTAGGAGTTATACGCGTGGATTAATTCAAGTGTATGAAGCCTCCTACGCCTGGTTGGTTGTCATGCCTCTGAATATCTACCTCAAGCTCCTCATTTGTAACTTTGTCACTTACATATTCTTAGACGCGGCATAGCATGCTCGATTTTTGTTATAAATATAAAACCTTCTTAATTATCGTCTACACATTTCTAACAGTTATCAAACGTGTGTTTTTTTGGTTCTACCATCTCACACATCACACATGAGGAATCACGGATTTAGGTTTGACCCGATATGACCTGATACGAACCGACAAATGGTATCAGAGCTTATGCTCGATTCCTTATGTGGTTGATAGGCTAATTGTTTGTTCAAATCGGGGTTTTTATTGAAATATTGAAATTTTTAATGGTTTTAGTTAATTTGTTTATTAAGATTGCGGTTTTGGTGATTGAATTAATGGAATAATCGTGTTTAGAAAGTGTTATTACATAGATCTGTATCAATACTTCATCTAAAACTGGTCATATTAGGAAACAGTTGTTTAGAATGTTTGAAAACTCACTTTGGATGTTTGTTATTGAACTCATCAATTTTGGATTTGATCTAGTTATTAGATGTTTTTGAGGATTTAAAAATGTTTAGAAGGTATTTGCACACAAAACCTGATCATTGTATCATCAAAAACAAGTTCATCATACAACTTGTTTTTCAAGCTAAATTATGGATAAGAACAACAAACCATATGTCATATGCCTGGATTGGGGAAGATGACTTTCATATGCGTGCTTTGAATCAAGCGTGGAACACATACATGTGCTTCAACCAAGCATAGGAACCCTCATACACCCTCAAACTCCAAATATGTTAGACTCTTATTTTTCGACTAACGCCCTAACCATTAGACCCGTAATATAATATAAACATCTAATACAAATATATATGCCTATTCTAGCCTTTTGGATGATTTCATCACTAATTTTCATATCTTGAATCTTTCGATCTCAAATCGTCTGATCTTTGTATCTCGAATATTTTATTCTTCGGCAATAGAAAATCATGGAAGCATCCTCAAGATTTCAACAAATCCAAATGGAGCCGAATGACCAAGAAGATACAACATTCATGACCCCCTTAAGTATTTATTTTTATATTGCTATGTTTTTTGGACTAAGCAATGCAGGTGCCAGCTATCAAAGACATGTCAACATGAGGATATGGTGCTGAAATCCCTAAAAGAAGAAAACCAGCTTTGGGATCTCAAAGAGGCTTTCATCGTCCTGGACGCTTACAACATGAAAGTCAACCATGCCAAACGCCACTTTGGAGTGGGAGTTGGTAAATTCATAGGATATTTGGTGACTAAAAGAGGAATAGAAGCAAGTCCAAAACAGATAAAAGTAATTCTAGACCTAAAGCCACTAGCAAATATCAAGGATGTACAAAGGTTGATAGGAAGGGTAGCTGCCTTAAATGGATTCATCTCAAGATCATCCGAGAAATGCAAAGAATTCCATAACATCCTGAAGAAAAATAAGAAATCTAAATGGGGACATAAACATGAAGAAATTCTATAAGATCTAAAAAATTACTTGTAAGTGCATTGTGTGGCTGTAGCTTTCGGATTACACAAAGATTGTCGTTGCTTTTGAAGACTTTGATGATATGAAGACTCATTCGACCTTACGGGAGGTGAATGAACATTATTATTTGGTCGAATGTAGTTTTATATGTCGAATGAATGTTTTGTTGTTATTTAAGTTTTGGTTCGTACCCTCGATGGGTTGAACGGATTCATTCGCACCTTGCACAGGTCGAATGAGCAGGCTATAAGCCGGTTGATTATGTTTAGAAACTTAACATTCGGTCATTCTGTCTAGAGGTTAAGTGTGTGTGTTTCTAGGTGTGTCTAGAAGGTTCTCTAAATAATTGTTTTTCATTGTATTCACTATTGTATGGATTATCTTTCTAATATTAATGAAAAACAGATTGAAAATGATTCTTAATACGTTCTGATATCAATTTATATCATTTTGCATGCAAATTAGGGTTTCCGCACCTGATTTGCTTATGCTCGTGTGATCTCTGTTTGTTTTTATCATACACCGATCCTACAGTACTTACCAACTGCCCCATTGCTGAAAAAGCTGAGGAATTCTCATAATATACCAGAAGTTTTACACTGGGGAGATCCTTATAATGATTAAGAATTCAAAAATTCTAAGGTACAATATTTATTTTTAACATATTGATTATTTTAGAAGATGAGCAATCTCTTAATTTAAATAATCAGCTATGACTAGTTCCTTGTTTGATATGTTTTTACATTTACTTAACTCATTTGTGCTATGAGAAATTGGCAAAATAATAAGACAGGAACAAAGAAGTACATTACTTAGGATGTAAAGTCAAAAGGTAGTTATTTATTTATCGAATGAAAGTTAACCCCTAGCTTCATCCGTAAACCAGGACCCATCCACCAAGGGTCAACTTTTAAGGTCCAAAGCAGGTCAAAGATAATCAAGGCTTCGTCCTGAAAACACAGGATCCCTCCACCCTGATTACTCATATTGTTCATACAAACATAAAAAGTAAATTGTTTAAACACCAGAAAACTAAAAACAACCACAAGCTACCAACTAGGAACCTATAAAAAAAGTGGGCTCCGGCCTTTTCATTCTCTCCTTCATTGCCCACTTTGGCTACTTCAACAACTTCTGCAGCTACCTTCAATGTTTCATCCTCAGCCTCTTCAGTAGTTAAGAGCTCCTTGGGAATGTGATCGCCTTGTCCTAGGTCACGATACACCACAGGAATACCTCCGAGTGTGGCAATCCTATCCTGCCATCCTTCAACATCCCATTTGGTTTTGTCAAAGAGTGGATCATTAGATCGCAGGGCCATCTTCACTTAGAATTATGCCACTGAAATAGCTATTGAAGACATCAAGTCCTTCCGGGACCTTCTTCTTCTCAGCCTTGAGCTCCTTCTCTAGCTTCTCCATCCTCCTAGCCATATCAGCTTCCTTAGCGAAAGAAATTCTACGCAGGTCAGAGATTGTAGTCATGGATTCTTGAACCTGGTTAGCTACAACTTCAAAGGTTTGAAGATGCTCTTGGCCTTGAAAGAAGAAATAACAGGTAAGTACTTTAGGTATGTTTTTAACTAGAATCTGGCTAACATCCTCAGGATATTGTAATACCTATATAAAGATTTGAGTAAGCTTGGCTTGAGCATCATGAAACCCCATGCTATCAAATAGGGATGGTTCAGCAGTTGTGGAAGTAGAACTCTTTTGCTTCTTGGAAGTGGTTGGCTTCGATTTCGTAGGTGAACATGGCATCATAGACCTAGTCGCAGAAGAAGTTTTAACAAGCTTGGATGTTTTGAGACTGTCAATATCCGTAAGTTTGAAGGAGGAAATCTTTTTGCCTAGATCAGGATATTATGTTAGTATATGTTATTTCAACATTTGCAGGATAGTAAATAAACTTACAAGACATAGATGTTACTTGGCATGCGGATTGACTGGTTTCAACTTTTAAAGTCTGTTTCTGAACTGGGTAGATCTAGAACTTGGTCTAACCGAGTACCTAAAAACCAAAGGAAAAAACATAAGTAACATTCTTAAGATAAACTTTACTTAAATTTTATTTCTTTTTACCACTTTTGATCCATGGTTTAGGAAGGTTTTTCCTTCCCAGGATTGAGTCTCTTCTGACAAAAAAAAAAACTAGGATTTCGAAGATCTTTAAGTTTTGACTATGTTGCTCTAGATAGGAGGATCCTTGTGAAGGACAAACTGATGGGATCCATGAGTCCTCAACTTGTACACAATAGACAGATCACCAACGTTAAGAGGGATATTATGGTTCTCCACGGTCCCGCTCAAGACGGCTAGGATTTTCCACACTTCGGGCATGGCTTCAGAGTAACTCATGCTAGTAGATCAAAAGAACTGATTCATAAAAGATGGGAATGGGTATTTAAGACCAAGAGCGAAAGGGATGTATAAGAAACAAACCCACTTATCTGAGAATCAGATTTCATATTTCGATCATAAGGTCGGAAAATGGTGGATTCCGAGAAAACCCCTAATTCCTGAAGAACAGATATATCTTTATCAGATCTCGTCCTTAGGATTATCTAACAAATGTTGAGGATGGAAATCTCGAGGTATTTCAGCACTTGATGCTGCTCTAGGACGTTTGCTAGCCATAGATTTTACAAACTAATTTTTTACAGGTCATAAAAAGAAAAGAGATAAGTAGAAGAGAATACCTTTTTGAATGGTTGGAATGTATAATATATATTATGTATACTAGTGGGAATGCCCACGTGTTGCCACAGGTACGTATGTTTAATTGCCGCATATTGTATAAGGGATTTTACGTAATTTAATTTTTAAATTAATTTGTAAATACAATTGATATATCAATTCCCAAATAGCAGTTGAGTATGAACAAGAGAATTCATATAAAAACAACAATATAACAGATGGTAGATAACATTATACATACATAAATCGTTTCAAAACTGCACATCACATTGCAATGTTAATTATTAAGAAATGTTTTTGGTATAATTCAATTAAATTCTCTAGTATTGTCATATGCTTTTATGCCCTTCATGTCGGGGTTTACATGGGCAGGTTGGTTGTTGTGTAGTTACCAAAAATTTTTTTACAAGAAATGTTGTTTGTCAAAATATGAAATATATAACATTATTATTATTATTATTATTATTATAGAGAAAGTTTACTGTACAAAATGTATATGTGTACAAAGTGTAAGAAGAAGCGTCAGCCGTACACGTGGAATCGGTTACAAGGATAACCACGTATTTAATTTTACAGCATTGAGGTTATAGGACTTTTTCTCCTTATGTTCTATTTGTTTTATTAGTATTTCAATTTCAAAAATTCAAAAACCTAACACTGCGATCATTTTATGGTTTTTGATTGAGTATTTGATGAACACGATCCATCATCTCATACGTAAAAAATCATAATCGTTTTAATCAGTTCTTTCATTTTTTTGTGTTTGAAGAGATGATCTGAAGAATATCTAAGTGTTATTTGAGAGGGGACAGTTCATGTACATGCGTTATATTACAATGATGATTTGAAGAATATCGAAGTGTTTTTATCATACTGATGATATTTTGGTTATTTTTTTGTTTTTGTTTAACAAGTTGCGTTTGAGTTTGTATGTATTTGCGCTTCATTTTTTCAAAAGACTTTTAAAAGTGTTTTGCTAAAGATTATCTTTGTACATATGGTACATGCGTGTAAGTTGGATTTCTACTTACGTTTTTATTAATTCTCCATCATGAATGATAGTTGCTTTATTCAGATTAGTAGTTGCGTATTGATTCTTATCATACTGATGATATTTTGGTTGTTTTTTGTTTTGTTTTTCTTCATCAACATCTCTTTCTTCTACTTTGTAGTCTGATTCTAGGTCCATACCAGACCACAGTTCAACCTGAGCGTTGACCATCATCTCAAGTTTTGAACCAAACTCTGATCTAGTTTGGTTTATCAATGGCTTCTCAGACAAGTTTTTAAGGAAATCCATATCAGTTGAGAAAGAGATCTCCTGAGGATGGAATGCTTCTATATCCCCATCATCAAAAGTTACATCAACCTCAAACCTATCGTCGTCAAATTCCCATATTGTAACACCCCAACCGATGGCGGAAACATCGGGGTGCCACGTAGTGACGATTGTTCAATAGCTCATGGCAACTAAATAAAGTTTCGATAAATTAATAAATTAAATTACAAACCTTTACATACAAATAACATAGGTTCAAACAATAATATTATGTTTAATTTAATTGAATCTAAGGCTTCAGCTCCTATGTGATCCACAAGCAATGTTAACTTCCAAGCAAAAATGAATACCTGAAACATGTTAAGTTTTGGAAAATGGAGGGGGTCAACTATAAATAGTTGGTGAGAATACATAAGTTTTTAAATAAAATAGCGATTAAAAATAAAGTTCATGTAGCAATTACTGTGACAAAGAATTAAACAAAGATAGTATGTGTGAACATGATCTACTGGTAGCTCAAGTCATTGTTTTGTACAATCAACCCTTGTGTCGACTGAGACCTAACTCGCAAGTTAGTTAAATGTTGTTACTGTTTCGATCATCCCTGAATTTATGCGGGGGATGGGCTTGTCAGACCTATAGCGCTATAATCTACACAGACGGCTTGATCAAAGTTAATGAATGTACTGAGTCGGACTATATATACCACAACCAGTTCACAAGTATATGAGTTTATTGTATAATGCGTAAATGTAATTGCACAAGTTTCAAACATGTTTCACCCCAAAAATATTGAAAACAGTAAAAAGTGGGGATATGTAAACTCACCTTAGCAAGCAAGCAATAATCCAAAGTATGCAATAGCAAGGAAATATTATTCCCAAAGGTATCAACCTAGATTTAGCATTGTAAAGTCTAAGTGTCACAAGTCTAATAAGTTTAAAATTCCTAGGTCGATCGATTAGGGTTTCCTAGTTTTGGGGAAGGCTTAAATGTTAATGCTTTAGTTAAAAATATAATAATATTTAAAACATTATTAATTTTTACATAGACTAAAAGATATAACTTTTAAAACTAGGAAAAATATATGTCTATAAATTATTGTCTATTTATTTTGTATTTAAAACAATTTATTTACACAAAAGATTATAGGGTAAAATATAAAAAGTATATATATTTTTTTCTCAAAAAGTTTATCTCTTTAATCCATTAGATTAAAAATAATTTTAGAAAAACTTTGGCTTTTGAATCGCTAAAAACGGAATTTTTATGAATTAGTTATGATTAAAACAAGTTTATATTATTATTTATATCAAATAACAATTAATATATAATATTCAGTTTAAAAAAAAAAGGGTTAAAACCGGTTGTAACAAGGTTCGAACTCGGGACCTTTCGATTGAAAACACGACTACCAAACCATCTGATCTAGCTGATCAGTTGGTATTTAAACCAGTTACAAGCTTTATAATTACAGATTCAGTTTATTTTTTTTTTTTTAACAAAAAGGAGAACCCATGTAGCAAGGATCGAACTTGGGTCCTTGACTGTGTTAAGCTCTTGCAGAACCAGCTGGTCTAAGCGACCAGTTGGATATATTATCGATCATAATTATTATAAACAGACTCTTTACTGGTCATCTTCCCCAAATTAAACCAACCCAAACCCTAACCTACGATCAGATCCAATTAACCCCGAAAACAACAACGATCGATCAAGCTGATATAGGGGTTTTAAAGCCTACGAATAATCGACCAAGTAAGAGGAAATAATTGGAAAGAAACATACCAGAAGCGATGGAAAAAGTGAAGAACAGAAACGAAGAGAAGAGGTTCGATTCCGGACTGAAGAGCTACGATTTGGATGATTTTGTTTGTGGGTTTTGTTGGTATGATTCCAGAGGGTAATGGGGAGGGGTATTTATAGGGTGTTAAACGATAAGAAGATCGTATTTGAATCGAATAAGGACGAGGGTTTATGGCGGTTTATGATTTGGAATGTTTATCCTATAACCAGCTTTCAAAACACAATTAGGATGTGTTTATTACCGGTTTTTTTCTGATAAACATGAATTTGAAACGAAATCGATGTGTGGATAAGAGATTAGGATCGAAAGGAGGGCTTGAATGGAGATAATGGATAAGGCTTTAAAATTGGGTTATATACATTTATCTCAAAATAAAACCAACAGATCCCTTAGATCAATTGGTTGGAATGTTGTGTTTGTATGGCTTTGGTCTCAAGTTCGACCCTTGAGCCAAGCATATTTTTTTTTTATACATAAAAAGAATTATTATTATCCTCTAACATATTGAAGGATATGTGTTATAAGATATGTATTAATTAGTTAAATAATCAAATAACACCCCACTTATGTTATATTTTATATGAGGTAAACCAATCTTTTGTAAATATATATGTTTAAATCATCGAATTTCAACGCCAATGTAATTAAAATAACGAAGTTTCAAGGATAAAATTTAAATAAAAAGAAATACATAGAGTCTTATGCAATCGATCAAGAAATACGCTAAATGAAACATAAACGAAAAGTACGCGCGGTTACACATATGCTCACTCCCCTCAGCTAATGTGAGCGAAAGATTTTATACGAAAACAGGATTATATGATCATACAAGTTACAAAACCAGGTGCGGAAACCCTAGCTTTGAACAAACTGATATAAACTCAAATCAAAACATAATCAAAGTCATTTTCAAACGTTTTCATAGATTAACATATGCATAAACTTGATTACAATTGATTTTAGGTTAATCTAGAACACACACAGAACCTCTCAAACTATTCTGGAACCTCACCTCAAAACACACACAACTAATGACTCCCTTTCTCTAAAAAACTCACAAAATCTATTTATAGACTCTGCAGGTTCGCCCAATTGATATGGTCGAATGTGGAACACTTTCCACATTCGCCCCTTTACTGTGGTCGAATGTGGAATCTTTCCACATTCGCCCAAACTGATTATACATTTGCCCAGTTGGTTCCACATTCGCCCCTTTTTCCACTTTCAACCCATCAGCAAAACTTTTAACACATGTTAACTTTGTAGATCCAATCACTAGTCGCAATACGTGCATCTACAAACTCCCCCTCGACTATTGATTGGATTGTCTTCGTGTTTAAGTCTTGGTCGTTTTCTGATTATCTGAACCTTCGACATTCTGTACCGGATCACTAGCTAGGGACCTACATGAATAATGCACTAACAATCTCCCCCTTGGACCTAGCTAGTGATGTACCAGATCAGAAAGTTATCAATTCTTCAAGTCTTGATTGAAAACTTTCCATTTTCATGCACGTTTGTGTCGAAGTTCCTATCTATCTCTCCAATAAGCTTTGAAATCTCAGACAGATTCAAGAAATCTTGGCTTTGTCATTTGTTGATCCAGAGATGAAAATAGACGATAATCTTAATTTCTTCAATCTTCATCATTTCTTTAACCTCTTACTAACTTCTGTTGTTCTGGTGATCTTGATGTTCAGGTTGGGTCTTGTTCAATTACACTCTTTGTCGATGAGTCATGAGTAGTGCACCTGTTGTATTTGATTCTGCAGAAAAATTTACTAAAAACTGCACAAACTACAACCAGCGTTAGACACGACAAATATCTCGGAAGTACTCTTCACATTCCTTTTGACCCTCAATAGTTCTCCCTCTGAATTATAAATCATTTTCAATATATACCAGAAACTTGAAAATTTGCAGTCTTTTTCAACTTTTAAGCATCTGAGCCTTCACATTTAGTATTCCAACATCGGTTATCAAAAATAAAATTGAAACAAAACTTTTTGATTTTTCAAAGTTTATGCTAAAACACACCAAAAATCTTTTTGGATTTTCAAATGTAATTGCATAAAAGTAAACTCAACATATTTTTGTGAATTTTCCGGTTAAGAGGATCATATCAGTATTGAAACAGTCAGTCATAACTCTTTTTGATTAATTTTCTGTTTTTGTCATTGAGCATCCTACAACCATTATCAGTATGTTTGTCCACTTAAACTCAAAATCATTATTTATTGCTCAGCACTTTAGATACGTTATGGTAATATTAAATACTGAGTAATCTATGGTCCCCGCATTCGCGACACATTCCCGTATCAAGAATTGCACAAAGCTTCATCGTAACGCGTGATTATATTGAAGTTATCCGTTAGTTACAAGGTATGAAGCACAGTGGTGACATGTCAGCAAATTAATGCTTCAAAGCGACTTGTGCACTCTACCAGGGTGAGGACTAATATCATACATGACTTTCATCATAGTATTGATACGATGCATTAGATAATCTTTGATTATCATCACACATGTTAAGTTCCTCATTCGGTAACTTATGGTTTTGGCTTTACTAGCTCTTTTAATAAGATACCCTGACTGAATCTAGGTCTATAAATTAATACAGCAAAAGATCAGTTAGGCCATCCCCAGATAACTTTCAATATAACGACCCGAAACCTCTGATTTTGGCAATCTATCAAACGAAATTTCGGTACTGAGACCATATGCCAACGATACGTTGATCCACATGATTATCAGTTATTGATTTTAAGTTTATATCACCATGCTGAACTTTAAACTTTGATTTCAAGCCTACCAATATATAATTGTAATGGCTACTCAATGTTTATCAATTCATTTTTGTTTTTAGAGTGGTCTGACAGTCCACTGATGTACTATCATTTCCTCTTTTTCTCCAGGAAAACTCATTTTTGAATTTCTATTTTTTTATTTTGATTTTTCTGAAATTTTCTCCCCCTAAAAATCTCAAAATAAGCATATTTTTGGATTTTTAAACTTTTTGAAGAAAAACAAATTAAAATGATATCCGATGCGGTTTACTCATCGATTTTCAAAAACCATTTTCCACTCAGATTGCTAGACTCATTAAGATTTTTCAATTAGCAAACCATTTTGTCGTATCTGTTATTGAAATCCAACACTTGAGAGCAATTGCATGAGATTGCAACTTTTTCCGGCTTCACAGGTTGGAAACAGACTACAAACACTCTTCTTTCTGTTGAAATCATGTTTTCCTTCTTCAATATCCCTTCCTTGACCTTCACCCCTCCAATAAATAGCTTGTATACAGATGCTCCACTATTAACTATCAAAGAACAGCTAATAGGTCTGTCTGGAACAATCTGCACACTTATTAAACAATTAGCACGAGAGAGGCACCCATCCCTTCACAATGATGGGTCGCCCAAGGTCATCAATTCTTGGAACATCAATCCATTCTCCTTTTGAAAAATCAATTGGTTTTTCAATGGATTGATTTGAAGTAGAAATTGCTATTGATTTAGAAAGTGCTTTGGGTTTCCAAACACGTTCAGAGTTTATTTTAGATTTTGTTGAAATTGTTTTAATTTTTGACTTTTCAGATTTCTTATTTGAAACCTGCTTCTGAACGTTGTTTGGAATCTTCTCAGACTTAACTGATGAAGACCCAGGTTTAGAGTTATTCTTAGGCTTAGCCTTAGAACTCCTCCTTACCTCAGCAACCCGTCCACAATCTCCATTTTTATTCAAGGCAATTTTGTTACGATTGTCATACACAACCTGTTTCCCCTTTTGCTTCTTGATTGGTTTTGGGGATACAAGCTTTCTGACATTGCCTGAATTTCTAGCAAATTTCACTTCGGTCTTTTTCTGTTTAACATACGGACAGTAAGCAACTAAATGCCCACACTCTCCGCAGTTATAACAAGACCTATATTCAACAAAATCATATGCATACCCGTCATCCCAATACCAATAGGGACAATGAGCAGCAATATGACCAACTTCACCACATTCAAAACAGTTTCTCCATTCAACATAACCATGAGAATACTGTGGTGAGTTGTTTCCCCAATAACCATCAAATCGAGAGTTATATGAATAATCATAATAGTCATATGATCTAGATGAAAAATCTCTTGAATTCTTTTGATGAGAATTTTTCATCTGATCATTTCCTTTCGATTTGTTTGGTTTTGGTCCTTTTACTTTAGAACCCTTTTTATTTTCAACATTTTTCTTTTGATCCTCTTTATTCTCATGTTGGTTAGGACTGAGTTCAAAATGAAGATGATCAAATTGATTTCTAAACTGATTTAACAAATCGATATTATCAACAAAAATACATTTAAGTAGAGATTGTTCGATATTCTCAATTAGAAAATCTTTGTTGAAAATCAATTTGTCACGTCCTTCCAACATGTAGGATCCTTCAACTCCTTCAGGAAAACTGAATATGGGTTTTTCTTCATATTCAGATTCTGAAGTTGTTTCAACATTTTCAGTTTTCTGTTCAAACATTTGTTTCACTTCAGAATCAGAATTAATAACGCAAGGTGTTGTGATTTCTAACTCTGATGTGGAAGTATTCTTTGAAAAACTTTTATTCAATTCTAACATTTCTTTCTTTAAAGATTCAATTTTATTTAACAAATCTTTTTCATTCTTTTCAAAAACTTTAATTTGGTTTTTACAATTTTCTAGTTCATTTGCTAGTTTCTGTTTGTCCTCAATAAGTGTCATCAATTCACAATTCAACTTGACACATTTAGAACAACTAGCACTTACCTCATCATCTGATTTATTACCATTATCAGATTTTGCATCACCATTTGAGGTATCACTCTTTTCTGATTTACTTTATTGAACTCATATCAGAACTCAAATCACTCTTTGACAATTCACTGGAATCATCATGTCTCATTTGTTTGGCTAAACATACAACATTCCTATGAACACCTTCTTTGTTAACACATTTGTCAACATGTACCATTTCATCATTTGGTTTCGGTGTCATTGGAAATCCCCAAATGTTGTCAACTTGAGAATTTTGTCTCAGTAATTGTTGTCGCTTTCTTTCAGCTACTACTAGAGCTCTGATATCCTCTTCCGTTCTTGATACCCAGTTACTCCACATTTTTCCAACAAAAATATTTCAAAAATATTTAAAAAATTTTCGAAATTTTTAGGCCCTAAATTCTACGTTCGCCCTTGGTAAGTCTACTTTCGCCCAAAATAGTTTACCCGAAGGTAGAATTTTGACCAGAATGTAAAATATCCAAACACAAGTTCTAGGTTCGCCCGTTATTTCTCACTTTCGTCCCTTTCTGGTGCAGGTTCGCCCAAACAGTGTTTCCCGAATGTAAAACTTCACCAGAAAGTAAAAACACAATAACACACTTCCACGTTCGCCCGAAATTTCCTACGTTCGACCGTTTCTGATGCAGGTTCGACCGCCCGATCACTCGAAGGTGGAAGATGTGACCCGAAGGTGAAAAATTCAACAAAAACTTTTCAGGTTCGCCCAAAAATACCTAGGTTCGACCGAAAATCACTCAGGTTCGCCCAAAAACTCTCACTTTCGACCACTCAGGTTCCAGGTTCGCCCATTTTGAGTTTGAAAAACGGTTACACTTTGAAAAACGGTTATTTTGATCTCTGATTTTCAAAAGTTTGTGGATTTGAATGATCTTAATCAGGTTTTGATTCGGAATTGATTTGGAACAACTTTAATTCTTGGAATTTTGAATTTTAATCACAAAATCAACTCTAAATCTTTAAAAAAAACACTTAAAAACCATTTTCATTGAAAAACAGATGTGAATTGATCAAAATTAGGTCCAAATCAGCTCTGAGTTTATCAAATTTGTTGTTGTATGATCCTCTAGGCTCTGATACCACTTTGTGAGCGAAAGATTTTATACGAAAACAGGATTATATGATCATACAAGTTACAAAACCAGGTGCGGAAACCCTAGCTTTGAACAAACTGATATAAACTCAAATCAAAACACAATCAAAGTCATTTTCAAACGTTTTCATAGATTAACATATGCATAAACTTGATTACAATTGATTTTAGGTTAATCTAGAACACACACAGAACCTCTCAAACTATTCTGGAACCTCACCTCAAAACACACACAACTAATGACTCCCTTTCTCTCAAAAACTCACAAAATCTATTTATAGACTCTGCAGGTTCGCCCAGTTGATATGGTCGAATGTGGAACACTTTCCACATTTGCCCCTTTACTGTGGTCGAATGTGGAATCTTTCCACATTCGCCCAAACTGATTCTACATTCGCCCAGTTGGTTCCACATTCGCCCCTTTTTCCACTTTCAACCCATCAGCAAAACTTTTAACACATGTTAACTTTGTAGATCCAATCACTAGTCGCAATACGTGCATCTACAGCTAACAATTTCTAAACATTTTTTTCAGCACATCAAAGAGTTTTGTTACCTGCGTTGAATGGCTTAAATGTGGATCTAAACATTTTTTACAGCACATCAAAGAGTTTTGTTACCTGTGTTGTATGGCTTAAATGTGGAACACCCAGGGCATACATCGTTTTAAGGACCGGCTTGCTACAGTTTCTGAGCACACTCTCTTTACACTTGTAAACCATTTTCTGGTTATCGCTCATCATCAGATAGAATTGTCTGTTCTCATACCACCATGTGCACAGGGTTCGGTTGTCTGCCATTTGTTGAGATTTTAATCGGTTTTTACTTTTTTGTGGTTAAGAGAGGATGAAAGTGTAGAGATGCCCTAAAATGTTCATACATTATGTTATTTTATAGTGTTGGTTTTGTATAGTTAAACCAGGACGTTTGCCATTCTAAAAATTAATTTTATATGTTGAACAATCTTCAGTTTCATCATGACTGTCTACATTTTTTTTAGCAACTGTGAAATGACCTCCATGTGATGGGGTTATGTGATTTGTCCTTTTTAAACCGTCACTTTTAAAATTTACTAATTTATATTACCTTTTTTTAACAAATTCATCTTTACAACCAACTTTTTTATTGCGTTTTGAATAAAAAAGTAAAATATATAAATGTAATTCTTAGTTTGTGTATTAAACAAGTACATCATTGTCTAAAATATAACCTACGTTTTACCTTAACAATGTTTTATTTATTTTTTAAATGTCATGATTTTGTTTTTGAATAATTTTAATGTATTAATTGCGTTTTACTTTTTTTTGTTTGAATAATTTGTTAATATTTGCGTTTAATAATAATACTTGCGTCTAAACAAAAAATGACTCAATGTCCACAACAAATGATAAACATTAAAAAAGATAACAGAGAAAATGTTTTTTTTTTTTGTACAACAAAGAAAAATGTATCTTGTTCTTCAATTCATTTTTCTTTTTATCCCCAATAACAAGATCATCTTGCCTTTTCTGCAGTTTTTCTTTTACTCTTGCCAGCACCTTTTTCTTTAGGTCATAGTTGTCAAACTTCTCTGTAAGGTCAATAACTTGTTCCCTTACCATGTTGTATTCATTTAGTACCATCTTTGCACATTATTTACGCCGCAAACTTCTAATCTGCTTATCTTGTTCATCTCCTTCTTCCTTGAAGCCACACAACCAATCTTTTTCTCCCTTGTATGTTTTCATGTGTCGCATTACAAACACACCGCAGTTGACGAAGTTGTTCTTTGTTCTCCATTCCATTTCCCTGCGCTCTATTTTTTTTTCCAATTTACGGAGTTCTTTGTTTTCGGGAATCGGTTACAAGGATAACCACGTATTTAATTTTACAGCATGTAGGTTATAAGACTTTTTCTCCTTATGTTATATTTGTTTTATTAGTATTTCAATTTCAAAAATTCAAAAACCTAACACTGCGATCATTTTATGGTTTTTGATTGAGTATTTGATGAACACGATCCATCATCTCATACGTAAAAAATCATAATCGTTTTAATCAGTTCTTTCATTTTTTTGTGTTTGAAGAGATGATCTGAAGAATATCTAAGTGTTATTTGAGAGGGGACAGTTCATGTACATGCGTTATATTACAATGATGATTTGAAGAATATCGAAGTGTTTTTATCATACTGATGATATTTTGGTTATTTTTTTGTTTTTGTTTAACAAGTTGCGTTTGAGTTTGTATGTATTTGCGCTTCATTTTTTAAAGACTTTTAAAAGT
The DNA here is from genome assembly GCA_032199755.1 of Ambrosia artemisiifolia. Taxonomy (NCBI): domain Eukaryota; kingdom Viridiplantae; phylum Streptophyta; class Magnoliopsida; order Asterales; family Asteraceae; genus Ambrosia; species Ambrosia artemisiifolia. The sequence continues at coordinate 32,320,332 of CM063521.1, forward strand.
GTTTTGCTAAAGATTATGTTAGACATATGGTACATGCGTGTAAGTTGGATTTCTACTTACGTTTTTATTAATTCTCCATCATGAATGATAGTTGCTTTATTCAGATTAGTAGTTGCGTATTGATTCTTATCATACTGATGATATTTTGGTTGTTTTTTGTTTTGTTTTTCTTCATCAACATCTCTTTCTTCTACTTTGTAGTCTGATTCTAGGTCCATACCAGACCACAGTTCAACCTGAGCGTTGACCATCATCTCAAGTTTTGAACCAAACTCTGATCCAGTTTGGTTTATCAATGGCTTCTCAGACAAGTTTTTAAGGAAATCCATATCAGTTGAGAAAGAGATCTCCTGAGGATGGAATGCTTCTATATCCCCATCATCAAAAGTTACATCAACCTCAAACCTATCGTCGTCAAATTCCCATATGCTCACTCCCCTCAGCTAACAATTTCTAAACATTTTTTTCAGCACATCAAGGAGTTTTGTTACCTGCGTTGAATGGCTTAAATGTGGATCTAAACATTTTTTCAGCACATCAAAGAGTTTTGTTACCTGTGTTGTATGGCTTAAATGTGGAACACCCAGGGCATACATCGTTTTAAGGACCGGCTTGCTACAGTTTCTGAGCACACTCTCTTTACACTTGTAAACCATTTTCTGGTTATCGCTCATCATCAGATAGAATTGTCTGTTCTCATACCACCATGTGCACAGGGTTCGGTTGTCTGCCATTTCTTGAGATTTTAATCGGTTTTTACTTTTTTGTGGTTAAGAGAGGATGAAAGTGTAGAGATGCCCTAAAATGTTCATACATTATGTTATTTTATAGTGTTGGTTTTGTATAGTTAAACCAGGACGTTTGCCATTCTAAAAATTAATTTTATATGTTGAACAATCTTCAGTTTCATCATGACTGTCTACATTTTTTTTAGCAACTGTGAAATGACCTCCATGTGATGGGGTTATGTGATTTGTCCTTCTTAAACCGTCACTTTTAAAATTTACTAATTTATATTACCTTTTTTTAACAAATTCATCTTTACAACCAACTTTTTTATTGCGTTTTGAATAAAAAAATAAAATATATAAATGTAATTCTTAGTTTGTGTATTAAACAAGTACATCATTGTCTAAAATATAACCTACGTTTTACCTTAACAATGTTTTATTTATTTTTTAAATGTCATGATTTTGTTTTTTGAATAATTTTAATGTATTAATTGCGTTTTACTTTTTTTTGTTTGAATAATTTGTTAATATTTGCGTTTAATAATAATAATACTTGCGTCTAAACAAAAAATGACTCAATGTCCACAACAAATGATAAACATTAAAAAAGATAACAGAGAAAATGTTTTTTTTTTTGTACAACAAAGAAAAATGTATCTTGTTCTTCAATTCATTTTTCTTTTTATCCCCAATAACAAGATCATCTTGCCTTTTCTGCAGTTTTTCTTTTACTCTTGCCAGCACCTTTTTCTTTAGGTCATAGTTGTCAAACTTCTCTGTAAGGTCAATAACTTGTTCCCTTACCATGTTGTATTCATTTAGTACCATCTTTGCACATTATTTACGCCGCAAACTTCTAATCTGCTTATCTTGTTCATCTCCTTCTTCCTTGAAGCCACACAACCAATCTTTTTCTCCCTTGTATGTTTTCATGTGTCGCATTACAAACACACCGCAGTTGACGAAGTTGTTCTTTGTTCTCCATTCCATTTCCCTGCGCTCTATTTTTTTTTTCAATTTACGGAGTTCTTTGTTTTCCGGGCATGTGGTGGCCAAGAAGATGCATAATACTTTTCGCTGCAAACAATTTAAAGAATTTAAAAGCTACTTTTGATAATAAACATGGTTGTGTTTAAAATTTATACGTTTCATTTACCAGTTTCACTAGGACTCCTTTGTATTTTTTTGATGTCTTTACCTCCGATTGCTGAGTTGTCAATTAGCTCAATGGTTAAATCTTTCAGATTAAAGCACACCATGTAGAAATGTCTTTCTATCAGCAATGGGTAGATGATGATATCAAATTCATCTTCTCTTTTTACATCTAAATTTCCATTATGCTTAGGACATTACTTGAAAAGATAGTCAATGTTTCTTCCGTTGATTTTCCCTGGAAATAGTAGTCTTCGAGTTGCACGTGTTCAAGTTCAAAATATTGTGTTTAAATACATAATACTTGCGTTTTGGATGTTAATACTATTTGCGTTTAAAGACATCAATCAGTGTATAAGTTGCGTTTAACAGTAATAATACTTATGTATAAATACAAAACATACCAGGGTTTGTGAGCTGCAGAACAACCTATAAACTGAGCCATTACTTTTATTATTTAGTTCCTCATAAATCAATAGCTCTACACATGTGTCGACTACACCTTGGTGTAGCCATATCCCGTCGAACAAACTTTCCATCACTACCTTTGGTACATCCAACCACACTGACTGGTATACATGTTCGCTGCATGTTTTAAAATAAGTAGTCAAATAAGATCACATAAGATGTAAAAAAATATTTATACTATTATACAGCTTACAATCGATCGGTTGTTGGTGCCATGATGTATTGAAACAGTTTCATCTCCTCGCGAGTTAGCCTCTCTACTAAGAAAACTTCCAGGTTAACGTACGGTAAAAGAAATGGTGCTGTGGGGAATTTCTCTCTTTTTCCTCGACCCTGTTCATTCTCTTCTTTATTTTTAGCTTCATTTTGCTGAATTTCTGGGGAGGTAGGTTTTGGGATTGGTTGAGCCATTGGTGTCTCCACATTTTCTTCTGCATCAACCTAACAGATAGGATTTCTTGTTATAACATCATAAACATCCGTATGATGATCCCCGGAATCATCAATTGTATCATTGACAACATCTTCATTGATTAACCTTTTATTTTCATATTGTGGGTCAACCCTTTCAGGTTTAACATTTTCACCTTCTTTTATCCCTTCCATGCCAGCTTCTTCTTCAACCTCAATCCCACTAGCTGAATCATCATCTTTATCAAGATGTATATCATCACAATGTTGCAATCTTTCTCTCCTTTAATTGTATCCACCTCAACATCTCTTCCTTCTCCACCCATCAACTGACTAGACATGATGTCGTCCTTGCCCATATCAGATGTTTTGTCAAACATATCATCAATTACATGGTCATCAATCCTATCATTTTTATCCAAACTGAAGTTCCTCATCATCACCTCTGGTATTATCAGCTGCTTGATTATCAGAATCAGCTTGTATGTGATCTTCAAAATAGTCCATGTTCTCGGCAGACTTGTTTTTTTCAATTTCTTCATTAGTTTCTATTGCAGTTGCATCTTTCTTACAAATTGCATCCCATTTGTTACACCTCTCTAACAAAGATGGAATCCAATAATGTTTCTTCCTTATTACTTCAACCATTTCATTCATTTCTTTCTCAATTTCTTGGTATCTTTTAATATTACTATCCATCAAGGACACCCATTCCTGAAATGAATGAAAAGAAAATGATAAAAAACAACAGTTGCGCGTAAAGTTTTTTAAACTTGCGTTTCAAGATCTTTACCAATAAAAAAATTCAACTATAACTAGCGTTTTAATTTTTAATACTTGCGTTTTACCTCTCTGGATTTTTTTGTTTGATTATCTTCTTCACCTTCCTTTCTCAAATCCATCTCATTCTATGTATTGTAACTCTCATCTTCATCATCAGATAATTCAAATTCGTCATCACACTCATAATAACTTTTTCTTATTGGAGTTTTAGCTAGTGGTATTGTGTAATCGTCATCGAGGTTCACATGTTCTTGCATATTCTGTGCTGGTATCATCATCAATGCATCGACAACTTCATTTACGGTACCCGGGCTAACTTCAGTCACATCATGTTTTTCTGCTGTAGTTGCATTTTCATCAACTATAAATGGACCATTGTTGTGTACATACTCTTCCATTTCGGCCACTATTGATGATGTTATGTAACTGATCGCCAGTCTTCTTAATGCAGCCTCTAATTTTTGGTGTTTATGGAACTCATGTGTGTATAGAATCTGTGACAAGCAACATAACATTAATTTTTGTATTAGAATGTATTTGAATTTATAAGATAGATGCTTTTATGATAGTTACTTACTGTTAGCAAAGCTACATGACCATTATACAACTCCTTATACCCAGTCCATTCAGATTTGGTCCTTTTTAAACATCCAACCATATATGCGCACCAAGTCATATTCGGAATTTCATCTTCATTGTCAATCGACTCCAAGAACCTTTTGTTTATGTTAGTTGACTTTGTTATTTCTCCGAAAATTGTGTTCCATAGCACCAAAAAATTTAGTTTAAACAAGCAAACACCGTCTTGATTGGCTTTTAGCATATTTAGGACGTTGGTAACGATTACTTTGCTTGTCGGGAATTGAATCTTGAATTCATAAAATGTTTTTGCAGAGCCTTTCCTTGGTCTATTCTTCTCTTTTATTGGTATTTTACCCATTAGGATTCCGAACAGCTCATGCATTGTTGCGTCTGTTATGTTACGTTTATGATCACCCACATTCACCTGACATGTTTCATAATGAAAGTTCAATAGCAACCAGTATCCCAAGCCTGTTGCAGTTAAATCGTACTCAAAAGTCAAAATTGATTCAAAGCCCATTCTTTTAACGTCTTCCTTCTGTTCATCCGACAATATCTTCATTGTTGAGATAAACTCCGCAGGTGAGCATCTCATGCTTATTCTTCTGTGCATGTACTCAAAAAATTTGTTGCTCTTATTCTTTTCATGATGCTTCTTTTTTTTTTTAGCTTTTTTCACATTTTTTACCTTTTTTCTTTTTCGTATCAACATCTTCGGACGAAGAAGAATAAATAACTACATGCTTTATTTTGTGTTGTTTTTTGACTTCTTCTTTACTTCCACAACTTTATCAGACGATGATTCATCAATAAGCACACTCTTTTTTTGTGAAGTTTTTTTTGTTTCTTCTTTTCATCAACTTCATCAGACGATGTTGATTCAACAACTTTTGTCCTTTTCCTCTTGAGTTGTTTTTTCTTTACCAATCTGCTTATAGGTTGCTGATATCCATTAATTGGTACAAACGGAATAATATCATACCTCGGAACATCTATATTTTAACAGGAACATATCAAAACGCAAGTTATTCAATATTCAAACGCAACTGTTAACATTTGCAAGTCATTCAGTGATTTGAATATACCAAGACACATATTATAAATTAAAACAAGAAGAAACTCAAGTTCAATTTCATTCATACACAAGTAGTATACAAAATCATAATGACCACCTATGAACATCACTTGCGTTTTAACATGCTTACACATTACAAAATCTAGGTTCATATATATACATTTTTTTTGTGCATGCAGTACATCATCATTAACAAAATGTCCCACACTTATATACCAAAAAATATGCAAACAAGGCTTTTCATAATCCCTCGCTAAGCATCGCCAACACTTCTTGTGCAGTGTACAACACATCACCATTTATGTTGTCGTCCCCACCTTCTTGCGCTGCTATATCAACATCTGGGTGAGCTTGTTCTGGAATGTTATTCTCGACTTCCATAACAGCTTCATTTTGTACATCCCCTGCAGCTACAACATTTCCTACTGGAGCAGGGACTATCTACCCTCCCCAACCTCTTCCTGTTTTTGAACATTCTCTTCCTCGTTAGGGACTACATGGTTTCTATCTCTACAATGATATACCAAACCATATCGTCTCTAAGGTTGCTGTACTTCGTTTATGTTATTAAATGCTTCTAATCCTTCAATACCAATTGCTGGTGCTATAGGATCATCCACAACGACACTATTTTTTAATAAAAGTAGACCATCAACAGCATCAAGTTCATCTAGGTATTCCCTAAGAGAGACATAACGTCATGCCATTTTTTTAATTAAAAAAATGGAGTGATAAAAAAAATCAAATAAACTATGAACACGAAAACGCAGGTTGAAATGGAGTGATCTTTTCACATTTTTGCAAATGACTTATAGAGAAGTGCGATAGATAGACTTAGGTGCTTGATTACTATAAATAGTTTATTTTATTTTTCCTGACACAGCCGACTAACAGAAACGTCAGTAAATCATTTCAGTTTTACTAATTATGACTTTAAAATATCTACATTTCGATGACTTGTTAATTATTCCTTATAACAAATTCTAACATAAGTACAACTAAAATTACACGCAACTTGTTTCTAAATTAGATTTTTCTAATTATGACTTTAAAATATCTACAGTTGACGGCTTGTTAACTATTCCTGATAACAAATTCAAACGCAAGTACAACTAACCTTACACGCAAGTTGTTGGTAAAATACCCCAAAACAAAATGTGCACATTAAGACGCAATAAATACGTATTTGAAACCAAAATTATAAAATCAAAATACGAGTATACTTATTAGCAACTTATAATTGTCCACCAAATTTGAATTTGAAGTTTTAGCCGGCCTATCATTGTTTTGCTTTGATCTTCGTTCATATTCAATTCCTGTAAAGTACCATTTGACTTGTTAATTGCAACTACTAATTACACGCAATAATATTCCAAATATTGTATATACATACCGTATTTTGACTTCGATGTCATTGTATTTTGTCACTCGTTCTGTTTTTTTGCTTTCGTACACTGAAAAAACCCTAATTGTGTGTTGCTTTGTATTCAGTAGACGGTTTTCTTTAGTTATTTTAGAAACTGAATGTCAGTTGAGTGATACTTGTAATTTGCCCGCTTTATATTTTTGGTCCAATTACTAATATGCCCTTATTCATGTTTTCGACAAATTTAATGACGCGTGGTTTTTTACGATCATACCCCTCATTAGCCGTCTCATCCTACGCTCCATATTGTTTCTTACACTTTTTACAATAACAACCTTTTTACATTAGCCTCACCCATTATTAAAATACAACAAATCAATAGAAACATAAAGGAGGAAATGGAATTAAATAATCCCAACTTTATTGGGTTAGAAGGCAATAATCCCAACTTGAAAGTTGTAAAATAATAGTCCTAACTTGTCAATGGTTTTATTTTAATGGTCCAAAATTAACCACCATTAACTCCTTCTGTTAAATGACTACGTGGCAACCCACGTGGCGTCCAACATGGCACAATTTGTCTAGATGGAAAAAAACGTGGGCCATACAATGACACTTGTTTTTCAATTAAAAAAAACTTTAATTATTAAAAGAATTATATATATATATGTATATATACACACACACACATCTTCAGATCTTCATCCATCATCTTTCACATCTTCATCATCTTCACTACAACCACCTGCCACCACCACAACCACCTGCCCCCACCACAACCATCTGCCACCACCGTCAACCACCGCTATCTCCGACGACACCCACCACCACCACCACCACAAACATAATACGAGTTTCGAAGAAGCATTGTATAAACTCCACCGACTATTAAAACATAATACGAGTTTCGAAGAAGCATCGTATATCAACATCAAGATGTTTGGTGTACAGTCATCATTACTACAAAAGCAAATAATAATATAGAGATGAACAGACCTGTAGAGAGACAGAGAGAGAATGAGGAAGAAAGGATAAAAGTTGTGAGATCGAAATTGTTTGTTGTGGTGCGGTGTGTCTGTGTTAGGAAGAAACGAGGAAACTTCCAGGAAAGTTAAGTTGATGTCCGGGTGAAAAAGTTCATTATAAATAATAATCGGAACCCTAATTTGACATGGGGAAGAAAACAGGAAGAAGCCCTAATTGTTTCGGGGAAGAAGCCCTAATTGTTTCGGGGAAGAAGCCCTAATAGTCATATGTTGGGGGTGGCAGGTGGTTGGTGAAAGGTTGGTGGGGGTGAATTGGAAGGTGTAGAGTGGTGGTGTTTGTGGTGGTGGTGGGTGTCATCGGAAATGGCGGTGGTTGACGGTGGAGGTAGTGGCAAGTGGTTGTGGTGTAGGTGGTGGCAGGTAGTTGTGGTGCAGGTGAAGATGATAAAGATGTTTTTATTTGTGTATATATAATATGTGTGTGTATATAAAACAATATTAAAACATTTTTTAATACAAATACACAAGTGGATAGGTGGGCCGTTCTTTTTTTTTTGTGATAGCATGACACTTTTATCCACATAGCATGCATGACACGTGGGTTGCCATGTAGGCATTTAACAGAAGGAGTTAACGGTGGTTAGTTTGGGGCCATTAAAATAAAACCATTGTAAAGTTGGAACTGTTATTTTACAACTTTCAAGTTGGAATTATTACCTTACAACCCAACAAAGTTGGGATTATTTAATTCCATTTCCCCAAACCTAAATTATTGAGTAAAATGATATGTGCGGCACATTAAAAATAAGGGTTCTGGGTTTCATACACCCCATGACATCACAATCTGGGGGTGTGACATCACATTCTTGGTATGTGGCAGCCTCCTATTGAAAAGTTGGGACTGTTATTTTACAACTTTCAAGTTGGGATTATTGCCTTACAACCCAACAAAGTTGAGATTATTTAATTCCATTTTCCCAAACCTAAATTATTGAGTAAAATGATATGTGCGGCACATTAAAAATAAGGGTTCTGGGTTTCATACACCCCATGACATCACAATCTGAGGGGTGTGACATCACATTCTAGGTATGTGGCAGCCTCCTATTAGTGTGTGATGTGAGCCAGGGTGTATGAATCCTAAATAGGAGGTGTATGATTACTAAATACCTTTAAGCCATGGTGTATGATTCTTAAATACCTAAAAATAAAATAGTTGATGATAAATTCCAATTCTAAAAAGAAGAACACAATGTCTTGAGTCTTGACTTTAGCTCCCAAAGAAGTTCATATCTTTGAACCAACAAATATCAAATTGAATCTTACATTACTGCTATCTATATGACTCGTCACATTTATTACTGTTAACAACAAAAAACAACATACAGTCACACCTATTACTAAATGTAAGATGCAATCCAAGATGCAATATGACCTGGTAACATATAGTTTGACCCGTTACAAAACACAACCTGCAATTAACAACATATCTATATGGGTTTTATACAAATTCTAGCAATGACCAAGTTGGTTCAATAGTTTACTGTAATTACTAAAATCAACAATAATTATTAGAATGTAAAAGAAATTCAAAAGAAGAAGAACTATATATGTGAATAAGTGATTTTATTATGTACATACTCTAATGTAACTTACTGTCACTTATAAATCCATGTAATGAGTTGGTGAGAACATACTTAAAATTCAGAAGCAATGTGAATTAAATTGGGGGAATGTTTTTAATTTGTGAATACTGTGATTTGTATTATTTTGAATCGTGTGTACATTGATTGACAGAAAGGAGAATAAATAGTTACAATAAAATATGTTATAAGGAAACATAGTAAATGTTGATTGAAGGAGGATTGGAACCAACGGTTCCTTTCATTTCATAGAATGGGCTGATCGTTTCCTTTATTATGGGAACCATTGATTAATAAAAGGAATTGATGATGATAATCTGATCCTCAAATATATATTTTCGACACTCCCCTTCAAGATGAGTAGTGGGATTCCCAATACTCAACTTGTCAAGGCAATAATTGAAGATTTTTCCATTGACTGCTTTGGTTAAAATATCTGCAAGTTGGTCTTTGGAGTTGACAAAAGGAAGCTCAATAATTCCTTCCTCGATTTTTTCTGAATGAAGTGCCGGTCTACTTCTACATGTTTCGTACGATCATGTTGAACCGCATTTTCCGAAATCTGTATGGCAGCTTTGTTATCACGCATGATCGAACTGGCTTCAGATTGAGGGAATCCCATTTCACTTAGGAGTTTGCGAATCCACAAAACTTCTGCTAAACCACAAGCAATTCCTCGAAATTCCGCCTCTACACTAGAAAGGGCAACAACTTTCTGTTTCTTGCTTCTCTAGGTGACAAGGTTTCCTCCTACAAGTGTAAAGTACCTAGACGTAGATCTTCGATCCCCTTTGTCTCCGGCCCAATCTGTGTCAGTATAGGCTTCAATCTTTAGGTGTTTTTTGGGTTGAAAAAGAACTCCATGCCTGACAGTTCCTTTGTGATACCGTATGATTCTCCATATCGCATCCATATGAGTAACTTCGGGTTGGTGCATAAACTGACTTACTACCCCGACAACATAAGCTATGCCTGGGCGACTATGGGAGAGATATATAAGTTTACCCACCAACCGTTGATATCTTTCTTTATCTGTCAACTTTGCTTCTTTTTCCAAGCAAAGTTTTTTATTAGCAATCATTGGAGTATCAGCTGGCTTGCAATCGACCATCCCTACTTCAGCTAGGAGATCAAGGATGTATTTATTTTGATATATAAAGATCCCTTTTTTTGATCGCAGCACCTCAATTCCAAGAAAGTACTTGAGATTCCCTAAGTCTTTCTGTAAACGAAAGATTTTAGCTAAAACAGGATTAATTGATCATACAAGTCACAAAACCAGGTGCGGAAACCCTAGTTATGAACAAACTGATAAAACTCTAATCAAAACACAGTAAACATCATTTTCAAAGCTTTTTCATAGATTAACATTCATAAAAACTTGTTACAATGAGCTTCCTAGTTAATCTAATCAATACACAGACTTTCACAAAATCCCCTAGAACCTGACCACAACACACACTTCAACTAAAACTCTCTCTAACTCAAAAACTCACAAAATCTATTTATAGACACTGCACGTTCGCCCACTTGTGATGGTCGAATGTGGAATTCTTCCACATTCGCCCACACTAGGGTACGAATGTGTTCTTCAGTTCAACTCCAATTCACCTTCGCCCAGATCTACTCTACATTCGCCCATAATCCTCTACATTCGCCCAGTCTGTTCCACTTTCAATCCATCAGAACTTTCTAACATATGTTAACTTTGTAGATCCAATCACTAGTCGCACTTCGTGCATCTACAAACTCCCCCTCGACTATTGATTGGATTGTCTTCTTGTTTAAGTCTTGGTCATTTTCTGATTATCTGAACCTTCGACATTCAGTACCGGATCACTAGCTAGGGACATACATGAATAATGCACTAACAATCTCCCCCTTGGACCTAGCTAGTGATGTACCAAATTAGAAAGTTATCAATTCTTCACGACTTGAAAACTTTCCATCTTCATGCACGTTTGTGTCGAAGTTCCTGTCTATCTCTCCAGTAAGCTTTGAAATCTCAGACAGACTCAAGAAATCTTGGCTTTATCATTTGTTAGCCCAGAGATGAAGATAGACAATAATCTTGAATTCTTCAATCTTCATTTATTTCTTTAACCTTTTACTGGACTCTGTTGTTCTGGTAATCTTGATGTTCAGGTTTGGGTCTTGTTCGGTTACACTCTTTGTCGATGAGTTATGAGTAATGCACCTGTTGTGTTTGATTCTGCAGAAAAATTTACTAAAAACTGCACAAACTACAACCGGCGTTAGACACGACAAAAATCTCGGAAGTACTCTTCACATTCTTTTTGACCCTCAATAGTTCTCCCCCTGAACTATAAAACATTTTCAATATGTACCAGAAACTTGAAAATTTGAAATCTTTTTCAACTTTTAAGTATCTGAGCCTTCACATCCAGTATCCCAACATCGGTTATCAAAAATAAAATTGAAACAAAACTTTTTGATTTTTCAAAGTTTATGCTAAAACACACCAAAAATCTTTTTTTTTTAAATTTTTAAATGTAATTGCATAAAAGTAAATTCAACATATTTTTGTGAATTTTCTGGTTAAGAGGATCATATCAATATTGAAACAGTCAGTCATAACTCTTTGTGATCAATTTTCTGTTTTTATCATTGAGCATCCTACAGCCATTACTAGTATGTTTGTCCACTTAAACTCAAAATCATCATTCATTGCTCAGCACTTTAGATACATTATGGTAATATTAGATACTGAGTAATCTATGGTCCCCGCATTCGCGACACATTCCCGTATCAAGAATTGCACAAAGCTTCATCGTAACGCGTGATTATACTGAAGTTATCCGTTAGTTACAAGGTATGAGGCACAGTGGTGACAGGTCAGCAAATTAATGCTTCAAAGCGACTTGTGCACTCTACCAGGGTGAGGACTAATATCATACATGACTTTCATCATAGTATTGATACGATGCATTAGATAATCTTTGATTATCATCACACATGTTAAGTTCCTCATTCGGTAACTTATGGTTTTGGCTTTATTAGCTCTTTTAATAAGATACCCTGACTGAATCTAGGTCTGTAAATCAATACAGCAAAAGATCAGTTAGGCCATCCCCAGATAACTTTCAATATAACAACCCGAAACCTCTGATTTTGGCAATCTATCAAACGAAATTTCGGTACTAAGACCATATGCCAACGATACGTTGATCCACATGATTATCAGTTATTGATTTTGATTTTAAGTTTATATCACCATGCTGAACTTTAAACTTTGATTTCAAGCCTACCAATATATAATTGTAGTGGCTACTCAATGTTTATCAATTCATTTTATTTTTTTTTTATTTTTTTTTTATTTTTTTTTTATTTTTTTTTTTTTTTGACATTTCTGAAATTTTCTCCCCCTAAAAATCTAAAAATAAGCATATTTTTTGATTTTTAAACTTTTGAAGAAAAACAAAATAAAATGATATCCGATGCGGTTTACTCATTTAGTTTCAAAAACCATTTTCCACTCAGATTACTAGACTCATTAAAATCATTCAATTAGGAAACCATTAACAAAGATAAGAGAATTTAGAATAAACCATTTTGTCGTATCTGTTGTTGAAATCCAACACCTGAGAGCAATTGCATGAGATTGCAATGTTTTCCAGCTTCACAGGTTGGAAACAGACTACGAACACTTTCCTCTCTGTTGAAATCATGTTTTCATTCTTCAATATCCCTTCCTTGATCTTCACCTCTCCAATAAATAGCTTGTATACAGATGCTCCACTATCAACTATCAAAGAACAGCTAATAGGTCTGTCTGGAACAATCTGCACACTTATTAAACAATTAGCATGAGAGAGGTACCCATCCCTTCACAATGATGGGTCGTCCAAGGTCATCAATCCTCGGAACATCAATCCATTCTCCTTTTGAAAAATCAATTGGTTTTTCAATGGATTGATTTGAAGTAGAAATTGCTATTGATTTAGAAAGTGATTTGGGTTTCCAAACACGTTCAGAGTTTATTTTAGATTTTGTTGAAATTGTTTTAATTTTTGACTTTTCAGATTTCTTATTTGAAACCTGCTTCTGAACTTTGTTTGGAATCTTTTCAGACTTAACTGATAAAGACCCAGGTTTAGAATTATTCTTAGGCTTAGCCTTCGAACTCCCCCTTACCTTAGCAACCCTATCACAATCTCCATTTTTATTCAAAGCAATTTTGTTGCGATTGTCATACACAACAAACTGTTTCCCCTTTTGTTTCTTGGTTGGTTTTGGGGCTACAGGCCTTTTGACATTGCCTGAATTTTTAGCAAATATCACTTCGGTCCTTTTCTGTTTAACATACGGACATGCAGCAACTAAATGCCCACACTCTCCGCAGTTATAACAAGACCTATACTCTTCAAAATCACATGCATACCTGTCATCCCAATACCAATAGGGACAATAAGCAGCAATATGACCAACTTCACCACATTCAAAACATTTTCTCCATTCAACATAACCATGAGAATACTGTGGTGAGTTGTTTCTCCAATAACCATCAAATCGAGAGGTATATGAATAATCATAAGAGTCATATGATCTAGATGAAAAGTTTCTTGAATTCTTTTGATGAGAATTTTTCATCTGATCATTTCCTTTCGATTTGTTTGGCTTTGGTCCCTTTACTTTAGGACCTTTCTTATTTTCAGCATTTTGCTTTTCAACATTTTTCTTTTGATCCTCTTTATTCTCATGTTGGTTAGGATTGAGTTCAAAATGAAGATGATCAAATTGATTTCTAAATTGATTTAACAACTCGATATTATCAACAAAAATACATTTAAGTAGAGATTGTTCGATATTCTCAATTAAAAAATCTATGTTGAAAATCAATTTTTCATGTCCTTCCAACATGTAGGATCCTTCAACTCCTTCAGGAAACATGAATATGGGTTTTTCTTCAGATTCAGATTCTGAAGTTGTTACCACATTTTCAGTTTTCTTTTCAAACATTTGTTTCACTTCAGAATCAGAATTAACAACACAAGGTGTTGTGACTTCCAACTCTGATGTGGAATTATTCTTTGAAAAACTTTTATTCATTTCTAACATTTCTTTCTTTAAAGATTCAATTTGGTGTAACAAATCTTTTTCATTCTTTTCAAAAACTTTATTTTGGTTTTTACAATTTTCTAGTTCATTTGCTAGTTTCTGTTTGTCCTCATTAAGTGTCATCAATTCACATTTCAACTTGACACATTCAGAACAACTAGCACACTCAACACTAGATCTTACCTCATCATCTGATTTATTACCATTATCAGATTTTGCATCACCATTTGAGATATCACTCTGTTCTGATTCACTCTGTTCTGAACTCGTACCAGAACTCAAATCACTCTTTGACAATTCACTGGAATCATCATGTCTCAATTGTTTGACTAAACACACAACATTTCTTTGAACACCTTCACTGTTAACACATTTGTTAACATGTACCATTTCATCAGTTGGTTTCGGTGTCATTGGAAATCCCCAAATGTTGTCAACTTGAGAATTTTGTCTTTGTAATTGTTGTCGTTCAGCTTCTATCATAGCTCTGATCTGCTCATCCGTTCTTGATATGGTCCAGTAATTCATCATTTTTCCAAAAAAATATTTCAAAAATTTTCTGAAATCAGGCTGCCTTAAATTCTACGTTCGCCCCTGGTAATTCTACTTTCGCCCAAAAGTCCTACCTTCGCCCACTTTTGTTCACCCGAATGTAGAATAGTAACCAGAATGTAGAATATCCAAAACCCTTTTCCACTTTCGTCCACTTTGGTTCAGGTTCGACCGCTAGATTTTCACCTTCGCCCGCCCGACGAATCGAAAGTGGAAATTTCTGCCCGAAAGTGAAAACTTCAAACACAAAATTCCAGGTTCGCCCAGAAATGTGCTAGGTTCGACCAGAAAACACTCACTTTCGCCCACAAAAAGTCAGGTTCGCCCACTACAGTTTACTTTCGCCCATTTCAGGTCTGAAAAACGGTTACACTTTGAAAAACGGTTATTTTGGTCTCTGATTTTCAAAAGTTTATGAATTTGAATGATCTTTATCAGGTTTTGATTCGGAATTGATTTGGAACAACTTTAATTCTTGGAAATTTTGATTTTATCCACAAATTCAACTCTAAATCAATCAAAAACACTCAAAAACCATTTTCATTCAAAAACAGATGTATTTTGATCAAAATCATGTCCAAATCAGCTCTGAGTTTATCAAATTTGTTGTTGTATGATCCTTATGGCTCTGATACCACTTTGTAAACGAAAGATTTTAGCTAAAACAGGATTAATTGATCATACAAGTCACAAAACCAGGTGCGGAAACCCTAGTTATGAATAAACTGATAAAACTCTAATCAAAACACAGTAAACATCATTTTCAAAGCTTTTTCATAGATTAACATTCATAAAAACTTGTTACAATGAGCTTCCTAGTTAATCTAATCAATACACAGACTTTCACAAAATCCCCTAGAACCCGACCACAACACACACTTCAACTAAAACTCTCTCTAACTCAAAAACTCACAAAATCTATTTATAGACACTGCACGTTCGCCAACTTGTGATGGTCGAATGTGAAATTCTTCCACATTCGCCCACACTAGGGTACGAATGTGTTCTTCAGTTCAACTCCAATTCACCTTCGCCCAGATCTACTCTACATTCGCCCATAATCCTCTACATTCGCCCAGTCTGTTCCACTTTCAATCCATCAGAACTTTCTAACATATGTTAACTTTGTAGATCCAATCACTAGTCGCACTTCGTGCATCTACACTTTCATTTCAAATTCTCTGAACAAGTTTGTCTTTAGTTTCGTCATTTCTTCCTCATCGTTTCCTGAAATAATCATGTCATCAACATATATAATTAAACAGGTTATGAGTTTACCTCTTCGTTTGAGGAACAGTCGACAAACCTCCTTATTTTAGAAGTCTTTTGTAAATCTAGGAGGAACATTCATGTAGACTTCTTCTTTTAGTTCTCCATGGAGGAAGGCATTTTTACATCGATTTGGTGAAAAGACCATCCTTTATTAGCAGCTATAGAGAAGAGGAAACGAATGGTGTCAATTTTTACTACTAGAGATAAGGTGTCAGAGTAGTCTATCCCATAGGTTTGGGTGTACCCTTTTGCTACTAATCGTGCTTTATATCTTTCAATGGTGCCATGTGGATTATATTTGACTGTGAATACCCAACGGCAACCAGCAGGTTTCTTTCCTGGGGAAGGACACATTTTTCCCATGTATTATTTTTTATAAGAGCCTCAATTTCTGTTTCCATGGCATCCTTCCAATTTTTGATTCTAATGCCTCTTCAATGGAGTTTGGGAGTTATTTATTGTGTAAGGCGGCAGTAAAGTTCTTGGCTTCTTTTGATAAACTCCCTTTGGCAATCTTTGCTATAGGATATCTAGAAGATCTTGTTTCCTTCCGTGGAGAGTACCTTTTTGGAGGAACTCCTCTATTGGCTCTGGGTGGAAGGTCATACTTGTTGGTTGTTCCATCCTGTACTGTTTCTACCTGCACCGTTTGTTTTATAGGAAACTCAAAATCGTTTGAGATGTTTGTATCGAATTCATGATGATGACTTTCCTCATGTGTCTCGTTAGTTTGAATTTCCTCATGATTTTGAGTTTTTTTTTAGAGCACTTTTGTAGATCACTTACCTTAGTGTTTGGACTAGGAGAATCATGGCTAGTGGCACTGACATTTTTGCTAGATTGTGTGGAAAAGTGTCACACATTTTCGCTAGATTGTGCGGAAACGTGTGGCTCAGTTTGAGGGATACCGTGATCTTCCTTTTCTTTGGGAGTAGATGGGAGTGATAGCCAACTCAGTGTGTTAGCATATTCTTTCTCCCTCTCACTACTGTGTTGGGAGTTGTAAAAGAACCCAGTTTCAAGGAAAGTACAATCAAGGGTAGTGTGCATGACGAGTTTTAGGATTATAGCATCGGTATCCCTTTTTATCAATGCCATATCCAACAAAGACACATTTTTCAACACATGGTCCAAGTTTTCCCCGATCAGTTTTAGGTATGTGTACAAAGACAAAGATTCCAAAAACACAAGGTGTAAGGGTTAATGGAGGGGGAATTTCGGTAAACTATGAAAGGACTTGAAGAGGTGTTTTTAGGTTAAGAGCGCTCGGTGGGAATCTATTTATTAAGTATGTGGCAGTAGCAACGGCTTTGGGCCAAAAAGATTTAGGGACCCGATATTCAATGAGAGATACCCAAGTGATTTCTAAAAGGATACGATTTTTTCTTTCCACAGTACCATTTTGCTCAGGAGTATGAGGACAAGTAGTTTGATGGATAATTCCTTTGTTTTGACAAAAATTTTTCATAGATTCATTTATAAACTCTCCTCCATTGTCATATTCTAAGAATTTGTATATTTGTTTTAAATTGAGTTTGTATCATATTGTAGAAAATATTGAATTTTTTGAAAACTTCATATTTGTGTTTTAAAAAATAAATCCATGTCATTCGTGTGCAATCATCAACAAAGAGCGCAAAGAAACAGAAATTTTGTCCCCCATTAACTTATGCGGGACCCCAAACATCAGAATGAACCATAGAGAAAGGTGACTCGACTTTTGTGTTATTTGGTTTATAAGTATGTCTGTGGCTTTTTTGCTAAAACACATGTCTCACAATGAAAAGTTTTATTTAAGGGAAATAACTTAGGAAATAAAAGACGCAAATAACTAATAGATGGATGGCCTAATCTCCTATGCCAAAGCCAAGTTTCCCTCCTTGCAGTTCCATGAGCAAGCATCACAGTACCCTATTGAGCCACTTCCTCTACATAATATAATCCTTGACATTCAGTGCCACGCCCAATAATCGCTCCCGTCCTGATATCCTGAAGTATACAAAACGTGGGATGCATTAAAACTATGCAATTTAATTCTTTTGTCACATGGCTAATAGACAATAATTTATGTGACAAGGATGGAACGTAAAGACAGTTTGAGAGTTTAAGAGTTGGAGTTATCTCAACAATCCCTCCCCCTTCAACTGACATAGTTTCACCATTTGCGGTTTTTATCTTATTGATTCGTGGCTTGGTTTTTGACACAATATCCTCTGGATCAAATGTCATGGTGTCAATCGCACCACAATCAAATATCCAAGATTGTTCTAAATCGTTATATATATGAGCCATATTCGCTTGACCAATAGGTTTATATTTTTTCTTTCTACTTTTAATTTTCAAACGTAGGTTTTTTTGACAAAACTTTACTTTTTGTGCTTTTGTTTTATAAAACCACTTATAATTAGTTTGGTAGGTGGACCACTTTGGTTTTTGTTTATTATAAAACCAAGAGCCGTTGGTTTGTCTACCAAACCTTAACTTTTTGTTTTTATTTATTATAAAATCACTTTTGAGAGTATCAGAGGCGTTGGTTTTATCCCGCCGCGGGTTTATACCAAACCTCAACTTTTTGTTTTTATTTATTATATAACCACTTTTGAGAGTATCAGTTGGTTTGGTTGTGTAATCCTTATTTTTATAAGGGGTTTTGGTTTGTTTGGTAGACAAACCATCATCCGACCCTTCTTTTTCTTGTTCAGTATGATCAGCCCTAGTTTCAAGAGCCCTAAAATTGTTTGAAAGTGTGATATTGGGATTTATAAAAAAAGAGGGGTCTGAGGATTTCTCCCGAAACCCGGTACCTCCACAGTCAGTGTCTCCTTCTTCGGCGCGTGCAATGCCTCCAAATCCCCCATTACCACCGTCTTGTGCCTCGGTATTGGTGCTGGTGGCAGCGCCCGCCTTCCCTCCTTGTTTCCCATTTTGTGGCCATATGTCCACCAATCGGGATAACCGATAAGATGAAAACATTGTTCATTTGGTATGTTTCATCATACCATAGTGGGTACACTTTAGTTTCATCTTGTCAATCCGGAATGATGATCCAGTATTTGGGGTTTTCTGACCTATTCGCCCTTTAGAGAGGAAACCTTGACCTTCCTGTGACCTGTTGGTAGCAAACCCTGCCGCCACCCCGTGAGAAGATGAGCCGTCTGTGTTGTTGAATCCTAATATTCCTTGATGTGCCATCTCCTTTCGGACAGAAGCGCAGGCGCCCTTGGCTGAGGGTAACGGGTCACACCGAAGAAGTTCTCTCTTTATGGTGCCATACTGCTTGTCAAGGGCGTTCATGAACTGAAATAATTTTTGTTCTGACCGGATTTGACTGTAAGTTGTTATGTCCTCTGTACACTTCATGGGATTTGGATCTCTCCTGTCGAGTTCTCCCCAAATCCCTTGAAGCGAAATCCATAGATCTTCGAGTTGGGAACCATTTTGTTTGATTCCATTCGCCTTAACATGAAGATCAAAGGTTTAGAGCTTGTCCTTCCCGCTGCTGTACGTAATCTCCAAAGCATCCCAGAGCGTTTTTGCTGTGGGAAACTCGGTGAGATTACTTGCAAGCGCGGGTTCGATGTTCTGGATTAGCCATGAGAACACGATTAAATGATCTTGTTCCCACCTTTCATATTCTGAATCGGTTGGCTGTGGCGGCTCCGGACTCCCCGACAAGTGACTCAAGAGGGACTTTGGTTTTCCCCCGATTGCCACTCTGATCATCCGAGACCACAAAGCATAATTCTGGCTGTTAAGGCTGATACTGATCTTCAAAGTGTCTGAAAGACTTTGTTTTTGGGTTTGGTCATGGTTGTTGAGGCTGGTTTTTAGTAGGTTTGTAATTTGTAGTGCGAGATCGTCGTTTTTGGTTTTGTCACCCATTGTTCTTGAAAACAAAAAATGATTGAGGCTGAATTGGGGTAAATGATGAGCATGTTAGGATGAACTCTGCTCTGATACCATATAGAAAAGTAAAAGCAAAACTCTGATTTATATTATTTTGAATCGTGTGTATATTGACAGAAAGAAGGAGAATAAATAGTTGCAATAAAATGTGTTATAAGAAAACACAGTAAATGTTGATTGAATTAGGATTGGAACCAATGGTTCCTTTCCTTTCATAGAATGGGCTGATCATTTCCTTTATTATGGGAGCCATTGATGAATAAAAGGAAATGATGATGATAATCTGATCCTCAAATATATATTTTCTAACAGTTGGTGATGTATAAGAGTTAAGAAGCCATGTGATTTAAAGTGTCACTCATAAAATCTAAACAAACATAAAGGGTTCTTGTAGCAGGGTTAAATCACAACGTTGAATCAAGAGCAATATAACTGGATTAGAGAAATTATGAACAGAGAATGCAGTGCAATTTATTAGATGGACAAAAGCCTTTACATAGGCTGAAAAACAATAAAAGAAACAAGAATTCAACATACAAATAGAAATATAAAGAAAGCCTAAACCATAACTGATGCTAAAGGCCAGGCAAATCATAACTTGTTCCAACATAAGTGAAGATAACATCATCTTAGTCGAATTATTCCATCATCAAAATAAAACATTCAAACAATAAATTTAAGCCTTAGGAGTTGGTGTAGGCGCTTGTAGTAGTGCCTGAATTTCTTCAAACGGAGACTCCACGTGAGCAGCAAGTATTGAAACGAATGGAACGAGAAGATTATCAAATTCAGAGACAGCGAGTTTTAGATTTTGTTCAACATTCTGAGGAAAATCAGGCACACTCTCCATTGCTACCTTTGCTTCTAATGCATAGTGATAACCTGCCTGTATTCCTTCGACAAAACCACACAGGTTAGTTGCATTACTCACCGCAGCAACAGCAGAAACCATCTCAGGACTGGTCCGAATCTTATGGCTTAAGTGCTGGACACCAGTAGTTAACAACCAAAGTTTCTGTTGTTCTAGAGTAGTGACGGTATCATGAAGTGAATGAACTTCTTTGATGTGGTCTTCAACATCATGAATGATTGTGTCTTGGATGTCGCTTAGGGCTTTATTCAAATTAGCTACTTTTTCCTGCCATCCCCTTTCCGCAGCCACTAGACGAGCATTATCTGTGAAAAAAAAATTAAGTTATCACCATAATGATATAACAGGCATGTGACAAGAAAAAAAGTAACAATGGAACTTAATAACTTACCAGCTTCCAGCTCAGCGTACGTCTTGGTTTGTTTCTCGTATAACTCAGAAAGCTCGTTGAACTCAGTGGTCGTTTCGGTTGAAACAACCAATTGGTTCTGTAACTTTGCAATTTCATGCTTGTGTTGAAGTTCCAGTTTATTCATTTTGACCACTGCTTCCACCCATCTTCGATGGAGCTCTGAGGTAATGAGATTAGATTCTGCCTGATTAACCATGGTCAGATCCGAGAAATCTGAGTCACCCATGCTTCGGTATCGCCAATAGTCAGTAGGTGTACTAAGGTTGTACACAAACATCTTGGCCAAATCTGGTGCAACCACCGTATCCTTGTTAGCAATAGTCCAATCGGGAACAAATTTTTCGTCAGCGATCTTTGCGTTTAGTTCAGTGGAATCATCAGTTTTGGTAGCTACAACACGTATGGAACGAACAGATTCATCCTGGAACCAGTCATGAGCACCTTCGGAAATATCAGTATTTTGAATGCTGCTTATAGCAGATGATGATTCTGTTTGCAAAAGATGGTTCTCGGTAACTTTCTTGTGGGCGTGAAAGGACGTGATTCGTTCACGCTTATTACTTGCATCAACAGACTCCTCGTGTGGTCTTTTCTGGCCATCAAACCGTACCAACTTAAGGGTATCAGAGAGACTCTTTTCTGAGGATTAAACAAAAAACATTGAAGAAAATAAATCAACGGTAAAACAATAATGCATACAAGACACGAGCCTCTCCATTCATATACATAACATGTGAAACCTATCAATTGGATTATCTGGGCAATTACCAATATAATTTTGTATCAAAATGTTAAGGAATAAATGGTAAACAAAGCCGAAGGAGCTTATAAGATATACTCCAATTTATTTGGAAAAAAAAACCCGCTTTTATTAAAATTTATATATATACACACACACGGGAATGTTGGAAAAAAAAAAATTATACAATTTTTTTCTTCGAAACTACGTATTTTTTGTTTTTTAAGTTAAAATATTACTAGAGAATAATCAACTTGTTTGTATAGACACACCCACCAATAAGCAATATGCAATGAATTTTTAAAGAAGTGGGATATTGAACTGTTCACCATTTTGGATGGAAGTGATCTGTGTGGCATATGTATTGCCTTGAACTTGACTGGAACTGATTATGGACACTTGCAACTCTTCTTGAACTTGACTGGAACTTATTTCGGAGTGACGATTCACGTCCCCTTGTTCTGATTGATGAGGATCTTTTTGTAGGTTACCATTTTCATTCCGGACCAGTAATTCACCGACTGGCGACTCAACTTCCATAATATCAGCAACATCTGTATTAGAAACAACTCGACATGAGACAGGACTCTAATAATCCTTAAACATAGGTGTGGCTATTGGGGAGTGAAATAATTCACTGGCTTTGGGCCTTCACTTCCCGACACACCCAAATTCAATTAAAAATAATGGGTTAGGATCAGTGAAAGAAAAATAGGAAGTCGTAGAAAGGGTATCAAACAGACTCCGATTGAACTCATTCAAGCGGCATTGGAACCGCCTTATCGAACCCTACGGCGTTGGTTTTTAAGTCGTCGTTTTTTGGGGTTTTAGCTTGTAGTTTTAGAATATGCGTTAAATCATTGTGTCTTTTATGTACCATTGTGTCATTTTTCAATTCATTGTGTCTTTTTTTTCTTCAGCATTGTGTTATATTTTTTGGTACTGCGCTATATTTTGTGGCTTATTGTGTCATATTTCATGATATATTGTGTTTTTTGTATCCTTTTCACTTTTATCATTTTTGTTATACTATGTAGAATAATTTGATAATATAACAAATAATAAATAACACAAATTGCATATTAATTTACGATTATAATCAATATTTTCAACGAAATGTGTGTTACACAAAAACTTATTTTTTTTAAAAAAAAATATCACTCGATGCTTTTTGATTTTTTGTATCGCTCCAAATGCTTAAAATCATATATATTACATACCATAAAATTTTCATAAAAAAATAAGTTCGTCATATAGGGTTTTCTAGCATTTTCACTCTAATATAGGGTTTCCAATATATCCATCACATATATATATAGGTTAGAGATATTGTTTGAAAATAGTTTTTCTTTGTGTGACAATGATTAAAAATTGATATGTAAGCATCATTTATGGGACTTATTCATAATGTTTTGGATTATTTTGCCTACGAAAACACCAAACATATCAATTAAAAACTGAAAACAATGTATTTTACGCTTAAAACTTAAAATATCATGCCAAGAATAATAAATTGAATTTCGTTTTAAATTGTTGTGTTTAGTGTTTTTCAAGCCAAAACAACCTAAAACATCAATCCTAAATTCAAAACATGATGGTTAAATGTCAATTATTATTCCTTCCCGCTCTTCTCATTAAGACCAATTATCCTATATATATATATATATATATATATATATATATATATATATATATATATCTTGAGAACGGTAAATATCGCGAGAATCATGAGAACAAATGAGAAAACCAATTAAAATCATTTTTTTCAGTACAAACCTAATTATAATTAAAATATAACATTAAAAACGAATTTTTTTTCCAAATAATTCATCTTTTTTTTTTGCAAAAAACACTATAAAATTAACTTTTTACACATGTGTAAATGAAACAGTTTACACATGTATAAACAGTAAATTTACACATGTGTAAAAACAATTTATTTTCGTATACATTTAAATTTTTATGAGTAAATTGTGTTTTTGAAACTGTTTTTAATAATAAAGACAAGTGTAAAAAGAAATTTTGAATTTGAATGGTTTTAGATAGGGTTCTCGCGGTTCGCACGAAATATACATGTTCTTAAATTAGCCTTCTCACATACACACACACACACATATATATATATCATGAGACCCGTGAGGTTTAATGAAAAAATAATCAAAATCATTTTTTTAAATATAATGATAAGTGTAATTTTTATGGTGAGTGTAATTTTTTTTATAATGATGAGTGTAATTTTTTTTGAATGGTTTTCTATGATGTAATTTTTTTTTTTAATTTGAATGGTTTTCTATGGTGTTTTTGCGGTTCGCACAAAATACATATGTTCTCAAATTAACCTTCCTATATATATAGTTGAGATCCTTTGAAAACTCCTCTTTATTGCGGGACCTCAAGAAGCGAACAAGTGGTTACCATTTAGCCACGTATCCTGTATTGTATTATGGCAGGAAGGGCAATATGGATTTTTTACATTATTACTTTCTCTCTTCAAATTAGAATATTAAAGCCGAACAACCTCTTTTTTACTCTATTCCTCCATTTCTCTCTCTCTCTCTCTCTATACATACATACATACATACATACATACATTCATACATTCATACATGCATGCATGCATGCAGGCATCCCGCGTACATGCGTACATACATGCATGCGTACATACATATATACATGCATGCATGCATGCATGCATGCATACATACATACATACATACATTTCTCTTCTCTATATTTCTGAAAATCAATGATGAAGATTTTAGTAGTAGAACACCGTTGGTGTGGTAACGGCGACGAAAATGTGAAAGATGTAAACGGTTGACGCCAGTGACAATGGGGTTAACGGTTCCTGCGGTAGTTCTGGGTGTTTTGGTGGTTACGACGTTGTTCTGGTGGTGGCTACGGTGTTGTTTTGGTGGTGGTTGTGGCACTGGTTTGGTGGTGGTTACGGCGATATGTATATATATATAGCGCCGTAGTTTTTGCAATAAGGTGGACCTCTTGTTTTATAATTTCCCAATTTATATATATATATACACACACAATTCTTTTATCTTCTATTGTATATTTTCGCTTATGACCCTTGAAATTAAATAAAATTATTATACTACATCTAAACTTTAATAAAGTTACTTTTATCTTTTCCTTGACGATTAGCCCGTGTGTCAATACTCTACAGATACCGGCGCAACAAATGGGTAAAATACTAAAGTTATCCTAGAGTCTCCAAACTTCAATAAATTTATCTTTTACAACTACACAACGTTTAGTACTTTAATGATAACTTCACAAGCACGAGTAGCATAGTAGTGCTAAGTTTATATAACATATAATAATTTTAATGTACCTCCGTTTTTGTCCATGGCAGCTTGCGCGCCTTCTTGCACCTCTGGCCGCCATTGTTGCGCATCAGCCATATCTAGAACTTTTTTGTAAAGTCAACCTTGGGGAATTTTTAGCTTATTTGCTTTTTATTTGCTTTGGTGTGTGTTTGGGTTAAACATCCCATTGCTTTTATAGTTGTGATTGGAGCAAAGTTGTTAGAAAGTAGTTACAATATGTTCACATTAAATCTCGTACTAAACGAAGGCAATTCAATTATTTTATTATAAAACTGTTTCCTTAGATCTAAAATAATATAAAATTTTAATAAATTAAATATAGTACTATCAATTTGTAACGAGGAGGACATGGCATGATTGATCTCCAGTTGATTTTATTTTATGGGGTGATTTTACAAATACCCTATAGCATGTATATACAAAGTCATAAAAATATCAAATATACTCAAGTTATTAAAAAAATTAGAGAAAATTGCAGTTTTCGTCCATGTGGTTTGCCTAAACTAACAGGTTCAGCCAAGGCTTAACACCCTGAGTACCTGTGGTTTCTTTTTCTAACACTTTACGTCCCTGAGAGTAACGGCCGTTAGTTGTTCCATTAGTTTGTGGTAAAATGACTATTATACCCTTAATTTTTTGGGTGAAATGAATCTTCTACCCTCTCATCTTCTTCCTCAACCCACCCAACCACCCACCACCAGCATCACCACCACCTGCAACACCTGCAACACCACCACCATCTTCACCACCACCACCACCACCATCTAACGCAGTATAAATATAAAATGGCCTTGATGAAAAACGTCGAATACTTGGGTGGGCTCCACATACGTTATATCCATATAAATATAAAATTATAGTCTTTACTATGTCAATGAGATCTCTTGGCGTAGGAAGGACGGCACCGGTATGATAATAATCAATCCCAAGACCACCTCCAATGTTTAAATAACTAATATCAAACCCTTGGGCCCGAATTTCATCAATGAATTTCACCATGATGGCTGCAGCGTCTCTGAATATATCAACCTGAAAGACGGAAATATCTTTTAACAAAATAAGTAAATATAATAAAATAATTACTTATGACGGTTCATCACTAAATGAATGAATAGGAAAACATTATTACTCCGAATCATCTCAGCACATAATTGTTCACTCATTTAGTCTTCCTTGCACATGGAAAGGGGTTAGGTGATGGTGGAGGAGAGGGAGGGTGGCGGTGGAGATGGTGGTGGTGGCGGTGGAGATGGTGGTGGTGTTGCAGGTGGTGGTGATGGTGGTAGTGGGTGGTTGGGTGGGTTGGGGAAGAAGATGAGAGGGTAGAAGAGTCATTTCACCCAAAAAAATTAAGGGTATAATAGTCATTTTACCACAAACTAACGGAACAACTAACGGCCGTTACTCTCAGGGACGTAAAGTGTTAGAAAAAGAAACCACAGGTACTCAGGGTGTTAAGCCTTGGCTGAACCTGTTAGTTTAGGCAAACCACAGGGACGAAAACTGCAATTTTCTCAAAAAATTAATAACTATTCTTTTAACCTTCTTTTTTAGAAACCCTAAACTTTAATATATACCCCATCTTCAATATCAATTTGTATTATCTACTTTTTTTTATTCGTTTTAGATCAACAAAATTTACGCCTTTTTTTATCTTCCTCCGTTCATCGACTGTCAATATTCATTGGCATTACGGAACTCTTCATTAAGATTGAAATTAAGAACTTTCCATCGAAGTGGATTATGTGGATAAGTCGGATAGTTTATTCGGCTCGCTTATCAGTTCTCGTGAATGGATCTCCCACCTTTTAGTTTAAGTGTTCAAGAGGTATTCGGAAAGGTGATCTATTAGCTCCTTTTCTTTTGATACTTGCTATGGAAGCCTTCTAATGCGTGTAATGTTGGCTCTTTCTATGGAGTTAAATCTCCGGATAATGGGCCGATTATCTCCCACCTTTTTAATGATGATGCTTTAATTACTGGGGATTGATCGTTGAACAATGTGAGGAATTTAATTAGGCTTCTAGGATGCTTCATTCTAGTTTCCTGGCTTAATATTAATATTCATAAATCTAGATTATTTGGTATTGGGGTCCACGATAGAAAATTAAAGAAATGACTGAATCAATCCATTATACGGTTGGTTCGATTCCGTTCATGTACCTTGGGTTAAAGGTTGCAACCAATAGTAGGTTATCAAGTTGAAAGCATGTTTTCTATTTATAGGAAGGCGATTAACACCGATAAAAGCCGTGCTAGAGTGCCTCCCGAGCTATTATTTCTCTGTATTTAAAGCTCTTTCAAAATTGATAGATTTGTTGGAAAGGAAAAGGAAAATGTTCCTTTGGGGAGGTAGTGAGGATATGAAGAAGGCATGTTGGGTTGCCTGGAGCAAAGTCACATTCGACCAGAAAGATATTAGTTGAGGTTATTCCCTTTAAAAGATTCCAACTTGGCTCTTATGGTGAAGTTGTGGTGGAGGTTCAAGGTTGGCAAGCCATCCCAAAGTGCACACACTTAAATGGACCTTGGAGTTAAATATTAACTTTGGAAGAAACCAAAACTTTTATTGATTGTTGGATGAATTAAAAACATAAGAAACAAAAGGTTTAAATAGACTAGCTATTGTAATCCTATTGGAACTCTAAAGTACTAAACGATAATTAACAAAAGCATAGTAACATACTTCAAACCTAATACTAATACTAGCAAGGTACTAGACCGAACATTTTCACCTACAACTATATGCAAGATAAGTTACCCTTTTGTTCACCTAAATAACACTTGCACAAGTAACGTTACCCCAAGTAGCATCCTTTGTGTTTGATTGCATTGTGCATTAGTATCTCATATCTTGTGCTTGTCTCCTTTGCTTCTTTTGTTTCTTTTGTTTTACATTCTGTTAACTAAGGAATGGGACAAGTTAATGGACATCCAAATGTTTCGAATCTTCCACCCCTTTGTTGTTATGCATATGTGTGTCTGTTTTGTGTACAGTCTTTAGCCTTAACCACTGAACTTGAATTAACCCAAAGAATTCAATTGATTCTCTCTCCCTTTTTTCTAGCGGCTAGAAAGGTCACAATGCAACAGTCTTTCTATTTGGGTTATATTTCACAATTGAGTAATCTAACTCCAAACTTACCTTTTTTTGCGTCACCAACTTTAATCAATTGCATTAACCTTACAAACCCCCCTTTTTATCAGCATTGTCATCCCTTCTGTTGGTTTGCTTTTATTAATAATAAAAAAAACTTCATCCCGCTGTTGCTTGATTGGATTCAAACACTAACCTCCGATCACAACTCCAATTTGCGACACACTTTTGTGGTTTAGTTCAACACCTTTTCTTTTGTCTTCAAATTCCATCGGTTTCACCACCATTGCACCCTACGAGGGGTTGATCCCTCTTTTTCAAAGAACGACTCTCAAAACCGTGGATTAGATACCACTTATTAAACTAGGAGGAAACTAAGACTATTATTGATTGCCTAATGAACTAAAAACATAAGAAACAAAAGGTTTATATAGACTAGTTATTTTAATCCTATTGGAACTCCAAAAATACTAAACGATAATTAATAAAACCATAAGAAACATAATTCAAACTTAATACTAACACTAATGGATAATTCAGATATTAATTAAATAAGTACAGTTATTATTTTACTTTCCTTTGACTATATATCTCTATCTAACTATTAGTACTGAATTAATATTCCCGAATCTGACATTAATAAGCCGGTATTGGATTTTCACATTTAATAGCTAGTATAGACTATTGAAGAAACGATGAGTATAACGGCGATTAATAACAATAATCACCGAAGGGTTTTATACACGTGTTCGCTCAGGTACAATCCTTTGCTCACACCAGTGGCAGAACCGAAACCGTAGAAAGTGAAAGTGTGTGTGTGGTGAAAGTAAGAACACAAGAATATAAGTGGTTCGGTTGAGAGTGACATACGTCCACTATAAAGAAATAATGGTTATTGCTTTGGAGATTACAAATTGGTTACAAATATTGTCTCTATTCTAATTCTTGCATGGGAATGCCGCCCCCTAGCAGAGGAGAAGAAGTCTTCTATTTATAGGAAAAGATATGGGCCGGCTGAGACGGCCCATAAAATTTTGTAACTGATCTGGGCCTCGACCTATAACCAGATGACTTTGGTCCAAGAAATTTGCGGGAACCAGGTGACATTAAATGCTGATGTCAGAGAAAGCATGATCTGGCCGGCTACAAGTCCACGTGGCGCGACGTGATTGGGCGTAGGCGGCGCTTGTCTCTGACACAGTATGGTTGACCCTTCTGATGGCGTCTGATGTGACGTCTGGTAGTGTCACACCCTCAAAATCCACTTGCGGAGTTTTACCGCGAGGCGCATGACAAACCAGGATCCAAGTCAACGATCACAATAAACAAGTCTAAATGAACATATGCAATTTCAAAAACATAGTTTAAAATTTCCAAATAACAGCGGAAGCTTATTCTCAAAACATAAACCAAAAGTACTCCAAATTGTTCAACGTTTGAAATCCATGAAATCCTAACTAGACGCCGTGCAGACGCGTGCGCCCTAGTCCTGAGATGCTACTTTAGCGACCTGAGAAAACATGTAAGAGTTACGTCAGCACAAAATGCCGGTGAGTTCACAGGTTTGTAAAATAAAGTACCAAGTTCATCCTGTCCATACTATATAAAATTGTAAACCAAAGTACGCTAGCTAGGCGTATGTTTTGTCACTACTACGATTGGAAAACCATTACTAACTCGCAAACCAGATGTTGTGCCCGAATAGTAAACCTATTCCTGTTTTGAGACAATATGCACCCGCCCGGCCCTCCAAGCCGACGAGTGGGGTTGGTCACTCCCAATAGATCTATTCACATTTCCCCGTTGTGCTAACCCGCACATTCATGGTTTCCCCCGGGACTTCCAAAGATCGTATAGTAAACCATAGAAACCCATAGTATGACAGTTGTTACCAAAACATAAGTTTAACACATGTTTTCTCCCCCAAAAAGTGAAACCAGTTAAAAGTGGGGCCATGAACTCACCTTAGGTTCCGTTACTTCGATAAATAAATAAAATCAGCAAGCTATGGTAGCCCCGTAAAGCGGCGACCTAACATATGACAGTTACAAGTACTTAGACTAATAACCCGTAGGTTAGTTAGTCCCTAGATGTCCAGACCTTACCCAAGTTCGTTTGAAAACACGTTAACCGTTAAACTGACCAAATGTACAAGACTCGACATCCCATTGGTGACCCGAGACTCCCCGTGTTATACTTGTTCTCTCAATCATACAATCATGCAATCACACTTAACATGCGTTAAAGTCCAACAAGTTCTAACACATAGTTCAATTAGTACATAAATAAGTCCGAACACGTGTTACCAAGTTGTTAGGTATGATACGGGGTTCCTACCATGTTCCTAGGTGTCAAATCGGGTCTCGGAATGCCAAAATATACTTACAGCAGCAGTACAGGCGATTAGGAAAAGTCAACTAGCGATTACGTGGGTCAACAGGCGATTATGAGGGCTAATCGCCCTTACTATAGGCGATTAGGGTCATGTGGTATGCATTTCAGGAGTTTATCAGGCGATTAGGTCGTAAGACATGCAATTCAGGACTTAACTAGCAATTAGGATCGTAATCGCATGAAATGAAGGCAATTAGGCTCCCAATCGCCTATAGCATAGGCGATTAGGGTCCCTAATCGCCTTCAGCAAGTCTGTTCCGGTTTTTCGCGCGTTTAACCCTCCAAATCAAATCCAGAACGTGTGGAAACACCAAAGATCAATCATACAATAATAGTAAACATGTTTCAATCAAAATCCCTAGTTTAACATCGTTCTACCAGCCCTGAATACGATCATGTTTCCCCAAAATAATACACGTAGCATGAGACATCACATTAACATGCATAACCGTAACCCTAATGAACAAATACTCAGATTTCATCAACATGCTATCATAATCAATCTATAAACACCTTAATATTATGCTAACAATCCTTTTTGAATCATAACAATCCTATCTTTTAATTATAATTAACACACACAACATGCATAATAGTTAGAACCCAATTAACAATGATTATTAACGAATTTTCGAAGACACAAACGTTTATAAGCAGGTCTGGACCATTAGGGATTCAAAATAACGTTAATAAAGGTTGCATGAATGAAAACCACACCTTAGATTTATGATAGATTGATGTAATAGGCTTGAAAACGTGTAGTTTGATCCAAAATCGTGTTCCAGAGAGTGTTTGCGAGTTGGAACGAGTTGTGGGATGGCTAGGGTTGTTATAATGAAGTTTAGGAGGTCAAGTGTTGTATTTATAGTCGTTTCTAGTCGCCAGGTACGTTACAAGCGATTATGCAGCTTTTACAGACGATTAGGGCTGCTAATCGCCTTCCCTATTAGGCGATTAGCCCCCAATCGCCTAAAACAATGCCCAATCGCCTACCATGTAATGCTAATCGCCCTCCTATAGGCGATTAGGCCTCCCTAATCGCCTGTAGGAGTTGGTTCCGTGTATTTGGCGCGCTAAACCCCGTTTTAACATATGTTAACACATTTTCACATACGGACAAGTCACATAATGATTGTAAACACATAATACTTGCAAACAAACACATTCACACTCGTTCACCAATTCCCGGGACTCGAGACTTGTATGTTCCCTATGCTTTGACGATTCTACGAATCGTCACCCCTTGTACACTTGGTTAAGGACTGACATCTAATGATCCTCTAGCCTGACATCTAATGATCCTCTAGACCAAAATAACAGTTCCCGAACCATAACACGACTCAACTAACCCAGTTAAGTATAATATACGCGTGACTCGCTAAGATAGACTTTGACCTAGACAATGTTGTCAACCTGAATTTGCCGGGTGTCACATCATCCCCACGTTAAAAGAATTTTCGTCCCGAAAATTGCACAAGTACCAAAAGGAGTAAACAAAAGAAACAGACAAAAGGTAGAAACCAAGAGAGAGATTTACCCGAGTTGTCACATCATCCCCACGTTAAAAGGAATCTCGCCCCGAGATTCATTCAGCTGCAGTGGTAACATATCTCGATTCAAACGTTTCCTTAGGAAAAAGATGAGGATACCTAGACTTCATCTGATCCTCCCGTTCCCAAGTGTATTCTGGTCCCCGGTTCGAGTTCCAGCGAACCTTAACAATGCGAATTTTGCTATGACGTAGGCTACGAATCTTGTAATCAAGAATCTCGACAGGTTCCTCCATAATCCGAAGACGATCATCAACCTTGATCTCTGCCAGTGGAACAATAAGAGACTCGTCAGCCAGACACTTCTTTAAGTTAGACACATGGAAGACGTTATGTACGTTGCCGAGCTCCGTCGGTAAATCAAGTCGATATGCCACCGGTCCAATCCGTTCCAGGATCGTAAATGGTCCGACATACCGAGGGTTATGTTTGCCACGCTTCCCAAAGCGTATGACGCCCTTCCACGGTGAAACTTTCAGAAGTACTTTGTCATCAACTTGGAATTCTAATGGCTTGCGGCGCTGATCGGCATAACTCTTTTGCCGATCCCGTGCCGCTGCCAACCGGTTACGAATCTGTACGATCTTCTCCGAAGTTTCGTACACTAGCTCAGGCCCAGTGAGTTGACTCTCACCCACCTCAGCCCAACAAAGAGGGGACCGGCATTTCCGCCCGTACAGTGCTTCGAACGGAGCTGCCTTGATGCTCGTGTGGTAACTGTTATTGTAAGAGAATTCTACTAATGGTAGGTGAGCTTCCCAACTTTTGCCAAAATCGATCACACATGCCCGAAGCATGTCTTCAAAAGTTTGAATTGTGCGTTCACTCTGACCGTCAGTCTGGGGGTGATAAGCTGTACTCATGTCTAGCTGGGTACCCAAAGCCTTGTGCAAGGATTTCCAGAAGTGAGAAGTAAAGTGGGAATCACGATCCGAAATAATAGAAACCGGCACCCCGTGCTTAGAAACAACTTCCTTCAGATAAAGACGAGCCAACCGATCCATAGTGTCGGTCTCCTTAATAGCGAGAAAATGGGCTGATTTCGTCAACCGATCGACAATCACCCATATCTTATCACACCCGCTAGGTGTCTTAGGTAGTTTCGTGACAAAATCCATTGTGATCCGTTCCCATTTCCACTCTGGAATTTCAGGTTGTTGCAAGAGACCCGACGGTTTCTGGTATTCCACCTTGACCTTAGCACAGGTCAAGCATTTGCTCACGTAAGAGGCTATATCCGACCTCATGTTTGGCCACCAGTAGAGCACCTTTAGATCTTGGTACATCTTATCCGAACCAGGATGAATGGAATACTGGGATTTGTGAGCCTCATCTAAGACAAGCTCCCGAAGTCCCCCGAATAAAGGAACCCATACGCGTTCTGCGAAGTAGTGCAGGCCATCAGGCCTTCGCTCGAGGTGCTTGTCGGCACCGTGCATAGTCTCAGCTTTAAGGTTTTCCTCCTTCAAAGCTTCTAACTAAGCAGAACGGAGTTGGTCAGGTAGAGAGGAATGGATGGTGAGCTGCAACGCCCGAACACGACGAGGGTTTGTTGATTCCTTCCTGCTCAAGGCGTCTGCTACCACATTCGCCTTGCCAGGATGGTACTTAATGGCGCAATCATAGTCATTCAGGAGTTCAACCCAGCGACGTTGTCGTATGTTCAGGTGTTGTTGGTCGAAAATATGCTGGACACTCTTGTGATCGGTGTAGATGGTGCATTTGGTACCGTACAAGTAATGTCTCCAAATTTTCAACGCGAATACCACTGCACCCAACTCCAAGTCATGGGTGGTGTAGTTCCTCTCGTGAACCTTGAGTTGACGTGAAGCATACGCAATCACTTTATCGCGTTTCATCAACACGCAACCGAGACCACGAATAGAAGCATCACAGTAAACAACAAAATCCTCAGTGCCCTCAGGTAAGGACAGAATAGGGGCAGAATAGAGTTTAGACTTCAGTTTTTGGAACGCTGACTCTTGTGGTTCACCCCAGTCGAATTTTCTATCCTTCTGAGTAAGAGTGGTGAGGGGTTGAGCAATCTTCGAAAACCCCTTAATGAAACGACGATAATAGCCCGCAAGGCCTAGGAATTGCCGCACCTCAGTTGGCGTCTTTGGTGCTTCCCAGTCCTTGATCGCTTCGATCTTAGCTGGATCGACATGAATTCCTAGTTCATTAACCACATGTCCTAGGAATTGAACTTCGCGTAACCAAAAGTCACACTTTGAGAACTTAGCGTAAAGTTGTTCCCGTCGCAAAAGTTCCAAAACCAAACGCAGGTGTTCCTCGTGTTCGGCCTTGTTCTTGGAGTAAATCAGGATGTCATCAATAAACACGATGACGAACTTGTCAAGATACGGTTTGCAAACGCGGTTCATCAAATCCATGAAAACCGCCGGTGCGTTAGTGAGACCGAAAGGCATGACCAAGAACTCAAAATGGCCATAACGTGTCCGAAAGGCAGTCTTTGCAACGTCGGCTTCTCTTACGCGTAACTGGTGATAACCGGACCTTAAATCAATCTTAGAGTAGTAGCTAGAACCCTGGAGTTGGTCGAATAGATCATCAATACGGGGAAGAGGATAACGGTTCTTGATGGTCACCTTGTTCAACTCTCTGTAATCCACACACAATCGAAAACTTCCATCCTTCTTCTTGACGAACAGAATCGGGGCTCCCCAAGGGGAAGAACTTGGTCTGATGAAACCCTTGTCCAAGAGTTCCTGCAACCGACTAGACAATTCCTGCATCTCGGGAGGTGCAAGACGGTAGGGGGCCCGAGCAATAGGAGCAGCGCCCGGTACAAGATCAATACTGAACTCAACCTGACGATGGGGAGGAAGACCAGATAAATCATCGGGAAAAACATCAGGAAACTCGCGTACAACAGGGATATCGTCGATCTTCTTCTCATCGGTAGAGGAAACAGATAGAAGTGCCAAAACGGCCGAAAACCCTTCCGAAGATACTTAAGGGCTTTCATGCTGGAGATGAGACTTAGCGGAGCACCGCTCTTGATACCGTACACAGAAAGAAATTCTCCATCAGGGAGAGGAATCCGAATAACCTTGTCGTAGCAAACAATCTCAACGCGATACAAAGACAACCAATCCATGCCTACAACAACGTCAAAACTACCCAAGGGTACCGGCATAAGGTCGATGGGGAAAGACAAACCCGACAACTCTAGGTGACACTCCCGAAGGATACAATTCGCTTCAATCTTTTTACCGTCAGCCAACTCAATTATATACTTAGCCTCTAATGGTATGGGTACTACATCTAGCAATCGACTAACTTCCAGAGATACAAAACTTTTATCGGCACCGGAATCAAACAAAACACTAACAGAGTGATTATTGAGAAGGAACATACCGGTAACTGTGTCAAGATCCTGTCTAGCCTCAGTGGCTCCAATGACGAAGGCACGTGCATTTCTGCCACCGCCCCCGTTGTTCTCGTTACCATTTCTATCCCTCACATCCCCGCCCTGCTTCAGTTTCGGGCACTCCTTCTTATAATGCCCAGCCTCCCCACAGTTATAGCAACCCGTTTCCCCGAAGTCCCTTGAACAGTAGGAGCCGGGGTAGTAGTTGGGGCCTGGGTCGATGGAAGTGTCGCCCGACAGTCTTTAGCAAAATGCCCAAGTCGCTGGCAGCGATGGCAACGGTTACGGTCGCAATCCCCCTGATGATGACGCCCACATTTGTTGCACTTAGGTAATTTCCCCGCATAACCACCCGGTTTAGAACCCGAAGAAGATGAACCCCCGTTATCAAACCTCTTACCCGGCTGTGATGGTGCTGGCACAGAACCCTTCCCCTCATTATCCCATTTGCATTTGTTACTCTCCGGGGCCTTGACAGTCGAACCCTTAGCAGGCAAGATACCCTCACTCACCTTCAAATTTGTCATCCTGTGAGCCGATCGGACCACATCTGAGTATGTAGGAAGATTTCCCGCAGCCACCAACCCCGCTATCTCCGGTACTAGCCCTGAGATATAGTGTTCAATCCTCCTGTATTCTGGCACATGCAAATCAGGACACAGCACTGCCAACTCATTACGCCTTACCGTATACTTTTCAATCTCTGACCCGGTCATCTTGAGGTTCCGCACCTCATGCTCTAGTTTCTGAATCTCTTCCCTTGGACAGTACTCTCGCTTCAACAGTTGAACAAAATTTTCCCAAGGCATAGCATAAGCCTCCCCTAAACCCATGTTCTGGCTGGTATTGTTCCACCAGGTCAAAGCAACATCCTGAAATAACGCGGCAGCATACTTGACTCGATCCTCTGGGAGACAGTTACACATCAAAAACACTGACTCCACCTTCTCTAGCCACCTGAGCAAGCTCACAGCACCCTCAGTGCCAGAGAATTCCTGGGGCTTACAGTCCCGAAACATCTTTTAGGTACACATAGCTGGGGGTGGGTTGACAGGACCACCTGAAATGAAACACGTAAGAAAACCACGGAAGATGTAAACAAAGTTCACCAATGAGGCAAAAGTTGATAGGTCAACTTACCACCACCATTGTGCCCTAACTGAAAGGCAGCTTGCAGCAAGTTGTTCAGATCTTCTTGTGTTAGGTTTACACCCCCACGACCATCACCACCATCACGCCCACCAGTGCAGCCACCTCTACGTCCTCCACGTACTCCAGACATGATTCTGACAAAAAGGACGAGAAAATTTAGTTTCACAGCTAATGACAACCACTAGCGTTCACAAGATCAAAGCTAGATCCAACCCAGGACTATCCATTCAAACCCAGAGCTCACTAGGGCTTTCATGCATTTCGGTTTATGATTTCGTGTGCACCCGAAATGATAAACCGCTCTACGTGGTCCTCCAAGTGTTATCCTAGTTCAAAGTTCAAATCACCGGACATAGTCTCTTAGCCATACACCGTAATGCTACGGTAGTTTATGGCAAGTGTTTCTATTGGAGTATGAAAGGAAGATGTCCGAGCCTTGGACAAATCTCAAGAGTACACAATTAACCCCAATATACCACACTGCCTAGAAAGCAAGTAACCCGACATAGGAGAGAACGGATGATGTAACACAGAAGGGTCAGATGATTTAGAGACACCCCGACAAGCCCATACGTAACCCACCATAACGTTAGTACTATGCGGCTATAGACTAGACTCTACATGCAGTCCTAGTTCACTATAACCATTGGCTCTGATACCAATCTGTCACACCCTCAAAATCCACTTGCGGAGTTTTACCGCGAGGCGCATGACAAACCAGGATCCAAGTCAACGATCACAATAAACAAGTCTAAATGAACATATGCAATTTCAAAAACATAGTTTAAAATTTCCAAATAACAGCGGAAGCTTATTCTCAAAACATAAACCAAAAGTACTCCAAATTGTTCAACGTTTGAAAACCATGAAATCCTAACTAGACGCCGTGCAGACACGTGCGCCCTAGTCCTGAGATGCTACTTTAGTGACCTGAGAAAACATGTAAGAGTTACGTCAGCACAAAATGCCAGTGAGTTCACAGGTTTGTAAAATAAAGTACCAAGTTCATCCTGTCCATACTATATAAAGTTGTAAACCAAAGTACGCTAGCTAGGCGTATGTTTTGTCACTACTACGATTGGAAAACCATTACTAACTCGCAAACCAAATGTTGTGCCCGAATAGTAAACCTGTTCCTGTTTTGAGACAATATGCACCGGCCCGGCCCTCCAAGCCGACGAGTGGGGTTGGTCACTCCCAATAGATCTATTCACATTTCCCCGTTGTGCTAACCCGCACATTCATGGTTTCCCTCGGGACTTCCAAAGATCGTATAGTAAACCATAGAAACCCATAGTATGACAGTTATTACCAAAACATAAGTTTAACACATGTTTTCTCCCCCAAAAAGTGAAACCAGATAAAAGTGGGGCCGTGAACTCACATATGACAGTTACAAGTACTTAGACTAATAACCCCGTAAAGCGGCGACCTAACATATGACAGTTACAAGTACTTAGACTAATAACCCGTAGGTTAGTTAGTCCCTAGATGTCCAGACCTTACCCAAGTTCGTTTGAAAACACGTTAACCGTTAAACTGACCAAATGTACAAGACTCGACATCCCATTGGTGACCCGAGACTCCCCGTGTTATACTTGTTCTCTCAATCATACAATCATGCAATCACACTTAACATGTGTTAAAGTCCAACAAGTTCTAACACATAGTTCAATTAGTACATAAATAAGTCCGAACACGTGTTACCAAGTTGTTAGGTATGATACGGGGTTCCTACCATGTTCCTAGGTGTCAAATCGGGTCTCGGAATGCCAAAATATACTTACAGCAGCAGTACAGGCAATTAGGAAAAGTCAACTAGCGATTACGTGGGTCAACAGGCGATTATGAGGGCTAATCGCCCTTACTATAGGCGATTAGGGTCATGTGGTATGCATTTCAGGAGTTTATCAGGCGATTAGGTCGTAAGACATGCAATTCAGGACTTAACTAGCAATTAGGATCGTAATCGCATGAAATGAAGGCAATTAGGCTCCCAATCTCCTATACTATAGGCGATTAGGCTCCCTTAACAGGCGATTGGGCTCCCAATCGCCTATAGCATAGGCGATTAGGGTCCCTAATCGCCTTCAGCAAGTCTGTTCTGGTTTTTCGCGCGTTTAACCCTCTAACTCAAATCCAGAACGTGTGGAAACACCAAAGATCAATCATACAATAATAGTAAACGTGTGGAAACACCAAAGATCAATCATCCAGAACGGTATTGGATTTTCACATTTAATAGCTAGTATAGACTATTGAAGAAACGATGAGTATAACGGCGATTAATAACAATAATCACCGAAGGGTTTTATACACGTGTTCGCTCAGGTACAATCCTTTGCTCACACCAGTGGCAGAACCGAAACCGTAGAAAGTGAAAGTGTGTGTGTGGTGAAAGTAAGAACACAAGAATATAAGTGGTTCGGTTGAGAGTGACATACGTCCACTATAAAGAAATAATGGTTATTGCTTTGGAGATTACAAATTGGTTACAAATATTGTCTCTATTCTAATTCTTGCATGGGAATGCCGCCCCCTAGCAGAGGAGAAGAAGTCTTCTATTTATAGGAAAAGATATGGGCCGGCTGAGACGGCCCATAAAATTTTGTAACTGATCTGGGCCTCGACCTATAACCAGATGACTTTGGTCCAAGAAATTTGCGGGAACCAGGTGACATTAAATGCTGATGTCAGAGAAAGCATGATCTGGCCGGCTACAAGTCCACGTGGCGCGACGTGATTGGGCGTAGGCGGCGCTTGTCTCTGACACAGTATGGTTGACCCTTCTGATGGCGTCTGATGTGACGTCTGGTAGTGTCACACCCTCAAAATCCACTTGCGGAGTTTTACCGCGAGGCGCATGACAAACCAGGATCCAAGTCAACGATCACAATAAACAAGTCTAAATGAACATATGCAATTTCAAAAACATAGTTTAAAATTTCCAAATAACAGCGGAAGCTTATTCTCAAAACATAAACCAAAAGTACTCCAAATTGTTCAACGTTTGAAATCCATGAAATCCTAACTAGACGCCGTGCAGACGCGTGCGCCCTAGTCCTGAGATGCTACTTTAGCGACCTGAGAAAACATGTAAGAGTTACGTCAGCACAAAATGCCGGTGAGTTCACAGGTTTGTAAAATAAAGTACCAAGTTCATCCTGTCCATACTATATAAAATTGTAAACCAAAGTACGCTAGCTAGGCGTATGTTTTGTCACTACTACGATTGGAAAACCATTACTAACTCGCAAACCAGATGTTGTGCCCGAATAGTAAACCTATTCCTGTTTTGAGACAATATGCACCCGCCCGGCCCTCCAAGCCGACGAGTGGGGTTGGTCACTCCCAATAGATCTATTCACATTTCCCCGTTGTGCTAACCCGCACATTCATGGTTTCCCCCGGGACTTCCAAAGATCGTATAGTAAACCATAGAAACCCATAGTATGACAGTTGTTACCAAAACATAAGTTTAACACATGTTTTCTCCCCCAAAAAGTGAAACCAGTTAAAAGTGGGGCCATGAACTCACCTTAGGTTCCGTTACTTCGATAAATAAATAAAATCAGCAAGCTATGGTAGCCCCGTAAAGCGGCGACCTAACATATGACAGTTACAAGTACTTAGACTAATAACCCGTAGGTTAGTTAGTCCCTAGATGTCCAGACCTTACCCAAGTTCGTTTGAAAACACGTTAACCGTTAAACTGACCAAATGTACAAGACTCGACATCCCATTGGTGACCCGAGACTCCCCGTGTTATACTTGTTCTCTCAATCATACAATCATGCAATCACACTTAACATGCGTTAAAGTCCAACAAGTTCTAACACATAGTTCAATTAGTACATAAATAAGTCCGAACACGTGTTACCAAGTTGTTAGGTATGATACGGGGTTCCTACCATGTTCCTAGGTGTCAAATCGGGTCTCGGAATGCCAAAATATACTTACAGCAGCAGTACAGGCGATTAGGAAAAGTCAACTAGCGATTACGTGGGTCAACAGGCGATTATGAGGGCTAATCGCCCTTACTATAGGCGATTAGGGTCATGTGGTATGCATTTCAGGAGTTTATCAGGCGATTAGGTCGTAAGACATGCAATTCAGGACTTAACTAGCAATTAGGATCGTAATCGCATGAAATGAAGGCAATTAGGCTCCCAATCGCCTATAGCATAGGCGATTAGGGTCCCTAATCGCCTTCAGCAAGTCTGTTCCGGTTTTTCGCGCATTTAACCCTCCAAATCAAATCCAGAACGTGTGGAAACACCAAAGATCAATCATACAATAATAGTAAACATGTTTCAATCAAAATCCCTAGTTTAACATCGTTCTACCAGCCCTGAATACGATCATGTTTCCCCAAAATAATACACGTAGCATGAGACATCACATTAACATGCATAACCGTAACCCTAATGAACAAATACTTAGATTTCATCAACATGCTATCATAATCAATCTGTAAACACCTTAATATTATGCTAACAATCCTTTTTGAATCATAACAATCCTATCTTTTAATTATAATTAACACACACAACATGCATAATAGTTAGAACCCAATTAACAATGATTATTAACGAATTTTCAAAGACACAAACGTTTATAAGCAGGTCTGGACCATTAGGGATTCAAAATAACGTTAATAAAGGTTGCATGAATGAAAACCACACCTTAGGTTTATGATAGATTGATGTAATAGGCTTGAAAACGTGTAGTTTGATCCAAAATCGTGTTCCAGAGAGTGTTTGCGAGTTGGAACGAGTTGTGGGACGGCTAGGGTTGTTATAATGAAGTTTAGGAGGTCAAGTGTTATATTTATAGTCGTTTCTAGTCGCCAGGTACGTTACAGGCAATTATGCAGCTTTTACAGGCGATTAAGGCTGCTAATCGCCTTCCCTATTAGGCGATTAGCCCCCAATCGCCTAAAACAATGCCCAATCGCCTACCATGTAATGCTAATTGCCCTCCTATAGGCGATTAGGCCTCCCTAATCGCCTGTAGGAGTTGGTTCCGTGTATTTGGCGCGTTAAACCCCGTTTTAACATATGTTAACACTTTTTCACATACCGACAAGTCACATAATGATTGTAAACACATAATACTTGCAAACAAACACATTCACACTCGTTCACCAATTCCCGGGACTCGAGACTTGTATGTTCCCTATGCTTTGACGATTCTACGAATCGTCACCCCTTGTACACTTGGCTAAGGACTGAC
This sequence comes from Ambrosia artemisiifolia, assembly GCA_032199755.1. Lineage (NCBI taxonomy): Eukaryota > Viridiplantae > Streptophyta > Magnoliopsida > Asterales > Asteraceae > Ambrosia > Ambrosia artemisiifolia. Next base: position 32,362,523 of record CM063521.1, read on the forward strand.
ATCTAATGATCCTCTAGCCTGACAGCTAATGATCCTCTAGACCAAAATAACAGTTCCCGAACCATAACATGACTCAACTAACCCAGTTAAGTATAATATACGCGTGACTCGCTAAGATAGACTTTGACCTAGACAATGTTGTCAACCTGAATTTGCCGGGTGTCACAGGTAGCAAACATTCTTGAAGAATACCTTGAGTACAGTGTCAGCACGGTGGAAGCATGGGGGCTGTCAAGTCACTGTTCCTCGTCACTAGTTGTTGGACCACTGCTGACACGTGTTTGTCTCTGATTGGCGCAGGGGGTGCCCAAATCTGACCAGATCTTCTTCATTCTTGATTGTCCGTACCTCTTACCAAAAGGTGATATTAGTGGAATATTCCGCACGTATATGGGCGCGTGAAGATTCTTTTGTGATGGTGACGTCATACTGATGAAGTCATGTTGCCCATGGATGAACTTCCACGCGCAGTTATGGTTCCACGGGCATAAGATGTTGGCCTGTTTTCCTCCGTGCTCTTTGGTTCCGCATGGGTTTTATGGAAAAGTGGGATACGGATGCCATCCGCACTAGGATTAGGCACCCTATCCCTTCAAGTCCCCCTAGTACAGGGCTTCTCCTGGTCTTAGTTCAAAGTAGGTGGAGCGCTAGACTGAATAAGTTGTGATTCGCGGATGACAGCTCATCTGCTTTGTGTCTTTGGTAGGGGTTGCAATATCTGTTGGATTGACCTGGGTTGATTGTGGAGAAATGACGTGTTGCGCCTTGCCTTGTTAGGGAGTTAGGCGGAGAACGTCTTTTCTTTTTTTTACGTCGCCGATTTGCTGAAAATTGACGTGTTGCGCCTGGACCTGAGGAGGAGTTAGGCGGAGAACGTCTTTTTTCGCTTTACGTCAACCATTTGCTGAAAAATGACATGTTGCGCCTGGACCAGAGGATGAGTTAGGCGGAGAACGTCTTTTTTCGCTTTGCGTCAACCATTCGCTGAAAATTGACGTGTTGCGCCTGGACCTGAGGAAGAGTTAAGCGGAGAACGTCTTTTTTCGCTTTACGTCAACCATTCGCTGAAAAATGACGTGTTGCACCTGGACCTAAGGAGGGGTTAGGCGGAGAATTAGCGCCAGAGCTGGCTTGGGCTCATAGTAAATGCTTGTGTAGTTAATGCGCTACCTGGGTTGTATTAGATGTTGGAATGATTGGAGTTAAATGTGTCACCAATCATTTGAAATAAATGCGCCTGGAATTTGAATAATTGTCATAACTTCGGAGGGAAGTTCTTGTGGAAGCCAAGGAGCTTGCTGTGTCAGACAGTTATCTGGCACGTTGTCGTGATGTCTGTCACATCAGGCGTGTGGCAGGCCAAAAATTCGTCTAGTTTCATGCGCGTGGTGTGCCACGAGCGCAACTGGGTTGATGAGCCGTTAGGATGTAGCCACGTGGTGAGGACCACGTGTGGGGTGTCAGACGCGTGGGTAACCACACGCGTGGTTGCAGCTGGCAGCATGAGGAATGGCGACACGTGTCGGTCATCAGTGAGACTTGTCAGGCGCGTGTAGTTCCACGCGCGTGTGTGAGCCGTTGGATGACGCATGTGACACATGTCGCGATCTAAGGATTTACGCCTCTGATTCGCATAACTCTTCTGTCTATCTCTGGCAACTTTCAATCTGTCCCTGATCTGGAAGACCTTGTCAGTTGTCTCCTGGATGAGTTCAGGACCTGTCAAGTGCTTGTCTCCAACCTCAGCCCAACACACGGGCGATCGGCACTTGCGTCCGTACAACGCTTCGAAAGGAATGGCTTTGATACTAGTATGGTAACTGTTATTGTAGGAAAATTCGATCAACGGTAGATGTGTATCCCAATTTTCCCTAAAATCAATTACACATGCTCTGAGCATCTCCTCTAGCGTGTGGATGGTCCTCTCGCTTTGCCCATCTGTCTGTGGATGGTAAGCGGTGCTCAAGTCTAACCTAGAACCAAGAGCTTCCTGCAACGTCTGCCAAAACCTCGAAGTGAAGCGGCTATCTCGATCAAAGATTATGGAAGTAGGCACGCCATGCCTTGACACAATCTCATTGATATATAACTTGGATAATTTCTCTGTTTTGTCTTTTTCCTTGATCGGCAGGAAATGTGCAGACTCTGTTAAACAATCGACAATTACCCAAATCGTATCATGACCTCGAGATGTCCTTGGCAATTTGGTGACGAAATCCATAGAGATTTGCTCCCATTTCCAATCGGGAATCTCTGGCTGGTGAAGCATTCCTGACGGCTTCTGGTACTCTGCCTTGACATTTGAACACGTTAAGCAACGTCTAACGTAGGCCGCAATACAACATTTGATGTTAGGACACCAATAGAACTCCTTGAGGTCATTATACATCTTATCTGCACCAGGGTGTATCGAGTACATGGACTTATGTGCTTCATCTAGGACCAAATCACGCAATCCTCCATACAATGGAGCCCATATTCTGTTCAAGAAATATTTTGTTCCATCAGGTTTTGTCTCTAACTGATTAACCTGATTGTATAGAGCCTCTTGCCCGATGTTGCTATCCTTAAGAGCCTCTTGCTGAGCCTGGCAAATGCGAGCAGTGAGATCGTTATGAATGGTCATGCCTAGCGCACGAACATGCAATTTCTTGGCACGTTCCCTTCGGCTTAATACGTCTGCTACAACATTTGCCTTCCCTGGATGGTACTTAATCTCACCGTCGTAATCATTGAGTAGCTCAACCCATCGTCTCTGACGCATGTTCAGATCCTTCTAGTCAAAGATATGATGTAAGCTCCTATGGTCAGTAAAGACAATGCACTTAGTCCCATAGAGGCAGTGTCTCCAAATCTTGAGCACGAACACTACTACACCCAATTCCAGATCATGGGTTGTGTAGTTTCGTTCATGCACCTTGATTTATCGAGTGGCATAGGCTATAACCTTGTTCCACTGCATTAAGACACAACCGAGACCTTGGTTAGATGCATCGCAGTAGACCACGAAGTCCTCTGTTCCCTCTGGCAATGAGAGAATCGGTGCGCTGCATAACTTGAGCTTCAGAAGCTGAAAAGCTGATTCTTGGGGATCTCCCCATTCGAATTTCTTGTCTTTCTGGGTCAAGACTGTCAGGGATTGGGCTATCTTTGAAAAATTCTCGATGAATCAACGATAGTAGCCAGCTAACCCTAGAAATTGTCAAACTTCTGTTGGGGTACTCGGTCTAGGCTAGTCTTTGATCGACTCTACTTTGGCTGGATCAACATGTATACCCTTCTCGTTCACCACGTGACCGAGGAAATGAACCTCACGAATCCAAAATTCGCACTTGGTCAACTTGGCATACAGTTTCTCCTCCTTGAGTAGATTCAGAATCACTCTGAAATGCTGCTCATGCTCCTCTCGAGTCCGTGAGTAAATCAGAATGTCGTCAATGAATACGATCACGAACTTGTCGAGGTAAGGCTTACACACCCTGTTCATCAGATCCATGAACAGTGCTGGTGCGTTGGTCAACCCGAATCGCATAACCAGAAACTCGAAATGGCCATACCGCGTCCTGAAAGCAGTCTTAGGTATGTCCCCTTTGTGAATACGTAACTAGTGATAGCCTGATCTTAGATCAATCTTCGAGTAGAAACTGGAGCCTTGCGGCTGATCGAACAGATCATCGATCCTGGGAAGAGGGTAACGGTTCTTCACCGTAAGCTTGTTCAACTCTCTATAGTCGATGCACATGCGAAACGATCCATCTTTTTTCTTGACAAAAACAACTGGAGCTCCCAGGGTGATGAACTTGGTCGAATGAATCCTTTGTAAAGCAACTCTTGCAGTTGGTCGGATAACTCTTGCATCTCGGACGGAGCTAAACGGTAAGGCGAACGTGCTACGGGAGCAGCTCCGGGAATGAGATCAATACGGAACTCGACTTGCCTCGGGGGTGACAATCTTGGCAGATCTTCGGGAAAGACTTCTGGGAAATCTCTCACGATAGGGATGTCTTTGATCTTGCTCACCTCTGGCTTCTTCTCATGTACAGGTGCTAAGAAAGCAAAATGACCTTTTCGTAAGCAAGTCTGTGCCTTCATGCAAGACACCAATCACAATGGGGTCTTCCTTCGCTCCCCCTGTATGGATAAAACCTCTCCATTGGGCAACGGAACTCGAACTACTTTTGCGAAACAGATGACCTCTATATGGTTCTTCAACAACCAGTCCATGCCAACGATGATGTCGAAACTTCCCAATTCGATTGGCAGAAGATCGATTATAAACTCATGATCTCCTAATCTTAACGCACAATTCTTAACTACTTCTTTGGACCTAATTGTCTTACCATTGGTCAATTCTATGGAGAAATGTTCAAGCAACTTATGTGACTCTAATCCGAGGGTCCGTTTAAAGTCAGTTAACACAAAACTTAGATCGACACCGATATCAAATAGTATAGAAGCAGTATGGTTGTTTACGAGGAACGTACCCGTGACTATGTTAGGATCCTCGCATGCATCATCAGTTCCCATGACAAATGCCCTGCCACGAGCTTGGCCTTTCAACTTGGGGCAGTCCTTCTTGAAATTGTCAGTAGCTCCACACTCAAAACATCCCGGCTTACCGTCAGAGTCCACAACTATTTTGGCCCGGCACTGCACAGTGGGATGTCTCATCTGCTTGCACTTCTCGCATTTGATACTGTCGCACGTCCCCACTTGATGATACTTGCACTTGTTGCAGAGTGGGTGGAGCCCGTTGTATGGCTTGTGAGTGTCAGTAGCGGTGGCAACAAAAGCTTTAACGGTTTCGGGTTTCTTGCTGGGATTACCCTCTGCACCTCTCCCTTTCTTGAAGTGAGACCACTTACGCGTGTTTTCAAAGCCTTCACCCTTGTCGGATTCCTTTTGGTTCAGGGATCCCATATCTACCGCATCGTCGGTAAGGCTGTGAGCAAGGGTGACTACATGCTGGATGGACGCTGGAGCAGCAGTGGTAACCATGCTACGGATCTTAGGAGAAAGTCCCCAGATGTACCTCTCTACCCGTTTATACTATTGGGTTTGTGGAGACTTGATTTGGGCTTGGGTTAGAAGACAATTAATTGGCAGATTAATTAAAGACAAGGGTCCGGCCCATTTGTTTTATTTAGCCCATAATTAGTTTTCTTGTTCCCTAAGGGTTAAACCCTAATCTTGTATTATAAATATAGGCATCTTGTACTTGTATTCCTCATCACAAGTGAGGCAGAAAGCAATAATAAAATATCCTGGTTGCAGCCCGTTGACGTAGGTCAGCTGACCGAACAACGTAAATCCTTGTGTTCTCGTGTTCGTTTATTTTTATCTCTTGCAGTTTGTTTGTGTTTGGTGTGTTGATCGAGAGATCGAATCCTAACAACTGGTATCAGAGCTACGGCTCGTTACACACGGGAGAAACACAACGCGAGAGACATATCGTTTAGTTTTTTTTATTTGGCGGCAGGCTATTAAATTTATATCGATCGTTTTTTGTCCGAGATTCCAGTTCACCGCATACTAATAAAGGTAGTAATGTTTTGTTAATTCGTATCCTCGCCTTTGTGCCGTCATTAATTGCTAAGAGAAAAAGACAAATAAAAAAAAGGAACAAGTTTCGTGATTCGATTTTTGTTTCATATCCAGTGGGTAAGTGAAATCTTTAATTCTTGTTTGTTTTTTTTTTTCCCTTTGTCTCGATCAGTGAAAAAAAAAAGACTTCAGGTTTGTTTTTTTTATAGCCTTGTTTATTAAGGATTACAACTTGGTTGACGTATTTACCGGGGCAGTTTAGCCGGGTGGTTTGGTTGACGTTTGGTTAACTTTAATTGTCCAAGATTATTTTTCTGGTTGTTTTACCGAGATCCAAAGTTAGGAAACTACTCAGTTTGAGACAATGACTGAGAGTAGTAAACTTCAGATTGAGAAGTTTAATGGAAAAGACTTTGGTTGGTGGAAAATGCAAATGGGGGATTTGCTGGTTCAGGAGGATTTGGAATGGTATTGGGTGACAAACCGGAGAAGTTAAAGCAGGACGAGTGGGAGGCCTTGGATAAAAAGGCTAAGGCAGTTATTAGATTGTCGCTAACGAAGGATGTTGCGTTCAACATTCTGAAGGAAACCACAGCGCGTGGGATTATGGATGCACTTTCTAATATGTATGAAAAGCCTTCGGCAGCTAACAAGGTTTTCCTGATACGTGAACTGGTGAACACGAAGATGAAAGAAGGAAGTTCAGTTACAGTGCACATCAACAACTTAAACTCGATTTTGTCAAGACTTGGGTCAGTTGGCATCAAATTCGAGGATGAGGTTCAGGCTTTACTACTGTTATCATCATTGCCAGATAGTTGGTCAGGGACTGTTACAGCGATTACTAGTTCTACCAGCGAGTTCAGTTTTGATGGGATTCGAGATCTTATTCTGGGCGAGGACGTCAGACGAAGAAATTCAGGTGGATCATCAAGTGAATTACTAAATGTTGGCAGAGGAAGGAATAATAACAGAGGTAGTGGGAGCAAGAGCAGGAAGAGGAGTCAGTCTAAGGCTCGAGGCGATGTGACTTGTTGGAACTGCAAAGAGGTTGGACATTTTAGGAATCAATGTCGAAACGAGAAAAAAGAAGTTAACACTGCATCAGATTGCTCAGATGATGACGCATTAATATGTAGTGTAGAGAGTTATGTAGATTCCTGGGTCATGGATTCTGGTGCTTCATTTCACGCTACCCACAGCACTGAAGCATTGCAGAATTTGAAGAAAGGTGACTTTGGTAAGGTAAGACTGGCGAACAATGATGTTCTTGATGTTACGGGCATGGGTGATATGGATATAGTAACTTCAGCCGGTTCATGGACTTTGAAGGATGTCAGGGTGATTCCAAGCTTAAAGAAACAGTTGATTTCAGTTGGGCAGTTGGATGAACAAGGACATGAGGTTAAATTCGGGAACGGGCAGTGGAAAGCTATCAAGGGAAATCTTGTCATAGCTCGAGGAAGAAAGCGGGGTTCGCTTTACATGGTCAGTTTACCATCTGAGGGAGTGACCGTCCCAGTTCAGAAGAGAAACAAAGTCGGGTTCACAGAGTCTTGTGGGCAGAAGAAGGTTTGTTTTGCAGATGATAAACCCAGAGCCACAGGTAAGATTCAGGTTGAGCGTGCTAGGAAAGGTTCAGAACTACCAGTCAGGAGTTTTCGTGGCAGTGGGAGCATGTGTTGTGCTTCAGTCAGAGTTACTAGACGACAATGGGTTAAGAGAACCAGTATTCCAGCTGTCGAAGTCTCTCCAGGTGATTATCTGCTTTATTCGGAGAGTGTTTATTCTCAGGGTGTTTCAGGATCCGGCAGTTCGTGTCAGTGGGAGCCGGTAGAGACAGAGAATGGGTCAACGGCAGACATAGCCATGACTGATGTGTTGGAGCTCGGGGGAGCTTCAACGGGCCTTCAGGTTAACTGATGAGAAGGCCCCTGCAACCAGGAAAATGAGGAAGATTACAAGAGATACAAGTGTTCAAAGCAGATGGCAGTTTGAAGATTATCAAGCCTCCAAGTGGGAGATTATTGGGTTTTGTGGAGCCTTGATTTGGGCTTGGGTTAGAAGACAATTAATTGGCAGATTAATTAAAGACAAGGGTCCGGCCCATTTGTTTTATTTAGCCCATAATTAGTTTTCTTGTTCCCCAAGGGTTAAACCCTAATCTTGTATTATAAATATAGGCATCTTGTACTTGTATTCCTCATCACGAGTGAGGCAGAAAGCAATAATAAAATATCCTGGTTGCAGCCCGTGGACGTAGGTCAGCTGACCGAACCACGTAAATCCTTGTGTTCTCGTGTTCGTTTATTTTTATCTCTTGCAGTTTGTTTGTGTTTGGTGTGTTGATCGAGATATCGAATCCTAACATATACTCTGGGGTAACCATGTTTGGAACTAGACGAGAAAGCTCATGAAATCAGGTGGTATAGGCAGCGATATCCGACCCGTTCATGGACAAATTCCAGAACTCGGTCTCCAACTTCTGCAGTTCACTCCGTGGGCAATACTTGTCCATCAGCATCGACTACAACTCAGTCCACGAAAGATTGTAGGAAGCTTCGCGACCCAAGGTCTGCACTTTTAGGTTCCACCATGTCAGCGCCTCGTCGTGGAAGGTACAGGTGACGTACTTGATCTTCTGGTCCTCTGAACAACCACTAATGTCGAGTACAAATTCCGTTTTCTCAATCCATCGGACAATACCAATCGCTCCTTCTGACCCACGAAAGTTCCAATGCTTGCATGCCATGAAAGTCTTGTAGGAACACCCACGTATGGGATTCTCTACTTCTACAGCGTCAGAAAGATTAGATCGTCAATGAAAGGATTGGCATAAGGAAACGATCGAGACAAGGAAGGAATAGGAAAAAGCTTTACCATTCTCAGGGTCCTGGGTTCTGCGTCGGCCTGAAGCGCTTGAACCGCCACTGGAATTGGAGCAGTTCGCCTCATGTTGCACAATAGCCTGTGCGATTACCCTGGCTAGATCTGCTGAGGTGGTCAGAAAAGCTTCTTCCTCAGAAGACGAACGAGTAGCCCTTTTGGGAGGCATGTTTCTTCTAATGCACACGATTAAAAGAAATGAGACACATATCACTGTATAATATCGTCAACATATGCACCAAGCAAACAACTAGCCAAACAACACAAATAACAAGCGTAAGAACATAACACAATATAGCAACATAATGGGATACCAAAATACCAATCTCTAATTAATAATTAATCATGCCAAGTTAGTAATATTTGACAATGGAATCTTCTCTAAAGGAGAAACATTTGACAATGGAATCTTCTCTAAAGGAGTGGATGTGGATCCAACATTAAAATCACGATTATATTAAGCTGCTGCAAAATGTCCTTCCTTTTATTTCTTGCTTATGCAGACTTTTGGGTTGGATTTGGCCAATATACAATTCATAGTGACTTGAAACTTCTTAAACACAAAACACATGTCAGAATTAATAAAATCTATAATATGAATATGTAATAGACAACAATTTGATTCGAATTTATAACACATACCGTTAGTAATATTTGACAGTGGAGTTCTCTGTAAAGGAGAGGATGTCAATCCAAGATCAAACACACTTTTATTTTTACGCTGTTGCAGAATGTGCTTCCTTATTTTTCTTGCTTCTGCACACTTTTTTTGTATCGGAGTTTGGCCAACATACAATTCGTAGTTGTTTGAAACTTGTAAAGCAAAAAAAAACAAATGTAACAATTAAAAAAATTTCCAATATGTGATAGAACAGATTTTTGGTCTAATTATAAGACATACATATAGAAATATTTGTCAACGGAGTACTCTGTAAAGGAGAGGATGTGCATCCACCATGAAAAGGACCTTTATTTTTACGTTCTTGCAGAATGTCCTTCCTTTTTTTCTTGCTTGTGCAAAGTTTTGAGTCAGAGTTTGCTCAACAATGAATTCATACTAACTTGAATCTTTGTTATGCATATTCATAATTTTAAGTGTCTGCTGAACAATTATGAAATTTAGATTATATATTTTGTAACTATTGACCACAAAACAAAAATATAAATCACAAAGTTGAATCTTAACCGTAATACTTTGGAGCTATTTAGAAGAACACGAAACTCACATTAACGTCTTATACTTGGATAAGGAGCGAAATTTGTATATTGAAATTTTAATCTTTTGGAACTCAAATAATCATCTTTTAGGGATTGAAATGGAAATTGAAATTGAAAGTAAAGTAATAATAAAATATTATATTACATATATTATTATATTATATATTATATATTATTATTATATTATATTATTATTATATCGAACCTTAAAGTACAACTTTTAAAAATAAAGGGTTGAAAATAATATATTATTAAACTTATTCTCATTTAAATCTTCAATTTACAAAATTAAGTTTATTGAAATAAGTATGTACTGTATAATTAACAGATGTCTATACATTAGTTTCTTCATTATACAAACAACACATGCACAGACTAAAAGAACTCATCCGACGGTTAAAATTCTTCAACTACAATCGGAAAACGACATTCAGGTAACTTCTTTTAAACTTTTGATGGATAACCATCAAGAGAAAAGTTTATTTAAACAGTCTAAAATTGTTATTAGAGTTTGATTAAATGTTAACTAAACATTGCCTTCTTTGATTGTAGTATTTACTTAAAAACATAAAAATGAGTAATTTATAAGAATAACCTTTGAACATGTCTTAATCTTTGTTATCTGTTGTTGAACATTTGGTATCATGATTGCTATTTGTATATATGAGTAAAATCTGAATGTGCTTTTATATTACATTTGATTATTTTAAATATAATTAACAGGTTACCATCATGGAACTATCATTTACAAAGATGTTAATGGAAGTTGATTCGTTTAAACTGGTATGAATTTCAACTGATAAATTATGTTTAGTGTTCAACTATGTCAAATATTTATAACAAAGAACATAAATTTAAGGGAAAACATATTATTTGTAGGAGATACCAACTGATTTTGTAACACAATTTTGGGGAAAACAATGCAAGCCTACAATAATAGAGATAAGGCTAAAAAATGGTAAAGCATGGACCTTATGGTTGAGAAAAAGACCTAATGATGTTGTCTTTACAGACGGTTGGAAAAACATTGTCAGGGAAGTAAAACTGATAAAATACACTCTATTGCTTTTTACGCCAATTGATGCAAAAACCTTTGAACTTTTATACTTTGAGGATGAAGTAATGAAAAAGTCATTTTATAGCATCACAATGCACCACGAGTTGGGAGTAATGGTAAGTAAAATGAAAATATATTTAAATGTATTATTGGTTGATAAAGAAAAATTATACAGTGAAATGTTATGATAATTTAATGAATATCTATATTTTTATCAGGAAGTAGCAAAGGAGTTTATTGAAAATAACTATGAAGGCAAATACATTCCAGCTGACATCAAAATTAAGGCAAGTGGATTAACGTTCAATGTCAAATTGGATAAAATGTATAAATCTTATATTCTGAAGGAAGGATGGACTCATCTTTTAGAAGGGTTTGAGTTGGAGTTAGGTGACAGATTTATATTTAAAATTATTGACGATGACACATGGCAACTAACAGTTTATAGAAAGGAAACTCAATTGAAGATTGAGTATTCTCCAAAACAACGACATGAAGATCCAAAATCAAAGCACATAGAAAAACATCAATAGGTACTTATCCTATTTAAAATGTTAACTACTTAATTATTTTTATACATTGTAAACTAAAATTATGTAACAACTGCAACAGGATAGAAGTTTTAAAAAAATGAACAAATCTAGTAAAAGAGAAGCTACAGATGATGCTAAGTCAATTTTGAAGCAACACAAACTGCCTAAGAAAGAAAAGAAAGATGATTCACATCAAGGTGTTAATGATGTGATTAAGTTCACTCGTGTTGAACATGGAGAAAACAGAATGGTAGTGTATCAATTGTAATCACTTATGTTTAATTTTAAAGAAAGTTCATATTATATGAAGGGTAAATTTCCATTTAAAGTTTTTTTTTTTCACATAAACGCGGCAAATGATATTAAATATAAAATCTGACAAATGATATAATAAAATGATCAATGAAGCGACTGCCAAATGATGTTGCAGAATCAGCACAACTGAAAACAAAGTTGAAACCAATCAAAATTGAGAATTTAAAAAGAGAAGAAAAATTGTTAGATGTCAAGTCTGAGAAGAATGGGGATAAGAAGAGATATGTGTTGAAGGATTAAGCTATTTTTACAAAGGATAATGGCATAACAAAAGGGGTTCCCCTGACTTCAGTTTTATAAAATCAAGACAAATTCTGATTCTTGACATGGTGGAGCCTAACGTTTGAAAACTGTTATATTTTATATTGAACAAAAGGTAGTAAACTTCACTTTCTGTAATGTTATGGTCGTTGTATTTACTTTTTATTTTGTATCTACTTTTAAACTTCTGCTATCTTAAAAGAATATTAGAATGTTATTTATATGCCCTAACTCTTTTATTAACATAGGTTTTCTAAAAATGTTACATAATAAATTTATCTAATTAATTATTAACAGCATGAATAAATTTAACAAATTGATTTGTAAAAATGTAACAAACATCTGTTACAGAACACTTTGAAACCACTGCTATCATACAACTTTGTTGCTACAATATCTGTTGATAACAGATAATGCAGCAGATGAAGACAGGACAGAACATCAATCATTACTATAACAGATGTTGATAAAAGATATTACAAAAACTCTTGACAGATTTCCAGCTGTCAAAAGACTGTTGGTAAAACAATTTCCTAAAATATGTGGCTATCGATATTTTTTTCTACTAAAATAGTTGAGCATGAATAAATACTGTGTAAAAAACAATTTATTATTCTTTTATACTTATATAGTCATGCAAATTAATTTCTATTTTATTCTTTTAAACATAAAATATGACTAGTGGGTTAGTCTGCGCGATGCGGTGGGTGTCGCCAAGTCTTTTTTAGAAAGTGTTTTCTAACTTGATCTGTCTTAAACACTGATTATATTTGGGTACCACCACCACCACTACTATATCTAAATAAGACGATACTAAATTTAATAATATTTACTTATAAAAATATTAATATTATCATGTACAAATATTAAATATAACTAATGGATTAATTATACAAGACTAATGTAAAGTCTTTGATATTAATATGGTTCATTAACTATAATGTGGTATAATTAAAGCAAGTTTAAAAGACAAATTTACCTCCAAAAAGTAGTTAAGATGTGCATTATGTATTGTATGATAAGCAAGTCTACTTGTACCTCTTATTTTTTAAGAAGACCTTAGAAAATGCTTTATAATATAGTATAGATATAGATATACACTAAATTATCATCCAAAGTACATAACATTACATTGTTCTAAACCAACAAACCTACATCACAATATCGTTTCGATAAATATATTAATATGTGAATAACCATTTAAACTTTTCAAGGCTTTTGAACATCAATTAGTACCAAAGTATTTTCATCTTCATCCAGCTCAAATGTGCATATATCCCCAACAGCAATTCCATTATCAGCTAAGAAACCTCCACAATTCTTAATAGCATATCGTACATCTGTTCTGTATTTATATGTTCTCAAATCCATGCTTAAAAGATCTCCTGCCAAATTTAAAATCCTAACTCTTAGTGTATCAGCAACTCCAAGCCTCTTTGCATACTCCGCAGGAAGGCGCTTTCAAAATATTCCCAAAAAAACACAATTATTAGTTACATAACAATAGATTATATCACATAAATTTGGTTTAAAAAACAAAACCAAAATAAAAGTAACTTACAAATAATTTTATGCTTGGAACTGTATACTCATATCGAGGTACTAGACCATGTTGATTTTCACCAGCCACATCATTTTCACCAAGTTCATCACCTCCAACTTCAATATCATTCGGATCATCTTCATCAGCATCAAGTTCATCAGACTCGCTACTTTCTACATCCTCAAGTGTAAGTCGACAATGCATAAATAAAATCAAATACTATTAACTTAAAAGCAAAATCATCAATATATTTCATAACAATACATTGACCATCCTCTATCTTCATGAGTTTAATTATCTCCTCCCATCATTCTGTTATATAACTGTGAATCTCCCTTCCACTCAATAGTAACTTCCAAGTCTACAAAATTGTTTATGAAAATCTTAAAACTGCCTTGTTCCACTTTCCTCCAATTGTGTTATTAACATAACCTTTTGGTAACAACTGCATTTTTAAATAGATTATAAATATATATAATAGCAAACAGGATTTATATATATATATATAATATATATATATAAAAAGAATAATGTATAATGTATGTAAACTACTTACCAGGGATTTCAATGATGAAACAATACATCTATGACAAAAAGACTCGACATGTTTTCTTTCAGCTCACTTGATCAATTTAAATGTATCATGCTTAACATGATCAAACATCAAAAAAACTTCCTATTGACAGTTGTAAATCATCAACTACAGATTTCCATCCATTACAGAAAACCCAATTTAAACCCATTATTCCCAAATTTAGTTTCCAGGAACGACCATCATCAGCTGTTATATACTTATATTTACAGCACGCCGTTCAACTGAAATAGACAGATACTTCCTCCCATAAGATGGACTTATTGTCTACAACAAACATCGTTAAATTTCATCATAACCAAAATTTTCAAATAACTAAAATTACTTTTATTATTTGATAATGAATAATTTACCAAATGTAGAAGTTCTGGTGTGTCAAGAAGTTCAAAGAACGAATCACTCAACCTTTTTTATCTGATGAAAAAAAATTCTTGTAATAGATTATTGTAACATGAGAAATCCAAACTATTACAGAATTGTACTATAACAAAACAACTTCAGCATTTTAATTTCAACAATTTATAAACGTAAATAGTTCTTAGAACATGCACACAAATATAAACCATACTTACAAAACTCATAAATTAAGAAGGTAACATCAAAGTCATACTTCGTTTGAAAAAAACTAATATTAACAGTTTCTGTATATCAAATTTTTGAAAACATATACACCTACACACACACTTTTAGTACATTCATTGGCTAAATTAAAAATCTTGATAATAAAGATTTAATTTATCATTTCATAACATTAACCTCAAAAATATAAAAATAAAGTTAAAAAATTAGAACAGGGTTTCAAAATAAAACCTGCTTTGAAAGAATTGTTCATTATCTGGAGTAGAAAGGAGCGTGATTCTTGATGGTAATGTGAGGAATTGTAGAGTCGTAAACAAAGAAAAAAGTCCACAGAATTAAGAAACAGTTTTGGAAAAAGAAAGATGAACAAAGAAATAATCACAATTCATCGATAAGTGCAATTTAATATTATAATATTAGAAAGAGTTCAAAGCCTGTTCACACAACAACTGGTAAATAACAGATGTTGCTCAAAAGGTTTATCCTTTCAATTTATGTAACTTCTTATTTATTTTAGTAAATAAAAAATTTATAAATTAACGATAAATTAAATAAGAAAAAATATAATCATAACATCTCAGCAAAATTGAAAAGACATGTGTTGAAAACCGCCCCCAAATCGATAAGTGCATTTTAATATTTTAATATTAGAAATAATAACTAATTAATGACGTTCCCAATACTACTCAAGAATAACAGTTTAGTCCTTATACTAACCAATATTGAACACTATACTACAGGCTTTTCAATTCTTCAACTGTTGAAAGAAGAATCTATTCTAATGAAGAATTCAATCTGACATCAAATATTTTAATATTAAAAATAATAAGTAATTAATAACCAATTCCTCCCAATACTATTAAAGAATTACAGTTTAGCCCCTATAGTAACCAATATTAAACACTATTTTACAGTCTTTTCAATTCTTCAACTGTTAAAAGATCTCTTACAGTCCAAAGTCTGTTCACACAACACCTGTTAAATAACAGATGTTATTTAAAATATATGTCTAACAGATGTTGATCTAAAGCTATGTCCTTTCAATTTATGTAACTTGTTATTTATTTTACTAAATAAAAAATTAATAATTTAACGATAAATTAAATAAAAAATATAATCATAATATGTCAGCAAAATTGAAAAGACATGTCTTGAAAAACCGCCTCCAAATCAATAAACGCAATTTAATATTTTAATATTAGAAATAATAAGTAATTAATGACCAATTTCTCCCAATACTACTCAAGAATTACAGTTTAGTCCCTATACTAAACAATATTGAACACTATTTTACAGCCTTTTCAATTCTTCAACTGTTGAAAGGTCTCTTACAGTCCAATGTCTATTCACACAACATCTATGGAATAACAGATGTTATTTAAAATATATGTCTAACAGATGTTGATCAAAAGCTATGTCCTTTCAATTTATGTAACTTGTTATTTATTTTACTAAATAAAAAACTAATAAGTTAACGATTAATTAAATCAGAAAAAATATAATCATAATATGTCAGCAAAATTGAAAAGACATGTCTTGAAAAACTGCAACCAAATCAATAAGTGCAATTTAATATTTTAATATTAGAAATAATAAGTAATTAATGACCAATTTCTCCCGATACTGCTCAAGAATTACATTTTAGTCCCTATGGTAAACAATATTGAACACTATTCTTACAGTCCAATGTGTACTCACACAACATCTGTTAAATAATAAATGTTATCATCTGTTAAATAACAGATGTTATTTAAAATATTTGTCTAACAGATATTGCCTAAAAACTATTTCTTTTCAATTTATGTAACTTCTTATTTACTTTACTAAATAAAAAAGTAATAAATTAACGATGGATTAAATAAGAAAAACTATAATCATAACATGTCAATAAATTTGAAAAGAATGTGTTGAAAACCCACCCCAAATCGTCTGTATTAATTTAAATATATCTTCTAAAAACTAACAGCGATTTGATTACCATCCAAGTCGCCTTAACTTCCAAACGCACTCCCCCACTCTCCTATAAAACGAAGAATACTATAACACATCTAGGGCACATATCTTTTCTTTTTCCTAATTGTCTTTCCCAACTGACTTCTCAATCCCAAAACTAAAGAGAAAAAAATGTCAGAAAATGGACAATTATTCATATGGTGGTGTGAGAAAAAGAAATTCATCCCGATGTTCACTGGCAGCAGGAAACATATTTACCATTCCCCGGAAGGTATACTTGCTAACTGTAATAAACAAATTCTGAAGAAAAAAAATGTCGAAACTTGGTAGCCATCCGAGTTGGGAAAACGACGAATCAAAAAGGCTAAAGAGAAAACTTAAGAAGATGTTTAAAAATTGTGAACTTCGTGATGTGATTTCTTGGGATTTTCTGTCAGATGTGTTTGAACTGAAGATTGCGTTTGATGATGGCCACACAGGATACTTCAAACCTCAAAACACCTGCTTCTCAGATGATGTGGATTTTCTAAAAAAAATATCTGAAAAACCACTGTTAAACCCAACTGCAGGAGACTTTGGTGTCAACCTCGAGAAGATGGTGAAGGCTCAAGTAGACCTGTGGGAAGGAAGGGACGTCCAAGCAAATGAAGATGAAAAACCAGATGATGTAGACTCATCTAAAGATGATGATGAGAAGCAGATTGCGGATATGACGGTTGAATCAGAGGATGAAACAGACTTTAGGGTTGAATCTTTTTGGTGGGGCATGCTAAGTGGATTGGAATTTAAGTTTTTGTTGGTTTCTGTTTTTTTTTTTTTTTACTCTTGACTTTAATTAACAATGGTTGTAATTTAATCCTCTGCTTTAAGGGACAACTTTTGCTTAATGATAGTATAATAAATGTTTTTTGTTTAAGACCTAAGTAAAATCAAGAATTTTTTTGTATATGATCATTTGTTTGTTCATCTATATTTTTCTAAAAATACAAGTATGAAATTTGAAAACATCATACATCTACTAAATTCACAAACTGAATTCAATATGATCTTTTGCATTAAAATATAATATTGTAGAAACTCCGTAACTACAAAATCTGTTCTATACTACCCTGTAGAAAGGTCTCTAAAACTCCAAAGTCTGTTTCGAGAACAAATGTGGAAAGGTCTATTGTTTTTACACCTGTTAATATCTTCAAAGGTCTTTTCTCATCCAACAGTCTGAATTTACAACAGACTGTTTTCAATATGATCTGTTGCTATACACTCTACTAAATTTATATTCTACAACAGATGTTCGATAACAGATATTACAACAACTAAAAATAAAAGCAAGTTTGGAACAACAGATATTATATAGCATCTGTTTTCTAACTGTTCATAACAACAGACTCCTAAATTTTAAAAATGTCTTACACTAAAGAATAATACACAAACAAAAAGATTTGACCAAAAAGACAAGACTTTTTTGACACTTTAAATTAAAAAAAAATAATGGCCAAATAATCAAATGACATATACTTTACTACTAATCCATAAACAAAACATGAAGATCAAACACAGAATATGTATAATTAATTAAATTAAATAAATAATAATACACAAACCAAAAGATTTGAAGAAAAACACAACACTTTTTTTATAGAAACTTGAATCTTATGACCCTAAAAATAACCATAAACAAAACATTAGGATCAAACACAGAACATGTAAATTTATCAAATTAAATTAAATAAAGAATAATACACAAACCAAAAGATTTTACAAAAAGACAACAGTTTCTTGATACAAACTTGAATCATATCAACCTGAAAATAACTATAAACAAAACATTACGATCAAGCACAGAACACCTAAATTTATTAAAACTCCAAAAGATTTGAAGAAAAACACAACATTTTTTTTAAAGAAACTTGAATCTTATGAACCTAAAAATAGTCATAAACAAAACATTAGGATCAAACACAGAACATGTAAATTTATTAAATTAAATTAAATAAAGAATAATACACAAACCTGTAGAGACGTAATTTGACACGAAAACAGGATTATACGATCATACAAGTTACAAAACCAGGTGCGGAAACCCTAGCTTTGAACAAACTGATGTAAACTCAAATCAAAACACAATCAAAGTCATTTTCAATACTTTTCATAGATTAACTCATTCAAAACTTGATTACAATTCAATTACAGTTAATCTAGATCACACACACACTATCTCAAACCTCTCTGGAACAACACCTTAAAACACACACACCTAATGACTCTCTTAAACTTACAAAATCACAAAATCTATATATAGGCACTGCACGTTCGCCCAGTTTGACTGGTCGAATGTGAGTGATTTCCACATTCGCCCACTTGTAGTGGTCGAATGTGTCTTCATGTGTAGTCCAGTTCCAGATTCGTCCACTCTTAATCTACCTTCGCCCACTTCTACTTCACCTTCGCCCATATCAACTACATTCGCCCCATCAGCCCTTCCTAACACATGTTAACTATCTAATCACTAGTCGCAAAACGCATCTACAAACTCCCCCTCGACTATTGATTAGATCGTTTTCTGTCTTCGTCCATGGCTTTGTTCAGCAACTTGATTCTGAGCTGTTTCTTCTGCTCTGTCGTCATCTCAGGCTCTAATTTTCTCTTCACAGGCTTTGATACGTTCGCCATCTTCACCATCTTGCCAAGTTTACCCTCCAAACTACTACCAGCATTTATGTCATAAGCAAAGCAAACACCAACAACTTGTGTGTATTTCTTTGCTTGATTTGCATCGTTCGGCTCATGATGAATCGGATTATAAAAGAGCATGATGATGTCTTCGAAAGTACAATTTATCAACCACATAGGATCAAATACATGCACATGCTTGTATTTATCCTTTCCATCTCTCAACACAATCACCGCTTCTGCTTTCCTCCAATCATAATACCAGAAAATGAAGTCAGCACTGAAGTGTTGAGGCATAGGCATCAAAGGTATCTTTCTCATCACTTCAGGTGCCTTATAAATCAAGGTAACCCGTTTCAGCTTGGTTCTGGGATCAATATCCCTGTGAACTTTCCTCCGGGGATATTGTGGTTTGAATCTGTTCCATCTAGTTCTGCTTTCCCAAACCAGCTTATCTGCGCACCAACCGACATGAGAATTATTCACTGAAGCACCTGACATTGGGAATCTGCATAGATCTCTAACCGCCCAGTACGGTAGAGTTAGCAGGTCAATGAATCTGTAGAAATACAAGATCCCTGATTCCCACTTGGCAGCTAGACACTTCAGCCTGCCTAAGTATGTCCACCCTAGAGCTCTGCCTCTGAACTTAGCATTGTGAAACCTATAAAAGTTTCCTTGAGCTTCAGGCTTCGGTCGGTTTTCATCAATCAATCTTAACTTCTTCAAATAATTCTTCAATTCATCAGACTTATTTGAAAATTCTGGCATATCAGTTCCAAATACCTTCTCTACAAACTCTGCACTTCTCTTCTTTGCCTTTTTCTTTGCAGACGTATTAGGAATCTCAGTAAAATCAGGAAACACCAAATCTTCATCCGTTTGTCTGAAGTATTGTGGGTATTCCTCATGTGTGATATCTTCTATTTCAACTTCTTCAAACTCAGGGGTGTCTTTATCATCGGAGTGACTTCCAATATCCTTTTCAGGAATATGTGGAATCGACTCATCAACAATAAATTCTTCAAATGTTTTCCCTACCCTCTGTGCAAGCCCATCCAAGATCTCCTTTGCCACAGATGCAGGTACTTCCCCTTCTTCCAAGTCAGGATCGTTATATTCCAATTCATATCGCATATCATCAGTTTGGAATATTTCAGCAAAACGACCTGTGAACTCAATGGTCCATTCTCTTCTTTCTAACATGTCCTTATATACTTGTTTTGCATCATTAGATAAGGACCTCACCTTCTCATTCCAGAACACAGTCTCATCCGAATCAACATTCTCACTTTTCTTCTTCGAACTCGATTCTCCTGTGTCTTTCTTCTTCTTTGAAGGTGGTCTCTTTTCGAATGTAAACTTCGAAGTGTCATCTCCTCCATCATTATCATCACTACTACTCTCATCCTCCTTCTGACTTCCAGAGCCCTCAGCATCATCATCATCATCATTATTATCATCATCATCTCCATCATCACTCTTTTCCGATTCTTCATCCTCATCATCATCTTCCTCTTTATCAGATTCAGATGGTTCAAAATCAACCTGTTCAACTTCCTTTTCTTTGTCTTCCTCACCCTCCTTCAACTTGGGTGCAACATTATACAGGTTGTCAATCAGCTCACTAAGGCGTTTGTTCTCAGCCTTCAACTCCTTATTATCTTCTTTAATAGCCTTGTACCTGTTTTTGTTTCTCAAACACTTTCCTTCAAGCTTCTTGTTCTTTGCTTCTAGCTTCTTTACTTTCTCGTCAATCTCATCCTGATTCGACTTAGAAGCTACTACAATTTGAAGCATCTTTTCCTCATTCTGTTTGAACTTGGCTATTTCTGCTTGCTGAGCCACTAACATCTTCATCATGTCGTCCATTTTCTTATTCACTTGTTTCATAACCTCGTCATCCACAGTGACTTTCTTTGACTTGGACTTTGACTTTGATGGCTCAATTTCAGCTTCTTTCCCTTTCTGAGGCTTTGTGAACATATCAAGAACATTATCCAGTGCTATATTGAATTGATCCACTGGTAATTTTGTTGCCTCCTTAGTCTTTTGCTTCTTTGTGGCTGGTGAAGATTGTTTTGATGACGTTCCAGCTTCAGGTAATCTTTTTCCTCTCAAGAGTTGTGCTAACTCTTTCTCTCTAAGTTTCTTTGAACTTGTTTTCTTGGCCATGGTTTTGTGTTTAGGCTTGGGCAAGTTAACTACTACAGTTTCACCTTCGTTCAACTCATCCAAGTTTATAGTTAACCCTTCATCTTCAGCACCAACAGACTTTTTGCTCTTCTTAGCTTCTTCAATAGATCTGTTTAGTGATTCAGACTCACCAACCAAAGTGGCCTTTTGTTTGGTGGTCCGGACATTTTCAGCATCCGAATCCCATTGTTCTTCAGTCTCTGTCTCCTCTGAATCTACAGACTCTTCATCCACCAAACTAGTACCTTTCTTTGCGGTAGATTTCTTTCTCACAGCTTGTTGCTTTGAACTTCCCTGATCAGTCTTTCCTTTGCCCTTCCCTTTGGCTCCAGGATTGACTACTTGTCTTTTCCTTTTAGTACTAGCATCAGCATATACTAAAGGATCATCGTTGTCACTATCACTATCAGGATGCCTTGCTGTATTCTTTCCTGGATCATTGTAATCCTCTCTAGCCAAGGCTCCAAACAATCTTCTATAAGGTGGTCTCTCATTATCAGGCACACCTTTATAACCTTTCATTCTCACCAAGGTTCTAATGTTCATATGATCCATAGCAAGTATCTGTGTTGGATCCTTCTTCAGGTTTGGATACTTGTGATCAAAAATCATCATCAGAAATCTAGGGTAAAGCATGAACTTTTTAACCTTCAACCCTTTCAGCATCTCCAACATATGGTCCAATATCATCCCAGCAACGTTAAATGGTTTGTTGAGAGTCAACGCAACCATTAACGAGCTTAAACTCTTCCTCATCACGTCATAACCTCCACTAACACAACCAAATACATGTATGATGACGTGAGCAAAATACTTAAACTGCACGCTCAGTTTTCCTTTATACATCGAACCATCAGTGATCGGTCCTTTGTATTTCATTCTAAGAAAACAGGCTTTCTGCTCAGTCCACGACAATTCTCTTGGATCCTCACTAACTTCAAACTTGATCTGGAGAGCTTCTCTGATGTCAGCTTCAGTAATGAACATCTCCATTCCTTGAATTTTGCTCTTTATGATCGTCTGATTATCAAAGTAATCATACTTAGCGTTGTTGTAAAAATCCTCAACTATATCCTTGTAGATAATAGTTGGTGTAGCCAAAGCATAAACCACTCTGCATCTCTTCAGGAACTTGATTATCTCTGTAAATTCTACATTCTTCTCCACTTCACCCAGATACGCACAGCAATTATGATTCTTCTCAAACGGCCATTTACTTCCGCTTGATGATTCCCCTTCCTGAACAGGTTCTGGGACAGGATCAGGAACAGCAGTCTCAACAGGAATCTCTATATTCTCTTGTTCTTCAGCCATCTGAAACATAAAATCAAAAACAAATGTCAAAACACGAAATCGACAAAACTTGAAAATTTTAGGATTTTGGAATTCCACATTCGCCCAAAATAATCTGGTCGAATGTAGTTGATTTTGGCCGAATGTACAAAATGCTGGTCGAATGTAAAATGATATTGACTAAAAATATACATTCGCCCGTTTTAAGGTACCTTCGTCCACCTCTGTTCCACCTTCGTTCTTCGACAGACCGAAGGTAGAAACTGTTTGTCCCAAAATTTTAAAAATTTTGTAAAAACATGTTCTTAACCCTTGATATTGATCAGAAACAATCCTAACATGGCCGACTAAGACTCGTGTATCATCAATTTCCCCTAAATTTCATTCTATATCAGTTTTATTAGAAAATTAGGGTTTATCTTATATATTTAATCGATTACACACTAATAATCTGTAATAGCCCTAATTTTTGATTCATTCTCCCCCTAAAACTGTTATAGGATGAAATGCATTCAAAATAAATCATTAACAAACACTCTAAATCCTTGAAAACCTAAACCCTAGGTCCGGTTAGAAAAACTATGATTCCATGCTCAATCTGTTGTCATTACCTGTAATTTTGATATGGAAAAGGTCAGAAAAACTCAGGGAATCAATCGGTCAATCAAGAAAAACAAAAGCAACAAGGTCTGGTTGTGGATAAAAATTTTGAAAAATTTTGAATGAAGGGCGAATCTGTGATTGGTGTATATATAGCCTTCTACGTTCGCCCGTTGGGAATGGACGAATGTGGGAGAATTCCACATTCGCCCCAACTAAATGGCACGAATGTAAAACTTTGTGTACCCGAAAGTGGATTTTGAATAAACATCCACATTCGCCCGTTTTACCAACCCGAATGTAGAAAATTTTCCACCTTCGACCCATTTAAGGGGCGAATGTAAAGTGGAAAATTCTGAAAATTTTGCCAAATCACGAATTCAAATCCCGTTCAACATTTTTCAATCTGTTAAGCTTCCAAAACACAAATTTTCACTTTTAGAATGATGCAAAGCCCAGATGGTGTTGTCAAATCTCAGAAATTGACTATCAAGCATCCCCGGTTATCAAAAATAAAGCAGAAATGCAAAAATTTTGGATTTTTCTGAAATTTTATCAAAACACACCTAAAATCTTTTTGGATTTTGTATCTTTTTGACAATAAAAGTAAATTGCAACAAAATAAAATGCAGCAAAGTAAATGAAAGCAGTAAACTTTTTGTGAAATCCGGTCAGAGGATCATATCAGTTTTCTGAGAAATCTGAACACATCGTTGATCTATATGTTTAATATTATCCTTAGAAACAGTATGTGACACGGCAATTGCTGATATTGTGGTCCACGTAAGCTCACATGCAGACAATTACGCAATGCTTTAAAATGATACGAGTTAAGTGTATTAGACTAACACGATGTGGTGCCCACACACACGACATACTCCCGTATCAAGTAATTGCACAAAGCTTCGTCGTAACGCGTGATTATGCCAGAGTTATCCGTAAAAGTTACAAAGTATATAGCACAGAGGTATACAGGTCAGCAATTGAATGCAGCAGAGTAACATGTGCGTATACACTAGGTTGAGGCTGATATTAATCACTGATTTGCATCAGATAATCAATACGATGTAATAATGATCTATGATCAATTAAAACATAAAGTTCCTCAATTCGGTAACTTCCGGTTTTGGCAATTAAGCTCTTTTAGCAAATATTCTGATAAAACTAGGTCCGTAAATCAATACGACAAAAGTTTATCAGAATATCCCGGATAACCATAACATAACGACCCGAAACCTCAGATTTTGGCAATCCTATCAAACGAAATTACGGTACTAAGACCATATGCCCATGAGGTGTTCAGCCACGAACGCGTAGTTCGTTATGTTTGTATCACTAATGCACGCAATATTTAGTCTACGAAGCCTATCAGCATATCACACGTAATCAACACACGCCTCATTATACTATACAATTCTTTAGCCTGTGTCAGATCCCCACTGATGTACTATCATTTCCTCTGTTTACCAGGAAATCATTTTTGATTTTCTAATTTTTAGGTCTTTTGAATTTTATAATGTTTTTGGTTTTTCTGATAAAATGGCTCCCCCTAAAATAAAGAACATATTTTTTGGGATTTTTGATTTTTCTGAAAAAAAAAAAAAACAAATAAAGACAAAAATTTGAAAGAAACAATCCACTCGAAAGCATCAACTTCTTTGAGGATTAAACAATCCCCTCGAAAGCATCAACTTCTTTGAGGATTACGATAGTAAAGAGAAATTCCCAATTAGCAAAGAGAATTTCCCAATTAGCAAAATATAAAAACTAAAAACTAAAAAGCGATAAAACGAGGTGCCGATTAGTCCTGTTTTTCCTTTATATTGTTTACTTTTAAAAGATATTCAAAGCGTGAACGGTCAAAAGCTTTTGTAAACAGATCTGCACGTTGGTAGTCAGTGTGAATTTTGATCATATCGATCAATTCCTTAGCATAACAATCACGGATAAAATGATATTTGATCCGGATGTGTTTCGCCTTAGAATGATTTTCCGAATTTTTAGTTAATGCAATAGCGGCTTCGTTGTCACAGTAAATAGGGGTTTTAAGAAACTGCAAACCGTAATCCACCATTTGTTGTTGAATCCAGAGTACTTGCGAACAGCAACTCGAGGCTGCAATGTACTCGGCTTCACAGGTAGATTGTGCTACAGAAGTCTGTTTCTTGCATTGCCAGGTGATTAACCTGCTCCCGAAAAACTGGCAACCAGCTGTAGTAGATTTGCTATCTTTGTCACAGCCGCCCCAATCTGCATCACTAAAAGATATGAAATCAAAATTATCATCATTAGGGTACCAAAGTCCTTTTGAGGGACAACCCTTCAGATATCTAAGGATACGCTTGACCGCCGTCAGATGACTTTGTTTCGGCTTCGATTGATAATGGGCACAGAGACACGTTGCGTACATAATATCTGGTCGAGACGCCGTCAAATACATCAGAGATCCGATGATTGCTCTGTATGTAAAAGGATCCGTCAGCTCCCCCTTCGCGTCCACTCCAATCCCGTGATTGGGTTAAATCGGGGTATCCATCGGCTTTGAGTCCTCCATCTGGAACCGGCTCAAGATGTCGGAGACGTATTTCGTCTGGTGAATGAAGATCCCGTCGGGTCTTTGGTCCACCTGCAAGCCTAGGAAAAACTGCATCTCCCCCATTGCGCTCATTTCGAACTTTTCCTGCATGACAGTTTCGAACTCCCTGCATAAAAGCTCATTAGTTGAACCAAATATTATATCATCAACGTATATCTGCACTAGAAGCAAATCATCTCCCATCTTTTTCGTAAAGAGGGTGCAATCGACGAGGCCGCGCTTAAATCCTTTGGAGATGAGGTATGTACTTAGCTCCTCGTACCACTGCCTCGGAGCCTGGTGCAAGCCATATAGAGCTTTGTTCAGCACGTAGACCTTATCCCGGTAGATTGGGTCCTCAAAGCCTGGTGGCTGCCCGACAAACACCTCTTCCTTGACTTTCCCGTACAGAAATGCGCTTTTAACGTCCATTTGATAAACTTTGAATTTCTTATAAGAAGCAAACGCGAGGAACATCCGAATAGCTTCGATTCATGCTACCGGTGCGTAGATTTCATTATAATCAATCCATTCGATTTGATGGAAACCCTGCACGACCAATCTGGCTTTGTTACGAACGATAACCCCACGATCATCCTTCTTACACTTAAACACCCATTTGGTGCCAATCTTCTTCCTATCCTGCGGCAAATCCGTGAGCGTCCAAACTCCCAATTTCTGGAATTGTAATAACTCCTCCTGCATAGCTTCCACCCAGGCATCATCCTTCAAAGCGTCCTTGTATGTCCTTGGCTCTACCTGCGACACATAACACGCAAACGACCAATCATTTTGACTACCAGATTGTTGAATTTTGGCATATAAAGCTAAAGCACCAAAACTCTCTGGCGAATTAACGCTTTTAAGCTGCCCTCTGGTCATAACACTGCTTCCAGGATCACCAATTACTTGCTCCAGCGGGTGAATACGATGAATCCGAGATTCCGGATAATCAGGTACTTGCACTCCCGTCTGAACAGTCAAGTTCTCTACAGCATCCAGATCATGACCCGTGTTTGATGATGAAGCCACATCTGAAGTTGGAGTTGGGTTCACTGGCGGTGCCTCTGGTTCTTCAGCTTGTTCAAGAATAGCTTCTTCAAATTGTTCATCTTCAGATTCTGAAGTGTCTAACGAAGTTGAAGCCTCTTGAAACACTTCTTCCTCTTGTATAGGAGCATTGGTATCATTAGAAGCTGGTAGGGGGTTCACGGTGATCGGACGCACCAACGGTGAAGTTGTTGTATTTTCACACTCATAAAGTAATCTGATGACAGCTTCTTCAACCAAGCTATCTAGATTGAATGATTCAAAGAAATCTTTGTAATCAAACATCCAATCAGGACCCGTGCCTTGAAGATTTTGAGTATATCGTTGAACTTCCACGTTAGCCCAGTCTTCCACTCGACGAGTTCGCTTGTTGTATACCCGTTTGAGCGGGGTTGCATATCCAATAAAGTAACCCTCCTCGGCTTTAGGACTAAACTTCTCGCTTGGATTCAACATAGTGCAAGGCGCCCCAAAAGGTTCTAGATACTCTAAGTTCGGCTTCCTTCGGTGTAACAGTTCATAAGATGTTTTACCAAACTTCTTCACTGTCAGAACCCGATTAAGTGTGTAATTTGCTGCATAAATCGCCTCATTCCAAAACATTACTGGAAGATTTGAATCAGCAAGCATTGTTCTAGCCGCTTCAATTAGAGTCCTATTCTTTCATTCAGCAACACCGTTCTGTTGTGGGGTGTACGGAGCCGAATATTCATGATGTATCCCTTTTCTTTCACAAAGTTCATCCATCTTGACATTTTTGAACTCCGTCCCATTGTCACTCCGAATTCTCTTTATCTTCACATTGTAGAGATTCTCCAATCGAGTGAACAGAACTTTTAGATTGATAAAAGTGTCGCTTTTATTTTGCAAACACATCACCCATGAAAATCTTGAGTAATCGTCAGTGACGACTAAACAATAAAGCTCTCCAAGATGACTTTTGCGCTTGACCGGTCCGAAAAGATCCATGTGCAGTCGCTCAAGTGGCATCTCAACAGAGTTAACCTTTTTCACTTTGTGGGACTGTTTGTGTTGCTTCCCCTTTTTACAACTCACGCACTTGTCATTCAGATGGAAATGTTTTACGTTTACTCCATCGACAAGTCCATTTCTCACAAGTTGATTCATTTTCCTCAGATGAATGTGCCCCATTCTTCGGTGCCACATTATCGATTCTTTCTCTGTCGCCTTGGACAAAAAGCATGTTATTTGCCCCTGTGATGTCATCGCCTTGGACATATCAAGAATGTATAGATTGTTGACGCGGGGTGCCTTCAACATTATCCACTCTTTAGGAATTGTAAAGCCCGGTTTCAGAATATAGCAGGATTTGTCATCAAAATGCACAGTAAATTGCTTATCACATATTTGACTGACACTCAACAGATTATAGTCTATCTGCTTCACATACGAAATCCGCTCGAAACTCACTATCCCATTGCTCACACTTCCTTCCATTGTGATATATCCACCTTTGTTTCCCGCAAAAGCTACATACCCTCCATTGATGTTCTTCACGTCGAACAGCAACGCAAGATCCCCTGTCATGTGGCCTGAAGCTCCACTATCAACAATCCAAAGACTGCTAATAGGGCCAGCTGAAGCTCCCTGCACACAAAAAGTAAATCAGTTAGTTCTTTCGGGGGACCCAAGCCTGAGTCTTGGGTCTTTGAACATCAGGTTTCAAAGTAACATTTTCACAAGCATTTTCAACAACTTTTTGATCAATCTTTTTCTGATTGTTCAAAATAGTTTCCTTTTTCTCATTAACCCTTGAAGTTGAGGCTCCTGGAGTACCATTGGGTGTCCAAGATTGTTCAGACCTTTTCAAAATACGAATCTGAGACTTTGGGTTCTCAGTCGGTTTCTGAACATTGTTAGCAAATGTAACTTTCTTGGTAACCTTATCTGATTTAACAGACTTAGGTCCAACATTTGATTTGACAATCAGTTTTGGTGGAACCTTTTTCCTATCAACTGTTGCGTTCACCACCGGCTTCCTCCATGAGTGTTCCATAGCAATCCGATTCCTTCTATCATAGTGCATTGGACGAGTGTTCCTCATTTGTTGAAAATTGTTTTGATTATAAAACGGTTGTGGTTGTTGAGGAACAACTCTCCTATGTGGTGGCACATAATGATCAATCGGTTTTCGCATAGAATTCCTCACTTCAACTTCGTGCCTCTTATGCCTTACATATGGACACTGAGCAAGTAAATGCCCTCGTTCCCCACATTTAAAGCACGCACGGTACTCTTCAAAAACATTCGGAGCATTTGGTTGAGCAAATGATCTAACAGGGTATTGATCATTGTACTGTTGCTTCCTTAAACTCTCAGGGAGTGGCCCTTTTGAGTAAGTAGGCTCATTAAAACCATTAGCTCTGTTTTTGGGTCGAACAAACTCTGTGACATGGACCTTTGGTTCTTGAGGAACATCCAAATAAAGTTTCTTTAATAAAGCTGGTGGAATCTCATTTGTTCTCTCATGTTTTGGGAACCAAATGGTGCTTTCTTGCCAAATCTTTTCTATTTTAGCATAATTGGCATTTTTTATTGGAAAGTCCTCGTCAGAAATGATTTTATCGGATCCTTCCATCCGATAAAACACCTTGACAGGTTTGTCACATTGTTCGTTCTTAGCATTCTTTTCAAGATCTTTCTTAACCACATTAAGATCTTTCTTTACAACATTCTTTTCAGACTTCTTTTCACAATGAACATTTTTCATTGGAATCACAATCTGAGATGGTGAAACTGGTTCATTTGTAATGATGTGATTTTCTTTTGGAATTTCACATGCATTAACATTCTGATTACAACCAGTGTCATCACTCTCAGTGTCTGAATCTACACTCTCAGCAGTAACACCCTCATCATTGATACCCAAAATCGGTCTAACATCGGAATTTGGATCTCCAATACTTGAGGTATTAGATTCATTTTCCGATGCTGAGTCAGATTTTACCGAACTCTCCGGTGTCACTTGGTGACAGTTATGGTTTTCAAAAAGAACTGGAGATGGTACAGACCGATAATTGGTGGTTTGATCATCAATGATGTGATCTACCACATAAGCAATATGCTTATAGCTTTCCAGCTTTTTGTTTACTTTCTCAGCAAAGCATTTGATGGCGGCCATTTCCAACTTGGTGTTTTCAATTTCATTGATATAGTTGTTAATTGCCAATTGTTTTAAAGACAAAGTATTTTTCAAGTCGGAACTGTCCTTTTTGTAGCCATCTAATACTTTGTTAAAAGCATTCAACTCTTTGCGAGTAGATTGACTGTTCATGATAGCACTATCACGTTGAACACGGAGTTGTTTATTCTCCTCAGTCAATCTATCACATGTACCACAATATTTATCACTTGTAACATCAGTGCTACACTCAGTACTTACAGGTTTTGGCGGATCAGTCATGGCCATCAATGCGAAATGAGCTTCCTTTCCTGCAAAGAATCTGGAATAGTCAATCTTTGTGAAAGCATCATCTGCAATGCACGACTTCCTTGTCATCAGAAAATCCGCTTCTGCTAGCAACTGATCGATGTCATCATCTAGAGAATCAACACTTGCTTCCGTATCCGATTCACTGTCTGAATCAGAATAAACCGATTCACACTCCTCAGGAACATCAGAAACAGTATCAATCACAACTCCAGAATTTGTCTCTTCAGCTTTAACCTCAACATTAACTTCAGCATTAACCTTAACAGGTTCAGTTTCCACATCCATCTCAGCCTCAGACTCATCACTTTCAACCTCAGTTTCTACCTTCTCATCCATCGTTACCGAATTTTCAATATCAACCTGATATGCAACACAAGCCACATTGCCCCCAGTAGTGATTTCCTCAACACCTATCTGTATACTCGACCAGTCAAACCTCTCATCTTGTTGAGTCACCAATGCTTGATTGGTATTCTGTTGTTGTTCATTTGGTGTAGTGATTGGTATGACTGTTCGGTTAGAATTGTTTGGTGTTTGGTTTTGTGTCTGGTTTGGTGTATTGGGTTGTCTGTTTTGGTTGTTATTAAAGTTGTTTTGACGGTTGTTGTTTTGGTAAGAAACTTGGTTTTGGTTTTGTTGTTGACGGTTCTGATAGCTGGCATTGAATGGGTTCCTATTGCCTTGTTTTGGTGGCTGGGTGCATTCTCTTTTAAAGTGACCTTTCCCTCCACAGTTAAAACAAGTCACTTTCTCCTTATTAAACCCGTAGGTTGTATTAGGAGAAGTTCCCAAATCCGTTCTACCTGTCTTCTCAATAAACTCCGTTGCTCTTCTCATTATGCTCGCAAAGGCCCATTGGATATCAATGAGTTCCATCTCTTCCTTGTCAATTTGTGCATAGTCTTCATTGGTCAAGTTGTTATTCCCAATTTGACTAGCAACTAATCCATTGTAGGATGAGACCATTGCAGAGACTAATGCAATGTGTTGCTGAGCAACTTCAACTGTCACATTACCCAAGTTAGAAGTCTCCAAAACCACCGTTTGTTGATTAGGTTGGTTCATTGGTTGTTGTTGAGATTGACTAGCAGTGTAAAAAGCTGCTTGTTGCATTGGGGAGAATGGTGGAATGTATGAATTGTTGTATTGTTGTTGTGGTGGTGGTTGTGAAAAGGATGATGTTTGTTGATGGTAGTTCAAGGTAGGTGATTCCATAACATTGGATATACATGCAACATGTGGTGTAACTAGCCCTCCTGAGCTTGTACTAGCTGGAACTGAAGATCCTCCAAAGTATAAGTTGGGATTCTGAGGAATCTGTGCTCTTCTAGCTTTCCTCTTCTCTTCCAATTCTTTGTTTTCCAGCTTCTCAATGAACTCTTGAATAGACCAGTATTGATAAGCATCCTTCTCCTTCAGGACTTCCACATGCTGATCCCAGTTTGGTGGTAATGCATCTGCAAACTTGTCCACCTGCTTTGCCATAGGAATCTGTATACCATAGCTAGACAATTCAGATAACAAATGATTATATCTAGGAGTTAGTTCTTTCAAAGTTTCATTTCCAATATAAGAAAAATTCTCAAACTCCTTTCTAAGTTCTTCCATCCTCAAACTTCTAGTCTTCTCATTCCCATCATGCTTCCTTTTAAGCATTTTCCATAGTGCCTTAGATGTTGTGCAAGTCCCAAACTGATGCAAAAGATCATTTGTGATTGCCTGTGTCAATTGGGAAAACGCCTTCTTTTCCACAGCAAACTTCTTTTTCTCATCCTCAGCCATGCTCTCCAATGGCACTGGTTCACCTGTGTTCTCCAAAACTGGTGGTGTGTAACCTTTAGCAATCATGTTCCATGCTTCAGCACGTTCCACTCCCATGCCTTCCAAATGTATCTTGAACTTTTTCTGCCACTGATTGTATTCTTGAATCTCCATAAGCTTCGGTGGCCGATTCTCGCTACCTGAAGACAAATCATTAATCAGTGTGGAAATAGCATTTGTAGTTTGAGTGTTTACCACCGCTGCTGCTACTCCCCAGTAGTCAGATTGTGGTGCTGGAGGTGCACTCTGAGTCATGTAGTTAACTGGCTGCGAAGACTGTGTGCTCGTCTTCTGTGCTGCAACCGTCCATGGGTCCATCACCTGCTGTTGTGGTTGTGTAGTTGCTGGTGTCGGTGTAGTCGGAAAGTTCCACATGATCACGAACTTCGAGAAAATTCAACACTTAGAAAATTTTCCAAAAACTAGCTCTAGGTTCGCCCAAAAATGTTCAGGTTCGTCCCTTTTTGCTTCAGATTCGCCCAAATAGTAACTCCCAAATGTAAAATCTCACCAGAAAGTAAAAACACACTAACACTTTTCACGTTCGCCCAAAACTACTCCAGGTTCGCCCGTTTTTGTTTCAGGTTCGTACCCCCGATCACCCGAATGTAGAAAATGAGACCCGAATGTGAAAAATTCAACAGAAAAATTCTAGGTTCGCCCAAAAACTCCTAGGTTCGCCCAGAAATACACTCAGGTTCGCCCAAAACACTACACCTTCGACCAAAACTTTCCAGGTTCGCCCATATTCAGTTTTGAAAAACGGTTACACTTTGAAAAACGGTTATTTTGATCTCTGATTTTCAAAAGTTTGTGAATTTGAATGATCTTGATTAGGTTTTGCTTCGGAGATGATTTGGAACAACTTTAATACTTGGAATTTTGAATTTTAACCACAAAATCAACTCTAATTCTTTCAAAAACACTCAAAAACCATTTTTATGTAAAAACAGATGTGAATTGATGAAAATAATGTCCAAATCAGCTCTGAGTTTATCAATTTGTTGTTGTATGATCCTCTATGCTCTGATACCACTTTGTAGAGACGTAATTTAACACGAAAACAGGATTATACGATCATACAAGTTACAAAACCAGGTGCGGAAACCCTAGCTTTGAACAAACTGATGTAAACTCAAATCAAAACACAATCAAAGTCATTTTCAATACTTTTCATAGATTAACTCATTCAAAACTTGATTACAATTCAATTACAGTTAATCTAGATCACACACACACTATCTCAAACCTCTCTGGAACAACACCTTAAAACACACACACCTAATGACTCTCTTAAACTTACAAAATCACAAAATCTATATATAGGCACTGCACGTTCGCCTAGTTTGACTGGTCGAATGTGAGTGATTTCCACATTCGCCCACTTGTAGTGGTCGAATGTGTCTTCATGTGTAGTCCAGTTCCAGATTCGTCCACTCTTAATCTACCTTCGCCCACTTCTACTTCACCTTCGCCCATATCAACTACATTCGCCCCATCAGCCCTTCCTAACACATGTTAACTATCTAATCACTAGTCGCAAAACGCATCTACAAAACCAAAAGATTTTACAAGAAGACAACAGTTTCTTGATACAAACTTGAATCATATCAACCTGAAAATAACCATAAACAAAACATGAAGATCAAACACAAAACTTGTATAATTATAATTATTTAAATTAAATAAATAATAATACAAAACCAAAAGATTTAAAGAAAAACACAACAGTTTCTTGATTGAAACTTGAATCTTATGAACCGGAATATAACCATAAACAAAACATTATGATCAAACACAGAACATGTAAATTTATTAAATTAAATTAAATAAAGAATAATACACAAACCAAAAATTTTTACAAAAAGACAACAGTTTCTTCATACAAACTTGAATCATATCAAACTGAAAATAACCATAAACAAAACATGAAGATCAAATACAAAACATGTATAATTAATTAAATTAAATAAATAATAATACAGAAACCAAAAGATTTGAAGAAAAACACAACACTTTCTTGATAGAAACTTGAATCTTATAAACCTAAAAATAACCATAAACAAAACATTAAAATCAAACATAGAACATGTAAATTAATTAAATTACATAAATAATAGGATTAAACCTTCACTGTTTATAATCATCAAAATTTGAAGACGATTGGGTTTTGATATAAAAAGAATTTGGAGAGAGAGTGGAGCGTTTAGTTTGTCTGATGATTTTTGCTTTCTCTCTCCATTTATATAGCTGAGAATAATTGAGTGATGGCAAAGGAATTCAAATTTTGAATTTGGACCTTAAAATTAACAAATGTATGGTTTCCCTCTCTATGAACATCTGTCAATTTTGTCTCGATATACTCAACAGATGTTGTTGAGTGGTCATCTATAAAGAACAGATGTTAAAGATTCCTTTAATTAAAAGTTGTTGTTTAATGAAGGCCCACATGCTAAACAAATATTGTGCAAGTGACATTATTTAATTACTTTATATGAGTGGCTCACAAATTTTCTTGAATATTTTAATCAGATTTTATGACATCATTATTTGCATCACCCAAGCATCTCTATGCTTGCCACATCAGCTTTTGAGGCTGTAAATGGTTGTCAAGTTAGCTTTCTTATGTCACTCACGACTCTTCTATTATAGTAAGTATAGATAGTATAGAAGATGTTTATTATCTTTAATTTAAACCTAAATTTTTATAATTGATAACCTCATTTAGATTCGCTTACTTGCGAGCGTACTCAAACTCATGCTCTAACTAGTTTATATATTTGTATAGGAGTGAATTAACCTACAAAGCTTTCTTATCCTATAAAGTGTACGAAGAACCAAATCAAAATAACACACACACGAAATCAAAATTAAGCACACCTGCAAAATGCCTCATTCACCATCCCCGTCACCATTAAAATTAAGCACACCTGCAACATGCCTCATTTACCATCCCCGTCACCATCACACCTACAAACTGACCAACCTTTAGACGACCACCAAACATCACCTACCACCTTCAACCGCCATTGTCCCCCCCCCCCCCCCACACTCGAAAACCAACCACCACCGCATAGACAGTCACCAACACCTTCACTATACAACTTCCAACGTCGGAAAACTTCACCATAATCCAACCACCCTCGCACGTACCATCTTCATTCTAGCAACCAAAATATGAAAACACCCAAATCAAAATCATGCACAAATACAATCAAAATCATGAACCCTACAAAAACCCTCGTACCTTCGCATGTTAAGGCCCATTGTATTGTATTGTATCTTTTCTTTATTTATATAAGCTATAAGGGGGGACGGGGTACTCCACTGAAAAAAAAATCACTTCAC
The DNA here is from genome assembly GCA_032199755.1 of Ambrosia artemisiifolia. Taxonomy (NCBI): domain Eukaryota; kingdom Viridiplantae; phylum Streptophyta; class Magnoliopsida; order Asterales; family Asteraceae; genus Ambrosia; species Ambrosia artemisiifolia. The sequence goes on from CM063521.1 coordinate 32,398,014, forward strand.
TGATTTCTACTAATCCTGCACTACCACATCACTTCACTGATTCACTTCACTGAAATAGTTTTTTGGAGGCATCACTTCACTGATTATTTACCCAACAATCAATTATTTTCACACATAATAATAATAATAATAATAATAATAATAATAATATATTAAAAAGTTTCTTTTCTTCTCCAATATTAACCTGCACAAAGAGTTTGTACACCGCTGATTCTTCTCCCTTTTCTTTACCATTTTCTCTATTTTCTTCTACATCATCTGGCCGATTTTTTTATGTAGTGGTGGTCAACGACGGTCAACAGAGAGAGAAACTCCTGTGAAGGTATCTGTTAACTAAAACCAGAATTTGGTCCACATATCCACTCCCAGCACCGGTGACGGCAATGTTACCGTGCTGGTAATGGATTACTTGTGACCAATTCTTGTGGCGCCCCGTCCCCTTAATATATAAACACTAGCTAGCTCATTTAAGTTGGTCTTTATGAAGCTTCAACGGGCTAGTCTAAGTAGTAATGAAAAAGAAGTGGCTTATATGTTAAGTCAACAATGACCGGTAATAATAGTGTATAAGTGCAAATAATAACAACGTCCGTTACATAATACCCGGTTCATCAATATCCTGCAAACCACCAACCAGAAATCCCTCTGGACCGATCTTTACCAGCTGTTGACACCTGAGAAGAAAGGTAGAGGCATGTTATCTATGGGTGCACCCGCAGTAGTGAATCCTTACAACGGGCTAGCTCATTCCCAATCCATCGGTTACATTTCAAGTCATATACGGCCTAATATCTTTTCATGCAAGTTGTTGTCGAGGGGAAGTTCTCAGTCGCTGGCTGTGACTCGGGATGAGCCATCGGGTACTAGAGAAAAGAGCCCAGTGAGCAACCGCCTTCAATTGGGGGGCTTGGGGGAGGATGGATTGTCGTATAAAGAGAAATTTGTTATAAGGTGTTATGAAGTTGGGATAAACAAAACTGCTACTATTGAAACAATCGCCAATTTGATGCAGGTTAAGTTTTTGCCACTTGCCAATGTTGATATTTGTAACGAAATTCGTATATGACATGTCCAGGGACGTTGATCCATTTACACAACAAGAATATCACACTAAAGTGATCAGGTTTCGGGTTTGTCAACTTAAGCTAGAAAACGTGTCGTGTTGTGTTGTGTTCAACATGAACACATCCCTTTAACAAGACTAACACGCCATCCATCTCTAATAAGGGGATTACATGTTTAATACGAATGACAAGACACTATTTAATACGGTTATGACACGACTCCCTTAACACGTTTAATAAACAATAAAACATAGCTAACATGATAAACTAAAAGTTACCAAAAATTACAATTCATAAAATTATTAACAGGTAGGTTTGTTAGACCATGGGGTGTACGGTGTACCTTAACACCAAGGGTGTTAACGGTGATGTAGCATTTTAATATTCATTGTATCACTCCCTTTCCGTATTAAGGGGCGTTAAAATGGGCATAGGTTAACATGTTAGCAATAATCAAAAGAGAAAAAATTAAGAGATGAGGTAGAGTTAAAGGGTGTTAAACCATTTCCTTAAAGTGAAATAGTGTGAAAAGATCGAGAAAAAGTAGAGAATTTAACATCTAGGTGGAGTTAAAGTATACTCCATGACCTTAGAGTTAGCCATTGAGCTTTAGCTCAACTGACATTGGAGGGGAACTGAAGATTTGCCCCAGTGGGCCTTCTAGTGGCGGGTTTTCCCCGGAACTTGAGATAGGGGACTTGGGCTACCTGGCTGTCTGCGATCACGGATGTATCTACTTTTCCCATTGGGTTACCCATAGTTATCAAAGGCGCTAGGCGCACTTAAGGCGTATAGGCCTCGCCTGGGACCTAGGCACGAGGCGCAAAAAAAACGAGAGCCTGAGATAAAAAAGCGAACAAGAAAATAAAGTAAAAATATATTAAAATAATACTATTTTTCATTTAGCTAGTATCAAAAGTTCTAAAATATTGATCTATTAGTGTATAGAAGTAGTGTTCCTTAGATAAAAGTAGAACTCTGGCTGAAATCTAGCCATAATTTAACGAATTTGGCTGGAAACTCTTCGGAATTTGGGAATCTAGCTGAAATCTGCGCCTAAACCATCACCTGGAGAATTAAAGCGCAATTTCCTTGACTCAAGGCGCAAATGCATCGCCTCGCCTTAAAAATGGGCCTAGGCGTAAGAGGCGATGGCTTTTAACAACTATAGGGTTACCCCAGGTAGCTGGGCTTTTATTCGTTGGCCATTCTAAAAAAAAGCTTGCCGGTTAAGAGAAGGAACTTAATTATAGTACGTTTAATTAGTTGTAAAATTATAATCTACCTCAATTTCACAAACAAGTTTCTTATCGACTTTATTACCCCTTTAACACGATTAGTTAAACATGTTAAAACCATTTATGCTGTAAACCCGTTGAACTTCAAAACGTGTTACAGGATCGTGTCGAAGATTGTCCACTCTAGTTGTCATATCCAACTCGTTAAATAAACATGTACTATATACTGTTTGAGTTGTTTAGCTCGTTTAATTAAACAGGTCATGATCAGGTTGGCATGTTTAACCCATGTGTAAGCCCGTCGATCATCATACCCGCCATAAAAATAATACGTTTAGAACTTGATTGCAAACCGTTAATAATTAACTTGTTCGCCAATCTGTTTGACTTATTTAACCCGTTTCTAATATATTGTAGGAGGTTGGAGGTAATCATGCTCAGTGTCTTGGATATTCTACCGATGGATTTTCCACTACAACTGCTATGAGGAAAATGCATCTCATATGGTTTAGTTCACGGATGCACATTGAAGTATACAAATACCCTGCTTGGTAATTTATTAGAAATAATTTGTCGTACTTATACTTATTTTATTTTATCATTTGATTATTTCATGTTCTATATGTTGGTATGTGTAATAGGAGTGACGTGATCGAAATTGAGACCTGGGTTCAAGCCGATGGAATGGTTCGAACTAGACGTGATTGGATTATTAAAGATTGTGCCAATGGGGAGATCATTGGAAGGGCTACAAGGTAACTCTAAATTTCTAAATGTAGTTGTTCATTTATTCTTATACCCTTTCGACTAATTCTTCGTTGAATCTGTTTATAGCAAATGGGTCATGATGAATGAGGACACTCGAAAATTGCAGAGAGTCAGCGACGATGTTAGAGAGGAATATTTAGTTTATTGCCCCACTACGTTGAGGTACACAACATTTTGTTAATTAGATATGACAATATGGACTCGGCTTTAGGACAAATATTGTAAATTTGTAATCTTAGTCTCATGTCAATTAGGTAGACGTTACTCACTGCTAACTGAGTTCATGGTCCGTGCAACACCTGATCTCATTCCCGTCCTGAACCCATGAAATTTTAATAACCAATCCCATGCCCACTATATGTGCTAATTTTTTCAAGTACCCGTTGGGTTTTTCTTTTGCCATCTCTATTGCTAAATTCATTTTATGCTAATATTATGGATTACTATTCAAAAAAAGGATCTATTTTAGCTCTCAATGTAGATGGTTTTGGATTAGAAATGTGATGAATCAGTTATGTTCTGGCTACCAGATTAGCATTTCCAGAAGAGAACAACAGCAGCCTGAAGAAAATAGCAAAACTTGAAGATCCAGCTAAATATTCCAGATTAGGACTTGTGGTAAGACCGCAATTACTTCAAAATATGGATGGCAATTTCAACGTCGCCTGAACACGACACAAAAATAATTAGATCATTGGTTGTCATGTAGGACTTGATTAAAAAACAGGTCGTGTTCGGGTTGACATGTCGTTCCATTTAATATAAGAGTTGACTCGCTAACCGGTTTGACCCGTAACCCGTTTTTTACAAACCACCAAGTACCAACCCATTTGACATGTTGAGATAAATGGGTTTAATAGCTCATGTTTGGGTTTAGATTTTAAGTGTGTGGGTTAGGGTTAGTGTTTTTTGCATGAATAAAAATATGGGTCATGTGTGGGTTAATTCTCTTGTGTTATGGTAAAAGATTCAACATGCCAACCCAACACGATTGACACCCTTACTTAAAATCTTAATTCTCTTGTGTTATGTTAAAATATCCTTAAATACGCAGCCAAGGAGATCCGATTTGGATATGAACAAACATGTTAACAATGTTACCTACATTGGATGGGCTTTGGAGGTTAGTAACAATTTTCAACCTTTTATATCTTGTTGATGACCCATTTGAGATTACACGTAACCTAAATGGGTCAAAATGAGTCGCTCTGATTTTTTCTGGCATTACTAAATTGTATTTTCCTGATCAGAGCATTCCACTCGAAATCATAGACACACATGAACTTGAAGCTATTACCTTAGACTACAAACGCGAATGCCAACATGATGACATTGTTGATTCTCTCACCAGTCATGAACCAATTAGTGATTCAGTGATTACAAAAAACAACCAATTAGCTACAAACAAGAAGGATGGAGAATATTTAACCTCATTTCTGCATCTATTAAGATCATCTACCAACGGTCTTGAAATAAACAGGGCTCGCACTGAATGGAGAAAAAAAGCAGAAAAATGTAAGCATGTCTAGTTATGTGTATGTCATATAGTGGCGTATTCGATACTAACCAACTTCAAATAAGAGTCACTAGACGCGCTTACGCATTTGTATGTAATGCCAACCAAATATATTGGGAGAGAGAAATAGAGGATGCTATAAGAACATGATGATCTTGTATATCAGAATTTGAACAAGATGTACTAATATTAACTCTCGTCTCGTAGTTTTATATTATGGAAATAATGTGTTGGTAGAAAGAAATGTACTTTATCATAATCTGAACTAGATGTACAAATGTTGAATGCTGCAAGTATTGTGAACAAGGAAAATCACTCGAATGAAGGAAAATCTCCCGAGACCAACCAATAAAAGACTAACACGTGGTGCTGTCTCCCACTTCTCGGAGACGACTTTTGTGTCGTCTTGTGATTCCCGAGACGACTTTAGCCGTATCCGACTTCCTCGAGACATCTCGTCTTGTCTGTTTCGTCGTTTCAGTTTCCCACTTCCCCAAGACATCTCGTCGTTTCAGTTTCCACTCGGGCTTCATGCCGACCATTATTTACCGTCAACCTCCACCACTATCACCTCCCTCCCTATATAAGCCAGAAAAAAATTCGGAGCTCCCACCAAGCTCTACCCCACAAAAAAAATTTGGAGTTCAAACCGAATCCTTAACACAAGAAATGGCACCCACTTGTTGGACTGAAGAACACGAAATCGCACTTGTAGCTGCCCGGACATTTGTCGAAGACAACCCACATCCGGGTAACAAATGGTACCGAATCCTCAACGAGTTCAATCGGTTGGTAGGGGCTCGAACCGAACCATTGACTCCCTCAACCGAAAATGGAACGATTTGAACACCAAGTGTCAACTCTTCAACGGATACCCCAATCGAACACTGCGAGCGGTACCTTCGGATATGCCCGAAGACGTGGCCATCGGAATAACCTAAATCAAGTATGAGTCCAAGCAAGACAAAGAATTTAAACACGTCTCTGCTTGGCAAATGATAAGGAATAGGCTTAACGAGTAGCCTATGTTTATTTTATTTTTATTTAGTTTGTAATGTTTATGTATTTATTTTATCTTTTTAATCGAATGACTAGTTTATTTAGGATTTTATTTAAGTTGACAATTAGTATTTTAAATAAATTTTATATTATAATAAAGTTATAAAGTTATAACATAAAATAAAATTATAAAATTGAATCCAGCAGGTCTGAGACGTCACCGAAGACGTTTCAAAACCTGAAAAAGAAGCCACTGGAGACGTCTCTTCCTCGAGATCAAACAAAACCACGTGTTGTTCTTTTATTAGTTGGAAACCAAAAGCTCTCGGGAGACGCCTCGGATGTGTTGGGAAACGTGAACCGTCTCCCCAAAGAGACGGGAGGGGGCTATTCTCGTAAGTCATCCGGTCAAAAGGCTATTCTTGTGATTTTCCCTGAATGTAATATAATAGGCACACATCTAAAGTGTCTATATCTTAATAGGTGGGGTAAAGAAACCGATTATATTTCATCCGGCGTCCTAAAGGAGCCAACGGCCTAAATGAGTTAACTATATATTATGCTTTTTTTTACCTTGAGATAAATGCCAATTTCGTTCCTGAGGTTTTGTCCAGTTTGTCACTTCGGTACAAAAATGTTTTTTTTTGCAATTGAACACCTGAGGTTTGGATTTTTTTTTGCTATTTTTGTCATTTTCACTAAGTTAAAAATTGATGTTAAGGTCAGGGGTAGGCTTGTCATTCTACCATTTAAATGAGGGACAATTTAGACATTTCATATTATTATTATTTTCCCCATTTTAAATAAAACCCTAACCATTCTCCACCACCATTCACCATTCTCTGCACCACCTCCACCACCATAACCACCAAGTCCACCACCATAACCACCACCACCCCCTATATATATATATATATACACACACACACACACACACAAGCTTCTTCTGACTCCACAACTGAACCCAAACCCTCGTCATCATTCTTCCCTGAATTAAAGCCCTAGGTTGGGTCACCGGAGCTTGAAACCTTCGTCACCACCACGACGTCACATTCACCACCTTCGATTTCCCTTTAGAACCAGCTAATAGTTCCAGAAGGTTGAATTGTGTTGTTATTGTGCACAGCTTCGAAGATTGAATTGTCAATGTGAACATGTAACATATATATTAGGTTCATTGATATCTCAAGTTTGTGATTATTCAGCTTCGAACCGTTATGTGTCTTTTATGGTGCACAGCTTCGAGAATGGGCTTCCTAAGTTCTAGCCACTCGATTATTATTATTATTATTATTATTATTATTATTATTATTATTATTATTATTATTATTATTATTATAATAAGAGAGTGAGAGTGTGAGTGAATGAAAGAGAGAGACATATATAGGGGATGGGAGTGGGGTGGGGTAAGGTTGATTTTTTAGAAAAAATAAAAGATTTCTTTATTAAAATTTTAAATTGCAGGTATAAAGACAAAATTACCCCTGACTTAACGTCAGTTTTTAACTGAGTTAGTGAAAATGACGAAAATAGCAAAAAAATCAAAACCTCAGGTGTTCAATTGCAAAAAAAAAAACAAAAAAAAAACTTTTTTATACTGAAGTGACAAACTGGACCAAACCTCGGGGACGAAATTGGCATTTAACTCTTTTTTCTTTTTATGTGCCATCCAAAGATGTAGTTGGTTCCTTTAGGCCGTCAGCTAAGACATAGACATCTAGTTGATACTTTACATGTCCAATTATTTGATTTCTGTTTTGCGGAACTGTTAGTGTCAGCTTAGAAAAAAAATATTAGACATTTTGTTATTTTACACAGTCTAGTTTAGTTATTTTTTGTTAGGGTTAACTTTGTAAAATAGTAACTAGGTTTTACGATTGTTCTAATTAGGTCATTCATAATTTTTTTTGTTCCAATCAAGTAACTTAAGTTTATTTTAATGTTCCAATCCTATATATTTTACCTAAATAGCAGGTAACCTATCCTATATAGGTTTTTACAAAACCAATCGAAAATAAAATGACTTAAAACGACAACGTGGATTAAAATCTTGCAAAATATGTCTTAAAAACTATGAAAAAATTTATTTAATCATAGAAAAATAAAGAAGAACAGTTTGCCTAGAAGAAATCTAACTCTTAAGAAATTAGTTCAACTCCGTTTTATCATCGAAAAGATTCTAGTTTGTAAAACTCAATTTGTAGATAAAGCTCTCTTTCACATCGTTATATTTAAAGACTTCAACTTGATAGTTTGTAAAACTCAATTCATCTACTGGTCTTAGAACACATTGGTTTAATTTTGAACCTGGTAACCAATTGTAATGCACATATATTGGACTTTGCAAAACATTGAGTATAATTTGGCGCACGACTTTTGAACACTTTGAAATTTGATCTACAAATTGATTTAAAAAGAAATATATGCCATGTAAAAATAATAATATAAATGTAATGTAGGATTTTTTACTTGCTATTCAAGGAAATATATAGGATTACAACATTAAAATAATATTAAATGACCTGATTGAAACAAACATTTTTATAACTGACCTAATTAGAACACTTTTAAAACTATTCTATGAAATATTCTTTTTTTGTTAATATCAGATCAACATTTTATTATATTTTTCAATATTTCTTTTTATATTACGTTTCACACTTTGAAAAAATATTAGATTTTCATCCAATGTATTCGATGGATCTAGATACCTTTTTTAAATAACCTTATGATAAGACGACCGTTATTAAACCATTATAATGCATAGATAAACGTATATCACAAGTGACAAGCACAACTTTTTGTTCGCTATAAATTACAATATTCACGTTTAGTGTTTTGAGTGAATAATAATTTGTTATCTGGATAAAGATTGTAACAAAATAGACTCTAATCATAAGTTCTTTAACTTTTTTTTTATAGAAGTGAGGTGTTGCTAAATATCTGAAATAATACGTGTCACGTTTTGATTGGCGAGTTCTTATTCATAAGCAAGGACTCCGCATACTCAGGGGCGTAGCTTAGTTGGGGCGGGGAGGGGCGGTCGACCCCCCCCCCCCCCGAATTTTCGCGCAGAAGTTCCGATTATATAGTATTCGTATAGAAAATTTTGGAAATATAGGGTTTTGACCCCCCGAAACAGGTTTTCGACCCCCCGAAACTAGTGACTTCCGACCCCCCGAACCTTCGGGTCAAGCTTCGCCACTGCGCATACTATCTTACACTTCTAACGCCATGTGTCAATCAATACATGCAATTGATTTGTGGAGAAGTTCAGGGTTAATTCCATCTATCTTTTTTTTTTTGAACGTTAACTTTCATTAAAACACACGGAGCCAACCTTGAAAAGAGGACAACACCACAAAATACAAAGGGCTCCTACACCAATCCTCCCAAAAGAGGTCGATGAAGTTAGACCTATTTTTTAACCACGAAAACGACATAGTTTTGACACTACCAACGACAACCGAGATTTTTGGTTCTATGCCCCGAAAAATTTTCTCGTTTCTAGCTCTCCAAATCATCCAAAGAGTCACCAAAATAATCCCGTGCACGATCCGCTTGCCCCACTTTCCACCTGTCGCTAACTTGTATAAGGAGAGAAGATCTTGTGTGTGAAAAACAAAACTTGTGTGTGAAAAACAAAACTTGTGTTAATTCCATCTATCTAATATTATGGAATCCATGTTATCATTTCATTGCACAAGTTCAAATCAGTCTAGGCTATAGCACATAGAAAACCAATTTTTTTATTATTTCATAGTAAGCAACACAACTACTATTTTAAGCACAAGAAAGATAATAGATATTGATATTTCATTTGAGACCAACTAAATAAGATGTGGATTGACTTATTTGCCCTTCACCTCAGCTGCACCTCCATACCCACCACCACCACCACCAGGTCTATCTCCCGTCTGTCTACCACCATAACCACCCATATAACCATCATAGCCACCCGAATAACCGTCATAACCACCAAGAGAACCGCCATAACCATCATAACCACCCGGGTGCCCAAAAAAACCAAGGGGTAACCCAAATAAGCCTAGAGGGAACCGGAACAAGCCTCGTGGCCACCCGAATATGCCACCAGGGTAGGGGTTATCATAGCCATAACCATAAGAACTACCATACGAACCTTGGTCATTCAACTCATTTAACAAAACAGCCTCTTCTTTAGTCATTCCATTAGCCCGAACACCATTCGAAGAACCATAAGGGGGTTCAACTGTGGTGATTGTGGTTTGATCTTTAACATTCTTTGGAATGTGATGGCCTAAATTGGTTGGGCGGCTGTGGCCGAACGTTGCGAGATTGAAGAACACGGTGATGGTGAAGAGAATGAGAAGGAAGGAGAGTGGTTTATGAATCATCTTTGATGAAGAAGTTGGTTTAGGGTTGAGTAGCTTTTGCATGTATTTATAATGCAAATTTTGGAGACTTAATTAGTGTAACGAATGCTTGACACCGACACTTTTTAATATTTTACAAATATAAGAGTGTATCTCTGCATGAGAATTGTCTATGTTTAGAGTGTATTTAACGATACTTATACATATTTGGCTAACTTAATAAATGTCGTATGGGGCCGAAAAAGTACTATTTCTATAAGGTTTTACATCTATGTTATAATGAAATACAAGAACAAATTTTCGTTTGTTTGGTTTTGCGGTATAAGAAATATCTTGCAATATTTAAAAATCTCCTAATTAGTTTAAGAAAATTAAGTAGATACGTGATAAAAGTAGACACGCAAGAAATTGAATAACAAAAATCAAGTATAGACTAATTAAGAAAAATAAAGAGTTGGTGATCTTTGTATTGCAAAGCATATGATAGGTAAAAATAACTTAAGTACTTTATGCTTAATTATAAAGATACAAGGTTGTACTAAGGTGGTATATTGTTGGATAGGGTGTAACGAGCCGGGATGAATCGAGTTCGAGCCCGTCTAAACTCTAACTCAACTCGCTCATACTAAAAATAACTTGAGGTCCACTTGTTTACAACTCTTTTTATGAAACACGATCGAGCTCAATGTAGCTTTCATAATTGAGCCCGGCTCGTTATTATTTAGTTTTTTCATCTATACTTATAATTTTTATATATCATATATATATATAGTTTAGTGAACATATCATAATTCTACATATGATATATTTTTTTGAACGGCAATTTTACATATGATATTAGTTATAATGTGTGTGTATATATAAAATAAAATATTAAAAAATCAGTTGTTTAATATTAAACAATCATTTATAATGTGTGTGTATTTATAAAATAAAATATTAAACAATCATTTGTACTACGGGGTAGAAAATAATAGCTAATATAATATTGTATAGATTAATGTTATATTTAGTAGATAATGATTGTAAAGATTATCTCCAAAATTAGGAGATATGGTTGTACTCTATTTAAACCCTCTTTCATTGATCAATGAGAATTAAGCATTGACCATAATTCTATATGGTATCAAGCCTAACCTAATCGATCCTCCTCTTTTTCTTCTTCGCACCTCCCCTACTCACCGTTCTCTTCTTCTTCTCCCACCATGGCCGACACCAGACTTCATCCCGCCTGTACCGTCTCAAACATCAAAGCCTACATCCCGGTTCTACTCGACAATGATGCCTCGAACTATATGATGTGGTCCGAACTTTTTCGGATTCATTGTACGGCGTTTCTGGTCGTCGATCACCTTTCTCCTCGCCCACCACCCACCACAGCGGCTGCCTCCTCTGATGCAGCCAAACAAACCGCCGCCCCACCTGCTGCAGATTCTTGGGAGCGCTTGGATGCTATTGTCCTTCAATGGATTTACGGTACCATCTCTCCCGATCTCATCAAGACTGTCCTCAAGAAGAACACCACCGCGTATACGGCATGGGTTACCCTCGAGTCTCTGTTTCAGGATAACAAGGGTCTTCGGGCCCTTTACCTCAAGCAGAAACTCGCCACAACCCGCCTGGAAAACTTCTCCTCTATGGCGGCTTATTGCCAGGAAGTAAAGATTCTTGCCGACCAACTCGAAAACGTTGATGCCCCCATTGACGACCAAACCTTGGTGCTCTACACTCTCGCCGGTCTTACCGAGCAATACGAGAGCGTTGCTATTATTCTCCAGAACACCAAGCCAATTCCCTCTTTCTTGGAAGTTAGGTCGCAACTATGCATGAATGAAACCCGGAAATCGGCGAATGCTCTTCAGTCATCTCAGGCTGCTGCTACGGCACTCTACACTCAGGACCGGTCGGTCCCTTCCTCGGCTCCCAATAACACGTCTGCGGCCTCCTCTGCTCGCTCGGGTCAACAGCAACGAGGACGCAATCGTCCTAGGTCCCTTGCCCTTGAGATCTTCTCTGCAATCAAACCAAACACGAATCCTAGACGCGGAATATCTTTGATCCGTGGATATCACACAAAGAACACAAGATTACATTTAATGCTTTTCTTATTAATCGAATCACAGATAACAATTAATAAGAACTACACCGAACTTGTAATCCTAGCTAGCTCTCTCAACTCTCTATGTGTTTTCACCAACTAACCAACCAACCCCTAAAACCCCATGTATCATTTGCTTATATACATGCATCCTCATGGGCTTTTAACTGGGCTTGTGTTGGGCTTTTACAATACTAGCTTAATTACATATTCTAGAACTAACTTAGACAAGTTCTTCTAACGACACGAACAATACAAAATCTTTTGTCAATAATCTCGAGCGTTTGTTTGTCCGTTTGAGTATCTGTCACAAACTTGCACCAACAAACTCCCCCTTGACAGATGCTCTTTAAGATTATTTTTCAAATCTCAAAGTATCTTCAATTGTCTTCCACTTGAAGTCTTTAATCTTCAACATCTTGATCTTGAGATTGTCTACCAAAGTAATTTAGAAGAACTTGGCAGATCACTTCTATTCTTTTCTTTAACTTGTGATCTTGAGTCTTTAACAGCTCTCTTATGTTCAGCATCTCTTGAGAATTAAGTAACTCCCCCTGAGAACAAGCTTGGATTGTAAAAACTTCCCCTTGAGCTCTACACGAATGCATTACTCAATCTGAAGTCTTTTTACTCCCCCTGAAACACAGAATATTTCTTCCTGTATGTATATTTCTCCCCCTGAGCTGCTAAGTCTTCTAAAATCAGCAACTGTTGTTTAGAACTTCAGTGTTTTGTCGTCTTCTTGTCTCTGTTTCTTCAAAAACAATTTCTTGAATCACATGAATTTGTCCAAAAGGAGGTTCAGACCTCATCACGTCCATCATTATCATCAAAATATAAAACCTGTCACACTCAACAAACTTGTAAGTAAACCATCATAACAAATATAAACTTACAAGGTATATAAACCACCTGTGACAAAAATTGTTTTGCGGTTAAAATTCATAAGCTTTCAAAAGATATGCTGTTTTGCAAAATTTTCTAAGTGTTTTAGAAAAACAACTTTCAAAATTTTCTAAACAGTCAGATCCACCACAGAACAACCGTTTCTCGTGCGTTAAATCCTGAAGCAAAATAAAATCTTTTTGGATTTTTGGGTTTTTTTTTTTTTGACAAGTAAAGTAAATGAACGTAAAGACAAATTAAGTAAACTATGTACAAACATTAAAACACTCTATTTTTGTTATAGCAAACACTGGTTAAAAGGATCATATCAGCTAGATTGAGATGTCACAGTGAGTTAATGTTCTTAACAACTTCTTAAAATGTAACACTGCATTCCAAGACGATTACCAGTATTATGTATCCACATAAACAATATAACACTTAACGATTCCAAATCCATATTAGCATTTAAGTGTATTAAACTGAATCATCTATGTTACCCACGACATGACATACCCCCGCGATCAAGTCATGCACAAAGGTTCATCGTAACAGGTGAGTAAATTGCCATTATCCGTATTGTTTACAAGGTACGAGTCACGAAGGTGTACAGGTCTGCATATATCTGGATGCAACAAAGTGACCAAACGTGTACTCAACCAGGGTTAAGACAAATACCATTTTATGCGGTACGAATTTTCAGCTTTAGGCATTTTTGAGTGATTGCCTTTTAGCCTTTGAGGGTTTTGGCATTTATCGTATGCTCTTTTAAGATGGTCTGACAAAGTCTAGGTCAGCATGTATCTGGATGCAGCAAAAGACCAGTCAGATCATCCCAGATAAATTTAACAATTTAAAGACCTGAAACCTCAGAATTTTGTAACACGCTGTCAACGCAAGATTTAAGACTATAAAATCATACGCCAATGACATGTATCCCACAAGAATCAACAGTCATTAAGATTTCTATTTTAATTAACTGACTGGATTCGTGTGTCAATTGCCTACCAGTACATCATATAATGAAGATGCAGCCACACTTAGCTTTAATTTTTCTGCTCAATTTTAGTAACTGTAACAAAATTAACAGCTAATGTGCTATCATTTCCAATTAGGTACCAGCATTGCCAAAAAAAATTTTTAAATTTTTTTTTTTTTTTTTTTTGCGAAATCCTTGTGTTCTCGTGTTCGTTTATTTTTATCTCCTGCAGTTTGTTTGTGTTTGGTGTGTTGATCGAGAGATCGAATCCTAACAACTGGTATCAGAGCCAGGTTCGTTACACACGGGAGAAACACAACGCGAGAGATAGATCGACTAGTTCTTTTCTTTTAATTTGGCAGTCTGCCATATAACAGAAAATCTTCGATTGTTTTGTTCGAGATTTCGGTTCACCACATACTAGAAGGTAGTCGTAACTCGTATCCTCACCATATAAGATTTTGCGTCATTAATTGCCAAGAGCTAGAAAAGGACAAAAAAAAAAAAAAAGGTGAACAAATTTAAACTAGTATTCTTTTCTTTTCTTTATTGTCTCATCGATCAGTAAGAAAAATTAGAATACAAGATTGTTTAAATTTTTTATTTTTATTTATAAAGCCTTAGTTTATTGGTTTAGTTGAGATTACAACTTGGTTGGCGTATTTACTTGGCAGTTTAGTCGGGTGGTCTGGTTATTGTTGGGGTTTTATTTTGTTTGTCCAAGATTATTCTTTCTGGTTCTTTTTTACCAAGATCCAAAGTCAGGAAACTATTCAGTTTGAGACAAAGGCTGAAAGTGGTAAACTTCAGATTGAGAAGTTTGATGGAAAAGACTTTGGTTGGTGGAAAATGCAAATGGAGGATTTGCTGGTTCAGAAGGATTTGGACATGGTATTGGGTGACAAACCGGAAAATTTAAAGCAGGACGAGTGGGAGGCCTTGGATAAAAAGGCTAAGGCAGTTATTAGATTGTCGCTAACGAAGGATGTTGCGTTCAACATTCTAAAGGAAACCACAGCGCGTGGGATTATGGATGCACTTTCTAATATGTATGAAAAGCCTTCGGCAGCTAACAAGGTTTTCCTGATACGTGAACTGGTGAACACGAAGATGAAAGAAGGAAGTTCAGTTACAGGGCACATCAACAACTTAAACTCGATTTTGTCAAGACTTGGGTCAGTTGGCATCAAATTCGAGGATGAGGTTCAGGCTTTACTACTGTTATCATCATTGCCAGATAGTTGGTCAGGGACTGTTACAGCGATTACTAGTTCTACCAGCGAGTTCACTTTTGATGGGATTCGGGATCTTATTCTGGGCGAGGACGTCAGACGAAGAAATTCAGGTGGATCATCAAGTGAATTACTGAATGTTGGCAGAGGAAGGAAGAATAACAGAGGTAGTGGGAGCAAGAACAGGATGAGGAGTCAGTCTAGGGCTCGAAGCGATGTGACTTGTTGGAACTGCAAAGAGGTTGGACATTTTAGGAATCAATGTCGAAACGAGAAGAAAGAAGTTAACACTGCATCAGATTGCTCAGATGATGACGCATTGATCTGTAGTGTAGAGAGTTATGTGGATTCCTGGGTCATGGATTCTGGTGCTTCATTTCACGCTACCCACAGCACTGAAGCATTGCGGAATTTGAAGAAAGGTGACTTTGGTAAGGTAAGACTGGCGAACAATGATATTCTTGATGTTACGGGCATGGGTGACATGGATATAGTAACTTCAGCCGGTTCATGGACTTTAAAGGATGTCAGGGTGATTCCAAGCTTAAAGAAACAGTTGATTTCAGTGGGGCAGTTGGATGAACAAGGACATGAGGTTAAATTCAGGAACGGGCAGTGGAAAGTTATCAATGGAAATCTTGTCATAGCTCGAGGAAGAAAGCGGGGTTCGCTTTACATGGTCAGTGTACCGTCTGAGGGAGTGACCGTCCCAGTTCAGAAGAGAAACACAGTCGGGTTCACAGAGTCTTGTGGGCAGAAGAAGGTTTGTTTTGCAGATGATAAACCCAGAGCCACAGGTAAGATTCAGGTTGAGCGTGCTAGGAAAGGTTCAGAACTACCAGTCAGGGGTTTTCGTGGCAGTGGGAGCATGGGTTGTGCTTCAGTCAGAGTTACTAGACGACAATGGGTTAAAAGAACCAGTATTCCAGCAGTCAAAGTCTCTCCAGGTGATTATCTGCTTTATTCGGAGAGTGTTTATTCTCAGGGTGTTTCAGGATCCGGCAGTTCGTGTCAGTGGGAGCCGGTAGAGACAGAGAATGGGTCAGCGGCAGACATAGCCATGACTGATGTGTTGGAGCTTGGGGGAGCTTCAACGGGCCTTCAGGTTAACTGATGAGAAGGCCGCTGCAACCAGGAAAATGAGGAAGATTACAAGAGGTACAAGTGTTCACAGCGGACGGCAGTTTGAAGATTATCAAGCCTCCAAGTGGGAGATTATTGGGTTTGTGGAGTCTTTATTTGGGCTTGGATTAGAAGACAATAAGTGGCAGACCAATTAAATTGAATACTTGGCCCGCTTTATTTAATTAGCCCATTATTAGTTTTCTTGGGGATTAAGTTGTAAACCCTAATCTTGTATTATAAATATAGGCATCTTGTACTTGTAATTCCTCATCACGAGTGAGGCAGAAAGCAATAATAAAATAGGCAACAGGGACGAAATCGCTCGGGGTCTCAGAACAGGTCCGGCTCAACAAACTATTCTGGTCAAGGAACAAACCCCTACATTGTCTTTCCTTCTTCGTGGACCCAGCAACAATGGGCGGCCATCCTTCAGCAAGCCCAGAAACAGGCCCAATCCTCCTCTCAGCCTGCTACTGGGCCTCCATGCCCATATCCGTCCACTGCTGCCCCTAATCCGGGCCCAGGAATCCTTGGACCAGCACCGGCCCACAACAATCTGGCCTACACACCCACACCGACTGATATCGCCCAAGCCCTATACACTTTATCTTTGAGCCAGCCGCAAGACCCCGTCGGCTTTATGGACACCGGAGCGTCTGGCCACATGCAGCAACCAGGTACTCTCTCCCCGTCTACTTTTAATATTTGCACTAACAAACAAATTTTAGTTGGTAATGGAATGACCATTCCGGTTGTCGGTCAAGGCGACCAAATTTTACCACCACCCTTCCCGCCCTTAAAACTAAACAATGTCCTCTATGCCCCTAACCTAATTAAAAATCTTATCTCTGTCCGTCGCCTCGCGAGGGACAATTTAGTATCCATCGAATTTGACCCATTTGGTTTTCTTGTGAAGGATCTCAAGACCAAGGAGCCTATCCTACGATGCAATAGCTCGGGTGACCTTTACCCTCTCACCACCAAACTCACCAAGTTTCCTACCACGCATTCTTTTGCTTTAGCCGCTGTTTCTCAAGATTGTTGGCACCAACGTCTTGGACACCCGGGACGTGATTTATTGCATTCGTTAAAATCCTTGTCTTCTATTAATTATGGAAAACCTAATAAAGTTCTTTGTCAATCTTGTGTGTTTGGCAAAAGTGTGAAACTTCCTTTTTATGATTCAATGAATGTTACTTGTTTACCTTTTGATATTATTCATAGTGATGTATGGACCTCCCCGGTACTTAGTACCGGTGGTCATCGTTATTATATTTTATTTCTTGATGACTATAGTGACTTTCTTTGGACCTATCCACTTACAAACAAATCACAAGTTTTCCAAACCTTTACCAATTTCTATAACTTAATCACCACCCAATTTGAACGCAAAATAAAACAATTCCAATGCGACAATGGCACTGAATATAAAAATAATAACTTTCAACAATTTTGCCATCGCAATGGAATGTATTTTCGGTTCTCTTGTCCGTATACCTCTTCCCAAAACGGCAAGGCCGAACGGAAAATACGCACCATCAACAACATGATCCGCACTCTCCTAGCCCAAGCCTCCTTACCCAACAACTTCTGGCACCATGCCTTAGAAGTTGCCACTTATCTCCTCAACATCCTACCCAAGAAATCCCACCAATTTCGCACCCCCACTACCCTCCTTTATCGCACACTTCCCTCCTACGAACACCTTAGGGTGTTCGGTTGCCTTTGCTACCCCCTTATCCCTTCTACCACCATCCATAAACTTGCCAATCGTTCCAAGCCGTGCGTCTTTCTCGGCTATCCACCCAACCATCGAGGTTATAAATGCTTTGACTTGACCTCAAACACCATCTTTGTCTCTCGTCATGTCCAATTTGAAGAGAGCATTTTTCCGTTTTCCATCTCAAATCCCACGTCACCCTCCTCTTATGATTGTTTCTCCCCTCCTCTCACCCCTTTACTTTGGCCACACCTCGCCTCTAACCCGGTCAACCCAAACCTCCCACCTCCTGACCAACCACCTGGCCCTAACTCTACGGCCCACTCCCCCAACTCCTCTGGCCCAAGTTCCCCTCACTTCCAGCCTACTTCCCCTGATACAGCCCACCCGCCCCCTGCCCACACCCCTACGGCCCAACAACCTCCACCCCATTCCAGCCCAACACCTCCTTCGGCTACCCCACCGGCCCAACAGCCTTCACCCCACTCTTCACCAGCCCCCAGTACCCCGCTCCACACCGCCACTGTGGACCCGCCTCCCACTCGTACCATGCGCACTCGTGCCATGGACGGGATTTCCAAGCCTCGTAAACTCTTTAATCTAAACACCACCACCATTGCTCCCATACCGAAAACACCACAGGTCGCCCTGTCCACTCCTGAATGGCATAAAGCCATGACTGATGAATTTAGTGCACTTATTAAAAACAAGACCTGGGAGTTAGTTCCTCGTCGGCCTGATATGAATGTTATTCGTAGTATGTGGTTGTTCAAACATAAATTTCGGTCGGATGGCAGTTTAGAACGGTACAAGGCTAGATTGGTATGTGATGGTCGTACTCAACAGGTGGGCATTGATTGTGGGGACACTTTTAGTCCGGTGGTTAAACCGGCTACTATTCGCACTGTTCTTTCCTTGGCTTTGGCTAAGTCATGGCCGATTCATCAGCTAGACGTCACCAATGCCTTCCTTCATGGTAACTTACAGGAAACGGTTTATATGTATCAACCTATGGGGTTTCGTCATCGGGATTTTCCTGACCATGTCTGTCGATTACAAAAGTCTCTTTATGGTTTGAAGCAAGCTCCTCGTGCATGGTACCAACGATTTACGGATTTTGTGTTACAGCAGGGCTTTCATCAAAGTAAATCGGATAACTCCCTATTTATTTATAGTCATGGCCGAGATGTTGCTTATTTGTTGCTGTATGTTGACGACATTATCTTGACTACCTCCACTGATGCATTACGTGACCGATTGCTGTCACTTCTTTCTGGGGAATTTGCAATGAAGGACTTGGGGCCCCTCACGTATTTTTTGGGTATTGCTGTCACCCGGACTGGTAACTCTTTATTTCTGTCTCAATCCGCTTATGCCCGGGACATTCTACATCGCGCCGCCATGGATTCCTGCAAGCCCGCTGCCACACCGGTTGATACTCAGTCTAAGTTATCTGCTGAAGATGGTCCGTTATGTGACGACCCCACTACTTTTCGTAGTCTTGCCGGTGCTCTACAGTATCTCACATTTACTCGGCCTGACATTACCTACAGTGTTCAGCAGGTGTGTATGCATATGCATGCGCCTCGTGAGTGTCATTGGAATGCGCTTAAGCGCATTCTTAGATATGTTCAGGGTACCATTGATCTTGGTCTTCACCTTCGTCCGGCTTCCACTCTCTCCCTTCGGGCCTATACTGATGCCGATTGGGCAGGTTGTCCGGATACTCGTCGCTCCACTTCTGGGTATTGTGTTTATTTGGGTGACAATCTTATCTCTTGGTCGTCTAAACGACAGTCTACCATTTCTCGTTCCAGTGCTGAAGCCGAATACCGTGGCGTGGCAAATGTAGTTGCTGAAATTTGCTGGCTTCGCAATCTTTTACTGGAGCTCTCTCACCCTCTATCGACGGCTACTATAGTGTATTGTGATAACATCAGTGCAATCTATCTTTCAGGGAATCCGGTTCAGCATCAGCGCACTAAACACATCGAGCTGGATATACACTTTGTTCGCGAACATGTTCAGAAGGGCCTCGTTCGTGTCTTGCATATCCCGTCTCGGTTTCAGGTCGCTGATATATTTACCAAAGGTCTCCCCAAGGTTCTCTTTGATGACTTCCGTACCAGTCTAACCGTCCGTCTTCCTCCCGCTTCGACTGCGGGGGTGTAATAGCTAATATAATATTGTATAGATTAATGTTATATTTAGTAGATAATGATTGTAAAGATTATCTCCAAAATTAGGAGATATGGTTGTACTCTATTTAAACCCTCTTTCATTGATCAATGAGAATTAAGCATTGACCATAATTCTATAGAAAAAATTCACACTCGTACACATAAAGTTGTTAGGAAGTAATACCCTAATCGCATGGATTCAAACTTGAGTATCAAACCTTTCTTTGGAATTCATGACTAACCTATATATCAATTTGATATTCCATGTCAATAATTTGCTAGTATTATAAATTGTTAATTTCTATAACGCCCCATCATAAATATACACTATCAATATTCGTGATGTGATCGACGGGTAGGCAATTGACGCAAGACACGAAATGAAAACACAGGACACGTATATATCTAAATGGTTTCCGCGCATTGAGTATGATGTATTCATGACTTATATGAACAAAGTTGAATCTCAATGTGTTATGTAAATCAAAACTATGGTTAAGTGATTACCTATCTAGTTGCTACAAAAGTTTTACTTTACAAAGTATTTGGAAGTGCATGATTAATTGATGTGCTTACATATATGATTTATGATCAATGTGCTTATATGGTATAGGTGCAATGTGCTATATTGCATAAAAGAGATGGTATACACAAGGTGTAAGCTTAATGCGGGCACATAGGACATGTCATTTTCAAAATAGTTCCCCCATTATGAATATAGCATATATGATTTATGGGGATTAACATATGATATGTCGTTCCATTTAATATAAGAGTTGACTCGCTAACCCGTTTGACCCGTAACCCGTTTTTTACAAACCACCAACCCATTTGACACGTTGAGATAAATGGGTTTAACAGCTCATGTTTGGGTTTAGATTGTAAGTGTGTGGGTTAGGGTTAATGTTTTTTACACGAATAAAAATATGGGTCATGTGTGGGTTAATTCTCTTGTGTTAAGGTAAAAGATTCAACATGCCAACCCAACACATTGACACCTTTAAAATCTTAATTCTCTTGTGTTATGTTAAAATATCCTTAAATACGCAGCCAAGGAGATCTGATTTGGATATGAACAAACATGTTAACAATGTTACCTACATTGGATGGGCTTTGGAGGTTAGTAACAATTTTCAACCTGTTATATCTTGCTGATGACCCGTTTGAGATTACACCTAACCTAAATGGGTCAAAATGAGTCGCTCTGATTTTTTCTGGCATTACTAAATCGTTTTTCCTGATCAGAGCATTCCACCCGAAATCATAGACACACATGAACTTCAAGCTATTACCTTAGACTACAAACGCGAATGCCAACATGATGACATTGTTGATTCTCTCACCAGTAATGAACCAATTAGTGATTCAGTGATTACAAAAAACAACCAATTAGCTACAAACAAGAAGGATGGAGAATATTTAACACCATTTCTGCATCTATTAAGATCATCTACCGACGGTCTTGAAATAAACAGGGCTCACACTGAATGGAGAAAAAAATCAGAAAAATGTAAGCATGTCTAGTTATGTGTATGTCATATAGTGGCGTATTCGATACTAACCAACTTCAAATAAGAATCACTAGACGCGCTTACGCATTTGTATGTAATGCCAACCAAATATATTGGGAGAGAGAAATAGAGGATGCTATTGAACAAGATGTACTAATGTTAACTCTGGTCTCGTAGTTTATATTATGGAAATAATGTGTTGGCAGAAAGAAAGAAATGTACATTATCATAATCTGAACTAGATAAGTAGACGTACAATGCAATTATTGTGAACAAGGAAAATCACTCAAATGAAGGTTGACAAAATATTTAGCCATAACTTTTTGGGAGTCATCATCAAAATGGGCAATTGGGTCACAGAAATTAACATATTGGGCTAAAAGATTATTGTAATCTAATAATTACACATCTAACGTGTCTCTATCTTAATCCTTGGTGTAAAGAAGCCAGTTCATTCGGGGTCCTAAAGGAGCCGACAATATCTTAGAGGGTGTTTGTGATTGAGTTTGGAAATGCAAAAGTGATTTTGGTCAAAAATGTTTATTGACTTATGACTTTTTGAAAACGAGTCTTAAAAAAAGTGTTTGGATTAGCTTTTGGGATGAGAAACGTCAAAAAGTCAATAGATTGTTATTTTTTTAAGTGTTTCGCTTAACTTATTGTGAATATTGGTTATATGGGTGGTAGATTTGTAACTTTTTTTTCAAAAGTCAAAAGCCAAATGCCAGGATTTCTAACTTTTCAAAAACAGTTTTTTCACCCTTAAAAGCCAAAAGTCAAAATAGAAAGTGTTTTTGGGTTACACAAACAGCTTATTGACTTATTGGCTTTTCCAAAAAGCCAATAAGTCAATAACTTGTTTTAAAACTCAATCCTAAACACCCTCTTAGGCTATATGGTGTCCCCCCTTTCCCCCAACTCCCCAAGTGCCACATCAGCGCCACATCATTTCCCCCATTTTCTCTCCCAAAGTTTGAAAATGTCTTTCCCCAATTCCCCCATTCCCCCTTCCTTTTTTTATTGGATAAAGTTTGATTAAAAAAAATGGGCCAATCACATGACAAGGGGAGAAAGGGGAAAACTCACTGAAGTCCCCGAAAATTCTTAAGGGGGGGGGGGGGGGGGTGTTCCCCTTGGGGGACTTGTCCACATCACCTCCCCGGATGATCTCCCCGTGAGCACACCAACCGGCCTTAGTGAGCACAATAACAAGGTGATCTATATTTTAGTCAACGGTGTAAATGAGTCAACTAACAAGGTGATCTATATTTTAGTCAACGGTGTAAATGAGTCAACTATATATTACATTTTTTTTCTTTTTATGTGTCAGACTAAGATATAGTTGGTTACTTTAGGCCCTCGACTAAGTTCTAGACATCGAGTCAATACCTCCAGTTATTATTTGATTTATATGTTTTGCGGAACTATTAGTGTCAGCTTAGAAAAAAATATTAGACATTTTTTTATTTTACATGTCTAGTTTAGTTATTATTTTTTTTATTTTATTTTTTTTGTTAATATAAGATCAATATTCTATATTATATATACAAAACCAATTGGTGTGAACAGTGTTCTTACCCAATCACTGCCGTTGGTTCTTGATCCAACGACGTACGAGTCTTCTACGATTCTTTCTTTTATCTCTCTCGCCACACAACACCAACACCTGCTCTCTCTCTCTCTCTCTCTCTCTCTCTCTCTCTCTCTCTCACACACACACACAGACTCACAAACATCATCATCATCACATCTGAATGGGTGATGCGCGATTGTTAACATCAGAGCAACAGCTTCGACCAAGCATTTGCGGTAAGTTTGCATCCATTCGTCTTCTGATTCTTGCTTCTAATCGTAGCTTAGGGTTACGATTGGTGGTTTAGGGTTTCGATTGGTGGTAAAAAACAATCTTCCTCCGTCGTAGCCGTCTCTTGATTCCGTTGGAAAGTGGAAGAAAGATGGGTCACTGAGTAAGAGAACCCTAGAAATTGGAAGCCACCGGTTGACGGTTCGCAGTGGTTACCGGCTTTAGATGAGTTTTACCGGTTCGTTGTGGTTACCGGATTTATATGAGTGTTACCGGTTCGTTGGTGGTTACCGGATTTTGATGACTTTTATTTGGTACGCCGTGCACCCATAAGGTAAATTCGTCATTAACCTAACCCATGATTTTAAACTACTTTTCTCTGATCCAATTGATATTGTTATTCACAGTTTGGGCCTCACACGGTTTAATTTAGTGTTTGTTAATTGTTCATCCTTGAATTAGACTAGGATGTAATCAACTATGACCTTGTAATTGTATTTGTTATGTTCATGTTTTTTGTTTCAAATTTCACGAGGAATTGTTTAGCGTTGGAACATTGTGATATAGGTAGAAGTTTCCTGCTTTTGATGAAGTTTCTTGGGTGGTTCATCATGCCCTATGCGGCCTCTATCGTTGTCGGTTATCAGAGGTGGATGGTGGGCGACATTGGTGTTTTCCTTACATGAAACCTCATTGGTTGCTCACCAACGCTGACACGACTTTCAACCTCTTCTTGATACGACCATTGGTCGATTTGTTAATTTCGTAGGTGGAGTTCAGTATCGTTATAGTTTCGTTACTTGCTTTACTTGGCTGTCATGAGTTTGAAATTTCTCCCGATAATTGATGTGGTTTGTTTCATCGTACTCTGTTTACTTAAAAAGGCATGTTCTAACCATTGGTTTTGCAGTCCAAATCAACAAAGTTTTGAAGTGCTTGGCCTCTCAGGTTCAATGGAACGAAGACACCTAAATCGCCCACCATCGAATCAACTTGTAGCAAGGATGAGAAATCGAACTGGCAGCTCCAAATCCTTTTTATTCGGATTATCCACCGGTAAGTATGTATTGAAGTTTCATTCGAATTTTGAGCAGGGGTTCAATGAAATTGTTAATATTTCATGAGCTTACCCTTTTTTAATGATAAATGTTGTTAGATAAAATCATAGTGTTTGTGATGGGATTTGTGGTGAGTATATTACTGAACTTTTACAGTCACTTGAGTTTGTGAATTTAAGGCTGCAGTAGTACTTTAGGTGATTCTACCAGATAGTGATTATAATGAAGTAGGTTGTGGTTATATTTAGTGGGTAGGTGCTAAAAAAGAATATACAAAGTGTATGGAACGATGAGGTGTTTGTGGATACAAAACACATATCATGTGGTAGGGTGAGTCAACCGTCAAAGTTAAAAAAAATGTTTGATCTTTTAAAGAATCCCTTGTGTTCAATGTTCACATGGATCAAAATTGCTTTTGCACGTATCAAGTGTTATTTTGTTTTTTTCCCTCTAAATCTTATAGCTTTAATTAACACCTTTAGGACATTAAGTCAATGATGCCAGTTGTTTGAGAAAATCAAAGTTTTTTAGCTGGATTTTTGGAATAAAACTTGCTATATGATCCATTGGCAGAATGCAGGTAAACTACACTACTTCCTTTTGCTTTGCATTTGCACCTCTAATTTCTTAGCAGGAAATGGCGATAACGTCAGCTATCGATAGATTATCATGAGGTATCTAATGTCACGTGCTTATTATTTCAGGTCTAATGAGATGTTGCATGTCCACAAACACAACACTCTCTAGACGAGGTGTAGATAAGGATTTTGCTGCAGTTTGCAACTTTGTAATCACTTCAATCTTCTTTCTTTTAGACTTAGAGTATAACATGTATTTTGGTAAGATTTTAGTAGGGTAAAGAATCATCACAAAGGTGAAGCCATACGTTGCAATTAGTCTATAAAACGGACCAGCTTGCATCACGTGTTAATAGGATACAATACAAAAAATTATGCCGCGAGATACCTTGATGTACCAATTGAATACCCGCCGCGAAGCGCGGGGTATCTTACTAGTTTTATTACATTTTACAATATGTTCTTTTTATAATATTACGTTTCACACTATGAAAAAATATTAGATTTTCATCCAATGTATTGGATGGATAGACACCTTTATTTTAGACCGGGAGTAGTGGGGCGCGTTTCAGGCGTGAAAAGGCAACATAGCGCCCCCCACATCGTTACAGGAGGCGCTATGTGTTCAAAAATCCTCCCAGCGTTATCCTAATAACGCCCTGCAACAAATGGACCACCCAATCATGTTGTGCCACGTGTCCTTAACGGTAAAAAAAATCAAACGGATTTTGGGGTCCCGTCTCGCCCGAGTAGCTCGAATCCAACGAGGCCAAACACTACCCAACCGCCACCCAATATTAATTGGGGTGATTTTGACGCGAACACAATGGAATAGGCTCAATTACTTACCATGCCGGGTAAATTTTTTCAAGGGCCAATTGGATTTGTGTCAAACATGAACGTAAACTATGGCCAAGGTTCTCAAGAGGTGCCCCTGAAACTCAAGGCGAGCCCGACCAACCACGTCAACCCGATGGTTCTCAACGGGGAGGGGGGGGGGGGGCGCGAGACGCTTGCACAAAAAAAAAAGAAACTAACGCGCCTCGTCAAAAAAAGAAGTATGAGTGTTGGTCAAAAGACGAGGAGTTTGCTTTAGCGCGGGCTTGGCTCGACATTTCGGAGGATCCCAAAGTTGGTTAGTATTTTTTTTGTATTTATATATATATTTATTTAATCGTATATGTGTGTATATATATATATATATATTTCTAATCGTATAATATTTTTTTCGTAGCGAACTATCAAGACAAGCCGTTGTTTTGGATGAGAATTCGAGAGCTATTTTTTGCCACCATGAATAAATGGGAGTATCGAGACAACGATTCGATATCGGGAAAGTGGACGGATATAAATAATAGATGCCATTCTTTTGCGGAGGTTTACCAACGTTGTAGCGACAACAGGGGCAATGTGGAAGGTGATGATGGTGTGTTGGCAAGAGCGTTGGAGGAAATGAACGCAACCCGTGGGACGTTCGGGTATTTGAGGATTTGGGAGATGTTGAGAAAAAGTCCTAAGTGGGCTGAGGTACCGCCTATGGGGTCCGGTAATAGGCGCCAAATTAGGAGAGCAAAACGAAGCAAAACCTCCTCGTTGCGAGATCCGGATACAGCGTCATCCGATGCTCGCTATGTGAGCTTAGGTGATCCTATTAATTTAGAGGATGAGGACGAGGAGGAGGAGGATATTTCTAGACCACCCGGTAGAAGATCAAAAAAGGGTGGCAAGGCGGAGTCGTCTTCGGGAGGTGGTGAGTTGAAGGAAGATTTTGAGGAAATGAATCGACGACTTCAAGATGTTCGCAACCTTGGCCAAAGACGTTTGGAAACTATGCACCAAAGAGTAGTCGGGAATAAAAGGTTCCTCGACATCCAAGAGGCGAGGCAAAGGGAAAAGGACATTGCTTTTTTTAAAAAAAAATTTGCTATTGTATTTATTTAGTTGTTTGTTTAGTTGTTTGAATTTAATTAATATTAGTTGCGTGTTTTAATATTATTTGCAATTTTTTTTATAACATTTGTCTTCTTTTTTACATTTTAGGTAAATAGTTTTAAAAAATAAAAAATAAAAAACCAATCAGAAACAGGGGCCTTATCTTTTTCCCACTATCACTATACCTCATTTTTATTTTAAGCCCCATGCTGACTCAGCTGCCACATAAACCAATCAGAATCAGGGATCTTATATTTTCCCTCCCCGCTACACATCGTCTTAAATAACCTTATGATAAGACGAGCGTTATTAAACCATTATGCATAGATAAACGTATAAGCACAACTTTTTGTTCGCTATAAATTACAATATTCACGTTTAGTGTCTTGAGTGAATAATAATTTGTTATTAAAGATTGTAACAAAATAGACTCTAATCTTAAGTTCTTAACTTGTTGTTTAAAGAGGTGAGGTGTTGCTAAATATCTGAAATAACACGTGTCATGTTTGGATTGGTGAGTTCTGATTCATAAGCAAGAAGTCCGGATACCATCTTACACTTCTAACGCCACGTGTCAGTCAATATTTGCTTATTGGTTTACTTAATTGATCTGTAGAGAAGTGTTAGGTTTCAGTGGTGTCAACTTTACTTTTTATCAAAACGGGTTTGATATATTTGTTATTAATTAAATATATAATTAACAAACGCAGCGGGATATTTATAAAATATTAACACCAAAACTAACCGAACAGGATCTGGTTACAAAAACATACAAACACGGTACAAACAATATTAATCTACCAATGAGATAGATATACCTGAGTGGTTAATAATTAACCGTTTGAGACACCGAGGTACAACGAACTAGAGCTAGAACACGAACACGAAACAAGCGGCTCACGGTGGTAATCGGCCGGAAGTGGCAAAACAGAAAAAGTCTGAATTGCTTTTGCGGCTGAACGTTTATTGGGATATATAAATTGCTTGCGGCAATATTTTTTTCTTCATCAAAGATGTGCCGTAAGTTATGTATATATATATTGTGATGATTACCATTATTGGATAATGATCACAAAACTCATTGCACTCCCATTATTGTCGTAGGGTTGTTTTAGGATGTTGATAATCATTATAATAATAATAATTATATAACAATCTGATAAATCACACACCTAATTACATGTAGGACCCAAGCGCAATACGCAATAAATATCCCGTAGCCTATATATTCTTTATAAACAGTATAAATAATAAAAGCTCGTTCCACGAAATTCGTTAATTGTTTGTGATTACCAGTTAATCAAGTTAAGTGGATTTAATATTCGTTTCCCAAGGTGTAACTCTTACGGGTCACAGCTCAGTTAGTAGCGTTAAGTTATCGAGACCGTACATATAAATCCAACAATCTCCCACTTGGACGGCCTTTGATAAAATCCTCAACGCAGACAGTCAGCGGTGCTCTAGCTGCACATGGCTGCCCCCAACAAGGTATGACACTTTAAAGTCATTAACCAAAACATCTTGTTTTAGACAAGACAATAGACTTATGGCAATCGTTGTCATTCATCCTTTCTGTAAAAGACATCAATTGAATCAATGAGACATGGATTAGGCTCATTCTCATATGGTGTTCAATCATTATTGTTCTCGATCAAGATTCATAGTGGTCCAATCAAACACATAGTTAGTTTGGGTAAGGCCTTACACTTCACCAGTTTGAATCAACGAGGGCGCCACGATGTCTAACTGTTACATATCATGTAAGAGTACAGAATCCCTTATCGATTACATACAACTCCCACTGAACTTCAGAACTATTCCCAATTAAAGCCTTTATGACTGGCAGTTACGCGACAGCGGTTGACAGTAATCAAAGAATAATCCCTCGTAAACGAAAGTTCTAGTATGCATCTCAGGTCAGAGGATACTAAATGAGTATACCAATATCAAAACATCTTGTGACTAAGATCCATGAAGATGATTTGAAGCGAGTTACATCCAACGTCATTCACAATGAGGTCTGTGAACTTGGAGTTAACTACTTGAGTCCAAGTTCAGAATAGTCTTAATTCAGAGTCGCTCCCACGAGTCTGATCGACTACGGATAATTTAGAATATAATATTCATGGATTAAACGTATTAAAATCGAACACAGTTATAAGATTCAGAATTATATTTAACTAGTAAATAAAACGAATTCAAAAGTATAACTGTTTAAATGTTCGTACATCCAAATACTAAATCAAAACATATGGCTAGCTAATCTAAGCCCAATAGCATCCCTGTGCTGATCATGCTTGTCCTGAGTCATGGGCTTAGTAAACGGGTCTGCTAGGTTTTGATCTGTGTTTACTTTGCTTATCACTATGTCTCCACGTTCAATAATTTCCCGTATATGGTGGAATTTTCTTAGAACGTGCTTGGCCTTGTGATGAGATCTGGGCTCTTTGGCTTGAGCTATAGCACCTGTGTTATCACAAAATATCTCGATGGGTTTCCGAATACTTGGAACCACATCGAGGTCGGCTACAAATTTCTTCATCCAAGCAGCTTCCTTTGCAGCATCGGATGCGGCTATATACTCAGATTCGGTGGTTGAATCCGCCACAACACTCTGTTTGGAGCTTTTCCATGAGATAGCTCCTCCATTAAGAGTGAATACAAAACCTGATTGTGAGCGAGAATCATCTCGGTCACTTTGAAAACTAGCATCAGTGTAACATCTTACAATGAGCTCTTCTTCCACTCCTCCAAATACTAAGAACGTATCTTTAGTTCTTCTCAGATACTTTAGAATGTTCTTGACTGCAGTCCAATGGGCTATGCCAGGACTTTGCTGATAACGGCTAGTCATGCACAAAGCATACGAGACATCAGGTCTAGTGCATAACATAGCATACATGATGGAACCAATCGCAGAAGCATATGGAATTGCTTCCATTCGCTTAATATCAATGTCCGTTGAAGGAGATTGCGATTTGTTCAAGACAGTACCTTTAGTCATAAGAACACCTCCTTTCTTGGAGTTTTCCATCTTAAAGCGTGTCATCATTTTGTCTATGTATGTACTTTGACTTAGCCCTAGAAGCCGCTTAGATCTATCCCTATAGATCTTGATTCCTAGAATGTAAGCTGCTTCTCCAAGATCTTTCATTGCAAAACAAGTTCCCAAATAGTGTTTAACTTCGTTAAGCATAGGAATGTTATTTCCAATTATCAGTATATCATCCACATACAGGATGAGGAATGATATAGTGCTCCCACTAGCCTTTTTGTAAACACAAGGCTCATCTTCATTTTTGAGAAAACCAAATTCTTTGATCTTTTGGTCAAAACGAAGATTCCAGCTACGAGATGCCTGTTTAAGTCCATAAATGGACTTATTCAGTTTGCACACCCTATTAGGATATTTTGGATCAATAAAACCTTCAGGTTGAACCATATAGACATCTTCAGAGAGATGTCCATTAAGAAAAGCGGTTTTGACATCCATTTGCCATATCTCGTAGTCATAGTACGCGGCTATGGCAAGCAATATCCTAATCGATTTGATCATAGCAACGGGCGAGAAGGTCTCATCATAGTCAACACCCTGAGTCTGAGTGAAACCTTTCGCAACTAGCCGTGCTTTATAGGTGTGTATATTTCCATGCATGTCGGTTTTCTTCTTGAAAACCCATTTGCTCCCTACTGCCCGAGATTCGGGGGGTAGCTCAACCAAGTCCCAGACTTGATTGTCACGCATAGATTGCATCTCAGCGTTCATGGCTTCCAGCCATTTCGCAGATTCGGGATCTGAGATAGCAGATTTGTAGTTAGCAGGTTCGTCATTAGACTCAGCTACTACCAGGACTTCAGAACCATCAAGATGCCAAAGGTATCTGTCAGGCTCTTTTCGAGTCCTGCTACTTCTGCGAACGCTTGTGTTTATGTCTGATTCATTAGAAACAATTTCTTGTTGATCAGACGTTCCGACTTCATCAGCGGTTGTTTGTGGTTCTCGAATTTCTTCAAGATCCACAATATTGTTTCCAGTTCCTCGATTAAGAAGTTCTTCCTCGAGAAACTTTCCATTCCTTTTGATGGAAATAGTATTTGCATCAGGATGGTAAAAAAGATATCCGCTTCTGTTATAGTATCCGACGAAAACAACTTTTTCGCCTCGAGGATCGATCTTATCATCAGAATCGCTGGTGATATAAGCATTAGATCCCCATACTCTTAGGTATTCCAAATTGGGTTTACGCCCATGCCATATCTCATATGGAGTTTTGTTTACCTTCTTAGTCGGAGCTAGATTGACTAGGCGGGCAGCGGTCATAAGAGCATGACCCCAAAAGGAGTGAGGCAAGTTAGTCCTACACATCATCGATCGAACCATATTAAGTAGGGTTCGATTTCTCCTCTCACTCACGCCATTAAGCTGGGGTGTGCCAGGTGGAGTGGGCTGTGAAATTATTCCACGCTCTTTTAGATGATTGAGGAACTCTAAGTTGAGGTATTCTCCACCTTTATCTGATCTAAGTATCTTTATCGTTCTACTGAGCTGGTTTTCAACTTCGTTTTGAAACTCTTTGAACTTGTCAAAAGTTTCATGCTTATGCTTCATGAGATAGACATAAGCATATCGACTATAATCGTCGATAAATGTGACGAAGTATCTTTCATGATTTCTAGTCATGGTTTTAAAAGGGCCACATACATCAGTGTGTATGAGTCCTAGTAGACCATTGGCTCGTTCACCAACATTGGTGAAAGGATCTTTAGTGAGTTTGCCAGCTAAGCAAGATTCGCAATCATTAAAGGTGTCCTGTCCAGTGGATTCAAGGATCCCCTCGGATTGGAGCCATTTTATGCGTGCCTTGCTTATGTGGCCAAGTCTACAATGCCATAGAAATGTTTCATTACTGCCAGCTTTGTTACGTTTAGAAAGATTATATATGTTATTGTCTGTTTGAAGATCTATCTCATAAATACCGTTTCGAGGTTTAGCCTCAAAATAAAAGACATCATTCAAGTAAGTAGAAATAGCAATACCATTAAAAACATACTTGAAACCTTGTTCAAACAATAAAGAAACTGAAATAATGTTTCTTGTTAAACCAGGTGCAAACAAACAATTATTTAAAGTAACTACAAGGCCAGAAGGACATGAAAGATGATACGTTCCAGTTGCAAGAACTGGTACTCTCTTCCCATCACCAACGATGAGCTCCATGTCGCCTTGTTTCAGCTTATTCCACTTTTCAGGCTCCTGCAAGACATTAATGATGTGGTAACCACATCCGGTATCAAAAACCCATGTGTTGCTGGAAACAGTGAAAAGTTCAATAACATAAATAAGAATACCTGAAGAAGTGCCAACACCGTTGGCCTTGTTCAATTTTAGCTTAGCTAGATATTCAGGGCAGTTACGTTTCCAGTGCCCCATCTTGTTGCATTCATAACACTGACGCTCTTCAGGAGGTGGTGCTTTTGCAACTTGCTTGTTATTGTTGGTGGCAGGTTTGGCAGCAACATTAACTTTCTTCTTGCCTTTGCCATTATAACCCTTTTTCTTGTTTTTGGGCTTTTTGACACCAGCAGATTTGACCATCAGAACTTGGTTAGTTTTTTTAGGTATATTCATCTCAGCCGTTTTGAGCATTCCATGAAGCTCAGTCACTGTCTTTTCCCAGGCATTCATATTGAAATTCATAACGAACTGGTCGTAAGAGCTGGGGAGAGAGTTCAAGATGAAATCCGCTGCCATTTCATTTTGCAGGGGATAACCAAGTTTATTGAGTTGGTCAATGTACCCTTTCATCTTAAGCACATGAGCACTAACAGATGAGCCCTCTTGCATTTTACAGCTTATGAGCTGTTTCATGGTGTCATAGCGTTCTTGTCGGGCTTGTTTCTGGAACATGTCCTTAAGTTGCTCGATCATGTCAAATGCATTCTTGTCTTCCATGTTCTTCTGGAGATCAGGAGACATAGTGGCTTGCATAAGGCAGGCTACCTCAATGGCATCCTCGTTATGCTTTTCGAGTGCCCTACGAGCAGCAGCAGTGTTATTTTCAGGCTCGTTGGGGACTGGGCCATCTAGAACGTAGAGCTTCTTTGCCATCTTGAGAACAATTCTCAGATTGCGGTGCCATTCGAGAAAGTTAGTGTCATTTAGTTTTTCTTTCTCAAGTATTGACTTGAGAGTAAAGGTGGAGTTGTTTTCATTAGCCATCTGTTAAATAAGCAAAATAATTTTTAATTAGTATTATCGATGTTTAATTTCCTTATTAATTAATGACCCATTTACAATAATTATAGGGAATGAGAATCTGACTATATCAGTTACTAAAGGCAGCTGTGGCATGCAACATTAGTAAGTGGTTAGGCAGACAGACAACGAGTGTCAATTGTGAAAATGCACAACTCTCGAGTATGAGGCCTACTATGACAACTCTTGTCTAAGCATTGATACGTTTAGCCTCATCTATGCCCACTTTCACTCTCTAGGCCGCTGTGGCATGCCAAGAGGGAAAAGTAATAGTCGTCCTAAAATAGGTACGTGTGGAAGGGCCGGATGTGTCTACGAAACCCTTGCACCTTGGAGGATAAACTAGACATCAAGTGTGGTGCTATGGCTCCCAACACTGATGGTTCGCATTATGCTCCAAGTGTTCCTTATAATTGGATGGCATAGACTATTGATTTTAAATATGGGATTTAATTTTAGAGTTTACCGAATAGGGTCGTAAAAGCCAGTTTTACTATATAATGTTCGTGACAGTATAATTAACCCTTTCATCACTCGGGACACTTAATTTTAAACAACCTATTAAAACTAAGTTTGTCGCGACTTGAATAACCAATTAAAGTTAATATTTCAAACTATTAAGTTGTGAGTTTTTAGAAAGTTAAAAATTATTTAAATTTCAAAAACTCTAGTGGTTATTATTTATTTTTTAAAAACAAACAATTTGTTTTATGATAAATTTTACAAGTTGTAAAAATAAGTTTAGAACTTGTTTTATTTGATTGTGTCAATATTTAAAAAACTTCCTTTTAAAAGATTTGGTGTTAGGTTGGTATGTTATAACAATTTATAAAATAAAGCAACCACAATAGCAAATAAATATGTAAATCATATGGCCTAAAAAAAATTTTGTTTGATCTTGCTAGAGCCTTTTAGCAAGACCAAACGGGGTCACGGGGTCACAACACATAAACAACCACAAGGATGGACTTGGACTTGAGTGCATCTTCTTGTCTTGAGAGACTCCCACTGACTTCATGACTCCTGTCTTGGTCTTCAGTTTTGTCTTCGGGTCTTCGACATTTAATATTTACAAAAATATATAAAAATAAAAAACCCTAATCTATTACAACTTTGAGCCAACAAAGTAGGCCAAAAACCATAAAACCAAAACTGAAATAAATATAAAATATTCAACAACAAGGTCGGGCCAGATTTACATATTTTACACAATCAACATAAATTGGGCAATCTTTTGGTCAAATAAAATAAATAAAACTTTGACCAAAAAATATTTTGTTGCCCAAAAATTATCTAGATCTAAAACTTTAAATAATATAAAGTTTGAGATCTATCACCGGTTAAAAGACCGGATCCGATTTGTATGTTGTAAACGAGGCTCTGATACCACTGTTGGGTTTCAGTGGTGTCAACTTTACTTTTTATCAAAACGGGTTTGATATATTTGTTATTAATTAAATATATAATTAACAAACGCAGCGGAATATTTATAAAATATTAACACCAAAACTAACCGAACAGGATCTGGTTACAAAAACATACAAACACGGTACAAACAATATTAATCTACCAATGAGATAGATATACCTGAGTGGTTAATAATTAACCGTTTGAGACACCGAGGTACAACGAACTAGAGCTAGAACACGAACACGAAACAAGCGGCTCACGGTGGTAATCGGCCGGAAGTGGCAAAACAGAAAAAGTCTGAATTGCTTTTGCGGCTGAACGTTTATTGGGATATATAAATTGCTTGCGGCAATATTTTTTCTTCATCAAAGATGTGCCGTAAGTTATGTATATATATATTGTGATGATTACCATTATTGGATAATGATCACAAAACTCATTGCACTCCCATTATTGTCGTAGGGTTGTTTTAGGATGTTGATAATTATTATAATAATAATAATTATATAACAATCTTATAAATCACACACCTAATTACATGTAGGACCCAAGCGCAATACGCAATAAATATCCCGTAGCCTATATATTCTTTATAACCAGTATAAATAATAAAAGCTCGTTCCACGAAATTCGTTAATTGTTTGTGATTACCAGTTAATCAAGTTAAGTGGATTTAATATTCGTTGCCCAAGGTGTAACTCTTACGGGTCACAGCTCAGTTAGTAGCGTTAAGTTATCGAGACCGTACATATAAATCCAACAAGAAGTTCATGGCTAATTCCATCTATCTAATATTATGGAAACCATGTAATCATTTCATTGCACAAGTTCAAATCACTCTAGGCTATAGCACATAGAAAAACCATTTTTTTTATTATTTCATACTAAGCAACACAACTACCATCTTAAGCACAAGAAAGATAATAGATATTGATATTTCATTTCAGACCAACTAAATAAGATGTGGATTGACTTATTTGCCCTTCACCTCAGCTGCACCTCCATACCCACCACCAGGTTTATCTCCCGGCTGTCCACCACCATAACCACCCATATAACCATCATAGCCACCCGAATAACCGTCATAACCACCCCGAGAACCGCCATAACCATCATAACCACCAGGGTGCCCAAAAAAACCAAGGGGAAACCCAAATAAGCCTCGAGGGAACCGGAACAAGCCTCGTGGCCACCCGAATATGCCACCAGGGTAGGGGTTATCATAGCCATAACCATAAGAACTACCATACGAGCCTTGATCATTCAACTCATTTAACAAAACAGCCTCTTCTTTATCATCATTAGTCATTCCATTAGCCCGAACACCATTCGAAGAACCATAAGGGGGTTCAACTGTGGTGATTGTGGTTTGATCTTTAACATTCTTTGGAATGTGATGGCCTAAATTGGTTGGGCGGCTGTGGCCGAACGTTGCGAGATTGAAGAACACGGTGATGGTGAAGAGAATGAGAAGGAAGGAGAGTGGTTTATGAATCATCTTTGATGAAGAAGTTGGTTTAGGGTTGAGTAGCTTTTGCATGTATTTATAATGCAAATTTTGGAGACTTAATTAGTGTAACGAATGCTTGACACCGACACTTTTTAATATTTTACAAATATAAGAGTGTATCTCTGCATGAGAATTGTCTATGTTTAGAGTGTATTTAACGATACTTATACATATTTGGCTAACTTAATAAATGTCGTATGGGGCCGAAAAAGTACTATTTCTATAAGGTTTTACATCTATGTTATAATGAAATACAAGAACAAATTTTCGTTTGTTTGGTTTTGCGGTATAAGAAATATCTTGCAATATTTAAAAATCTCCTAATTAGTTTAAGAAAATTAAGTAGATACGTGATAAAAGTAGACACGCAAGAAATGGAATAACAAAAATCAAGTATAGACTAATTAAGAAAAATAAAGAGTTGGTGATATTTGTATTGCAAAGCATATGATACGTAAAAATAACTTAAGTACTTTATGCTTAATTATTGGAAAAATGGAAATAAATAATCCCAACTATTAACTATTGGCCAATAACAGTCCCAACTACGAAAATCATCAATATTGGTCTAAACTTTCGACATATTGGAAACCAAGGGACCCAAACTAACAGAGTTAGCCTCCGTTAGTGTGATGCTGATGTGGCATGCCACGTATGATCATTTTGCCACGTATGATCATTTTGCCACGTGGCATGCCACGTAGGATTATTTTGCCACGTGGCATGCCACGTAGGATGCCACGTAGGATCATCTTGCCACCTAAGCATGCCACGTCAGCATCACACTAACGGAGTTAGCCTCCGTTAGTTTGGGTCCATTGGTTTCCAATATGTCGAAAGTTGGGACCAATATTGGTGATTTTCGTAGTTGGGACTGTTATTGGCCAATAGTCAATAGTTAGGATTATTTATTTCCATTTTTCCTTAATTATAAAGATACAAGGTTGTACTAATGTGGTATATTGTTGGATAGGTAGGGGTGTAACGAGCCGGGATGAATCGAGTTTGAGCTCGTCTAAACTCTAACTCAACTCGCTCATACTAAAAAAAAACTCGAGGTCGACTTGTATACAACTCTATTTATGAAACACGAGCTCAATGTAGCTTTCATATTTGAGCTCGGCCCGTTATATTTAGTTTTTTCATCTATACTTATAATTTTTATATATGGGTCCGTCTATTGGCACCCCCCAACATTCTATTTCAACTTCCATCTGAA
The DNA here is from genome assembly GCA_032199755.1 of Ambrosia artemisiifolia. Taxonomy (NCBI): domain Eukaryota; kingdom Viridiplantae; phylum Streptophyta; class Magnoliopsida; order Asterales; family Asteraceae; genus Ambrosia; species Ambrosia artemisiifolia. Next base: position 32,435,451 of record CM063521.1, read on the forward strand.
GCGCCTCGCTTAGGCCTAAGCGAGGCGCTTCAGTCAAATCAATGTCAGACTGAGTACGAGGTTGCATGGGAGTCTGAAAAAACGTGTTCCAAGCGCCTGGCTTTCCCCAAAGCGAGGCGCCTGATTTAAGGGGGGATGAACCTGGACGGTTTTTGGTGTTGGGAGGGTTTTGGGTGTTTTTTGTGTTTTGTTTTGAAGTGTTTTTATTTGGACCGTGCTAATTAAACCCCCCAACTTCTAAATCAACCCCTTAATCCAGGCGCCTCGCTTAGGCCTAAGCGAGGCGCCTGGGTTACTCGTTTTCAGGAATCTTAAGCTTTATGTCTAATCAGGCAGTCAGGCGCCTCGCTTTGGCCAAATAATAATAATAATTATAATAATAATAAAATAATAATAATAATAATAATAATAATCGTTCACGTGCCGGTCGGGTCGGACTGTTTCTGTTCGTTAACGGGCCGGTCGGGTCGGAACAGTCCGGTTCGTTCACGTGCCGGTCGGGTCGGATTGTTTCGGTTCGTTCACGTGTCGGTCGGGTCGGGTCGGAACAGTCCGGTTCGTTCACGTGCCGGTCGGGTCGGATTGTTTCGGTTCCTTAACGGGCCGGTCGGGTCGGAACAGTCCGGTTCGTTCACGTGCCGGTCGGGTCTGACTGTTTTGGTTCGTAAACGTGTCGGTCATAATAATAATAGTAATAATAATAATAATAATAATAATAATAATAGTAATAATAATAATAAAAATAACAATAATAATAATAATAATAGTAATAATAATAATAATCGTTCACATGTCGGTCGGGTCGGACTGTTTCGGTTCGTTAACGGGCCGGTCGGGTCGGAACAGTCCGGTTCGTTCACGTGCCGGTCAGGTCGGATTGTTTCGGTTCGCTAATGGGCCGGTCGGGTAAGAAGAGTCCGGTTCGTTCACGTGCCGGTTGGGTCGGACTGTTTTGGTCCGTAAACGTGTCGGTCATAATAATAATAATAATAATAATAATAATAATAATAGTAATAATAACAATAATAATAATATTAGTAATAATAGTAATAATAATAATAATAATAATAATAATAATAATAATAATAATAATAATAATAATAATAATAATAATCGTAATAATCGTTCACATCCCGGTCGGGTCTACTGTATAGTCCGTCCATGATGTACAACGTTTTATGAATGTTCTTAAAAGTCGGATGTTTCTACCGAAAACCACAAACGAACAATTAAACCTACCCAAACACGTTAAACAGAGACTGGAACTCCAGGATATCGATTAGACACGCGAAATTTTAATTAATATAAAAACACAGGTATCGACTGTTTAGTCCGTGTATGACATATAACAATTTATGAATGTTCTTCAAACTCGGATGTTTTTACCGAAATCCACAAATACGCAACAAACGAACCGAAACGCTTCGAACGAAATTTTTTTGGATTGGATACAACATAAAACTATTAGAAATCAATTAAAAAAAATTTTTAACCGCCCAAAACTATTTTAAATGAAATAAAACAATAATTAAAAAAAAATAAAAACTAACCAGACGCCTCGCTTAGGTCAAAGCGAGGCGGCTGCTTGGACGGTTTGTCTAAACAGGCGTCTCGCTTAGGCCTAAGCGAGACGCTTCGAAGAGTAACCGTCTAAGCCAAGCGTCTCGCTTAGGCCTAAGCGAGGCGGCTGGCTTAGACGTTTTGTCTGACCAGGCGTCTCGCTTAGGCCTAAGCGAGACGCTTCGGATAGACGGTTACTATTCGAAGCGTCTCGCTTACGCCTAAGCGAGACGCCTCTTTTTTTGTTTAAAAGCCAAAGCGAGGCATCAGATCCGCCTCGCTTGGCTCTCTCCACACACACACACACACAACCACCCTTCGCCGCCGTCCTCTGCCGCTCCTCCGCCGTCTTCTGAAGCCAACATCCACCGCCCCTTCCTCCGCCGCTCCTCCGCCGCTCCTCCGTCGTCAAAAAGGTTAGTTTATGACCGACACGTTTACGAACCAAAACAGTCCGACCCGACCGACACGTGAACGAACCGGACTGTTCCGACCTGATCGGCAAGTTAACGAACCGTACTGTTCCTACCCGACAAGCCCGTTAGAAGACATAAACATAACCAATACGATTTTTAAGAACGTAAACAGTGTTTAAATATTTTTACAAATTTCACATATCTAACCTAAATCTTGTACTTCGGGACTTTGATTGGTGTCCCGTTTCGGGAAAACTAATTCTTTGTACATATTGATTTGATTTTCAAACATAGTTTCCCATTCCGCACCACCATCATTTCTAAAAGCACTCCAAACTCTATTCGGGGGAGGCATTGGATATGATCCTTCAAGCGTTATGTTGATGTAATGTCGGTCCACGAACAAAACTGCTACCGTCAGAATAGGCGGTAGAGAAGCACTTGGGCCTAAAAATAGAGGGAAAACTGTATCAGAACCTCTAGTGTCGAGTGTATGAAAAACACAACCAAACTTCTGTGCAATGAGAAATCCCGCTTCCGGCGTCGTCATCCACTTCTCTTCTGGGGCTTCTCCCACCCCTCTAAAAGAAATGCTATCGCAGAGACGCTGATAATGTCCTTCGTCATTCGGATCAAACATTGACCTATACAAGCCTTCGTTATTGCGCAAATCGAGTAGCATTTGGGATCGGACCAACATATGTTCATTTTTACCTATCCCTAACCCCACAGCTATCGCTCGAAAACCGCAATGACCATCAGGTTTCACATCGGTTATTTTAGATATATATGGGTGAAACATAGATGGAATTCTATCCCCATATTTCCTTACTAAGTTCTCTAACTTTTTTGTCCGCGGAAGCAACGGGAAATTGAATTTATCCCAAATGCGCCCCCTGGGACGATGACGGTATGTAAGAGCTGTGACGGTGAAGCTCGTAAGGAGGGAATGGCTGGGACTGGGAAGGTCGTACGAGGTCCTCCTGTGATGGTACGAAAGAGCTGTGCCGGGGAACTTCAAACTCCTCGTCGGACCCACTTTCTTCAACAGGCATATGCAAGCTCTTTCTTGCAGATTGTTCTCTCTTGTGTTCTTGCTGCTTCTTGGTTGGACGACCACGGGTTTTCTTTTGCACAACAGGCGGTTTATTGGGGGAGTAGTTGCCTGTGACGATTTGTGCAAATTTGTCCAGGTAGTTTAATTGGGTAAAAACTGGTTTCGTATCAACCGTTTCCTTTAATTCTGCCCAGACATTATCTACATGGGTCCTATCTACATTTATAACTTCGCAACCAGTCGTCGCAGGTTTGAAGTCAAGCTTCCTCCAGAACACGTCTATCGATAACAAATGGATTTCCTCACCTGAATAAATAACATATGTTATAAAGTTAAATTGTCACACCCCAACCCGGCTAGGGCTGACGTGTCACTATTACAGACATCAAAACCAAAACTATTCCATAATATTAAAACGAAAAGATCCTAGTTACATTTATTACATTGTAGAACTAAATTAATGAATACTGCTTGTTCAACTTCTTCTAACACTCTTCACTGAGTTCCCAATATCCCATATTACCTGCGAAGCAAATAAGACAACACAACAAAAGAAAATACGGCTGAGCCAAAAATTGCCCAGTAACGGAGGAATCAACAGTACAAGTAAATTTAACGCAGCGGAAAAGCAAGACATAATAGACCTGAGACCGAAGTGAACATACGAAAGGGAATACGAAAACCGAACGAACACTATTCAAACTCGAAACCAAACTTTTATATCGAAACAACTGATGAACATAATCCGACGCAAAACCTGATACTTAACTGGAACATAATCAGACACATACCGAAGCATATAAGAACAATATCAGAAACTTATCAGAACAGATACATACGTCAAACTACGTGACTATTCATAACAATAAATTAAGTCACGTCAAACGGAAGCACCCACGAGCCAAAACAAACTTACAAACTGGTACATAGCTAGCTAGTCCATGCACCTATGAGATGGTGAGCGTGGCGTACACCCATTATTCCAATCTCCACAAAACAAACTCAAACATATATCAGAAGTCAGAAATCAGAAACAGATCTAGGATATATCCATACGCCTCTAAGGGACCATGTTAGAGACGCCGTGATTTTGATTACGCACTGTCACGAAAAGTGTTCATGTCGTTGACGCCCCAACGACAAGTCAAAACAAACTGCTCGGGTGACAGAGTACAAAAGCTAAGGCCATGTAAATAATTATAGGCAAACTAAAAATGACACTAACTGGAACATGCGGCCATGAGTACAAGTCAGAGGCATGGCATGCTATGACACACTAACAAACAAACTGACAAATACACACCGATCCAAATAACGAACCAATGATACGTATAAAATGATGACAAATAGACTCGAAACATAGACGTAAGTCCGTACTACAAAGTAACGGATATAAATTTATACTATGATGATACGATTAACGAACCCGTACACATGGAAGGAAATGAAAGCTATACTATGATTAAAAGAAAACAGAATCCGTACCTTAGGTTTAGCGAATCAAAGCAACACCAGGAAAATAGGTCGTCCGTAAATGATACGTGGATCTTTTCGACGTTCACAAACAGTTTAATGACCAACATGAGTCGCCTTTGATTGGGTCACATAGAGGCAAAAAGAAGACCGAACACCTTCCATAACTGGTTGGTAGTGAGTGATGGTGGCGCTGCAGCGATCACAATTGCGGCAAAATTTGCAATAACAGTGGCGGAATGCAATGGCTACGGCCTGAACATTTGTCGTATGCGGTGCAAGGCAAAAGAAACGACGACAGGGTGGTGATCGGTTGCCACGAATGGTGATGTGCAATAGCGAACCGTGGAAGGCGTGATGGCAATTCACCGGATGTAACCAACTCCACATTCGCAGAAGATAGAAGGGAGCAGAGCGCATTTAGGATCTGAGAGATATGAGGTTTCGTGACTTTTAAGTTCGAATGGGAGGTTGAAGGGTTTTTAAGAAGATTACGGGTCGACGATAAAGTCTTATGGATATCCCTTAATCATCGGGTGGTTCGTTAGAAAGAGATTAAATCCGGAAGAATTGCCCATTTGAACGAAATGGAATTGGCAATCAAATTGGATTTACTGTGTGTTGGCACATTTCATTATTTATCATTACTTTATTTACATATAAAATAAAATACCCATTTTGGGTAACAACTTGATTAACGAAAATACTAATTATGCTTAAGATCCCACATATTAATTCCATATTTATTATTTTAGGATTTCCTAATTTTCGGGTGTTACAATTCTACCCCCCTAAAAAGAAAATTTTGTCCTCAAAATTATGAAGTATAGGTAACAAGCAATTCATGTATAACATATACGAACATTTTCAGATATCATAAATCTATAATGACCCCAAATACTAAACGACTTACTGTGATATCGGAATGACATGTAAAAGAGAACTGATACGAATCAAATTCGAATGCGATCAAAGCCAACTCGAACAAATCATAAATCAATGAATAAGAGATCGACGGATTCAGACAGGCACCAATTTACATAATAGCAATCCAGTAGTGCACATATGTACCTGTAATTCACGATTACGTTCGCGACCGTAATCATCAATTACCTTACAATGTTGCCCTAACGGTACTACCATCATGCATCTCAATGACATATCCGAATGTAACGAAACGGGAAAAAATATGAAGTTACTTGAACCATGGTCAATTAATATAGTTCTAGGAACTTAGAAGGTGATAATTAAGTTGTGTAAATTCTGCTCCTATATACACTAAATGTGAAACACCTCATGAAACATGAATGGCAGCAATGCCCCTGGGGCGCGTAGTCCAGTTCTTTCGAGGTCGTACCCCCTTTGATCGTGTAGTGTCCATATTCCAAGTCGTTCGTGAAATAGATAATGATGATAGCATATTTATTTGATTGAGTCGGATACAAAATATGACAGTAGCAATTTACGACAAAAGTCTCTAACGGATAGATCAAAGATCAAAAACCGATGCGTACGAAGATTGATCAAAAGTTGAAATCCTAACCCAACGTCTACCCATTACCTCACATGTTTTTTTAAAGGTTTAAGTTTTCTACAGGAAAGAGCCTTGGCTCTGATACCATAACTGTCACACCCCAACCCGGCTAGGGCTGACGTGTCACTATTACAGACATCAAAACCAAAACTATTCCATAATATTAAAACGAAAAGATCCTAGTTACATTTATTACATTGTAGAACTAAATTAATGAATACTGCTTGTTCAACTTCTTCTAACACTCTTCACTGAGTTCCCAATATCCCATATTACCTGCGAAGCAAATAAGACAACACAACAAAAGAAAATACGGCTGAGCCAAAAATTGCCCAGTAACGGAGGAATCAACAGTACAAGTAAATTTAACGCAGCGGAAAAGCAAGACATAATAGACCTGAGACCGAAGTGAACATACGAAAGGGAATACGAAAACCGAACGAACACTATTCAAACTCGAAACCAAACTTTTATATCGAAACAACTGACGAACATAATCCGACGCAAAACCTGATACTTAACTGGAACATAATCAGACACATACCGAAGCATATAAGAACAATATCAGAAACTTATCAGAACATATACATACGTCAAACTACGTGACTATTCATAACAATAAATTAAGTCACGTCAAACGGAAGCACCCACGAGCCAAAACAAACTTACAAACTGGTACATAGCTAGCTAGTCCATGCACCTATGAGATGGTGAGCGTGGCGTACACCCATTATTCCAATCTCCACAAAACAAACTCAAACATATATCAGAAGTCAGAAATCAGAAACAGATCTAGGATATATCCATACGCCTCTAAGGGACCATGTTAGAGACGCCGTGATTTTGATTACGCACTGTCACGGAAAGTGTTCATGTCGTTGACGCCCCAACGACAAGTCAAAACAAACTGCTCGGGTGACAGAGTACAAAAGCTAAGGCCATGTAAATAATTATAGGCAAACTAAAAATGACACTAACTGGAACATGCGGCCATGAGTACAAGTCAGATGCATGGCATGCTATGACACACTAACAAACAAACTGACAAATACACACCGATCCAAATAACGAACCAATGATACGTATAAAATGATGACAAATAGACTCGAAACATAGACGTAAATCCGTACTACAAAGTAACGGATATAAATTTATACTATGATGATACGATTAACGAACCCGTACACATGGAAGGAAATGAAAGCTATACTATGATTAAAAGAAAACAGAATCCGTACCTTAGGTTTAGCGAATCAAAGCAACACCAGGAAAATAGGTCGTCCGTAAATGATACGTGGATCTTTTCGACGTTCACAAACAGTTTAATGACCAACATGAGTCGCCTTTGATTGGGTCACATAGAGGCAAAAAGAAGACCGAACACCTTCCATAACTGGTTGGTAGTGAGTGATGGTGGCGCTGCAGCGATCACAATTGCGGCAAAATTTGCAATAACAGTGGCGGAATGCAATGGCTACGGCCTGAACATTTGTCGTATGCGGTGCAAGGCAAAAGAAACGACGACAGGGTGGTGATCGGTTGCCACGAATGGTGATGTGCAATAGCGAACCGTGGAAGGCGTGATGGCAATTCACCGGATGTAACCAACTCCACATTCGCAGAAGATAGAAGGGAGCAGAGCGCATTTAGGGTCTGAGAGATATGAGGTTTCGTGACTTTTAAGTTCGAATGGGAGGTTGAAGGGTTTTTAAGAAGATTACGGGTCGACGATAAAGTCTTATGGATATCCCTTAATCATCGGGTGGTTCGTTAGAAAGAGATTAAATCCGGAAGAATTGCCCATTTGAACGAAATGGAATTGGCAATCAAATTGGATTTACTGTGTGTTGGCACATTTCATTATTTATCATTACTTTATTTACATATAAAATAAAATACCCATTTTGGGTAACAACTTGATTAACGAAAATACTAATTATGCTTAAGATCCCACATATTAATTCCATATTTATTATTTTAGGATTTCCTAATTTTCGGGTGTTACAATTAAGTTGTAACTGCTCGAGACGACAGGCACATGGCAAAGCACAACTATTATAAAGCTGGCATCCACAAGTGTTATTGTAAAGGCGCATGGACGTTCGAAGACGTTCGATCTCTTCGTATATCAACTGAATAGCATGTTTGCTAACCTTCCGAAGTAACTTATTAAGCAATGGCTGCTTCTTGTGGTGGTTCATTGTTTTTCTTAGGCTTTCTTCAAAACCTTTTTTAATGTCTCTATATTGCTTATCAACCATTTGATCAACGGACCTCACAATTGTCGACAACGAGTTGCGATTGCCTGGAAGGTGACTTTTAATTTTGGCATGCATGCCCTCAACTCTGTTGGTAGTGGTCTGGCGGAAGTTCAGCGTTTGGTTAGTCCACGCAGACACAAACTTTTGACGGAACCGGTCCAACCAGTTATTCTTCGTATAGGAAAAAACGTCTGAAAAATATAACCAAAACTTGTCAGGCGTGTGTATGTAAACAAGTACGTATGTAATTATGTAAAACTACTTACCCAGACGATCCATCTTTTCCAGATATGACTGAAATTGCCCCAAATTGTATTCGTATAGGGTTTCCGTCGTAGAGTCACACAGCCACCAAAACATTCGAACAAATTCCTTCCACTCCCTATCCGTGAACTCCTTCTTGTTGTTCCTGTTGATATTCTGCGAGATATGAAACCGACATAGATACTTGTACGCCTTTGGGAAAACCACATCACACGCGTTCATCAGCGCAAGGTCCCTGTCTGTCACAATCACTCGCGGCTCCATACAGCTGTCCAACATAGACTTTATCCTCTCCAACAGCCAAGTGTAGTTACCAATCCTCTCAGAAGAAATAAACGCATAGGCAATCGAAAACGACTGGTTTGTCAACGCCATACCCACTACCTGAACAAACGCCATATTATACATGTTTGTATTGTAGGTGGCGTCAATCATCAGCACATGCGGGAATGCGCACCACATAGTATGTGAAAGTTTGTGAACGAAGAAAATATCCGTGAGAGCCTTCGTGGTTTCATCCGCACGCGTGTAGTAGTTGAATCCTCTCTCCGTCAGAAAGTATTTTAGGTGCTCCATGTCACCTTTGGGAATGACTCCCTTTCCAGCATTCATCATCTGAGCAGCATTGTGTATATCTTTCAGGGTAGTCTTTCTCTCCGGGTTCTTTGAAAGGATCATTCTCCAGATGCTACGCTTGGGAACATCATTCTCTGTCATCTCTCTCACAAATTGCCTGTCATCCACAGAAAGCCTTCTGGCATACGGGTGACCCTCTAAGTGTTCAAAGGGAGTGTGGTTGTGCGTCGGGTTTTTCACCTTTAACCTCCAAACCCGTGTCCGAGTTTCAAACACCCCTGTCAACTTAAACGGGCAGCCAATTTTTTTGCTACCCGTCTTCCTCACCAAAGCCACACTCTTATGCTCCCCCCTAAGAGTGCATTGAAATACAACCTTAACAAAAATAAGTTTATTAGAAAATAAGTTTTTTTTTATAACTTTTTTAAATAATAAATTATAAAAAAGTTTATTAATTAAAAATTAACAATACTCTTAGCAAAGGAGAAACGTAATCCTAAAGGTGTGTGGCCCAAAAACCACTGGTGCACCCGTAGGGAATTCACCTTGACCAACAATAAAACACGTGTTTTTAGTAACTAATTTATAAGTTAAGTTTATTGTTGCTTTTTAAATAACAATTTAAAAAATACGCATTTGTTAATAACTTAAAAACAACAGTGACTGAAATATATACCTTCACGAAATGTTCTCCTCTTTTCTTCGATCTTTTTATAACTATGACGTCACCATTTGCCATTCCCGTATCATGTACCCAATCGACCAACTCATCGCGTGTCGAAAATGTCCGGTTAGTCTCGAACCAAAGGTTGATCGGGTTAGGTCCTTCCTCCTGATCTTCTACCCGCTTCTCATCGACAGCGCTGTCTTCATAGTGCGTATAGCCTTGTTCTTCAGATGTGTCATCACCACCGTTAGCGTCGTAAGTATAACCGTAGGCAGGTTGACTAGGCTCGTCTTCAAATTCATACGGGTCCTTCCACTGTGTATTCAAGTCCAGTTGTACCGCATTGTCACGGTAACGAATGCCAGACTGACCCTCCTCGACATTACTAGACGGACCCTCCCCGACATTATATGACGGACCCTCCTCAACATTATATGACGGACCCTGCCCGACATTATATGACGGACCCTCCTCGACATTATATGAATTATAGTCGTAAGAATCACCGAAAATTAAGTCGTAAAACGACATGTTATATATGTTTGTGGACAAAGAATTCAAATCGAACGAGTTTATAATGAAAAGCTATGAAATCGATTGAATTTATAGCCAAAATCTGATGGAACCAAGCGCCTCGCTTAGGCCAAAGCGAGGCGCCTGGGGTAATTATTTCGAGGGAATATCAGGCTTTACGTTGAATCAAGGTTAATCAAACTCTCAAGCGCCTCGCTTAGGCCTAAGCGAGGCCCCTGGGTTAATCGTTTTCAGAGAATTTTAAGCTTTATGTCTAATCAGGCAGTCAGGCGCCTCGCTTTGGCCAAAGCGAGGCGCCTGACTGCCTGATTAGACATAAAGCTTAAGATTCTTGAAAACGAGTAACCCAGGCGCCTCGCTTAGGCCTAAGCGAGGCGCCTGGATTAAGGGGTTGATTTAGAAGTTGGGGGGTTTAATTAACACGGTCCTTATATATCATACAAATATATAGTTTAGTGAACATATCATAATCCCACCTTATTCTCAAACGTACTGACTTGCTTGATTGGAACTCCATTAGGCTCATCCTGCATAATCATTCTGGCAGGAGCCAACTAAGAAGAACCGAACCTGACAAACACATCTTTTTCCTTTGGGGAGGGTACTGTTAAACGACAATTTTACATATGATATTAGTTATAATGTGTGTGTGTATATATACTAAAATATTAAACAATCAGCTCATTTGTACTACGGGGTAGAAAAAATTCATACTCATACAAATAAAGTTAGGAAGTAACACCCTAATCGCATGGATTCATACTTGAGCATCTAACCTTTCTTTGAAATTCATGGCTAATCTATATATCAATTTGATATTCCATGTCAATAATTTGTTAAATTGCTAATTTCCATAACGCCCCATCATAAATATACACTATCAATATTCGTGATGTGATCGACGGGTAGGCAATTGACGCAAGACACGAAAGGAAAACATAGGACACGTATATATCAACAATTCGAAGTATTAATGTTGTTCCAAATCAATTCCGAATCAAAACCTGATTAAGATCATCAAAATTCATTTACTTTTGAAAAATTCAGATCAAAATAACCGTTTTTCAAATAATAACCGTTTTTCAAAATGAATGGGTCGAACCTAGAGAGCTCAGGGTCGAACGTGGGATTTTAGGTCGAACCAAGGTTTTTCAGAGGTCGAAAGTAGCTTTTGTTGGTCGAACCTAGGAGTGTGTTGTGTTGAGTTTCCACTTTCGGGTCAAAGTTCCACTTTCGGGTGATCGGGCGATCGAAAGTGAAAAGAAAAGTGACGAACGTGAATAGTTTCTGGTCAAAAGTGGGTTTGGTCATTTGAATTCTACATTCGGGTCAGCTTTAGAGGACGAAAGTGAAGGATTTTCCACATTCGTACTCAAGTTTTCTTAGACAAGGGCGAACGTAGAATCTGTTTGGTGAAATTTTCAAGTGTGTTGTATTTCCAACTTCGAGAACAACATGTGGGGATTTCCGACTACACCGAGGTCGGGTACAACACAACAACAGCAAGTTACCATGGACCCGTGGACTGTAGCTGCTCAGAAATCGAATACTCAGTCTTCGCAACCAATCAACTACTTAGCAATGACGAGTTCGATTCCTCAGAGTGTTGCTTCATCTTCTCAACAACCAGCAGCAGATTACTGGGGTGTAGCAGCCGCAGCGGTACAGTCTCAAACTACAAATGTTATATCTACTCTAATCAATGATTTATCTTCAGGTAGCGGGAACAGACCACCCAAGCTGATGTCGATGCAGGAGTACAACCAATGGCAGAAGAAATTCAAGATTCATCTGGAAGGAATGGGACTTGAAGGAACTGAGGCGTGGCAGATGATTGCAAAAGGATATGTGGCACCAGTGTTAGAGAATACCGGTGAACAGATTCCACTTGAGAGTTTGACTGATGACGAGAAGAAGAAGTTCGCGGTGGAAAAGAAGGCGTATTCTCAGCTAACCCAAGCGATCACCAATGATCTTTTACATCAGTTTGGATCGTGTACTACTTCCAAACAACTATGGGATATGTTGAAGAATCGTCATGATGGTAATGATAAGACGAGAAGGCTAAGAATGGAGGAACTGAGGAAAGAATTTGAGAACTTCAGTTATGTTGGGAATAAAACACTGAAAGAGTTGACTCCCAGATACTGTCACTTGTTAACTGAATTGTCAAGTTATGACATTCATATTCCTATGTCAGATTTGGTGGATAAATTTGTTGATTCTTTACCACCATACGCGGATCAACACATTGAGGTACTTAAGGAGAAAGATGCTTACAAGTACTGGACTATCAATGAGTTTATCCAGAAATTGGAAAACAAAGAGCTTGAGGAGAAGAGGAAAGCAAAACGGTCACAAATTCCTCAAAACCCAGAGTTGTACCATGCTAGTACATCATCTACTGTGGGTAACTCAAGCATTGGTGGAACAGTTGCTCCTCATATAGCATGTGTTTCAAGTGTGATGGAACCACCCAAACAACCGTCAACTACTTAGCTCAAACCTCATCTTATTCACCACCATCATATACCCCACCACCACAAACATACCCAAATTCTTTCGTTTCACCATTTTCTCCAATGCAACAAGCAGCATGTTATTCTGCAAACCAACCACAACCACAACCTCAACAACAACAATACATTTCTCAGATGAATCAGACTAATCAGAGACCAGTAGTGTTGGAGACATCCAACATGAATAATGTCACTGTGGAAGTTGCTCAACAACACATTGCTTTGGTTTCAGCAATGGTTTTCTCATACAACGGTTTAGTAGCAAGTCAAATTGGTAACAATAACCTAACCAATGAGGACTATGCTCAAATCGATAAAGAAGAAATGGAGCTTATCGATATACAGTGGGCTTTCGCAAGCATCATGAGGCGAGCAACTGAGTTCATTGAAAAGACCGGGAGAACTGATTTAGCCACTACACCAAATACAACATATGGCTTCAACAAAGAAAAAGTCACATGTTTCAACTGTGGTGGTAAAGGTCACTTCAAGTGAGAGTGTACACAACCAGCTAAACAAGGTAACAGAAACCCATTCAGCTCAAGTTATCAAAACCGTCAATCTCAAAATCAAGGTTCCTATCAAAACAACAACAATTATCAAAACCAAAACAATTACCAAAACCGACAAAACACCTCTCAGAACAACTCTAATAGACAACCAAATACACCCAACCAGAATCAAACTCGAACACCAAATAACCCAAACAGAACTGTCATTCCTATCACAACACCAAATGAGCAACCACAGAATACCAATCAAAATCAAGCTTTGGTGATTCAAAATGATGAGGGATTTGACTGGACTGGTATTCAAATTGGTGTTGAAGAGATAAGACCTGGTGGGAATGTAGCTTGTGTTGCTCAGCAGGTTGATATTGAGGAGTCGGAGATAGTTGAGAAAGTTGAAGAAACTGAGAGTGAGATTGAAGAGTCAATTGAGGAGATGAATGTTGTGATGACTGGTTCGGTTGAAGATCAGTATGAAGAGAAGAATTCGGGAATTGTTATTGATTCAGTCACAGATGTTCCTGAAGATAGTGAATCAGTATATTCAGATTCGGAGAGTGAATCAGATTCTGAAGTCAGTGTGAATTCTTTAGATGATGACATTGATCAATTGCTGGCTGAAGCTGATTTTCTGAAGACAAGGAAGTCATGTATAGTGGATGATGCCTTTACCAGAATCGACTATTCTAAGTTCTTTGCTGGAAAGGAATCTCATTTCGCTCTCATGGCTATGACCGATCCTCCGAAGCAGGTAAGCTCTGAATCTACAACTGACATTCACAGTGATAAGTATTGTGGTACTTGTGACAGATTGACAGATGAGAATAAGCAACTCAGGGTACAACTTGAGAGTGCTATAATTAACTGTCAATCTTCTCGCAAGGAAGTTATAGCATTCAACAAAGTGCTTGATGGTTACAAAAAGGACATTTCTGACTTAAAGAAAACACTTTCTTTAAACCAATTGGCAATTAACAGCTATATTAATGAACTTGAAAACACTAAGTTAGAAATGGCCACCATCAAGTGCTTTGCAGAAAAGGTCAACAAAAAGCTTGAAAGCTACAAGCACATTGCATATGTAGTTGACCACATCATTGATGAAACATCACAAACCACAAATTATAAATCTGTGCCATCTCCAGTGTTGTTTGAAAACCACAACTGTCATCAAGTGACACCGGAGAGCTCAGTAAAATCTGATTCTGCATCGGAAGATGAATCCAACACTTCTAGTGTTGGAGATCCAAATTTCGATGTACGACCGATTTTAGGTTTGAATGATGAAGGAGTTACTGCTGTAACTAATGATTCTGACACTGAAAGTGAGAAAACTGAGAATGTGAGTGATATTCCAAAGGAAAATCACATTATTACGAATGAACCAGTGTCACCTTCTCAGCTTTCTCATCCGATGGCCAATGCACATCGTGTCAAACAATCAGAAAAGAAAGAGGTTAAGAAGGATTCAGGTGACAAACCCGTCAAGGTATTTTATCGGATGGAAGGATCCGATAAGATTATCTCTGACGAGGAATATCCAATCAAATTTGCAAACTACTCTAAAATTAAGAAAATCTGGCAAGAAAGTACCATATGGTTTCCTAAACATGAAAGGACTAATGAAGTACCACCAGAAATTTTAAAGAAGTTGTATTTGGATACTCCAAAAGAACCAAAAGTTCATGTCACTGAATTCATCAAACGAAACAAAAAGCAAACGGTTTTCTTGAGCCAACTTACTCTAGGGACCCAGCTCCTGAGAGTTTAAGGCACAAATGTGTTGATGATCAATATCCCATCAATACGTTTGCTAAGCCGCATGCTCAGAACGTGTTTGAAGAATACCGTGCATGTTTCAAATGTGGGAAGAGAGGGCATTTACTTGCTCACTGCCCGTACGTGAGGCACAAAAGGCACGAGGTTGAGATGAGGCAATCCATGAGAAAGCCGGTTGACAATCATTATTATCCTCAAAGACGATTTGTTCCTCAACCAGCACCGTTTTACAATCAAAACAATTTTTATCAAAAGAGGGATAATCGTCATTTCCATTATGATCGTCAAAACCGGATTGAAATGGAAAAATCATTAAAGAAACCTATGGTGAACACAATGGTTGATAGACAAAAGGTTCCACCAAAACCTACTGTCAAATCAACTGTTGGACCTGTTTCTGTTAAGTCAGAAAAGGTAACTAAGCATGTTTCTTTTAAGAACGATACTAAGAAATCGACTGAGACTCCAAAATCTCATATTCGAATTCTGAAACGTTCAGAACAGTCTTGGTCACCTACCGGTTCTTCAGGTGCTTCTACCTCAAAATCAAGTGGTAATTCTCAGGATGAGAAAGTTTTGAATGAACAAAAACCGATCAATTCAAAACCAAATGTTAATGTCAATGAATCTTTGAAGGGTGATATTCAAAGACCCAAGACCACACAGGCTTGGGTCCCCCGAAAGAACTAATTCGTTTACTTGATGTGTGCAGGGAGCTTCAGCTGGCCCTGTTAGCAGTCTCTGGATTGTTGACAGTGGAGCTTCAGGCCACATGACAGGTGATTTAGCACTATTGTTCGACGTGAAGAATATTAATGGAGGATATGTTGCATTTGCTGGAAACAAAGGAGGTTACATAACAATGGAAGGAAGCGTGAGTAACGGTGTCACACCACGCCTACGGCGGAAACACGTGGCGCGACGGTTCAAGCGGATAAAGCCAAGATTAACGCAAATCACAAGTAATTAAAGAAATGGGTCATTTATTAAGACGTCGAAAACCATGTTTGATTGTTCACACATAAACGAAAATTGTTTTTAATACAAATAAGGAGGCTTCTCAAATATATCCCGATTCCTTGGGATAAAGAGACGAAACCCCTTCAAACACCCGACGCCCCGTTGAGAGATTCCCCTGACCCAGCTTGCCATGTTGTCCATCATCTATCAATTACCTGAAAGATATGTTTAAAAATTCGTCAATATATAAATATTGGTGAGTTCACAGGTTTTAGTTTATCAAAACTTTATCTCTTGGGAATTTCTATGTTATGACAATTTATAGGAGTTGCAAGTTCCTACAATTCTACTTGAGCCTATAACCAAACCAAGACAAATAATAATAATGCCCCGCTCCAAGTCGTTACTCGGTATTCCTACGACTTGATTTCAGAATACGTGCACCCCAGGCATACGCCGATGCATAATCGACGCTATCGATTTGGGGTGGGCCTTGTCAGGCACCAATAGTACTATCCAAATATTCCTTTGGTTTCACTTTCCTGAATTAATGATTATAGTAGAGAGGTCTCAACCCCGAGTGGCGATCACAACTCAAGTATTCAACCCGTCAAACATTTCCCTAACATATCTTTCCCCCGAAAAACATAAAATAGTTTAAAATGGGGCCGTGAGACTCACCTGAAACTGTGCTTGGCTCAAAAGGAAGGTAGCAAATTTTGTGGTCTCGCACCTACAAACGTCCTAGGCGTATAAGTCACTACACCTATAGTGCATGTGTCTTGGCAAGTTGTACACCCAACTCTCGACCATGTGTTTTCCCAATCCCCGTTTAATTAGACGCGTATCCTAGGTTTTTTGGCGACGGATTACCCTTTTCTTACGAGTTATGTATTATTCTCGTTAATACTCTTTGTAACTTGTCTACTATTATTCTCGACACGACTCTACCTAACGTATAATTATTTTCCCATTTAAATAATTATACTTAGGATCGTATCTTTGGATATAATGTATCCTTAGTACCCGACCCGACTCACTTTGCCGCATATTTATTTTCCCATTTAACTAAACATGCTAAGGTCTCGTCGTTCGGCGGTATATTCTTAACGCCCGACTCGACTCACCATGCCGTATATTTATTTTCCTATTCAGATAAATATACTCGGATCTCGTCGGCTCGGCGTACACATTGATATATATATTTTGTCTACTCGTCTCGGTTTTCCTTTCCACACATCTACTTTCCCATTAAATAGATATGCTAGAATTTCGCCGAGACGAGCATATATATATATATATATATATATATATATATATATATATATATATATATATATATATAAACGGGTAACTTTTCTTGTTAAGTCCATACGTTTGTTTAACGTCTTAATCATTTTCGTTATGTTTTCTCCCACGAATAGTTTCTCCAACACTTAGGAAAGTGTTATATAATTTTCACCCATGTCATATATATATTTTACTTCTTAAAATATATATATTTTTCATTTTGCCGCAATGGCATTTTCCTCTTGTTTGTCCGTTTACCCGTTATTGTTAGTTTATGTAACTAAGTCCGATAGTTAACTTTTTCCACGTTTTCTTCCATTATGCGCTCTATGGAAATATTACTTATACTTCCAATTCCAAACACATATTACTTGAAGAAATATACTTTTGTATTTTTGATTCAACTTGTTAACTTATTTTATCCAAAAATGTTTCCGATACTTTTATATTCCCATTTATATAAAAGTATCCATTTTTGTATAAGTTTTCTCAAGTTTCTACTTTCGTCCAATATGTTTATAAAAATATTTACTTTTATAAAATCCTTATGTTAATTTAATTCCTTATTTTTATAAACTTCTATTTTTATAAAAATACACTTTTCAATAAATACACAAGTAGGTTACTAGTGTTTACCAAAACTATACTTGGAAAAATCATTATTTACGTTTTTGACACCAAACTTTCCGTTAATACATTTTTGGACCAAAGTTTCTAAAATACTTATGTTAGTTCCTCAACTTTCAAATTTACAATATTAGTCCCTTAACTTATACTTGTTGCATTTTCCATCCTAACTTTCAAAGTTAGCATTTTTCCTCCAACTAGTGGACTTTAAAGAACCATCTTTTTCATGTTTGGTTATTTTCACATTATTCCACTCCTAATAGTCTTAGAATCCTTCATTGATGCTATTTACATGTGTGTTTCATGTTTTTATCCAACATACTCAAATTTCACTCATCCAAGAGAGTAGACTTTAATTTTGTAACTTTTTCATCTATGCTTTTCTAACATATTCCATCTTATTTTATATTTTAGATAGTCATTTTATGATGATTAAAACCATCTTTTAACATATTCAAGTTGCTTTCATAAATCATGCCCAAATCATCATCCATCTTAAGTGTATGTACATATTTTCATATTTACTTGAAATACTACATTACTAATATTAAATCCATGATCTATCCATATTATTATTCTTCCATTTTACTCTTGTAAAATATATTAAAACTTTATGTTTCAAAACCACATTTTACCCATTAATGTACAACTTGCTCATAAGAACACAATACATGAACATTAATAATCAAAGCAAGGTTAAAAACTTACTACTAGCTCAAGGCTAGGGAAGACAAAAACCTTGGATTGAATGGGGTTTAGTGTGTTCTTCCAAAGGGTTAAGCTCCAAGCTCTTGAAACACACAATGGGGTTTTGAAAGATGAAGATTTAGAGGTTATTTGGAAGTGTAAAATTTGAAAAGAAAATGTATATGGTGGGGGTATATGTTACGGCCAAAAAGGGAAGAAGAAGAAGAAGTTTTTCTTTGTTGGTTCAAGTATGCTATGTATGTATCCTTATATCATCTCTTCCATATCTCTCAAAGATCACTTGTATCCTATCTAGATTGTGTAATATCTTGGAAGGATTATGTGAGATAATGAAAATCTTTGGAGATGTTATTTAGAGGGTGTTTGCCGTGAGTTTTGGGAGAGAGAAAGGAGAGGATTAGTCAAGTTTTATCCAATAACAACCCATGCATGCAAATCCTCATGATTACTAATATCTTAGTGGGTTAATTAGTTAAAAAAAAGATATTAATCATTTGGGAGGGCCCTAGGCCGGCCCCTTGGGGGTGTTTGGGTGGGGTCCACTTTGCTAAATAATACCCATTATTGCTATGTTTAATTCCCTCTCGTTCGGGTACCGTCCGGGTATTTTTCGGGTTTTTATCGTGTGTCATCCGGATATTAAAAATACCTTTAATAACCTTTAAACATAGTCCGGTTTAAGCGTTGATAAATTATTTAGGCTTTTGCCGGGTGAAATTATAAGTTATGCGCGTATCGGGCGCGGTACGCGCACTTTATTCGTTACCGGGAGATTTGTATAACTAGCTTTCACGTATGGCTTTGGAGTTCCAAAACTCATTATATTTTGTGAAATTACTCTTTATTTTATATCCCGGGTGTCCGGGATCCGTTTCGCTTATTTAATTTTTACCGGGTAATCGCCAGTGTCCATACCGGATAGATTTACTTGCACATGATCCTATCATGTTTTGTCATTAAACATATGCATTCCTATGCATTATTTGGGAATTGCTATCTTTCTAAGGCCTCAGTTAAATAATCAACACATAATTGCATTTAATTATGTTAATCGCGTATAGTTAATTAGTACGGAATTACCTTATTTTTGCCGGTTGTTACAAACGGGATAGTGAGTTTCGAAAGGATTTCCTATGTGAAGCAGATAGACTACAATCTGTTAAGTGTCAGTCAGATATGTGACAAGCAATTTTCTGTGTATTTCGACGACAAATCTTGCTATATCCTCAAACCGGGCTTTAAGATTCCAAAAGAGTGGGTAATGTTGAAGCAACAATCTCTATATTCTTGATATGTCTAAGGCGATGACAACTCAGGGTTAAGTAACATGTTTTCTATCAAAGGCTACAGAGAAAGAATCAATTATGTGGCATAGAAGAATGGGACATATTCACCTCAGGAAAATGAACCATTTGGTGAAGAACGGGCTTGTCGAAGGTGTCAATGTCTAACATTTCCATTTGAACGACAAGTGTGTGAGCTGTAAGAAAGGCAAGCAACACAAACAATCCCATAAGCTGAAGAAAGTAAACTCCGTTGAAATGCCACTTGAGCGGTTGCACATGGACCTATTCGGACCTGTTAAACGTAAAAGTCATCTTGGAGAGCTTTATTGTTTAGTGGTTACTGACGATTTTTCACGATTCTCATGGGTGATGTGTTTGCACCATAAAAGTGACACGTTTAACAATCTGAAAGTTCTGTTCACTCGGTTGGTGAATGTCTATGGTCTAAAGATCAAAAGAATTCGGAGTGACAATGGGACGGAGTTCAAAAATGCACAGATGGATGCTCTTTGTGAAGACAAAGGAATTCATCATGAATATTCTGCTCCGTATACCCCTCAACAGAACGGTGTCGCTGAACGGAAAAACAGGACTCTCATAGAAACGGCAAGGACAATGCTCGCAGACTCAAATCTTCCAGTAATGTTCTGGAACGAAGCGATCTATGCAGCTAATTATACACTGAATCGGGTCTTAACAGTGAAGAAGTTTGGCAAAACCTCTTATGAGCTGTTGAACTGAAGAAAGCCGAACTTGGAGTATCTAGAACCATTTGGGGCTCTGTGTACGATGTTGAATCCAGGAGAAAAGTTTAGTCCGAAAGCTGAAGAGGGATATTTTGTTGGATATGCAACCCCGCTCAAACGGGTTTTCAACAAAAGAACTCGACAGGTGGAGGATTGGGCAAATGTTGAGGTTCAACGGTATACTCAAAACGTGCAGGGAAATGGTCCTGATTGGATGTTTGATTACAAAGATTTCTTTGAATCATTCAATCTAGATAGCTTGGTTGAAGAGGCTGTTATCAGATTACTTTACGAGTGTGAAAACGCAGCGACTTCACCATTGGTGCGTCCGATCACCGTAACTCCTCCAACAGCTTCTAATGATACTAATGCTCATGTAGCAGAAGAAGAGATTTTTCAAGAAGCTTCAACTACACTTGATACTTCAGAATCGGAAGATGATGGAGATTTTGATGAAGCTATTCTTGATCATGCAACAGAGGCATCGCCAGTGAACCCAAATCCAGATGTTACTTCATCGTCCAACACGGGTCATGATCTGGATGCAGTGGAGAACTTGACTACTCAGACAGGAGTGATCGTACCTGAACATCCGGAATCTCGGATTCATCGTATTCACCCGCTAGAGCAAGTTATCGGTGACCCTGGTAGAAGTGTTATGACGAGAGGACAACTACGTGGTGTTAACACACCAGAAAGTTTTGGTTCTTTAGCTTTATATGCAAAAATACAAAAATCTGGTTGTCAGAATGATTGGTCGTTTGCATGTTATGTTTCGCAGGTTGAACCGCGGACATACAAAGAAGCTCTTTTGGATGATGCTTGGGTCGAGGCGATGCAAGAGGAGTTGTTGCAATTTCAGAAATTTGGTGTCTGGACACTTACAGATTTACCTCCTAATAGGAAGAAGATTGGTACCAAGTGGGTGTTCAAATGCAAGAAAGATGACAAAGGCGTGATCATGAGAAACAAAGGCAGATTGGTAGTCCAAGATTTTCATCAAGTTGAAGGAATTGACTACAACGAGATATATGCACCTGTGGCACGCATAGAAACTATCTGAATGTTTCTAGCGTTTGCCTCGTACAAGAAATTCAAGGTGTATCAAATGGATGTCAAAAGCGCGTTTCTCTACGGTGTGGTCAAGGAAGAGGTCTACGTCGGTCAACCTCCAGGCTTTAAAGATCATATCCAACGGGATAAGGTTTACGTTCTTAACAAAGCACTGTACAGGTTGCACCAAGCTCCACGCCAATGGTACGAGGAGCTAAGCACGTACCTCATGTCCAAAGGATTCAAACGGGCTTGGTCGACTTCACACTGTTTACGAAGAAAACAGGGGATGATTTGCTTCTCGTCCAGATTTATGTAGATGATATTATTTTTGGCTCAACTAATGAACTTCTTTGCAGAGAATTTGAACGTGTAATGCAGGAAAAGTTCGAGATGAGTGCGATGGGAGAAATGCAGTTTTTCCTCGGCTTGCAGGTGGATCAAAGACCAACGGGGATCTTTATTCATCAAACCAAATACGTATCTGAAGTCTTGAGCCAGTTCTAGATGGAAGATTCAAAGCCGATGGACACCCCAATACAACCTAATCACGGGATGGGTGTTGACGCTAAGGGGGAGCTGACAGACCCATTTACATACAGAGCAATCGTTGGATCTCTGATGTATCTCACTGCATCAAGGCCAGACATAATGTTCGCTACATGCCTCTGCGCACGTTTCCAATCGAAGCCGAAACAAAGTCATCTGACAGCGGTCAAGCGTACCCTAATGACGATAATTTTGACTTTATCGCTTTTAGTGATGCAGATTGGGGCGGCTGTGACAAAGACAGCAAATCCACAACGGCTGGATGTCAGTTTTTAGGGAGCAGGCTCGTGACCTGGCAGTGTAAGAAGCAGACTTCGGTCGCATTATCTACTTGCGAAGCAGAGTATGTAGCAGCCTCGAGTTGTTGCTCACAGGTTCTCTGGATTCAGCAGCAGATGGTGGATTACGGTTTGCAATTTCTGAAAACCCCTATTCACTGTGATAATGAAGCCGCAATTGCATTAACTAAAGACACGGTCAATCACTCGAAAGCTAAGCATATCCGGATTAAGTATCACTTTATCCGTGATTGCTATGCAAAAGAGTTGATCGATATGGTCAAAATCCACACTGACTATCAAAGGGCGGATCTTTTCACAAAAGCTTTTGATAAATCCAGATTCGATTATCTCTTAAAAGTAAACGGTATAAAAGAAAAACAAGACTGATCATCACCTCGGTTTATCGTTTTTTTTTAGTTTTCAAATTTTCTTTAAGTTTTTACAGTTTTTCAGAAAAATTCAAAAACCCAAAAATATGTTTTACATTTGAGGGGGAGTCTTTATTCAGAAAAACCAAAAACATTAAAAAAATTCAAAAAGCCATAAAAATAGAAAAACCCAAAATGATTTCCAGGATAAAAAGAGGAAATGATAGTACATCAGCGGGGATCTGACACAGGCTAAAGATATGTAATGCAATATGAGGCGTGTGTTGATTTCGAGTGATGTGCTGATAGGCTTCGTAGACTAATTACTGCGTGCCTTAGTGATACAAACATAACGAACTACTCGTTCGTGGCTGAACACCTCATGGGCATATGGTCTTAGTACCGTAATTTCGTTTGATAGAGTTGCCAAAATCTGAGGTTTCGGGTCGTTATGTTATTGTTAGCCGGGATATTCTGATTGAACTTTTGTCGTATTAATTTACGGACCTAGTTTCAATCAGAATATTTGCTAAAAGAGCTTTAATGCCAAAACCAAAAGTTACCGAATTGAGGAACTTCATGTTTATTATTGATCAAAGATCATTAATTGCATCGTGTCAGTTTACTGATGCAAATCAGTAATTGATATCAGCCTCAACCTGGTATATATGCACATGTTACTTTGCTGCATTCGTTTGCTGACCTGTATACCTCTATGCTATATATCTTGTAACTCAACGGATAACATTGGCATAATCACGCGTTACGAGGAAGCTTTGTGCAATTTCTTGATACGGGAGTATGTCGTGTGTGTGGGAACCACAACGTGTTAGTATAATACACTTAATATCGTATCATTTTAAAGCACTGCATAACAGTCTGCATGTGAGTTTATGTGGACAACAATATCAGCAGTTGCCGGATCATACATTGTTTCTAATGATAATATAAAATAGATCAACGCTGTGATTAGATTTCTCATTAACTGATATGATCCTCTTACCGGAAATCACAAAACATTTACTGTTTTTATTTACATTTGTGCATTTTATTTTGTTTTTACAAAAAGATACAAAAACTCAAAAAGATTTTAGGTGTATTTTAATATAAATTTCAGAAAAACCAAAAGTTTTACATTTCTGAGTTATTTTAGATAACCGACGGTGTTTGATGGTCATTTTTTGAGATTTGATGAACCAATCTGAGCTTTGTATCATTTAAAACCAAAATAATGTATGTTTGAGGCTTAATATGTTGAAAAATGTTTGAATGGGATTCGATTTCGTGATTTGGTAAAATTTTAAAATTTTCCATTTTACTTTCGCCCCTTAGTTGGGTCGAAGGTGGAAAATTCTTTACATTCGTACCTCAAAATTTGGACGAAGGTGAGTATGCTTATGAAACATTTTACATTCGAACCTCATGTTCCACTTTTGGGTCTTTAATTAGGGACGAAAGTGGAAAACACTTCACATTCGCCAATCTGAAAGGGTCGAATGTGGACCACTATATATATATCATTTCAGTTTCGAACCTTCATTCAGTCACAATTTCAAAATTTTTCAAAACCCTAACCCCTTGTTGCTTTGATTCTGTTTGACTGTGATTCTTGTTCCTGACCATTTTCTGATTCTTTTCATCGTTATTACACAGGTAATGGACCTGTATTCAAGCTGGAATTGGGGTTTTTAACACCGAACCCTAGAATTTTTTATCTGGTTTACTATGGACTGTTTTAGACTGATTTTTTGATAAGGATTCAGTCCTTATTGATTTTAGGGGGAGAGTGTAGAAAAACTAGGGTTAATTCATTGAAATTGAATGTTAATTGTTTGATTGATATTGTCGAACCCTAGTTCTCTTTGAAAATCAATAATGACTGAATAATGTACACAATTGATTGTTAGAATAACTTAGTCGGTCATATTAGAGAGTACTTGAATCAAAAACAAAGTTTAAAACATCACAGAAAAACAATTTTGAATTTTGGGTATAATCTGCCACATTCGACCAGATCGTTTAGGGCGAACCTGGGTTTTACTGGTCGAAGGTGATGGTTAATGGACGAAAGTAGAAATTAAGGGACGAATGTGGATTTTGTTCATTAAATATTCACATTCGAACCATAATTAATACATTCGTACCTTAAAAATCCTACATTCGTACCTATTTTTAAGGCGAATGTGGATTCTGAAAATCCAAGATTTCAAAGTTTATCATTTTTGATTGTTTTTGACGTATTTTCCTTGATTTTGTGATGCAGATTATTCTAATGGCAGAACAACCAGTAGAGAATGTGGAGATTCCCGTGCAAGAAGTTCCTGTTCAAGAAGCTCCAGTTGAAAATGTTGTTCAAGCGTGGCCATTCGAACCTCCTCACAACTGTTGTGCATTTGTAGGAGATGTTCAGAAGAACACTGAGTTTACTGGTATTATAGATTTTCTCAGAAGAAGCAGGATAATTCATGCCATTGCTACACCTGCTATCAAATACAAAGACATTGTGGAAGAATTCTGGAGTAAGGCTCGTTATGACTTCTGGGAAGGAAAGACTGCTATAGTAAGCGAGATTCAAGGAGAGTTTGCTTTGGTGACTGAAGAAGATATCAGAGAAGCACTGAAGATTAAGAATGATGACTGTACAGATCCTAGATGCTTATCATGGACTGAACAGAGAGTTTTCTTTCTACGGATGAAGTATAACGGTCCGATTACTGATGGGGCGTTACATAAGGGAAAGCTGAGTGTCCAATTCAAGTACTTCGCTCACGTTATTATACATGTGTTCGGGACGGTGAGTGGAGGTTATGATGTAATGAGAAAGAGTCCGAGCTCGTTGATGGTTGCTTTAACGTTGAACAAACCATTCAATATAGCTGGGATGATTCTGGATCATATGTTGGAGATGTTGAAAGGTCAAAAGTCGAAGAAATTTTTGTTGTATCCAAGATTCTTGATGATGATTTTTGATCACAAGTATCCGAAGTTGAAGAAGGATCCTACAATGGTTTTGGGACAGGATCACATGAACATCAGAACATTGGTTAGGATGAAGGTGTATAAGGGTATTCCTAATGATGAAAAGCCACCATACAAGAATCTGTTTGGACATTTGATCAATCCGGGTTATACTGATCCAGGAGAGAACAAGGCTAGACATGATAATAGTGAATCTGACAATGATGATCCACTAGTACATGCAGATGCTGCTACTAAAAGAAAACGTCAAGTGAAGAATGCCGGAGCCAAAGGGAAGGGCAAGGCAAAGGCTGATGAAGCTGAACCTGCTAAGAAGCAGAAGATGAGAAAGAAGAGTACTGCTAAGAAAGGTACTTGTTTGGTGGATGAAGAATATTCTGTTGATTCTGAAGAAACAGAAGAAGATGAACAATGGGATTCTGATGCTGAATTGTTGAGGAAGAACTCCAAGCGCAAGGCCACTGCTGTTGGAGAGTCTGAATCATTGAACAAAGCAGTTGAAGAACAATTGCAAAAAGAGCCGAATGATCTTGAAGGTGACTTAGGGCTTGATACTGAAGATTTTGATGGATCTACAGTAGTTGTGAATTTGAAGAAGCCTAAACATAAGTCAATGGCTAAGAGAGATACTAAAGAGAGCACGAAAAAGTTGAGAGAGAAAGAGATAGAAATGCTACTGAAAGGGAAGAAAGTCCCTGATGTTGGCACATCCTCACAGGTTTCCTCACCAGCTACCAAGAAACAGAAGAAGACTTCTAAAGAACCTGAAGTAGTTCCTGATTTAGAAACTACTTTGGAGAATGTTTTCAATTTATTCCAGAAGAAAGAGAAAGAGAAAACTCCTGTTGCTGAATCTTCCAAGACTAAAGTCATAGTTTCTGATGATGTGATGAAGAAAGTAAACAAACAGTTGGAGGATATGATGAAAATGATAACTGCACAGCAAGCTCAGATAGAAAAATTCAAGAAAAACGAGGAAAAGATGTTGCAGATTGTTGTAGCTTCGAAGACAAATCAAGACGAACTTGAAAAGAAGCTGAAACAACTTGAAGAAGAGAAGAATGAAATTGATGAGAAATGCAATGGGAATAGGAGAATGATCAAGAGTGTAAGGAAAGAAAATAAAGAGTTGAAGAAAGAAAACAAAAGAATGAGTGAGTTACTTGACAAGTTATATGGTGAAGCTCCTAAGCTAAAACAAGGAGAGGAGGACAAAGAAAAAGAAGAAGAAAAAGTTGATTACGAAGAGTCTTCTGATGATGAAGAAGGTGATGATGAATCAGATGATGGATCTGATGATGATGATGATGATGATGCTGAGGGGAAATCAGGAAATAAGAAGAATGATGATGATGAGGAGAGTAGTGATGATGATGATAACGATGATACAAGTAAGTTTACTTTTGAGGAGAGACAGACCAAGAAGGGAAGTTCTGGTCAGTCTAGTTCGAAGAAAGCAGGAGAGAATGTTGATGCTAATGATAACATATTCTGGACAGAAAAGATCAGAGCGTTATCAGATGATGCAAAGAATGTGTATAGAGAGATGTTGAACAAAAGAGAGTGGACCATTGAGTTTACTGGAAAGTTTGCTGATATATTTCAATCTGAAGATATGAGATTTGAATTGGAATATAATGATCCTGATCTTGAGGAAGGTGAAGTGTCAGCTGCTGATTCAAAAGAAATACTTGAAGGCATTGCGCAGCGTGTTGGTAAGACACTTGAGGAGATCATGGCTGATCAAATGATTCCAGACATTCCTGAAAAGGATGTTGGAAATCATTCTGATGACAAGCAGACTCCAGAGACTGAGGAAATTGAAATAGAGGATATTACACATGAAGAATATCCTGAATACTTCAGAGACACAAATGAAAATGAAGTTTTTCCAGACTTTACTGAAACACATATGAGAGAAGCTAAGAAGAAAGCTGAGCAGAAGAGCAAAGAGTTTGTGAAGAATCTGTTTGGTGATGATAGTCAGAAACCATCATCTGAACAAAGTGATGAACTGAAAACTTTGTTGCAGAAGCTGAAAGAGAATGATGAGAAAAGACCGAAACCAGAAGCACAGGGAAGTTTCTATAGATATCACAACCAGAAGTTCAAAGGCAGAGCACTTGGTTGGAAGTATCTAAGAAGTCTTAAGTGTATTGCTGTGAAGTGGGAAACTGGAATTCTGTACTTTTACACATTCTATGATTTACTTACTCTACCGTACTGGGCGGTGAGAGATATCTGTCGGTTCAGGATGACTGGTGCTTCGGTGAATAATACTGCAGTCGGGTGGTTTGCTGATAAGCTTGTCTGGGAGAGTAGAACTAAATGGGATATGTTCAAGCCTCAGTACCCGAAGAGGAAAGTTCATAAAGCAATTGATCCAAAGACGGGAAGAAAGAAAGTGACTTTGATATACAAAGCTCCTGTGGTGATGAAGAAAATACCGCATGCCAATACAACAGCATTTCAGTGAAGATTTTATTGTTTGGTATTATGATTGGAAGAATGCTGAAGCGGTGATTGTGTTGAGAGACGGGAAGGATGCATACAAGAAAATACATGTTTTTGACCCGATGTGGCTCATAAACTGTACTTTTGAAGACATCATCATGTTGTACTACAATCCGATCTATAGTGACCCCAATGATGCAGCTCAAGCAAAGAAATATCAACAGGTGGTTGCAGTATGCTTTGCTTATGATATCAATTCTGGTAGCAATCTTGAAAAGAAGCTTGGTGAGAAGGTGAAGGTAGCTGAAGTGCCAAAGCGTTCGACGAAGAGAAAGTTGGAACCTGAAATGACGAAAGATCAGCGTAAACAACTTCGTCTGAAGATTATGAAGAAGGTTATGGATGAAGCACGAAGGCAATCTGAGCAATAGTCGAGGGGGAGTTTGTAGATGCATATTGTGCGACTAATGCTTCGGATTGAAAACATGTTTTGAAGATATCGTAAGGGCGAAGGTGGAATTGTGATGGGACGAAGGTAGAGATAATGGGGCGAATGTAGAGTTAGATGGTCGAAGGTAGAAACGTACTGAAGAATGTTCCTGGTTCGTACTGAGAAGAAGGTCGAATGTGGAACAAAGCCACATTCGTACCCCCGTAAAGGACGAACCTGCAGGGTATATAAGCTTGAAGTTTGTTTTAATTGTTAACTTTGATCATTTTGAGTCGAATAGGTCTGAGTAGAGCTCTCTAGTGTGTGTGTTATTGAAGTGTTGATCAGATTAACTTGTAAACGTTTATGTAATCATATTTTGACAAGTTATCTATGAAAATGAGATTTGAAAAGCTTAATCCATGTGTTTGATTCATTGATTATCATTTTGTATCTGTTCTAGGGTTTCCGCACCTGGAATAGAGACTTGTATGATCATATTCACTGTTTTTACATAAAACGATCCTTTACAATAACAAGCATTCATTTTATAATAGACACATTTACATAAATAGAGCAAAGTAAATATTACTATCAAAACTAGCAGGGAACCCGCGTGTTACAGCGGAGTCGACAATACATGTCGGAAACATAATAAACCTTAAAACGATTAAAAGAATCAATATGTAAGGTGTATGTTTGTGTGTGTGTAAGCACCTTTGTTTCGTAGTGGGGTAATTTTTTAAAGTCTACAAGGAGACATAATAGCATGCTACGTTCTATATACCATATATGCAATTTGACCTATATGATGGTAAAAAATGGAAGTAACGGTTTGACTCATTAGCAACTATTATTATACTAATAGTCTCACTCAATATGTTGAAGTGCCAAATCTGGATAGATATCCGAGGAGAAGAAAGCTTTATAAGATCCATATTAAGAAGAGGTTGGAACGGCTCATATGTAATCAACCTGCAAAGAAGCATACTCATAACTTTTTCCACATGATAAAAGCAATGCAATAAAACTGCTAATCAAGTGCACCATAAATTTCTATCAATGGCATCGAAAAGTGAAATTGTAAGTTAGGTTAGTTGAAAATATTCCACATAAGACCTCCCAACCTGAGAACTTTATAGATGTGCACAGATCGTTTTTTAAGGAATCGAACCAGTTCCAAACCGGTTCGTGTTTGGTGTCGGTTCGTGTCTGAACCGGTTTTAGTTCGGTTCGACCCCGATTTTGCCGGTTTGAAAGACCGGTTTCGGTTCGGTCGGTTTGGGTTGGTGAACCAATTCATGCGGACAATTATTTTTTTTTATGAAAAGGCATCACAATTATTTTTTTACGTAAAGTTCGACTTTTATTGATTCTTACAATTTTTTTAAGGTGTATAGGTATATATTTGTATGTGTAGAAACCTTTTTATATAATTTTGTTATATATAAATGTTTTTATATAAAATTGCAAAAAAAATTTTAATAAAATGTAGTATTTACTTAATTTTATTTGATACCCTTCTCAAATGTTTTATTTTTTTATTTTTTTTTTTATTTTTTTTGAACGACCAACGGTACACACCCATAACGAAGCCTCGCACCCTTCAGGTCCGGTCCCCGGGCCCCCCTAAGGTCCAGCCCCTCATTTCAGAATAACCCTACTCTGAGTGGGATTCGAACATGTGACCTCCAGGGCAAGACCCCCACAAAGTGGGTAAACCTTCCCAAATGTTTTATAATATAATATAGATTATAGATATAGATTAATGGTAATTGAAGGTTATGATAAAAGAATGTGTACAAGTAGGTTTTGCATTAAGGATAGAAAGGGAAAAAATTAAATGACATTTGGGTTTTAATCATGAGACTTTTCTCATGCCATCTTAAAATTCATGTAAAATGACATTTGTGGACATATCTCATCCGTTATAATGTAGTATAGATATAGATTTGTGTAAGAATTTCATTTTCGCGTATTTTTAAAGATGATATGTAATGTTTAGACACGTTTTATTAGAAATGTTTAGACTGGCCTACTTTTTATAGAATAAAGTAGATAAGTGATATATTATGTAAAAAAGAAATAAAAATATTACAAGTTCTCAGCAGCTTTGTATTTCTACACACAAATATTAATTAATATGATGATACTAAAGAGCCGTTTTAAAGTTGATGCAGTAACAATCCAGTTATAGACCAACATGGTTCAAATAACCAGCCATTTTGTCACACTCTTATGGGCGTGCGTTTGGTTTTATATGAGACAGTTAAGATTGAAGAAGCCACCCGATTAATTATTCATTATATGATTTCATTTAACAGAAATTGTTTTTTTATTATCAAACCAGGTGGCCTAAAAAGTGATGTCCAACCCGATAAAACTACTATGTCGTACTGGTTTGGATGGTTAACTTAGAAAGAAAAACCTCTTAAAACGATGGTTTTAGGTAAAAGTCATAAATTAAAGTACAAAACTTAGCTACATAAAAAAAATCTGATAGATATGTTGTTCAACAATTGATATTTTGTGGTAAATTCATAGAAGTTTTTCTACTCATGAGTCATGTTAATTGATAATTCTAGTACAGGACAAAATTTTAGATCTAAGAATAGAATTTAAAGAATGTGTTGCCTATTAGTTATTTTATTATAGCCAATATTATAACTATTTATACATATAATAAACCAAAGCCATTTTAATGACATGATACTCAAAGAGGCATTCTCCTCCTTGAGTGTGCCATGTGTCATCCCTTGTGGTATTGAGATATTTTAGGAAAAAAATAATTTAAAAACAAAATTAGATTTTTTTCTCTTATGTTTATTTCCATAATTTTTAAACGTTAATATCATTTATATACGAGATTTTTTAAAGAAAAAAATTACACCAAATTAACGAGCGTTTTATTATCTTTCCAACGAATACTATAGTGCTATATAAAAAACGGAGAAAAAAAATGACTATTTTTTGTTAGGTTTTGTTCAAACAGGAAAAAAAAACACAAAATGTTCAGGTAAATCATTAATCATGTATAGATAAGTCACTAATTATGTTCAAATCAGTAAATATGAATTCTATTTTCAACATGCGTTTGCATTGAAGTTATACATTGTTTTAGGTTAGATATTAGTATTAGAGTTATACATTGTTTAAGGTTAGACGTTAATGTTGGAGATATATTTTTAATTGTTTTAGGTTAGCTGCTACCCGAAGCTTTCATGCACGTAACTGTAAAGCGCATCATTCTATTTCATATGTAAAATAATATGTCATATTAGATTTTTCAACCCGGGACGTTCCCGGGGTATAATCTAGTTAAGATTCAAGGAAAACCAAAAATAAATCTTACTGATTTCTGTACAAGTTATTTATACATTCTTTTTTCAAAAATATAGGTTTTCATTAGATTCGGAATAAATAAAGCCTATATAGAGTTTAAATAGTTAGGTGATCAAATCGAAAAACTTTGAATTATTGGGAGACACATTTTAACTCACAAGCCAACCTACCTAATCTACTAATGCCCATGGTATTTAGAAAGCATGAGACAGACAAAAAAGTCCCAGAGCCGAAACAAGGGGGAAATGTACATGCGAAAGATTCCCAGAGCCGAAACAAGGGGTGAATGTACATGTATCACGTACACAAAGAAACAGACTGGTAAAAGATGCAGTGAAAATTCAGGTATTTACCAGAACGCAAAGCAAAGGCAGTCGGTTGAAAGGAGAGGACTAGAGAAAAGCTGTATCTGACATACTAAATTTGGTTGAGAGAAAACTGCTATCGACATATTGAATCACTTTGATAAAAGAACTGGAAACCTAAAGACACAGGCGCCACCAATAGTAGTGATTAAGAATTAAGAGGCGCACAACTCCTGCACCATGCTTGCCTACACTTGATAGAAGCACTCCAACCATCGCCCAAGATCGCCTCGCGTGTGCGCTTTTGATTTCAAGAGCAAATCCAATTTCATTCCATATATTTATAAATAACAGACAATGAACTGCACAGATTACCAGCTAAACGAGAATAACAGATAAGAGCAATCAACCTCAAATAACAATACATGAGTTCCGACCCCTACCCGCTATATCCCTCCATTCTACCCCTTAACAAGAAATAAAAAACAAATGTCACCATTTCACTACCCAACATATCCTTTACATGAATAGGCACACCATTTATGTCTAAGATTCCCACCTGTCATCAGTACATAGAGCACATCAGTAAATTGTTTCATCTTTTTATTAGAGCTTGTTACATTTTCTAATTAATTAAAAAGGGTTTTTAATTTATGGGCAGTACATTATAGTTAACTGAAGCTCGAAAAATTTGGGGCAAATAAGATGCAGGTCAGCCCGAATGTGACCCCACTCGCCCATCTTATCACCTCTTTGTGTTCACCAAAACAAAGACAAAAGGTTATGGGGCCTGACCCGGCCCATAACGCTCCTCTACTAAAGGACACATACTTGAACATTGATTATTTAGGTTCCATAAATTAATAACTGTGGATTGTTAAGGCAGGGTGTAATAACCATCTTTCATCATATAGCACAACCTAAGCGCTACATCGTCACTCTCTATCTTTCACGTTTCATACCCCCTTCATTCAGCAGTATGTTATATACACATTTAGGTTTTTTAATTTTTAGTACAAATAATATTTTTTAAATTTTAAAACAATAATTTACTATATAAGAATAAAATATAAAGATAATATTAATAAACAATAAAATAAAATACATACTTGAAATTAAAATGTCTCAGCATCCCCAAACAATGATGACTTAGAATTTTTGTAGAATGAAAAAAGAAATAGATAGTATTGATTGTTGTGTGAAAATGTGAATAGTTGAAGTGATACTTATAGAAGATAATTTTAAAAAAGTTAAATTTATAACCGCTTGTTAACAGTCCAGTTCAAAAACCCAGTGGTCAAAAAGCAGGGCGGTATAAAGGGGTCTCTCGCGTGGTGCCATCACCCGGCGGGATTGGAAAGCCAGTGTTCCTGCTTGGCACCGTGATGCCAACAAAGATCCCGCAATCTTGTGGGTGACCATAACACATGGTCTTTAACTTTGCTAGCAAAAGATAAGCAAAAAGTGTTTAAAATGATTAGATATACAGACCTTGAAATCATTTGGTGGCAGGAAGGTAAACCCTAATAAGATTTCTGTTTGTAAGTTTCTGCCTACAAGTAGGGCATTTATGCTGAGCCTTTATTGCAGCCGTGATGCATGCCTTGCAAAATATGTGACCGCACTTGGTGGTCACTTCCTCAACTAGTGGTCCCATACAAACAGGACAGCTGAATGTTGGTTCCTTTGGTGGTGGTGGTGGCGGTGGCGGTGGCGGTGCAACATAGTGTGTTTTCCCCCTCTGCAATTACAAAAAACAAACAAAACATTTTTTTAGCTTCTGTTCAATTGCATAGTAAAGGTAGTAATTTCAAACTATTTACTTATTCAAAAACTAAAAAGTACCTCAAACACAACTAATTCTAATAAAAAGAATAAAAAGTTGAACACTAGAGGTTTTGCATCAACACACATTAACCCAAAACCATTTTAGATTGATGTACTCAACCCACCATTTTTCCACCAATATATGTATTTTACAAAGGACATAAAGAAAGTTCCAGATCGATTCTTGTATATTTATTACATAAGATGTTGCAATGGGTTAGGAAAAGTATAATGCAACTATAACTTGTAGCTTGCTAACTATATTTAACTTCAAAGTATAATAGTTAAAAAAGAAAGAAAGAAAGCTACTAAAAACTTAGAACACCAAAAGGTACATAATAACACCAAAAGCATTAAATGTTATTACCGTGGAGTCGCTACTTCCATCCAAATTCACATAGAGTTCACAATTAATGACTGGCGCAATTGGAGGACTTCTTCTACGCTTGTATGCCTGGTTAAGACCATGCCTACCAGCAGCTTCTTCTGTTACATACATCAGATTAGGATAACATTGCACCATTTAGAAACAGTCAAATCTCTCAAAGTCATAATAACGAATTTGAATTTCCAATTAAGCATATCATTATGGCCTACCTTAGCACATATAGAACATTTTCACGCCTTCCCATATACAAAACTGAAGTAAAAAATATAAGAACTACTTTAGTTTCACATATGGCCTTCACCATTAACTTGTAAGCACGTTATTCTTGCCCGTGGCTATTTCGTTAACAACATATGGCAATTGGTGCAATAACAAGGGTAGAAATGACTAATATAAGACATGTATCTTACTTTTTATACAATAGCATAAGTATCATGTAATGTAACTAACATAAGGCATTGCTTAAAATTATAACTTGCAAAAGGGAGCAACATTTGGTGAACTGGCGTCCAAAAGTTAAGATTCAGTTAAACTGAACTGAACCAACTACATTTCCCTTCATTCTAATTGCACGATTTTTCAGGACAGTCTACATGAAACCGAAGCAAGTTTTCTGAAGGCACCCACCAACATTATAAAAAAAAGCAAAACAAATACACCATTCATATATAACTGATATCGTGATATTCCAAAAGAAAATGTAGCTAAGAGAAAGTGAACAAAAGTGAGCTCGTATAAGTGCATGTGAATTAAAAAAAAAAAATTACCAGCTTCCACATCAACCACCACCGCCCTTCGCGTTCTTCGTGATTTCTTTTTCGCCTGAAGACGAAGTACAAATTAGTAATGTGAACATGAATGATATAAGAAATAAAGTGTTTCCTAGCATAGAAATATTTACTTCTTCGAACGCTCTAGGCGATGATATAATAACATCATCATCCAATTCCTCGACATCAATTGGAGCAGGTTGTGTGAATCCAGCTGGCTGACGAGCTTGACCCTCGCCATGAGCTACTGTAACAGATGGAACATCACCCTGACCAGCCTGAGACACTGAAATGGTAGGACCTCCCCCTTGCTCCAGGTTTTCGACTGGAGTAACATTGAGATCCAGCTCTGCTTTCCTTCGCTTACCATTTCTTGCATACCTCATAACTTGTCCCTGAGTGCTCATGGTCTATTTTTTCTAGCAAATGAACATGGTGTCAAACTTTTACCAAATATTCATGCAATACAAAGGATCAATTGTGAAGCCTACAGGTGTTCGATGGTGATAACTGATTTATATTTTATATACAGTAATATCTTGAAGCATCCATTTTCAACCACAGGCAAAATTACATACAGCTATCATGCAACATGGCATCAACTAAAGCATCCATTCACTACTTACAGTGATAGCTCATCTACAATCATTTACATTTTAATGTCTGTCCAAAATTTAAAAGAACGAAATGGAGCCTTGGGGCGAACCGAGGCGTAATTAAAAAATAAATATAAAAATTATATATCAGAACCGTTTTCTGCCTCAAGGCGCACGACTCACCGTTTTAATAAACTATGTGTTTGTCTTTAAAGACTAAACCTACCCAAGAACATACTGGAGCTTTCTTTCCCTTGCGGGCTCAGCCCTCGTTATAAAGTCACACGTCCAATCCAAGAAAAAATCAAAAGAAATCATGAAAATTCATACAAACCAGTAATGGGACCAGCTATTGTGATATGTGTAAAACACAATCATTTACAATACATTTGCAAGCACTTCTAGTCTAGGGATGAGCATACAAGGCCGAATACAGATCCCGTCCCGTCCCGATCCCGATACCGTACCGTACCGAACCGATACCGAACCGAGGGGTTTCGGGATCGGTATCGGTACCCATATTTATGGATTTTCGGTTTCGGTACCGTATGTGTTCGGTATTGGTATTGCTTTTTTGGACTTTTCGGTATCGGTATTGTTGGGATCGGTATCGGTTCGTCCCAAGCTCATCCCTACAGTTTTAATGTTCAGATTAAAAATATATATATAAATTTACATATAGAATTCCTAATACACATCCAAAATTAAACAACGAAAAAGAGCCAAACACTCAAATTCATCAAAACAACATACTTCAGACTCACCAAGTTGAATATACCTAGAAATAAACCCTACACTATACAAAAATAATGCCTTTCAACTACAAAAATATATTCCGAAAAAATAAACAGTAAACTACTCTTGAGGTGATTCAGATCTATAAAGCCCTCATTTTTTAAAAAAAAAAACAATGGAAACACAAAAAAAGGTTAAATCTTTTAGAATGAAAACCGCTTTGGATTTATAGATTATTGTGATCCTCAAACAAACAAACTAACACACACGTACGCATAAACCCTAGGTTCAAAAGCAATTAAACAGTAAAACATCAGCATGTGGCACACAACAATAAAAAGAGTATACAGAATCATAAACATGAAAGACAATTAATTAACAATGAGGATCGGAAACTGTATGGAAATTAGCGAATTGGGTGGAATTAAAAGTCACCTTGTGCGATCCTACAAGCGATCACGCATCTACGATTATAAATTGATGTTGTATAAGAATAAAGAGAGAGAATTAACCCTGTCTAGGGTTTGTGAACGAAGAAGAAGAAAGAGGGGTCGGTATTTGAAGCATAAATAGATTGGTAAGCGGTTTTTCTTTTGTGTATACGGGTCGGGCCGGATTGGGACAGTGGGTGTCTAAAAGAAATACACGTCTCTTTTTATGACCGCCATTGGATTTGGGGTTAATTTTTGTTTTTTTTTTAACGGCAGGTGGTGTAATCGATAGAGCTCCGGCTAACACCTTGGGTCAGCCTGTACAGATTACCCATTTCGCCTGGATTGGAGGTTACCCATTTCACCTGGATTGGGGATCTCCCCAAGTGGAACCCTCACATGTGGTAAATATGGCTCCGACATAAATCGAACCCTCAACCTCCACATGACCTCCACTCTAGCTCCTCTAATTTTCACCATGGTTAAAAATTTTGTAATAGTTAACTTTTATTCTTTGGTCCTTTAGAATTAACTAGATGGTTGCCGTAGGTCGCGCGTTGCGGCCACGCCTAAGTTGTTTATAGGTGACGACACGTTATGTGATGCGTTAACCGTATGAAAATGTACAAAAACTTTATTTTATAATATTGAATGAGAACATTTTTTATATTTGAGCCGACTCGTTTGTTTCCGAACACAGTTTATGTTAGAAACGTAGGTAACTCGAATTTTTATTGACGAATTAAACCGTTTTATATTTGATCCGACTTATTTTCGAACAAAATTTATGTTAGAATCTTCGATGAACTCATATCATACGTAAAAATAAGAATGAAATGTTTTTATTTGACCAGACTCGTTTAAGGAAAAAACCTTATGTCAAAACGTGAATTTATATCGTTTATGTTGAAACATGATTTTATACCAACACGTACGGCAAAACGTAGACCAACCGAAAACGAACATAAAAATAAATTACGTCAAAACGTGAATTTATACCGACACATACACAATAATAACCACATGAGAATTTTTTTTCCCTTTAATGTAAAAAATGAAAATACAGTAGGGAAATTTAAAAAGTTAGAACTCAAAGGGGTGAAAATGACATTTATAAACTTTTTAAAAAGTGCAGGGCATAAATATCAATTTCTAAAGTTAAAGGATTGTTTGTGTATTTATTACTTTTGTCTTTCTTTCTGTTTTTTTTTTTCCTTTTATGGTTCATCGATAGTAAAAAAATAACTCGACTTTATACAGACACATCCACAAAAATAAAAATGTAAGAAATTAGTTTTACGGTAAACTCGAAACGTTTGAAACTTGAGGGGCTCTAAGGGATATTTGCAAAGTTAGATGGTTACTTCAGAATATATAGAGTAGTTTGTGGGTAGAATGGGTTACATGTCAAAAGTTTAAGGGTTAAAAAAGTTAGAAAGTAAGTAGACTTTTTTAGTTAAGTTAAAAAGTCAGAGTTTCAATTTTGTCAAGCTAAAAAGTTAGTTTTTATTAAGTTATAAACTTTAGAGTGAATTTTGTTATTTATGAAAAGTTGAAGGGCGACTTATTGAACATCATGGTCCACCGACCATGATGTTTAAGATATATATATATATATATATATATATATATATATATATATATATATATATAGGGTAAGTATCCTATGAAAACCTTGATGAGTTGAAAAAACTTTAGAAACCCATCCAATGGCTATGATGCTTCCACATCTCCTTCTCCTCATCTAGCACAAAGGGCAAGATGGTAATCTCATTACCTGCATCTTTTTTGTCTTCCACACTCCCCATGTCTCTATCTAATAAATCAAACCCATCCTCCTCCCTCTCTCTCTCTCACACACACACTCTCTCTCTTCCTGAACTCTCTCACCCCCCCCCCCTCTCTCTCTTCCATTTTTTCACCATCATCAAACGATTTTCCACCAAATTCAACCCGGATCTGAAACGACAATGGTGGTTAGTTAGGTTTTGTGTTTTGGGTTTTGGTACGACTACGGATCTGTAACACAACAAACATCACCACCGCCGTAAGGGTTCGAGATTCCGACTGATCTGATGTTGGAAAAAAAAGGAGCTGGATGATGGCATCGTAGATCTGTTTCCAGATTTCGTAAGGGTTTGAGATTCCGACTAGGGGTGGTGGTTTGTGGTCCGATTAGGGGTGGTTGCGGTCGTGGGTTGGGTGACGACCGTGTTTGTGGTGGTCCAGCCATGGCTGTGGTTGATTCTTACTGACGAAGGCATCCATATCACTGTAAGTAATTCAATATACCCACATTTTTCTTTTGTTCTTATACTCATGGTCAACATAATAGTTTTGACCAGAAAGTTAATGGGTTAAAAGAAGCATTTTGTCTATACTCTATAATAATAACTTATCTTCAACCTTTATTTACACTTTATAAAATAATAATAATAATTTTTTTGGTATGTTGTCTTGTTAACATGGAATGTGAGTCGATGAAGAACTATTAGCTTAGATTTATAAGTCCTAGTATTATTTTATTCTTTATTTCAAACAAGGATTCGTTTTAGATAAAGTTCACAAAATAAAGTTTGATTACAAAATGAAGTCAGATCTATATGTATTTTTTTTTTCTTTTTCATAAATGCTTAATACTATTATGTGTTGACAAGTCTGATAGGGTGTAATGTAATAACTTTTAAAAAGATTTTGATATTTTTTTTTACAAATGTATTTTAAACATTGTTTAACTAATGTCTCATTTCTTTTTCAAATGAAGGTAGATGGTTTGATGAAGATGAGAAAAAGAGCTTAGGTTGGATGTTTTTTTTTCTTGTAACATTAAGTTGTAAATCATGTTTTTTTTTCTTGTTAGATATCTAATCCGACTTGATACAAGGGAATATAGTGCATTTTATTGAAGTTAAATTGGGTTTTCTTATGTAACTTGTGTTGTTACAACGTGATATATGTTTTTTTTAATGAAAGATGTTTTTGTATGTAACATATTTTGTTATAATGTAAAAATTATAAACATTGCTCTTTACAAAGTGGTTTTGTATATATTGTAACATTTATACAATATATAAGTTGTAACATAATAACAATAAATGTAACATACTAAAGTACATGTTCTAACACAATAATAAAAATTGTAACTTACGTTGTAACATTTGTAGATACTAACAAAAGTTGTAACATATTAAAACTACAAGTTGTAACATAATAAAAATAAATGTAACATACTAAAGTACTTGTAACATATTTAAAGAGAGAGGAGAGAGAAAGAAAAATGAAATTAATATGATAGAGTTAAAAATAATAGTGTAATATTTAAACTTATGACAATTGTATATTTTGACCAGCCTTTTGACCATTTCTAATGAAACAAAATAAAAAAAAATGCAACGGTAAGACATTATACTTTGCCCATAAAAAATCTTGGAACTCACAAAAAAAGACAATAATACTCCATATAAAATCTTGGAACTCACAAAAAATTAATAAAAAATTAATAATTAAAAAAGACATTATACTTTACCCATCATGACTTTTTATTGGGGTGAATGTTTGTCAGTACTAATAATGAAAAAGAACTAGTATTTTATTGGGTGGAGCTCCCATTTTCAACAATCTGGACATTTGTGACAATAATGCCCTTCAAACAAGATCACAAGTAAAAAGGACAAGACTTTTATTAATATAAAATGTTGGATCAATCTCAACCATTGATGTTGGCAGATCAATGGTCATAATAGAGTTTCTAGGGTTTTCACAACTCAAGAGGGTTTTTATTTTAACCCAACCCTATATATATATATATATATATATACTAGTGGGTTTACCCATGCGTTGCAGCGGGATCCACAAATGGGTTGCAATACAACATTACGATACTTAGGTTTTTTTGCCGCAAGTTACTCAAAAAGAATAGAAATGTCCCCACTATGTTTTAACAAGTATTCATAGAAAGAAAAGAAAAGAAATGAAATTTGCACCGCCACTTAAAACTGATTGCAGTTCACCACAAAAACCATGTACTCATTATTGAACAAATCTTAATAAACCAAAGGTATGTTACTGTAACAGACCAATATGAACATAAACATCACTCTTGTGTAAGTTGTCCGGTCATTGCATATCTACATAACCGTGCCATTGAAAACACCTTACTAAATGATAAAGTTCATTTACATGACAAAAGTATTTAGTAATAATATGATATTGTATACACTATCATATGAAGGTCATTGTCCATTTAGAAATTAAAAGTTGTGATTTGTAAGTTTTTAATAGACTTACCCAACCTGAGCCAGAAGATAAAAAATTGCCCAATGTAGCTAGTGAGCCGAACCATCCCGTCCACTTTGCCGCTGGGTAGACACATATATATGAAAAGGGTTTATAATATAAGTATTATTATGGCAAAGTTTTAAAATTCATACAAGTTTAGCTGAGATAAAATTATTCATTGTGATAACATAAATTATTATCTTTCATCGCCATTATATGAAATTTGTTCAAAAATATTGCTATCCCGTTTGTTTGTTTATTTAGTTTGGGTGAGTTCCATTTTCATATAAAAGTTAATTATCTTCTAGGGGCATTTAGTGAAGAAAAGTGGTAAAATTTAGAAAATTGTAAAGAACCCCTTGGTATGCCATCTTAACTTTCGACAATTTGGACATATTTGTTGTGACATCAATCAACGAACCAGGTCAACATCCGTACGCATTTCAATTATTACTGTAATTTTATGTGCATATTTAGACATTTGGCACACACAATACCCCCCAGTCTAGTGAAGCATGAGTTGTTCAGAAACTCAACAAAGGTTAACCGTTTATGCATACAACCCCCGAACAACCACCAAACAAACACTCAATAGGGTTACTACCCTCTAACATACGGATACTCATCACTAACACATGTAAGCAATCACAAAGACTACCATGTGTTAGCATCTAATAAACATGTGTTCATGAATCCAATAAAAACTAATACATGTTGATATCGTCATCAGACAAGGCCAAGTTGCATTCCTATGCAAGTATACGACAATAATTGGTACAAACTAGCATTCCACTCGATATATACGTCAAGCCTACGCAAATTATTGTTCATATCATCAAGCTATACCTAGCCGAAGCCTAGTTTGATACACACACACGATATATATGTATGAACACCCACATGTATGCTTAGTATCATAACTAACTAGATAAATCTCCTTTTCTTTGTCCCACCTTTGGCCGAATATATTAAATTAAATAAAAAAACATCAATTATTATGGACCATTGATCAAAGATGATCAATGGCCACTAGAGGGTTTGCAAGGTTTTTCCAATAAAAAGGGTTTCCATATTATCCTATCCACACACACATGTGTATATATATATATATAATAAAATGACTATAGTGTCATCACCCTGGAAACCCTAGATTTTTAAGATCCATTAAACTTATAGATTCTCCTTAGACATTTAGGTTAAATTCCCGAGGATTTATCTTGCTTTCTAGCTCACAAAAGCTTACGTATTCCTATTTGAAAATTGTGAGTATACATGACCTTTTTTCGTTTTATGCGCTTTTGGTGTAAACATGTGCCTATACAAAACATACACAATTACATGCACTTTAAATTTTTACAACTAAAAATCGATATACATGTTCGTAAATACATTATTTGTATGTTCACATGCTTGTTACATTTGTTCCTTACAAATTCATTAACTTTGATCAAGCTAACCTTAACATATATAACGCTATAGGTTGACACCCGCCTAGTCATCCCCTAGTGAGAGGGCTAGTCATGTTAAGTATACTTTACATTCAACTTTGTATTGCGATACTACACTTTTACTTGTCACATGAAGGTTTGAATTTGCCAAATTGTATATAATGTATGTTGCATAATTTCATAAGGGTACTTAGAAGTGTGGATTGTACCCTTTTTGAAACGTATGATACATATATATCAAACTTGTATGCTCGCCAATAAATTATTTTGTTGACCATTATTTTACATATGTTTACAGGAAATGCTTAAGATGATTCTCCCAA
Source organism: Ambrosia artemisiifolia (assembly GCA_032199755.1). Taxonomy (NCBI): domain Eukaryota; kingdom Viridiplantae; phylum Streptophyta; class Magnoliopsida; order Asterales; family Asteraceae; genus Ambrosia; species Ambrosia artemisiifolia. The sequence goes on from CM063521.1 coordinate 32,478,774, forward strand.
AATATGACTGCATAAGGCTGGTGGACCTAGTTTAATAATTTAACTTTATGAATATTGTTTATGTTATTTGAACAATGTATTTCTTTCCATGTATTGTAAGACAAATTTAAAACGGTTGATTAATGATATTTCTATTTAGTACCTTGAGCTTTTGAACAATCATCACGTTGCATCCTGATGTTTCCGCCATCGATTAGGATGTGTCATGTGATTGTATGTTGCTACTCAAAATTTACATGTGCTATATGTATCTTTGTATGCTTTTCATGTTCAACTTTTTTAAAAATAAAAAATAAAAAAATTACGCATAAAGTCCTAGTAAGGCAAACCGTAAAAATAATTCAGAACTATACAGTTAGTAGTGGTTAGGTACTAAATTTCAATGTTACAGGGAAATGGCACTTTATAGTACTTTGCCGAGCTCATCCAATCTCATATAGAGTTTGCCGTTAGTCAGGAAGTAACTGAACAAGGAAAAAAGATACGAACCTCAATAGGTGGCGGCGGAGTTACCACGTGGCAACAATAACCGCACCCTTGTGGAATGCCCCATCCCCTTGGTAATGATTTTTTGAATATCAAAAACCGATGTACGGATTTAGTATTGAAGAAACTTCTAGAAGCCTGCGCATGAGACCTCGTACATGACAGCTGCCATCTGACAATGAAAACGACACATAGCTAATCAGAGGCGATTATTCCCTGCTTCATGATCACCTGCAGGTACGAGGTACAGAAAAGGACAGAAAGGACAGTCACAGGACACGTGGACCAATCGCAGAGCGACAGCACTGTTGATGCACTTTATGTGGACGTCACTGACGAATAGACTAGGGTTGAGTCTAGGTATAGTGTTACATGAGATTGTGGTGATCCATAAGGGCATTTTATGGATCTGACGTATTTGTAAAATATAGGACAATACACAAGCCAAGTTCGACCTATCCATATGGGGCGAATGTGGAAGCTTTCCACATTCGACCATTACAAATGGGCGAATGTGGAAATGCTCCACATTCGACCATATCAACTGGGCGAACCTGGAACTTGGGTATTGTACTATAAATAGCAATTTCATGTGTTTGTTATCATTTGGTGATTTGAGTTTATGTTTTGAATGCTCTCAAGGGGGAGGTTATGCCCAACCTCCCCCGGCCACGAGATAGACGTTTATCCTACTGATGACAGTGTCTGTAACCGTTTCTGTATTAATACGAATCTGTGATGACGTTGTTATCGTTATATTTCTGTCTCGTCTCGATCATTCCGTCTGAAAACGAGTTGTTACGCGTAATCGATCCGCGAGTTCGGTCCGTAACCGGATTCACAATTGGTATCAGAGCCGTGGTACCGATTTGAACGATCTAACAGTCGTTTGAATCAATCACAGCCCATTTGTAATGGTCGAATGTGGAAAGCTTCCACATTCGCCCCATATGGATAGGTCGAACTTGGCTTGTGTATTGTCCTATATTTTACAAATACGTCAGATCCATAAAATGCCCTTATGGATCACCACAATCTCATGTAACACTATACCTAGACTCAACCCTAGTCTATTCGTCAGTGACGTCCACATAAAGTGCATCAACAATCTCCCCCTTGGACGTTGCTGGCGAATCCACAAATCTCTTGCACATCAACAGTCAGAAACACAGTTCTCCCCCTCAATACATGCACCATTGCATTGAGTTAGAAATACAATATCCTTCGTGAACCGACCAAGTAATGCACTACGGACCCTCAGCATCAATACGCAGGAAGTCAGCTAGACCACGTATATCATTTGCTCCAGATCACCTAGTTACGCCAATGTGAAGTTGACAATGTAATGCACTGCAGTCTCGTAGCATCAGTACCCAGGGATGTCATCTTGACCAAGTACATCACGCGCAATCCAACTAGCCTGATAAGACCCCTACTAGAAGGATTCCATACTGACCGATCAGATATTCAACATAACACGTAGATACCACCACTAATTTACATCTCATATCTGCACTTAACCTTTGCATCACCCTTCACACCAACTGGAGAATTCTAACTGTCAGTACCCAATTAAACATCTCAAATGTGACTATGTGCAAAACAATCCACTCGAACATTAGTATTTCTATGACATTCTTCATCTGTGCTGACTGTGATTGCATTAACACATTCTTCTTTTCACATTCATCTCTTTTCCTAGCATCTTCAGTCAATAATTGTTGAAGTATCAGACACATCGTTACATCAACAATCTCCCCCTTGACTGATGCTTCACCAAGTTTCTCTGAGATCTCTTATGATAAATCAATCATGTTCTTGAGTAACTTCATCTGTTCTGACAGAATACAAGCCGTAGACGAGTGGATCAAGCCATCAAAAGTTTTCAGCACTTGAAACTTTCGTTGAACCTACGTGCCACATAACTCCTACTAGGATACCTCATTACTTTCAGAACATTGAAATCTCAGACTTGATTTCCTTCTTCTTAACAACTCTTCAGAACAAGTTCCTTCAAACATACAGGAACTGGGTTGACTGTTCTCTTCATGCGGAATAAAATCTGTTCTGTTTTTTGGCCCAAAATAGTCATTTGAATCTGATTATCAAACTGTTGATTCTCATGACTACCCCACATTAAAACTGTTTCATCATCATCAATTCTTCAACAAATTTGGGTAAACCTCATCACCATTCTGCCGAAAATCTTCAAAAATACCATAACGGTCTGCGACCGTACAACCAGCTGTCATTCCTTCTCCAACTAATCGCAGACCACCTCAGGGAGCTAAAAATACCTTTCCCCATTCCAGGGGAAAGGGTATTCAATCTTCAACGGAAAAACCCTTAGAGAACGTGTCTTATAGTTGAGAAGGATAGATTATAGTCGAAACGTTGTAACGATCTTGTATTCGAGTCTTGTATTGTCCGAACAATCACTAATAAGAATTATATCTCTATTTGTGCTCTTATATCCTGATTGTTATATTGGTGTTTCTTCATTGGCGCCATCCATATTTCGAGCGTATTAGAACAGCAACTCTAAAAACTTCTATCTTTCTAAAACACAACTATGAGCTCTCTACCTCCACAACTGACCTTCCCTGGTGGTAACTCAAGCACCGACGCTGCTCAGGTAGGTACCGGCCAGCTTGGTAACACCACAAAAGGTCAACAAAATGTTTTAGATGCCGGTCTTAACACCACTCCGTCCTCAGGGACTAGACAGACCCCATCTTTTCACTTTGCTGTAGACAACAACCAAACTTCCCCAGCTGGAAATGCCACGCCGATGGTCAGTCCGGAGGTGTGGTATACACAGCAGAAGGAAGCTCTGAGGCGTTCCTACATGCAAAAACTCAAAGAGCAGCAACTGAGAGAAACCACCCACGTACTGTCCTATGGCGACGGAAGGCCCACCTCCACGTCCGAAGGGCCATCTAGAACTGCGGGACACAACGGCAGAAGCAGCTGAAACACTGATCCAACATGGAGAGAGGACTCTGACGAGTCCCAAAGTCTCTTCAACCGTGACATTAGCCAGCCCATAACAACACTGTTGATCGACGACACTTATTGAACGGCGAAGATGACCTCACGCAACCTTATTACCCTTCATCCTTCAGTGAGAAGTCAAAGTTCACTCAGCACATCGCGCTTACTCCACTGCCACCAAGAACAAAAATTCCTAGCACCTTAGGAAAGTTTGATGGCACAGGCGATCCTGATGACAATTTGTTAAGCTTCGAAGTGGCAGGAAAATGCGCAGGGTGGAGCCTACCAGCATGGTGTCACATGTTTGCGCAGACACTCACGGGTGCTGCGCGAGTGTGGTTCGACAGCCTGCCTAATGGTAAGATTGACAACATCAAGGAGTTCACCGACAAATTCTCTGCTCATTTCAGTCAAAACCGGCGGATGGAGCGTGACTCCACAGATACCCTCCAACTCCGGAGGCGTGACAACGAGTCAATCGAAGATTACATCACAAGGTTCAACCGAGAGGCTCTCCAAGTCAGTTATTGGGTTCGAACTCATGAAGGCAGCCTTCAAACAAGGTGTGTGATGTGACCCATTGATTCGCATCCTAGCTAGTTGCACAGGAATGCCAAACACATGGGAAGAAATCATGCGAGGCGCCAAGAACTACGCAAAAACAGAAAGAGAGCTATCAGTCTGGAACAGGGTACAAGCCCCGCAATACACAGACGCGCAAGCCCAAGCTGTGCGCAACAGAAATACCAGGCATGATCGAAAAGGTAGAGGTTCCGTCTGGAACAGGCTTCAAGGAGCCGTCCCAACAGAAACCAAACCCACAGAAGTCTCAGAGTACAGGGGAAACACATCGTCAGATAACAAGTCAGGAAGGCGACACCACAACAACTAGACACCACTAACAAAAACGCCAGCGCAAGTCTTGGCAACAGAGAACATTGATTTCCCCACACCAAAAGTCATCAAAAGAAGAGAAGGTTTAGACCACAACAAGTTCTGCGCCTATCATCAAGACATAGGTCCCAAAACCGACAAATGTTATCAACTCAAACAAGCCATTGAAGACGCTTTAAAATCGGGCAAGCTCGGACATCTGCTGCAAAATGTCGAGTGGAAGCAAAATGTCGGGCCATCACCAAAGAAGATAAAAAACATAAGCATGATGATCCACAGTGACAGGCGCAGGCACCAGAAGCGCAAAACGGAACACATCGCAGAGTGGAGGGAGCAACAAGTATGCTTCCTAGTAGACAAAGGCGGACCTTCTTCCACTCGCGCACTCATTGTCACAGCCATTTTCAATCATTGCCGAACCACTCACGCATTCATGGATACATGAAGTAATTCCGATATCATGTATGAGCAGTGTTTCAACTTGCTGGACGAAGAAGACAAGCAGCGCCTACGCCCCATTAACTCTTCGATCATGGGATTCGCAAATGAAGTAGTAACTCCTTTTGGAGAAATCTCTTTTCCTCTCACTCTGGGAGAGCATGTTCGTTCAAGAACCGAAGAAGTCACTTTTCTCGTTATTCCAGCAAAATCCAAATATGACATCATCTTGGGACGCGACTCTATGGCAGCATACAACATGGTCACCTCCACGGTCCATGGCGCCATCGGATTCCCCACCCCAAATGGTGTGGCAATCCTATGGGCCAATAGAGAATGCGCCATGACAACCGACTCTCATCCGGAAAAGATGCTAAAACCGTGTCGGCGCACAGAACCAGAGAAGTGGGTCCTCAACCCAAAGTTTGCAGAGCAAACCATCACATTGGGACCAGCTATCTCTAAGAACATCCGAGACCACCTCAAGCAACTGCTTAGAAGAAATATGGACGTATTCGCGTGGCAACCATCAGACATGGTGGGAGTCCCGCGCGAACTCGCCTAACACAAGCTGAACACTTACCGCTCGGTCGAGCCCATCGCGCAGAAGCTTGGGCGCGGAAAAAACACAAGCAATGAACGAACAGGTGGGTGAGCTACTAAAAGCAGGAATCTTAAGGGAAACAAGATACCAGACCTGGGTCGCCAACCCAGTAATGGTAAAGAAAAGCAATGGTGGCTGGAGAATGTGTGTGGACTACACTGATCTCAACAAAGCATGCCCGAAAGACTGTTACCCCCCTCCCAGAGATCGACCTTAAGATCGACTCCCTAGCGCCTTTTAGGTGTAAGTGTTTCTTGGATGCCTACAAAGGCTACCATAAAATTTAAATGGCGCTGGAGGACGAGGACAAAACAGCTTTCAGGACTGACAAGGGAGTCTTCTGCTACACTAAGATGCATTTTGGCTTAAAGAATGCGGGCACCACATACCAGCGATTGATGGATCGCGCATTCGCAAAACAGATTGGAAAGAACCTGGAAGTGTGTGCACGACCTGGTCATTAAAAGCAGAGAAGAGGATCAGATGCTGAAGGATATCGAGGAGACTTTCAAGCACTTGAAAGAGATACACATGAAACTCAACCCAAGCAAGTGCGCGTTTGGAATGGAAGAGGGGAAATTCTTAGGGGTGGTTGTCACCAAGGATGGATTCCGCCCAAACCCTGAAAAGATCCAAGCTATAGCGCAAATGTCTTCTCCGTCAACCTTGAAAGAAGTGCAAACGCTGAATGGGCGCCTGGTGGCAATAAACCGCTTTCTATCGCATCACGCAAGCAAATTTATTCCATTCATCGAAACGCTAAAAAGTTGTTTGAAGAAAAACCAATTCAAATGGACCGCTGAAGCGGAAAAGGCATTTCAGGATATGAAAGCATGTCTAATGGACTTACCCACGCTTACCGCCCCACTCCCAAGGGAATCGTTGACGATGTACCTCTGCGCAACGGAAAAGGCTGTAAGCGCAGTGCTGATGGTTGATAGAAAGCTGGTGCAAACACCCATCTACTACGTCAGCAGAGTCCTGACAGATGTAGAAACAAGGTACACGACCATGGAGAAGTTGGTCTTGGCGCTTGTTCATGCCTCGCGCAGATTGCGCAGGTATTTCCAAGGCCACCCAATTAATGTGCTGAGTGATTACAAGCTAAACAACGTCTTGTCAAAACCAGAGTTATCAGGCAGATTGGCAAAGTGGGCCAACACACCGTCTTCTACAAAACTTTCCCAGTCATCAAAGGACAAATCTTAGCAGACTTCATAGCCGAGGTACCTCAAGAAAAAATAAAAGAATGCAAAGCAGAACAAGACCCACAACCAACATGTGACGAGAAATCCGTATGGAACCTCTACACTGATGGGGCTTCAAACGAAGACGGCACAGGTGCCGGCATTAGAATCGTCACTCCTGAAGGCGTGGAATTCACGTACGCAATTCGGCTCGAGTTCAAAACTACAAACAATGAAGCCGAATATGAAGCCTTCCTTACAGGACTGCGCATCGCACAAAAGCTGGGCGCCAAACACATCTTCGTGCATGTCGACTTCATGTTGGTAGTGGGTCAAATTACGAGAAAATACGAAGACAAAGACCCGTCAATGATCATGTATTTTCAGCGAGCAAAAGAACTCATGAGCAACTTCGCAAGCTGCACGCTCGACCACATCAGCCGCAATCAAAACAAGCCGGCAGACGCTCTAAGCAAAATGGCATCGACAAGTTTTGGCCATTTAGCAAACGAGGTCCTATTCGAAGTCATGAATGAACCGTCTATTCCACCCAAGGAAGTTCACGTTATTCAGACAGGTGTTGACAGCTGGATGACCCCGATAGTGTCCTACCTCGCCACCGGCAGACTTCCGGATCAACGCGCAGAGCCCAAGAAGATACAACACAAAGCTTTACAATACCAAATGCAAGATGGTGTGTTGTATCGGAAATCCTATCTGGGGCCATTATTAAAGTGTGTAGATGCGGTCGATGCAGACTACTTGGTTCGAGAAATACATGAAGGAATATGCGGGATACACGCAAGGCCGCGCATGGTAGTTGCGAAGATCATGAATGCAGGATACTATTGGCTGGGCATGCACCTATATGCATTAAAAATCATCCGCCGCTGCGATTCTTGCCAACACCATTTGCCCAATGCCCTGCGCCCCAAGAACGATCTGATCCCAGTAACCTCCGCATGGCCATTTCAGAAGTGGGCAATTGACATTGTTGGACCGTTTCCGATGACAACGGGCAAGAGAAAGTACCTAGTAGTCGCCATCGACTAATTCACGAAATGGGTGGAGGCCAAGCCGCTTGCAGAAATCACAGCCAAGCATGTGAAAAAGTTTATTTGGGAATTTATCATCTGTCGTTTTGCCCTACCTATGACAATCGTCACGGATAACGGGACCCAATTTACAGACAAAGGGTTACTCAAGTGGTACGCTGACTTGCACATACAACCAGCTTTTACCTCTGTCGCGCATCCGCAAGGCAATGGTCAAGTGGAGCGCGCAAACCGTAGCCTGGAAGAAGGCATCAAGTCAAGACTGGGAACAAAAGGGAAAGCTTGGGCGGAGGAGTTACCGAGTGTGCTATGGGCAAATCGCACATTAACAAAAACGAGCACCGGTGAAACCCCATTCAGCTTGACATATGGCTCAGAGGCAATGATACCAGCAGAAATTGGATGCCGATCCGCAAAAGAGGCAAATTACAAAAAATAGCTAGAGAAGTATTACAACGCCAAGGTCAAACTCAACGCCTTCAAGACAGGGGAATTCGTATTCAGAAACAACGAAGCCAGCGGCGCGATACCCCAAGGGGAACTGACACCTACTTGGGAGGGACCATACCGCATCGCGGAGGTCCTCTGCAAAGGAGCTTATAAACTGTCAACGCTGGAAGACAAACTTGTTCCGCACGCATGGAATGCAGCGCAGCTGCGGAAGTGCTACATGTAGATGATTTTGTGATTGTAATGAAGGCTGTTTAGCCATATAGTCAAATGAATACACTCAACTTTCCGTTTCAAACATTTACTACACTGTCATTCATTCATTTCATATGTATCAAATCAACGAGACCAAACATAGCATAACCCCTAAAATAAAATTGCCTGGTTAAGATGCAATTCCTTAAACGTGCAATGCATAGTTAAAATGCACTGCGCACACTAAGCGTTGCATAGTTAAAATGCAACGTCCTAAATAAACATTGTATGGTTAAGATACAATGTCCAAACTAAAATTGCATGGTTAAGATGCAATTCCTTAAACGCGCAATGCATAGTTAAAATGCACTGTGCACACTAAACGTTGCATAGTTAAAATGCAACGTCCTAAACTAAACATTGTATGGTTAAGATACAATGCCCAAACTAAAATTGCATGGTTAAGATGCAATTCCTTAAACGCGCAATGCATAGTTAAAATGCACTGCGCACACTAAACGTTGTATAGTTAAAATGCAACGTCCTAAACTAAACATTGTATGGTTAAGATACAATGTCCAAACTAAAATTGCATGGTTAAGATGCAATTCTTTAAACGCGCAATGCATAGTCAAAATGCACCGCACACACTAAACGGTGCATAGTTAAAATGCAACATCCTAAACTAAACATTGTATGGTTAAGATACAATGTCCGAACTAAAATTGCATGGTTAAGATGCAATTCCTTAAACGCGCAATGCTTAGTTAAAATGCACTGCGCACACTAAACGTTGCATAGTTTAAATGCAACGTACTAAACTAAACATTGTATGGTTAAGATACAATGTTCAAACCAACATTGTATGGTTAAGATACAATGTCTAAACTAAAAATTGCACTGTTAATTTGCAATTTGTGAATTCGGTTAGGAACCGAATTCGTGGAACGAATACGCATAAACAACTCGGTTTCAGACGGGAGATTCGAGACGAGACAGAAATTAACGATAACAAAGTCATCACAGATTCGTATTACTACAGAAACGGTTACAGACACTGTCATCAGTAGGATAAACATCTATCTCGTGGCCGGGGGAGGTCGGGCATGACCTCCCCCTTGAGAGCATTCTAAGCACAAACTCAAATCTACAAATGAAAACCAACACATGAGATTGCTATTTATAGTCCAACACCAATTTCCACCTTCGCCCCTTTGCTTTGGACGAATGTGGAATGTTTCCACATTCGCCCCTTTGTAAAGGTCGAATGTGGACCAAAGTCCACCTTCGCCCCATTGTATAGGTCGAATGTGGAATATTTCCACATTCGCCCTTTACCTTGGGTCGAACTTAAACTTTGTGTATTGTCCTATATACTTACAAATGCATCAGATCCATAAAATGCCCTTATGGATCACCACAATCTCATGTAACACAATACAAGACTCAACCCTAGTCTATTCGACAGTGACGTCCACAGAAAGTGCATCAACAATCTCCCCCTTGGACGTTGCTGGCGAATCCACAAATCTCTTGCACATCAACAGTCAGAATCACAGGTCTCCCCCTCAATACATGCACTATTGCATTGAGTTAGAAATACAATATCCTTCGTGAACCGACCAAGTAATGCACTACGGACCCTCAGCATCAATACGCAGGAAGTCAGCTAGACCACGTATATCATTTGCGAATTCAGCCAGTCGCTGAATTACAACCAGATGACCTAGTTACGCCAATGTGAAGTCGACAATGTAATGCACTGCAGTCTCGTAGCATCAGTACCCAGGAATGTCATCTTGACCAAGTACATCACGCGCAATCCAACTAGCCTGATAAGACCCCTACTAGAAGGATTCCATACTGACCGATCAGATATTCAACGTAACATGTAGGTACCACCACTAATTTACGTCTCATATCTGCACTTAACCTTTGCATCACCCTTCACACCAACTGGAGAAGTCTAACTGTTAGTACCCAATTAAACATCTCAAATGTGACTATGTGCAAAACAATCCACTCGAACACTAGTATTTCTATGAAATTCTTCATCTGTGCTGACTGTGATTGCATTAACACATTCTTCTCTTTGAAAGACTGAGAAAATTCCTAGCATCTTCAGTCAGTTATTGTTGAAGTATCAGACACATTGTTACATCAACAATCTCCCCCTTGACTGATGCTTCACCAAGTTTCTCTGAGATCCCGTATAATCAATCAATCAATCATGTTCTTGAGTAACTTCATCTGTTTGACAGAATACAAGCCGTAGACGAGTGGATCAAGCAATCAGAAGTTTTCAGTGGGAACTACCAATAGCTCTTGAAATTCTTCAGGACTGTGATCTTGAAACTTTCGTTGAACCTACGTGCCACATGACTCCTACTAGGATACCTCATTACTTTCAGAATATTGAAATCTCAAACTTGATTTCCTTCTTGATAACAACTCTTTTTGAACAAGTTCCTTCAAACACACAGGAACTGGGTTGACTGTTCTCATCATGCGGAATAAAATCTGTTCTGTTTTCTGGCCCATAATAGTCAATTGAATCTGATTATCATACTGTTGATTCTCATGACTACCCCACAATAAAACGTTTCATCATCATCAATTCTTCAACAATTTGGGTAAACCTCATCACCATTCTCCCAAAAATCTTCAAAAATGCCATTTTCGAAATTTTTTTACCCCTAAATTCTACATTCGCCCTTGGTAACCTCACTTTCGCCCAAAATAGGGACCCGAATGTAGAAATCACCAGATAATTTTCACTTTCGCCCGAAAATACTTACCTTCGTATCTCCCAATTCCACTTTTGCACCCCCGATGGCCCGGAGGTGGAAACTAACACCCGAAAGTGGAAAATCTACATAACAAAATTCCAGGTTCGCCCTAAACATCTCCACGTTTGTCCTAAAAATGCTACATTCGCCCAGTAGAATTCCACATTCGCCCTCCCGTTTTTCTAAAAGGGGCGAATGTGCCGAAGAAACGTGTTCTTGTTCAATATTTTCTTCGAATCACTCTAATTCTTTGAATTTGATGATGAAACTTGTTTAGAAAGGTGCGGAAATGAAAACCTAACCCTCGAATTCACAAAAACATGGTGAAATCACATGATTTCGGGTTCAATTAAGAATCTAGGGTTTCTAGGGTTTCAACCTTTCATTCAAAATCTGATTTTAACGTCTGAAAACAGGAAAACGAGCTGTGATTGATTCAAACGACTGTTAGATCGTTCAAATCGGTACCACGGCTCTGATACCAGTTGTGAATTCGGTTAGGAACCGAATTCGTGGATCGAATACGCCTAAACAACTCGGTTTCAGACGGGAGATTCGAGACGAGACAGAAATTAACGATAACAAAGTCATCACAGATTCGTATTACTACAGAAACGGTTACAGACACTGTCATCAGTAGGATAAACATCTATCTCGTGGCCGGGGGAGGTCGGGCATGACCTCGCCCTTGAGAGCATTCTAAGCACAAACTCAAATCTACAAATGAAAACCAACACATGAGATTGCTATTTATAGTCCAACACCAATTTCCACCTTCGCCCCTTTGCTTTGGACGAATGTGGAATGTTTCCACATTCGCCCCTTTGTAAAGGTCGAATGTGGACCAAAGTCCACCTTCGCCCCATTGTATAGGTCGAATGTGGAATGTTTCCACATTCGCCCTTTACCTTGGGTCGAACGTAAACTTTGTGTATTGTCCTATATACTTACAAATGCATCAGATCCATAAAATGCCCTTATGGATCACCACAATCTCATGTAACACAATACAAGACTCAACCCTAGTCTATTCGACAGTGACGTCCACAGAAAGTGCATCAACACAATTTCCTAAACTATGCATTATATGGTTCATATACAAGGCGCAAACCGACTAACCATCGCATAGTAAAATATAAACAATCAAACAACCTATTCTAGAAGTCGTCACAAACTATGCTACAAACAGTGCAATGGCAATGGATACGTGATCGTTTAAGCGCATCTACAACGAAATGAACACATTGCAAGAAAAAACTGCACACGCAAAGTAAAGCATTTGAATTAAGTTGTCTTAACAACAAAACTAAACACATGACATTAGTTAAATGAGTTAACATTGTACTTGAGAAATTACAGACAAAACAAGACAAAACCAGGAATGCCATCAAGCTTTAAAATCTGACGAAGCATCACTATACTCATCCTCCTCGGAGTCTAACAACTCTAGCTTCTCACTCGCTTCAGGCTGGTCACCCCCTGCCTCCGCATCTTTTTGCACCTTCTTCATCGCATACTTGCGTCGTGTGTGCACAAGACCCTGCTTCTCAAAAGATTGCCTCAACTCATAACATGTAGGGCGATCTCGGTGGCTGACAACAAAATCCACCAACTCCAAATTTAAACGATCATACTCCGCAGCCTTATTCGCAAGGACGAGATCAAGGTCTTTATCATAAAACGCGAACTATTTAAGCGCCTTGCCATCCTTTGCATGCCGGTAGCCCTCCAAGAACCTTGCTTTGCGACCAACAATCTTCGCAGCAGCGTTGACCGCTGCCACAACCTTGCGCACCTCATCGCAGTTCTTAACATAGTGAGCAACCTGTAAATATGAAAGTTAAGCATTTATTACAACACAAAGTGAGAATAATAAGGAAACTAAAGGAGAAGATCAAGGCAAACCTCAGGGACACAACAGGTGAGCAACCACTCACGATCCTCGTGCGCCAGACGCGCCTCTTCGCGAGTGTCCAACACCTCTCCCTCAAAATCAGCATTCTGCTGCTGCAACATCAAGTTGCGATCCTCCACTTCTGCCTTTTCCTTCTCCAGCTGCACAATCTCCGCGTCCTTCTCTCTCAACCTCTCCCGGGCTTCGACCAGAGCATCTATGCGCTGCGTCAGAACATCATTCAAGCGCAAGATCTCTTTAGAAGCCTCACTGTACTTCTGCGTGGCCTCATTCTCTCAATGGGCAGCAGCCTCCAAATTTTTTTGGTCTTAGCACAAGCAATAATCCACTACTGCTCCCTCTCCGAAATGTGATTTTTCAACTTATCACGCTCCTCACGAAAGGTGACAGCATCCCACTTTTCTTGCTTCAACTCCCGATCTAACCAGTAGACCCTCGGGTAATGGTAACCAGCAGCAGCCGCAGAATAAGAAACATGACAATCACAGCAGCGGCAGCAACCGCAATCAATCACAAGGTGGTTATCAGGGACATCGTCCCAAGTGCAATAAGTGCGACTACCACTACAAAAAAATGTCATTTAGTGGCACACACTCTTAATGGCATTTAGCTTTTATGCCACTAATATAGGGTTTTAGTGGCACTTTACATGTGCTACATTTGCTTGATCCATAGTTATAGTGGCATTTTATCATTTATGCCACAAAATTAAGCTTGTAGTGGCACATGCACTTAGTGTCATTTAACTTTGTGCCACTAATATAGAGTTTTAGTGGCACTTTGTGTGTGCTACATTTGTTTGACCCATAGTTTTAATGGCATATATCACATATGCCACAAAATAATCTTTTAATGGCACTTTAAGTGTGTCACTGTTACACAACATACCCATTTATGACTTTTACTTATATGCCGCTAAATATATCCAACGTTTTTTCACTAAAAATTAAATAAACAACTTAATTTTTTTTACTCACAAAAAAATTTACTAACTTAAACTTAAAATTATGGATTTAAAATTAAAGATAAATACGTATATATATGTTTAAAACAAATCTTCTAGTGTTTGTTTAATAAGATCCAACACCGCTATATATATTTTAATAAAGTTATAAAACCGAGCCCATCTGTATATAAGAAAAAAAATTAACATAATCACTTAAAATTTTTTTGACCAAAATTCATACCCAAAACTTCATTTCCCTCCACCCAAAATTTCATTTCATCCTTGTTTCCCACCAACTTTTCATTTCCAAAATTTTATATAAAAAAATTTGACCTAAAGGCGGTTTTAGTGTTGAAAACCAAAAACACATTTTCATTTTGTTTCCCGGTCAAAAAAAAAAAAACATTTTCATTTTGTTTCCCGCTTCCCTTCCTTTTCCCCTCTTTTCTAACCCTAAATCATCTAAAGTCTCAAAAGCTTTGATCTGACAACCACCAAAGTTGATTGTTCTCTTCGATAACAAATTAAAAACCCAAACAACAATCGACACCTAGCTCTAGATGGACAGGGTGCCTTCGACACAAACAAATTAAGTGCCCACAACTACCAAAGTTGTTATAACAATCTGAAATCCTTCCAAAGCTTCGATCGACAGGTATCAACCCTTTTCTCCCTCTCTTTCTTACTTGGTGAAATTGATTCAGAATTTGTAGGTTTTGTTTGGTTTGTTAATCTGTTTGTAGGGAGCTAGGGGTAGGGTGTTTCACAATTTGAGTTCTTGATGATGATTCCATTTTTTGATTCTGTTCGTTTTCGTTCGACAATCGACTTATTCTGTTTGTTTACTGGAAAAATGTCTGCGCGTTTGGTAAAAAAACACAGGTTGAAAACAGAGGTTGGAACAATTTATGTGTGTTATCGAGCTTGAATTAAAAGTCTAGATATCAAACATACAAAACTCAATGCTAACAAATGTTTGAACAACTCTAAACTTCACTACATAGATGAACCTTATTCACAAACTTATACCCGTGGATTATGACGGACATTTGGTTATAGTAATAATCAGTTAAACAAAAATAGTGGGTGAGTTTTGGTGATGGGGTATGTGATAATCTGTTGGATCAGTGGCTTAGTTTATGAACACTTATGTGTTATCAGATTTATGTATGAGTTATTAAGCAGCGGAAAGACAAGTGTTCAAAGGTCTAAAAGATCACTTTGATGAGGAGTTATTACTCCCCCTTGACTGAACAATAAATGAGAAACAATAAATACAGTTAAGTATAAAGCAGTAAAGCAATTTATGTTTCTCAGATGTGAAATGGAATTATAAGTTTAAAGCCCGAAGGATTTCAATTTTAGATCAAAGATATTACACAAAATCACATGTCTAAAATAGATGAACAAACTCATCTATTTATAGACTAATGTACTAAACTGTAGTCTGAAGTAATCTAAGATATTTATCAAAGATATTATACTAAGATAAGCTTATAACAGTCTGTACATTGAAACTTGAAATCTAGACTTTAACAAAACAATATAATAAGGAAACTGCTGATCTTCAGTCGGTTAGAAGCTTCTGATGCAAAGTGCTGATGAGTGACAAACTGCTGATGAGCAGTTTGTCTTCAGCAGTTCTTCAGTGAAATGTCTGGTTAGACTTCAGAACTTCTGATGAGTTTACTCTTCAGTACTTTGGTGTTTGTTCTTCAACACTTCTTCATTTGTTCTTCAGCAGTTCTATACTTAGGCAGATATGAATTGGACTAAGGTTATCAAAAGGTGGTTTCTTCAATCCTCTTTGTCCCAACAATCTCCCCCTGGATTGATGAAGCCAAAACCTTATCCAATCTTTATTGTTGTCCTTTTCTCTCTTCTAGTATCCTCCAGATCTCTGCTGTCATCCGGGTAGTAAGAGTACATCTTTGTTGCTCAGTGAGAGGACCAAGTTCAGGTGTTAGATGCTGAATGGTAAGAAGGTCTTTGGAAGATAAAACACTCAACTCCTTTGAGTTTTTGTAGACCTTACTTGAACGGTCTCTCCTGGTCACAAGTACTGAGTTGGATTCAGTAAAGGACCACTTGATAATATTTACCTTTGACCTGTCAAAGTCAGAGGCATAGGAAACCAAGCCTGTTTCCTTAGGTTGACCTGATTGAGGAATGTCTTCTATTTCAGTGACTCTCAGGTGAGATTCTTGACTACCTTGAAGTTCAGCACTACCTTGAATAGGCATGTTGGGCAGGTGATGCTCTGTTACAACCCTTGTATGTGTCTTCTCTTGAATGGATTGTTGTAACTGATAAGCATAAGTAGCCTTGTCTCTGAATTGGGTTAAGAGGGGTTTCTCTTCAACATCAAAATCACCATGTACTAACTGATCTCCTTCCAAGAGTATCATTTTGAAGTCAGTCTTGACAATGGGTTCACCCTCTGCTTTTCTCTTGGTGGCAGGCTTCCTTAATGCACCAGATGATTTCCTTACAATGGAAGTTGTTTGGACTTCTGGAGTTTCAAATCTTTCTGGCTCTGCAGCTTTCTTGGCCTTGAATTTCTTGTAAGCCTCATAAAGTGTTTGTTTTTTCCATTTGGAGACTGAGGCCTTATAACCATAGCCATTTGCCACTAATTCTTCTATTACTTCAGCTCTTTTGGCTTTCCTCTCATTCTCTGTTGCTAATCTGTCTGATAGCATCTGAGCTCTTCTGGTCAGTTCTTGTGTTGAGAGTCTTTTGAGAGCCACTTGCTTAGATTTGGAGTTCTTTGTGATGAATGTTATTAGCTGTGCCCTTTTATCTTCTTCTGCAACAGCTTCAAGTGCTCTTTCTTCAGCCTCAAGCTCATCAAGTTTTTCTTGATACATAACTAACTTTTGTTGATAGTTCAGATCATCTCTAGCCTCTAGGCTGTTCCATACTTTGTCTTCTTTTGCCTTCTTTGCAGCCTCTTTCAAACTCTTCTCCAATAGATCTTTAGACATGCTTATGGGAGTAGGGTTTAAAACAGTTGTTGAAGTTGTTGTAGGCAAAGGAATGGAAGCAGGTTCTTTTTCAGGTGCCTTAGAAACTTCTGATGTTGTTTTAGGAGATAAAACTGCTGATGGTTTGTCAGTCTTCACAACTTCTGAAGGATTGTCTTCAGTAGTTTGATAAGTCTCTTCAGCAGTTTTCTCTTGTGCCTTAGACAATCTGAACTCTTGTGCTACTTCTTTTCCTGGTCTTTGTTTTGGCATATCAGCTTCAGGATCAGGAGTTTGTCTTTGTGTAGCAACTTCAGTAGTTGGTTCCTTAGTCTTCTCCCCCTTTTTGGCTTCATCCACTTCTGAAAGCCTCATGGAGTGAGAAGTTGCAGCAAACAACCTTGCTAGTTGATCTTGTGTTTGATCCATCTTTTTGTTCAACTCAGCAAGTCTTGAGTTGATCAACCCAAACTGATTGTTAGCTTTCAACTCCCAAGCAGTTGTGAAGGGTTTGAGTTGATCAATGATGATTTGTTTAAGTGCCTGGTACAGGGGACCATCTGGGCTGCATAGTTGGTTCAAGTCTATGCTTGTGAGCCCAGGGAATTGGGTAGGTTGTTTTGGTGAAGGGGTGCTTTTTGGGTGATCCTCAGATTGCTCTGAAGATGCCACTTTTGGGGAACTTTGGGTTAAGTGGTCTTTAACCTGATCTTTGGTGACCGGCTTCTTGAGCTTGGATACCTTAGATGCAGGACCTTCAATGTCAACCGTCAATTCAGTTTGTGGAATGTTTGATTCATCAACCAAGTTAATGGAATCATCTGAATCCCTGATAGTGTCCTCAGAGAGGGCAGGATCAGTTATATCATGAGCTAGACCCAAACTAGTAGTCTCATGAAAAAAACACAACCGTCAATTCTTGATGATGATTTCATTTTCTGATTCTGTTCATTTTTGTTCGACAATCGACTTATTCTGTTTGTTTACTGGAAAAATGTCTGCGCGTTTGGTAAAAAAACACAGGTTGAAAACAGAGGTTGGAACAATGTATGTGTGTTATCGAGCTTGAATTAAAAGTCTAGATATCAAACATACAAAACTCAATGCTAACAAATGTTTGAACAACTCTAAACTTCACTACATAGATGAACCTTATTCACAAACTTATACACGCGGATTGTGACGGACATTTGGTTATACTAATAACCAGTTAAACAAAAATAGTGGGTGAGTTTTGGTGATGGGGTATGTGATAATCGAATTAGCTAAACAGAATGTCATCTGGACAACTTACTGATAGATATGATCTAGGTTTAATGTTCTTATGAGCGACTGTGTAAGATTTAAGTTATTATAATACCCATATTTAAAACTGATCAAGAGAAATATATATATATATATATATATATATATATCAACTATAACTAATAAACAATTGATTATGCATCTATGAGATTCAGGTGAGGTACAGTTGGATCAATATTGCAAAAAAGATGCATTTTACATAACACATCAGTTAAAACTTCAATATTGCAAAAAATATTTTATATGTTTTCACAAGAAGTTTTCATCTCTAGTTTTTCTTTGTTACAGTTGCCTTGAATTACAAATAACAATAGATAAAGATGTGTGAGCCTTTGCCATCCTCAAAAAGAAAAGAAAATAGTACTAATTGGTGTAATCTTCTCAAGTAGGATACGATTACAAGTATCAAAACCATTGGCACAAAAATAGTGATACTAGCACATAGGGATACTAGTATTTTTATTCTTCTCTGATTCTTTTATCTATATTAATGGGCTCATCAAAACTAGAACTAGAAGCTTGACTAAATGTAGTGAACGTAAAGATATAGAACTAGATAATATTTGATGCAAAATCTGAAATGTGTTGTGTTTGATCGGAACTGAGTAAAAAAAAAATCAAAATTGGGTGTATGGAAACAAGTTGAACTATAAGCATCAGCAAGATAGGAACTTAAAACTCACATATCTTTATACATAACTGATTTGACGTGATCAGAATCTGCCTTGTCAGCCTCTGATAGATTCTCAAATGCAAGTTTTCGATAAGCTAAAGAGTTATTTCTACGTCTTTTTTCAAGTAGTTTTCTGCTCATCTCTTTTAGGTATTTGTGAGTATATGTGTAGGAATTTAGATTGTTTTAGGTATTTATTAGTCCCTACTTGTTTAGATTGTTTGTATTTGTGTGTATATGTGTAAGAATTTTGTTGTGTTAAAAACTGTTGGTGCTGCAACTGTACAGAATTATTTGCTGCATTATGTAAATTAAATTAAGACTGGAAATGAACATTTAAATTTTAAATCTGCAGTTTAATATAACCCAAAAGCATAGACGTAGCTTGTGAAGTCATGGACAGATATTGGATGTATCATGCGCCGAGATCAAGTCAAACTTTTGTTAACGGGGTGCAAAGCTTCTTGAATTTTGCCTTTGAGAGAACATCTGTCAGTGGGGGGAAAATAACGTGTCCATGTTCTAAGTGTTTAAATATGATGTATCAGAGTAGACAAAATGTTCTAGATCACCTCATATGTTCAGGGTTCCAACCGGAATACGTGAAATGGGTATATCATGGTGAAGGCACAACAACTGCATTGACTAGCACAACGCTTAATGAGGAAATGCATGATTTGTTAAATGAGTCCTTTGAACCACAATGTGGAAGTGGAATGGAGGCACATGACAACGCTTCAAATAATAGTGAAGAGACGAACAACAGAGGAAGCAAGTTTGATGACCTTGTCAAGGAAGCCGAAGTAAAGGTGTACCCAAATTGCAAATACAACAAATTATCTTGTTTGGTGCATTTGTACCATTTAAAATGTTTGAATGGATGGAGTAACAAATCTTTCACCATGCTGTTAGAATTTCTAAAGGATTTGTTACCCGAAGGAAATTTGTTACCTAAGACAACCCAACAATTGAAAAAAATCTTGGGCAACTTGGGGTTAGGATATGAAAAAATCCATGCGTGTCTGAATGGTTGCATGTTGTTTTGGGATGATAGGGAGAAAGATGAAGTTTGTTCCTTTTGTGGATCTTCTAGATGGAAAGTTCTGAAAGCTAATCTAGACCATGAAGTGAGCCCTCCCAAGAAGAAGGCTTCAAAAATATTACGGTGGTTTCCTCTAAAGCCTAGACTTCAAAGATTGTTTATGTCATCAAAGACGTCTGACCTTATGAAGTGGCATCATACAGAGCGTGTGAACGATGGAAAATTACGACATCCAGCAGATGCATTGGTTTGGAAGGATTTTGATAAAAAGTTTCCTGAATTTGCTAGTGATCCTCGCAATGTTCGTTTAGCTCTGGCAAGTGACGGTTTCAACCCGTTTAGGACAATGAATGTCGCACATAGTATTTGGCCAGTTTTTCTTATTCCATACAACTTGCCACCATGGTTGGTTATGAAGCGACCGAATATTATTCTTTCTTTAATTATCCCTGGCCCTAAAGGTCCTGGAAACAAGATAGATGTGTATATGCAACCTTTGATAAGAGAATTGATTGAGTTATGGGAGAATGGAGTTAATACATTTTCTGATGATGATTTCATTTTCTGATTCTGTTCATTTTTGTTCGACAATCGACTTATTCTGTTTGTTTACTGGAAAAATGTCTGCGCGTTTGGTAAAAAAACACAGGTTGAAAACAGAGGTTGGAACAATTTATGTGTGTTATCGAGCTTGAATTAAAAGTCTAGATATCAAACATACAAAACTCAATGCTAACAAATGTTTGAACAACTCTAAACTTCACTACATAGATGAACCTTATTCACAAACTTATACCCGCGGATTGTGACGGACATTTGGTTATACTAATAACCAGTTAAACAAAAATAGTGGGTGAGTTTTGGTGATGGGGTATGTGATAATCGAATTAGCTAAACAGAATGTTATCTGGACAACTTACTGATAGATATGATCTAGGTTTAATGTTCTTATGAGCGACTGTGTAAGATTTAAGTTATTATAATACCCATATTTAAAACTGATCAAGAGAAATATATATATATATATCAACTATAACTAATAAACAATTGATTATGCATCTATGAGATTCAGGTGAGGTACAGTTGGATCAATATTGCAAAAAAGATGCATTTTACATAACACATCAGTTAAAACTTCAATATTGCAAAAAATATTTTATATGTTTTCACAAGAAGTTTTCATCTCTAGTTTTTCTTTGTTACAGTTGCCTTGAATTACAAATAACAATAGATAAAGATGTGTGAGCCTTTGCCATCCTCAAAAAGAAAAGAAAATAGTACTAATTGGTGTAATCTTCTCAAGTAGGATACGATTACAAGTATCAAAACCATTGGCACAAAAATAGTGATACTAGCACATAGGGATACTAGTATTTTTATTCTTCTCTGATTCTTTTATCTATATTAATGGGCTCATCAAAACTAGAACTAGAAGCTTGACTAAATGTAGTGAACGTAAAGATATAGAACTAGATAATATTTGATGCAAAATCTGAAATGTGTTGTGTTTGATCGGAACTGAGTAAAAAAAAAATCAAAATTGGGTGTATGGAAACAAGTTGAACTATAAGCATCAGCAAGATAGGAACTTAAAACTCACATATCTTTATACATAACTGATTTGACGTGATCAGAATCTGCCTTGTCAGCCTCTGATAGATTCTCAAATGCAAGTTTTCGATAAGCTAAAGAGTTATTTCTACGTCTTTTTTCAAGTAGTTTTCTGCTCATCTCTTTTAGGTATTTGTGAGTATATGTGTAGGAATTTAGATTGTTTTAGGTATTTATTAGTCCCTACTTGTTTAGATTGTTTGTATTTGTGTGTATATGTGTAAGAATTTTGTTGTGTTAAAAACTGTTGGTGCTGCAACTGTACAGAATTATTTGCTGCATTATGTAAATTAAATTAAGACTGGAAATGAACATTTAAATTTTAAATCTGCAGTTTAATATAACCCAAAAGCATAGACGTAGCTTGTGAAGTCATGGACAGATATTGGATGTATCATGCGCCGAGATCAAGTCAAACTTTTGTTAACGGGGTGCAAAGCTTCTTGAATTTTGCCTTTGAGAGAACATCTGTCAGTGGGGGGAAAATAACGTGTCCATGTTCTAAGTGTTTAAATATGATGTATCAGAGTAGACAAAATGTTCTAGATCACCTCATATGTTCAGGGTTCCAACCGGAATACGTGAAATGGGTATATCATGGTGAAGGCACAACAACTGCATTGACTAGCACAACGCTTAATGAGGAAATGCATGATTTGTTAAATGAGTCCTTTGAACCACAATGTGGAAGTGGAATGGAGGCACATGACAACGCTTCAAATAATAGTGAAGAGACGAACAACAGAGGAAGCAAGTTTGATGACCTTGTCAAGGAAGCCGAAGTAAAGGTGTACCCAAATTGCAAATACAACAAATTATCTTGTTTGGTGCATTTGTACCATTTAAAATGTTTGAATGGATGGAGTAACAAATCTTTCACCATGCTGTTAGAATTTCTAAAGGATTTGTTACCCGAAGGAAATTTGTTACCTAAGATAACCCAACAATTGAAAAAAATCTTGGGCAACTTGGGGTTAGGATATGAAAAAATCCATGCGTGTCTGAATGGTTGCATGTTGTTTTGGGATGATAGGGAGAAAGATGAAGTTTGTTCCTTTTGTGGATCTTCTAGATGGAAAGTTCTGAAAGCTAATCTAGACCATGAAGTGAGCCCTCCCAAGAAGAAGGCTTCAAAAATATTACGGTGGTTTCCTCTAAAGCCTAGACTTCAAAGATTGTTTATGTCATCAAAGACGTCTGACCTTATGAAGTGGCATCATACAGAGCGTGTGAACGATGGAAAATTACGACATCCAGCAGATGCATTGGTTTGGAAGGATTTTGATAAAAAGTTTCCTGAATTTGCTAGTGATCCTCGCAATGTTCGTTTAGCTCTGGCAAGTGACGGTTTCAACCCGTTTAGGACAATGAATGTCGCACATAGTATTTGGCCAGTTTTTCTTATTCCATACAACTTGCCACCATGGTTGGTTATGAAGCGACCGAATATTATTCTTTCTTTAATTATCCCTGGCCCTAAAGGTCCTGGAAACAAGATAGATGTGTATATGCAACCTTTGATAAGAGAATTGATTGAGTTATGGGAGAATGGAGTTAATACATTTGATGCCTCAACTAAGCAATACTTCCGGTTGAAGGCTTCTGTAATTTCTACCATATCAGACTTTCCAGGATACGCCAATCTGTCCGGGTGGAGCACAAAAGGAGAACTTGCATGTCCAGTATGTGGTTTTGGTACTGATTCCAAATGGTTAACTCATGGAGGAAAATGGTGTTACATGTGTCATCGGAGGTGGCTTCCATCTGAACACCGTTGGCGTTCAGACAGAAGATCCTTTGTTGGATGCCAGGAATTTAGAAATGCTCCTAGTCCTCTTTCTGGAGATGAAGTTCTACAACAACTAGATGGCATGCAATTCCTTGTAGACATTGATGTTCCTGGTCCATGGAAAAAGAAAAGTATTTTTTTCATGTTGCCATATTAGAAGCATTTGTTGTTGCGTCACAATCTTGATGTGATGCATATTGAAAAAAATGTTTGTGACAACATAGTTGGTACTTTATTGGGGCAAGAAGGAAAGTCAAAAGATAACTATAAAGCAAGACTTGACTTGCAAGAAATGGGTATTAGAAAGGATCTGCATCCAAAGA
Source organism: Ambrosia artemisiifolia (assembly GCA_032199755.1). Lineage (NCBI taxonomy): Eukaryota > Viridiplantae > Streptophyta > Magnoliopsida > Asterales > Asteraceae > Ambrosia > Ambrosia artemisiifolia. The sequence goes on from CM063521.1 coordinate 32,502,436, forward strand.
AGAGACCTAGAAGTAATATCACTTTCTTGCCAAAAGCTTGCTATCAAATGAGTCGAGGTGAAAAGGCTGAATTTTTAAAAACCCTTAAGTTACTCAAGCCTCCTGATGAATTTTCATCCAATATCTCTCGATGTGTACAGTTAAATGAGCGTAAACTGATTGGGATGAAAAGTTATGATTGTCACATGCTGATGCAAGAGTATTTTCCGATTGCATTACGTGGAACTTTGCCAGACCATGTTTGCTCTGCTATAATCGACTTATGTGATTTTTTTAAGGCCATTTGCTATAAAGATTTGTCTGAAGATGATCTGCATTTTCTCGAGTCCAAAGTTGCTCTCACTTTATGCAAACTAGAGAAGATATTTCCTCCATCATTCTTCACTGTAATGGTGCACTTGGTGATCCATTTAACGAGAGAGGTTAAGTTTGGGGGTCCTGTTGCATTTCTGTGGATGTACCCTATCGAAAGGTAAATAACATTTTTATAAATCCTATCCATTATTTGCTATGTTTTTATGTTTCTAAATGATTAGCGACTTGTAACTTTTGCCACAAACAGGGGCCTTTTAAAACTTAAGATGTACGTTCATAATAGAGCTCATCCTGAAGGGTCAATTGCTGAAGGTTATTTAGCTGAGGAAAGTATAACATTTTGCTCTAGATATCTATCGAATGTAGAAACCGTCTTCAATAGAGCAATGAGAAATGATGATGAGGGTCACCAAAATCACATTGAAGACTCCAACAATCTTTGCCCTGGTCGTGCAATTGGTCGCAACTTGCGTTCGGGGATATCTATTCGCAAAAGAAAGAGATCTTCAGATAAAAAAATTGATGAGAAGTCTCACACTCAAGCGCATCGTTATGTATTATTCAATATTGAGTCGGTTGCGCCTTTTCGAGAGTAAGATAATTTATGTTTTTATTAGATACTCTTGCTCTTCATTCATCTATGACAAAAATAGAGTAATATGAATTTTCTTTTTAAGGGAACACAAACGAATAGTCGGACAACACCGTGGTCGTCGGATACCCGATTATGAAATGAACAAGATTCATTGCCAACATTTTGCTGATTGGTTCAAGAGAAGGGTAATTAAATATGTTATAATAATTTTTTACTTGGGATCTTAATGTAATGAGTATTAAAAACAATGATATAGGTTGCACGTATGGAAGAGCAAGGTGATGAAGTAACAGAAGATCTAAAATGGCTTGCTCGTGGTCCACTTAGAAGTGTGAAACGATACTCTGGATACCTTGTTAAGGGTTACCATTTTCACACACAAGAACGAGAGAAATCACTAAAAACCCAAAATAGTGGTGTTGTTGTTAGGGTAGAAGGTGAAAATTACGCTAGTAGTCGAGATAGAAGGCCTGTTCATGGCGTAATTAACTACTAAGGTAAATTGAATGACATTATTGAGTTAAACTACTCGGGTCAAATACGAGTGGTTTTATTCAAATGTGATTGTGTTGACATCAACAGGGGCTGCAAGATAGATAATGGTGTAACATTAGTGAATTTCTCATACAAGACACATACATGGGCTAATTTAGCTGATGATCCATATGTATTGGCATCACAAGTTGATAAGGTGTTCTATGTTACAGATCCTAAGAATAAAGATTGGGAGGTTGTTAGACATGTAAAAGTAAGAGATGAATTTGACATGGGAGGTGTTGATGATCAAGTTGGCCCTTATTCGAATGATTGCACATTTAATGTGCTTGAGTTGCATACAATTGGGGATGATGGTGAAGATGGCATAAATGTTACGCCCGAGATGGAGCATGAAGTAGATTTTGAAGAATACGAGGGCGAGTCACATTTTTTTTTATTAATATTAATATTATGTTGTAAACCTTGATGCACTACCTTTTGCATGATTTTAGTATTTGTTTTTTTTGGGTAAATGTTGATGTTTTTGTCTACTATATATCTGTGTGTTTAATCTTGCTATTTTTGTTTGCTGCATATTATTTTAATATCATGTGCTAAATCGTGATGGCTCCAAGCGAAGGTAATAAAGGAAGGGCAAAGCGAAGGATGGTTCTCGTTGATCAAGATGATGACGAGGATGATGAGATATTTAAAGGTATTTTTCTATTGATCTTAAAGTTTATTTAATGAAAAGTAAATTTTATATTAATTTATTCTTTTATGTTTTAAGATGGCAATAAAGTGGATGATGTTGCTCAAGATGAGGAGTTTGAACACATTGATGATACAATACATACAAATCATCAACATGATATAGAAATGGCGGATCAAGATAGTGTTCAAGAACAATTACAAGGCCCCGACAAAGAAGAAACAACAGGTTCGTTCTTAATTTTTTTTGAACTGCAACTGCCGGATAATAAGCTCTTTCTGTGATCAATGCGACCTGTGGGTTCCTAGTTAAAGGGATCATTGGGATATAGGTCTAAACATCTACAAGATTAGAACAACTAAGACTAGTTTCAACATCAAGCGAAACTAAATGCTTTGCTAGCTGATCTAATGCGACCGTAATTACCCTGCTTTGACCCGTTAGTTGCACGAGCGAAACTTGGATTTAAAGGCTTTGCTAGCTGATCTAGTTTATTTGCCTATCTTTATGGTTTATTTGCCTCTCTTTATGAGTCTACTCTTTAAGGCAATTCCATAGTTTTTTTTAACAGCAATTTACTTCAAAAACCCCAAAGATTACACTTCTCTATTAGCAAGATGCTAGATAGAAACAAGAAAACAAAAAACGCCCCTGCTATAACAGATTGACTCAACTAGAAAATTTAAAGTTACATCAAGTTTCCCATTGTATTTCTTGTTTTGCCCTGTTGTTGATCTAGATGTAAGACGTAGTTTTGATGTAGGAGATTAGTTGATCCAAAACAATCCTTTTACCAGCAAAGACTCATTCATCATGTCTTTTCCAAAGGGTCCAGCATGCTGTGAGAATGATGTTCCTGTCGATAAAAAAATGATCAGCTGATTCGGTATAGTCACCACATAGGGAGCAGGCTAAAAGATTAGCTTTTTAGGGACCCAGTTCAGCCATTCATAGGGGTAGTACGGAGTCGACCCAGCAGCAGATAACATGGTGCAGACAGAAGAAACCGAAAAGACACCTGTGGTTGCGGCACCTGTGGTGCGGACAGCAGATAACATGGGCTGCACCTGTGGTTGCTGCACTTATGGTGCGGACAGCAGATAACATGGGCTGCACCTAAGGATTAAACATAAGGATTTTACATCTTCTCTCTTCTTAGATTCTATAAATAGGACCAAGTGTGCGTTTGTCTGACTGTTGGATTTTTTATATGTGCAGCGCAACAACTGAAGGCGAAAGGGATAATTTACTACTGGCCGCAAAGAAAATCAGAAAGGTGACAAGTATAGAATGTTTGTTAAAAGTTGAACCAAATTATATTTAGGATTGGTTATATACTGATATCAATTTTATGAAAGTGGTTTTTGAGAAGCAAGAAAGGATTTAGATCAGTTTTATCAAAACATGTGGTTTTTAAACATGTTTCAACATTGTGATGCAGGCTCTTTGGATACCTCATTTAGCGAAGCGGATACTTAGGGAAGGCATGGTTAGCAGGAGATTAAGGGGTCTACATAGCCTCTGGTAGCAGCATCTATAAGTTTCTAAATATCAACAGGCCCAAATCTTATGTTGGTAAAAAAGAAGCTGCTTAATTTGGAATTAAAAACACTTCCACTAAAGCTTCTTGATCTTCTTATTTTAACATCAATCACTGTTAGAGTTCATGTAGTTATATCCTCTTTTTGTCAATGCAGGTGAAAAAGAATTTAGTGCACAGATATGTGATGGACATTAGGGAAGCAGAGGTCTTTTCTGAACGGCTAAAACGAAAACTTAATGCTTTAGAAGCAGCAAATGTGCATTTGGTCGCACCTCCTTCACAGGTCTGAATCACAAACACAGATCTGCAGCAGTAACTACTGTGAGTTTCGGACAGTTTTTTTCCAAAATATCTGCAACAATATTTCGGACAGATTTGCTGCAGCTGCTGTACAAAGTTGTATTTCGGACTGAGTTTTTTTTTCTTCAAAATATCTGATAATGACGTCAGAGTTAGTCCGGATCAATTTGAAGAACTTGTTACTCGCTGGTTCACTCCGAAATTTCATGGCTAACATTATCCCAAAGCATATGCCCAATGCAAACTTGTCTACGCTTCTTAGCAATATGAACATAGAGGTACAAGTTAATTAATAGTGTTTCTTTTGCTTGTTCTTAGTACAATTTCTTTTTACTAATAGTGTTATTTTTGTTGGCCATTTTTTAGGTCCCTCGTCTTGGTTCTAGTAATGGATTATCTTCAAGTGACGCCAGTGAAAGAGTTATCAAAAGTTGAATCTTTGGTTTAATAGAAATGAGAAGAATCAAGAATGTTTTGGGAGAGAGTTAACAAACCGAAAAGATCGTTTTGGCTTCTTTTCTGTGAACACTTGATATTTTTGAAACTTTTTAGTGAACATTTGGGATATATTTTGGATTGAAATTATAATTAAGCTATAATATTATAATTTGACATGTTTTTATTTTAGTTTTTTTATATCGTATATCAATTATAATATAATGATTTACGGGTAGAAATAGTTTTTTTTATAATGACACATAAAAAAGTGGCACTAAAAGTAGTGTTGATATTTTGTAGTTAATATTATGGCACACAAAAAGTGCCACTAAAGACCCTTATAGAAAATGTGTGGCACACCAAAAAAGTGCCACTGAAAGTTTTAGTGGCACTGTTTTGTAGTGGCACTTTTTTGTATGCCACACATTCCTGCATTGACATTCAGTGGCACTTTTTTAGCTTTCTGTGGCATTTTGTGTATGTCACTGTATGACAATTTATTTGTAGTGTACTACCACTCAGGGTCCTGTAACAGGATTAAGTGTGATCACTGTGGTAAGATGGGTCATGTGTAGAAGGACTGTAGAACCAATACCCTAGGAAACCAGCCAGCACCACAACAAGGTCAGCAACAGAAGAATGGTAAAGGCTGTTTCCAGTGTGTGAGTGAGGGTCACTTCAAGAAGGACTGCCCACAGCTGAACGGGAATGGTAACAACAACAACGGGGGTAACAATAACAACGGTAGTGGTAACAAGACGGGGAACCACAACAATGCTAGCAACAACAACAACAACAATGTGGCTCGTGGGAGAGCATTTGTGATCGGTTTAGGCGAAGCTAGGAATGACAACAATGTCGTGACGGGTACGTGTTCCGTAAACGACAACCTTGCTTCAGTTTTATACGATACTGGTGCGGACTTTAGCTTTGTGTCATTAAAACTTAGCAAACGTCTAGGGATGGTTCCTACTCTTCTTGATACCCCACATTCTGTAGAATTAGCTGATGGGAAACCTGTTGAGGTAACCCACATCCATCGTGACTGTAAGCTCGAACTAGATGGGCAATTATTTGCCATTAATCTTCTGCCTATCAACCTAGGAAGCTTTGATCTCGTGGTTGGCATGGACTGGTTGTCCAAGCAACACGCCGAAATTCTCTGTCAGGAGAAGATTGTTCGTATCCCTCTCCCTAACGGAGAATTACTGACTACACGGGGTGATCGTGGTGGTGCCATGGTGGGCATCATCTCATTCTTGAAAGCCCAAAAGTGTATTCGAAAGGGCTATCCAGCCATTCGGGCTAACATTACTAATACTCGAGCTTGAAGTTGAAACAAGGATTGAGGATATCCCAATAGTCCGTGACTTCCCAGACGTATTCCCCGAAGAAATACCTGGACTTCCACCAGTTTGTCAAGTGGAATTTCAAATAGACCTTGCAACTGGAGCGGCCCCAGTTGCACGTGCACGATATCGCCTAGCACCAGGCGAACTTCAAGAACTGTCTACCCAACTCCAAGAGCTGTTGGATAGGGGTTTCATTAGACCTAGTTCTTCACCTTGGGGAGCCCCAGTTCCGTTTGTTAAGAAGAAGGACGAGAGTTTTCGTATGTGTATTGACTATCGAGAGTTAAACAAGGTGATTGTTAAGAACCACTACCCTTTGCCTCGTATCGATGACTTGTTCGACCACCTTCAGGGGTCAAGTTTTTACTCCAAGATTGACTTGAGGTCAAGGTATCATCAACAGAGAGTCCGAGAGGAGGATGTGGCGAAGACAGCCTTCCGAACTCGTTATGGACATTATGAGTTTTTGGTGATGCCATTTGGGTTAACTAATGCACCGGTTGTGTTCATGGATCTTATGAACCGCGTGTGTAAGCCTTATTTGGTCAAATTCGTCATAGTGTTCATAGATGACATCTTGATCTATTCCAAAAGTAGGGAAGAGCATGAGCAACACCTGCAGCTGATATTGGAACTCTTGAGAAATGAGCAACTATATGCGAAATTCTCTAAATTTAACTTCTGGATTCGAGAGGTCCAATTTCTAGGACATGTGGTTAACAAGGCAGGAATACATGTCGATCCCGCCAAGATTGATGCTATTAAACAGTGTGAGGCTCCTAAGACTCCTACAGAGGTGCGCCAATTCCTTGGTCTTGCGGGATATTATCACAGATTCGTTGAGGGATTCTCTAAGATCGCTCAACCCCTCACTGCTTTGACGCAGAAGGGTATTACTTACAAGTGGGGAGATGCCCAAGAATGTGCTTTTCAATTATTAAAGGCAAAGCTTTGTAGTGCACCAATTCTATCACTACCTGAGGGTACCAAAGACTTTGTGGTGTACTGTGATGCGTCTATCCAAGGGTTAGGGTGTGTGCTGATGCAGTGTGATAAGATGGTCGTGTATGCTTCACGTCAATTGAAAGTACATGAGAAAAATTACACAACCCATGACTTGGAACTAGGAGCGGTAGTTTTTGCTCTAAAGATTTGGAGGCATTATCTCTATGGAACGAAGTATACGATCTTCACAGATCATAAGAGCCGCCAACCCATACTCGATCAGAAAGAGCTGAACATGCGACAGCGTCGATGGGTCGAGCTTCTGAATGATTATGACTGTGCCATCAAATATCATCTAGGGAAGGCTAATGTAGTAGTGGATGCCCTTAGTCGGGCTCGAGACACTGCATGGTGCTGATAAGCACGTGGAGCTGAGGACAAATGGTCTTCAGTACTTCATGAATCGAGCCTGGATTCCACGTTTTGGAGATATCAGGCAACTGGTGCTCGACGAGGCTCACACCTCTCGTTACTCGGTACATCCTGGTTCGGATAAAATGTACCAAGATCTCAAGACCCTCTACTGGTGGCCAAACATGAAAGTTGAGATAGCCACTTATGTTAGTAAGTGCTTGACTCGTGTAAAGGTTAAGATTGAATATCAGAAACCTTCAGGCTTACTCCAGCAACAAGAGATCCCTATGTGGAAATGGGATGGAATTTCAATGGACTTTATCACAAAGCATCCTAGAACGCCAAGTGGGCATAACATGATTTGGGTTATCGTCGATCGCTTAACCAAATCGGCACACTTTCTGGCAAGAAAGGAAACTGACACGCTGGAGAGACTGGCCAATCTCTATCTCAAGGAGATCGTCTCTAGGCATGGGGTGCCTACTTCCATTATATCTGATCGCGACTCGCGATTTACTTCTCGTTTTTGGACTACCCTCCAAGATGCATTAGAGACCCGCTTAGATATGAGCACATTCTATCACCCACAAACGGATGGACAAAGTGAGCGTACCATCCAAACATTGGAAGATCTGCTATGAGCGTGCGTGGTGGACTTTGGCAACAGTTGGGATAAGCACTTGCCTCTAATTGAATTCTCGTATAACAACAGTTACCACACTTCTATTCAGTGTGCGCCTTTTGAGGCACTATATGGACGCAAGTGTAAGTCTCCCATCTGCTGGACGGAAGTTGGGGATAGTCAGTTGACAGGTCCCGAACTCGTGCACAAAACTTCTGAGAAGATAGTGCAAATCAGAAACCGGATGGCTGCTGCTCGTGATCGACAGAAAAGTTACGCTGATAAGCGTAGGAAACCCTATGAGTTCCAGGTTGGAGACAAGGTACTGCTAAAGGTATCTCATTGGAAGGGTGTGATACACTTTGGAAAACGGGGAAAATTGAACCCGCGATACGTTGGACCGATCGAGATCGTCGAAAGGATTGGTCCAGTAGCTTACAGGTTAAACCTGCTTGATGAACTCAGTGGAGTGCACAATGTATTCCACGTCTCCAATCTAAAGAAATGTCTCGTTGTTACGACACTGGTGGTGCCACTGAAAGAGATCCAGGTGGACGACCAGCTACGGTTCGTGGAGGAACCGGTGGAGATTCTTGAGCAAGACGTCAAGAAACTCAGACAGAGTACCATACCTATTGTTAAGGTGCGATGGAATTCCCGTCTAGGATCGGAATACACGTGGGAACGCAGGGATCAAATGCGGCTCAAATACCCACACCTCTTTCCTGAACCTGAACCTATGCATAGATCAAACGCTAAACATAAAGCAGCTCTCTCAAAGTGAATTTTGGGGCGAAATTCCTTTCAACTTGGGGATGATGTGACATCGGGAACCAAGCACACACTTTTCTAGCTAGCTTTATTGTTTACTTGCTTAATTTCGACACGAAATTCTTTTCAACTTGGGGATGACGTGATACCATGCAATTTCAGGTTCTTACTGTAACTAAACTCTAGTTACTCGTATTTACAATCCCTTGCATTCTACTTAACTAGAGTTAGCTAGATAGCTCACACGTGCACACACGAGATGTATATGTACCTATGGATTATCATTTAATAAACATATGATACCTATGAAACAAAATACATGTTAATGTCATCATCAAGAAGCATAGAACTTAACTAACTCTTACCATTCTGAGACCGAATGACATTCCTATATCAAAGGGTACTAGAGGCTACTAAATGGACATGATGTGCAATCACAACACAATTAACATATATAGGCCGACCAACTCACATAATATGTTAAGTCTTGGATCATGACAAAGCTATTTATCTTGGAACTTCACAAACCACACTTACATATACACACACACGGCAATACATATATATATATATATAGGATGCTTGTACCACACCTACTTGGGATAGTCTTTGCCTTGACACTTTCTTATTATCGGCCGAAGCCACCAAGAAAGCACCATCATCATCACTAGTTGTCAAACTTACACTTTAGTGTATACCAAAACAAAACTATGACATATTCCTCACCAAGTCAACCTTACCTCAACTAGAAAGCCAAGACAATTCCCTTTCCCCACATGTTGGTTAGTAGTTACACCCTTTTAGCATGACAACTAAGGAGGAACATCCTTCTTACACTTAGAAGCTTCCTAAACTACTTGCCACCAATCGAAAATGAGGAGAAGCAAGGACACATCAACATTAAACTAGATGACAAACCTTCTTCTTAGGACATGTCCCTTTCCCACAACTCATGGAACCTTCCTCTTTGTTTATTAATTTGGCCGATTACTAAGCAAGACCAGTCACTATCATCCTGAGACCTATACCTATTTGGTTAAACATAAACACACACCATCACCCAAGACTTCTACTCTTCCCTAATTAGAATGAGACAAACATTCTCCTATCACTTATGATTAGTGGCCGAAAAGGACATCACAAGGGGCACAAGAGGACAAGCTTTGAATCAATGTATTGTCACCATCTATCCTAACTCCTAGGTAGGCACTATGGCCGATCGAATGAGAGCAAGACACCTCGGCTAGAGGACAAGTGATGGAGGCCATCTAGAAGCTTATGACGTCAACAAATTCACTAATTTGGCAAACAAGACAAGGTATGACAACATGATGAATCAAGACAACCCCTCCCTAAAATGTTGATGCATACAAATTGGCTCATGCTTAAGCATGCTTGCCATAACTTTGTTTGTTTGTGTCTTACACATCTCTTACACACATTCATGTATAAAACTACTAAACACTCCCACATCCTACGCAAATTCACTTACCACATTTGTGCTTCTTTGTCCATACCCATCGGCTATATAAATGGCATCACACTTCACTTCATTTCTTGCACCACACCTCTCAAAATCATCTTCTAGTCTCTCTCAATACCTCTCGGCTGAAAACCACCCCCTTTCTTTGATTATCGAAACACTAGAAAGCTTCAAGACTACAAGTTTCCGTCCCTACTATCTAGTGTTAAGGTAAGTTCTAATCACCCATATTTCTTAGTTTTATCGGCCCTATTGTGAACCCAAACCCAAGCCTTTTGGTCATTATAATCGGCCCATCACTAGTGTTAATAAATCGGTTAATATGTACTTAGTAATCAAGCTTCTAAAATCACAAATATTATGAGCACTTTGTTTCACTTATATGTTCAATCATGTTATCTAGTGGTAAACAATCGATCACACATTACATGAAACATTTTCGGATCAAACCTCACGTACATAAAACATGATCCACATCGAATAACACGGTTCACAAAAATGATTGCCTAACTTGCATGATAAACGAGAACACACAACTTACCATGTCCTAAATAATCATAGGGTACTTTTGTCGGAACAGTAGTTACTTTTTCTGCTTTGCTAGACCTCTCGCACAAACACCAGGTGAGTTTCACTACTCTTTTTCTCAAAAGCATACGTCTCGGAAGGAGATACTTTCTAAACTTTTTCATAGTCCGGTATAGGACTACTTTACACATCCCGGGTTTGGGGTGCTATGAATCACAGGGTGAATCTGCTTTCACTAATTCATGCATTATGTCCTTGATGAACTAAACCAACTCTATCATTGAAGTCCTTCTAAATACCGAATGAGTTGCCAGTTGGGCAAGCGGGTTACTAGTTGATAGCGCTATTAGGTTTCACAAACCTCACATCGTGTTGAGAGCATGGGTGTGAACTATAACGTAACACTTATTATCATTGTTGATAGACAATGATGCAAGGCACTTTGCTCACTATTGTGGGATCTCGTAGTTTAGCAGTTCGGTATTAACGGTTTTAGTTGTCATGAGTGGGTTAGCTACCCCTGGCATGTGAATTAGCTGATTACTCGTTTTACGTGGTCTGGGAGACCTACGCCTTTACTTTACTTTGTGAAATCACCAACTTTATGCTGACACACGAAAAGCATGCTTTTGCATGTCACTAGTTTCGGAGCACGAGTAGGACATGCATCATATAGCGTCATTGGGATATGATCACTTAACTGTTTTCGAATGTTTAATTATCTACTATGGTTTAGGGCGCATTGTTTCGCACAAACTATTTGGTTAACTATTTTCCTTAATTTTGCTTACGCAACTATTTGAATGTTGGTTATTTATAAAATGTGTTTTTACAATAACGAACTAAATGGTTTGGGCATTTAGAGTCGTTCATATGACTTATGGCTATGGGATCCTAGTATGTCACGCGTCTTGCGGCATAAACCCCGTAGTGGAAATTGAGGGTGTGACAGATTGGTATCAGAGCCATTGGTTATAGTGAACTAGGATTGCATTCTAGTCTATAATCATCATAGCATAAGCACTATAATAGTTACACTCACTACTTTAAGTGCATAACGTGTTAATTTCTGGAATACGTGTACTGATCAAACTTATTGCCGGAAAGACCATGACTAACCCTACTCATAGAAACTATTCTTATCGTGCTATCGAGGGACAACAAGCTCCATCACTGGATCCTTATCAACGTCCAGCTTCATTTCAGGATCCACATTGGGATACCAATCGTTGGTATCGGTTTACCGACATGTTGCACTCTTGGGTTGTAGGTTATGGAGTGCCAGCTAGAGTTCCTCCTGTTATAGATTATTGGGAAAGATCTTTTGCAGGTATGGTAAGGCACGTTCATACCGAGTTGGACAATGCTTTCACTGATGTGCAACAGTTTAAGTTTTGGAGGAGAAATGCAGATGAGACGCTTAAGCATATGGAAGGCCAGATAGGCCACTTGATGACTGATATAACAGTTGTTAAGCAGGAAACTGCTGAGACTAGGCAGGAGTTGGCTGCCATTAAACAGAATATAGCAGCTACCATGCAGGAACTGAATACTGTTCGTAATCGACTTATAGCAGCTTTGGGGATAGATGAAGAGGATCTTGAGGAGGATCCCGAATAGGAGCCTATGGAAGGAGGATATGATGCTATTGGAGCAGCAGTCGAGGCAGCACTCGAAGAAGAGCTCGAGCCAGAGGAGGAAGTCAAGCCATTCGAGGACGAGATTCGAGATGAAAGCGAGGATGATGGCTCGTGTGTCCTCATGGATCGCACGGACGATTGATTTTTGCTATCCTAGTATTTTATATATATATAGTCGTATAATGACTTTTACTTTGTCGTAGTGAGACTTAAGAACCGTTGGCTTATGTTTGGATTATTGTTATTATTAATCTAATACTATATCTTATTCTCGCGTTCATAATCCATGTTACATTCTAACTTACTTATACTGCGTGAACGATGGTATGTGGGACATATTATTGTTTTCTCATGAGTATACTGTAAATGTAGAATTGCGATGACGGGCAGAGGACAAGGTAGAGGCAACATTAGTATAACGCAAGAGGAGCTGAACACACTCATCAATGACAGGGTGGTTGCCGCCCTAGCAGCTTTTCAAGCTGGCCAACCTGCTCATCACCCTCCGGCTTGTACCTACATGTCATTCATGGATTGTAAGCCTCATAATTTTGGAGGATCTGAAGGAGCAGTCGGGCTACTTAGGTGGTTCGAAAAGTTGGAGTCATGCTTTGCTATGTGTAATTGCCCGCCAGCAGATAAGGTCAAATACGCCACTGCTACACTTGAGAATGCGGCCTTATCGTGGTGGAACGCGCAAGTACAGATGCTAGGAGTAGATGTGGCAAATGCTACCCTGTGGGCGGATTTCAAGGAACTCATGAAAGAGGAGTATTGTCCTCGAGATGAGATTCAGAAGTTGGAGACAGAGTATCTCAACCTGAAGATGGTGGGGTCGGAGAATGAGAGTTATACTACCAGGTCGCATGAACTGGCGACAATGTGCCCTAATTACTCCACTCCGCCCTACAAACTTATTCTGTTGTATATCCAGGGATTAGTGCCCCAGATTAAGGGAATGGTCACTGCTGCTAACTTCAATAAAATTCAGTAGGTGATTCGCTTGGCTCACCAGCTGACTGATCAGAAGGTGGAAGAGGGACTGCTACCTCCTCGTGGAGGTTCCTCTTCCGGTACCAATGATAACAAGCGGAAGTGGGAGAATGCATCTGGCAGACCCTCGGGTAATGGTAACCAGCAGCAGCAGAATAAGAAACTTGAAAATAACAGCAGCGACAACAACCGCAATCACTCACAGGGTGGTTATCAGGGACATCGTCCCAAGTGCAATAAGTGCAACTACCACCACTCAGGGTCCTGTAACAGGATTAAGTGTGATCGCTGTGGTAAGATAGGTCATGTGCAGAAGGACTGTAGAACCAATACCCAAGGAAACCAGCCAGCACAACAACAAGGCTAGAAACAGAAGAATGGTAAAGGCTGTTTCCAGTGTGGGAGTGAGGGTCACTTCAAGAAGGGCTGCCCACAGCTGAACGGGAATGGTAACAACAACAACGGGGGTAACAATAACAATGGTAGTGGTAACAAGACGGGGAACCACAACAATGCTAACAATAACAACAACAATGGGGCTCGTGGGAGAGCATTTGTGAACGGTTCAGGCGAAGCTAGGAATGACAACAATGTCGTGACGGGTACGTGTTCCTTAAATGACAACCTTGCTTCTGTTTTATACGATACTGGTGTGGACTTTAGCTTTGTGTCATTAAAACTTAGCAAACGTCTAGGGATGGTTCCTACTCTTCTTGATACCCCACATTCTATAGAATTAGCTGATGGGAAACCTGTTGAGGTAACCCACATCCATTGTGACTGTAAGCTCAAACTAGTTGGGTAATTATTTGCCATCAATCTTCTGCCTATCACGCTAGGAAGCTTTGATCTCGTGGTTGGCATGGACTGGTTGTCCAAGCAACGCGCCAAATTCTCTGTCAGGAGAAGATTGTTCGTATCCCTCTCCCTAACGGAGAATTACTGGCTATACGGGGTGATCGTGGTGGTGCCATGGTAGGCATCATCTCATTCTTGAAAGACCAAAAGTGTATTTGAAAGGGCTATCCCGCCATTCTGGCTAACATTACTGATACACGAGCTGAAGTTGAAACAAGGATTGAGGATATCCCAATAGTCCGTGACTTCCCAGACGTATTCCCCGAAGAACTACCTGGACTTCCACCAGTTTTTCAAGTGGAATTTCAAATAGACCTTGCACCTGGAGCGGCCCTAGTTACACGCGCACCATATCGCCTAGCACCAGGCGAACTTCAAGAACTGTCTACCCAACTCCAAGAGCTGTTGGATAGGGGTTTCATTAAACCTAGTTCTTCCCCTTGGGGAGCCCCAGTTCTGTTTGTTAAGAAGAAGGACGGGAGTTTTCGTATGTGTATTCAATATCGAGAGTTAAACAAGGTGACGGTTAAGAACCGCTACCCTTTGCCTCGTATCGATGACTTGTTCGACCAACTTCAGGGGTCAAGTTTTTACTCCAAGATTGATTTAAGGTCAGGGTATCACCAACTGAGAGTCCGAGAGGAGGATGTGGCGAAGACAGCCTTTCGAACTCGTTATGGACATTATGAGTTTTTGGTGATGCCATTTGGGCTAACTAATGCACCGGCTGTGTTCATGGATCTTATGAACCGCGTGTGTAAGCCTTATTTGGACAAATTTGTCATAGTGTTCATAGATGACATCTTGATCTATTCCAAAAGCAGGGAAGAGCATGAGCAACACCTGCAGCTGATATTGGAAGTCTTGAGAAATGAGCAACTGTATGCAAAATTCTCTACATGTAACTTCTGGATTCGAGAGGTCCAATTTCTAGAACATGTGGTTAACGAGGCAGGAATACATGTCGATCCCGCCAAGATTGATGCTATTAAATAGTGGGAGGCTCCTAAGACTCCTACAGAGGTGCGCCAATTCCTTGGTCTTGCGGGATATTATCGCAGATTCATTGAGGGAGTCTCTAAGATCGCTCAACCCCTCACTGCTTTGACGCATAACGGTATTACTTACAAGTGGGGAGATACCCAAGAATCTGCTTTTCAATTATTAAAGGCAAAGCTTTGTAGTGCACCAATTCTATCATTACCTGAGGGTACCGACGACTTTGTGGTGTACTGTGATGCGTCTATCCAAGGGTTAGGGTATGTGTTGATGCAGCGTGATAAGGTGATCGCGTATGCTTCACGTCAATTGAATGTACGTGAGAAAAATTACACAACCCATGACTTGGAACTAGGAGCGGTAGTTTTTGCTCTAAAGATTTGGAGGCATTATCTCTATGGAACGAAGTGTACGATCTTAACAGATCATAAGAGCCTCCAACCCATATTCGATCAGAAAGAGCTGAACATGCCACAGCGTCGATGGGTGGAGCTTCTGAATGATTATGACTGTGCCATCAAATATCATCCAGGGAAGGCTAATGTAGTAGCGGATGCCCTTAGTCGTAAGGAAACGAAGCCTAAGCGAGTGCGAGCTTTACAACTCACTATTCATTCTGATCTTCCTGGTGAGATACGTGAAGCCTTGGGTGAGGCTTTGAAAGAAAAGAACGTTGGGCTCGAGACACTGCATGGTGCTGATAAGCACCTGGAGCTGAGGACAGATGGTCTTCAGTACTTCATGAACAAAGTCTGGATTCCACGTTTTGGAGATCTCAGGCAACTGGTGCTCGACGAGGCTCACACCTCTCGTTTCTCGGTACATTCAGGTTCGGATAAAATGTACCAAGATCTCAAGACCCTCTACTGGTGGCCAAACATGAAAGCTGAGATAGCCACTTATGTTAGTAAGTGCTTGACTCGTGCAAAGGTTAAGATTGAATATCAGAAACCTTCAGGCTTACTCGAGCAACCAGAGATCCCTATGTGGAAATGGGATGGAATTTCTATGGACTTTATCACAAAGCACCCTAGAACGCCAAGTGGGCATAACATGATTTGGGTTATCGTCGATCGCTTAACCAAATCGGCACACTTTCTGGAAATAAAGGAAACTGACACGCTGGAGAGACTGGCCAATCTCTATCTCAAGGAGATCGTCTCTAGGCAAGGGGTGCCATGTTGGAGTGTTGGATCAGTGGTCTCTTTATAGCAGTTTAAGTTCAAGAACACTTATGTGTTATAAGTTTATCAAAGTAATTTGCACAGCGGAGTAATAAGTGTTCTAAGTTAAAGTATCACTTTTACATGAGTTATTACTCCCCCTTTACTATTGCAGTTAATGAGAATCAAAACAATTCAAAGTATAAAGCAGTAAGTGCAAGTATTGAATGATTCTCAGATGTGGAAATGGATTATAAGTTATAAAAGCTTTGAAGGATTTCAATTAAAATCAAGTGTCTAAAATAGTGGGATTAGCCCATCTATTTATAGACGAATACAAACTATTTTACTAAGCAAACAAAAGATTATAATACACTAAGATAATGCTTACAATAGGCTGTAGCATTGGTACTTGTTCAAAGACTTTAACAAAACAATATAATATAAACTACTGAAGCTAATGGGTCGGTTTGAAGCTTCTGTCAGCAAGTACTGATGAGTAACAAACTACTGATGAGTAGTTTGTCTTCAGTAGTTCTTCAGTGAACTGTCTGGTTTAGACTTCAGAACTTCTGATTCTTTACTCTTCAGCACTTTGACTTGTTCTTCTTCAGTACTTCTTTCTTTACTCTTTAGCAGTTCTATACTTAGAATATTTAGCAGAAATATGATTTGGACTAAGGTAACAAAAGTGGTTTCTTCAATCCTTTTTGTCCCTACAATCTCCCCCTCGATTGATGAAGCCAAAACCATATCCAAATCTTTATTTACCTTCATACTTTCTAGCTTCCAGTATTCTCCAGATTTCTGCAGTCATGGAGACACTCAGCTGATGTTGTTGTTGCTTTGTGAGAGATCCTTGTTCAAGCTCAAGATGTTGTATAGTGAGAAGGTCTTTTGTTGACAATATGCTCAACTCTTTGGAGTTTCTATAGACCTTGCTTGAACGATCTCTTCTTGTCACTTTCACTGAGTTAGAACAGTGAATGACCATTTGACTATGTTCACATTAGACCTGTCAAAGTCTGATGTGTAGGAGACCAAGCTAGTCTCCTGGTTTGATCCTGATTGTTGAGTATTTTCTACTTCAGTGACTTTCAGGTGGGTATCCCTGCTTTCTTCTGTATTCACAGCACTAGGCACAGTAATGTTTGGTAGATGGTGTTCTGTGACAACCTTAGTGTGTGTTTGTTCTTTGATTGTTTGTTGTAACTGGTAAGCAAATGTTGCAGGATCCCTGAATTGAGTAAGCAGAGGTTTTTCTTCTACATCAAAGTCTCCATGTACCACTGTCTTGCCTTCCAGTAGCACCATTTTTAAGTCTGTCTTGACTGTTTCCTCTTGCTTCTTTCTGGTAGCTGGCCTTTGCAATGCACCAGAAGATCTTTTGACAACTGAAGTTTGTGGAACTTCAGAAGTTTTGAACTTCTCAGGATTAGTAACCTTGTTTGCCTTGAATTTTTTATAAGTGTCAAAAAGAGTATCTTCTTTCTATCTTGACACTCATGTTTTTGGACCAAATCCATTAGCTACCAATTCATCAATTATCCCAGCTTTCTTTGCCTTTCTCTCTTTCTCTGTTGCCAATCTATCAGCTACTAGTTGTGCTCTTTTCATTAGTTCTTCACTAGAGAGCCTTGTTAGAGAAGCCTTCTTAGCTTTGGTATTCTTTGTAATCATGAGCATAAGTTGCCGTCTTTTATCTTCTTCAGTAATAGCTTTTTTTGCTCTTTCTTCGGATTCTAACTCATCAAGTTTGGCTTGATACTTGACAAGTTTCTCATCAATACTGAGATCATCCCTTGCTTCCAGGCTGTTCCATACTTCATTTTCCTTAGCCTTCTTTAGTGCCTCTTTTAAACTCTGCTCCAGTTGTTCTTTTAACATTGAGATGGGAGAAGGGTTTAAAATGGTTGTCGTTGTTACAGGTGCAAGCCTTGGAATTTGGGTTGGAGTTTGCTCAGGTGCCTTGGAAGACTGTCCTTGTTCAGTCTTGGAAGTTGCAACAGCTGAAGGGTTGATGGTAGTCTCAACTACTGAAGGATTGTCTTCAGCACTTTGAAGGTGTATATCAGCAGTTTCTTCTATATGGCCTTGGGATTCATCAGTAGTTTGTTGTATCTCTTTTCCTTTTCTTTTGGCTATAAGTTTGGCTTCAAGAGACACATTTTCTTCAGGTTCCTTATTCTTCTCCCCCTTTTTAGCTTCATCCACTTCTGGAAGCTTTAAAGATTGAGAAGTTGTAGCATATAATGTGGCAAGTTGTCTTGTGTTGTCTATCTTCTTGTTTAGCTCACCAAGTTGTTTCTTTATCAACTCAAATTGAGTGTTTGCCTTTAACTCCCAAGCAGTTGTGAATGTCTTGAGTTGATCAGCTATGAGGTTGGACATCATCTGGTATAGGGTACCATCTAGGTTGCATAGGTGGTTCCAGTCTATGCTTGTAATCCCAGGAAATTGGGTAGGCTTTTGTAGTGAAGGGTGTGTTTTTGGTGATCTTCAGAATGAACTGAAGATGCCACTTTAGGGGAATGAGGGTTCAAGTGGTCTTTAACCTGATCTTTTGTGACCAGCTCTTTGAGCTTAGAGACATCAGATTCAGGACCTTCAATATCAGCCGTCAATTCATGTTGTGGAGTATGTGAATCATCATCCAAACTAATGGAATCATCTGAATCCCTGATAGTGTCCTCAATGAGAGCAGTATCAGTTAAATCATGAGCTAGACCCAAACTAGTTTTCTCATGAACCTCTTTTTCTTGGTACCGAGGTTTTCCTACTTCAGGCATAAAGCCTTCATCAGTAGTTGCCACACTTGAGGTCTTATCAGTGTTACTTCTGTCCTCAGGTCCACCACTGGGTGGTAAATGAGTAGCAGCAGCCTCAAGTGTACCTAAAGTATCTAAGTTTAGGCTTAGATACCCCGGTTCATCCTCATCACTTTGGATAGGGCTAATGTTGTCCACATCCATGTCAACTTCTGAAGGTATCTCCCCTGTTTGATGTGTTTGTTAGGGAGTGACATGTTTGGATGGGACTTTTTCTTTTAGCCCTGAGAGAAGTTTGGCAATTTCTATTGTAGTGTGGGATGTTTCAGGTTCAGTAGTTATGGGTAAGGGTTCAGCGGTTTCAAAGGAAGGATCAGTAGTTATGGCTTTTCCAAGTTTCTTCCTATGAAATAAGATAGTTATGGGCTTTCTTTTGGGTGGTTGAGATGGAGTAGACCGAGAGGATGTTTCAACCACATCTTTAGGAAGTGCAGATTGCACATCAGTAGTTTCAGGTATCTCATCCTCCTGAACTACCTTTTTCTTTGGGTTGGTGGGTTTTTGTTTTTGCTGTTTGGTTTCTTGGCTTTCTTGGTTTTCTTTGTTTTGGGTTTGGAAGATGTGGGTTCCCTGGGGATTGTTTCTTGTTCCCCTAGGTCATCTTCTGGCAGAAGTGCCGGTTTGTTATGCCTGGAGAATACTTGTGAAGTCAGAGGATTTAAAGTTTTTGACTCCCCCACAAGTGATGCAACACCGACTCATTGAAGAAAAGTGAAGATGCCTTAAAAGTTGTTTCATTTATGATTGAATGAAATATTGGTTGAAAAGTTGAAGGCACCTGATCATATGATCCAGTTTTAGGACTAAGACACATGATAATATAATGAAATAACAGTTTATATTGAGGATCAAAATATTGTTTGTAAACTGTTGCATGTGACAAAGTACCTTGGTAACCACATTCAGTCATGGTCATGTGGATATCAGCAGTGGGAACATGCTCAGGAGCATCAGCATCATTTAGGCCAAGCCTTATTCCCAGAGAATCCTGTGTGATCGCCATATGCTTCCCTTAGATGGTTGATTTTAGGGAAATCACTTTGTTGTTCACAGTCACCGACTCAGCATTAGCCCATAACTCATTGAGAGTTTGTATATGAATAGGTGGATCAACGGTGAAGGCTGTGTAGTTTTGTGATTTAACGACCAAATCAATGATTTCGTCGTATTGGGACTAGGCTTCATCTTTCTCGAAGTAGCCTCGTTGATTACGTCCCTGTTTCAAAACCAGAGCCATGGTTTTCTTTTGATCGAACAGTGAATTTTTAGGTTAGAGAAGGGGTTTTGACTTTGCTTTGAGAGAGAAAGAGGGAATTTTTCTTTTTGAATGGATAAGTGTTTGAAAAAGGTATTTATCAGAAGTTTTTAACCGCCTAGGTCAAATTTCTGATGAGTGAAATGTCTGTTTTACCCTTTTTAATGAAATTGCTGATGAAACAGAATTCTTCATCAGTAGTTTTCATTTTCTCTTTAGTAGTTTCAAACAACAGATGAGAATGATTTCAAAACACTTTTATAACATTTGATAATTATCAGCAGTTATTTCTTTTCTTTGAAAATTCCCATTCTTGATGTTTTCGAAACATCAGTAGTTTCTTTCTGTTTATTCATCAGAGGTTTTGTGACAGATCAGTAAATATGTAAGTGAAAGTAAAAATATGTGCAGAAGAAAAAGTGAAAACACTTACAAACTTTACTCAAAATTTAGCATCCCAAGCATGGATACTAACCTCTGAATTGTTGTTGAATCAAGGGGTTTGGTGAACACATCAGCTATTTGGTTAGTAGTTGTGACATGTTTCACCTCAATCTTGCCTTTTTCATAGCAATCTCTTATGAAATGATACCTGATTTCAATATGTTTAGTTTTTGAGAACTGAACAGGATTTTGAATGATGCTAATGGCAGATTTACTGTCTACTAAGAGTGGAGTCTTGGTCTCTTTGATTCCATAATCAAGAAGTTGATATTGGAGCCATTGGATCTGTGATGTGCAGCTTGCAGCAGCAATGTATTCAGCTTGAGCTGTTGAAGTTGCTACAGATGTTTGTTTCTTTGATTGCCAGGACACCAGACAGTTTCCCAAGAATTGACAACCACTAGATGTTGATTTTCTTTACATTTTACACCCTGCATAGTCACTATCTGAAAAAGCAGTTAACTTGGTATTGCTTTAAGCAGGATACCAAATTCCTAAAGTAGGAGTTCCTTTCAGATATCTTAATATTCTTTTGACAGCAGTTAGGTGTGATTCTCTTGGTGCAGATTGATATCTAGCACAGACACAAGTTGAGAACATAATATCTGGTCTAGAAGCAGTTAAATACAAGAGAGAACCTATCATACATCTATACATGGTTTGATTAACCTGTTTTCCTTGATCATCTGGTTCAACTTGTGTGGTTGGTGTCATGGGAGTGCAACATGATTTACAGTCTTGTAAAGAAAATTTGTTTAATAATTCTTTAACATATTTTTATTGATGTTTAAATGTTCCATTTGTTTGTTGCTTGATTTGCAGTCCTAAAAAGTACTGCAGTTCTCCCATTGTACTTATTTCAAATTTTGATTGCATGAGTTTCTTAAATTCATCACACAATTTTGTATTTGTTGAACCAAAAATGATATCACACTACAAAAAAAATGCCATTTAGTGGCACACGTTTTTTATGGCACCTAGCTATTGTGCTACTAAATTAGGTTTTTAGTGGCATTTGTGTATTTCATATTTGCTTTTCACACACTTTTAATGGCATTTAAATTTTGTGTCATTAATTTAGGTTTTTAGTAACATTTTGTGTATGCCACATTTGTTTGGTAGTCACTTTTAGTGACATTTATATTTTTATACCACTAATCTAAGTTATTAATGACAGTTTATATATGCCATACTTTCTTAGCACACATCTTTATTTGCATTTAGCTTTTATGTTACTTGTAACACCCCATTTTATGATCAAATAAAATAGAAATGTTTATGAAACTTATATTGTCTACTGATGGGTAGCATGACTTATATTCGAGATGTGTGACCGCGTCGAGCACTTAGTATTATAAGAGACCGCTTAGTGATAATAATAGAATGTATTATATTTTGACCCTACTCTGTTTTTAATGAAACTTAGGTTGACGTGTAGAGAAAAATTAGCTCGTCTTAAGAGTATATTCGAAAGTTCGTAAAACGTTATAGTTTAAAAGTTATACGAGTTAAACGAATGAAGCAACTGAATTAATAATTAATAATAATAATAATAATAACATAATAAAACTTGTGCGAACGTATGTGCAAAATTGTGTGTATATAATATCTTCACAATGAGATATACATAAGCCAACTTTGAAGTTGGCAAAACAAAACCGACATTTGAAGTCGGTAACAGTGGTGGTCAAAGATTTATATATAGAGAGAGTACACTAGCTTAACTCATAGATGTAATTGGCAAGCATCCATAGTCTAGTTTGATTTTAAAGGTCGTACACCAGAGGTACGTATTTAATCTAGTTAGTTTATTGTTTTAGTTTTTAATACAATATTAGGAGTAAGTATAATATAAATAGTAGGATTAAGGGTCATAACCAGGATAAGGGTTGGGTAACCGGTAGCCTAGCCTTAGTTAGGCATGGACTGATCACCCATGCTTAAACAAGGCAGTGTTAACCAATATCCAACCATAATAATAATTAGTTAGGTGTATCATTACCTAACCTAGGATGATGTAATTGTATCAGGACCCTGAGGTAGTACCCGATCGGAATAGCCGTTGTTAAGCAACCGTTACACAGGTGAGTTCTATGAATGTTTTCAAATGTGAGCATGCTTGTCCAAACTGGTAATTGTTAATATTGCACTCATGACTATTGTACGCATGTTTATAATCTAATCACACATACACATGATATTTGTGGTCCCTTATACGTGCTGCTACGGCAGGATTTGTCGGTATTACACCTGTGTGTAATGGGCATTGACTGTATGATGTTGGAAGTCACAGGGGTGACACCGTCACGGGGCCCATGCGTGGGTGACGGCGTGGCGTAAAGGTTATAATGACATGGGCGGGTACAGGTCATGAATGATGAAAAATGTGTTTTACAACTTGTGTATATTCATGAACTCACCAGCATTGTCTGACGTCCTTTTTAAGCATGTGTCACAGGTAGTGAAGATTAGTGCTTGTACCTGCTGTTTATCAGGAAGCTGTAGGACCAATGGAATAGGATATGCTAGTTCGTGTGTTTTGATGATATATGTCTCCGGTTAAGAATAGTTGTTGAAGTTTGCACTTTTAAGTTTCCAAGTCTTGTACCGTGCGGTTTATGTTAATGTAATAAGTGTTTCTGTTGTAAGTTGGTATCAATTATGCATGGTGCATCCTTATCTGAGTGTGGGCGTCACATTACTAAAATATGTTTTTAATGGGACTTTAATGTGTTACTAATTCTTTTTTGCATTAGATGTTAGATCAAATCCCACACCTAATAAAATTTATGCCAATTGTGTAAATATATATTTATCCTATATGATAATTGATAAATATGTCGTACAAGAAAAAAAAATAAAGCTTTTTAAAGTAATTTATAATTAAATTATATATACATATATATTATAAATTTCCCTCTGCCACTAAACTTTTCCCTCCAACACTAAAATTTTCCCTCCAACTAAAATTTTCCAATAGAAAAGAAAAGCTCTGTTGTAGTCATTTCCGATAGAAAAGAAAAGAGGGAAAAGAGGTATCATCAACATGAGCATCGATTCATTATCATAAGTTTAATACACAACATCACCGGCATTCATCATCATCAAAAATCATCGGCATTCATCATCACCAAAAATCATTCGGTTGCATCATCAGCATATATCATCATCATCAGCATAAATCATCATCAGCAACATTCATCATCAGCCGAAGTCATCATCATCGGCATAATTTTTAAGTTTATGTGAGGTAAAAATTTCAATTCCTTTACTTATTTGATTCTATTTATGAAACTTGAATTGGATGTTAATTTGTTGAAACTTGATTTTGTTGAAACTTGAATGTTGGTGCCGTGGATAAATTATAGGTGTAGATGATTGAGTAGATAATCTCAAACACAAAAAACATAAATATGAATTCTGGATGTTTTTTTTTATATTAGTTTTTGAAAGGCTTAGAGGTTTTTCTAGGATTTTAAATTTTGTGTATTTTGTTTTCTTTGGATGATGGAATTTATGGTTAAATAAGTAAGCGATAATTCAGGTTCGGCTTGGGTCGGGTGTTGGGTTAGAACATGTTCGGGTCAAGACGAACATGGGTCAAAATAGGCCGTTTAAAAAATGTAGTTTGGATCAGAACGGGTTCGGGCTAAAATGGTTTTGGGTCAAAACGGGTTTGGGTCACAACGGGTTCGGGTAGGGATGGGTTTCGGGTCAGAAGGGGTCGGTTTTAAACGAAATTATGTATGATTAGAGGGGGCAATCCTGACCCAAAAGCTATTATATGGGTCACTTTAAACATTTTAAAAATTACAATGGGTTGTTTTGGGTAAAATATTTTAGACAAGGGGGTCAAACTGGGTCACTTAAAAAATAAAAACTCTTGTGCACGGGTCAACTTGGGTGGGCAAAATTAAACTAACGGGTCATACGGGTCATTAGGGTTTTCTCACGGGTAGTCTCCATCTTACACTTCATCTTGCAGACTAACATCCTCTTCATTATTCATCAATCATCATCTTCATTCTGCATCATCTACCAGTACATCATCTTCATTCTCCAGCATTGTAGATAGATGACACATTGAAGCACAAATTCGTTCATCAATCGAGGTATGTGATTATTAGGTTATAGTTGAGGGAGGTTACTGAAATGCAATAAAAATATCAAAAAATATGTTAATGGAAGAAATAATAAAAATATAATTTGATGATATAAAACAATAAATGGACGCCGGACTGGTTTTGTGAAGGTAAAGTGATCTAATTAGTTAGATTTTGTTGTATTATGGATGGTTATTAAATATGAAGTGATGAGTACCTTTACACAGTGCTTTTGTAGTCGAACTACAAAGTGATTAGAACAACCACTACAAAGTGGCTTCAAAGTGAATAGAACAACTTTGAGTGGTTAGTAAGAACAGAGTATGATTCATAGCAGGTTAGGTTAGAACTTAATGTTGATGCACACCAAGTGCTTGATAAAATGCATAAACGAAAATATTCTTCTAAATGCTATATTTTTTGCTTGTTTAGTTAGGGATTTAGATCATATGTGTAATTTTGGTTTTGTTATCAGTTTATACATGTAATTCGACGGGACTTGCATAAAGATTTCTGGGAAATCGGTTATACTAAACTTGTAATGATTTATTTTTTATTTTGACAGTGCAATTGTAGTTGAAAGTAATGTCAAACAACACAGAATTTGGACAACATAATGTAGACGAGCAATTTGAGGATGAAGCTAGTTCACATAGTTCGAGTAGATACCGTTCTTACGTATGGAATTATTTTGACCCATTACCGGTTGCACCTAATGGGGATAAGAAAGCAAAGTGTAGTGCTTGTGGAATTGTTTATTGTACAAATTCAACCTCGGGAACATCTAATATGAGAAGACATATTCAAAAATGTTTTGATCTTGATCAGCCCGGTCCGGCAAAAAAACAAAAGCGTGCCCCTTTAAATCAAGCACTGTACAGGGAGAAACTAGCAATATCAATTATCAAGCATAACTATCCTTTTAGTTATGTTGAACACGAGGAAACAAGAAATTTGCATAAATTTCTACATGGTGATGTGATTTTCATAACAAGAAATACTGCAAAAGCGGATGTCTTAAAGATATATGAGCGAGAGAAGCTTAGTCTTAAAGACAAGTTACAAAAGGTAACTGGTAGAATATGTTTGACATCTGATTTATGGACTTCTGTCACGACAGATGGATTTATGGCATTGACTGCTCATTATGTTGATGAGGAATGGATCCTAAGAAAAAAAGTGCTAAACTTTAGAGTTCTTTCGCTTTGCAACTTAACTTTTTTGTTTATATATTATTAATAACACAACTTTCATTTTTTACATATTCAGATGAAAACGAGAATGACATAGAGGAAGAACTTGTTGAAGACATTGAAGCGTTGATTCCGACTATTAATAGTAGCAACTTTTAGGTAATAGTTTGTATTTTGGTTATTTTGGAGATCATGATCACTTTAACTAAACTAAAATATTTGAATTTTCTAAAATGTTGGATTTTCTGCTCTTGCTTATGTAACTTGTTATGAAATACTGGAATTCTTCCTTGTATTGCTTGTAATTATTTTCTACCATGGGTTGTGCTTCTTGTTGGTGTGTTTTCTTCTTTCTTTGGGTATGGTGTTATTTGGCTTGCTGTTACTCAGACTGTTCAGCATTTGCATTATTGGGTTGTAAGTATTTATTATTTTTATTATTATGTGTTTATGAATATGCAAGTTTTTGTTGATTTGTTTAGAAAGTTTGGATCTTTTGCTTTTTGGTAGAGTTTTATCAGCAATTGTCATAGTTTTATTAGTTCAAGAGGTCGGATTTACTCATGACAGATTAGTATATCTTTCAGGCAAGATCAAATGGTATATCTAGCTTATCCCATGATTTAAATGGAGTCTATATTGTAGCTTCATGCATGGACAGCAGTTACAGTTTTAAGTTTTTAACATCCTAACACCTTATTGTTTGTGTAAAGATCCTAATGTTGATAATATAATCAAAGAAGGCAAATCAATTATAGTATTTTAATGGATTTTAAATCATGGGATACACAAATAAATTATAGTATTTTAATGGATTTTAAATTACTGCCACCTGACCCGGCCCGACCCGAAACCCGTTTTGACCCGAACCCGACCCGACCCGAAACCCGTTTTGACCCGAACCCGTTTTGACCCGAACCCGTTCCGACCCAAACCGATACAACCCTTTTTTTAATTGACCCGTTTTGACCCGAACCCATTTTGACCCGAACCCGTTTTGACCCGCGACCCATATTGACCCGACCCGACCCGTTTGCCAGTTATACGTATGATAAAATCTCAGTTTTAATAATCAAAATGAGCAGACATTGAATAGAAAGTCGTTTTAAATGGAAAACTAAAATTTGATTAATTTAACTTAGAACTTTAGAAGAAAACATATACCGACTAGTGCCTACATATATATATATATATTCATTTACGGTTCACAATGTCTCCGTATGTTTTACATTTTAATGATATGTGAATTAAAATTGTTGAATTCGTTGTTTTGATTATGAATAATCCATGTTGAGATAAATAGATAGATCAAGTGATATCTTTTTTTCATTATAATTAGTCATGGACAGATCTTGGATGTATCTTGCACCTAGATCAAGTAAAACTTTTGTTAATGGGGTGCAAACCTTCTTGAATTTTGCATTTGAAAGAGCTTGTGTCAGTGGGGGAAAGATAAAGTGTCCATGTACCAATTGTCTAAATATGAAATATCAAAGTAGAGAAATTGTTCTCGATCACCTCATATGTTCAGGTTTTCGGCCTGAATACTTGAATTGGGTATATCATGGGGAAAACAGAATGGTTGCATCATCAAGCATAACCAATAAAGACGAAGAAGAGATATTTCGACATGAAATGCATGAAATGTTGGATGATATATTTGAAACAGAAGGTGGAAGTGGAACGGAGATACATGACGATGCTCCAAATAATAAAGAGACGGACAATGAAAGAAGCAAATTTGATGACTTTATCAAGGCAGCTGAAGAAAAGGTGTACCCGAATTGCAAATACAACAAGTTATCTTGCGTGGTGCATTTGTACCATTTAAAATGTCTCAATGGATGGAGTAACAAATCTTTCTCTATGCTGTTAGAGTTTTTAGAGGATTTGTTACCTAAAGGAAATTTGCTACCTAAAACAACAGTACAAGTGAAAAAAATCATGGCCGACTTGGGATTAGGATATGAAAAAATACACGCATGTCCTAATGGTTGCATGTTATTTTGGGATGACAAAGAGAAAGATGAAATGTGTTCTTTTTGTGGATCATCTAGATGGAAAGCTCACGAAGCTAATCCAGAAAACGAAGTAAATCCTCCTTCCAAGAGGAAGGCTTTAAAAATATTACGGTCGTTTCCTTTAAAGCCTAGACTTCAAAGATTGTTTATGTCATCAAAGACGTCTAACCTTATGAAGTGGCATCATCTAGAGCGTGTGAAAGATGGAAAATTGCGGCATCCAGTAGATGCATTAGCTTGGAAAGATTTTGATGAAAAATTTCCTGAATTTGCTAGTGATCCTCGTAATGTTCGTCTAGCTTTGGCAACTGATGGCTTCAACCCATTTAGGACGATGAATGTGGCATACAGTATCTGGCCAGTTTTTCTTATTCCATATAACTTGCCACCATGGTTGGTTATGAAGCAGCCGAATTTTATTCTTTCTTTGATTATCCCGGGTGCTAAAAGTCCGGGAAACAAGATAGACGTGTTTATGCAACCTTTGATAAAAGAATTGAAGGAGTTATGGGAGGATGGAGTTAATACATTTGATGCCTCAACCAAACAATACTTTCAGTTAGAGGGGGCAATCCTGACCCAAAAGCTATTATATGGGTCACTTTAAACATTTTAAAAATTACAATGGGTTGTTTTGGGTAAAATATTTTAGACAAGGGGGTCAAACTGGGTCACTTAAAAAATAAAAACTCTTGTGCACGGGTCAACTTGGGTGGACAAAATTAAACTAACGGGTCATACGGGTCATTAGGGTTTTCTCACGGGTAGTCTCCATCTTACACTTCATCTTGCAGACTAACATCCTCTTCATTATTCATCAATCATCATCTTCATTCTGCATCATCTACCAGTACATCATCTTCATTCTCCAGCATTGTAGATAGATGACACATTGAAGCACAAATTCGTTCATCAATCGAGGTATGTGATTATTAGGTTATAGTTGAGGGAGGTTACTGAAATGCAATAAAAATATCAAAAAATATGTTAATGGAAGAAATAATAAAAATATAATTTGATGATATAAAACAATAAATGGACGCCGGACTGGTTTTGTGAAGGTAAAGTGATCTAATTAGTTAGATTTTGTTGTATTATGGATGGTTATTAAATATGAAGTGATGAGTACCTTTACACAGTGCTTTTGTAGTCGAACTACAAAGTGATTAGAACAACCACTACAAAGTGGCTTCAAAGTGAATAGAACAACTTTGAGTGGTTAGTAAGAACAGAGTATGATTCATAGCAGGTTAGGTTAGAACTTAATGTTGATGCACACCAAGTGCTTGATAAAATGCATAAACGAAAATATTCTTCTAAATGCTATATTTTTTGCTTGTTTAGTTAGGGATTTAGATCATATGTGTAATTTTGGTTTTGTTATCAGTTTATACATGTAATTCGACGGGACTTGCATAAAGATTTCTGGGAAATCGGTTATACTAAACTTGTAATGATTTATTTTTTATTTTGACAGTGCAATTGTAGTTGAAAGTAATGTCAAACAACACAGAATTTGGACAACATAATGTAGACGAGCAATTTGAGGATGAAGCTAGTTCACATAGTTCGAGTAGATACCGTTCTTACGTATGGAATTATTTTGACCCATTACCGGTTGCACCTAATGGGGATAAGAAAGCAAAGTGTAGTGCTTGTGGAATTGTTTATTGTACAAATTCAACCTCGGGAACATCTAATATGAGAAGACATATTCAAAAATGTTTTGATCTTGATCAGCCCGGTCCGGCAAAAAAACAAAAGCGTGCCCCTTTAAATCAAGCACTGTACAGGGAGAAACTAGCAATATCAATTATCAAGCATAACTATCCTTTTAGTTATGTTGAACACGAGGAAACAAGAAATTTGCATAAATTTCTACATGGTGATGTGATTTTCATAACAAGAAATACTGCAAAAGCGGATGTCTTAAAGATATATGAGCGAGAGAAGCTTAGTCTTAAAGACAAGTTACAAAAGGTAACTGGTAGAATATGTTTGACATCTGATTTATGGACTTCTGTCACGACAGATGGATTTATGGCATTGACTGCTCATTATGTTGATGAGGAATGGATCCTAAGAAAAAAAGTGCTAAACTTTAGAGTTCTTTCGCTTTGCAACTTAACTTTTATGTTTATATATTATTAATAACACAACTTTCATTTTTTACATATTCAGATGAAAACGAGAATGACATAGAGGAAGAACTTGTTGAAGACATTGAAGCGTTGATTCCGACTATTAATAGTAGCAACTTTTAGGTAATAGTTTGTATTTTGGTTATTTTGGAGATCATGATCACTTTAACTAAACTAAAATATTTGAATTTTCTAAAATGTTGGATTTTCTGCTCTTGCTTATGTAACTTGTTATGAAATACTGGAATTCTTCCTTGTATTGCTTGTAATTATTTTCTACCATGGGTTGTGCTTCTTGTTGGTGTGTTTTCTTCTTTCTTTGGGTATGGTGTTATTTGGCTTGCTGTTACTCAGACTGTTCAGCATTTGCATTATTGGGTTGTAAGTATTTATTATTTTTATTATTATGTGTTTATGAATATGCAAGTTTTTGTTGATTTGTTTAGAAAGTTTGGATCTTTTGCTTTTTGGTAGAGTTTTATCAGCAATTGTCATAGTTTTATTAGTTCAAGAGGTCGGATTTACTCATGACAGATTAGTATATCTTTCAGGCAAGATCAAATGGTATATCTAGCTTATCCCATGATTTAAATGGAGTCTATATTGTAGCTTCATGCATGGACAGCAGTTACAGTTTTAAGTTTTTAACATCCTAACACCTTATTGTTTGTGTAAAGATCCTAATGTTGATAATATAATCAAAGAAGGCAAATCAATTATAGTATTTTAATGGATTTTAAATCATGGGATACACAAATAAATTATAGTATTTTAATGGATTTTAAATTACTGCCACCTGACCCGGCCCGACCCGAAACCCGTTTTGACCCGAACCCGACCCGAAACCCGTTTTGACCCGAACCCGTTTTGACCCGAACCCGTTCCGACCCAAACCGATACAACCCTTTTTTTAATTGACCCGTTTTGACCCGAACCCATTTTGACCCGAACCCGTTTTGACCCGCGACCCATATTGACCCGACCCGACCCGTTTGCCAGTTATACTTTCAGTTGAAGGCTTCTATTATTTCTACCATATCAGACTTTCCAGGTTATGCTAATCTTTCCGGGTGGAGCACTAAAGGAGAACTTGCATGTCCTGTGTGTGGTTTTGATAATAATTCCATTTGGCTAACTCACGGAAGAAAGTGGTGTTACATGTGTCATAGGAGGTGGCTTCCATCAGACCATCGTTGGCGTTCAGACATTAGATCCTTTGATGGACGCCAAGAATTTCGAGTTGCTCCAATTTCTTCTTCTGGAGAGGAGGTACAACAACAATTAGGCGACATGGAATTTCTTGTCGACAATGACGTTCGTGGTCCATGGAAAAAGAAAAGTATTTTTTTTATGTTGCCATATTGGGAGCATTTGTTGTTGCGTCACAATCTTGATGTGATGCACATTGAAAAGAATGTTTGTGACAACATAGTGGGGACTTTATTAGGGCAAGAAGGAAAGTCAAAAGATAATTATAAAACAAGGCTCGACTTGCAACAAATGGGTATAAGAAAGGAATTGCATCCAAAGAAGCGACCTAGAAGTAATATCACTTTCATGCCAAAAGCTTGCTATCAAATGACTCGGGGTGAAAAGACTCAATTTTTAAAAACCCTTAAGTTAATCAAGCCTCCCGATGAATTTTCATCCAATATTTCTCGATGTGTACACTTAAATGAGCTCAAACTAATTGGGATGAAAAGTTATGATTGTCACATGTTGATGCAAGAGTATTTGCCGATCGCGTTACGTGGAACTTTGCCAGACCATGTAAGCTCAGTGCTAATCGAGTTATGTGAATTTTTAAAACGATTTGCTACAAGGATTTATCTAAAGATGATCTAAATTTTCTTGAGTCTAAAATTCCTCTCACTTTATGCAAACTAGAGAAGATATTTCCACCTTCATTCTTTACTGTAATGGTGCACTTGTTGATCCATTTAACGAGAGAGGTTAGGTTTGGAGGTCCCGTTACGTTTCGGTGGATGTACCCTATTGAAAGGTATATCACATTTCTATAAATCTTATCCATTATTTCCTTCATTTATTTAATTTTTAAATGATAAATGACTTATAACTATGACATGAACAGGGACCTTCTAAAACTTAAGTCATACGTTCATAATCGAGCTCATCCTGAAGGATCAATTGCTGAAGGCTATTTAGCTGAGGAAAGTATAACATTTTGCTCCGGATATCTATCGAAAGTAGAAACCGTCTTCACTAGACCAATTAGGAATGATGACGAGGATCACCAAAATCATATTGAAAAATCATACAACCTTTGCCCCGGCCGTGCTGTAGGTCGTAAATTGGATTCGGGGGTATCTATTCGCAAAAGAAAGAGTCGTAAATTGACTCGGGGTGGTGGCCTGCCCGCGAGCATTTCGTGAAGTGCTCCTTGTTCTCTAATGGAGCATGATGGGCTCTATATGCCATATTCGATCATAAAATGCTAGATAGTGTTGTAGTGAGTCATAGTAGGTCGACAATGAAATATGATTGTTCATACATTTGTGGTGTGTAACGGGTCATAATAATAGTCGGATCACTTGATGGAACATGATGGGTGTCAATACGCCATATTAGGTTGTAAACGACTATACTGTTTCAATGTACGCCATTGTATTTGACCTCGTTTAAATTACAAAAGCTTCATCACGGCTTTTGTGTAGTTTTTCAAGCTCGATCTCATTTTTTATTTAAGAATTAATTCATTTTAATTATAAATATTATTTTATATGCAATTTATTTAAATTTTTTTGATAATTTTGTAAATGTAAAATATTTAAATTACTAAAAACTTAACATTATAATTGGGCTCCCGCTTAAGAGGGGATTAGGCGCCAAAGTACATTTACTGAACCCTAATTCCAATTATCAAAGGAAATAAAAGCGCTATAGATCGATCAGTTTTACAAAAATTTAACATTTTTATTGAATCCCGCCTTAAGAGGTGATTAGGCGGCAACAATATTAGATTCAGTGCTGAACCCCATTTCCAATTCTCAATGGAAAGAGCAGATCATCAATCAGAATCACAATCATAGATCAGAATACCCGACGCATCGATCAGAAACAGAACATCTTACAATCATCGATCAGACGCATTGAACGAACCAACAGACCACAAAACAACTAAGCAGGAGGGTTTGATTATTGTTTCATTTAATAGTCCATTTTAATTGTTGTTCTTTGATTCCGATTCTTTGATTGTTGTTTGCTTTAATTGTTGTTTTTTGATGCCGATTCTTTGATTGTTGTTAGATTTAATTGTTGTTCTTTGATGTTGATTCATTAAGAACATTACTGAAGTGTAAAAATTCCTTAATTTTATAGATGCTGATTCATTAACAGGAATAGATGTAGAT
Source organism: Ambrosia artemisiifolia (assembly GCA_032199755.1). NCBI lineage: Eukaryota > Viridiplantae > Streptophyta > Magnoliopsida > Asterales > Asteraceae > Ambrosia > Ambrosia artemisiifolia. The sequence goes on from CM063521.1 coordinate 32,535,940, forward strand.
GTTGATAGCATACAATGAGTTATAGACAACTTAGGGATGATGATTTCTATATAGTCGGCGTTATGCGCCAAACAACGGAATCAATATACGAGTATACAATTACGAGTATACAATTCTGTTCTGTTTTCCCAGCCAACTAGATACCAGGTTCAAGGTTAGGCAACCTAGGTTCATGGATGTATTTGAGATCACCGTCTTGAGGATCTGTATATGTGTTATCGTGTGTACTTTAATGATAAATGTGAATGGTTTGCTGTGCCAAAATAGGTTGTTAGTGTGCGTTAATGTCACTTGTTCAGCAAGTCAATATTTGACCGAGTATTCTGGTGAAAGACGTGGAACTAGCAACATGCAAAACATGGGTACTACATGAAGTCGTTACGTGGGTTGTTTGCAACTTTTTTGTTTTTATTGTTTATTTTCTCTTATAAGTAGCTACAGCAGCCAGCATTTGTTTTTGAGCGCCTTTAAAATTTCCAGTTCAATCTCTTTGTAGTCGTAAGTTTTGAGTTTTGCAGCTGCGACTGATATGCAACAGCATAATTCTTGTACAACTCAATCAATCAAAGTTAATGCCTGCGGATTAGTAGTTCTTGCAGCTGCGATTGATATGCAGCAGCATAATTCGGTCTTTATAGTGGTTTTGTTGTGTGGTATACAATTGTTCCATTCTCAGTTAAAAAAACATACACAAGGATTAAATGTATATTATTTAGTTCTTAAATTCTATTGGAGTATGACAAAGGCCCCAACTTGATAATATAGTTTTTTTCAGTGTTTTGCAAGTTGCATGATAGAGCACTTAGTTCAACCATTAATTATATTTTTTAAGAATATGTATGCTAACCCACAAATGTGAATTAAATGGAAACCACATAGGAGATGCATAAAAACGGTTGGAATTAAATGGAACGATTGTACTTTTGAATCAATCTTTCTAACTTTGATATTAAACATTACTATCTTCAGTTGTAATAAACATATGACATGTTCAATTGTTCGTAATGAAAACGATATATACTGATATTGTATTGCATGTTTTTTAATACAGAGTATGGGTACGCGCAAGGGACTACGTATAACTTCCACCGACTTCAATGAGCCTTTTGAAGACATTGTTGAAGACCATGGTGACTATGAAACTCAAACTCACCGTTCCAGTAAAATGCAAGGTTGTCATTTCATGGTGCTCCTAAGATAATTTGACCATCCTAATTTGCTACTTTTTGACTTTGATCAGGTCCAATGGCAAACAAAAGCAAGGAAAATAAAACTTTAGCAGTAGAAGGCAATGAATATGAGAAGATTAGACAGTTGACAATTTAGAAGAACCAAAAAAGACTACAAGAACTTGGAATTAAAGACATTGTAAGGTCTTATACAAGTTTGTCAGAAAGTCAAAAAACGAAGAAAAACAAAGTGAATCAGAACAATCATGCTCGGGAAATAAATTTTGTAGAGCAACATCGTCCACAATTTATTGCACCAATGTCCATGAATAGAGTTGCTAATCTCACGAAGTTACGCCGCGTGGTTGCTTCAAATGTCTCCCAAAAGGTTTCATCTACTTCAAATGAAACACAACCGAATAAACAACGACAAACAGTTACCATGAGTGAAACTATTGAAGGTAATAAAAGTGGAGCAATTAGAAGGATGGTTCTTGTTGATGAGGATGATGATGAATTATCTCAAGGTATTATTTTGTTAATCTTAAAGTTTTGTTCAATAAAAAGTACATTTTATATTAATCTACTCTTTTATGCTTGAAGAAGGTAACAAAGAGGATATGGAAGTAGGTGATGTTGGTCAAAATGATGAGTATATGGGTGATACATTACATGAAGATGGAGGCAATGTTCAAAAACAACTACAAGGCCCTGAAAAACGAAAAGCAACTACATCTTATTCAAAAGGTAATAGTATAGGTAGGCGCAAGAGGCTAAATATAATTTCTACCGTCTCGAATGAGTGTATTGAAAACCATGATGACGAACCTGTTGAATACAATTTTGAAGACCACCAAGTTTTTGAAACTCAAGGTCATCAAGCTAGTGAAATACAAGGTAAAACTTTAGACAAATGGTAATGATGTTTAAGAAATAAAATGATAGAAGATATGTTCAAACTGTATTATAATTTGTAAATTGTTTTTCTACTTGTTTTTTTTTTAATTTCTTAGGTGCTCCTAAAAAGGTTAGAGGCTATACACAGAAAGCTGAAACTTGGAAGATGGATAGTAAAAAAAAAATAGTTGTCACATTCAACAACTTAGGAAAGCCTGTTGGGGATGAAGGTACTGAACTAGTTCAGTTCCTTGGGACGCTTGTGAGGAATTCTGATCATGTATCCATAGAATATTCTGACTGGAGAAAGGTTCCCAAACAAAAGAAAGAGGACATGTATTCACTCGTTAAGGTATATGTCTTTATTAAGTTTCAAAATGTATGTACTAGATAAAGTAAGAGGTGTATGCTTAATATATATAATTTTTGTTTGTAGTCAAAATTTGTTATTTATCCAAATGAATCAAACAAGATTAAAAATTGGATCTTTCAAAGCATGGGAACAAAATGGAGATCGTGGAAAGGTTCGTTAAAGGAAACATGTTATGATCCAAGCCTTATTGTTGATGAAATCGTGGCGCAACATGTTAAGAATGACGACAGATTGAATCCAACTCAATTTAAAGAACTTGTTACTCGTTGGTTCACTCCGGAATTTCAGGTAACAATGATCTGGAACTTTGATTTCTTTTACAATATTTACAATTATCTAATTATATCAAAGAATTCTTATCATGTATTATTTTATCATTTACCATAGAGTACATGTGATGTTAAAAGAATGAGCCGCTCAAAGATGAAGGAACCTCATGTGAGTGGGACAAAGTCATTTGCTAGACTTGCTCATGAAATGGTATTATTCTAGCTATTTTTGACATTTATTATATTTTATGGTTTTTATTTCCCTTACTAACCATCAAACATCAATTATAGGCAATGAATAATAATGCTGTATATCCAACACGAGGAGAAATGTATATCGCAACTCGCACTCGTAAAGATGGAAGCATCGTTAATGATAAAGCTGCTCATGTTGTGGTAATATATTTTTAATGTCCCTATATATCATGGGTGTGTTTAATTTTTATATGATTACGTATTTTATTACGTGTTTAGGCTTCATTAAAAGATATTGCCAATGAGTCTACAACCACACCCGGTGATCCAAACGATTTTACAAATGATGACTACTCAAAAGTCAAAGGCCCTGAGAAAAGAGGATATGTTCGGTTAGTGGAAAGGATGCCAGCCGAAAAAAGTAGTGGTACATCTTTGAAAGATTCACAAACTATTAATCAGCTAACGAGTGTTGTTAATGCTATGGTTGTTATCATCCAAGAACATATCCCAAATGCAAACCTATCTTCGATTCTTAGCAATATGAACATTCAGGTAATTACATGCATGAACCATTGTTTGTTCTTTTACGATTACATATTTATGTACTATTATTTATTTAATTTATATGTTTTAGGTCCCTGGTATTGGTTCTTTGATACGTAACAACTCTTTGCCAGTTAACGAAATATCGTCTTCAAGAAGTCATGATGATAATGGTAATTACTATTAACTTTTTAATTTTAACTATTTTGTAATACTAAACGAGCGTGCTTCTTAGTATGAAATTGATTAGCCAAAACTTTCCATTTTACAGGGCTAGAAACACGTGTGGACAATTGATCTATAACTTTTTTTGTTGACATTGCAGTTAAGGTAATATGTTGGTTTTGTGTATCGTTAGGTGTTTGGACAAATTATAAATGGCTGCCTATTAATTATATGTTGGTTTTTTCTCTAATTGTTAGTTGTTCGATCAGTTTTTTTATACTGGATTTTCCTTTGAATAGGAACAATGAGTTTCATAAATTAAAGAACTTTTAGATTTCATTGAATCAATACTAATACTTATTTATATGGTTTATGATTGCAGGATATATATCATTAGAAATTTTGGAGCTTAGTTCTATGATAGTTGAATTCTCTCCTAAAAGAATGTTTAGATTCCTCGTGCAAACATTTGAAATATGTTTCGGATTGAATTTATTATTGAAGTATATTATGATAATTTTTACATATACAATTCTACTGATCATTTATTTATATTTTATATGGTACATATTTTGATTTGTGGCAAAATTATGTGCCACTACAAATAGTACATATATATAACTAGAAATGGTTTTTACCAACACAAAATTTGTACCACAAAAGGTTTTTTATATTGTGACAAAGATTACTTTTTAATAACACAAAATTTGTGTCATAAGTCTTTTTTATATTGTGGCAAAAAAAAGTGTCATTAAAACTAGTATAAATATGTAAATAGGATTACTTTTTAATGGCACAAAATATGTGTCACAAAAGTCTTTTTTTATATTGTGGCAAAAAACAAGTGTCACTAAAAGCCAACAAAACTTTGTGTGATAGAATGAAAATGTGTCACTAAAAGGCTTTAGTGTCAGCACTTCTAGTGACACTTTTTTTGTGTGCCGCCCATTCCTTCAAGTCCCTTTAGTAGCACTTTTTTGTTTTTTTGTGGCACTTTTTGTATGTCACTAAATGGCTTTTTTTTGTAGTGTCATCAACATAAATCTAAACAAGTAAGACATGATTTCCAACAGGTTTCATGAAAAGTGTTTTATCAATGGAGTCTCTAGTGAAGTGATTTTTAAGCAAAAAGTTGGATAGTGTTTCATACCAGGCTCTTGGAGCCTGTTTTAGCCCATAAAGAGCTTTGTCAAGCTTGTATACCCACTCAGGATGAGAAGGATCCTCAAACCCTGGTGGCTGACAGACATACACCTCCTCTTTTATCTTTTCATATAAAAATGCACTTTTGACATCCATTTGAAAAACTTTTATATTGTTGGAAATTGCATAAGCTAAAAAGAACCTGATAGCTTCAAGTCTTGCAAATGGTGCAAAGGTTTCATCATAGTCAATTCCTTCTTCTTGAGAATAACCTTGTACCACCAATCTTGCCTTGTTCTTGATGATCATACCAGCTTCATCTTGTTTGTTTCTGAAGACCCATCTAGTGCCAATTGGTAGCTTGTTTGGAGGTAAGGGACAGATTTCCCAAACCTGTTGCTTCTTGAATTGAAGCAGCTCATCTTGCATAGCTTGAACCCACTTGTTATCTTTGAGGGATTCTTGATACTTCTTTGGTTCCAACTGAGAATGAATGCTGAGAAAAAGCAAAAGTTGGAAAGCTGGTATCTAGTAGGTACCCCTGATGCAATATCACCCATGATTTGTTCCAATGGATGATCCAGGTGTTCAATCAGTTGTTGTAGTCCTGTACTTGAGGATGGCTCTTGAATTTCTTCAAATAAACTACTGAGGTTGATAATATCTGGTTCAGCTGTTTGTTGAGGGTCAGGAGTTTTTGGAGCTGAATCAGTAGTATCAAAATGTTCATCAGCAGTTGTTGAAGTAGAAGCTTGTGAAACTTCTGAAGGTTTGAAAATTGATTTAATGATTGTGTTTGGAGTCCATGATGTGGGACCATCATCATCAAACCCTTGATCACCATAATAAGTGGGTTTGGATGATTCAACAGTCTTTTCAGGTCCGAAATTAAAGCTGTCACGGTCAAAGAGTTCAGCAGGATGTGCTGGAATGAGAGTATGTTTAGACTCATTGAACTTGACATTCAGTGTTTCTTCTACAATCTTGGTTCTTGAATTGAAGACTTTGTAAGCCTTCCTCATTGCAAAATAACCAAGAAAATAACCTGAATCAACTTTAGCAGCAAATTTAGAGATAGAGTCTTTGATGTTGAGGATAAAACATTGACAACCAAAAGCCCTGAAGAAGTTGATGAGAGGCTTCATGCCATGAAGAATTTCATAGGCAGTCTTGGTATGTCTCTTGTTGATAAGAACTCTATTCTGAACATAACAAGCTGTGTTGACTGCTTCAGCCCAAAAATACAAAGGTATGCCTGAATCAGCTAACATGGTTCTTGCTGCTTCAATCAGTGTCCTGTTCTTCCTTTCTACCACACCATTTTGTTCAGGAGTTCTGGGAATGCTGAATTGTCTAACAATCCCTTTAGACAAACAGAATTCATCCAGAGATTTGTTCCTGAACTCTGTCCCATTGTCACTCCTGATGACTTTGACAGAGAGAGAATATTGCTTCTCTACTTGTAGAATGAAGAACTTGATTATTTCAGCTGCCTCATCCTTGGAATATAAGAAGAAGACCCATGTAAATCTTGAGTAGTCATCAATGATGACCAAGCAGTACTTCTTCTTACCAAGGCTCATGATCTTGACTGGTCCAAATAAGTCCATATGGAGTAGTTGAAGACATGCAGTTTTTTTTTTATTCTTCAATAGACTTATACGAGGACTTATGTTGTTTACCTTTAAGACAAGAAACATAGTGTTCTTTGTACTGGTATTCCTTTAAAGGTAGACCTCTGACCAAGCCCATTTTTGTGACTTTATTTATGGTTTTAAAGTTCACATGGCCTAGTCTCCTGTGCTAGGGATCAGTTTCTGAAGTTGATGCCTTTGAGAAGAAACAGGCAGTGTTGTTCAGTACTTTGTCTTTCTCAATTTCCACTGCATAAATATTGCCACATCTTTTGGCAATTAGCAAAGTATGATCTTCAATAATCTTCTCTAACAACTTCTGGCCTTCTGGTGATATGATCTTGCATGCTGTCTTGGTGAAAACGGAAGAATATCCTTTGTCACATATTTGTGAGACACTCAGCAAGTTGTACTCAAGGTTTTCAACCAGATTGACCTTGTCAAACTGCATTTTGCCTAAGGATACATTGCCATATCCTAGAACATATCCCTTGGCATTGTTCCTAAAGGACACATATCCTTCTCTTTGACTGATAAAATTGTTTATCAGGTATCTACATCTAGTCATGTGCATTGAGCCTCCACTATCAACATACCAAATGCTATTCAAACCTCTGGAGACCCTCTGCATAAAATAGCAAATTAATTAGATTTGGGAACCCAAGCCAATTTGGCTTTGGGTTTGCTCTTGAGAACAGGTACAATTTGTTGAGGACCAATTTTTGAAATCCATGTCTTTTTGGCAATGGATTTTTCATTAAGGACAATGGTGACATCTTTTTGGTAACCACCATCAACTTTGGTCATCAGAAGTTTAACCAAATTTATCAAATCTTTAACCTCAGTAGTTTGTGAAACTACTGATGGGTTAGGTCTAACTTCTGGAGATGAATTTTGAGAAAAAGGCTTGTGTTGAGATTTAGTCTTTTTCTGAGAAAAGGTTTTGCTTGGTTGATGTTTGTTGGGAAAGAAAGTATTTTCAAAATCTTGTCTTATTTGTTTTCCACAACCAGTTGTTGCTTTTTCAGTGAAATTTGATTTCCTTTTCTATATCTGCAAAATTCAGTTATGTGGTTAAACAGACCACATATTTTACATGCTTTTGCCTTCTCTTTCCTTTTAGATTCAGCAAGAGATTTGGAAGGCAAGTTACTGACAATATCAGTATTTTTAGATAGGTCATCAGTAAGTTTCAGGTTCTCAACTCCTGATGTAGATGAAACTACTGATGGCTTATTGTCAGTTGTTTTAACTTCTGCAGAGCTTTCATTTTTGAGAAAGTTCTGATGGAAAGATGTGCATTCTTTCTTTTTAGAAGTTTGAACCAATTTATTCCCATCATTATCAGTTTTGTGGGTAAAATCAGTTGGTGATTCAGTATGGGTATACCCTATGCCAAACTTAACATTTGATGCAGTTTGCTTGTTAAGCAGCATTTGGTATCCCTTACAAGACTCAACCCATTTTTCACAGTCAACCTTGGTGTTGTTAGGATCTGAGTATTGGATTGTTTTGATTAAGTATGAAATATGAATGAAGTATAAATGGAAAGTGCAGCGGAATAAAGAATAATCAAAACATAGAGAATAATTGTTATCAATCGAATGCTTTCATTAAACTGAAAGATTACAAAGGTACAATTATAACTCCCCCTCAGCCTGATCACTCAGAGTTTGTTTGTCTAGAGAGAATGACGAGTGACAAATAGAACAGTACAAGTACTGTTCTATTTATAGACAAGTACAAACCTCTGATGATCGCTTAGCTGACGTCACCTAGAAAGCGACCCCTAACTGACTAACAAACTACAACATCTGTTAAACAATAAACTACTGTTACATTGAAACTACTGAAGGAAAAACTCTGTTAAACTAAAACTCTGATGTCTTCTTATCATCTGTTGAACCAAAGTGCTGTTGGTTCAACAGACCTTTGTTCTTCAGATCTTTGATCAGCACTTGTTCTTTATCAGACTTTTGCTCTTCAGACTTTATCCATCAGACCTTTCATCAGCAGCAGTTGTCTTGTATCAGATGTTTAAGTATCAGCAGTTTGGGAATCAGCAGTTCTTTGGAGGAAGCTTTCTTGTAACCACTGTTATTTATTCTTGATCAACACTTAGTATGTTTTGGCTTTCTATCATCTGTTCTTCTCCAGGTCAGCAGACCCAACAATCTCCCCCTAGAACAGATGATGCCAAAACTCTGCTTTATTCTTGATCTTTATTCCTCATCAGACTTTCTCTAATTTGCCCTTTTAGTTGCAATTCAAAGTGTAGAGAGAAGAGGTCTTCAGCATCTCTATCCAGTGTCAAATTTAGAAGTGTCTGGAGATCTTCAGCACTTAGGCCAGGTGCCTCATCCATACTCAGCTTCTGAATACTACCATCTGATCTGAGCAATGTCAATTCATGGGTCTCTTTATCAGACTTCCATTTTAGAATTTTAGAATCAGAGGAGTGACTGGGATGCATCTTTATTTTGGATGAGTTTGGTGATGGTGGCCTTGCAATGAGTTCTCTGAGCCTGTCTGACACAGGATCAGAAAAAGATCTGACTTGATTCAAGATCCCCTCTTTCACATAAGTATCAGTGAACTGTCTTGTTTCTTCTTCAGTCATTTCTTTTTGCTTCTTAAATTGTCTTCTAGCAGCAATGGTAAGATCTGAAGTTTCCAGTAAACTGTCTAATGTAAAGGCCTGAGAGGGTTTCTTGGGAGCATCATCATACACTGGTTTTCTTGGAAGATCAGGATTGGTCTTTCTTTCTTGTTCAAGCTTTTTGTATGTTTCAATTAGCCTGATTTCTGACCATCTGGCAACAGACTTCATCTCTCCATACTTAGCTGCTACAAGCTCTTGTCTCATTCTTCTGAATTTCAAGGCTCTAGCTTCATCTCTCCCCTTTTTGAAATCAGGAGCAGAGACCTTAGCAGGAGGATTCTTGGCCATGTTCTCTATTCTGATTAGTTCTTCCCTTAGAGCATGTGTGGTCCAGCCTGTAAATTGGTTCTTTGTTGCTTTATAAGGCTTGGATGCCAAGATCTGTTCCAGCAGTGAATCCCTTACTTCCATTTCCAAGTGTCTGCTGAGAGGCATGGTTGACATGGAGTTGCTCAGGGTCTTAGCAAAATCTTCAATCCTTCTGAGTTTGCTAAGCTCTGCTGAATGGATGCCCTGAGCAGTCCTGTCATCCTTCCCTTTGCACTTCTCTTTGATGACAGCATCAGCCTGTTCACCCTTGTATTTGAGATATGTGTCTATGTTGGGTGGAACAGGGAAGCCTTTAAGAGATGGGAAGGATCTTTCTGATGGCTGATCAGTATTATAGAAGGATTGAAGTTCCCCCTTGATTAAATCCAACTCAAGGGGATACTTCTCAGCCAATGGGGTGATGGTTGGTGGTGGTCTGTGTGATCTGAATTCAGCAGTGTGTGGTGAGAAAGATGAGAGTGGAATGGCATTGACTGGTGTGGATGAGATTGGGGTGTTAGGTGGTGTGTTGTGGATGTTTTCATCTTGTATAACAAAGGTAGATTTCCTTTTTCTGCTATACAAGATCTTGGGTGAAGGTGAAGATGAGGTAGTGGTTTGAGAAACATCTGTTGGTCCTTTAGTGGAACCAGCAGTTGTTTGGGTTTTGGGTTGTGTTGATGTTTTAGCAGTGGTTTTAGTTTCAGTTGTTTTAGGTGCAGTGGTTTGGGTAGCAGAGGTTGTGGTGGCAGTGGTTTGTGGAGCAGTGGTTGTGGTAACAGGTGTTTGTACAGCAGAGGTTTCAGCAGTTAATTTGGAAGGTGGTTTTCTAGTGTGTTTGGCTGGCATTTTCTTTCTCTTTGAAGTGTTCACATCTTCCACTTCCTGCTACTGTTCCTTTTTCAGCTGCACCAACCTCTCTGCCTTTACTTCCAATGTATCAGCCCTTTTCATTTTGTCTTGAGCAGCCTTTTCAGCTCTTTCATTAGCTGAAGTGTCAACTTCTTTTGCCTTTGATGCTGGAGCTGGTTCAGAGACAGGGATCTGAACATTTGGTTGTTGTGTTTGTGGAGCTGATTTGGGTGACCCTGGTTTGTCAGCAGTTGGCTTCTTCCCTTTTTGTGAGGGTGGTTCACCAAATGGATTAAGTTTTGGTAGCCTATCTCTGCCACTCTCCCCCTTTTTGGCATCATCAGCAGTGAATTCATCATCATCTTCATCTCTGAGAATTGTGGTAGGGGCAGAGCCAGTGGTCTTCAGCAAGTGGTCTTTGATCACCTTGATGTCAGCCTTTGTATCATTGAATCTGGCATCAACCATGTTTCTGATCAAAGTCATGTAGGTTTCCTGTGTCTGATCTGCTAATTTTCGATGAGCTATGATGATGGGGGAAACAGATTTCCATAGCTCATTAGCAACATCAGCAGTGGATGGTTGACTCTTTGTAAAGTTATTCAATGTTTCCAATATTGCCTTGACATCAGATTTGATGTCAGCAACAGAGGATTCAAGGTTTTGAACTTTAGCCGTCAATTCTTGAAGTTTTGACTCATCACCCAAATTAATAGGTTCATCTGAGTCCCTACCAGAGGTAGTTTTAGCTGGTTCAGTCCTAGGAGGTGAGTCCATAGAATAAGAACCTGCTGCCCCTTTTTCTTGGTTCTGGGGACTTCCAACTGTTTTAGGAGACACAATTGTGTCTACATCAGTTGTTGCCTTCAAGGAAGTCTTAGCAATGTAACCACTGTCCTGCTGTGAGACAATGGTCTCTACAGCAGTAGTGGCTGCTTCTCTTGAAACCTCATCAGAAGTAACATTGACTTCTGGGAGTATAACCTCCTCATCTGTTTGTGGGATGGCTGATTGATTTTCCTCAGCCCCAGTCACTGGTAGTGGCATACTCTCAGTGATAGGTGAAGGAGAGGAACTGGGGTTATCCTGAGTTTTATCAATAGCCTCAAACAGGGGTTGCATTGTTTGTGGGACATGTGGTGGTGATGTAGGTGGTGTAAGAAGCTGATTAGCCCTGGGAGATGGGCTTGTAAACATATGATCAAATGACTCATATGCCTCAGTTTGAGGTTCCCTTTGGCTTACAACAAGTTCCTTTTGTGAGGAATCTTGAGGAGTTTGCTTGGGTTGAGATATTTCCAACTGTTGTGAGGAAGTAGCAACAGTGGTTTCATGTTGCTTTGGTGATGCAACAGGGTTAGCTTCTGGTATCTCATCTTCCAGAAGTCCCTTTTTAGTTTTGGTGGTTGTTTTGGTGGATGGACGTTTTCTTTTGGTGGCTGGTGTGGGTTTCACAGCACTGGATGAAGTGCCATGATCACCAGGAGCAGTGGGCTCACCAACAGAGGTTTCAACAACAGTTGTTGTCTTTGTCCTCTTTGGTTGTGTTTTGGAAACTTTTTGAACTTTTGGTGCTTTTTCTAGGGTTGAAGAACCCAGCATTCTTGTAAAAGTTTCATCAGTTAGATTTTTCATTTTAAATGACTCTCCCTTTTGAAAATCCTTTTCAGGTAAAAGCTTTTGTAGAATTACACTTAGAATTCTAGGGTAGAGCAGAAAAGCATTGTTTGAGCCAGATTTTATGGCTTTCACATTTGATACCAAGTCTGAAAACAATCCCTGAGATAGATTGAAGTCAGAATCTGACAACATAGCATATCCCAAGTATTGTATCCTCAATGGGATTTCATTGAAGGATGTAGTCTTGGCAGAGGCACAGAGGAGAAGGGTATGGAAGAAAAATTTCATGACTGGTGGGAAAAACTTTTTGTATAGTGTGGAACCAGTCATTTGAGCATCATACCCTCTCTCTTGAAACTCAGTGTGAAGCTCTGTTTTTGGAAAAGTATCCATACCTGACAAGTCGTTCAGTGAGAAGGTAGTGGAGATGATCTCAGGGGTTATGGCGATACTGGTGGCTCCAATTTTTGAAATTATGGACGTAGGCTTTTTGTCTTGGTATAAAACCTCAGCAGTTGCCCAGAATTCTTGGAGTGTTTCCAGGTATATGGGGGCATCAGCAATAAGAACATTTTTATATTTGGAGTTATTGATGATGTCAATGGTGGAATGGAATGGTGTGTTGTCTTCGGTTTTAACCAAATAAGGAAGGAAATTGTGAGTGGCTTTTGTTTGGAGTTCCATTTTAATGGATTTTGATTGTGAAAGTGGTGAACTTTGATTGAGGGTTATGAAGAAGACGAGAGCGGTTTTCAGTATTTTGAATACAATGAGACAGTAAAACTGCTGTTGGGGGAAAGAACAGGGTTTTATAGGCTCTGTTAAACCGCTGATGTGGCAAAAACTCTGCTTTTGAGAGCAGACGTGGCAAACATCTGATGGTTGAAACATCTGGTGGCAAACAGCTGTTTTGTTAAACCTCTGTTGCCAACCTCTGTTGTTTAACCAAAAGATTGATGAAAACAGTTGTTTTATCTGATCAGATGTTTGAAACAGATTTTTCAACCAACAGTGGTTGTTTTACCTGATCAGATGTTTTGAAACAGATTTTTCAACTAACAGTGGTTTTAATAAAACAGTGGTTGTTTTATCTGAATCAGTGGTTTTAAAACAGAATTTTCAACCAAAGTGTTATTTTAGCAAAAATTTGATTTTCTGAAAACATTTTAATGTTTTTATTGAAAACATTTTTGTTGTTTTTAATCCATGTTTAACATTCCAATTCGAGAGATCAGATTTGTGAAGGTAGATGTATCTAAAGCTTTTGTCAGCACATCTGCCAACTGATCCTCTGTTGGAACATGGTGCAGAGAAATCAAACCTTTTTCATAGCTATCCCCGACAAAGTGATGTCTGATATCTATGTGCTTGGTGGTTGAGTGGGAGACTGGATTTTTGATGATATTTTCAGCAGCTTGACTATCCAACATGAGTGGAGTCCTCAGTGCAGTTATCCCAAAATCCAGTAGTTGATTTTGAAGCCACATAAGTTGGGCTGTACAGCTTGCAGCAGCAATGTATTCAGCTTCAGCAGTGGATGTTGAAACAGCTGCTTGCTTTTTGCTTTGCCAAGAAACTAAGGCATTCCCTAGAAACTGGCACCCTCCTGATGTGGACTTCCTTGTGGTATGGCAGCCAGCAAAATCACTATCTGAATAACCTGAAAGCTCAATGTTTCCATTAGCAGGATACCAGATACCAAGTGTGGGAGCACCTTTTAGGTATCTGAAGATCCTTTTCACAGCAATAAGGTTAGATTTTCTAGGAGAAGCCTGAGATCTAGCACACACACAGGTTGCAAACATAATGTCTGGCCTGGATGCTGTTAAGTACAATAAAGACCCAATCATGCATCTATAGTGTGTCTGATCAACAAGTTCATCCTTTTCATCATCAGTGAGTGGCTTGACAGTGCTCATGGGTGTACTACATGGCTTACAATCATTCATCTCAAATTTTGTTAACAAGTTTTTCACATACTTGTTTTGATGAATGAAAGTGCCATTTTGCAGTTGCTTCACTTGGAGACCAAGAAAGCACTGAAGTTCACCCATTGCACTCATTTCAAACTCTGCTGTCATGAGTTCCCTAAACTCCTCACACATTTTATTACATGTGGATCCAAAAATGATGTCATCCACATATATTTGAACAATCATTAAATCTTTTCCTTTCCATTTTAAAAACAAGGTTTTATCAATTTTACCTCTAGTGAAACCAATGGATAAGAGAAAAGTAGAGAGAGTTTCATACCAGGCTCTTGGTGCTTGTTTGAGTCCATACAATGCTTTGTTAAGCTTGTAGACATGATCAGGATGGAATGTGTCTTCAAAACCAGGTGGTTGACATACATAGACCTCCTCCTGAATTTTGCCATATAGGAAGGCACACTTGATGTCCATCTGAAACACCTTGATGTTGTGGTTGACAGCAAAGGCTAAGAAAAGTCTGATTGCTTCTAGCCTTGCTACAGGGGCAAAGGTTTCATCATAGTCAATACCCTCTTCTTGTCTGAAGCCTTGAACCACTAACCTGGCTTTGTTCTTGACAACTATACCCCTTTCATCAGTTTTGTTTTTGAAGACCCACTTTGTGCCAATTGGACAGACATCCTTAGGCAGTGGTACAAGTTCCCATACTTGTTGTCTTTTGAACTGAAGGAGTTCTTCTTGCATGGCTTCTACCCAACTGTTGTCTTTCAGTGCCTCTTGATACTTGACAGGTTGTGTAAGGGATAGAAAGCCTGCAAAAAGACAGATGTTTGAAGATTGGCTCCTTGTGAGCACACCTTCTCTGATGTTGCCAATGATTTGGTCTGGTGGATGAGCTCTTAGGTAGATTAGATCTCCCTGATATGGTATGATGGCATTTTGTGGTGAAGGACAGAGGTTTGGAGACTCTGTTGACATAACATCTGTTGGCACTTCTGAAGAGGCAACAGATGTTTGAAATGGAGGTGGAGGAATGGGTCCAAGTGGTGTAATATTGGACTGACTTTTGTCAACAGATGATTGACTCTTGTCAACAGATGATTGAACAGTGGATTGGCTGGGTGAATCAGTGGATTGAAGGTAAGACTGGCCAACAGTGGCTGACTCAGCTGTGACAGAGTTTTGACAGTTGTTTTGAACCACTGCGTCCTCTGATGCAGGATAGACTTTGTAGTGGTCTGGAACCACAACATCTATTCTGTAGTCTTGTTGTGAAGATTGTGGAGTACCTGCAGGGTTAGTTTTGACAGCAATATCTTCAAATTTGAATTTATCTAAATCAAACAACTCAGCAGGGTTTGCTGGGATTTTTAAAGAAGAAAGTTCATTGAACTTCACATTCAGAGTTTCTTCTATTGTTTTAGTCCTTGTGTTAAACACTTTATAGGCCTTTGCAACAGAAGAATACCCCAGAAAATATCCACAATCCACTTTGGCTGCAAATTTTGAAATGGAATCTTTAAGATTTAAAATGAAACATGGGCAGCCAAAGATTTTGAAAAATGATATCAGTGGTTTGATTTTAAACAGAATTTCATAAGCAGTCTTTTGATGTCTAGGGTTGATTAAAACTCTGTTTTGAACATAGCAAGCAGTGTTTACAGCTTCTGCCCAAAAGGACAGAGGTAAACCAGAATCTGCTAGCATTGTTCTTGCAGCCTCAATGAGAGTCCTGTTCTTCCTTTCAACCACCCCATTTTGCTCTGGTGTTCTTGGGATACTGTACTGCCTTACAATCCCTTTTGACACACAGAAATCATCTAACTCCTTATTTTTAAACTCTGTTCCATTGTCACTCCTAAAGACTTTTACTGGCAAGTCATATTGTTTTTCAACTTTGGTGACAAAGTCCTTCAAGATACCTGCAGTCTCATCCTTAGAGTGTAAAAAGTAAGTCCATGTAAACCTAGAAAAATCATCAACTATGACAAGACAAAATCTTTTCCTTCTTAGACTCATGATTTTTACAGGGCCAAACAAGTCCATGTGTAACATTTGTAGACACAGACTAGTTTTGGACTCATCAATGGATTTGTAAGAGCTTTTATGTTGTTTACCTTTTAGACAGGAAACACAATGCTCATCACATTTGAATTCTTTTGATGGTAAACCTCTGACTAGGTTTTGTTTGGAGAGTGAGTTGATAGTTTGAAGGTTGGTGTGACCAAGTCTCCTATGCCACAATTCTGTCTCTTTGGTAGAGGCAGCTGAGAACAGACAGACATTTGCAGTAGGATTATCCTTCAACATATCAACTACATACACATTGCCACTTCTGTGAGCAACAAGTTGTGCTTTGCTCTCAGCAATGATGGTGTTAATCTTTTCTACAGCCTCTGGGCCAACAATCTTACAAGTTTGCTTAGTGAAGAATGACCCAAAGCCTTTGTCACTCATTTGTGATACACTAAGTAGATTAAATTTTAGATTGTCTATTAGATTAACATTTTCAAACTTAAGCCTCCCTGCTTTGACAGTACCAGAACCCAACACTTTACCTTTAGAATCATTACCAAAGGATATATCACCCCCTCCATGAGCAAGAAAGTCCAGAAGAAGGGCTCTACATCCAGTCATGTGCCTGGAGCCTCCACTATCTACATACCATAAACTGTCTAAACAAGCAGAAGCTCCCTGCACATCAGTAAGGATTTTAGTTTTGGTGAGTGTCCAAAGCCAAATTGGCTTTGGATGAGTCCTGAGCTGTCACAGCCTTAAGTTGAGGAGAATGATCAGTGGTTTGGACTAGCTTTTGAACTAGATTCAACAGCTGCAGTTGACCATTTGCCAGTGCTTGTATGTCAACACTTGGTCCAGCAGATGTTTGATCATTTCCTATCAGTTGTTGAAAACCATGAGGGTGTCTGTTCACTTTTGGTTTTGAAGGCCTCTTGGGCTCTTCATAAACATGTGGCAGACGATGACAAGTGGGTTGTCCATATCCTCTTGGTAATCTATTAACAGGTGGAGCATCTGTTACCTGAACTTCTCTGGGAGCAGAGTTTTTGTTCAGACTTTTGGTAACAGATGTTTGAACTGATTCAAAAGTCTGTTTGGGTTTTCCTTTTGAAGTACTTACCACTTGACTTTCCAGAGTTTTAGCCTTATACTCTTTTATCTTTTCATCAAAATTTTTGAGATATAGGCACTCTTTTGTTTTGTGATTCTTTTTCTTGCAGATTGAACATTCTTTAGATTTTGAATCATTTAAACTTGTTGTTTTGTTGATGTCATATGCTTTTAGAAGAAAACAGTTTTTGGTGACATGGTTCTTCTTTTCACAAAAATCACAAAACAAATTGTTCTTGGCTTTCCCTTTTTCTTTCTTCTTTTCAACAGATGTTTCATCATCTGTTGGAAGACTTACTAGAGGGATTACTTTGGCCTGTGGTGCCATTTTACCATCAGAGGTTTTGAAGGTCATTGGTTTGAAATTCTCAAGGACTTCACACTCATCTGACCATGTTGGTTTGAATTGATATTTCTCAATTTCATCAAATGAGGGTGTACCTTCCAACTTTTCAAGAATGATTTTCTTGCCATTGGGTTCAGTAACCTTGATTTCTTGACCTTTAGAGTTTGTGGGGATGACCTCAACCAACTGTGGTTCCTTTTTGTCAGTGGTTTGTGAAACTTGATCAGTGGTTTTAAAACCAAACCCAAATTTCACATGACTTTTACATTGTTGGTTGACAATCATCTCAAAACCCTTTGATGATTCCACCCATTTCTTACATTCAACTTGGGTGGACTCAAGCTCCTTCTTACAACTATGATATTTTGTTATCATAGTCTGAAGCTGGTCTTTGGTTATGCTTGCTTCATGTTTTAGACTGCTGATTTCAGACTCTTTTTCATATATTTTTGATTTTAACTCTTTTGTTAGTTTTTCAAACTGAATTTCAGAGTCCAAAATTTTCTTTCTAAAGTTTTCATTCACCTCTTTTATCTTAGCAAATGCCACAATACATTTGTCTGAGCACAAGTCATTTAAGATTTGAGGAGATACCTTAGCAGCAGCCATCAAGGCACAGTTACACTGGCAATCACAGTCATCACTACCCCAGGGGTCTGATAGATTCACAACCTCCACTTCAGATTCTTCAGCTGAAACAATCTCACCAACAACACCATCAGTCACATTTTCAGACACAGACACCACTTCCTCAGAATCAGTCTCTTCAACAATTGTTTCTAGTGCCATAAAACAAAAATCCTTTTCTGTGTTAGCAACTAGAGCAATGTTGTCATCTGTTATCTCATCTGGTAGACTGCTCCAATCAACAAAGCCTTGAGTAAAGAAACTCTGTTGACCTGGTTGACTGGTCTCTGCAGGAGCAGAGGGTGGAGTAACAGTCATTGGCACAGGGGCCTGAGCAACAGGTGTTTGGACATAGTGATACTGAGGAACAGTGGTTTGGACATAATGCACAGGAACAGTGGTTTGGGTCTGTGCAAAGTGAGCAGTGTTTTGCACATTAGGTACATTAGGGATGGTTTGATAAGTGTTGGTCTGTGGTCTTTGATTTGGATAGGTGATCATAGGAACTCCATTTTGACTCCTACACTCCCTAGCAAAATGACCCATTCTATGACACTTGTAACACTTTATCTTTGATTTATCCAACCCAACCTTTGACCCACCATGTAAACCTGGGTACCTCCTGCCAGTTTTCTTATAGAAGTTATTGGTTCTAATACTGAGCAGGGCAACCTGATGTAAGATGTCCATTTCTTCTAGGTCCAAAGGGTCAATGTATTGCAAGTCATTGTACACAAAAGATGAATTATCAGAAGCCTGGATATCACCACTGGCTGTAAAAGCACAGTTGTTTGGTGATGAGTAAGAATCATTATTGAAACCAGTTGTTATGTCAATGTAATGATCATAACTCTGATCCTTACTACTTCCAGAACCATCATCCTGACCCAACAGTGCAGTATTACCAAATACATAGTCATCTGACACTTTGCCAGAGTCCTGGAGCTTCTTTTTCTGGTTAAGCTCCCTTTCATAAGTCAGGAGCTTACCATGAAGCTGGGTCAGGGTTAGGTCTTTGAATCCGATAGAGTTTCTCATAACAATAGCTATAGTGTCCCATTTGTCCTGAAGTGATCTAAGAAACCTATGATTCAGTGTTGAATTAGGAAAAGTTAGACCAACCAGTTTAAGTTCACTAATTAGACAGTTAAACCTTTCAAACTGTTGTGTTAATGACTCCCCTTTTATGTGACTAAACGTTTCATATTGTTGGTTAAGTATTTCACGGTTGTTTTCAATCACATCATCAGTTCCCCCGAATTGCTCTTTAAGAGCATCCCACAGTTCTTTAGCACTATTGCAGTGCAAGAGACCGGCATAGATATCATTCGGCAGTGCCATGGCTACTATGCTGAAAGCCTTGGCATCTAGCTCGATTTTTTGAAAATCTTGCTCTGAGTAGTTCTCAACACTCTTTGGTACTTGGATCTTTGGATCCTCGGCACTCGGTACCATTGGAACATGTGGTCCAAATACTACCGATTTCCAGCACCCTGTGTTCTGTTGTGCTAACACATGAGCTACCCGACGCTGCCAGATGTTGTATTCTGACCTGACAAGCATCAGAGGCTTGTTGTGTGTGCCAGTGTTGTGTGGATCTTGATTAAGTGAAGTCATTCTCTTGGTTTTTCAAAACAAAGTCTGTTTACTAACTGTTGAAACGAAAATAAACTATTACTCTGTTTTAACCCGACAAACAAACGATATCAATGATTATGAGCTGATCTGTGTATTAAATTGATTGATTAGATCAGATTTAATTGACCAAGCTCTGATACCAATTGTTAGGATCTGAGTATTGGATTGTTTTGATTAAGTATGAAATATGAATGAAGTATAAATGGAAAGTGCAGCGGAATAAAGAATAATCAAAACATAGAGAATAATTGTTATCAATCGAATGCTTTCATTAAACTGAAAGATTACAAAGGTACAATTATAACTCCCCCTCAGCCTGATCACTCAGAGTTTGTTTGTCTAGAGAGAATGACGAGTGACAAATAGAACAGTACAAGTACTGTTCTATTTATAGACAAGTACAAACCTCTGATGATCGCTTAGCTGACGTCACCTAGAAAGCGACCCCTAACTGACTAACAAACTACAACATCTGTTAAACAATAAACTACTGTTACATTGAAACTACTGAAGGAAAAACTCTGTTAAACTAAAACTCTGATGTCTTCTTATCATCTGTTGAACCAAAGTGCTGTTGGTTCAACAGACCTTTGTTCTTCAGATCTTTGATCAGCACTTGTTCTTTATCAGACTTTTGCTCTTCAGACTTTATCCATCAGACCTTTCATCAGCAGCAGTTGTCTTGTATCAGATGTTTAAGTATCAGCAGTTTGGGAATCAGCAGTTCTTTGGAGGAAGCTTTCTTGTAACCACTGTTATTTATTCTTGATCAACACTTAGTATGTTTTGGCTTTCTATCATCTGTTCTTCTCCAGGTCAGCAGACCCAACAGGTGTCACCAAGCTCTTTTCTGACATTACTTAGGTTGTCTATCATGCTTTTAATTTGTGCTTGGGTTTCAATGGAATTGTTGGTTAATTTAGAAATTTCTTTATTTTTAGAAACAAGTTTTCTTTCTAAATCACACTTCATATGTGTGTATTTTCTTTCC
Organism: Ambrosia artemisiifolia; assembly: GCA_032199755.1. Taxonomy (NCBI): domain Eukaryota; kingdom Viridiplantae; phylum Streptophyta; class Magnoliopsida; order Asterales; family Asteraceae; genus Ambrosia; species Ambrosia artemisiifolia. The sequence continues at coordinate 32,556,436 of CM063521.1, forward strand.
ATATCATTTGCTTTGCCTTGTAAATGCACATTGGTTTGGTTTCTCTAATTAAAGCAAAAGATTCTTTGCAAGAATTTGAACAAAGCTTTAAAAGAGATTGTTGTGATACCTGAGATAGAGCAAAGTTAGAGGAGCATCCCTCAAAAGCCATTAAGGCAAAATTCTTTCTGCCATTGTCAGGTTCTTCCCAGTTGATATCATAGACCTTGTTGTCTGCATCTGGACTGCATTCAGATGTATCAAAAGGAAGACTGCTCCAGTCAACATACCCTGTAGTAAATAGGCTTTGTTGTGAGGGTTGTTGAGTTTGTGGAGGAAGTTGAGCAGCTGGAACAGGAGTCATGTGTTGCTGGCCCTGTTGTTGAGCAGGCATTTGGACAATTATATTTGAGGCACATATTGGATTTGTGGAGCTTGAGCCTGTAGAAAATGAGCACTCCCTTGAGTTCCGTTATTCCTATTATAATTGGGGTTAAATTGATTTCCAGACTGAGGTTGGTTAAAGCTAGAGCTTCTACACTCTCTAGCAAAGTGTCCCAACTTTTGACACTTGTGACATCTAAGTTTAGATTTGTCAAAACCAACTTTTGTTGAGTTGTTTAGTCCTAGAAATTTCCTTCCTGACCTTTTATAATATAAAACTTGTTAGTTTTTATACTTAACATGGCCAGTTGGTGTAAAATATCCATTTCCTCTAAGTCATCACTGCTAAAATTTTTCAAGTCATCCATGATAAAACACATGTTATCAGCAGTTTGACTTACGTCTTCATTGTCATAAGCTGGGAATGATCTTTCTGATGAGATCCCAGCTGTTATGTCAATGTGGTCAAAAGATCCAAAATTATTAGAACAAGATGGTGAGTCCTGTCCCAATAAGGTTGTACTACCTGGAGTATAGTCATCAGCAGTTTTACCAAATTCTTGTAGCTTTTTCTTTTGGTTTATTTCTCTTTCAAAAGTTTACAATTTACCATGTAACCTAGTAAAGGTTAGGGTATTAAAATCTGAACTTGTTCTGAGGACTATAGAGTATGTTTCCCATTTTGCTGGTAAAGACCTTAAAAATCTATGTAACATAGATGCAGTTGTGTAGGTCTGACCATTTAATTTTAACTCAGAGATGAGTGATGAAAATCTTTCAAATTCATGAGTTAATGTTTCACCATCTACATGAATAAAAGTTTCATATTGTTGGGCTAGGATTTCTCTGGTGTTGGCTATCACCTCATCAGTTCCTCCAAACTGTTCTTTAAGACTATCCCATAGCTCTTTGGCACTTTCACAATGTAAAAGTCCAGCATAAATATCATTTGGGAGAGGCATAGCCAACATAGAGAAAGCTTTTGCATCTAGCTCAAATTTTTGGAAATCTTCTTCAGTATATAGTCTTTAGGATCTTTTGGTCTTTCTATTTTAGATTCTTGTTCAGCTATTACTGGTTTGTGAGGTCCAAAAATAACAGACCTCCAACAATCAGTATTGGTCTGAGATATAGTGTGTACCAACCTACTTTGCCAGATGTTATATTCATTTCTGACTAGCATAGGAGGTTTATTGGCAGATCCAGTATTGTAAGGGTGCATTTTTAAGAAGTTTGGTTTGTCAATACTTTCTTAAAGTGATGGATGTATAAATAAAGTGAACTTTTATCCTTTATTGGATATCAATAAGAGCCTATGTCTGATTCTCAATTTGTTAGATTGATATTTGATCAGATAAACCAGAGCTCTGATACCAATTGTTGGATCCGTGGTCTCTTTATAGCAGTTTAAGTTCAAGAACAGTTATGTGTTATAAGTTTATCAAAGTAATTTGCACAGCGGAGTAATAAGTGTTCTAAGTTAAAGTATCAGTTTTACAGGAGTTATTACTCCCCCTTTACTATTGCAGTTAATGAGAATCAAAATAATTCAAAGTATAAAGCAGTAAATGCAAGTATTGAATGATTCTCAGATATGGAAATGGATTATAAGTTATAAAAGCTTTGAAGGATTTCAATTAAAATCAAGTGTCTAAAATAGTGGGATTAACCCATCTATTTACAGACGAATACAAACTGTTGTACTAAGCAAACAAAAGATTATAATACACTAAGATAATGCTTACAGCAGGCTGTACCATGGGTACTTGGTCAAAGACTTTAACAAAACAATATAATATAAACTACTGAAGCTAATGGGTCGGTTAGAAGCTTCTGTCAGAAAGTACTGATGAGTGACAAACTACTGATGAGTAGTTTTCTTCAGTAGTTCTTCAGTGAACTGTCTGGTTTAGATTTCAGAACTTCTGATGCTTTATTCTTCAGCACTTTGACTTGTTCTTCTTCAGTACTTCTTTCTTTACTCTTCAGCAGTTCTATACTTAGAATATTTAGCAGAAATATGATTTGGACTAAGGTAACAAAAGTGGTTTCTTCAATCCTTTTTTTCCCTACATGAAGACAAGGTACTGCTAAAGGTATCTCCTTGGAAGGGTGTGATACGCTTTGGAAAACGGGGAAGGTTGAACCCGCGATACGTTGGACCGCTCGAGATCGTCGAAAGGATTGGTCCAGTAGCTTACAAGTTAAACCTGCCTGATGAACTCATTGGAGTGCACAATGTATTCCACGTCTCCAATCTAAAGAAATGTCTCGCTGTTACAACACTGGTGGTGCCACTCTAAGAGATCCAGGTGGACGAACAGCTACGGTTCATGGAGGAACCGTTGGATATTCTTTAGCAAGGCGTCAAGAAACTTAGACAGAGTACCATACCTATTGTTAAGGTGCGATGGAATTCCCGTCTAGGACCAGAATATACGTGGGAACGCAGGGATCAAATGCGGCTCAAATACCCACACCTCTTTCCTGAACCTGAACCTATGCATAAATCAAACGCTAAACATAAAGCAGCTCTGTTAAAGTGAATTTCGGGGCAAAATTCCTTTCAACTTGGGGATGATGTGACATCCGGGAACCAAGCACACACTTTTCTAGCTAGCTTTATTGTTTACTTGCTGAATTTTGAGACAAAATTCTTTTCAACTTGGGGATGATGTGATACCCCGCAATTTCAGGTTCTTACTGTAACTAAACTCTAGTTACTCGTACTTACAATCCCTTGCATTCTACTTAACTAGAGTTATCTAGATAGGTCACACGTGCACACACGAGATGTATAAGTACCTGTTTTGGTCTAAAATTACTAAGTAGAAATAATTTTGTATTCCAAATTAGAAATTATAAGGTAGAGTGCTATAAGTGTGAATTAAGTTCATTATCTAGTTATATTCTAAAAATGGTTAATCAAGATGCAAAAGAAATAAATATATGACAACTATGCTTGGGATGGCAAAGGTATGATTCGGGATGGACAGTTATATCCTCGGGATGTAACTGTTGGCAGATTCAAGGAATAGGGATATAAAGTATTAATACACAAAGAACAACACTCGATCTATGAGGAAAGCCCTTTATCAGTTGTAGATCGCCGGAATAAAACCTCGGGAGGAGACTAGGCCCCGGCCTTGTTTGTTAATATTAATGTGGTAAAAAGAATTACAACTTTGGATGAATGAGTGGACGAGTGATCTAAGATTACAATGATTGTGTGACTATTCTAAGTAGCTGAGTGTGTGTGTATAGCTCTAGTGATAGCAATGTGTCCTATACTCGTCCATCATTCCCATTTATATAATCAATGAAGTAAATAAAGAATCCCGTAAGATCCGCCATGTAGTTAAGTTGTTTAAAGGCTTCAGGTGACCGTTTGTAACAGTTTCTCCTCAGCTAGTCATTGTACCAGCTGTTTCCTTATTCCTCGTCGATATTTAATGAATATCGGTTACAACTTTGACTCCATCTTCGATATTAGACTTTAGCTTGTGTAAGTTACTCTTCAATCTTTGACTTCTTTGACTGAGTGTTATAATATAGACTTTGGAGAGTACTTATGTATCCATATTATAACTTAGTTGTACCTACAATCACACATAAAAAAGGTAATTCGTTAGTCCATTCTCAGGATGTGCACATGTTGAAATATTGTTACATCCTGAAGTTAGTTGAGCCCTTCAGCATCCTGAGGATGCTACACCAGGGATGTGAGGTTAAATCATCCTGAGGATTTTCACCACCAACAGTGTGACACCCCAGGAAAATCCCACATCGACCGTGGCCAGGAGAGATCCTTGGTTCATATGTAATCCAATGCCTCTTAAATCACCAACGCGTTTTGGGGCTTAATGTTAGTGGATGAGAGGAGAACTCCACAGTTAAGCGTGCTCAGGTGGGAGCAGTTTCAGGATGGGTGACCTCCTGGGAAGTTTCCACCGGGGCACCCAAAAACAAATCCGTGAGCTCTGGGAGGGCAAAGCGGACAATATTGGTGGTGAGAGGGGCGGGGTGTTACAGAATGGTATCAGAGCCACTCCTGTGCCGTTCGGGATGGTGGGTGCATACCTCATCAGGGACGATGAGACTCTAACGGGGGGTGAATGTGACACCCCAGGAAAATCCCACATCGGCCGTGGCCAGGAGAGATCCTTGGTTCATATGTAATCCAATGCCTCTTAAATCACCAACGCGTTTTGGGGCTTAATGTTAGTGGATGAGAGGAGAACTCCACAGTTAAGCGTGCTCAGGTGGGAGCAGTTTCAGGATGGGTGACCTCCTGGGAAGTTTCCACCGGGGCACCCAAAAACAAATCCGTGAGCTCTGGGAGGGCAAAGTGGACAATATTGGTGGTGAGAGGGGCGGGGTGTTACAGAATGGTATCAGAGCCACTCCTGTGCCGTTCGGGATGGTGGGTGCATACCTCATCAGGGACGATGAGACTCTAACGGGGGGTGAATGTGACACCCCAGGAAAATCCCACATCGGCCGTGGCCAGGAGAGATCCTTGGTTCATATGTAATCCAATGCCTCTTAAATCACCAACGCGTTTTGGGGCTTAATGTTAGTGGATGAGAGGAGAACTCCACAGTTAAGCGTGCTCAGGTGGGAGCAGTTTCAGGATGGGTGACCTCCTGGGAAGTTTCCACCGGGGCACCCAAAAACAAATCCGTGAGCTCTGGGAGGGCAAAGCGGACAATATTGGTGGTGAGAGGGGCGGGGTGTTACAGAATTTTTTTAAGTTTGAAAATATTTTGGGGTGAACCACAGGAGTCCGCATTCCAAAAACTGAAGGATAGAAAATTCGACTGGGGTGAACCACAGGAGTCCGCATTCCAAAAACTGAAGACTAAGCTTTGTTCTGCTCCTATCTTGTCCTTGCCTGAAGGCACTGAGGACTTTGTTGTTTACTGTGATGCTTCTATTCATGGTCTCGGTTGCGTGTTGATGCAACGCGAGAAGGTGATTGCGTACGCTTCTCGTCAACTCAAAGTGCATGAGAGGAACTACACTACCCATGATTTGGAATTGGGTGCGGTGGGGTTCGCGTTGAAAATTTGGAGGCATTACTTGTACGGTACCAAATGCACCATCTACACCGATCACAAGAGTCTCCAGCACATTTTTGACCAACAGCACCTGAACATACGACAGCGCCGTTGGGTTGAACTCCTGAACGACTATGACTGTGCCATTAAGTACCATCCTGGCAAGGCGAATGTTGTGGCAGACGCCTTGAGCAGGAAGGAATCGACAAACCCTCGTCGCGTTCGGGCGTTGCAACTCACAATCCATTCCTCTCTGCCTGATCAACTCCGTTCTGCTCAGTTAGAAGCCTTGAAGGAGGAAAACCTTAAGGCTGAAACTATGCACGGTGCCGACAAACACCTCGAGCAAAGGCCTGATGGCCTGCGCTACTTCGCAGAACGCGTCTGGGTTCCTTTATTCGGGGGACTTCGGGAGCTGGTTCTTGATGAAGCTCACAAGTCTCGGTATTCCATTCATCCTGGTTCAGACAAGATGTACCAGGATCTAAAAATACTGTACTGGTGGCCAAACATGAGGGCGGATATAGCCTCATACGTGAGTAAGTGCTTGACCTGTGCTAAGGTCAAGGTGGAATACCAGAAACCGTCGGGTCTATTGCAACAACCCGAAATTCCAGAGTGGAAATGGGAACGGATTACAATGGACTTTGTCACACAACTGCCTAAGTCACCGAGCGGGAATGATAAGATATGGGTGATTGTCGACCGTTTGACGAAATCAGCCCATTTCCTTGCTATTAAGGAGACCGACACCATGGATCGGTTGGCTCGTTTATATCTGAAGGAAGTTGTCTCTAAGCATGGGGTACCAGTTTCTATTATCTCGGATCGTGATTCTCATTTTACTTCGCATTTCTGGAAGTCTTTGCATAAGGCTTTGGGTACCCAGTTGGACATGAGTACAGCTTACCATCCACAAACTGACGGTCAGAGTGAACGTACAATTCAAACTCTAGAAGACATGCTGCGGGCATGTGTAATCGATTTTGGCAAGGGTTGGGAAGCTCACTTACCGTTAGTAGAATTCTCTTACAACAACAGTTACCACACGAGCATCAAGGCAGCTCCGTTCGAGGCATTATACGGACGGAAATGCCGGTCTCCTCTTTGTTGGGCTGAAGTGGGTGAGAGTCAACTCACTGGGCCTGAACTAGTGTACGAAACTTCTGAGAAAATCGTACAGATTCGTAACCGATTGGCAGCGGCACGGGACCGACAGAAGAGCTATGCTGATCATCGCCGTAAGCCATTGGAGTTTCAAGTGGGTGACAAAGTACTTCTAAAGGTTTCACCGTGGAAGGGCGTCATACGCTTTGGGAAGCGTGGCAAACTTAACCCGCGGTATGTCGGTCCATTTACGATCCTGGAACGGATCGGACCGGTGGCATATCGACTTGATTTACCGACGGAGCTCGGTAACGTACATAACGTCTTCCACGTATCTAACCTGAAGAAGTGTCTGACTGACGAGTCTCTCATTGTTCCACTAGAAGAGATCAAGGTTGATGATCGTCTTCGGATAGTGGAGGAACCTGTCGAGATCCTTGATTACAAGATTCGCAGTCTGCGTCACAGTAAGATTCGCATTGTTAAGGTTCGATGGAACTCGAACCGGGGACCGGAATACACTTGGGAACGCGAGGATCAGATGAAGTCTAAGTATCCTCATCTCTTTCCCAAAGAGGCATTCGAATCGAGGCATGTTACCACTGCAACGGAATGAATCTCGGGGCGAGATTCCTTTTAACGTGGGGATGATGTGACAACTCGGGTAATTCTCTCTCTTGGTTTCTATTTTTGTCTGTTTCTTTTGTTCATACTCTTGGTACTTGCATAATTTTCGGGACGAAAATTCTTTTAACGTGGGGATGATGTGACACCCGGCAAATTCAAGTTAACAACGTCGTCTAGATTAAAGTCTACCTTAGCGAGTCACACGTATTCTGTACTTAACTGGGTTAGTTGAGTCGGGTTATGGTTCGGGAACTGTTATGTGAGTCTAGGGAATCATTAGATGTTGGCCTAGAGGATCGTTAGATGTCAATCATTAACCAAGTGTACAAGGAGTGACGATTCGGAGAATCGTCAAAGCATAGGGAACAGGCAAGTCTCGAGTCCCGGGAATTGGTGAACGAGTGTAAATGTGTTTATTTGCAAGTGTTATGTGTTTACAATCATTCTATGACTTGTCGGTATGTGAAAATGTGTTAACATATGTTAAAACGGGGTTTAACGCGCAAAATACTTGGAACAATACCCTATAGGCGATTAGGGTGAGCTAATCGCCTATAGGGAGGCTGCTAGGAGGCGATTAGCCTCCTCCAGGTGGCGAGTAGCCCTCCTAGGTGGCGAGTAGGGGGCTAATCGCCTAAGGGGGTGGCGATTAGCAGCCCTAATCGCCTGCAACTGGACCATAATCGCCTGCAACGTGGGTTACGACTAAAAACGACTATAAATACAATATTTGACCTCCTAAACTTCATAACACTAACCCTAGTCGCCCCACAACTCATCCCAACACCCACACAACCTCTGGAACACGATTTTGGATCAAACAACTTGATTTCAAGCCTATTTCATCAATCAATCATAAACTAAGGTGTGGTTTTCATTCATGCAATCTTTTCTAACGTTTTTATTGAATCCCTGATGGTCCAGACCTGTTCATAAACACTTGTGCCTTCTGTAAATCGTTAATAATCGTTGTTGTGTTGATTCTAGATGCTATGCATGTTGTATGTGTAGGTTTTAATTAAAAGATTGGATTTTTATGATTCAAGAAGGATTATTAACATGATGTTAGGGTAGTTACTGATCTATGGTGATGGTTTGATATAGTAATCTGATTGATTGTTCATTAGGGTTGTGTTTACGCATGTTAGTGTGATGATTACATGATACTTGTGTTATGTTTTAGAAACATGATTGCATCCAGGGCTGCTAGAACAAGGTTAAACGATGTATTTTGATCTAAACATGTTTAGGATACTTGTTTGTTTGATATTGGAGGTTTACACACGTTCTAGGGTTGATTTGGAGTGTTAAACGCGCGAAAAACCAAATCTGGGGTGCAGGTGCCATGATAGGCTAATCGCCTGCTCTTCATGCAATTAGGGGCTAATCGCCTGCTATGTTGTGTTTTTGCATGCTGCATGACCCTAATCGCCTGATAAGTTCTGAAATGCATGTCACATGACCCTAATTGCATGCAAACTCAAAAATTTGCATGTCACATGACCCTAATCGCCTATACTGTAGGCGATTAGCATTCATAATTGCCTGTTGACCAACGTAATTGCTAGTTGACTTTTCCTAATCGCCTGTACTGCTACTGTATGTATATTTTAGCATTCCGAGACCCGTTTTGACACCTAGGAACATGCTAGGAACCCTGTAACATGTCTGATAACTTGGTAATATGTGTTCGGGTCAACAATGTGTTAATGGAACTATGTGCTAGAGCTTGATGGACTTTAACGTATGTTAAGTGTAATTGCATGATTGTGTGTTTGTGAATACTTGTGTAACACGGGAAACCTCGGGTCACCAATGGGATGTCGAGTCTTGTACGTTGGGTCATGTTAACAGTAAACGTGTTGTCAAACAAACTTGGTTAAGGTCTGGACATCTAGGGACTAACTAACCTACGGGTTATTAGTCTAAGAACTTGTAACTGTCATATGTTAGGTCGCCGCTTTACGGGGCTAGCATAGCTTGTTGACTTATTCTGTTATCTGAAGTAACGCAACCTAAGGTGAGTTTACGGCCCCACTTTACTTGGTTTTCACTTTTGGGGGAGAAAACATGTGTTAAACAACTATTTGGTAACAACTGTCATACTATGGGTTTTCAAACGGATTACTATACGATCTTTGGAAGTCCCGGGGGGAAACCATGAATGTGCTGGTTTGCACAACGGGGAAATGTGAATAGCGCTATTGGGAGTGACCAACCCCACCCGTCGGCATGGAGCGCCGGGCGGGTGCATATTGTCTCAAACAGGAACAGGTTTACTATTCGGGCACAACATCTGGTTTGCGAGTTAGTAATGGTTTTCCAATCGTCGTAGTAATGGTACATGCGCCTAGCTAGCGTACTTGGTTTACAATTGTTATAGTATGGACAGGTTATACTTGGAACTTTGATTACAAACCTGTAAACTCACCAGCATTTTTGTGCTGACGTAAACTCTTACATGTTTTCTCAGGTCGCTAAGGTAGCAAAATGGAACTAGGGCGCACGCGTCTGCACGGCGTCTAGTTAGAGTTGCATGGTTTTGAACATTAAACATTTGGTTTTGTTTTGTTTATGTAACGACATTTAGCTTCCGCTGATGTTTGGGATTTTTAAACTATGTTTTTGAAATTCATTTAGTATTGTTTATTGTGATCATTGACTTGGATCCTGGTTTGTCATGCGCCTCGCAGTAAAACTCTGCAAGTGGATTTTGAGGGTGTGACAGATGGTATCAGAGCCACTCCTGTGCCTTTCGGGATGGTGGGTACATACCTCATCAGGGACGATGAGACTCTAACAGGGGGTGAATGTCACACCCCGGGAAAATCCCACATCGGCCGTGGCCAGGAGAGATCCTTGGTTCATAAGTAATGTCTTGCCTCTTAAATCACCAACGCGTTTTGGGGCTTAATGTTAGTGGATGAGAGGAGAACTCCACAGTTAAGCGTGCTCAGGTGGGAGAAATTTCAGGATGGGTGACCTCCTGGGAAGTCTCCACTTGGGCACCCAAAAACAAATCCGTGAGCTCTGGATGGGCAAAGCGGACAATATTGGTGGTGAGAGGGCCGGGTGTTACAAACAGTACCTATAGATTATCATTTAATAAACATATGATACCTATGAAACAAAATACATGTTAATGTCGTCATCAAGAAGCATAGAACTTAACTAACTCTTACCATTGTGAGACCGAATGACATTCCTATATCAAAGGGTACTAGAGGCTACTAACTGGACATGATGTGCAATCACAACACAATTAACATATATAGAGCGACCAACGCACATAATATGTTAAGTCTTGGATCAGGACAAAGCTATTTATCTTGGAACTTTACAAACCACACTTACATATACACACACACAGCAATACATACATATATATATATATATATATATATATATAGGATGCTTGTACCACACCTACATGGGATAGTCTTTTCCTTGACACTTTTTTATTATCGGCCGAAGCCACCAAGAAAGCACCATCATCATCACTAGTTGTCAAACTTACACTTTAGTGTATACCAAAACAAAACTATGACACATTCCTCAGCAAGTCAACCTTACCTCAACTAGAAAGCCAAGTCAAGTCCCTTTCCCCACATGTTGGTTAGTTGTTACACCCTTTTAGCATGACAACTAAGGAGGAACATCATTCTTACACTTAGAAGCTTCCTAAACTACTTGCCACCAATTGAAAATGAGGAGAAGCAAGGACACATCAACATGACACTAGATGACAAACCTTCCTCTTAGGACATGTCCCTTTCCCACAACTCATGGAACCTTCCTCTTTGTTTATTAACGAGTTTGACGCAACCCCGTATGTTGCTGCGGGATGCTGATTATAATTTTTTATATTAATACAACAATACTATATATGATACGAAAACTTTGTTGTTTATACAAAACATTTTCTCTATTTTTGCTTTACCCTCAACACCAATCACCACACGAAAACAATTATTGTTGACAAAGTTGAAGTAGTGGAGAAGGATCTTTCGTGATGCACTTGAACAAATTAAAGGTGTTCTCATACCAAGTTATAAACCGATGTATGGTGTACAACATTCATATAATGTGTTTCAGTATATGGCCATCTTAGGAAGTATATATGTTTATAGTAAAGCAAAATCGCAAAATAAGTATCGTAAATAAGTCAACAGGTTAACCATTCAATGTGAAAAACTTTCACTATTAGTTTCTTAACCGAAAGATTATTACATATCATTATTGTAGGACATGGGTCACGATTTTATTAAAATAATATTAACAAAAGTAATAGAGACACACTCTATATACATTTGGGAAATTGTAGTACACAAACCGTGTATGAAAATTAAAAATAAATACAACAAATGTAAGTAATTGATTCAAACCAAGTCTTCAACAAGATCATGAATCACGTCTTCTAGCAATCTCTTTAAGCCTATCCAAAAAGATTCTACCAAGATCTTCAAAAAGTCAAGTCTTCAACAAGGTCTTCTTATAGTCCTCCATGGCTGCAAGAATGAACAAACTAATGTTGACGGTTGAGGCTGAGGCACGTGTTCAACACGCTTCCCTTAAAACAGATTTCGCGCCTCTACTAAAGAACGCGTCTGTCTCCCAGGGTACAACAGCCAAAGCAGTCTGTACTGCCGGAGAAGGCCACGCGCCCAAGGTTACACCGGATATGATTTGGTGTTAGAACATGTGAAACAAAAGAGGATGATAAAGTAGTGAAATTAAGTAGAAAAACTTATCTCTATAAGTTCCCAACATATGGGTCAAGTCTTTCTTTTACCCAACAACTCTTCATGTATACATGTTTTTCTCATTGCATTTTTCTAGTATGTTTCTTCTTTTTCTCAAATGAGGCACAAAGCCTACACTTTATAAGAGCAATGACTAGTTGAAGAGTGTAACTTAATATGAGTCATAAAACTCTAATTAAGTGACATAAAGAACTATACTCAAGAGTCTTTTTAATTATTTCACTAAATTTCAATTAATTTTCCATTCATTACCATATTAAATTTTAATATTTCCAACAATCCCCCACATGAATGGAGATTGATCAAAACACGCAAAATTTCCAATGCAACCTCGATAGTTGAGTATTGCAGGATAGGTAGGTATTAGCTTTGAACCTTCCTTTGTGAAGCATACTTAGTCTCCTAGCGGTTTATAGACGCGATGTCCTTGAACAAACCCCCATTTATGTAGACGACAATACACTTCACACAATACTCTCCTTAGCCGGGCCATCCCCTCACTTTCGTGTCCAATAATGGTCCTGGAACACTATCCTGGTTCTGCGAGAGCTCTAGGAATTGTGCCCCCAATTCCATTTGAAGCGACCTCACTTCTCTCTAACATAGGTGATTTTTCTCAAATCATTAAAAGCATTATGGTTACCATGATTTACCCACATCATTTACCATATATTATGCTTATCCTCGCAATTTGTCACTGAATGTCATAGGAATGGACAAGGACGTATTTAAACACCCTTTTATAGTTTAGGGGGATATATATATAACCATATATACTAGCTTACACATATTAGCCATGCCCCCACAGTGACCACCCTTAGACGTATGAATTAGTTGTCCTATTGAACTTAGATCTTGGGATCTCCAATTAACTAAGGTAGGTTTCCTTCACATGCCTTTTTCTATGGGCTTTAGTCTCATTCCACAACTTGATCTCTCATCAACCATCAGGTTGTTGGATCCATAAGATTATCTTTGACTTCGTCAAGTCACTACTGATAATTTGCAATTGAGATCAGTTGTACTAACGTGATATTGACTCGCAAGTCGTTCATGCCTTATTGTCAACTCGTAAGACTATAACTCATGATCTAAACTTTGATCTAGTTATAACGTCTTCTTTTTAGACTAAAACAAATCTTATTTCAATATGAACACGTATCATTATGCATATGGCCGGTATGCTCAATCATCAGGCATTAATATCAAACCGGTTGGCACCTGAGTCTAATCAAACAGATTAACTCCTTATCAAGTTGGCATCTGAGTCTAATCAATTATTGCCAACTTCATATGATCAAATGCAAGTTATCCCCCACATTTAAGCATTATTGGATTGAAACCATCCAACACAAGATAAAGGTAAAGAAAGGTTTTCACATCGATTGAGAGACTACTCAAACACCATTTTATACAAACCTACGGTTGTTTGTTTAATGGATCTCTCCCCCACATTACTTGCACTTTGATCAAGTTTAAGTAAAACTACCCACGATGACTACTAGACACCTTGATTGGATAACAAATATCTACATCTTTGTACCAGTCTAGTCATTCGAGTATACTATTCACCTCATATTCCACTTGTGCACAAGAGGTTTTAAAGCTAAACAAGACAACATATGCCTTATCATGAGATGCCAACACTTTTGCGTGTATGAGTTCTTCCCACTACACTTAAAAAAAAATAACCCGGATAGAATCATTATCAATGATCTAGTTAATGGTTTTTTTTTTTCCGAGTTATTCCATTAGACTGAAGGAAGTTATATATTTTTAGTCTTTGTTAGACACCAAATTTATTCTCATGCCATCTTATAATTTGAATGTTTAAAGTTAATTTAATCTCCATAGAGCATCTAAATTAACATGTACTAGTCTAGCATGCTTTAGACTACAATACTCTAGCATGTGAACAGAAGATGCATCATTCCGATTCTTCACAGCCTTAAGAGATATACGCATTATCTCTTACCAACATTCATTCTTATTTTATACATAACCATGAGATTTTTTTTTCTTCATATAGTCTCATATGTATGTTACATAAACATGCATTTTCCATTATTCAGTCTAAGAATATAACATTTTTTTTTCTTTGATCTCAAAGGCTTCACCATTAACTTATAAGTACTTGACTATAAGTCTTATCTCGAGTAACTTTGGTGAACACATTCATCACCCACAAAAGGTATGAATAGTATAAGTGTACAATTACTTTTATGTTGATGTGAAATATATTCACACTCAACAAAACGACTTCAAAATTGCGTCTTTAAGTGACAAGCCTTGTCGTTTTCTTTTAAATCTATGTATATTAGGACACTCTCCCAATTTTAAAGTCAAAACCACTACATACTTCCAATAACTTGAAAGTGGTAGACATATCAACATGTCCTCCATTTCCAATCGTAAATCTTTTGAAACAAGTCTTGCCTGATTCATTACAGATTGGTATTAACATAAATTTCTTCCATATGTTAAAAATTCACCGTTGCGAATTTTCACGACAATCTTTAATGAAATATATCGATATGTAACATACTTGTGTATTTTATCTCAATACACTTACCACTTTCTTTCATGATTCTCTCATGATGTGGTTAGACATTTGATGTCTTGTCTCCAACTTTTAGTCAATGCAACAACTCTTAAGTTGTTTATGTCCAATTATTTCCATATACTATCCGTTTATAACAATGTTCATTAACATTGTATATTTGACGTTATAGTTATTTATTAAAAAAAAATAACATTTCATACGTCACAAACCTTACTGATTTATTTCTTTGTAAATAAAAATTGCATGTGTTATCCGAAGATATTGAACACAAAACAATAAATAATATACATTCGAAACTAAATCATAAAGTGCAAAACACTTTTAAAAGTTTAAACGGATAAGTAGACATATCTACACATCAAATCTCATAGTGTTATCATCTTCAACACTTTTATCATCCGATCAAATTCATCACAACAATATCGTCTTGCAACGTGTCTTGAGAACTCTATGCACTTATAAGTACAAGTTCCTCATTTGACCGTGAAATTCTGAACTTGAACAGTCACAAATCTGCTCAAAATAACACCAAGTTGTTACAAAGACTACAATTAAGTAGTGAAGCTTGAACAATTAATCTTGTTCACAACAACACCAAGTTGTTTTCCACCATAGTGTCAATAGGAACACTACTTTGGTTTAACATATGTTACATCTAGCAAAAGTAACGAACCGTTTGAATTATCAAAACTTTGTTTTAAAAAACATTCTAAAACATTTCTTTAGTTTTGAAATATCAATACGGATTTATGAAACCGTAAATCGAAACCAAAATAGCAAACCTTTTATATGGTTTCAGTTTAATACACATGTAATATAACGGTTTCAAACACACATGAAAACAAACATGTTATAACGCACACGTTATAAAATTGGACGTTTACATAAAACCTTTTTCCAATGATGTAGTTCATAAAAGAATCCATTTCTAATGAACATATTAGAAAATAAAATGTTTACATAAAACATTTTCTTTTTCATTGTGGTTTACAAAATAAAACCTTTCTAATAAACATGTTAGAACTTAAATGATCATAACGCGCACGTTAGAGTCATTTTTCTTTTACATGAAATATTTCCAAATATTTCTTTTTATAAAATAAATCGTATCTAAACTCGTATCAGTGATAAAAATTTTCTAACACACATGTTAGAAAACTAAAACGAGTTCTAGCTCACACATTTAGAAGTAGTAAAACTTCAATACGAAATATCTTAAACACATGTGTGGTTCAAAAGTTAAACCATTTCTAACACACCTGTTAGAAAATAAACTATTACCATCCCATTTTAAAAACCGATGGTTTTCATAAACCGTTTCTAACACACATGTTAGAAGACAATTGATTACAAAAATCATTCTTGAAGTTGAAGGTTCTATAAACCATTTCAACATACTAGATAGCAATAAACGATTACAAAAATCGTTATAAAACTTATCAATAAATCAGTTCTAACACGCTTGTTAGAATTAAACGATTACACAATCGTTACGAACTTGACAATTTATATACAATAAACAAATTCTAACACCATCGTTAGAAGTAAATGATTACAAAAATCATTATCATGCTTATTTATTTATATTAAAAAAACATTTTCCAACACACTTGTTAGACATTATCGATTACAAAAATCGTTATAACACTTATCGGTTTGCATAAAATAAACCGGTTCTAACACGCTTGTTAGAAATAAATGATTACAAAAATCATTATAAGCCTTTTTAGTTTATCAAAATAAACTATTTCCAACACCCATTATAAGAAACGAGATGTTTAGACAAACTTTTCAAATCATTATATTTTTTCTAATATAATCATTTCTAACACACATGTTAGAAAATGAAACGTTTACAAGAAACTTATTGTTTATAAAATAAATCAAGTTCTACGCGAACGTTATGGAATTCAACGTTTACAAAAAACGTATGGTTTACGTTTACAAAAAACGTATGGTTTACACCAATAAACCCGGTCTAACACACATGTTAGAAAAATAACGATTAAAAATCGTTATAAAACCAAATGGTTGAATCAAAATACCATTCATTTTGTATCACTGTGTAGGATTTAACATTATACCACAATATCTATAAATCCAAACCAAACAAGTTGTACTACATACATATTTCCCAAAACAAATATTTTCAAGAATATACAAAAATCTCTAAAACAATTTTTTTTAACCATTTCGTGAACCCAAAATCCTTATGAATAAGGTTTTAAGATTGTAGCAACAATCTCACGAAATCTGTTTTAAGATTGTAGGACATGGGTCACGATTTTATTAAAATAATATTAACAAAAGTAATAGAGACACACTCTATATACATTTGGGAAATTGTAGTACACAAACCGTGTATGAAAATTAAAAATAAATACAACAAATGTAAGTAAATTGATTCAAACCAAGTCTTCAACAAGATCATGAATCACGTCTTCTAGCAATCTCTTTAAGCCTATCCAAAAAGATTCTACCAAGATCTTCAAAAAGTCAAGTCTTCAACAAGGTCTTCTTATAGTCCTCCATGGCTGCAAGAATGAACAAACTAATGTTGACGGTTGAGGCTGAGGCAGAGGCACGTGTTCAACACGCTTCCCTTAAAACAGATTTCGCGCCTCTACTAAAGAACGCGTCTGTCTCCCAGGGTACAACAGCCAAAGCAGTCTGTACTGCCGGAGAAGGCCACGCGCCCAAGGTTACACCGGATATGATTTGGTGTTAGAACATGTGAAACAAAAGAGGATGATAAAGTAGTGAAATTAAGTAGAAAAACTTATCTCTATAAGTTCCCAACATATGGGTCAAGTCTTTCTTTTACCCAACAACTCTTCATGTATACATGTTTTTCTCATTGCATTTTTCTAGTATGTTTCTTCTTTTTCTCAAATGAGGCACAAAGCCTACACTTTATAAGAGCAATGACTAGTTGAAGAGTGTAACTTAATATGAGTCATAAAACTCTAATTAAGTGACATAAAGAACTCTACTCAAGAGTCTTTTTAATTATTTCACTAAATTTCAATTAAATTTCCATTCATTACCATATTAAATTTTAATATTTCCAACAATTATTGACCAATATGTTAAAAGTAATAAAGAGAATATAGAGTTTCCTTAAGACGGCCATATGTCCATTCTATCTTTTATTGATCATAACAGAAAAAAATTAAGAAAACTTGGAAAAACACTGAATCAACACCATGACACACAAAGGAATATCTAGTTATCCAACCACAAAGGAAATAATAAATTACAAGAAAAGCAAGCAACGAAAATGGAAAAAAATTTTGATTGTTGTCAAGAGAACAACATAAATCATAACAAAGGTTTTAGGGTTTGCTAAATGTATAAACATAAACATATGCGTTACTGTCCCAAAATAAATACATACAAAGTGTAATAAATACATACAAAGATACAAAGGGATTTTGATGCATGAAGAAGAAAACCAATGCCGGCCCTGGGGGTGGGCGAGCCGCACCCCCGGCCGAGGCACGTTTTACGAGGGGGGCAATTTTTTTTAAAAAAAATTATGTATATATGTTTAAAAATCTGAAAAATAAAATGCATCGGGCCTTTTATAAAAATTGAAACACTAAGGTGGTGTTTGTTTTTCTCCCAGAAGCACTTCTGACCTCTTTTGTCTTCGCCGCGCAGACGCGGGCAGACGTTGGGGCGGGCAGACTGTTTGTTTTTCGGAAGACATTTCACTCCAAATGCTCTTCCTGACCTCTTCTTGGTGCAAACTTGAATCAAAGTCTTCTAAGGTCTTCAAAGGTCTTCTCCTCTTCTGTTCTCCTCACCCACCACCACCACCACCCACTACCACCACCACCACCACCACCCACTACCACCACCACCACCGTCACCCACCCACCACCACCACCACCACCGTCACCCACCCACCACCACCACCACCACCCACCACCGTCCACCACCACTACCACCACCCTCCACCACCACCATCACCCACCACCACCACGGTCCACCACCACCACCACCCACCACCACCATGGTCCACCACCACCACCCACCACGGTCTAGCATCACCACCACCACCACCCACCACCACCACCACCGTCCACCACCACCACCACCCACCACGGTCCACCACCACCACCACCACCGTCCACCACCACCACCACCGTCCACCACCACCACCCACTACCGTCCACCACCACCCACCACCACCACCACGGTCCACCACCACCTACCACCTACCACCGTCCACCCACCACCACTACCACCACCCACCACCACCACCACCACCTACCACCATGGTCCACACCACCACGGTCCACCCACCACCACCACCGTCTACCACCATACTGCTGTAAAAACTCAGTTTATTTAAATTTAAGTTTATTTCAGCAGCCTGCAGACGTTAACAAACAAACAGTCTTCTTCTTGCAGACTGCAGACCTTTGGTCCACCTCTTCTCCTGCAGATGTGGTCCGCAGACTGCAGACCTTTTCCTGCAGAAAAAACAAACAGCACCTAAGAATCAATAGGCCCTTTTTGATCCACCTTTAACCATTTAATTTGCATTTGGCCCAAAAAATATAACCAATTAGGTAAACCCATAAAAAAATCTTAATACCAGAAGTCAGAAACGAGAAGTCAGAGGGCTTCTTCTTGATCTTGTTTGGAAAAGAAAAAGGCGACCAAGATTTGTCTCAGAAACGGCGGCACTGGTCAAACTTCAGACGTCTTCTTCTTCATATTGTTTCCTATTTGGAATTTGGAAAAGAAAAGGGATAAAGGTAATAAGGTATATATCTGAATTGTTTTTTGTTTTGTCTTATTGTCTGATTCATGATTCCATCATTCACTAAGATTAATAGATATAATATTATAATGTTGTTGACTTGTTGACTCCTCTTTTGCTTGTTTTTGTTTTCACACCATACAAAAGAGAAACTGGTTTTTCAAAAGCGATTGATGAAGCTAAGGAGATTGCAATTGAATTGGATATTGATCCGATATTTCCACAAAAGCGTATGATTCAAAGGAAAAAGAATTTTGGTGAGAGTTCAAGTAGCCAAGAAGTTTCATTTACGTCTGAAGAGAATTTTAGAGTAAATTATTTCTTATATATTGTTGATCAAGCTATTGCTTCTCTTGAGACAAGATTTGATCAATTCAAAAACTATGAGAAATTATTTGGTTTTTTGTTTCCGCATAACTTGAGGGTAATTGAAGATGAAGAACTTAAGTTGTCGTGTCATTTTCTTGAAAATGCACTCAAGTTTGAAGGAAGATCGGATATTGATGGCGTTGAACTTTATATGGAGTTGAAATTATTCGAAACATTAAAAACCACTGAGGCACTTAAATCCTCAGGACCGGCTCTGAAGAAAACGGTTTTTTTTGGGAAAAAAGATTCAGTAAAAAGAAATATTTCGTAAAAGGTAGAACGTTGTGTTGTTTTTTGTGTAGATACAAATATAATTTGAATTTTATTAATAAGGTGTATTAAAAAAATATTAGAAGGTGGGAGTGAAAAGTTGGGTGTTAGATTATGAAAGGGTGTGATGGTTGAAGGAGACTAAAAAAATATTAGAAGATGGGAGTGAAAAGTTGAGTGTTAGATTATGAAAGGGTGTGATGGTTGAAGGAGACTCAAGTTGCTAATTGTATATATATATATATATATATATATAATTTGGCCAATTAGTAAGCAAGACAAGTCACTATCATCCTAAGACCTATACCTATTTGGTTAAACATAAACACACACCATCACCCAAGACTTCTACCCTTCCCTAATTAGAATGAGACAAACATTCTCCTATCACTTATGATTAGCGGCCGAAAAGGACATCACAAGGGGCACAAGAGGACAAGCTTTGAATCAATGTATTGTCACCATCTATCCTAACTCCTAGGTAGGCACTATGGCCGATCGAATGAGAGCAAGACACCTCGGCTAGAGGACAAGTGATGGAGGCCATCTAGAAGCTTATGAGGTCAACAAATTCACTAATTTGGCAATCAAGACAAGGTATGACAACATGATGAATCAAGACAACCCCTCCCTAAAATGTTGATGCATACAAATCGGCTCATGCTTAAGCATGCTTGCCATAACTTTGTTTGTTTGTGTCTTACACATCTCTTACACACATTCATGTATAAAACTACTAAACACTCCCACATCCTAGGCAAATTTCACTTACCACAACTGTGCTTCTTTGTCCATACCCATCGACTATATAAAGGGTATCACACTTCACTTCATTTCTTGCACCACCTCTCCAAATCATCTTCTACTCTCTCTCAATACCTCTCGGCTGAAAACCACCCCCTTTATTTGATTATCGAAACACTAGGAAGCTTCAAGACTACAAGTTTCCCTCCCTACTATCTAGTACTAAGGTAAGTTCTAATCACCCATATTTCTTAGTTCTATCGGCCCTATTGTGAACCCAAACCCAAGCCTTTTGGTCATTATAATCGGCCTATCACTAGTGTTAATAAATCGGTTAATATGTACTTAGTAATCAAGCTTCTAAAATCACAAATATTATGAGCACTTTGTTTCACTTATATGTTCAATCTTGTTATCTAGTGGTAAACAATCGGTCCCACATTACATGAAACATTTTCGAATCAAACTCACGTACATAAAACATGATCCACATCGAATAACACGGTTCACAAAAATGAGTGCCTAACTTGCATGATAAACGAAAACGCACAACTTACCATGTCCTTAATAATCATAGGGTACTTTTGTCGAAACAGTAGTTACTTTTTCTGCTTTGCTAGACCTCTCGCACAAACACCAGGTGAGTTTCACTACTCTTTTTCTCAAAAGCATACTTCTTGGAAGGAGACACTTTCTAAAAATTTTCATAGTCCGGTATGGGACTACTTTACATATCCCGGGTTTGGGCTGAATCTGCTTTCACTATGTCATGCTTTATGTCCTTGATGAACTAAACCAACTCTATCATTGAAGTCCTTCTAAATACCGAATGAGTTGCCACTTAGGCAAGCGGGTTACTTGTTGATAGCGCTATTAGGTTTCACAAAACTCACATCGTGCTGGGAGCATGGGCACTTTGCTCACTATTGTGGGATCTCGTATTTAGCAGTTCGGTATTATCTGTTTTAGTTGTCATGAGTGGGTTAGCTACTCCTGGCATGTGAATTAGCTGATTACTCGTTTTACATGGTCTGGGAGACCTACGCCTTTACTTTACTTTGTGAACTCACCAACTTTATGTTCACACACGAAAAACATGCTTTTGCATGTCACTAGTTTCGGAGCACGAGTAGGACATGCATCATATAGCGTCATTGGGATATGGTCACTTAACTGTTTTCGAATGTTTAATTATCTACTATGGTTTAGGGCGCATTGTTTCGCACAAACTATTTGTTAACTATTTTCCTTAATTTCGCTTCCGCAACTATTTGAATGTTGGTTATCTATAAAATGTGTTTATACAATAACGAACTAAATGGTTTGGGCATTTAGAGTCGTTCATATGACTTATGGCTATGGGATCCTGATATGTCACGCACCTCGCGGCATAAACCCTGCAGTGGAAATTGAGGGTGTGACAGATTGGTATCAGAGCCATTGGTTATAGTGAACTAGGATTGCATTCTAGTCTATAATCATCATAGCATAAGCACTATAATAGTTACACTCACTACTTAAGTGCACAACGTGTTAATTTCTAGAATACGTGTACCGATCTAACGTATTGCAGGAAAGACCATGACTAACCCTACTCATAGAAACTATTCTTATCCTGTTATCGAGGGATAACAAGCTCCATTACTGGATCCTTATCAACGTCCAGCTTCATTTCAGGATCCACATTGGGATACCAACCGTTGGTATCAGTTTACTGACATGTTGCACTCTTGGGTTGTAGGTTATGGAGTGCCAGCTAGAGTTCCTCCTGTTATAGATTCTTGGGAAAGATCTTTTGCAGGTATGTTAAGGCACGTTCATATCGAGTTGGACAATGCTTTCACTGCTGTGCAACAGTTTAAGTTTTGGAGGAGAAATGCAGATGAGACGCTTAAGCATATGGAAGGCCAGATAGGCCACTTGATGACTGAGATAACAGTTGTTAAGCAGGAAGCTGCTGAGACTAGGCAGGAGTTGGCTGCCACTAAACAGAATTTAGCAGCTACCATGCAGGAACTGAATACTGTTCGTAATCGACTTATAGCAGCTCTGGGGATAGATGAAGAGGATCTTGAGGAGGATCCCGAAGACGAGCCTATGGAAGGAGGATATGATGCTATTGGAGCAGCATTCGAGGCGGCACTCGAAGAAGAGCTCGAGCCAGAGAAGGAAGTCGAGCCATTCGAGGACGAGATTCGAGAAGAAAGCTAGGATGAAGGCCCGTGTGTCCTCATGGATCGCACAGACGATTGATTTTTGCTATCCTAGTATTTTATATATATAGTCGTATAACGACTTTTACTTTGTCGTAGTGAGACTTGAGAACCGTTGGCTTATGTTTGGATTATTATTATTATTAATCTACTACTTTATCTTATTCTCGTGTTCATAATCCATGTTACATTCTAATTTACTTATACTGCGTGAACGATGGTATGTGGGACATATTATTGTTTTCCATTGACTATACTGTAAATGTAGAATTGCGATGACGGGCAGAGGACATGGTAGATGCAACATTAGCATGACGCAAGAGGAGCTGAACACAGTCATCAATGACACGGTGGTTGCCGCCCTAGCAGCTTTTCAAGCTGGCCAACCTGCTCATCACCCTCCGGCTTGTACCTACAAGTCATTCATGGATTGTAAGCCTCATAATTTTGGAGGATCTGAAAGAGCAGTCAGGCTACTTAGGTGGTTTGTAAAGTTGGAGTCATGCTTTGCCATGTGTAATTGCCCGCTAGCAGATAAGGTCAAATACGTCACTGCTACACTTGAGAATGTGGCCTTATCGTGGTGGAACGCGCAAGTGCAGATGCTAGGAGTAGATGTGACAAATGCTACCCCGTGGGCGGATTTCAAGGAACTCATGAAAGAGGAGTATTGTCCTCGAGATGAGATTCAGAAGTTGGAGACAGAGTATCTCAACCTGAAGATGGTGGGGTCGGAGATTGAGAGTTATACTACCAGGTCGCATGAACTGGCGACAATGTGCCCTAATTACTCCACTCCGCCCTACAAACGGATTGAGTTGTATATCCAGGGATTGGTGCCCCAGATTAAGGGAATGGTCACTGTTGCTAACTTCAATAACATTCAGCAGGTGATTCTCTTGGCTCACCAGCTGACTGATCAGAAGGTGGAAGAGGGACTGCTACCTCCTCGTGGTGCTTCCTCTTCTGGTACCAATGATAACAAGTGGAAGTGGGAGAATGCATCTGGCAGACCCTCAGGTAATGGTAACCAGCAGCAGCAGCAGAATAATTAACATGACAATCACAGCAGCGGCAACAACCGCAATCAATCACAGGGTGGTTATCAGGGACATCATCCCAAGTGCAATAAGTGCAACTACCACCACTCAGGGTCCTGTAATAGGATTAAGTGTGATCCCTGTGGTAAGATGGGTCATGTGCAGAAGGACTGTAGAACCAATACCCCAGGAAACCAGCCAGCACCACAACAAGGTCAACAACAGAAGAATGGTAAAGGCTGTTTCCAGTGTGAGAGTGAGGGTCACTTCAAGAAGGACTGCCCACAGCTGAACGGGAATGGTAACAACAACAACGGGGGTAACAATAACAACGGTAGTGGTAACAAGACGGGGAACCACAACAATGCTAACAACAACAACAACAATGGGGCTCGTGGGAGAGCATTTGTGATCGATTCAGGCGAAGCTAGGAATGCAACAATGTCGTGACCGGTACGTGTTCCTTAAACGATAACCTTGCTTCTATTTTATACGATACTGGTGCGGACTTTAGCTTTGTGTCATTGAAACTTAGCAAACGTCTAGGGATGGTTCCTACTCTTCTTGATACCCCACATTCTGTAGAATTAGCTGATGGGAAACCTGTTGAGGTAACCCACATCCATCATGACTGTAAGCTCAAACTAGATGGGCAATTATTTGCCATCAATCTTCTGCCTATCAACCTAGGAAGCTTTGATCTCGTGGTTGGCATGGACTGGTAGTCCAAGCAACGCGCCGAAATTCTCTGTCAGGAGAAGATTGTTCGTATCCCTCTCCCTAACGGAGAATTACTAACTATACGGGGTGATCGTGGTGGTGCCATGGTGGGCATCATCTCATTCTTGAAAGCCCAAAAGTGTATTCGAAAGGGTTATCCAGCCATTCTGGCTAACATTACTGATACTCGAGCTGAAGTTGAAACAAGGATTGAGGATATCCCAATAGTCCGTGACTTCCCAAACGTATTCCCCGAAGAACTACCTAGACTTCCACCTGTTCGTCAAGTGGAATTTCAAATAGACCTTGCACCTGGAGCGGCCCCAGTTGCACACGCACCATATCGCCTAGCACCAGGCGAACTTCAAGAACTGTCTACCCAACTCCAAGAGCTGTTGGATAGGGGTTTCATTAGACCTAGTTCTTCACCTTGGGGAGCCCCAGTTCTATTTGTTAAGAAGAAGGACGGGAGTTTTCGTATGTGTATTGACTATCGAGATGTAACACCCTAAAGCGTTTTACAGAAAATATGCAGCGGAAAATACGGACTAGAAAATTTCTTGCTTACAGAACATTCTCAAATGTTTGGAAAACACATCTGAGAGATATTTTTGGTGTTACATCTTTTAATATTTCTTATTACATTCAACGTGACTCATCTTTATTAGATTATGTGACCATGACCACGTACAATCCGCTCCCTCGATCGATCTCCATCCTTTCCTTACTTCATTAGGTAGACAAGACAACCTGCAATCACCACATAACCGTTTCATTAGTTCAATAGGTTCCTTCATGTAAATTACTCACGATGCGGAAATAAAATCCAACAAGACTCCGTGATCCTGTTCAAACGCCTTCTTGCAAGTTCGGGTGTGATACCCCGATCCGAACCTCTGAGTCCCATGCATTCATACTTACATACCTGCATCTTCATTTCCATTCTCATAATAAAAGGGTTAATAACCTTACAATACATACAAGCGTACAATTCCCACACACAACCAAACTTGACCCGTCATGTTACTCTTCCTTCATGGATCCTCTAGGACAAATATGACGTTTCCAATCCTATAATCATTCTACACATAATGACCATCCTTTACATACATGAAACTCTCACTCAAACCTGTGTATGAGTTCCCATACATACATCACATTCTCAATCTACAAAAGCATAACAATCTACCTACCGTATTTGTTACCATTATACAAACGTATCAATTAAAATACATGCACAAACATCATTCCGTACTTGAATCATATTTGCAAATCCGACATTCCTATTACTTGCTACACCCATACCTAACATTCACAAGGTCCAACGATGTTATTCGATGCGTTAAACGCAATTACGGGTTGCGCACATAAGCGAAACATCAACATACGATAAAAATTAACAAATAGTCTCAGGTCCCACCGTAACTTACGGTGGTCACCGTAAGTTACGGTGGACCTCAAGAACCCACGGTGGAATCCCACTGTAATACGGTGGGTAAAAGGTTCCAAGGGCCACCGTAAGTTACGGTGGTAAAAGGTTCCAAGGGCCACCATAAGTTACGGTGGCCACCGTAACTTACGGTGGAGCCTGAAATCCACCCGTTTGTCTCTCATTTCCATCCTTTCTTGAACCATCCCACGCCGGTCCATCCGAAGCCGCGTTTTATCCATTATAAGCTCCATAACATGCCTTAAAACCATTATTAACGTTCCATCATTTCATGATTCCCATTCTACTTACACACACATATACTTGTTTAAATTCATTATCCTAAACGGAATAAGAATCACTTACCTCAAGTCCTCCAAGTTCATGCGTGTTTCCTTCGCCTCTTATTGACCCATTAGCCTTTCATGCTCAAGTCCATCCTGACATGATTCCTATCATTTCGTGTCATCACATTCACATCTTGTTAGCATACATGATAGTTCACACTATCAAATATTCCAACTCATATGTCATCTTGACTTTCATTGGTCAATCTTTATCATACATAAGACATAGATTTACAATCACATTGTTCACATTTTAAGCAATTCATCAAACCATTGTGTATGTCACATATATACTACTCCATATCAAGTATGTAACTTTCAATATTTAGTCAACAATCAAGTATGTAACTTTCAATATTTAGATACATACATCCATATCAATATACTACTCCATATCAATTTCTACCCTAACCATTACATTAGCATGTTATAGAACACATATCATGATATGACTACTTTGGTGCACATAGAATTCATTCGACACATACTAGCGCTTTCATGATTCTACAATTGGCAATTACAAATCCAAGGTTAGCCAACATCATATAATACCAACATTGTCTTTTCTTAATAAGTTCATAAACTTCTCAACTAGTACACATTCATCTCTTAATTACAAATAAGAAATAATTCCAACACTTGGTGTGCATCATACTATCAAAACATAGAATATAACATCCTAATGCACACTTCTTACCAAATCATATAATTCAATAAATTCCCACATGAATATTCTTTAGTAAATCCTCATGTTAACCTATTATCAATTGCATCTATTATCACATTATGTTCATACTTGTCAAGTCTTGCATACAACTTCATACATCATACTCATCTAGACATTTCATCAAACACATGGTGTGCGTACAACATTCTAAGCTCAAAGTACAAGTTCCTAATACACGCATTCCACCAAAACGCATATTCACCTTCAATCATGATCAATTTCCACATGCATATCATCAACTACACATTATTCTTACAATTACATGGATTTACCACTACTTTAGCAACATCAAAGCTCTAATGAAAACCCAATATCCTCATCTTTTGCAAACAAGCAACTTCTAGTGATTAGCTCATCTCTAAACCATTAGAGATGATCAATATCACTTACAATCAAGCAATAACATGAATTTAACATGTTTTGCTCAAAACCCACATGTGGGGTTCGAAATTCATATCGATTGAGGGTTAGGGTTCTTACCAAGGCTCCAAAACTTGTAGAAAACTCTAAATTTGCAACCCATCAAGTCTACCCTCAAAAATCCCTTTGCATCTTGCATCAATTGTGAAATTTAGGGCTTGGTTTGGTCTTGAGAAGACCTCCCCTTGGCTGAATTCGTTTTATGCCATGGGGGTGTTTTCTTGAACTTGTTATTAACCCACTATTTACATGAATGACCCTTCAAATATCCCCCAATGTCCCCTTTTTAAGAAACTTAACTAACTAAGTTAGTTTATATTATTATTTGCTCACTTATACCAATAATAGCATTTATTAGTTTATTTCCATATTAGAACATAACACTCATTCTTATGCTCTAATTTCCGTTTTATTATTTTGCGAATCGCGCCTAATGGCGAACTTAAGCAAAAATGGATTTATGGGGCGTTACACGAGAGTTAAACAAGGTGACGGTTAAGAACCGCTACCCATTGCCTCGTATCGAACTCGATATGGACATTATGAGTTTTTGGTGATGCCATTTGGGCTAACTAATGCACCGGCTGTGTTCATGGATCTTATGAACCGCGTGTGTAAGCCTTATTTGTACAAATTCATCATAGTGTTCATAGATGACATCTTGATCTATTCCAAAAGCAGGGAAGAGCATGAGCAACACCTGCAGCTGATATTGGAACTCTTGAGAAATGAGCAACTGTATGCAAAATTCTCTAAATGTAACTTCTGGATTCGAGTGGTCCAATTTCTAGGACATGTGGTTAACGAGGCAGGAATACATGTCGATCCCGCAAATATTGATGCTATTAAACAGTGGGAGGCTCCTAAGACTCCTACAGAGGTGCGCCAATTCCTTGGTCTTGGGGGATATTATCGCAGATTCATTGAGGGATTCTCTAAGATCGCTCAACCCCTCACTGCTTTGACGCAGAAGGGTATTACTTACAAGTGGGGAGATGCCCAAGAATCTGCTTTTCAATTATTAAAGGCAAATCTTTGTAGTGCACCAATTCTATCACTACCTGAGGGTACCGACGACTTTGTGGTGTACTGTGATGCGTCTATCCAACGGTTAGGGTGTGTGATGCAGCGTGATAAGGTAATCGCGTATGCTTCACGTCAATTGAAAGTACATGAGAAAAATTACACAACCCATGACTTTGAACTATGAGCGGTAGTTTTTGCTCTAAAGATTTGGAGGCATTATCTCTATGGAACGAAGTGTATGATCTTCACAGATCATAAGAGCCTCCAACCCATATTCGATCAGAAAGAGCTGAACATGCGACAGCGTCGTAGGGTCGAGCTTCTGATTAATTATGACTGTGCCATCAAATATCATCCAGGGAAGGCTAATTTAGTAGCGGATGCCCTTAGTCGTAAGTAAACGAAGCCTAAGCGAGTGCGAGCTTTACAACTCACTATTCATTCTGATCTTCCTGGTGAGATACGTGAAGCCCAGGGTGAGGCTTTGAATGAAGAGAACGTCGGGCTCGAGATACTGCATGGTGCTGATAGGCACCAGGAGCTGAGGACAGATGGTCTTCAGTACTTCATGAATCGAGTCTGGATTCCACGTTTTGGAGATCTCAGGCAACTGGTGCTCGACGAGGCTCACACCTCTCGTTACTCGGTAGATCCTGGTTCGGATAAAATGTACCAAGATCTCAAGACCCTCTACTGGTGGCCAAACATGAAAGCTGAGATAGCCACTTATGTTAGTAAGTGCCTTACTCGTGCAAAGGTTAAGATTGAATATCAGAAACCTTCAGGCTTACTCCAGCAGCCAGAGATCCCTATGTGGAAATGGGATGGACTTTCTATGGACTTTATCACAAAGCTCCCTAGAACGCCAAGTGAGGATAACATGATGTGGGTTATCGTCGATCGCTTAACCAAATCGGCACACTTTCTGGCAATAAAGGAAACTGACATGGTGGAGAGACTGGCCAATCTCTATCTCAAGGAGATCGTCTCTAGGCATGGGGTGCCTACTTCCATTATATCTGATCGCGACTCACGATTTACTTCTCGTTTTTGGACTACCCTCCAAGATGCATTAGGGACCCGCTTAGATATGAGCACAGCCTATCACCCACAAACGGATGGAAAAAGTGAGCGTACCATCCAAACATTGGAAGATCTGCTACGAGCGTGCGTGGTGGACTTTGGCAACAGTTGGGATAAGCACTTGCCTCTAATCGAATTCTCGTATAACAACAGTTACCACACATCTATTCAGTGTGCGCCTTTTGAGGCACTATATGGATGCAAGTGTAGGTCTCCAATCTGCTGGACGGAAGTTGGGGATAGTCAGTTGATAGGTCTCGAACTCGTGCACGAAAATTCTGAGAAGATAGTGCAAATCAGAAACCGGATGGCTGCTGCTCGTGATCGACAGAAAAGTTACGCTGATAAGCGTAGGAAACCCTTGGAGTTCCAGGTTGGAGACAAGGTACTGCTAAAGGTATCTCCTTGGAAGGGTGTGATGCGCTTTGGAAAACGGGGAAGTTGAACCCGCGATACGTTAGACCGTTCGAGATCGTCGAAAGGATTGGTCCAGTAGCTTACAGGTTAAACCTGCCTTATGAACTCAGTGGAGTGCACAATGTATTCCACGTCTCCAATCTAAAGAAATGTCTCGCTGTTACAACACTGGTGGTGCCACTGGAAGAGATCTAGGTGGACGACCAGCTATGGTTCGTGGAGGAACCGGTGGAGATTCTTGAGATCTAGGTGGACGACCAGCTACTGTTCGTGGAAGAGATCTAGGTGGACGGCCAGCTACGGTTCAGACAGAGTACCATACCTATTGTTAAGGTGCGATGGAATTCCCTTCTAGGACCGGAATACACGTGGGAACGCAGGGATCAAATGCGGCTCAAATACCCACACATCTTTCCTGAACCTGAACCTCTGCATAGATCAAACGCTAAACATAAAGCAGCTCTCTCAAAGTGAATTTCGGGGCGAAATTCCTTTCAACTTGGGGATGATGTGACATCCGGGAACCAAGCACACACTTTTCTAGCTAGCTTTATTGTTTATTTGCTGAATTTCGAGACAAAATTCTTTTCAACTTGGGGATGATATGATACCCCGCAATTTCAGGTTCTTACTATAACTAAACTCTAGTTACTCGTATTTACAATCCCTTGCATTCTACTTAACTAGAGTTAGCTAGATAGGTCACACGTGCACACACGAGATGTATATGTACCTATGGATTATCATTTAATAAACATATGATACCTATGAAACAAAATACATGTTAATGTCGTCATCAAGATGCATAGAACTTAACTAACTCTTAGCATTGTGAGACCGAATGACATTCCTATATCAAAGGGTACTAGAGGCTACTAAATGGACATGATGTGCAATCACAACACAATTAACATATATAGGCCAACCAACTCACATAATATGTTAAGTCTTGGATCATGACAAAGCTATTTATCTTGGAACTTCACAAACCACACTTACATATACACACACACGGCAATACATATATATATATAGGATGCTTGTACCACACCTACTTGGGATAGTCTTTGCCTTGACACTTTCTTATTATCGGCCGAAGCCACCAAGAAAGCACCATCATCATCACTAGTTGTCAAACTTACACTTTAGTGTATACCAAAACAAAATTATGACACAATCCTCACCAAGTCAACCTTACCTCAACTAAAAAGCCAAGACAAGTCCCTTTCCCCACATGTTGGTTAGTAGTTACACCCTTTTAGCATGACAACTAAGGAGGAACATCATTCTTACACTTAGAAGCTTCCTAAACTACTTGCCACCAATCGAAAATGAGGAGAAGCAAGGACACATCAACATCACACTAGATGACAAACCTTCTTCTTATGACATGTCCCTTTCCCACAACTCATGGAACCTTCCTCTTTGTTTATTAATTTGGCTGATTACTAAGCAAGACAAGTCACTATCATCCTAAGACCTATACCTATTTGGTTAAACATAAACACATACCATCACCCAAGACTTCTACCCGTCCCTAATTAGAATGAGACAAACATTCTCCTATCACTTATGATTAGCGGCTGAAAAGGACATCACAATGGACACAAGAGGACAAGCTTTGAATCAATGTATTGTCACCATCTATCCTAACTACTAGGTAGGCACTATGGCCGATCGAATGAGAGCAAGACACCTCGGCTAGAGGACAAGTGATGGAGGCCATCTAGAAGCTTATGAGGTCAACAAATTCACTAATTTGGCAATCAAGACAAGGTATGACAACATGATAAATCCAGACAACCCCTCCCTAAAATGTTGATGCATACAAATCGGCTCATGCTTAAGCATGCTTGCCATAACTTTGTTTGTTTGTGTCTTACACATCTCTTACACACATTCATGTATAAAACTACTAAACACTCCCATATCCTAGGCAAATTCACTTACCACATTTGTGGGTCTTTGTCCATACCCATCGGCTATATAAAGGGCATCACACTTCACTTCATTTCTTGCACCACACCTCTCAAAATCATCTTCTACTCTCTCTCAATACCTCTCGGCTGAAAACCACCCCCTTTCTTTGATTATCGAAACACTAGGAAGCTTCAAGACTACAAGTTTCCCTCCCTACTATCTAGTGTTAAGGTAAGTTCTAATCACCCATGTTTCTTAGTTCTATCGGCCCTATTGTGAACCCAAACCCAAGCCTTTTGGTCATTATAATCGGCCCATCACTAGTGTTAATAAATTGGTTAATATGTACTTAGTAATCAAGCTTCTAAAAACACAAATCTTATGAGCACTTTGTTTCACTTATACGTTCAATCATGTTATCTAGTGGTAAACAATCGGTCACACATTACGTGAAACATTTTCGGATCAAACCTGACGTACATAAAACATGATCCACATCGAATAACACGGTTCACAAAAATGAGTGTCTAACTTGCATGATAAACGAGAACACACAACTTACCATGTCCTTAATAATCATAGGGTACTTTTTTCGGAACAGTAGTTACTTTTTCAGCTTTGCTAGACCTCTCGCACGAACACCAAGTGAGTTTCACTACTCTTTTTCTCAAAAGCATACGACTCGGAAGGAGACACTTTCTAAACTTTTTCATAGTCCGGTATGGGACTACTTTACACATCCCGTGTTTGGGGTGTTATGATTCACGGGGTGAATCTGCTTTCACTAATTCATGCTTTATGTCCTTGATGAACTAAACCAACTCTATCATTGAAGTCCTTCTAAATACCGAATGAGTTGCCAGTTGGGCAAGCGGGTTACTAGTTGATAGCGCTTTTAGGTTTCACAAACCTCACATCGTGCTGGGAGCATGGGTGTGAACTATAACTTAACACTTATTATCATTGTTGATAGACAATGATGCAAGGCACTTTGCTCACTATTGTGGGATCTCGTAGTTTAGCAGTTCGGTATTATCGGTTTTAGTTGTCATGAGTGGGTTAGCTACCCCTGGCATGTGAATTAGCTGATTACTCGTTTTACGTGGTCTGCGAGACCTACGCCTTTACTTTAGTTTGTGAACTCACCAACTTTATGTTGACACACGAAAAACATGCTTTTGCAGGTCACTAGTTTCAGAGCACGAGTAGGACATGCATCATATAGCGTCATTGGGATATGATCACTTAACTGTTTTCGAATGTTTAATTATCTACTATGGTTTAGGGCACGTTGTTTCGCACAAACTATTTGGTTAACTATTTTCCTTAATTTCGCCTCCGCAACTATTTGAATGTTGGTTATCTATAAAATGTGTTTTTATAATAACGAACTAAATGGTTTCGGGATTTAGAGTCGTTCATATGACTTATGGCTATGGGATCCTGGTATGTCACGCGGCTCGCGGCATAAACCTCGCAGTGTAAATTGAGGGTGTGACACGCGGCGGCGGAGCATCTTGAACTGGGGAATAGACAGGAGGAGTAGGGGGTCGCGTCTCCGCAGACGGGGTCGTCTGCTTGCTAGTTGGGTTTACTGTAAACCGTTCAGCAAATACAGCAGTCTCAATGCTCCCCTGCGCATCCACCCCCATCAAGTCCGCTGCGCAAGAAAAAACACAAGTTAATAAATAACAAGTGTTCAATAAAGGAACAATATGAAAGAAAGGCAGAATGCACTTACCAAGCAAACTGTCTTCAGCATTGTGGACAAGTTCGTCCAACTTCACTTTCTTTGCACTTGGGGATGACTGACTCCCCGCAACATCCCTCTCCCTAGAGCTGTGCCGAGACCTGGAACGCCTTGATCATTTTTTCTTATGAGGAGTATCCTCAGGAACAGGCCACGGCTTCGTCGTGTCCACCACCAACGGCTTCTATATCACAACATGCCTCACTCCCTCAGTCAAATTAGCAACAACAACATCCTCTTGCACAAATGCATCTGAAAGTTCAACGTAGCTGCGTTCAATGGGATTATAACTTTGGAGATATCTGCTAACCACTTCGTGGTTTAAAATAAAACAATAATCTTCACCTCCGGAGCCTCCATCATCCTTTTTCTTTCTCGGGTTACGCACCCTCTGGACAATATAGTCATTTACCTCAGTCTCTTCATCGCTGTCGTCCAACACTAAAACAGGCGAAGGCATCTTACCACTACCGCCTGCGGACGACACATGCGGAGACGAAGACGCGCCCGAGTCAGATGACTCGTCACTTGATATGACAATAAAAGGATATCCCGTCCGCATAAACATGTTGACGGGAGAAGGGTTGACAAAAAGCGGAGAGGACTCACCTGCTTCAGTGATGCGCAACTGTGGCTGGCTCTCAGCTTGCGGAGCATCAGCAAGTTTAGGGCGCACCAGAGTGGCCAAGCTCTCTCCAAAATGTACAACTCGTTGTCCGCCAACTCTTTAAAGATGAAGCCCATTTTGTCCCCACCTAGCAGCATACTGTACAAACTCTCCACTTCTGCAAAAGGACAACAGAGTAAAGGAGTTCAACGGTCAAGCTAAAAGCGCAAAAACAACAACGAGCAAGCGGAAAGCAACTAACCTTTACCATCCTCCGTCAAGTGAGGATTACGACCCTCAATATCATACTTCAGACTCATTCCAGCCATCATAAGCGTTGTCTCTGGAATGTTGTAAACATCCATAGGATGACTGGTTAACGTTTTAAACCAATCCTGCTCCTTGTAGTCAATAAGCACAGCCTTGCCGACTCTGAAGATCTTCACACCAGCCTTCGCGCAAGAGGGAACCCCAACACGCGGCCGGCAGGAGAGCCAACTCTCCACAAAACATAGACTATAAAATGCATAAAACATGTCCACCAAGAACTCAAAAAACATCAAACGAGACATTAACCCCAGGTGGATCTGGTTCAGATGCACACCCACAGCCTGTATAAAGGAACTCAAGAACTCGGTGATTGGAACCCTAAAGTTACAATCCCAGAAGTACGCTGCATATAAACCAACTTTCCCAACCGGTGGCTCAAGTATGGTTTTCCCTGAGGTAGGCATCTCAACACCATATGACCAAGGGAAGCCATACTCCTTACGAAACCTCCTGAATTCATCTTTAGTCCACACCTCCGTCACTTCGCCCACAAGCGGTGGAGCTCTCTTCGACACATCGTCGGATTTCTTACCACCCTTACGTTTCTTCTTTGAGATATTAACAGCGTTCTCCATTTAATAAAACTTACAAATTTTCTGTGTATCGGAAGAAGAATTAAGGGCAGGAATAAGGAATTTTTTGAAGAAAAGTTGAGAAAAGGATTTTCGAAATTTTGGTAAAGTGTGTAGAGAAAGGAAGCTGAGAAGGGAGATTAAATAGGGAGAAGCCACGTCTTCCTGACGGTTTTAATCGTGTGGCACGACCATCGAATGGAAAAATGACACGTCACAGAAAGAGAAAAAGGGTCGCACGAAACGACAGCTGGGACCCACCACATCTCTGACACAGTACAACCGTCAGAGACTTTTCGGCTACCAACCTGTCTTTTCACCTACGCACCCTTACAGTTTTGATGTAAGCATTAATTACTGACGTGCGCCATATTCCCACTTGCAACAACACTGCGCATCTGGCGCAGTGTACCACATAAGAGCACAGATAACCCCCGCAACTACAATTTTTCTTTTCTCTAAGTCCAGCATCCCGCACGCTGCGCATACAGAATACTAGACTAGGGGCACTTGAAAAGATATGTACCCGCGCATGCGCACGACCCCACATCTCCACACACGTCAGCACACTGCTGACGAAACTTCTAGAAGCCTTCACATGAGACCTCGTACATGACAGCTGCCATCTGACAATGAAAAGGACACATAGCCAATCAGAGGCGATTATTCCCTGCTCCATGATCATCTGCAGGTACGAGGTACAGAAAAGGACAGAAAGAACAGTCACAGGACACATGGACCAATCGCAGAGCGACAACACCAACAGTGATAACGGTCTGCGACCGTACAGCCATCTGTCATTCCTTCTCCAACCAATCACAGACCACCTCAGGGGGCTATAAATACCTTTCCCCATTCCAGTGGAAAGGGTATTCAATCTTCAACGGAAAAACCCTTAGAGAACCTGTCTTATAGTTGAGAAGGATATATTATAGTCGAAACGCTGTAACGATCTTGTATTCGAGTCTTGTATTGTCCGAACAGTCACTAATAAGAATTATATCTCTGTTTGTGTGCTTATATCTTGATTGTTATATTGGTGTTTCTTCAAGAATAAAATCAAGAAATTTGGGATAGAAAGGAAACCAAAGGACAGTTTTTTATTTAATTTCTTTAACAAATTTCAAATCATACATCTTACAACTTTTATGTTAACTTATAATAGATTCAGATTACAAAACAGATTCAACTAGTTATATTCCTACTTAGATTAATCTAAAGTAAAGATTATGCAACCACTGCAACAAAATACAACAACAACAACCACTGTACCCAAGAAATCTCACAAATAGCGACAACCATTGCAACAAAATGAAAGAATATAATCATATATTATGTCAATCATCAAATTCTCATATTGTATACCCAATTACACCCCACAATAACAAAATCACACTTACAAATATAAAAGAAAATAATCCATTCTCATTGATGCATATGAAGCTATTCACAAATCTTCTAAAATCTTGATTTATTTCGACCATGGGAAGCAGCAGCACTGGTAGACAAGTAACCAAAACAATGTGTCACAACATATGAACCATGGCTAGCATGTACAAACTCAAGAAACCAAAACATAAAAATAAAAGAACCGATGATACCTTGTTGTCCGTTTTTTGGTTACGTGGAATGTTGTAGTTTGGTCTAGCATCCGAACCAGAAACCATGGGTGATCCTGTTACACGTTCCTCGCGAACCTTGTTGAAGATATGAGTATAGTTTTCTCCTGATTGAGGGTTGTTTTCATCCCAATCTCCAAACCTAGGAACAGCGGCTCCATTATCGGGCTGAGGTAAAAGCGTAAATTACAAAAACGTCAGCCTAAGTAACTAAAGAAAAAATGGCATATATGAATGAGAGGAGTCGAGTAATAAAACATCTCTAATGGGTTAAATGTATAAAATAAGTACTTAGAAGGAAATGGGTCAGAATTCATTATACTATGGCTAACAGAAAGCTTACAGAATCATCGCCTCGAGCTGGCTTCATTCTCGATCGTCCAGGGGTACTATCATAAGAGTTCTTTCCTTCCCTAGCAGGAGACGCGCCACCCTTCCCAGTGACCTTTGCCTGATGATGTGGATGCAGCGGTGACCGGTCAAAGCTATGGTCAGACCCGACACTATGCCTAACTGGACGACCAGTAGCAGCCCCTTGACCGCCACGTTGATTGGCTGGGCCACCAGAATTTCTCTTGTTTGGGTTATCATTAGGTGCTGGATGCTCCTCTGGGACCGTGGGCCGAGTAGCAGGTGGCGGTTGAGTTTTAGCAGCAAACATTTCAGGGTTGTCCTCTGGGTCGTTTGGATTGATCATTTTTCCACCAGCAGCTTTACCCTTTCGAGCCTCGTTGAAATAAGTTGTATAAGGAGCATTGGCTTCATTTTCCCAGTTGCCAAATTTTGGTACTGTTGGACGTTTCTGCAATAATATTTAGTCTGTGAGCAACGTGTTTTATATTTTAGAAATATGTAACGTTTTCTTAGGACTAGAAACAACATAATATCCTAATGAATAATGGAAAAAAATACTAACTAAACCATATTTTAAGTGATTTTCTGACAGTTTATACACTGAATAATCAGATGCTCACAACATAATCACTTCAGTTGACAGTAATATGTATAACCGGCCACACACCCAGTTCGGTTGAGTACTCTTGAACCACCTTTATTTTGGCTGGCCAATTAGGCTATATGGTGTGGAGAGCATCTCCTCCAACTCCCCCAAATGCCACATCAGTACCAACTCATTTCCCCCATTTCCTCCCCCTAAGTTTGGAAATGGTTTCCCCCAATACCCCCTTCTCCTCTGTGTCTCTCTCTCTTTCCTTTTACCATCACCTATCCTCCACCAATGGAAACCTTCGGCACAAACGGTGGATCTCGACCAAAGTCACCGGATATTTCCGGGGGGGGGGGGGGGGGGGGGGGGGGGGGTCCCCTTCGGTGCACATTGCCACCTCACCTCCCCGAGGTGTTTGCCGAGACCATACCTTTTGGTCTTATAGACCGAGTGAATGAACCGGCAAACCTGATTGGTAGTTGAACCGGATTTTTAAAAGAATTTTTTGTCCTCAAATTTCACTTGCTAACCAATTTACTAGACTCTACATTTTGCTTATTTCAGGCTTTGTTTTTTGTGAAGATTGCAATTTCGTATGAAAACAAACTAGTTCAATATTCTGTTATAAATTATCTTGTTTTTAAATTTTAAATTATTTATTACGTTATACTTTTTAAAACCAGTCAAACCAATGGTATGATAAAACTGTTTAATGACCGGTCCGCTTACAAACAGAGTGGTTTAAACTTTAAACACATATCTAACTAGGGTTGTAAACGAGTCGAGCCAGCATGTACTCAAGCTCAAAATTAAACGAGGCAGCTTGGCTCGGCTTGAGCAAAAGCTCGGAGTTAAATGAGCCTAAGTTCAAGCCAACGAGCCGAGCTAGGCTCGATCTCGGCTCAGTTACAAAATGACTCGGCTTGGCTCCAGGTTGTTTCAAATAGAGTTTTTTTAGCTAGTTTGTTTCAAACTTTTTTCGAGCAATCTACAAACCGAGCTACGAATTGCGAACTTGTTGAACAGCCCTCTAAACACTTCCTACAGGGTGCATAATGCTAATGCCTATTATGCACTTGGCTCAACATTAACATGTCAAAATTGGACACAATTTATAGCTAATAAACCTAAATCTAGCCTCAAAACATGTTCAATTTCTACATTTCTCCTCTTACAAACCATATATAACAACAGTTCAAGCATACAACAGTCAACGAAAGTCAATCAACAGTACCTCCATCCCAAAACAAAAGTCAATTCTTGACTTTTCATGACCAAATTTAAATTTTCCATAATCAGAAGTTCAAAACCATACCTTAATATGGTTAAATAACTAACTAATCAGTTTGTAGCATGTAGACACATAATCATACCCATAAACAAAAACTTTTAATAAAATAGATCAAATATGGCTCAAGTGGATAAACTTTATACTTACTGCCATGACTGATCAGCAGGAAGATTGCACGATAATTCTTCAGCAATTGCAAGACAAAAAAAAACAAAGAATTCGAATAGAGAGAGAGAGA
The DNA here is from genome assembly GCA_032199755.1 of Ambrosia artemisiifolia. Lineage (NCBI taxonomy): Eukaryota > Viridiplantae > Streptophyta > Magnoliopsida > Asterales > Asteraceae > Ambrosia > Ambrosia artemisiifolia. The sequence goes on from CM063521.1 coordinate 32,595,771, forward strand.
GAGAGAGAAAGAAAGAGAGAGATATATATGAAATGAGAGGAATTAATAAGAAAGAGTCATGAAGGAAGAAGAGTGGTTGAACGAACCGTTGACCGGCGCCACCGGTCAAATTTGATTATTATTTGTTGGATATTATTTCGATTTTTTTTATTTGTTTGTATTTGAATTGTAAAATCTCGTGTTTATGGGGTTCACACTATTGACAAAGAATGAAGACCGGAAATTAGGAGACAATGTTTGACGAGTTGTGAATCATGTATTGGTCCAACTCAAGAAAACTCTTTTAACTCTTTCCACCGGTTTGACTAGTAAGGGATCTTGGATTCCTATGAGGGTCTCGGGTGTGAGCTTGGCATGCTGACGTGGCACATTGCCCCATCTTACCCGATGAACCTATTTTATTTAGCAATTGTTCTGTTTTATACAAACACCCAACCTATTCTCTCACTTGCCAAACATGGAGTCGTCAACGATTATTGGTATGGATAATCCCTTTTGTTTTGATATTTTCTCATGTGGTATAATTCTAGATTTCTAGGATTTATTAAACTTTCAAAACAACTTTACAGAGTTATATAAAACACCAATATGTTTTACTGATAACTTACCCAGAACAAAGAACTATAACACATATATACTGCATAATTGTGTATGTATGCTTGCTTGTTAATTTTATAAACTTACCATTAGGATTTCCTTATTCTTGTATATGTTTACAGGAAATCATGACAAGAGGACCAAAACTGGGCCCACTGCAACATGGCTATGCACTGAAATATAAGTGTCAGATTTAATGGCTACTTGAATAGATTCGACACACGATTTTTCTATAAAAAATTTAGAGTGAAGTCCTATTTGAGTCCCTATGGTTTGGTCATTTTAATTACTTGAGTTCAAAATCAAAACTTGTCTCGATCTGAGTCTTTAAAGTTTCTAATCTTAACTTCTTAAGTCCAAAAGTTAACCTCTGTTAGATTTTCTCAGTCAAATCTTGTGAAATGACTTGAATACCCCTGGTTTATATTTTTGTTTTATGATATATCATTAAATAAAAAACTAATATATAAATCAACTCTTCCTCTCCTTCTCTCTATGTTTTCACTCTCTCTCTCTCTCCATCTCTCTCTCTTAATCTGTCTCTCTCTTTTCCTCCTGTGCCCTTCTTTATTCTTTTCCATCCACCACTGGGTGTGTGGGAGAAAGAGAGAAACGACGAGTTCATGTAAGGTTTCTGTATGACTGTACCTTCTGACAGCCTCAATAATCCGTACTTTGACTGTGTAAATAACTATCTGTTTAACCTTGCGACGGCCTCGATTGATTGTTATCTGTATTGTTTGTAAGGATCAGTTTGGACTGCAATTAGACGAAGGATGAGAAGAGGAGGTGAGTAGTGGGGGAGTTGGTGTTTCATGACAAGAGGGAGGGGGTATTATTGGGGTAGGAATGGTGTATATTGGTGGCGACGACAGTGCATTGTGATGGTGTTGGTGTCTTGTGGTAGTGGTGGTTATGGTGGTGATAGGCTGGTAGTAGGTCAGTAGAAAGGGGGAGATGGGCTGAGTAAGTGTGCAAGTCTGCACATGTATATATGTTGTGTTTGTTTTTAATGGTAATGGTATTTAAGTCATTTCACAAGATTTAACTGAGAAAATTTAACAGATGTTATCTTTTTGGACTCAAGAAGTTAAGATTAGAAACTTTAAGGACTCAGATCGAGACAAGTTTTGATTTTGAACTCAAGTAGTTAAAATGACCAAACCACAGGAACTCAAATAGGACTTCACTCAATAATTTAATGAGTCACATTAGTGCCATTAACAATAAAATTCGAAATCATAATTTACGATGCATTCTAATTGGTGAGAAATAAAACTTCTTTTATCCTTCGCGGGTGTATGCCAAACAAACATCTAAAGACAACTTTAGATTATCTTTGGAACCATTCTTGGCTCCATACAAAATTAAAAAAAAAAAATTCTTATAATGTAATTACTTGGTTTATTGAATATAAAGCGAAAATATGAGATCATTTTTTGGAAAAAGAAAAGTCATTTCTCGATATTTTGTTTCCTAATACATGTCATCCATATGTTTTGGTACCTATGGAGGGACAACCATAGGTACCTCATTATGCTTTTCAAATAGATCATGATATTTACCTTGAATTGATGCTTAATGTTTTATGTGGTTCATATTTGTAATACCATATTTTGTAAAATTTTTATAATGCACTGTAGTGGGGCTTGCGCAGGTCGAGCCAAATGCCACACCAGTTATTCCATCACATAGCACGAGTATCTAAGTTACTGCATTCAACATACAATATATTTAAATTATGTTTCTAGACATTGTGACCATATGAATTTGTGTTTATATGGATAATGTAAGATCTACTATTATAAAATGTACCATTTCTAAAGAAACTAAAACTCATATATACACATTTCAATTGCATCGTAAGCTTAATCTACTACCCTCTTACTAGTATTTCTTAAATTGGGTTACTTTTACATCGCATGATATTTGTTATAAAATTAATTTCTTACTTTACTACAATATGTATACATATTTCCTACTCACACTATAAACATGTTTGTATAATGTACTACACCAATGAGGAGCTTAACTAAACGCAACAACCAAATACCGTGCAGCTTCGGCGCTACGTGCGGGATCTTGTTAGTTTTATTTAGCAGATCTTTGTTTTATACAAACAACAGCCAACCTGTTCTCCAAGCTTGCCGAACATGGATTCGTCAACGTTTATTGGGCTCAGACGAGTCATAAATAGCATGTATGATCGTAAAACTAAGTTTTTGTTTTGCAAGATTACGTACGTTCATTCTTTCTGACGATATGGCTAGTTCAAGGGAACTAATATATACAAAAGCTTCTCAATACATCAAATAACATATGGGACAGTTTTTTAACCTTGTGACGAATACTTGGAGATGTCTACGAGGACTTCACGTGAAAGTATAGACTTATTTTGAGACGGTATTACTCAGATTTATGAGCGTCAGTAGACCGACTCAAAGCGACATATAAATTTTATACGAGGCTCGTGGATCCATACATGGATTTTCCGGTATGCTAGGCAACATTGATTGTACATCTTAAGCTTTGAGGAGTTGACTAACGGTATTGCAAGGTCAATACATGAGAGACAATCACGAGTACTCAACAGTTATGCTCAAACCAATCAATCAATCAATCATACCCAGTATATCCCACCAATAGTAGACTATTGGTAGGGTTAGGGGAGGGTGAGATGTAGGCACACCTTACCTCTACCCATAAAGGATAGAGAGGCTGCTTCCAGAGAGACCCCCGGCTCAAAAAGAGAGAACAGAAGACAGGTAAGCATACAAGTAAAGGGACAAGCACCACAGGGATATTTCGCTATCGGCTAACGGAATACATTGAACATCATAGAAACATGTAAACGGGACGACAAGCACAAGTAAGTTTCACATTACTTAAGAAAACAGGATAAATAGACACATGAATCAAAAAAGGTTTAGAAATCCTATAGATAAGGGCTCATAATACCCGGTTATGCTACCTAAGTGCCAAATCCTAAAAGTCACTTACTTTAATCCTACGTCTCCAGGAACTCCTTTCTTGGACCATGTCCTCCGAGAGGTGCAACTCTATGAGATCCTGTCTAATTCGCTCATCCCAGGTCAATTTAGGTCTGCCCCTATTCCTTCTCCCCTCTACAACGCATGCTTCCACTGCTCTAACTGGCGCTGTTGTTCCTCTCCTCTTCACATGACCAAACCATCTCAATCTCCCTTCCTTTATCTTGTCTGATATCCTAGCCACTCCAAACCTCTCTCTAAAAACCTCGTTTCTAATCCGATCTAGCCTTGTGTGCCCGCCCATCCACCTAAGCATCCTCATCTCTGCGACCTCCATCTTGCGTGCGTGCGTGCGTCTTCTTGATTGCCCAGCATTCTGTCCCATACAACATAGCAGGTCTAATTGCGGTCCTGTAAAATCTCCCCTTCAATTTATTTGGGAACCGCTTATCGCACAATACCCCTGTGGCTGCTCTCCACCTACACCACCCGGCTTGTATGCGATGTGTTACGTCACTATCTATATCCCCATCCTTTTGAACAAATGATCCTAAGTACTTAAACCTAGTTACCTGCGGGACAACCTGACCCTGAATAGTGATATGGGTGTCCTCGTCGTCGTTAACCCCACTGAAATCACAATAGAGATACTCCGTCTTTGAGCGACTAATCCTTAAATTCCTTCCCTCTAAAGCTTCTCGCCACTCCTCTAACCTTACATTCAGAATTTGTTTAGTTTCTGCAACTAACACAATATCATCTGCAAAAAGCATGCACCATGAGTTACGGTTTTGGCATGCATTTTTGTTTGTCCTTAAGTGCAACAACAACATCACATTAAAGTAACTAGTGGGAGTGCCCGCGCGTTGCAACGGGTGTCTCGACTAATGTCAAATTCAATTATGATATCTAATACGAACCATCATCCGTTCCAAGTTTGAGACAATAAAAATCCAAAATACCAAAATGCCTATGCATATTTATTTAGTTTGAGTTCAAACAGGATATATAACATTTTTACCTAACTGAATAAAGTGTCTTACAACAGCATCAAAAATCATCACAAATAACTTCTCATTTTTATCAAATTTAGAAAGATGGAACATTTCTTACCCTAGAGCAAATTCATGAAGAGCCAACCAACATAGAGTATGTAACAAAAAGAAAAGACTTAGTCGTTATAGTGTCGTTTTAAAATAAGGAAACACGAGGGATTTACCTAATTGCCTAAGAAAGCATCGGCCCCAAGGGTCCGGTTTCTGTTCATTGTTCACAACTACATGTTTATGGCTCTCAAAAAATTATGCTTGTCAACTTGGCTAGGTGAAAGATATGTCGAGTCCGTCAGTTGAAACGTGGGACATGTATTTGGATTCAAAGTTGATTAATTCATTTTAAAAAAAAATTATAATAAATTGTATGAGATTCAAACTAAAGTGTAAACATTAAAATATCACATCTCTTTAAACAAGACAGTCTAAAAAGACAAGCAAGTAGACCATAGTAAACTAACTTTTACTCTCATATATGGTTCTACCCTTGTAGCATTCTCATTATAAGTTCTCTTTAATGTTAGCATAACTTGTGCTTGTACGTCACCTTTTCTAACAAATTACAAGAATGTAAGTAAATAAACAGAACCTTGGCGTCAATTTTTGCTAACCTAACCTTGGGCTTTACTTTATTGATTCAGAACTAAAAATTAACCAAGATAAACTGCGCATATTGTGTTTCAAACCCTCATTCAGCCTCCAACCGCACCACACTATCGAGATAGAACCCTACTATATTCGAACCAAATTCATAATTTTAAGAAAAATATATTAGTAAGACATATTACGAAAAAGACCACTTTATCGGCTTTATCGATGGAGATAATAGTAGGTTACAACCACAAATACTCATGTTTTTTTCTCTAATTGCTCTCAATCATAAAAGCATATATACACACTTGCGCTCAATCATAAAACCTAATTGATCATTTCCCTTTGTATAGATACAGAAAGCAAATATAAAAATTACACACTTGCACTAAAAACACTAATAAATAAGAGGTCTACACAAGCAAATGTACATGTTTGTTTGCTCTTTGTGTTTACACGAATCGATCCGTTCATAAATAAACAGGTTAACATTTCCATAAAAGTATACAATGCATATCTCTGATCCTGTAAATACTGCATGCACCTTCTTTATTATCTGTGATGCTGTCAAAATTCCACACAAAAATAAAATAAATTTAGGGATTATAAATCCATGTCATCATTCAAGAACCATATGCATCAAAAGTAAAGATTGTTGTGTAAAAGGTAAAAAGAACACTAGAGAAATTTACATGAAATGTAACATACAAGGTGGGAGGAGAACAACATCTCCATATTCCCGATATCACCATGCATCCAACTAGAACCACCAAATTCAAATCATATTATTGGAAAGACTCAGGAACATTAGTTGATGTAGTAAACATGGTATAATTCAAGCATTTCTATTCACCACCAGGCCCTGCAAGAACCTTCATCACCCAATTTCGGGTATATTTGTCTAATTAATTCATTTCGGGTTTTAAACAAAGCTTTAATCACCCAATTCTATGTTTTGTGTCTAGCTCAAGGATCAAGGTTAAAACTTTGACTACAAAGGCACCGAGAAATTGATTCAAACGAACTGGTTTGTACTTGGAAAAGATCGAAACCAAAATGAAACTAATAAGTTGTTTTTTTACTTAAAAGACTCTTTTATTTTCAAATATTGCACCCAAAATCAATCCCAGTTCCAAAAAAAAAACATGACAATTCTTAGAGCAATTAAACACAAATGGAAGTCAATTAAGAAATCAAATGAATGTTTGAATGTCAAAGAATATAATAAAGTAATATAAAAGAAAGCACCAAGAGCCAATTAGCACCATGAGAAACTTCTACAAAATTCCCACCATTTTTCTGCAAAACATATTATGCACAGACAAAAAAGTCAGTTTACATATAAAAAAGAAAAGAGCAACAACACCTAAACAATATAGCAAAGAAAGATGATCAGGAATTAACTAAACACGATTAGGTTTAGAATTTCTTACAAAGTTGCAAGATAGATCGATTTTCTTGAAGCATCATGTTTCTGAATTATGTAAGAACACAAGGGGACACGGTTCATTTGTAGGCTAGGGTAGAGCAAAGATTAATTGCCACATTGATGAGGGAGTGGGGATTTGAAGGGATTTTAGGGGAATTAAAGGGGTGAGCTTGAGCTTCATATTAAAAATGTATTCAATTTCAATAGAGGTTTCTGAACATTCAATTCAATAAATGGTTGGGGATGAAGAAAGGAAGAGTAGGGGCAGGAAGGGAAGAAAAATGTATTCAATTTCAATAGAGGTTTCTGAACATTAAAAAATTAGGGATTTGTATTGAGACTCTCCATCTCCTATCTTAAACTTGGGGTAAAATGACAAGATTATCCATCCAGTTTGATTAATAATGTAATATAGATATAGATATAGATAGATAAGTCCTTGGTCAATCATCATAACTGAGCTATGTTAAGTGGAACCATATATACATGTGTATCCATTTGAAGTTAACAAAGCAAATACAAGCATCGGTATTAAGTATTAACTCGTCCACGAATATATCCAAATGAGGCTGCTTTTGTGAGATCTTTGTCTAATGCCTATCCTGGTGAGACGCTATGTCCTTTACAAGAGATTGAGCTTCACATATGAAACATCGACATGTAATTTTCTTTTCTCAACTTCTCAAGCAATTCTTACAAATGTTGAATGCATTATTCTTCTTTATTTTTCAAATACTTTAACATGTTAACGTCACCAACAACCTCCCTCAAGCACGTGCACGCACGCGCGCACACACATATTAGCGTTGCATGGTTTGTTTTAGTTCCTATGTTAGAAGTTTGTAATCAAGAAATTGAAATGATAATCAAAAGTCAACCAAAAAGTCAAACAGCAAGATAAAGACGCCAAAGTTAAACGTTGTGTCTATATGTTCTATAGTTATGTCGGTTAGTTAATAGACGGTTATTAAATCGTCAATATCTTGTATGTATAAATAGCTCATCAAACTCATTTGTGTGTTGTGTGGAATAATATAGTTTGTGTGTATACTGTCTTGTTCCCACTCTCTATTTTTCATCCGAGAGAGTCCTTGCACATTGTGCATACTCAAAGTAAAATATGTTCATCCAAATCCAAGTCAAATAGACAAAGCAGGGAAAACTCAACGTGGTATTAGAGCGTGACGCTCCAAGAAAGAAAGAACCTATGAAGAAATCGAGTGATTCGATTAAGAAGAAATCCAATTAAACGAAGAAGATAAAGGCTCCTGTTTTGCAAAGATAATCAGATTTCAATCAGAAACAAAATCAAACATTAGAAAATTATAGGTTTCATTCAGGCTTCGATTTCATCATCAAATGATCAGAAAAAACGTAGTCAAGAAGGCCATAATGGATTTCATAATCAAAACGGACAGGAACCGTTTTCCGGTCAAGATTCCGGTAAAGAGAAGAAGACCGGATTTTCGACCAGGAACCATTTTTAGAACATGAGGAAAGTGTATATTTAAGGTTTAAAGCGCAGAGACGATCAAACCCAAGCAAACTCGATACAGGGCAGAAGGCCTGGAAAAGTCGAATTAAATGATGCATTTTTAGAAGAAGATGGACGTGGTGCTTTCCATCTTTCCCTTATCGTATTTATGACTAGGCGAGTCACACAAGCATTTGAAGATCATGTGGATCAAGAAGGGATTAGTCGTGATGACTTATTATGCATCCAAGTTTAGAAGATTTAAATGAATGGTTCAAAAGATCAAACAAAAGAAGGAGAAGAAAGGTTGCAAACGAGGATGAACAACAAACAGAGTACAGATCATCATTTCGCTACAAACGAGGATGAACAACAAACAGAGTACATATCAACATTTCTTGATTAGGGCAGTGATTGTTAGAAGTTTGTAATCAAGAAATTGAAATGAGTCAAAAGTCATCCGAAAAGTCAAACAACAAGATAAAGGCGCCAAAATTAAACATTGTGTCTGTATGTTCTATAGTTATGTCGGTTAATTAATAGACGGTTATTAAACCGCCGATATCTTTTATGCCTTTGACGAATTTTACTTTAGTACACATTCTAACGAATTTATAAACAATGTTTTAAAATGATTTATCATAAAAGTTAATGCTTTCATAAACAAATCAATGAATTTTATAAACAATGTTTTAAAGCATGTTTTAAAATGATTTACCATAAAAGTTCTTAAACAAATCAACTTCACACACACACACAAAAAATAAAAAATAATAAAATAAATTATCATTTGCCTTCAATGATTCTGTTAGTTGCACCTTTTATTTGATTTCTCAGGAAAAGTCTTGCGTTTTTTTTCTTTTTTATTTGTTGTATCCCTCAGCATTTGTCTAGCCATATTCTTTCTTAGTGCCAGATGTTTTAGGACAATAGAAATTAGCGAAGAGCACGTATTCTAAAGGTACCATAAAATTGATAGAAGATCAATCGATAATTTTTTTTTCGGGAGAATATCATATATTAAACCAAAAACAGCCAATTACAAGTGATACGTATGTAAACAGGCCACAAGTTGCGCCGCTACCCCTTTTTATATTGCAAAACCTACTCTATTGAAAATAAAACATTGGCCCTTAGCAGCTGGAGAATTACCTTCAACAACTTTCTCCACGAGTTCGAGGAGCTTGATTGCTTGCGGGGCCAGCGCTCCAAATGTATCAAAAGCGAAGGGCACAAACACATGTTGTTTCTCTAGACAAGCCGCTTCATGTTTATCCACTTTTTTGCTCTCAGCTTTCAAAACTGTCTGCCCAGCCACAAACCCCGAATCCCGGAGTCCCACCAATGGGGATACCCCAGTAAGGTCAACGCACGCATGCTTGCCTTGCGCCCATCCGAACACAAGAACGTCCGCTGGCCTCAAGGTGGACCGCCCGTCAAGTGGATCCGTCAAGAAATTCACGGGAACCTCTTTTTTGGTTGAAATCTCCGCCCTTCGTAACACATCCCATAGAACATCTCTAACTAGGTCATGTCTGTATTTAAAGCCTGGCAACTCCTTACAATGTAGGGCGTGTTCTCCAAACTTGTCCAAGCGTGTTTTTTTACAGATCGGACACGGCCGTTTGTCGACGGGGAACATGGGAATCATCAGTCGGTATTTGAGGACCGCCCGATATTAAATAGCCGACATATGTAAAATCTAATTAAAATCTAATAAGTTATGAACTTGAATTGTTGTAATATAGAGTATTATAAATTATGTGTATTGTAATAGCTACAAACCTATAAACCATAGTGTTAAGTGAATAATTACAAAGCATAATTCATCAATCGATTATGTTTAGCTCACTTTATAACATTTTTTATTTATTTATGTAATCTTGATTTAGACATTTGCTATTTCGTTATTCTATAGGGTTCCTATATAAACGACAAGTTACATTCATTTATTATCCCACCAACTCTGACGTGGTTGCTTTTATTTATTTAAACACTAGCTTTTATCCCGGGAATGTCCCGGGGTTGAAAAATATAACCATTCTAATAATACTAATACTAATACTAATAGTAATAATTATTACTCTTGTAATTAAATAAATAAAAAAAAATAACCTTGCTATAATGTGACACCATATGTTGCAGTGTTGCGCGATTCTTTCTCCTAGCTTCTCTTGATGAAGTATACCTATCCATCTTTAGAAGAGTAAAATTCCAATGATAGCATGGCGATTGGGCTAAATTTCAACATTGTATATAAGAACCTGGTTTAAAAGAAAAAACATGATTAATGAATAACCTGAACATTTTGTGTTTTTTTCCTGTATGAACGAAACCCCGTAAAAATTAGTCGTTTTTTTCTCCGTTTTTTATATAGCACCATGGTACTCGTTGGAAAGATAATAAAACGCTCGTTAATTTGGTGTAATTTTTTTCTTTAAAAAATCTCGTATATAAAAGATATTAACGTTTAAAAATGATGGGAGGAAACATTAGAGAGAAAAATCTAAATTTGTTTTTAAATTCTTAAAGAGATTAGGGTTAGATAAGTGTAGGAGAATGGATGAAAACAAAATAAAAAAATAAATTAAAAACTCTCACCTCAACGTGCCACGTGGCACATTCAAAGGAGGGTTGAGGCCTCCATTGAATTCCACCTCATCAATATTCAATTCTTTTATTATAAGTTATTATAGATGACCTTCCACTTTGTTTTATTTGAATAGTTTTGAATTATAAATATATTAAAGGAATAACAAATTGAACACTAACATCGTTAATGGATGGCAGTTTCGTTATTATATGGTTTGGGAGGGGCATTATCGTCATTGTGCTATCATCGTATATATCACTACCTCTGTCTCTCTCTCTTTCTCATTATACCACCGCTTGAAGCGGTGCTCTTTGCCTCCCGTCTCTTCTACGCCACCATCGTCGTCATTCCCTCCCGCCTGATTTACACCACCGTTGCCATCTTCATCGCTTTTGTGGCTGATTGTGTTGGTTGTAACTCGCTTGAGGCTTCGAAAAAAGCCACGGAAATAGTTCCGGAGCCCGAAAGCGATGTTAGATTTGAAGGCGACGGTATGACCAGTTTGTTGGTATAGATTGATTATTTTTTGCTTTAGGGTTTTTTTGGTGTTTTAGGGTTTTTGATTTTTTTACGTTTCTTTGATCTCAGGTGCTTTGTTGTCGTGCCTGCTGTTATGTGTTGTCTGTGTGTTGTCGCTGTGTGTTTATTATGGTGTTTTTTTGGGGCTATGAAGACATCTATGTTTTTTTATAGCCATGACTACTGTTGTTGCCTTTCTTTCTGAGCTGAGAAGGCGATGCGAATCATAGCATGATCATATCGCAACCGGCTGATGTCTGTCAGCTGTGAAGGCGTTGTGAATCATAATATGATCATATTGCAACCGGCTGATGTGTTGTCTTATCGTGCATGTGCTATGATTTTTTGCTATGTCTGAGCCTATTGGGATTTCCGTTGGGTTTTTGGATTTTTTGTTAATGTTTGTTGGTTTGCATTATTACATGGGTTATGATTCAGATGGCCGTGAGATTATGATGACGAGTGTTGCATTGTTGCTTTTATTGTGACGCCGCTATAAAATTGTACATTGACATTCATTAATGTGTGGCGCTTTTGATTTGTTGTTACCGGCTGTCTTTTCGTCTTATGACAACCTGTTTCGCTATTGTTAGTGTTCGTGAATCAACAACATTAGTTGCAGTTATGGAGGTGACTTGCATTTGAAAATAGAAGGTTTGATATGAACGGATGTGATTTTGGAAGTACAAATCACACGAACCCAGAATGTACTTGTTATAAGTCAGTACTATTAGGTAGACAAAATTCTTAAGAAATTCAATGGAAATGACTCTAATGTGGCTAGAACCCTCCTTGAATCAAGAGCTTCCAGAAGAAGACTGTTAGTCTTCAATTGCAGTTAATTGTGCTTAATAGAGCAATAAACGAGTTTAATTGACGTTAATCTCGAATTGATTAAGTCATTACTGCAGCATAAGTTTCATTCTAAAACCAATTTTGAGTGTATAAGAGGCTGCACTCTTGTGTGCAAAAAGCGAGAACACTGAACTCGATAATACACACACAAACAGAACTCGCAACTCATACTCACAAAAACACGAAATACAACGGCAGCCTTCTTCGATTATTTTTCACGCAAGTGGGATAGTCCGGCAGTGCACCACCACTGTTAAAGAACCGGTGTACCCTGGGAACAGAACGCGAATCTGTTTAAGGGAATTGTGTCAAACATAAGCCCAGTTCACTTTTATTATTTCATTTTTTGTTACAATTTGCTGCAGCAAGTACGAAGACTCTGATACATGCGAGCTTCATGTACGAAAGGCGTACGGCGATTACAATGTAAGTTTTCTAACAGTTAGCAGATTTGACTTTTGAGTTACACACAATTTTGTTCACGGTTCGGTTTTATCAACATTTGTTAAATACCTTTTGAAGTCAAAAAGTCAAAGGCCAAGGAGCCCAAAACTTCATGCATGCCCGTGTAGTACGCATGAGATTTGTTGGATTGAGGAATGCATGGGAAGCTAGGTGGAATAAACCTGCGGAGAGATACAAACATCTATTTGCTATGGAAGACAAATGACCCAATCGTGAAACCCAAAGGAAGAAGAAGAAGGGTGACGATTTTGATCTTGAAGAAACCTTGAACAACACATATCATATATCGGTGACGGTGGGTTTCTCGGTATTCATTTATTTTTATTTTTTAATATTAAAGATAAAGTGAAATAGTATCTTAACAAAAATAATTCCAATCAACATAGATACGTACGGTGACATTTGAGTAATTCGTTAGAACTAAATGAATAATTTAAAAAAAAAATTGTTAGAACTACAAACTAGAAAGTAGAAACAATGAATAATGACCAGGGTCAAGTTATTCTACACACTGTAATAAAAATGAGAAGGGTGAGAATGATACAAAAACATAATAGATCATGAAATATGACACAATGAGTCATAAACTATAACACAGTGACAAAAAAATATAACACAATGCTAAAGAAAAAGAGTTAATTGCCAATTTAGTCCCTGTGGTTTGTCAAAAATTGTCACTTTCATCCAAATCTTTTTTTGTTGCAGTTGTGTCCCTGTGGTTTCATTTCTTTGCCATTTTAGTCATCAGCACTAACTCAGTTAACAAAAAGCCAGTTAAGTCAGGGGCATTTTTGTCCATACACACCAAACTTTTTCCTTTTGCCATTTTCATCCAGAACCTATTTTAATTATTATTATTATTATTATTATTATTATTATTATTATTATTATTATTATTATTATTATTATTATTTGCTTTTGACCTCATGTGGTGGTGGTGGTGGACCAATTTCAATTTTAACCGTTTTTTTTGGCTTTCTTTTTGCATTTCATCCCACCAAACCCTACCCAAACCTTCACCTTCTTCATCTACCACCGACCGCCACCACCTAACAAACCTCCATAACCGCCGCCGTCTTCCACCCACCGTACCCAAACCTAACCCGACCAAACGACCACCCATCTCCTCCGCCTTCAACCGACCCGATTTGTAACCCTTCCTAACCCAATCAACACTTAAACCCTAACCCGAACCCAGCCTCCATCTCGGGTCACTGATCGATCGGAATAAAACGATGGGATATGAGCTGGTTACTCATTGATGGGTAATAACAAATGAAGGTGGTCGCTGTTTAATTAGAACAGAAGTGAAGGAGGGTTGCGATGGTTATCGGATTCAAAAGAGGAGGAGGATTACCGGTTATGTTATCGAGTCGGAAGGAACTCACCGGAGGGATGGTTACCGGCACTGGTCACCGGACCGGTGACCTCTGGTCTGCTGCTCTTGACTGCACACACACAAGTGTGTGTTTGTGTGCTGATATATGCAGAACAAGGAAGGGGATGGGTTTATATAAGTGGGTTCAAATGAGTGGTGTTTGGTAATGGATATAGGAGCTGTCAAGAGGGTGTTTGGCGACGAGTTTAACAACAGATTAAAGGACGTTTGGCTGATATAATCAAATTGGGGTTTGGATGAAAATGGCAAAATAAGAAATAGATATGTAAAATGACCAAAATACCCCTGACTTAACTGACTTTTTTTAACGGAGTTAGAGGGTTGGACTAAAATGGCAAAGAAATGAAACCACAGGGACACAGTTGCAACAAAAAAAGATTTGGATGATAGTAGCAATTTTTGACAAACCTCAGGGACTAAATTGGCAATTAACTCAAAGAAAAAAGACACAATAAATTGAAAAAATGACACAATGATGAAAATAAAAAACAGACACAATGGTACATAAAAGACACAGTGATATAACGCATATTCACAAAACTACAAGCTAAAACTCCAAAAAACGAAGACCTAAAAACTAACGTCGTAGGGTTCGATAAGACGGTTCCAATGCCGCTTGAATGAGTTCAATCAGAGTTCGTTTGATACCCTTCCTACGACTTCCTATTTTTCTTTCAATGTGTATTTAATCCTAACCCAAACCAATCAAAAGTTGCGGCGTGGACTAAATCAATATCATATATATTTATCTTTTCATATGTGAACTCAAAAGTTAACCGGGTGGTAATACATGTGTGTCTTTTGCCGTGCCAAAGGGTGCTAAATCCCAATTTAGCGCTTGGTTAGCTATTGACTACGGATAGTCTTATGCTAAATCATTTACCAAACTTTTCTTTTTATTTTTTTATAAAGTTTCAATTTCATCCCTTATACTATTAATATCATTTAATTTTATTGTTTCTTAATTTTTGAAAAGTTCTAAATACACAACTACATTTATTATTTTTTTTCTTAAAATTTCAGTGTAAATTTTATCGAAAACAAAGTGCTATTCAAAGTAAAGTATTATCTTGTATCGTAAACGACTTTTTCACATGCTTTGATAAGATAGGTCGCAAATATACACATATAAAATTCTCATCAAATCTCACGGGGTAAACTCCACCAGTTAAGATCAAGCGTAGTGGGGTGATGGGGCTTGATAGGGGCCGCGACTACCATCCATAGCGTCGAAAACACCACCCCCGCCGGCGCTATGGAAGCGTTATGGGGCTGGGATTTATGGCTATTACTAGGTGAAGGAGCTGCCAACTCGACCGTTGGACCATTATGACCGTTGAACGGTCAAGTTGTTTAATAAAAAAACAAATTATATATTATCCTCCTCATCTACACCATTTTAAATACATAAACTACATATTATCCTCCTCATCTACACCATTCTTTCATACCATTTTATCCTCTTCATCTCATTTTAAATACCTTCAGTACATTTTATCATCTAAACCATGAATCCATTCAATCGCGGTTTTGTTCATCCTCAATCAAGCGGCGAGCCTAACCAACCCATTGTTTCAGGTTCGGTTCAAAACCAAGCCGGTTTTATGAACCTTTAAACCATCCTATGGGATGGGACCCGAATGCATATAACCTCTATTGGGAATCATGGTATCATATATGAAACGGAAGCGGTTTATATGTTTAACAAAAACGGATTGTATACACATATACATAGAGCCGATTTATATGTATAAAACATATATTTGATTTATTAATCCAATTAATAAATATTCCCAATCAGGATCTCAGTTAAACGTGTATAAACAAATAAATAATATAAACAACCATAGGGGTTTTAGTAATCAACCTTTGACGACTACACCAGAGTTGTAACACGCGGGTTACAACGAATCCTTACTACTAGGAAGTTCACAACCAAGCACAAACCGACCGAGAGCAACACTTTGCAAAAAGGAAGGCGGAAACAGCTTCTGGACGACGGCGCTAGGAGGCGGCAGCCCTTGGTGGCCGGCCAAAAGTTATAGAGGGAGAGGAGGAGGTTGTTTTGTGTTAGAAGGTGTGATTAGGGTTTGCACTTTAATCCCCTTTTATAAAACATGATCTTACATTAAGCCCCCTTGTGATTATACAACTATAATCTTGTTAATAATAATCTTATTAATAATAATCTTATTAATATTAACTCCCTCGAGTTATTATTTCATAAATAATAATCCATCTAAACATGAACTTATCTGATTCGTGTACTGTCACACCCCAACCGATGGCGGAATACATCGGGGCGAGACTTAGTGGTAGATTGTTCAAAGACTTCATGACACTAGATTTTGTGACAATATAGTTTAAAGATAGAATTTCATTTATTGTCTAAAAATAGAAATACAAGTAGTTCAAATAACGAAAAATACAACAAGAATATGATAACTTGAACTAGAGTGAGTTTCTATGTCCAATCCTAAGTAGTTTTCTTGAATGTCCTGCAATAAATATTTCCTGCAACATGTATAAAATATCCGTCAACACATAAAGCATTGGTGAGCATACTAGTTTTGACATACATACATAGTATAATAAAGTTTTGCTTATAGGCATATGCAAGAGAACCATACAAACGACGACTAGCCACGAAGAATTTTGCTTAACATGACCCATGTAGGGGGCGGATAGCCAATCCTATAGCGCTATACATGCAAGGTGGGTTGTCAACTATATGAACATTTGTATGTTAGAGTAAATAATTCTACATAGCATAGCGTACAAGCATATAATAGACTTTAGATTGCGCATGATAGAATTTAGAATATGATAGACTTTAGACTAAGCATAATAGATTGTAGAGTTTAAAATCGTTTGAGTTTTGATAGTGATACATGTTGAGCCCCAAAGAATAAAGGATAAAAGGGGGACAAGTATGAACTCACCTTTGGGTGCGTCTTGATATAGTTCCAAAGATAAGTCTTGGAAGATTAAGCTTTAGCTCCGATTAACTAGAATTAAGAATTAGAGTCTTAGGTTCGAGTTTTATATTATAGATTCACGAGAGTCATGCAAGCCTTTTAGACAAACCAAGCACAAATTGCCTTTAGGGCAATCCGGATGGTCATGAGATTAAGTTAGACCAAGCACAAAATCATCATAGATGATTCGGATGGTATAAGGTTAGGAATGTGAATCCATTTGATAGGTTCATGTCATAACCACTTCGTTTATGGAATAAACGTGGGTTTTGGACACGGGATTTCCCCTTTCTAGTGTGGATAAATCCGTAGCACAAGAAGGGTCAAGAGAGTTGGTAAGGTAGGGTATAACCACAAACCTTCCAAAGATTAATAATAGGATAATAAGATAGAAGATTGAAAGTAAGTTTATAATAATACATAGTATAACCAATACCATAGCACAAATCCATCTAACATTAGATTGTTAGTAGACTTGGTTGGTTCCTTCATAACAAACATTCTTAGGACATAAAAACAATTCAGAAAATAAACCAATTTGGGACCTCTTTTAGGTGCTCTACCCTTATCACACTTCTGTGGATAAACATGGGGAAGATCCTAGAGGTTTCTCCAAAGAGCTTTGGATAGAAAAAAGAAGGAAAAATAGAAGAATATAGCAAGTTTGAGCTTAGAACTTACTGATTATGTTTTCAGAAAGTTTGCTCTATAAACTTGAAGATTAGAGAGTGATTGTAGAGAGATTAAGGATGAACAAGAGATTAAGGAGGGAGGAAGGGTTGTATTTATAAGTGAGGTGAAGTGGTTGGGTATTAAATGGAGCTATTAGGGTGGTTAGGAAGAAATTAGGTGGGAGTTAAGTTTGATTAATAAGGAATTGTCCTACTTGTACATTCTGCTGTTGCCATTCGATTAAAAAAATAATAATAATAAGAAAAGGAAACAACGAACAACATCATTTTGATGTTGGATGTTGTTATTATTATGATTAGGATATAAAAGTCAACCGAAAATTAATTTACGCTTTTCCTTTTTTTTTTAACTAAAAGTGTATTAATATAACTATTAGTTTTTAAAATAAATATATACGTTTTATATATTAAGCTCTTAACTAAATGAGTTTCTTGTTATAACGCCTAAATTAAATATGATAAATTATAATGACGACTCGTCATGAATTGGTACATAAAAGAAGCGAATAAAGGCGAACATGGAATTTGTTAAGTATAGAATTTAAAATACATGAAAAGTAAAAAAAATCACGCGATGTTACATGTACCAACATGTAACTCTTCGGATAGTACCGGGTCAGTTAACGTTGACCTTTTAATTAACTACCAGACACTTGTATCAAACAATCTCCCACTTGGACGATTTTAATTAAATGAGTCAGCGTGTGCAGAGTTGGACGCCTAGCTGCATCGCACTGCTCCTAACATAGTATGACACTTTACAGTTTGTCAACTAATTCTTTATTCTCGTCTTTAATTCAAAGTGGTCTAACGAACTACCTTTAGTCTGAGCGTGGCCACGCGTTCATACCAGTTTGAGTTAACAAGGGCGCTAGAATGTCTAAACTTCTAATACTATAGAAGTACAGAATTCCTTCAGCATCATACAACTCCCACTTAATCTTGGATTTCTCCCAACGCTACCCGGATTACTATTCATATTTCAGGACAGTATTAGATAACACATCAAAGGTAGTCCTTGATTAATGTCGTTTAATATGTGCCTTAGAAAAAAGGACAGATTGAACATATCAATATCAAAACATCTCATGACACAGATCCATGGAGTTCGTTTTGAAGCGAGTTACATCCAATATCATTATATGTGAATTTTGATTCTCAACCCTTGAGTTATTCGTCTCATGAATACAATCAACTCAGTTCACAATAGTTTTACATTCAAATTCATTCCCATTTAATTTGATCGACTATGGATATTTTAGAATACTCTTATTCAAGGATTTAAACATACAAATAATGAACACAGTAACAAAATATTTAAATTTGCATTTAACCATTAAATCAAATAAACAATCAATGTAACTATTTTAGATCAAAATAAAACACCAATACTAACTACAACTCATGCCCACTGTCTAGCAACTCTAAGCCCTATCTTTCCAGCATGCTCCACATGTTTAGCTTGAGGTAAAGGCTTAGTAAAGGGGTCAGCTAGATTTAGATCTGTATGAACTTTGTTTATTACGATGTCTCCACGCTCAGTTATCTCTCTAATATAATGGATTTTTCTAAGTATATGCCTTGTGGTTTGATGTGACCATGGTTCCTTTGCAAGAGCAATGGCACCAGTGTTGTCACACAGTATCTTGATTGGTTTCTTTATGCTAGGCACAACATCGAGATCAGTAATGAACTTCTTCATCCAGGCAGCTGATGTGCCGAGAATTGCACACGTTTTACACACACATTTTTACCAATTTTCACCCAAAATCATGCTTTTATCTTAGTTTTATCATGATTTATCTTTCTTTGTTGATAATTGCAGAATTTGAGGTCGAGAAGTAAACAGATGTGAAAAACGGCAAAAAAGGCAAGGAATTGAAGGCTTTGAGAGCTGTTGTAGATGCAACACGACCGTGCTAAGGCCGTGCATGGTCGTGCACCTGTCCCGGGTCAACAAGTCAGCATTTCTAAGTTAGCAAGAGGCCTAAAGTCAACCGTACCAGCATGCACGGGCGTGCCCAGCATGGTGCATGTTCGTGTACTTTAAGTGCGTGTTCTCCAAGGCTCCAGCAGACCATAAGTGACAAGACGGTTGCACGAACGGACACGCACGGGTGTGCCCTCTTGTTGGCACGAGCATGCCAGAGCTGCAGACGGAATTTCTGCATGAAAGGACTCTGCAACAGTACCAGCTGTCGAGCATGGGCGTGCCATATCTTGAAGCACAGGCGTACACCTCTTGATTTGCCTATAAATAGAGAGCTCTACTCCTCACTTTGGCATCCCATCCTACCCTTTAATCCACCAAATTCTCCACCTTCTACATGATGTATCAGCCATCTTTGGGACTTTTAGGTGTCCTTTGGAGATTGGGATCACTCCATAAACACCACATTAGAGAGAGAACAAACCGAAATCACCCAAAACCACTAGAAATCTCCGTACAATCCTCACGAAGTTTTGTACACAAAACCAACCTTGTGAGATTGTTGTATCAACCATGCTAGGATAGATTTCTCTTGGTGTTGCTAAGGTGATGATGAAACTTGGTATGAAATAAACAGTTTATTTATATTTAAAGTGGTGTTTTGTGTTCTTAACATTTTTTCTACTACTTCTTTGTTTGATAATTTAACTAATAAATCACCTAGTATTTGGTCTTGTGGGTGTTTTGTGTCACACCCCGCCCAGGTCGGGGCACATACAGTGACCAGTTGGCGCAAACTTAAAGCGGAAACGTATTCTCATTACATAACTTGAGTATTTATTACAAGTCAATGCGATCCAAGTACCACCAATCTAAACAAGCTTAACTATAATAAGATGATCCGTCTAAGTATTCCAACTCTCAGCTAGGAACTCCCATTCCTTACACCACCAACCTGTGATACATGCTCGAGTAATAAAAATACGTCAGCACACAGCTGGTGAGTCACATAAACTGACTCATTAGTAAAACACCCCATAAACAATTTTTATTGATCAAGTATGAGCTCCATGCATGTCACCATAATCATAATCCGGACTAGGCATTATATATTCACACATACAGCCTTAAAACACACCCATGAGGCTGTAAGTGTATGTCCACGCCTGGAAAATATAATGATCATTATAATATATATAACACCCTGGATGCCACACCTATGGTTCGATGCATATACATGATCAATCACCATCAAAACAGTTTTACGAGCAAGTATCAGGTTTTGAAAATAGTTTAAGTAACTCACCTCTTTATTTGCCCTTTTGCAATTGACAATGCTAATACAACCAGGTAATATCTCAGGGTCCTGATACAATTATACCACCCTAGGTTAGGTAACAGTATACCTAACTAATTATTATTACAGTTGGATATTGGTTAGCGCTACCTTATTTAAGCATGGATGATCAGTCCATGCCTAACTAAGGCTAGGCTACCCGATACCCACCCCTAATAATAATCCTAACACCTAAAAATAATAACGCTACACTACTACTAATAATAATGCTAATAAAATGGTAATTAACTAAGCATAACTTAGATGAGAACATACCTCGACACTATCTACGGCAAGTTGGTGTAGAGTCTCCCCTACTCGTGCTCCTACTCGTACTCTAAAAATGACTAATAACAATACCCAACGGGGTATCGTAGGCTAGGGATCCTCTTTATATAGAGTGTTCCCAAATAAACTTACATTCTGAATAAATACTACACGCTCCTATTTATAGGAGAGAGTGCCTACTGAGTTTCAATATTTAGTCGATGTGGGACAAAGGTGAGCAGCTAGGCTGCTTAGTTATTTCATTTGCATCGATGTGGGACTACATAACTTCACTTTTCCTTTCACATCTATGTGAGACTCTCCAAAAATATTAATAGAACCAAAGTGGCTTTTGTTTGTTTTTCTTCGATGTGGTACCCTCGAAGAATGAGCAGAAGCAATTTCATGATATTGGGATACATATTAATATTAACATTATATATTATAATTAATTCAATTGCTTTACTCGTTTTTCTCATATAACTCCTGTTTTATAAAGTTTCAAATATACAGTTAAGACGAGCTAATTTTTATCTATGCGTCAACTTCAGTTTTATTAAAAACGGAGTAGGGTTCAAAACTAATATATTATATTATATAACTAAACGGTCTCTTATAATACTAGTTACTCGCCTAGATCTCCCATTTCAAATCATCACGCTATCTGCCACTTACTTAGTAACTAATTTTAACTACCGAGTACCCAACTCACATGTTATTGATCCATATATCGATCAATGGCCTGTTTTATTCACTAATAAATGTGAACCAAGACATTTATTTATATAACAAAAAGGGATGTTACATTTTGATAGAAAGTGGATGGACTTATAAGTGAAACCGTGGAGTGTAAAAACCCGCACACTTGTAAGCTAACCTTAACTCCACGTGTAGAGATTGGCCCATTTGTGTTTGGGAACAATCACACTTTGTGGCTTAATCCTCGGCTATCAAAATCTCACTTAGGGTCGGTACGGTCATTATACTTGGTCCTAGTGATAAGTCGCAACTTGGTTATGCGACTTAGCTTGATGGTCTATGTGATATCTTTGGGGCCACCCAAGAATTGGTGAACCCGTGTTGGGAGAAAACGGTCTTTATTTTCTTCCATTACTATATTGCCGCACAATTAGTAAAATCCAATCACTTTTTGAAAAGTTAATTAATTCTAGTAGGGGATGAGCGTGACCGGGACAGCCACGACTCTCGTATGACTTCAAGTGGTAGCTTGTTCGGTCATACTTCGGCCGCCGGCAAGTTATTCATAAAAGAAACTAGTAGTCAAATGTCAATATTGCAACTTTGGGTGGTGGGTTCTCTAGGGCTGGGTGCACATAATCTTGGTCAATCTATCCCTTACGGTTCAGAGGTGAGCTTACCGGACAAGGAAGACCCTCAAAATAACATTAAGAACACAAATCGGTTTTATAGTTATGCGGTAATACATACGCATCTCGAACACACCACTAAAACAAAAGTCTACTATTATTTCATACCAGGCAACATCAGATCCCAAAGCAACACCTTTGTTTTGCTATTGATTTCCCTTTTAGTAATTTTTAGGAAGCCGAGTAGTAAAAATCATATCCTTGGATTCGATACTCGGTACTTGCTCATTTCTATACTACTCACTATAGGTACACTTGCCTGTTGTGTGGGGTTTAGAACATTAAGCAACTATCGTTTTAGACTATAAATTTAAAACTTGAAAGTGTCACACCATTGTTTTCGACTAATTTCCTTTTCCATCAAGTTTTTGGCGTTTACACCGGGAACTTGTCATTTTTAGAAAAGATGTTTAAGTCCTTAAAAATCCCACGCTATCATGTTTTTGGCGCCGTTGTCGGGGACACGACTATTTTAGAGAAAGGTTCTCTTAAAAATTACTCATTTTTTTAGTGTTTTTGTTAAAAATCTCATCTTAAAGGTTCTCGGGGTGTATGAACTTGCGTCCCTCGCCCATACTCATACCTCTTCTTGAAAAACCCAAAAGGTATTTTCGAGCTAGAAGAAAAGAACAAAAATTAAAAATGGCACAAGTTGATAGAACAATCTCTGATTTTGCTATACCTTCCATCAACGCCTTGGGCCCTAGCATCACTAGACCCGCCGTTGATGCCGATCACTTCGAAATTAAGTCTCATGTCATCCATATGATACAACAAAACTGCACCTTTCATGGCTTACCTGATGAAGATCCTCATACCCACATTGCAAATTTTCTCGAAATTTGTGATACTTTCAAGTTGCAAAACATCACTCCTAACGCTATCCGACTTCGCATGTTTCCTTTCTCACTAAAGGATTGTGCCAAAGCATGGCTGAACTCGCAACCAACAGGCTCCATTACCACTTGGGCTGACCTTGCCAAAAAATTTCTCTCAAAATACTTCACCCCATCCAAAACCACAAAGCTAGCTAAGAAATGACATCACCACCTTTTGCCAAGAAGAAGGAGAGTCACTCTACGAGGCTTGGGAGAGATTCAAGGATATGCTGAGAAAATGTTCCCACCATGGACTTGAAATTTGGTTACGAGTTTCATCTTTCTACAATGGGTTGACAAATCAAGCCAAGCAGACTCTTGACGCAACCGCGGGAGGAATCTTTGGGAACAGAAGGCCGCATGAAACATATGATCTCATCAAAGAAATCATCGTGAACAATTATCAAGGGTACAACCCTCGAAGTCGGCAATCGAAGACCGGGCACTATCAAGTTGACTCCACCACTTCTTTGCCAGCTCAAATCGAGGCGTTATCGACTCGACTCAACCAATTGAGCAAAGTACAAGTCAATGCCATCACCGTCGCGGAGTTGCAACCGCAAGACGGAATTCTTCCTCCTCCATGGGCCACTGTTGAACAAGTTGACTTCATTGGTACGAACCGCCCATCAATTAATCCTTACAGCAACACGTACAATCCTGGATGGCGTGATCATCCAAACTTCTGGTGGAAGAACACAAACAATACCGTTCAACCACCTGACTTCAATCAACAAAATAACCAACAACGCCTTCCAAACAACGGTTACCCGTCAATGGATGAAAAGCACGCCAAACTCGAAGCCCGATCAGCAGCCCGAATGGACGAAAAGTTCAACAACACCAACAAAAGGCTTCAAGGAATCGAGTCCACCATCAGGAACCTGGAGATATAAATGGGTGTTAGAGCCAAGTCACTTGCAAAGAATCCCGCATGAAGTCTTCAAAGCAACACTAAAATCAACCCAAAGACAAATCTTAGTGCCATTACTCATCGTAGCAACTGAGTTTATCTCGAAACACCCATGCCGGCTAACAAAGAAGTCACACCACCCATCCCACCCGAAAATGAACCCGCACCAACTTTAACTACTCCAAATATCACCGCACCAGAAATAAACAGAACCGCCAGTTCATCACCACCGGTTAATGCAGGCCCTACGACCGATCAGAACCCTCCAAGTGCTCCACCGCAAGAACCACCATCGAAAACGGTACGGAGGGAATATCGACGTAACATACCTTATCCCGGTTGTATGATGAAGCAGAAAACAGATAGCAATATCAGAAGTTCAGCGAGCTCCTAAGTCAAATCCATGTCAACCTACCGTTTATAGAAGTCATCCAACAAATGCCGAAATATGCAAAATTTTTGAAGGAATTCTTGAGCAACAAAAGAAACCTCGAGGCAGCAATCAAGGGCAATGCACTGGAGTGTGCAGCACTACTACAGCAAAGTCTTCCACCAAAGCTGACAGATCCAGGGAAATTTTCTCTACCTTGCTCCATAGGAAACATGCCGACGACTTATGCCTTGGCTAATCTTGGTGCGAGCGTGAATGTTATGCCTACTTATATCTACAATCAACTCAACTTGGGCGATCCACGACCTTTGACAGCTACGATCGAGTTGGCAGACGGTACCATAAAGAAACCCGAGGGGATTGTTGAAAACCTACTTATTCCGGTGAGATAGTTTGGAATATTAAATAGAAGACAATTACGCTCGACCGGTGGATCGAATTGATGAACCTTCCGAACTTTCTTTTATCCAGGGTGCGATACCCACAACTTTGCCAATTTGAGTGCGAATTAAAGTAGGAAAGTTCATTTTTCCCGTCAACTTTGTCATCCTCAACATGGGCGAGAGTAATGTTCCTATTATTCTCGGTCGACCGTTCTTAGCCAGCGCTCGAGCAACCATAGATATGAGTGAGAGAGTTCTTACGCTTCGGGTTGGGAACTATAAGCTGCACTACACCGCCGAAGAAAAAGAATACGTGTCCAACGATCCGTTCAACATGGCTAACTTTATTGATAAACATTTAGATTATCAATTAAAGAAAGCCAGGGGTGCTATAGTGATGCCACCAGATGAATCTTCGGTGGGGCTTGACAATACCAAGTGGATCAATGAGTATTGGGACAACCGTCAAAGGGGTGGTAGAAGAAGGAGAGGCGGAAGGAAGAAACACATGACCAGTGACCTAGAGGCAGTGAAGGAAGCAGAATGAGCACCACACGTTTTGTCCAGCCAAAGATGTAAAACATGGCGCTACCGTGGAGGCAGCCCGGATTAGTAGCTTAGGAAGAATAAGTTGAGAGGTTGGTGTATACGGTAGAAAAATTGGTCAAGAACCATCAGGTATGGTCGTTCACTCTTGATATTTTCTATCACCCAGGTATGCCCTCTCGACACTAGGACCCAGTAGCTTGTCATTTATTTTATTTTTGTTACTAATAAACTATTGTAGATCATGCTAAGTGGTTTCTCTTAAGGAAAGACTCGTGTTAAGGCAACTACGAGGATCGACCGTACACAGACCGTTGGAGAACAAAAGGGGAGGATACTTGTTCCTTTTTACTAGTCCAATTATTCCCTTTGCACACACATATCACGGAAAATTAATTTAAAACTTGTGCTAAAAGATTTAAGTGTGAGGTTTTAAAATTTTGCAAATTTGAAACACCTCAATAAAGTCAACAAACCGTAACCAAAAGACAAAAAATTTAAAGTGATTTTGAAAACAAAAATATTTATAACTTTGTCATCCATTTAATCTTTTAAAGTAGGAAAGTTTGTTTTTCCCGTCAACTTTGTCATCCTCAACATGGGCGAGAGTAATGTTCCTATTATTTTCGGTCACCGTTCTTAGCCAACGCTCGAGCATCCATAGATATGAGTGAGAGAGTTCTTACGCTTCGGGTTGGTAACTACAAGCTGCATTACACCGCCGGAGAAAAAGATTACGTGTCAAACGATCCGTTCGACATGGCTAACTTTATTGATAAACAATTAGATTATCAATTAAAGAAAGTCAAGGGTGCTATAGTGACGCCACCTAATGAATCTTTAGTGGGGCTTGACAACACCAAGTGGATCAATGAGTATTGGGACAACTGTCAAGGGGGTGGTAGAAGAAGGAGAGGCGGAAGGAAGAAACACATGACCAGTGACCCAGAGGCAGGGAAGGAAGCAGCATGAGCACCACAAGTTTTGTCCAGCCAAAGACGTAAAACGTGGCGCTACCGAGGATGCAGCCCGGATTAGTAGCTTAGGAAGAATAAGTTGAGAGGTTGGTGCATACAGTAGAAAAATTGGTCAAGAACCATCAGGTATGATCGTTCACTCTTAATATTTTCTATCACCCAGGTATGCCCTCTCGGCACTAGGACCCAGTAGCTTGTCATTTATTTTCATTACTAATAAACTGTTGTAGATCATTCTAAGTGGTTTCTCTTAAGGAAATATTTGTGTTAAGGCAGCTACGAGGATCGATCACACACAAACCGTTGGAGAACAAAAGGGGGGATACTTGTTCCTTTTTACTAGTCCAATTATTCCCTTTGCACACACATATCACGAAAAATTAATTTAAAAATTGTGCTAAAAGAATTAAGTGTGAGGTGTTTAAAATTTTGCAAATTTGAAACACCTCAATAATGTCAACAAACCATAACCAAAGGCAAAATTTTTAAAGTGATTTTGGAAACAAAAATATTTTCAAACCCTTTTGAGTCTGCCCAACAATTTTGGTAGTCCAAAGAACCATCTAGAGTGTTCCCGATTCCTAAATTAACCCTTACCCCCACATGTGAGCATTCTGAGCCTTATCGAGCATATCACTGCATATACTCTACATGCTTGTTTGTTTGTTTATGTGATATTCTCCCTTGGAATGACACGGTTAGAACTTGTGTGACTTATGCATTACAAGACCACATTAAAGGTGAGTGTGTGAAAATGATTTAGGCACCAAGGACTTACCCGATCTGTTATCATTGGCTTTCCATATATTTTCCCCACCCCTAGCAGCCCATTTTGAGCCTTAGGCCTTTTTCTTTTCATTTCATCCATTTAGCCCCCGCCATGACGAAACTAGGGAGGTGTTGAGGTGTTAAGGAAGCTCTCCGGAGATTTTGGACTTAAAAGCATAATCCGCACATCAAAGATCTCAGATCTCGATCGTGAAGAAATGGCAACAAAAGAAGAGCCATAGAGAATAGCATACCAAGTGTCAATAATCACCCAGCAAATCAACAAGTGTAAACAATTTATACTCGTGAAAAAAAGAAAAAAAGTGTGTAATAATGATGCTGTTGAACTAAAGGAATCAAGAAAACTTCAAAAAGGTTTTGCAATGCTTTCGGAAGACCAAATGATCGACCCAACCTAGTGGAGGCTTTTAGGCGGCACGCGCCGAACGGTTCACAAGAGTGGGCGAAAGTCAAGCTATGAAGTCCAAAGAAAGACCACCAAAGCCAACTTGGAAGATTTACAAGATTCCGATAACACCTCAAACACTCAACCCGAAGTTAGTCATGGTGGTAGACTCTATTCCTACCCTATCCATCACCATTTCAGTCAACTAACCCGTTTACAGTCCTTTTGATTCACACACATTACCTCAACAAAAGTGGTGGAGTTGTGATTTGCATACAATACTATGATTCGTGCTTGCCATCGGATAGAATACGAGTGTTCACCCCCAGATGAAACCCGAGTGAACGAGAGTTAGTGAGGAAAAGGAATTGGGATATTTTAGGAATGTTTAAGTAGTCTTACCACAAATCGAGCCAGAAATCCCGTGAATTTATTAAGTGTGACTCTTATGAGGTAAGTTGAGCTCGACACATCGAGTGAAACTTACAATTTTTACCTTATAAAAATTGTCTAAGGTTCAATTTTCTTGAGGATAAGCAAAAGCTCAAGTGTGAGGTGTTGTGATGTGCCGAGAATTGCACATGTTTTACACACACATTTTTACACATTTTTCACCCAAAATCATGCTTTTATCTTAGTTTTATCATGATTTATCTTTCTTTGTTGATAATTGCAGGATTTGAGGTCGAGAAGTGAAAAGATGTGAAAAACGGCAAAAAAAAGCAAGGAATTGAAGACTTTGAGAGCTGTTGTAGATGCAGCACAGCCGTGGACCTGTCCTGGGTCAATAAGTCAACATTTCGAAGTCACCAGGAGGCCAAAGTCAACTGTACCAGCCTGCACGAGCGTGCCCACCATGGTGCACGACCATGCACTTCAAGTGCGTGTTCTTCAAGGCTCTAACAGACCAGAACTGACAAGACGATTGCACGAACGGACACGCATGGGTGTGCCCTCTTGTTAGCACGGGCGTGCCAAAGCTGCAGACGGACAGTTTCTGCGCGAAAGGACTCTGCAACAGTACCGGCTGTCTAGCATGGGCGTGCGATATCTTGAAGCACGGGCATGCACATCCTGATTTGCCTATAAATAGAGAGTTCCACTCCTCACTTTGGCATCCCTTCCTACCCCTTAAACCACCAAATTCTCCACCTTCTACATGAACTATTAGCCATCTTTGGGACTTATAGGTGTCCTTTGGAGCTTGGGATCACTCTATAAACACCACATTTGAGAGAGAAACAAACCGAAATCACCCAAAACGACTAGAAATCTCCATACAACCCTAACCATGTTTTGTACACAAAACCAACCTTGTGAGATTGTTGTATCAACCATGCTAGGCTAGATTTCTCTTGGTGTTTCTAGGGTGATGATGAAACTTGGTATGAAATAAATAGATTATTTATGTTTAAAGTGGTGTTTTGTGTTCTTAACATTTTTTTCTACTACTTCTTTGTTTGATGAATTAACTAATTAATCACTTAGTATTTGGTCTTGTGGGTGTTTTGATATAAAATGGAGAGACTTATAATTGTAACCGTGGAGTGTAAAAATCTGCGCACTTGTAAGCTAACCTTAACTCCATGTGTAGAGATTGACCCATTTGTGTTTGGGAACAATCACACTTTGTGGCTTAATCCTCTGCTATCAAAATCTCACTTAGGGTCGGTATGGTCTTTATACTTGGTCCTAGTGATAAGCCAAAACTTGGTTATGTGACTTAGCTTGATGGTCTATATGATAGCCTTGGCGTAACCCAAGAATTGGTGAACTCGTGTTGGGAGAAAACAGTCTTTATTTTTTTCCATTACTATACTGCCGCACATTTAGTAATAGGCCAATCACTTTTTTAAAAGTTAATTAATTCTAGTAGGGGATAAGCGTGAGTGGGATAACCACTACTCCCCTATGACGTCAAGTGGTAGCTTGTTCGGCCATGCTCCGCCCGCCGGGAAGTTATTCATAAAAGAAAGTAGTAGTCAAATGTCAATATCGCAACTTTGGGTGGTGGGTTCTCTAGAGCTGGGTGCACATAATCTTGGTCAATCTATCCCTCACTATTGAGAGGTGAGCTTACCATACAAGGAAGACCCTCACAATAACATTAAGAACACAAATCGTTTTTATAGTTATGCGGTAATGCGCATCTCAAACACACCACATAAACAAAAGTCTACTATTATTTCATACCAGGCAACATCAGATCCCGAAGCAACACCTTTGTTTTTCTATTGATTTCTCTTATAGTTCATATCTCTCTTCTACTTTTCTTCTCGCATTTTAAAAACTCTTTCAGTAATTTTTAGGAAGCTGAGTAGTAAAAATTGTGTCCTTGGATTTGATACTCAGTACTAGCTCATTTCTATACTACTCACGATAGGTTTGCCTGTTGTGTGGGGTTTAGAACGTTAAGCAACTATCGTTGTAGACTATAAATTTAAAACTTGAAAGTGTCACACCACTGTTTTCGACTATTTTCCTTTTCCATCTAGTTTTTGGCGCTTACACCGGGAACTTGTCATTTTTAGAAAAGAAGTTTAAGTCCTTAAAAATCCCACGCTATCAGCAGCCTCCTTTGCAGCATCCGATATAGCATTGTATTCTGATTCACAGGTGGATTGAGCAACCACACTTGCTTAGAGCTCTTCCAAATAACAGCCCCACTATTCAGAATGAAAACATATCTCATCTATGATCTTGAATCGTCACGATCAGTCTGGAAGCTTGCATTAGTATAACACTTAACTGACAGATCCTCATCCAGTCCTCCATATATTAAGAATATGTCTTTAGTCCTTCTTAAGTACTTAAGAATGTTCTTCACTACAGCCCAATGACTCTCTCCTGGATTCTGTTGATATCTACTCGTCATGCTAAGAGCCAATAGAAGAAGCATATGTGCCACGGGCAAGAGTCCCATTTTTGAGTCCTGCATTGAGAAGCGTTGTATGACCTTATCAGTATATGTACTTTGACTCAAACCCAATAACCGCTTAGATCTATTTCTATAAATCTTTATTCCTAGAATATAAGTGGCTTCACCAAGATCTTTCATTGAGAAACATTTACCCAACCATGCCTTAACATCTTTTAGCATAGGGATATTGTTTCCCATGATTAGTATGTCATCTACATACAGTATGAGAACAGTGATATAGCTCCCACTAGATTTATTGTTAACACATGGTTCATCTTCGTTTTTGATAAAACCAAACTCTTTGATTTTCTGATCAAAACGAAGATTCCAGCTGCGACATGCTTGCTTTAATCCATAAATAGATTTATTCAGCTTGCACACCTTATTAAGATTCTTTGGATCGACAAAACCTTCAGGTTGAACCATATAGACATCTTCAAGTAAATGTCCATTAAGGAACGCGGTCTTGACAACCATTTGCCATATCTCGTAGTCATAATACGCAACAATGGCAAGTAGAAGTCTAATAGACTTAAGCATGGCTACTAGTGAGAAAGTGTAGATGCACGTTTTGCGACTAGTGATTGGATTAGGTGTTAACATGTGTTAGAATGTGAAACAGACTGGGCGAATGTATGTTAGTATGGGCGAAGGTGTTTATAACTAGGCGAATGTAGATGTTGACTGGGCGAAGGAAGAATGCTGAAGTATTAAAGTTACATTCGTACCGAGCTAGTGGGCGAATGTGGATTATGTCCACATTCGCACCATCAAAAGGGGCGAACCTCAGCAACTATAAATATGTTTTGGTCATTTTGATGTTTAGAATAGTTTTGGAATGTGTGTGTGTCAAGGTCAGGATTCTCTCTAGAGTGTGAATGTTTATGTTTGGTCTAGATTAACTTGTATATTGATTGTAAACACGTTTTGATCAAGTTTATCTATAAAATGGAGATTGAAAAGGTGTCTTACGTGTTTTGATTTGCGTATTATCATTTTGTTCAGTTCTAGGGTTTCCGCACCTGGAATTGTGACTTGTATGATCATAATATCCTGTTTTAGCTAAAATTCTTCATCTACAAAGTGGTATCATAGCCATACGGATCATACAACAACAAAATTGATAATATCAGAGCTGATTTGGACTTAATTTTGATCAATATTCATCTGTTTTTGATTGAAAATGGTTTTTGATTGATTTTGAAGGATTTCAAATTGAATTTGTGGTTAAAATCAAGTTTTCCAAGAATTAAAGTTGTTCCAAATCAATTCCGAATCATAACCTGATAAAGATCATCAATATCTATAAACTTTTGAAAATCTCAGATCAAAATAACCGTTTTCAAAGTGTAACCGTTTTTCAAATATGAAATGGGCGAATCTAGAGAGAAATGGGCGAACCTGACTTTGCTAGGGCGAACCTGAGGGATTTTTGGTCGAAAGTATCTTTATTCAGGTCGAACCTAGGTTGTTGTGTTTGAATTTTCCACATTCGGGTGATATTTTCCACATTCGGTTGATCGGGCGGGCGAACGTGGAAATTTTGTTGGCGAAAGTAGATATTGCCGGGCGAACGTGGAAAAGGGTTTAGGATATTCTACATTCTGGTTATTGGTCTACCTTCGGGTCAACTATAGTGGGCGAAAGTAAACAGCTTTGGACGAAAGTGTAATCAGAAGGGCGAAAGTAGACTTGTGTTTGGAAAATTTTCTAAGTTTGGTGATTTTCAAAGTTCGTGAACATCATGTGGAATTTTCCTACTACACCGAGACCAGCAACGACACAACAACAGCAGCAAGTGAAGATGGACCCATGGACAATGGCAGCCCAGAAAACGAGCACTCAGTCTTCGCAACCGATCAATTACATAGCGATGACTAGCTCGATGCCTCAGAGTGTTGCACCTTCACCATCACAACCTGTGACAGACTATTGGGGAGTAGCAGCCGCGGTGGGAAATACTCAAACTACCAATGCTATTTCTACACTAATAAATGACTTATCTTCAGGTAGCGGGAATCGTCCACCCAAGCTAATGGAGATGCACGAGTATAACCAGTGGCAGAAGAAATTCAAGATCCATCTGGAAGGCATGGGGTTGGAGGGCACAGAGGCATGGCAGATGATAGCAAAAGGTTATGTTGCACCGATTCTGGAGAACACCGGTGAACCTGTTCCTTTGGAGAGTTTGTCAGACGAAGAGAAGAAGAAATTTGTTGTGGAGAAGAAAGCATATTCCCAGTTGACTCAGGCGATCACAAACGATTTACTACATCAGTTTGGAACGTGCACTACCTCGAAGCAGTTATGGGATGTGCTAAAGAATCGTCATGATGGGAATGAAAAGACGAGAAGGTTGAGGATGGAGGAGTTGAGAAAAGAATTTGAGAACTTTACTTATGTTGGAAACGAGACATTAAAAGAGTTGACTCCTAGATATTGTCATTTACTAACTGAATTGTCTAGTTATGGTATACAGATTCCGATGACAGATCTGGTGGACAAGTTTGCAGATGCTTTACCACCGTACTGGGATCAACATGTTGAAGTGCTCAAAGAGAAGGATGCTTACAAAGATTGGACTATCAACGAGTTTGTTCAGAAGCTGGAGAATAAAGAACTCGAGGAGAAGAGGAAAGCCAAGAGATCTCAGATTCCTCAGAACCCAGAGTTATATTATGGTGGTACTTCAGCAACAGTTGGAAACTCGAGTGCTGGTGGAACAGTGGCACCTCACATAGCCTGTATTTCAAGTGTCATGGAACCGCCGAAACAACCTATCAACTACCTAGCACAAACCTCATCCTATTCACAACCATCATATACACCACAACCACAACAATACACAAATTCATACATTTCACCATTCTCTCTGATGCAGCAAGCAGCATTCTACACTGCTAGCCAATCACAACAACCAACTCAACAACCACAATACATGAATCAAGTGAATCAACCCAATCAGCTACCGGTGGTTTTGGAAACTTCCAATTTGGGCAATGTGACTGTGGAAGTTGCTCAACAACATATTGCATTAGTCTCTGCAATGGTTTCATCATATAACGGTTTAGTTGCAAGTCAAATTGGGAATAACAACTTGACCAATGAAGACTATGCACAAATCGACAAAGAGGAGATGGAGCTAATTGACATCCAGTGGGCTTTTGCTAGCATTATGAGAAGGGCAACCGAGTTTATTGAAAAGACCGGGAGGACTGATTTGGGAACTTCTCCAAATACTACCTACGGGTTTAACAAGGAGAAGGTGACATGTTTTAACTATAGAGGTAAGGGTCACTTCAAAAGAGAATTCACTCAGCCACCTAAGCATGGTAACAGAAACCCTTTCAATTCAAACTACCAGAACCGTCAACAACAAAACCGAAACCAAGTTTCTTTCCAAGGTAACAACAACTATCAAAACCAAACCAATTACCAAAACCGACAAAACACCTTAAACAACAACCAAAACAGACAACCAAACACAACCAACCAGAATCAAAACCACTCACCAAATAACACTAACAGAACAGTTATACCGATCACTACACCAAATGAGCAGCCACAAAATACGAATCAGAATCAAGCTATGGTGATCCAGCAGGATGAAAGGTTTGACTGGTCTGGGATGCAAATTGGTGTTGAGGAAATTACTACTGGTGGGAATGTGGCTTGTGTTGCCCGACAGGTTGATACTGAGGAGTCGGTGATAGTTGATAAAGATAAAGAAACTGAGAGGGATGTTGATGAATCTGTGGAAGAGGTGAAAGTGGAGACTGAGACTGTTGAAGTTCAGGCTGAGGTAGCAAATTCAGGAGTGGTGATTGACACAGTTTCTGATGTTCCTGAGGAGTGTGAGTCTGTTTATTCAGATTCAGACAGTGAATCGGACACAGAGGCTAGTGTTACATCTTTGGATAACGAGATTGATCAGTTGCTGGCAGAAGCAGATTTTCTGAAGACGAGGAAGTCGTGCATAGTAGATGATGCTTTCACCAGGATCGATTATTCAAAGTTTTTCGCTGGGAAGGAAGCTCATTTTGCTTTGATGGCCATAACAGATCCTCCTAAACAGGTAAGTTCTGAATCTAGCACTGATGTTACTAGTGACAAGTACTGTGGAACTTGTGACAGATTGACTGATGAAAACAAAGAACTTCGCGTTCAACGTGATAGTGCTATAATAAACTGTCAATCTGCTCGCAAAGAATTGATTGCTTTTAACAAAGTACTTGATGGGTATAAAAAGGACATTTCCGACCTTAAGAAAACTCTTTCATTAAAACAATTAGCAATTAACAACTATATTAATGAAATTGAGAATACAAAGTTGGAAATGGCCGCCATTAAGTGTTTTGCTGAAAAGATCAATAAGAAATTGGAAAGTTATAAGCATATTGCTTATGTTGTTAACCACATCATTGATGATCAAACCACAAACTATAAATCTGTGCCATCTCCGGTGCTTTTTGAAAACCATAATTGTCATCAAGTGACACCGGAGAGCTCAGTAAAATCAGACTCATCATCGGAAAATGAATCCAATACCTCAAGTGTTGGTGATCCTCATTCCGATGTGAGGCCGATTTTAGGTTTGAATGATGAAGGGGTAACAGTTGAAAATGTTGATTCAGACTCTGAGAGTGACTCTGGAAGTTACCAAAGTGCTAATGCGTGTGATATTCCAAAAGAAAATCACATCATTACTACTGAACCAGTGTCATCGTCTCAGCATGTGCATCCGAAGGCTAACGCACATCGTGAGAAAAAGTCTGAAAAGAAAGAAATTAATAAAGACTTGAGTGACAAACCAATGAGTGACAAACCAGTCAAGGTGTTTTATCGGATGGAAGGATCCGATAAAATCATCTCTGACGAGGAATATCCAATTAAGTTTGCTAACTATTCCAAAATTGATAAAATTTGGCAAGAAAGCACTATTTGGTTTCCAAAACATGAGAGAACAAATGAGATTCCACCGGCAATTTTAAAGTAATTGTATTTGGATGTTCCTCAAGATCCAAAGGTTCATGTCACAGAGTTTATTAAACCCAAAAACAAAGCAAACGGTTTTCATGAGCTAGCCTACTCAAAGGGTCCACTCCCTGAGAGTTTGAGGAACAGACAGTATAATGATCAATTTCCTGTCAGAACTTTTGCTCAACCGAATGCTCCAAATGTTTTTGAGGAATACCGTGCATGCTTTAAATGCGGGGAGAGAGGGCATTTACTTGCTCACTGCCCGTACGTAAGGCACAAGAGGCACGAAGTTGAAGTTAGGCAATCCATGAGGAAACCGGTCGATAATCATTATTATCCACAACAAAGGCGTTTTGTTCCTCAACAACAACAATTTTATAATCAAAACAATTTTTATCAAAAGAGGAACGATCGTCCTTTTCAGTATGATTGTCGTAACCGGATTGCTATGGAAAGACCGTGGAGAAAACCAATGGTGAACACAACAAATGATAGGCAAAGGGTTCCACAAAAACCTATTGTCAAGTCAAATGTTGGACCTAAATCTGTTAAGTCAGAGAAGGTAACCAAGAAGGTTTCTTTTGCAAACAATGTTCAGAAAACGACTGAGAACCCAAAATCTCAGATTCGTATCTTGAAACGTTCTGAACAATCTTGGACACCAAATGGTAATCCGGGAGCCTCAACTTCAAAGTCAAGTGAAAAGGCTGAAAATGTTTTGAATGATCCTAAAAAGATCGATCCAAAACAAACTGTTGAAATGAATGATTCTTTGAACGATGATATTCAAAGACCCAAGACCACTCAGGCTTGGGTCCCCCGAAAGAACTAATTGTTTTACTTGATGTGTGCAGGGAGCTTCAGCTGGCCCTATTAGCAGTCTTTGGATTGTTGATAGTGGAGCTTCAGGCCACATGACCGGGGATCTAGCTTTACTGTTTGATGTGAAGAACATAAATGGTGGATATGTTGCATTTGCCGGGAATAAAGGCGGATATATCACTATGGAAGGAAGTGTGAGTAATGGGATTGTGAGCTTTGAGAGGATTTCATATGTGAAGCAGATAGACTATAATCTGTTGAGCGTCAGTCAAATCTGTGATAAACATTTCACGGTTTATTTTGATGACAAATCCTGTTATATTCTCAAACCAGGCTTCAAAATTCCAAAAGAGTGGGTAATGTTGAAGGCACCTCGCGTCAACAACCTTTATATTCTTGATTTGTCCAAGGCAATGACAACCCAGGGGCAAGTAACATGTTTTCTATCAAAGGCGACCGAGAAGGAATCGATA
Organism: Ambrosia artemisiifolia; assembly: GCA_032199755.1. Classification (NCBI taxonomy): domain Eukaryota; kingdom Viridiplantae; phylum Streptophyta; class Magnoliopsida; order Asterales; family Asteraceae; genus Ambrosia; species Ambrosia artemisiifolia. The sequence goes on from CM063521.1 coordinate 32,632,783, forward strand.
ATGTGGCACCGAAGAATGGGGCATATTCATTTGAGGAAAATGAATCATCTAGTGAAGAATGGACTTGTCGATGGTGTGAATGTGAAGCATTTCCATTTGAATGACAAGTGAGTGAGCTGTAAGAAGGGAAAGCAACACAGACAGTCTCACAAAGTGAAGAAAGTTAACTCTGTTGAGATGCCTCATGAACGATTGCACATGGACCTATTCGGACCTGTCAAGCGCAAAAGTCATCTTGGAGAGCTTTATTGTTTAGTTGTCACTGACGACTACTCAAGATTTTCATGGGTGATGTGTTTGTAGCATAAAAGTGACACCTTTAATAACTTGAAAGTTCTGTTCACTCGATTGGAAAATATCTATAATCTCAAGATTAAGAGAATTCGGAGTGATAATGGGACGGAGTTCAAAAATGCAAAGATGGATGAACTTTGTGAAAACAAAGGAATTCATCATGAATATTCGGCTCCGTACACCCCACAACAGAACGGTGTTGCTGAACGTAAAAACAGGACTCTAATTGAAGCGGCTAGAACAATGCTTGCAGACTCGAATCTTCCAGTAATGTTCTGGAACGAGGCGATTTATGCAGCAAATTATACACTTAATCGGGTTTTAACGGTGAAGAAGTTTGGCAAAACTTCTTATGAGCTGTTACACCGACGAAAGCCAAACTTAGAGTATCTAGAACCTTTTGGGGCACCATGCACGATGTTGAATCCAAGCGAGAAGTTTAGTCCAAAAGCTGAAGAGGGATACTTCGTTGGATATGCAACCCCGCTCAAACGGGTATACAACAAAAGAACGCGTCAGGAGGAAGATTGGGCTAACGTAGAAGTTCAACGGTATACTCAGAATGTGCAAGGGATTGGTCCTGATTGGATGTTTGATTACAAAGATTTCTTTGAATCATTCAATCTAGATAGCTTGGTTGAAGAGGCTGTTATTCGATTACTTTACGAGTGTGAAAACGCGGCGACTTCACCGTTGGTGCGTCCGATCACCGTAACCCCTCCAATAGCTTCTAATGATACCAATGTTCCTGTACCAGAGGAAGAAGTGTTTCAAGAGGCTTCTACAACTTTAGATACTTCAGAATCGGAAGATGATGGAGAATTTGAAGAAGTTATTCTTGAAAATGCAACAGAACCAGAGGCACCGCCAGTGAACCCAAATCCAGATGTTGCTTCATCGTCTAACACGGCTCATGATCTGGATGCTGTAGAGAACTTGACTATTCAGACGAGAGTTACTGTACTGAACATCCGGAATATCGGATTTACCGTATTCACCCGCTGGAGCAAGTTATTGGTGACCCTGGAAGCATTGTAATGACGAGAGGGCAGCTGAGAAGTGTTAATTCACCAGAGAGTTTTGGTGCTTTAGCTTTATATGCCAAAATACAAAAATCTGGTAGTCAAAATGATTGGTCGTTTGCGTGTTATGTGTCTCAGGTCGAGCCAAGGACATACAAGGACGCTTTGCTGGAGGACGCCTGGGTTGAAGCAATGCAGGAGGAGTTATTACAATTTCAGAAATTGGGGGTTTGGACGCTCACTGATTTACCTCCTGGTAGAAAGAAGATTGGCACCAAATGGGTGTTTAAGTGTAAGAGGATGATCATGGAGTGATTGTTCGAAACAAAGCCAGATTGGTCGTACAAGGTTTCCATCAAATTAAAGGGATTGATTACAATGAAATCTATGCACCTGTAGCATGCATGGAGGCAATTCGAATGTTTCTTGCGTTTGCTTCCTATAAAAAGTTCAAGGTGTATCAGATGGACGTCAAGAGCGCATTTCTGTACGGGAAAGTCAAAGAGGAGGTTTACGTCGGGCAACCACCGGGCTTTGAAGACCCTATCCACCGGGATAAGGTGTATGTACTGAACAAAGCTTTGTATGGTCTGCACCAGGCTCCACGTCAGTGGTACGAGGAGCTGAGTACGTACCTTATGTCAAAGGGATTTAAGCGCGGACTCGTCGACTGCACCCTGTTCACGAGGAAATCAGGGGATGATTTGCTTCTAGTTCAGTTATATGTTGATGATATAATATTTGGCTGAACTAACGAACTTTTATGCAGGGAGTTTGAAACTGTCATGCAGGAAAAGTTTGAAATGAGTGCGATGGGGGAGATGCAGTTTTTCCTCGGCTTGCAGGTGGATCAAAGACCCACGGGGATCTTCATTCACCAGACGAAATACGTATCCGAAGTCTTGAGCCGGTTCCAGATGGAGGATTCCAAGCCGATGGATACCCCGATTCAACCCAATCACGGGATTGGAGTGGACGCTAAGGGGGAGCTGACGGACCCGTTTACATACAGAGCAATCATCGGATCTCTGATGTATCTTACCGCATCTCGGCCAGACATTATGTTTGCAACGTGTCTCTGTGCTCGCTATCAATCGAAGCCGAAACAAAGTCATCTGACGGCGTCAAGCGTATCCTTAGATATCTGAAGGGTTGTCCCTCGAGAGGACTTTGGTACCCTAATGATGATGATTTTGATTTTATCGCTTTTAGTGATGCAGATTGGGGCGGCTGTGACAAGGATAGCAAATCCACTACAGCTGGATGCCAGTTTTTAGGGAGCAGGTTAGTCACCTGGCAATGTAAGAAGCAGACTTCGGTCGCACTGTCTACCTGTGAAGCCGAGTACATTGCAGCCTCGAGTTGCTGTTCGCAAGTGCTCTGGATCCAACAGCAGATGGTGGATTACGGTTTGCAGTTTCTTAAAACCCCTATACACTGTGATAATGAAGCCGCGATCGCATTAACTAAAGATACGGGCAATCATTCTAAAGCGAAACATATCCGGATTAAATACCATTTTATCCGTGATTGTTACGCTAAAGAATTGAAAGATATGGTCAAAATCCATACTGACTATCAACGTGCAGATTTGTTCACTAAAGCTTTTGACAGATCCCGATTTGAGTATCTTTTAAAAGTTAACAACATAAAAGAAAAACAGGACTAATCAGCACCTCGGTTTATCGCTTTTTAGTTTTTAAAACTTTTCTTTAAAGTTTTTACAGTTTTTCAGAAAAATACAAAACCCAAAAATATGTTTTACATTTTAGGGGAGTCATTTTATCAGAAAAATCAAAAACATTGAAAAATCAAAAAGTCATAAAAATTAGAAAAACCAAAAATGATTTCCAGGATAAAAAGAGGAAATGATAGTACATCAGTGGGGATCTGACACAGGCTAAAGATATGTATAGTAATATGAGGCGTGTGTTGATTACGTGTGATGTGCTGATAGGCTTCGTAGACTAAAAATTGCGTGCATTAGTGATACAAACATAACGAACTACGCGTTTGTGGCTGAACACCTCATGGGCATGTGGTCTTAGTACCGTAATTTCGTTTGATAGGATTGCCAAAATCTGAGGTTTCGGGTCGTTATGTTATGGTTATCCGGGATATTCTGATTAAACTTTTGTCGTATTGATTTACGGACCTAGTTTCATCAGAATATTTGCTAAAAGAGCTTAAATGCCAAAACCAAAAGTTACCGAATTGAGGAACTTCATGTTTTTACTGATCAAAGATCATAATTACATCGTATCAATTTACTGATGCAAATCAGTAGTTGATATCAGCCTCAACCTGGTATATATGCACATGTTACTCTGCTGCATTTGTTTGCTGACCTGTACACCTCTGTGCTATATAACTTGTAACTTTAACGGATAACTCTGGCATAATCACGCGTTACGAGGAAGCTTTGTGCAATTACTTGATACGGGAGTATGTCGTGTGTGTGGGAACCACAACGTGTTAGTCTAATACACCTAACTCGTATCATTTTAAAGCATTGCGTAATAGTCTGCATGTGAGCTTATGTGGATCACAATATCAGCAATTGCTGTGTCACATACTGTTTCTAATGATAATATTAAACAAAAAGATCAACGCTGTGATCAGATTTCTCAAATAACTGATATGATCCTCTTACCGGACATCACAAAATGTTTACTGCTTTATTTACTTTGGTGCATTTTACTTTTATTGTCAAAAAGATACAAAACCCAAAAAGATTTTAGGTGTGTTTTGATATAAATGTAACACCCCAACCGATGGCGGAAACATCGAGATGTCACGTAGTGACGATTGTTCAATAGCTCATGGACTAAAAGTGTAAATATTGATATATTGATTACATAGTTTATTACAATGAAAGAAAATTACAACGAGTCTAAATGCCAACTTAAACTGAAATACAATGAATCAAATCTAAATCTAAATCCGAAAGCTTAAAGAATGCATCTCAAAACAACCTGAAACATGTACGAAAATAATTTGGTCAATACAAAAATGTATTGGTGAGCATACCCTGTTTGAATACATATAGTAGAAAAAGAGTTTAGCAATTCATGTGCGGTACCATTTGCAATTATGTAATAAGTAATATCCGTTCAAAATCAACCCTAGAAATGAAAGGAAATATATATAGTATGCGCTAGTAGTAATGAAATACATAGCAATGACAAGGACTCTCAACAGAGTCACAAGGGTATATACCATAGTACTATTCATTGAAATGCCAGGCCCTCAAAGGTTAATGATTTTGACAAGTCATAGACACACAAATTAACATAAAGCAAACACACATGAGAATTGCATTTAGTGAAAGAGTAACATTTAGTCATAGTGTACATGAATAGCCCCAAAAGAGTAAAACATGAAAAAGGGGAAAGATATACTCACAGTTTGCAAAAGCGATCCAACTTAAGCGGTAGTGAGCTAAGTAATGGGAATTCCGAGGAATTCAACCTATAACGTAATAGAATACTAGGGTCTAAGGCATTAGGGTTTGCTAAGTCGATTTGGGGAATTAGAGTTTTTATGATAAGTCGCGTTAATGTAAAAGTTGTATATCACGAATAATATATGAAAGGTCGTAAGTGAGGTTTAGGTAATATAATTATTAGCTATTGAATATTTAGATAAAAAAATATATTTGAATAATTAAGACAAAATAATTTAGTTAATTACTTTAACTAAATTAAAATAAATACAATAATCATAAATGTATAAATAAATAATTATGTTGTTCACAATGTTCCAACAAATGGTAAATAAGATTTTCAAACATAAAACATTTCTATTATATAAGAAAAGTATTTATAAAATAGATGTTTAAATACTGTAAATAAATAAATGTTTAATAATGTCTAATTAAACATAAGTAATGCTAATAATACAACACATGACATGAAAATGATATTTTTATAGAAAATGGATGTTTTCTGATGTAAATTAATTACAATAATTTCCCATAATTTTTATAAACTTATTTAGATTTAAAACTGATTTAATGAATTTTAAATCATGTTTAAATGATAAAAAAATAGGAAAATTAATAAAAATAGATGTTTTCTGAACCAAATATTTTTATTTCAGTTTATAATGATTAGAAATAATTTCCCAAAAAGTTTGAGATTAAAATCATTAAACATGAATTTTTAATCAATTAAATATGATTAAAACAAATTAAATCAATAAAAATATAAAAATTAGACATTTTCAAGAAAATAAAAGTGTGGAAATTTTCTTTATGATGCCAAGATGCTACACCTAAATTTTCATAATTTTGGATCAAAAATGAATTTATTATGAATATTTCAAATTCTATATATTATATATATTTAAAAGAAATAAGAAACTGAAAAAAATTGAAAAGAATCACCAAAAAAAAAGACAGATCCGCGTCGGGGAGGACTCGAACCCGAGTGGATATTGTGCAATAATCATGCACAAACCACTACTCTATAAGCCTATTTGTGTTTTAAAAATTGAATCAATTTGTCTTTAAATAATTAACGAAGATGTCATCTTCTTCCCCAAATTAGAACATAAGAACCCTAACCCTAAAGAATTTCAATTGAACCCGATTCGTAAGCATTAGAGCTCTGTAATAGGGGGTTAATGATCGGAAAGATATAAGAAACGAAACGGCAACAAGAAATTAAACTTACAAACACGTATGATGCTCGAAAATGAAGCAACAAGTTCGAAGCTTTGAAGCAAAAATCCAAGTGATTATGGTCGCGTTTTGGATGGTTTTTTTTTGTGGGTTTATGAGGCTTAAAAGTTCAGAACTCAAATGGTAGGATTTATATATATAATGGTTGAGTAAAACAAGCGTTATGCAAGCTTCTTGAACCCGATCGGTTACAACTCAACCTTCGATTAAACTTCTCATTTAAACGCGTTTAAAACCGAATTAATAACCAGAAACTCTTTATTACGGATGGAGAAACGTATTGCATTAATTTTTAGGATTAAAGATGCATTAACGAGCGAGTTAGGTGGTCGCCGGAAAGTTTTTTTTTCGCCGGCCGGAATCAACGCCGGAAAACCGATCAAGAGGGAAAAATCAGGTTGTTTTAAAAGTTTTGTATATTGGCAAAATTGGTCCCTCAGGTTTTAACTAAGTTAGTTTTATCCTAATTTAGTTAGTTTTCTCTTTATAAAACTTAACCAAATTAACTAAGTTTAACTTAAAACTTTTATAAAACTTGAAATTTGTATAATATCCATTCCGGATACACATTTGATAATAACGTATACCCGATTCATAATAAATATTAATGATAAACTTTTAGTTTACTCTAAAATAAATTTTGAAAACGACGAAACTTATAGGGACTATAATGGAAATATTTGAAGGACTATTATTGTTAATTTGATGAAAGATGAAGGTGACGGTTGTCACAGTCTCCCCTACTTTAGAAAATTTCGTCTCGAAATTCTTTTCAAAAGACGTTGTAAAAAAAAAGTAAGTCGGTTTTAAAAATTGTATCAGCCATGATTTGATAAAATTTAAAGTAGTTGTTTAGCACTCAAAAGTAAAAGTTTCAAATGCTTTTGATAGTTAACCCAAAGTTAGAAAGTTGAGAGTTTAAATGAGTAAGTTTGGGAATGTGTAATGGGTGAGGGGCAGAGGTACTAATGAAGCAGTCTCCCCTACTTTAGAAAGGTTTTTGACCGAACGTTATTAGGGACATGCAACAGGATTTCGACTAACGAAGAGTGTAAGAGTATACAAAGTTTAAGGTTTTCTGTAGAGATGGTCAACAAGGAAGGCTCCAACAAAACTAATTGAAGCTCGTGTAAAAACGTTCTTATCGACAATGCTAGTTACTAGTCAATGATCCAATGAAGAGATAACTATAAAGTAATGGGTAGGTTCTTGGTTAGACTCCTAGTCCGTTCCCGCAGTATCGTTTATGCTTATATATAGGGTGTACCGCAGCTGACCCACCACACTCCCGATACTTTGGACTCGTATTGATTGTCTACCAACAACCTAAATAGGATTACACACCACCCCCATGTACCTGTAAACCCATGATTGCGTTCCGGACCGTAATCATCGATTTACCTTACATTAAGGTGTTATGCTTTTCCATAACCCTAACATAAATAATACCATAAACAAATGCGTGCAACCCATATGTAATATCTACTGTAAGGAAATAATGTTCAATCATGACATGGTTAGAGGTCCTTCCCTTCCGGGTTTTCCCTTTAACCGTAATATTAGTAAATAACATGTAAGTATAAGACATGGTTAGAGGTTCTTCCCTTTCGGGTTCACCATTAACCGGTAACTTCTGTTCACATCGTTGGCTTTAAACACTCATAGTGATAACTCTGGGGTTTACACCGTTCCCCTCGGATTAAAGAAATACTCTAACCCGAGTCGTACGTGGGCACTGGCTTAGATCTCATACAAAATTATCAACTAGTATGTTCATTGGCCATGATGATGAACAAAATAATGTAAAGTATAACAGGGTTTTGCTCAAAACGGGAAAGAAAATATGCATACAAAATATGCGTTAAGTATATAAGTATAACATAAAATTCCGATTGAAAGAATAGTATAATATTATAAACCAAGTAAATCGCACAATTTTTCACAAATGAAAGTAAACGAGTTAAATTAATGCTCAAAACCAGTGTCGTAAGAATGACTACTAATAATTAGTGCGAGAGTAATTGCAAATAACGCGTGAGAATAACCACCAATAAAATAATAATACGAGAATAATCATAAATAAGATAATACTCGAATATAACAAAATAAAATGATGTAAGAATAAAATAATGATATTTAATGCAATTGAGTGTGGACAGAACATATGTATAATCTACTGGTCATGCGGGTTTAAATATATACACTATATGTTAAAAGACATTTACCAACATTCTGATAAAGATATGTCCAATGTTTAGACCAAAAGTTTTGCGACTGAAAGAGTGTAAGTGTAAAATAAATTATCGTTTATAAAACAAAACGTAGTTTACTCGAACTTTGTGATATAGTTGAAAGAATAGTAGTGATGCATAAGAATAACTTTTTAGATTCAAAACAGCTTCACATGAAAAGACTTCGTAAGTACACACTTTCATGTGTTTACAAGAAGTTGAGTTGAAAATTGTCATAAGGCATATTATCAGTCGCAAGTTTCTTTTCTCGAAAACCATATAAATCAAATGTGTTTTCAAAAGATCAAGATTTAAAAATTTGCGTGAATGATAAAAACCAACGTGTATGACACAAAAAGCTTATAATTACATAACATTTCTGAAAACTGATTTCAAGCTTTGAAAAGAAGATCGAGTCACAGTAAAGGAATTGATAAGGGTTGAGTTGACTCTCCTTGATAATGATTGAAAGGTATGGGTAAGATAGTTAGAAGATTGCATATGGTTCCGAATGCCTTGACGAATTTTGAGAAGTAAAACTTTACTGTATTAAAACATTCCTTCTGTTTACAAGTTAAAATCCCATTAAAGTTGAAAAACCTTCCATATTTATTAAATGTTTGGGAAAATCCGAGTGTTACCCATTTTGATTAAACTTAAAACCTTGAATTGTCAAAATGTTATGAAAGTTATATGTTGAAAAATCGTTTGTTTGTAAAAGTTGTTAAGACATCTTTTTGGACTCATAGCATGCTAAATGTTTCAAGACACAAGGTGTGTATAAAATGTGCTAATCTGATGAATAAGTTTCTTTAAAGCTGGGTAATTGAGTTTTGTGTTTTTTTTATGAGATGGCAACATATGATCAGATGCTAAGGTAATCGCTTTAGAGAGTAGTATACTGATGTGTGTTGGATAAATAGGCATTTATGATGTTGTGTATATTGTAGGGACATAAGGGAATATTTTAGAGATATACTGTGACATCGATCGAGTAAATTTGTAAACATGATGATAATAACAAGATGAGTAAATAAGTTTGAAACCACATTCGTGTTTAACTGTGCAACGTTCAAGAATCAAGATGTGATCAATAGTTAAACAATAAACTTAAAAATTTATGCCATAGGAAAATGTTTTTTTTTTTTTGGACAATAGAAATAATGCTTTATGAAAACCACGACACATAAAGGAAATAGTGTAAGTAGTGTAAGTTTTAATGCGATAAAATAGTGCATAGAAGTTTTAGTAATGATGATGAAAAGCGAACGATCAATGAGTATATAAAACAACAGGTGATGGAACTTAAAATCCAAATGTTAAACAAAACATAAGAATTAATAACAGAAGACGAAAAAAATGCGCTAATAGCGAGAACTATTAATAGGAAAAAACTCAAAAGAGATAATAACTTCATTATAGAAAATTATGATAAGAGTTCAAACAGCAGATGATAAATATACCAATAATGAAATGTGATACAGAAAATATTTCTAATGAAACTGGTGACTAGCCGAAGAAATTGAAATATTATTAGTGACTTGTGGGGAGTGTACTTAAACCTATGAGTAAATGGTCATCCTTCCCGATTGCACGTACCCCGTCACTGGTAAATTTCAAAACTTTTAGCGAGACTTTAAAACGAGATGTAGAAATAGATCCTTAAGATCTGGATTTCACTCCTAACTCAAAGATGTATTTCAAAATTGAAAACAATTGAGGAATGAAACCAATCACTAAGTTAAGGATATCACTCCCAGCTTAGTGGTTAAGTTTCTTTTTGAAGGAAATACACTTTGAGGTGTGGATGTCACTCCTATCTCAAAGATATATTCCTAAGATAAATAACATATAGAGTAGTGAAACTAATCACCAAGGTATGGATGTCACTCCTAACTTGGTGATATCGTTTCATTTGTGAAATATGAGTGCCTTCTTCTCCAAGCAAAATATCGAAAGAATAACGAGAAAAAAAATCACAGCAAAAATATCTTGAAAGAAAATATAAGAAAATAAGAGAAATATACACGAGAGGACTCGTGAAAGTAAGCTTAGTTATAGACTAGGCTAAAAGGCATTCTAATAACCTAATTCCCTATAACCATGGCTCTGATACCAATCTGTAACACCCCGACCGATGGCGGAAACATCGAGATGTCACGTAGTGACGATTGTTCAATAGCTCATGGACTAAAAGTGTAAATATTGATATATTGATTACATAGTTTATTACAATGAAAGAAAATTACAACGAGTCTAAATGCCAACTTAAACTGAAATACAATGAATCAAATCTAAATCTAAATCCGAAAGCTTAAAGAATGCATCTCAAAACAACCTGAAACATGTACGAAAATAATTTGGTCAATACAAAAATGTATTGGTGAGCATACCCTGTTTGAATACATATAGTAGAAAAAGAGTTTAGCAATTCATGTGCGGTACCATTTGCAATTATGTAATAAGTAATATCCGTTCAAAATCAACCCTAGAAATGAAAGGAAATATATATAGTATGCGCTAGTAGTAATGAAATACATAGCAATGACAAGGACTCTCAACAGAGTCACAAGGGTATATACCATAGTACTATTCATTGAAATGCCAGGCCCTCAAAGGTTAATGATTTTGACAAGTCATAGACACACAAATTAACATAAAGCAAACACACATGAGAATTGCATTTAGTGAAAGAGTAACATTTAGTCATAGTGTACATGAATAGCCCCAAAAGAGAAAAACATGAAAAAGGGGAAAGATATACTCACAGTTTGCAAACGCGATCCAACTTAAGCGGTAGTGAGCTAAGTAATGGGAATTCCGAGGAATTCAACCTATAACGTAATAGAATACTAATAAGGGAAAAGTCTAAGAGTCTAAGGTAAATAGGGTCTAAGGCATTAGGGTTTGCTAAGTCGATTTGGGGAATTAGAGTTTTTATGATAAGTCGCGTTAATGTAAAAGTTGTATATCACGAATAATATATGAAAGGTCGTAAGTGAGGTTTAGGTAATATAATTATTACCTATTGAATATTTAGATAAAAAAATATATTTGAATAATTAAGACAAAATAATTTAGTTAATATATAAACAGGATATATATATATATATATATATCCTTTTAAAGCTTTGTTTAAGTTCATATAAAGATAACAACTACCTAGTGAAGATATAATGTGATTATATAAAAAATCATGTTTTCAATGGTTATTCTAATTAACTTAGATATTTAATACACGCATCTTGGAATCCAAAATCAGTTAAATAATCAAATTATTGTGGTTATCAAAATATTTATGATGTTTTATCGTTCGTATAATAAACTCTGTCACAAATAATGTTTTACGGTGTAATTTCTCATCTGGCTGTTTTTTGCGATAATTAAATGTATGTTTTTAAGAATGTATCTAAATTTTTCACCATTTCTTACCTGTATTACGTGTCTAAATGCTAAGTTGAAAATCAGCCTTTTTATATTTATTTAATATTAAAAATTTGTATCCACTTAATTGTTTAAATTTATTATAGTTGCGTGGTTATTCAAATGTAAATGTAAGTGTTTAAAAATGGAAAGGATAAGTTAGTTGACTATTTTAGCATCACCTTCATTTTTATTAACCGGATTGTATATAACCCAGTGGGATAATGGCTTTTTGAAAGGTGTACATTATCTAAAACAGAGATGGTTCAATTTATATTATGGGAATATTGTGTCGTTTAGGAGTAGTTTTATGGGTGTATAAGTTTGCCATTAAACACATTCATTAAGATGCGATTATGATTTTACATTATGAGCTAGTTATCATCCGTACAACAAATGCAAAGTGTGTCTTGACAACCGGCTACTACCATCACCTTCCCTCTAGGAATGATATCTACGCACTTCTGTGAACAATTTGGCATTGAGCAGGGGACTGGTATAAAATCATAAAAATAGGGTGTTAAACCAGGACTGTTGGAAACCACATACAAACGTAAGATTAAAGAGAACTTAAATATATTTTTGTGCAAAATTAAATTAAACATCAATATAATAATAATAAAAGAAAATAAAGACTTTCCGAAGTCATTGCAAAATTGCTGAGGTGTTTCTTTGGCAATGCTGCCGTTCATCAGACATGTAAGAAAAAAACAAGTGAAGACACAACACATAATATGTTTTTCCATTGAAAAGTGTAAAATGAGTATTGTTGAGGATAATTAAATCTAGTTTACCTGATTTATAGACCTCATATTGAGAAGCATTTATTCATGATACATAACGTTCTACTATACTAAATAGTATTAATTTTATTTTCCATTTTTCTCTTCTAGATATTTATTTACATTAATTATCAACAATTCTAAATTATTCTGAATTTATATTCTTATAGTAATTATGCTGTAATACATTTTTATAGCTGTCCGTTGATTGCATAACGTTTTTTATGTCCGTTATGAATATGATAACATTTAAAACATGTAGTTGCATGTAATTTCACATTCATCCAATTAACTCTAATGTGATATTGTTTGACCACTGTAAGATAGTTTATTTTCGTAAGACACTAGCATGAATTTGATAGTTGTATATATATGTGTGTGTGTGTGTATATATAGGGAGAATGAATAACAAATAAATAATCCAAATTTTATATCTAGTAATTTTCATAGACTTTTACTTAGTTATGTAATCATTTAATTTAGATAAAAATCATAAGTTTTAAACAAGTAATTATAACAATCTAACCTAATTTTTTTTTGTCTTAGAAATCTAAATGTTTGGTTTTATAAATAAAAACAGAGACTTTTAAGCCAAAATTTTAATACAAATCATTTTAATAAAATATAGACTTTTATAGACTTTCCAAAACTTTCAATTCTATTTTAATTGAACTCTTAAAAATTATTAATTGATAAAATTAATTATTTGATATTTAAGTTTTTAGAATAATTACACCTAAATTTATTTAGAAATAATTAACAAAACTTTTATGACTATTATAAACTTTTTAACAAAAAATCATAGTTTTCATAAAATTCTTTTATGACTATTATAAACTCTTTATAATTTTATAAATTTTCAATATCTTATGAATTTGAAATTTTTATTTAAATATATCCAATTAATTATTCTATTTAATTTATTATGTATATTATGTGAAAGAATTTAATTATTAAATAATTTATTACTTATTTAAGTCTACTATTCTTAATTCTTATAAAAAACACTTATATATATTAATTATATTAAATCATTAATGGTAATACCATATGTGAAATACATTGTTTTTTTTGTCATTACTCTCCTTGGTTTTGTAATACGTTAACATATTAATTATTTTATTAATTAAAATAATATCAATATTTTAAAATTAAGTATACAAAATTATATATTAAAAGAAAAAACAATTTTGTTTGTAAGTTTTAGAATTTTAGAAAACTTTAGATGATAATTGACTTTATAGAGTTTTATGAAATATATTAATGTTTTATTAGACTTTGTAATAGTTTGAAAGTTATATATATATATATATATATATATATATATATATATATATATATATCCTTTTAAAGCTTTGTTTAAGTTCATATAAAGATAACAACTACCTAGTGAAGATATAATGTGATTATATAAAAAATCATGTTTTCAATGGTTATTCTAATTAACTTAGATATTTAATACACGCATCTTGGAATCCAAAATCAGTTAAATAATCAAATTATAGTGGTTATCAAAATATTTATGATGTTTTATCGTTCGTATAATAAACTCTGTCACAAATAATGTTTTACTGTGTAATTTCTCATCTGGCTGTTTTTTGCGATAATTAAATGTATGTTTTTAAGAATGTATCTAAATGTTTCACCATTTCTTACCTGTATTACGTGTCTAAATGCTAAGTTGAAAATCAGCCTTTTTATATATATTTAATATTAAAAATTTGTATCCACTTAATTGTTTAAATTTATTATAGTTGCGTGGTTATTCAAATGTAAATGTAAGTATTTAAAAATGGAAAGGATAAGTTAGTTGACTATTTTAGCATCACCTTCATTTTTATTAACCGGATTGTATATAACCCAGTGGGATAATGGCTTTTTGAAAGGTGTACATTATCTAAAACAGAGATGGTTCAATTTATATTAAGGGCATATTGTGTCGTTTAGGAGTAGTTTTATGGGTGTATAAGTTTGCCATTAAACACATTCATTAAGATGCGATTATGATTTTACATTATGAGCTAGATATCATCCGTACAACAAATGCAAAGTGTGTCTTGACAACCGGCTACTACCATCACCTTCCCTCTAGGAATGATATCTAGGCACTTCTGTGAACAATTTGGCATTGAGCAGCGGACTGGTATAAAATCATAAAAATAGGGTGTTAAACCAGGACCTGTTGGAAACCACAGACAAACGTAAGATTAAAGAGAACTTAAATATATTTTTGTGCAAAATTAAATTAAACATCAATATAATAATAATAAAAGAAAATAAAGACTTTCCGAAGTCATTGCAAAATTGCTGAGGTGTTTCTTTGGCAATGCTGCCGTTCATCAGACATGTAAGATAAAAGCAAGTGAAGACACAACACATAATATGTTTTTCCATTGAAAAGTGTAAAATGAGTATTGTTGAGGATAATTAAATCTAGTTTACCTGATTTATAGACCTCATATTGAGAAGCATTTATTCATGATACATAACGTTCTACTATACTAAATAGTATTAATTTATTTTCCATTTTTCTCTTCTAGATATTTATTTACATTAATTATCAACAATTCTAAATTATTCTGAATTTATATTCTTATAGTAATTATGCTTTAATAAATTTTTATAGCTGTCCGTTGATTGCATAACGTTTTTTATGTCCGTTATGAATATGATAACATTTAAAACATGTAATTGCATGTAGTTTCACATTCATCCAATTAACTCTAATGTGATATTGTTTGACCACTGTAAGATAGTTTATTTTCGTAAGACACTAGCATGAATTTGACAGTTGTATATATATATGTGTGTGTGTGTATATATAGGGAAAATGAATAACAAATAAATAATCCAAATTTTATATCTAGTAATTTTCATAGACTTTTACTTAGTTATGTAATCATTTAATTTAGATAAAAATCATAAGTTTTAAACAAGTAATTATAACAATCTAACCTAATTTTATTTTGTCTTAGAAATCTAAATGTTTGGTTTTATAAATAAAAACAGAGACTTTTAAGCCAAAATTTTAATACAAATCATTTTAATAAAATATAGACTTTTATAGACTTTCCAAAAATTTCAATTCTATTTTAATTGAACTCTTAAAAATTATTAATTGATAAAATTAATTATTCGATATTTAAGTTTTTAGAATAATTACACCTAAATTTATTTAGAAATAATTAACAAAACTTTTATGACTATTATAAACTTTTTAACAAAAAATCATAGTTTTCATAAAATTCTTTTATGACTATTATAAACTCTTTATAATTTTATAAATTTTCAATATCTTATAAATTTGAAATTTTTATTTAAATATATCCAATTAATTATTCTATTTAATTTATTATGTATATTATGTGAAAGAATTTAATTATTAAATAATTTATTACTTATTTAAGTCTACTATTCTTAATTCTTATAAAAAACACTTATATATATTAATTATATTAAATCATTAATGGTAATACCATATGTGAAATACATTGTTTTTTTTTTGTCATTACTCTCCTTGGTTTTGTAATACGTTAATATATTAATTATTTTATTAATTAAAATAATATCAATATTTTAAAATTAAGTATACAAAATTATATATTAAAAGAAAAAACAGTTTTGTTTGTAAGTTTTAGAATTTTAGAAAACTTTAGATGATAATTGACTTTATAGAGTTTTATGAAATATATTAATGTTTTATTAGACTTTGTAATAGTTTGAAAGTTATATATATATATATATCCTTTTAAAGCTTTGTTTAAGTTCATATAAAGATAACAACTACCTAGTGAAGATATAATGTGATTATATAAAAAATCATGTTTTCAATGGTTATTCTAATTAACTTAGATATTTAATACACGCATCTTGGAATCCAAAATCAGTTAAATAATCAAATTATAGTGGTTATCAAAATATTTATGATGTTTTATCGTTCGTATAATAAACTCTGTCACAAATAATGTTTTACTTTGTAATTTCTCATCTGGCTGTTTTTTGCGATAATTAAATGTATGTTTTTAAGAATGTATCTAAATGTTTCACCATTTCTTACCTGTATTACGTGTCTAAATGCTAAGTTGAAAATCAGCCTTTTTATATATATTTAATATTAAAAATTTGTATCCACTTAATTGTTTAAATTTATTATAGTTGCGTGGTTATTCAAATGTAAATGTAAGTATTTAAAAATGGAAAGGATAAGTTAGTTGACTATTTTAGCATCACCTTCATTTTTATTAACCGGATTGTATATAACCCAGTGGGATAATGGCTTTTTGAAAGGTGTACATTATCTAAAACAGAGATGGTTCAATTTATATTAAGGGCATATTGTGTCGTTTAGGAGTAGTTTTATGGGTGTATAAGTTTGCCATTAAACACATTCATTAAGATGCGATTATGATTTTACATTATGAGCTAGATATCATCCGTACAACAAATGCAAAGTGTGTCTTGACAACCGGCTACTACCATCACCTTCCCTCTAGGAATGATATCTAGGCACTTCTGTGAACAATTTGGCATTGAGCAGCGGACTGGTATAAAATCATAAAAATAGGGTGTTAAACCAGGACCTGTTGGAAACCACAGACAAACGTAAGATTAAAGAGAACTTAAATATATTTTTGTGCAAAATTAAATTAAACATCAATATAATAATAATAAAAGAAAATAAAGACTTTCCGAAGTCATTGCAAAATTGCTGAGGTGTTTCTTTGGCAATGCTGCCGTTCATCAGACATGTAAGATAAAAGCAAGTGAAGACACAACACATAATATGTTTTTCCATTGAAAAGTGTAAAATGAGTATTGTTGAGGATAATTAAATCTAGTTTACCTGATTTATAGACCTCATATTGAGAAGCATTTATTCATGATACATAACGTTCTACTATACTAAATAGTATTAATTTATTTTCCATTTTTCTCTTCTAGATATTTATTTACATTAATTATCAACAATTCTAAATTATTCTGAATTTATATTCTTATAGTAATTATGCTTTAATAAATTTTTATAGCTGTCCGTTGATTGCATAACGTTTTTTATGTCCGTTATGAATATGATAACATTTAAAACATGTAATTGCATGTAGTTTCACATTCATCCAATTAACTCTAATGTGATATTGTTTGACCACTGTAAGATAGTTTATTTTCGTAAGACACTAGCATGAATTTGACAGTTGTATATATATATGTGTGTGTGTGTATATATAGGGAAAATGAATAACAAATAAATAATCCAAATTTTATATCTAGTAATTTTCATAGACTTTTACTTAGTTATGTAATCATTTAATTTAGATAAAAATCATAAGTTTTAAACAAGTAATTATAACAATCTAACCTAATTTTATTTTGTCTTAGAAATCTAAATGTTTGGTTTTATAAATAAAAACAGAGACTTTTAAGCCAAAATTTTAATACAAATCATTTTAATAAAATATAGACTTTTATAGACTTTCCAAAAATTTCAATTCTATTTTAATTGAACTCTTAAAAATTATTAATTGATAAAATTAATTATTCGATATTTAAGTTTTTAGAATAATTACACCTAAATTTATTTAGAAATAATTAACAAAACTTTTATGACTATTATAAACTTTTTAACAAAAAATCATAGTTTTCATAAAATTCTTTTATGACTATTATAAACTCTTTATAATTTTATAAATTTTCAATATCTTATAAATTTGAAATTTTTATTTAAATATATCCAATTAATTATTCTATTTAATTTATTATGTATATTATGTGAAAGAATTTAATTATTAAATAATTTATTACTTATTTAAGTCTACTATTCTTAATTCTTATAAAAAACACTTATATATATTAATTATATTAAATCATTAATGGTAATACCATATGTGAAATACATTGTTTTTTTTTTTGTCATTACTCTCCTTGGTTTTGTAATACGTTAATATATTAATTATTTTATTAATTAAAATAATATCAATATTTTAAAATTAAGTATACAAAATTATATATTAAAAGAAAAAACAGTTTTGTTTGTAAGTTTTAGAATTTTAGAAAACTTTAGATGATAATTGACTTTATAGAGTTTTATGAAATATATTAATGTTTTATTAGACTTTGTAATAGTTTGAAAGTTATATATATATATATATCCTTTTAAAGCTTTGTTTAAGTTCATATAAAGATAACAACTACCTAGTGAAGATATAATGTGATTATATAAAAAATCATGTTTTCAATGGTTATTCTAATTAACTTAGATATTTAATACACGCATCTTGGAATCCAAAATCAGTTAAATAATCAAATTATAGTGGTTATCAAAATATTTATGATGTTTTATCGTTCGTATAATAAACTCTGTCACAAATAATGTTTTACTGTGTAATTTCTCATCTGGCTGTTTTTTGCGATAATTAAATGTATGTTTTTAAGAATGTATCTAAATGTTTCACCATTTCTTACCTGTATTACGTGTCTAAATGCTAAGTTGAAAATCAGCCTTTTTATATATATTTAATATTAAAAATTTGTATCCACTTAATTGTTTAAATTTATTATAGTTGCGTGGTTATTCAAATGTAAATGTAAGTATTTAAAAATGGAAAGGATAAGTTAGTTGACTATTTTAGCATCACCTTCATTTTTATTAACCGGATTGTATATAACCCAGTGGGATAATGGCTTTTTGAAAGGTGTACATTATCTAAAACAGAGATGGTTCAATTTATATTAAGGGCATATTGTGTCGTTTAGGAGTAGTTTTATGGGTGTATAAGTTTGCCATTAAACACATTCATTAAGATGCGATTATGATTTTACATTATGAGCTAGATATCATCCGTACAACAAATGCAAAGTGTGTCTTGACAACCGGCTACTACCATCACCTTCCCTCTAGGAATGATATCTAGGCACTTCTGTGAACAATTTGGCATTGAGCAGCGGACTGGTATAAAATCATAAAAATAGGGTGTTAAACCAGGACCTGTTGGAAACCACAGACAAACGTAAGATTAAAGAGAACTTAAATATATTTTTGTGCAAAATTAAATTAAACATCAATATAATAATAATAAAAGAAAATAAAGACTTTCCGAAGTCATTGCAAAATTGCTGAGGTGTTTCTTTGGCAATGCTGCCGTTCATCAGACATGTAAGAAAAAAGCAAGTGAAGACACAACACATAATATGTTTTTCCATTGAAAAGTGTAAAATGAGTATTGTTGAGGATAATTAAATCTAGTTTACCTGATTTATAGACCTCATATTGAGAAGCATTTATTCATGATACATAACGTTCTACTATACTAAATAGTATTAATTTATTTTCCATTTTTCTCTTCTAGATATTTATTTACATTAATTATCAACAATTCTAAATTATTCTGAATTTATATTCTTATAGTAATTATGCTTTAATAAATTTTTATAGCTGTCCGTTGATTGCATAACGTTTTTTATGTCCGTTATGAATATGATAACATTTAAAACATGTAATTGCATGTAGTTTCACATTCATCCAATTAACTCTAATGTGATATTGTTTGACCACTGTAAGATAGTTTATTTTCGTAAGACACTAGCATGAATTTGACAGTTGTATATATATATGTGTGTGTGTGTATATATAGGGAAAATGAATAACAAATAAATAATCCAAATTTTATATCTAGTAATTTTCATAGACTTTTACTTAGTTATGTAATCATTTAATTTAGATAAAAATCATAAGTTTTAAACAAGTAATTATAACAATCTAACCTAATTTTATTTTGTCT
This sequence comes from Ambrosia artemisiifolia, assembly GCA_032199755.1. Lineage (NCBI taxonomy): Eukaryota > Viridiplantae > Streptophyta > Magnoliopsida > Asterales > Asteraceae > Ambrosia > Ambrosia artemisiifolia. The sequence goes on from CM063521.1 coordinate 32,652,994, forward strand.
TAGAAATCTAAATGTTTGGTTTTATAAATAAAAACAGAGACTTTTAAGCCAAAATTTTAATACAAATCATTTTAATAAAATATAGACTTTTATAGACTTTCCAAAAATTTCAATTCTATTTTAATTGAACTCTTAAAAATTATTAATTGATAAAATTAATTATTCGATATTTAAGTTTTTAGAATAATTACACCTAAATTTATTTAGAAATAATTAACAAAACTTTTATGACTATTATAAACTTTTTAACAAAAAATCATAGTTTTCATAAAATTCTTTTATGACTATTATAAACTCTTTATAATTTTATAAATTTTCAATATCTTATAAATTTGAAATTTTTATTTAAATATATCCAATTAATTATTCTATTTAATTTATTATGTATATTATGTGAAAGAATTTAATTATTAAATAATTTATTACTTATTTAAGTCTACTATTCTTAATTCTTATAAAAAACACTTATATATATTAATTATATTAAATCATTAATGGTAATACCATATGTGAAATACATTGTTTTTTTTTGTCATTACTCTCCTTGGTTTTGTAATACGTTAATATATTAATTATTTTATTAATTAAAATAATATCAATATTTTAAAATTAAGTATACAAAATTATATATTAAAAGAAAAAACAGTTTTGTTTGTAAGTTTTAGAATTTTAGAAAACTTTAGATGATAATTGACTTTATAGAGTTTTATGAAATATATTAATGTTTTATTAGACTTTGTAATAGTTTGAAAGTTATATATATATATATATATATATATCCTTTTAAAGCTTTGTTTAAGTTCATATAAAGATAACAACTACCTAGTGAAGATATAATGTGATTATATAAAAAATCATGTTTTCAATGGTTATTCTAATTAACTTAGATATTTAATACACGCATCTTGGAATCCAAAATCAGTTAAATAATCAAATTATAGTGGTTATCAAAATATTTATGATGTTTTATCGTTCGTATAATAAACTCTGTCACAAATAATGTTTTACTGTGTAATTTCTCATCTGGCTGTTTTTTGCGATAATTAAATGTATGTTTTTAAGAATGTATCTAAATGTTTCACCATTTCTTACCTGTATTACGTGTCTAAATGCTAAGTTGAAAATCAGCCTTTTTATATATATTTAATATTAAAAATTTGTATCCACTTAATTGTTTAAATTTATTATAGTTGCGTGGTTATTCAAATGTAAATGTAAGTATTTAAAAATGGAAAGGATAAGTTAGTTGACTATTTTAGCATCACCTTCATTTTTATTAACCGGATTGTATATAACCCAGTGGGATAATGGCTTTTTGAAAGGTGTACATTATCTAAAACAGAGATGGTTCAATTTATATTAAGGGCATATTGTGTCGTTTAGGAGTAGTTTTATGGGTGTATAAGTTTGCCATTAAACACATTCATTAAGATGCGATTATGATTTTACATTATGAGCTAGATATCATCCGTACAACAAATGCAAAGTGTGTCTTGACAACCGGCTACTACCATCACCTTCCCTCTAGGAATGATATCTAGGCACTTCTGTGAACAATTTGGCATTGAGCAGCGGACTGGTATAAAATCATAAAAATAGGGTGTTAAACCAGGACCTGTTGGAAACCACAGACAAACGTAAGATTAAAGAGAACTTAAATATATTTTTGTGCAAAATTAAATTAAACATCAATATAATAATAATAAAAGAAAATAAAGACTTTCCGAAGTCATTGCAAAATTGCTGAGGTGTTTCTTTGGCAATGCTGCCGTTCATCAGACATGTAAGAAAAAAGCAAGTGAAGACACAACACATAATATGTTTTTCCATTGAAAAGTGTAAAATGAGTATTGTTGAGGATAATTAAATCTAGTTTACCTGATTTATAGACCTCATATTGAGAAGCATTTATTCATGATACATAACGTTCTACTATACTAAATAGTATTAATTTATTTTCCATTTTTCTCTTCTAGATATTTATTTACATTAATTATCAACAATTCTAAATTATTCTGAATTTATATTCTTATAGTAATTATGCTTTAATAAATTTTTATAGCTGTCCGTTGATTGCATAACGTTTTTTATGTCCGTTATGAATATGATAACATTTAAAACATGTAATTGCATGTAGTTTCACATTCATCCAATTAACTCTAATGTGATATTGTTTGACCACTGTAAGATAGTTTATTTTCGTAAGACACTAGCATGAATTTGACAGTTGTATATATATATGTGTGTATGTGTATATATAGGGAAAATGAATAACAAATAAATAATCCAAATTTTATATCTAGTAATTTTCATAGACTTTTACTTAGTTATGTAATCATTTAATTTAGATAAAAATCATAAGTTTTAAACAAGTAATTATAACAATCTAACCTAATTTTATTTTGTCTTAGAAATCTAAATGTTTGGTTTTATAAATAAAAACAGAGACTTTTAAGCCAAAATTTTAATACAAATCATTTTAATAAAATATAGACTTTTATAGACTTTCCAAAAATTTCAATTCTATTTTAATTGAACTCTTAAAAATTATTAATTGATAAAATTAATTATTCGATATTTAAGTTTTTAGAATAATTACACCTAAATTTATTTAGAAATAATTAACAAAACTTTTATGACTATTATAAACTTTTTAACAAAAAATCATAGTTTTCATAAAATTCTTTTATGACTATTATAAACTCTTTATAATTTTATAAATTTTCAATATCTTATAAATTTGAAATTTTTATTTAAATATATCCAATTAATTATTCTATTTAATTTATTATGTATATTATGTGAAAGAATTTAATTATTAAATAATTTATTACTTATTTAAGTCTACTATTCTTAATTCTTATAAAAAACACTTATATATATTAATTATATTAAATCATTAATGGTAATACCATATGTGAAATACATTGTTTTTTTTTGTCATTACTCTCCTTGGTTTTGTAATACGTTAATATATTAATTATTTTATTAATTAAAATAATATCAATATTTTAAAATTAAGTATACAAAATTATATATTAAAAGAAAAAACAGTTTTGTTTGTAAGTTTTAGAATTTTAGAAAACTTTAGATGATAATTGACTTTATAGAGTTTTATGAAATATATTAATGTTTTATTAGACTTTGTAATAGTTTGAAAGTTATATATATATATATATATATCCTTTTAAAGCTTTGTTTAAGTTCATATAAAGATAACAACTACCTAGTGAAGATATAATGTGATTATATAAAAAATCATGTTTTCAATGGTTATTCTAATTAACTTAGATATTTAATACACGCATCTTGGAATCCAAAATCAGTTAAATAATCAAATTATAGTGGTTATCAAAATATTTATGATGTTTTATCGTTCGTATAATAAACTCTGTCACAAATAATGTTTTACTGTGTAATTTCTCATCTGGCTGTTTTTTGCGATAATTAAATGTATGTTTTTAAGAATGTATCTAAATGTTTCACCATTTCTTACCTGTATTACGTGTCTAAATGCTAAGTTGAAAATCAGCCTTTTTATATATATTTAATATTAAAAATTTGTATCCACTTAATTGTTTAAATTTATTATAGTTGCGTGGTTATTCAAATGTAAATGTAAGTATTTAAAAATGGAAAGGATAAGTTAGTTGACTATTTTAGCATCACCTTCATTTTTATTAACCGGATTGTATATAACCCAGTGGGATAATGGCTTTTTGAAAGGTGTACATTATCTAAAACAGAGATGGTTCAATTTATATTAAGGGCATATTGTGTCGTTTAGGAGTAGTTTTATGGGTGTATAAGTTTGCCATTAAACACATTCATTAAGATGCGATTATGATTTTACATTATGAGCTAGATATCATCCGTACAACAAATGCAAAGTGTGTCTTGACAACCGGCTACTACCATCACCTTCCCTCTAGGAATGATATCTAGGCACTTCTGTGAACAATTTGGCATTGAGCAGCGGACTGGTATAAAATCATAAAAATAGGGTGTTAAACCAGGACCTGTTGGAAACCACAGACAAACGTAAGATTAAAGAGAACTTAAATATATTTTTGTGCAAAATTAAATTAAACATCAATATAATAATAATAAAAGAAAATAAAGACTTTCCGAAGTCATTGCAAAATTGCTGAGGTGTTTCTTTGGCAATGCTGCCGTTCATCAGACATGTAAGAAAAAAACAAGTGAAGACACAACACATAATATGTTTTTCCATTGAAAAGTGTAAAATGAGTATTGTTGAGGATAATTAAATCTAGTTTACCTGATTTATAGACCTCATATTGAGAAGCATTTATTCATGATACATAACGTTCTACTATACTAAATAGTATTAATTTATTTTCCATTTTTCTCTTCTAGATATTTATTTACATTAATTATCAACAATTCTAAATTATTCTGAATTTATATTCTTATAGTAATTATGCTTTAATAAATTTTTATAGCTGTCCGTTGATTGCATAACGTTTTTTATGTCCGTTATGAATATGATAACATTTAAAACATGTAATTGCATGTAGTTTCACATTCATCCAATTAACTCTAATGTGATATTGTTTGACCACTGTAAGATAGTTTATTTTCGTAAGACACTAGCATGAATTTGACAGTTGTATATATATATATGTGTGTGTGTGTATATATAGGGAAAATGAATAACAAATAAATAATCCAAATTTTATATCTAGTAATTTTCATAGACTTTTACTTAGTTATGTAATCATTTAATTTAGATAAAAATCATAAGTTTTAAACAAGTAATTATAACAATCTAACCTAATTTTATTTTGTCTTAGAAATCTAAATGTTTGGTTTTATAAATAAAAACAGAGACTTTTAAGCCAAAATTTTAATACAAATCATTTTAATAAAATATAGACTTTTATAGACTTTCCAAAAATTTCAATTCTATTTTAATTGAACTCTTAAAAATTATTAATTGATAAAATTAATTATTCGATATTTAAGTTTTTAGAATAATTACACCTAAATTTATTTAGAAATAATTAACAAAACTTTTATGACTATTATAAACTTTTTAACAAAAAATCATAGTTTTCATAAAATTCTTTTATGACTATTATAAACTCTTTATAATTTTATAAATTTTCAATATCTTATAAATTTGAAATTTTTATTTAAATATATGTGACACCCGGCAACTTCCGGTAACTAACTTTTGAAAACTTAGTAAAGTCTACCTTAGCGAGTCGCGCATACGTTACACAAAACAAGGTCGGTCGAGTCGAGTCGCACATCATTAGGGTTTTAACGTACGCAAGTCTCGAGTCCCGGGAATTGGTGAACGAGTGTGAACGTGTTTACTTTCATGCATTATGTGTTTATAATCATTATGTGACTTGTCGGTATGTGAAAATGTGTTAACATATGTTAAAACGGAGTTTAACGCGCCAAATACACCATTTTGGACCCTGTAGGCGATTAGCCTGGCTAATTGCCATCAGGGGTGGCGATTAGCCACTCTCTGTAGGCGATTAGCATGGCTAATTGCCTTCAGGGGTGGCGATTAGCCCTCTCTGTAGGCGATTAGCAGGGCTAATCGCCTGCAACTGCTGCATAATCGCCTGCAACATACTTGACGACTAAAAACACCTATAAATACCACCCTTGACCTCCAAAACATTATTTACACAACCCTAGCCGTCCCATAACATATCTCAACCCACAAACACCCTCTGGAACCCATTTTTACACACAAACAACCATTTCCAAGCTTATTCCATCATCTACTCTTAAATACAAGGTGTGTTCTTCAAACCCAAACCTTTAAATGATTATGTTTTACTCCCTAAATGTCCAGACCTGACTTTTAAAGGTTTTTGTCTTTGAAAATCCATTTAAAACCGTTTCTAAACAAACCCACACCTTTACATGTGTTAAATGTGTTATATGTGATTAAAGATTGAGTTTTTGGGATTTAATCATGATTGTTTTTGTGTTATTATGATGTTTATAGCTGTTACAAGTTAGTATGATGATGTCCTAGGAGTTTGGATGGTTTTGGTCGTGTATTATGGATACTTGATGTTTTGACCCGTTTGAATGATTTTGGATGATTTAGGATGATATGAGGTGTGTTGTTGATTGCTTGATGTTAGGGTTTGCTCTAGGATGATGTTAGAACAGTAGGATGCTTTCGGACAACGTGATTATGTGATTAGATCTGAATATTTGCTATTTAGGGCAAGTTATTGCATGTTGATGTGATGTTTTCATGTTAAATTGCTATTTTGGGAAAACGCTCGCATTCGGGACTGTTAGAATGATGAAAACTTAGGGGTTTTGCTTGAAATATGTTTGTTAATATGTTAGAATGATTATTGGGTGTTTGCGCACGTTTCGGATCTGATTTGGAGGGTTAAACGCGCGAAAAACCACAATTGCTGCACTGCAGGCGATTAGCAATCCTAATCGCCTATGTATTAGGCGATTAGGGGCATAATCGCCTGATGTATGGGCTACTCGTGTGACTTAGCATGCGATTAGCTCCCTAATTGCTAGCAAGTCATGCAATTGTGACCCTAATCACTAGTTAAGCCCTGAATTGCATACCACATGACCATAATCGCCTGATATGCATGTGATTAGCCCTAATCACCTAACATAGGTGGCGATTAGCCCTGCTAATTGCCTGTTGACCATCCCTAATCACGTGTTGACTTTCCTAATTGCATGCTAAGTCCCTAATCGCGTGTAATGCTGTTATAAGTGTATTTTAACATCCCGAAACCCGATTTGACACCTGGGAACATGATAGGAACCCCGTGACATGCTTAGTAACATAGTAACACGTGTTCGGACTTGTTCGTACGTTAATTGACCTATGTGTTAGAATCATTGAACTTTAACGCATGTTAAGTGCTGAGTTGCATGTTTTGTGTATGTTTGTGTATGAGGTAAACTTGTGGAATGTCGGGTCACCAATGGGATGTCGAGTCTTGTCTTACGTAGTCTGGTTGTCGGTCAAACACGTTTTTCAAAACCATCATGGTCATGGACTGGACTTAGGGACTAATGAACCCTGTGGGTTATTAGTCTAACTTAGCACATATCTTATGATAGGTCGCCACTAGTTGGGGCTATCATATCTTACAAACGGTTTACTCATATCACACAAGCGATTCGCTCATAAACGGTATACGCAATCTAAGGTGAGTTCACGGCCCCACATTTTACGATTTATGTTTTCGGGGGAGAAACATGCTTAAAACACTCTTATGACTTATGACTTATTTACTCTTATGGCTCATGGCTCTTTATCACGTTTTACTATGGCTTATTTAACATACTATGCGGTTCATCGAAAAGTCCCTTAGAAACCACTAACATGGGTATATGGCGGGGAAATATGGATAGCGCTATTGGGGACTGACAAACCCCACTCGACGGTGGGACCGTGCGGGTGCATATTGTCTCTATAAAACAAGGTCTACCGGCGATGACGGTAGCCCATAGGAACTAAGGGTCATTACACGGCTTAGTCAGCAATGGTTTCACCCGTATGAGTATCTTATTCTGCGCCTAGCTAGCGTTCTCACAAGCATAGTGGTAACACGAAACGGAAACGGTTTGCAAAAGATTATTTAACTGTTTAAACAAAACCTGTGAACTCACCAGCATTATATGTTGACTCTTTTAGCATGTTTTCTCAGGTCGCTAAGGTAGCAGCTGTCTGATAGGCGCACGGAGTCGTACAGGAGTCGTCTCGCGTCTAGGGTCTCATGGCATGTTTTGGAAATGTTAAACTTGGGAACTTATGTTTTATTTTCGGCATGACTTTTGTAAACTTTTAATGCTTCCGCACTACTTAATGTTGAATTTTAAATCTTATGCATGGTTTTTATTTACGTATGTTTTTACATTTAGACGTCGTTTATTGTGACCGTTGACTTGGATCCTGGTGTGTCACACGCCTCGCGGTAGAACTCCGCAGGTGGTTATTTGAGGGTGTGACAATATATCCAATTAATTATTCTATTTAATTTATTATGTATATTATGTGAAAGAATTTAATTATTAAATAATTTATTACTTATTTAAGTCTACTATTCTTAATTCTTATAAAAAACACTTATATATATTAATTATATTAAATCATTAATGGTAATACCATATGTGAAATACATTGTTTTTTTTTGTCATTACTCTCCTTGGTTTTGTAATACGTTAATATATTAATTATTTTATTAATTAAAATAATATCAATATTTTAAAATTAAGTATACAAAATTATATATTAAAAGAAAAAACAGTTCTGTTTGTAAGTTTTAGAATTTTAGAAAACTTTAGATGATAATTGACTTTATAGAGTTTTATGAAATATATTAATGTTTTATTAGACTTTGTAATAGTTTGAAAGTTATATATATATATATATATATATATCCTTTTAAAGCTTTGTTTAAGTTCATATAAAGATAACAACTACCTAGTGAAGATATAATGTGATTATATAAAAAATCATGTTTTCAATGGTTATTCTAATTAACTTAGATATTTAATACACGCATCTTGGAATCCAAAATCAGTTAAATAATCAAATTATAGTGGTTATCAAAATATTTATGATGTTTTATCGTTCGTATAATAAACTCTGTCACAAATAATGTTTTACTGTGTACTTTCTCATCTGGCTGTTTTTTGCGATAATTAAATGTATGTTTTTAAGAATCTATCTAAATGTTTCACCATTTCTTACCTGTATTACGTGTCTAAATGCTAAGTTGAAAATCAGCCTTTTTATATTTATTTAATATTAAAAATTTGTATCCACTTAATTGTTTAAATTTATTATAGTTGCGTGGTTATTCAAATGTAAATGTAAGTATTTAAAAATGGAAAGGATAAGTTAGTTGACTATTTTAGCATCACCTTCATTTTTATTAACCGGATTGTATATAACCCAGTGGGATAATGGCTTTTTGAAAGGTGTACATTATCTAAAACAGAGATGGTTCAATTTATATTATGGGCATATTGTGTCGTTTAGGAGTAGTTTTATGGGTGTATAAGTTTGCCATTAAACACATTCATTAAGATGCGATTATAATTTTACATTATGAGCTAGATATCATCCGTACAACAAATGCAAAGTGTGTCTTGACAACCGGCTACTACCATCACCTTCCCTCAAGGAATGATATCTACGCACTTCTGTGAACAATTTGGCATTGAGCAGCGGACTGGTATAAAATCATAAAAATAGGGTGTTAAACCAGGACCTGTTGGAAACCACAGACAAACGTAAGATTAAAGAGAACTTAAATATATTTTTGTGCAAAATTAAATTAAACATCAATATAATAATAATAAAAGAAAATAAAGACTTTCCGAAGTCATTGCAAAATTGCTGAGGTGTTTCTTTGGCAATGCTGCCGTTCATCAGACATGTAAGAAAAAAGCAAGTGAAGACACAACACATAATATGTTTTTCCATTGAAAAGTGTAAAATGAGTATTGTTGAGGATAATTAAATCTAGTTTACCTGATTTATAGACCTCATATTGAGAAGCATTTATTCATGATACATAACGTTCTACTATACTAAATAGTATTAATTTATTTTCCATTTTTCTCTTCTAGATATTTATTTACATTAATTATCAACAATTCTAAATTATTCTGAATTTATATTCTTATAGTAATTATGCTTTAATAAATTTTTATAGCTGTCCGTTGATTGCATAACGTTTTTTATGTCCGTTATGAATATGATAACATTTAAAACATGTAATTGCATGTAGTTTCACATTCATCCAATTAACTCTAATGTGATATTGTTTGACCACTGTAAGATAGTTTATTTTCGTAAGACACTAGCATGAATTTGACAGTTGTATATATATATGTGTGTGTGTGTATATATAGGGAAAATGAATAACAAATAAATAATCCAAATTTTATATCTAGTAATTTTCATAGACTTTTACTTAGTTATGTAATCATTTAATTTAGATAAAAATCATAAGTTTTAAACAAGTAATTATAACAATCTAACCTAATTTTATTTTGTCTTAGAAATCTAAATGTTTGGTTTTATAAATAAAAACAGAGACTTTTAAGCCAAAATTTTAATACAAATCATTTTAATAAAATATAGACTTTTTATAGCTGTCCGTTGATTGCATAACGTTTTTTATGTCCGTTATGAATATGATAACATTTAAAACATGTAATTGCATGTAGTTTCACATTCATCCAATTAACTCTAATGTGATATTGTTTGACCACTGTAAGATAGTTTATTTTCGTAAGACACTAGCATGAATTTGATAGTTGTATATATATGTGTGTGTGTGTGTATATATAGGGAGAATGAATAACAAATAAATAATCCTAATTTTATATCTAGAAATTTTCATAGACTTTTACTTAGTTATCTAATCATTTAATTTAAATAAAAATCATAAGTTTTAAACAAGTAATTATAACAATCTAAACTAATTTTATTTTGTTTTAGAAATCTAAATGTTTGGTTTTATAAATAAAAACAGAGATTTTTAAGCCAAAATTTTAATAAAAATCATTTTAATAAAATATATAAATACACGATCCAACAAATGTATAAATAAATAAATACAATAATCATAAATGTATAAATAAATAATTATGTTGTTCACAATGTTCCAACAAATGGTAAATAAGATTTTCAAACATAAAACATTTCTATTATATAAGAAAAGTATTTATAAAATAGATGTTTAAATAGTGTAAATAAATAAATGTTTAATAATGTCTAATTAAACATAAGTAATGCTAATAATACAACACATGACATGAAAATGATATTTTTATAGAAAATGGATGTTTTCTGATGTAAATTAATTACAATAATTTCCCATAATTTTTATAAACTTATTTAGATTTAAAACTGATTTAATGAATTTTAAATCATGTTTAAATGATAAAAAAATAGGAAAATTAATAAAAATAAATGTTTTCTGAACCAAATATTTTTATTTCAGTTTATAATGATTAGAAATAATTTCTCAAAAAGTTTGAGATTAAAATCATTAAACATGAATTTTTAATCAATTAAATATGATTAAAACAAATTAAATCAATAAAAATATAAAAATTAGACATTTTCAAGAAAATAAAAGTGTGGAAATTTTCTTTATGATGCCAAGATGCTACACCTAAATTTTCATAATTTTTGGATAAAAAATGAATTTATTATGAATATTTCAAATTCTATATATTATATATATTTAAAAGAAATAAGAAACTGAAAAAAATTGAAAAGAATCACCAAAAAAAAGACAGATCCGCGTCGGGGAGGACTCGAACCCGAGTGGATATTGTGCAATAATCATGCACAAACCACTACTCTATAAGCCTATTTGTGTTTTAAAAATTGAATCAATTTGTCTTTAAATAATTAAAGAAGATGTCATCTTCTTCCCCAAATTAGAACATAAGAACCCTAACCCTAAAGAATTTCAATTGAACCCGATTCGTAAGCATTTGAGCTCTGTAATAGGGGGTTAATGATCGGAAAGATATAAGAAACGAAACGGCAACAAGAAATTAAACTTACAAACACGTATGATGCTCGAAAATGAAGCAACAAGTTCGAAGCTTTGAAGCAAAAATCCAAGTGATTATGGTCGCGTTTTGGATGGTTTTTTTTGTGGGTTTATGAGGCTTAAAAGTTCAGAACTCAAATGGTAGGATTTATATATATAATGGTTGAGTAAAACAAGCGTTATGCAAGCTTCTTGAACCCGATCGGTTACAACTCAACCTTCAATTAAACTTCTCATTTAAACGCGTTTAAAACCGAATTAATAACCAGAAACTCTTTATTACGGATGGAGAAACGTATTGCATTAATTTTTAGGATTAAAGATGCATTAACGAGCGAGTTAGGTGGTCGCCGGAAAGTTTTTTTTTCGCCGGCCGGAATCAACGCCGGAAAACCGATCAAGAGGGAAAAATCAGGTTGTTTTAAAAGTTTTGTATATTGGCAAAATTGGTCCCTCAGGTTTTAACTAAGTTAGTTTTATCCTAATTTAGTTAGTTTTCTCTTTATAAAACTTAACCAAATTAACTAAGTTTAACTTAAAACTTTTATAAAACTTGAAATTTGTATAATATCCATTCAGGATACACATTTGATAATAACGTATACCCGATTCATAATAAATATTAATGATAAACTTTTAGTTTACTCTAAAATAAATTTTGGAAACCACGAAACTTATAGGGACTATAATGGAAATATTTGAAGGACTATTATTGTTAATTTGATGAAAGATGAAGGTGACGGTTGTCACAATAAATTTCAGAAAAACCAAAAGTTTTGCATTTCTGCTTTATTTTTAGATAACCGACGGTGTTTGATGGTCAATTTCTGAGATTTGATGAAACCATCTGGGCTTTGTATCATTCTAAAGTGAAATAATGAGTTTTTGAGACTTAACGGGTTGCAAAATATTGAACGGGATTCGAATTCGTGATTTGGCAAAATTTTCAGATTTTTCCATTTCACATTCGCCCCTTAAATGGGTCGAATGTGGAAGAAATCTTTACATTCGTGCGTTTTAAAAAGGGCGAAGGTGGGTTTTACTCAAAATCTTTTCACCTTCGGGTAAACGTTTTACATTCGTACCATTAGTTTGGGGCGAATGTGGAACAATACCACATTCGTCCAGAAGAAACGGGCGAATGTACATATCTATTTAAGCCAGTTCACAGGTTCGACCATTCATTCTGTTATTTTTCAAAAATTTTCAAAACTACGAGACCTTGTTGCCCTGATTTCTTTTGCCTTAGAATCTTATTCCTTGCTATTGGCTGATCATTTTAACCCAAATTTTACAGGTAATGGACCACAGATGATGCTGTAATTGGGGATTTTATATACGAACCCTAGTTTTATTCGTCTGGACTTTTCTGATCTGTTTTATTGAGAATTTTTGATGAGGATTCAATTATTCTTAGTTTTAGGGGGAGAATATAAAAGGAATTAGGTTAATGTGATTATTATGATGCTTAATCGATTGAATTCGTGGGTTTAAACCCTAATTCCTTTATAAAACCAATAATAATTGAATGTTAATGTCAATTGATGGTGTACGAGTTTTAGTCGGCCTTTTTAGATCACAAATGAATCAAAATCAGAAGCCTAAACATGATTATACAAATTTTTAAATTTTAGGGCAAAACAGTTTTACATTCGTCCCTAATTAAACGGACGAATGTAGAAATATTTGGACGAATGTGACTTTATTTGGGCGAATGTGCTTTTTCATATGATTATTTCCACATTCGTGCTAAAATGTCTACCTTCGTACTCTAATTTTCACATTCGACCATGGAAAAAATGGGCGAAGGTGGAAACTGTGAAAAACTTAAAATTTTAAAAATTTGTCATTTTTGTGTTTTGACGTAATTTCTGATGTTTGTTTTGCAGATGGCTGAACAACCCGAGAATGTTGAATTACCAGTGGAGAATGTTGTACCAGATCCAGTACCAGAGGCAGAGAATATTCCACAAGCATGGTCGTTCGAACCGTCGCATAATTGTTGTGCTTATGTTGGCGACGTGGTGAAGAACACAAAATTTTCTGGAATTGTGGATTTCTTAAGGCGAAGCCGAATCATTCATGCCTTAGCTACACCTGCTATTATCTACAAAGATATCGTGGAGGACTTTTACAAGAATGCAAGATACGATTTCTGGGAAGATCAAACCATTATCCGAAGTACTATTCAGGGAATGGAGATGTTCTTAAAAGAAGAGGACATCAGAGAGGCATTACAGATTAAGTTTGAAACAAGTACTGATCCCAGAGAGCTTTCATGGACTGAGCAGAAGGCTTGTTTTCTTAGAATGAAGTATAAAGGTCCTATCACTGATGGAGCAATGCACAAAGGAAAGCTCAGTGTGCGATTCAAGTACTTTGCACACGTGATCTTTCATGTGTTTGGATGTGTGAGCGGTGGCTATGACGTTATGAGGAAAAGCCTTAGTTCATTAATGGTTGCGTAAACTCTTAACAAACCATTTAATGTTTCTGGTATGATATTGGATCACATGCTCAATATGCATAAAGGTTTAAAGAAGAAGTAGTTCATGTTATATCCAAGATTTCTAATGATGATCTTCGACCACAAGTATCCTGATTTGAGAAAGGATCCGACTATGATTTTGGGTCAAGATCACATGAACATTAGAACGCTTGTGAGAATGAAGGGTTATAAAGGTGTGCCTGACAACGAGAAGCCACCTCATAGAAGATTGTTTGGTGCTTTGGTTAATCCGGGTTACACTGACCCTGGATTGAACAAAGCGAGGCATGATAATAGTGACTCGGATAATGATGATCCTCTGGTTTATGCTGATGCAAACACTAAGAGGAAGAGGCAAGTGGTTAATGCTGGAGCCAAAGGGAAGGGCAAGGCGAAAGTTGATCAGCGTATCTCAAAGAAACAAGTCACTCAAAAGAAGACGACTGCTAAGAAAGGTACAAGTTTAGTTGATGAAGATTCTGTAGACTCAGAGGAGACAGAAGTTGATGAACAGTGGGATTCAGAGGAAGAGCGTATAAAGACTACCAAGCGTAAGGCCACTATGGTTGGGGAGTCTGAATCATTAAACAAGACTGTTGAAGAGGTTTTACAGAAGAAGACAGTTGATGTTGATGAAGGTTTAAGTGTTAACATTGATGATTTTGAAGGATCGACTGTGGTTGTGAACTTGAAGAAACCAAAGCACAAGTCGATGGCCAAGAAATCAAGTACTAAGAAACTCAGAGAGAAAGAGATAGAACAGTTGCTTAAAGGCAAGAAGATACATGAAGCAGGTACATCATCAAAGTTATCTTCACCAGCTGCAAAGAAGCAGAAGAAAAGTAAAGAATCTGAAGCAGTACCAGTTCCTGATTTTGAAACTGCTTTAGAGAATGTGCTTGATATGTTTAAGAATCCTCAGAAGGAGAAGGCTAAAGAAGTTGAAACATCCAAGTCTTCCAAAGTTACTGTTTCGGATGATGTTATGAAACAGGTTAACAAGAAGATGGATGATATGATGAAAATGATCGCTGCACAACAGGCTGAGATTAGCAAGTTTAAGAAGAATGAGGAAAAGATGCTACAGATTGTCGTTGCATCCAAAACTAACCAAGATGAGATCGAGAAGAAAGTTAAGCAACTTGAAGAAGAAAATAAGGATCTTGAGGTTAAGTGCAACAGAAATCGAAGAATGATCAAGATTGTGAAAGTTGACAACAAAGAACTTAAGAAGGAAAACAAGCGATTGAGTGATTTGTTGGATAAACTATATGGGGAAGCCCCGAAGTTGAAGGAGGGTGAGGAAGATAAGGAGAGAGAAGAAGAACAAGTTGATTTTGAGCCTTCGGATGAAGAGGAAGAGGATGATGAGGAGGATGATGAATCAGAGGAGAGTTCTGATGATGAAGGTAAGAAAGATGATAAAGATGATGATGATGCTGAGGGATTAGGTAGTAAGGATGATAATGATAATAGTGATGAGAGTGATGATGATGATGGAGGAGACGATACGAGTAAGTTTTCGTACGAAAAGAGAAAGTCGAAGAAGGGTGATGCTGGAGAATCTAGTTCCAAAAAGAAGAAAAGTAGTGAGAACGTCGATTCAGATGAAAGTATCTTCTGGAACGAGAAAGTTAGATCGTTGACTGATGATGCAAAGAATGTATATAAAGAGATACTTGAGAGAAGGGAATGGACTATAGAGTTCACAGGAAAGTTTGCCGAAATCTTCCAAACGGAAGACATGAGGTATGAACTTGAATACAACGACCCTGACTTGGAAGAGGGTGAAGTACCTGCTGCTGTTGCCAATGAGATTTTAGAGGGTATTGCACAGCGAGTAGGGGAGTCATTGGAGGAGATTATGATGGATCAGATGATTCCAGATATTCCTGAAAAGGATATTGGAAATCATTCTGATGATAAGCATACACCTGAAATGGAAGAGATTGAGATTGAGGATATTACTCACGAAGAATATCCACAATACTTCAGGGAGAATAACGAGAGTGTAGTATTCCCAAACTTTACTGAGCTACCAAACAGAGAAGCTAGAAAGAAAGCAGAAAAGAGAAGTGAAGAGTTCGTGGAGAAAGTGTTTGGTGATGATCAGCAGAAATCTTCAAATCAGAATGATGATTTGAAGACATTATTACAGAAATTGAAAGAAGCTGATGATAAACGACCAAAGCCGGAAGCTCAAGGTGGGTTTTACAGGTACCACAATCAGAAGTTCAAAGGTAGGGCTCTTGGTTGGAAGTATTTGGGTAGATTGAAATGTTTGGCAGTCAAATGGGAATCAGAAATCTTGTACTTTTACAGATTTCATGATCTTTTAACTCTACCGTATTGGGCGGTCAGAGACATTTGTCGATTCCCTATGACTAGAGCTTCTGTTAATAACACGGCTGTTGGTTGGTTTGCTGATCGGTTAGTTTGGGAAAGCAGAACCAAATGAAACATGTTTAAACCTCAGTACCCTAGGAGGAAGGTTCATAGGGATGTTGATCCTAGAACTGGGAAGAAGAGGGTAACCTTGATATATAAAGCACCTGAAGTGATGAAGAAAATTCCATTGATGCCTTTACAACAACACTTCAGTGCAGATTTCATCTTTTGGTTTTATGATTGGAGGAAGGCAGAGGCAGTGATCGTGTTAAGAGATGGAGTGGATAAGTACAAGAAGATCTACGTGTTTGATCCAATGTGGCTTATCAATTGCACGTTTGAAGATATTATCATGCTTTTCTACAATCCGATACATTATGATCCCAATGATGCTGAACAGGCGAAGAAGTATCAGCAAGTTGTTGGAGTTTGCTTTGCATATGATATAAACTCTGGAAGCAACTTGGATACTAAGTTGGGAAAGATGGTGAAGATGGCTGATGTGCCTAAGCGTTCTGTGAAACGTAAGCTTGAGCCTGAGATGACTAAAGACCAGAAAAAGCAACTGAGACTCAAGATACTGAACAAGATTATGGACGAAGAACGAAGACAATCCAATCAATAGTCGAGGGGGAGTTTGTAGATGCACGTTTTGCGACTAGTGATTGGATTAGGTGTTAACATGTGTTAGAATGTGAAACAGACTGGGCGAATGTATGTTAGTATGGGCGAAGGTGTTTATAACTGGGCGAATGTAGATGTTGACTGGGCGAAGGAAGAATGCTGAAGTATTAAAGTTACATTCGTACTGAGCTAGTGGGCGAATGTGGATTATGTCCACATTCGCACCATCAAAAGGGGCGAACCTGCAGCAACTATAAATATGTTTTGGTCATTTTGATGTTTAGAATAGTTTTG
Source organism: Ambrosia artemisiifolia (assembly GCA_032199755.1). Taxonomy (NCBI): domain Eukaryota; kingdom Viridiplantae; phylum Streptophyta; class Magnoliopsida; order Asterales; family Asteraceae; genus Ambrosia; species Ambrosia artemisiifolia. The sequence continues at coordinate 32,670,358 of CM063521.1, forward strand.
GAATGTGTGTGTGTCAAGGTCAGGATTCTCTCTAGAGTGTGAATGTTTATGTTTGGTCTAGATTAACTTGTATATTGATTGTAAACACGTTTTGATCAAGTTTATCTATAAAATGGAGATTGAAAAGGTGTCTTACGTGTTTTGATTTGCGTATTATCATTTTGTTCAGTTCTAGGGTTTCCGCACCTGGAATTGTGACTTGTATGATCATAATATCCTGTTTTAGCTAAAATTCTTCATCTACAAAGTGGTATCAGAGCCATACGGATCATACAACAACAAAATTGATAATATCAGAGCTGATTTGGACTTAATTTTGATCAATATTCATCTGTTTTTGATTGAAAATGGTTTTTGATTGATTTTGAAGGATTTCGAATTGAATTTGTGGTTAAAATCAAGTTTTCCAAGAATTAAAGTTGTTCCAAATCAATTCCGAATCATAACCTGATTAAGATCATCAAAATCTATAAACTTTTGAAAATCTCAGATCAAAATAACCGTTTTTCAAAGTGTAACCGTTTTTCAAATATGAAATGGGCGAATCTAGAGAGAAATGGGCGAACCTGACTTTGCTAGGGCGAACCTGAGGGATTTTTTGTCGAAAGTATCTTTATTCAGGTCGAACCTAGGTTGTTGTGTTTGAATTTTCCACATTCGGGTGATATTTTCCACATTCGGTTGATCGGGCGGGCGGGCGAACGTGGAAATTTTGTGGGCGAAAGTAGATATTGTCGGGCGAACGTGGAAAAGGGTTTAGGATATTCTACATTCTGGTTATTGGTCTACCTTCGGGTCAGCTATAGTGGGCGAAAGTAGACAGCTTTGGACGAAAGTGTAATCAGAAGGGCGAAAGTAGACTTGTGTTTGGAAAATTTTCTAAGTTTGGTGATTTTCGAAGTTCGTGAACATCATGTGGAATTTTCCTACTACACCGAGACCAGCAACGACACAACAACAGCAGCAAGTGAAGATGGACCCATGGACAGTGGCAGCCCAGAAAACGAGCACTCAGTCTTCGCAACCGATCAATTACATAGCGATGACTAGCTCGATGCCTCAGAGTGTTGCACCTTCACCACCACAACCTGTGACAGACTATTAGGGAGTAGCAGCCGCGGTGGTAAATACTCAAACTACCAATGCTATTTCTACACTAATAAATGACTTATCTTCAGGTAGCGGGAATCGTCCACCCAAGCTAATGGAGATGCACGAGTATAACCAGTGGCAGAAGAAATTCAAGATCCATCTGGAAGGCATGGGGTTGGAGGTCACAGAGGCATGGCAGATGATAGCAAAAGGTTATGTTGCACCGATTCTGGAGAACACCGGTGAACCTGTTCCTTTGGAGAGTTTGTCAGACGAAGAGAAGAAGAAATTTGTTGTGGAGAAGAAAGCATATTCCCAGTTGACTCAGGCGATCACAAATGATTTACTACATCAGTTTGGAACGTGCACTACGTCGAAGCAGTTATGGGATGTGCTAAAGAATCGTCATGATGGGAATGAAAAGACGAGAAGGTTGAGTATGGAGGAGTTGAGAAAAGAATTTGAGAACTTTACTTATGTTGGAAACGAGACATTAAAAGAGTTGACTCCTAGATATTGTCATTTACTAACTGAATTGTCTAGTTATGGTATACAGATTCCGATGACAGATCTGGTGGACAAGTTTGCAGATGCTTTACCACCGTACTGGGATCAACATGTTGAAGTGCTCAAAGAGAAGGATGCTTACAAATATTGGACTATCAACGAGTTTGTTCAGAAGCTGGAGAATAAAGAACTCGAGGAGAAGAGGAAAGCCAAGAGATCTCAGATTCCTCAGAACCCAGAGTTATATTATGGTGGTACTTCAGCAACAGTTGGAAACTCGAGTGCTGGTGGAACAGTGGCACCTCACATAGCCTGTATTTCAAGTGTCATGGAACCGCCGAAACAACCTATCAACTACCTAGCACAAACCTCATCCTATTCACAACCATCATATACACCACAACCACAACAATACACAAATTCATACATTTCACCATTCTCTCCGATGCAGCAAGCAGCATTTTACACTGCTAGCCAATCACAACAACCACAATACATGAATCAAGTGAATCAACCCAATTAGCTACCGGTGGTTTTGGAAACTTCCAATTTGGGCAATGTGACTGTGGAAGTTGCTCAGCAACATATTGCATTAGTCTCTGCAATGGTTTCATCATATAACGGTTTAGTTGCAAGTCAAATTGGGAATAACAACTTGACCAATGAAGACTATGCACAAATCGACAAAGAGGAGATGGAGCTAATTGACATCCAGTGGGCTTTTGCTAGCATTATGAGAAGGGCAACCGAGTTTATTGAAAAGACCGGGAGGACTGATTTGGGAACTTCTCCAAATACTACCTACGAGTTTAACAAGGAGAAGGTGACAAGTTTTAACTGTGGAGGTAAGGGTCACTTCAAAAGAGAATGCACTCAGCCACCTAAGCAAGGTAACAGAAACCCTTTCAATTCAAACTACCAGAACCGTCAACAACAAAACCAAAACCAAGTTTCTTTCCAAGGTAACAACAACTGTCAAAACCAAACCAACTACCAAAACCGACAAAACACCTCAAACAACAACCAAAACAGACAACCAAACACAACCAACCAGAATCAAAACCACTCACCAAATAACACTAACAGAACAGTTATACCGATCACTACACCAAATGAGCAGCCACAGAATACGAATCAGAATCAAGCTCTGGTGATCCAGCAGGATGAAAGGTTTGACTGGTCTGGGATGCAAATTGGTGTTGAGGAAATTACTACTGGTGGGAATGTGGCTTGTGTTGCCCGACAGGTTGATACTGAGGAGTCGGTGATAGTTGATAAAGATAAAGAAACTGAGATTGATGTTGATGAATCTGTGGAAGAGGTGAAAGTGGAGACTGAGACTGTTGAAGTTCAGGCTGAGGTAGCAAATTCAGGAGTGGTGATTGACACAGTTTCTGATGTTCCTGAGGAGTGTGAGTCTGTTTATTCAGATTCAGACAGTGAATCGGACACAGAGGCTAGTGTTACATCTTTGGATGACGAGATTGATCAGTTGCTGGCAGAAGCAGATTTTCTGAAGACGAGGAAGTCGTGCATAGTAGATGATGCTTTCACCAGGATCGATTATTCAAAGTTTTTCGCTGGGAAGGAAGCTCATTTTGCTTTGATGGCCATGACAGATCCTCCTAAACAGGTAAGTTCTGAATCTAGCACTGATGTTACTAGTGACAAGTAGTGTGGAACTTGTGACAGATTGACTGATAAAAACAAAGAACTTCGCGTTCAACGTGATAGTGCTATAATAAACTATCAATCTGCTCGCAAAGAATTGATTGCTTTTAACAAAGTACTTGATGGGTATAAAAAGGACATTTCCGACCTTAAGAAAACTCTTTCATTAAAACAATTAGCAATTAACAACTATATTAATGAAATTGAGAATACAAAGTTGGAAATGGCCACCATTAAGTGTTTTGCTGAAAAGATCAATAAGAAATTGGAAAGTTATAAGCATATTTCTTATGTTGTTGACCACATCATTGATGATCAAACCACAAACTATAAATCTGTGCCATCTTCGGTGCTTTTTGAAAACCATAATTGTCATCAAGTGACACCGGAGAGCTCAGTAAAATCAGACTCATCATCGGAAACTGAATCCAATACCTCAAGTGTTGGTGATCCTCATTCCGATGTGAGGCCGATTTTAGGTTTGAATGATGAAGGGGTAACAGTTGAAAATGTTGATTCAGACTCTGAGAGTGACTCTGGAAGTTACCAAAGTGCTAATGCGTGTGATATTCCAAAAGAAAATCACATCATTACTACTGAACCAGTGTCATCGTCTCAGCATGTGCATCCGATGGCTAACGCACATCGTGAGAAAAAGTCTGAAAAGAAATTAAGAAAGACTTGAGTGACAAACCAATGAGTGACAAACCAGTCAAGGTGTTTTATCGGATGGAAGGATCCGATAAAATCATCTCTGACGAGGAATATCCAATTAAGTTTGCTAACTATTCCAAAATTGATAAAATTTGGCAAGAAAGCACTATTTGGTTTCCAAAACATGAGAGAACAAATGAGATTCCACCGGCAATTTTAAAGAAATTGTATTTGGATGTTCCTCAAGATCCAAAGGTTCATGTCACAGAGTTTATTAAACCCAAAAACAAAGCAAACGGTTTTCATGAGCCAGCCTACTCAAAGGGTCCACTCCCTGAGAGTTTGAGGAACAGACAATATAATGATCAATATCCTGTCAGAACTTTTGCTCAACCGAATGCTCCAAATGTTTTTGAGGAATACCGTGCATGCTTTAAATGCGGGGAGAGAGGGCATTTACTTGCTCACTGCCCGTACGTAAGGCACAAGAGGCACGAAGTTGAAGTTAGGCAATCCATGAGGAAACCGGTCGATAATCATTATTATCCACAACAAAGGCGTTTTGTTCCTCAACAACAACAATTTTATAATCAAAACAATTTTTATCAAAAGAGGAACGATCGTCCTTTTCAGTATGATTGTCGTAACCAGATTGCTATGGAAAGACCGTGGAGAAAACCAATGGTGAACACAACAAATGATAGGCAAAGGGTTCCACAAAAAACCTATTGTCAAGTCAAATGTTGGACCTAAATCTGTTAAGTCAGAGAAGGTAACCAAGAAGGTTTCTTTTGGAAACAATGTTCAGAAAACGACTGAGAACCCAAAATCTCAGATTTGTATCTTGAAACGTTCTGAACAATCTTGGACACCAAATGGTACCACGGGAGCCTCAACTTCAAAGTCAAGTGAAAAGGCTGAAAATGTTTTGAATGATCCTAAAAAGATCGATCCAAAACAAACTGTTGAAATGAATGATTCTTTGAACGATGATATTCAAAGACCCAAGACCACTCAGGCTTGGGTCCCCCGAAAGAACTAATTGTTTTACCTGATGTGTGCAGGGAGCTTCAGCTGGCCCTATTAGCAGTCTTTGGATTGTTGATAGTGGAGCTTCAGGCCACATGACCGGGGATCTAGCTTTACTGTTTGATGTGAAGAACATAAATGGTGGATATGTTGCATTTGCCGGGAATAAAGGCGGATATATCACTATGGAAGGAAGTGTGAGTAATGGGATTGTGAGCTTTGAGAGGATTTCATATGTGAAGCAGATAGACTATAATCTATTGAGCGTCAGTCAAATCTGTGATAAACATTTCACGGTTTATTTTGATGACAAATCCTGTTATATTCTCAAACCAGGCTTCAAAATTCCAAAAGAGTGGGTAATGTTGAAGGCACCTCGCGTCAACAACCTTTATATTCTTGATTTGTCCAAGGCAATGACAACCCAGGGGCAAGTAACATGTTTTCTATCAAAGGCGACCGAGAAGGAATCGATAATGTGGCACCGAAGAATGGGGCACATTCATTTAAGGAAAATGAATCATCTAGTGAAGAATGGACTTGTCGATGGTGTGAATGTGAAGCATTTCCATTTGAATGACAAGTGCGTGAGCTGTAAGAAGGGAAAGCAACACAGACAGTCCCACAAAGTGAAGAAAGATGCCTCTTGAACGATTGCACATGGACCTATTCGGACCTGTCAAGCGCAAAAGTCATCTTGGAGAGCATTATTGTTTAGTTGTCACTGACGACTACTCAAGATTTTCATGGGTGATGTGTTTGCAGCATAAAAGTGACACCTTTAATAACTTGAAAGTTCTGTTCACTCGATTGGAAAATATCTATAATCTCAAGATTAAGAGAATTCGGAGTGATAATGGGACGGAGTTCAAAAATGCAAAGATGGATGAACTTTGTGAAAACAAAGGAATTCATCATGAATATTCGGCTCCGTACACCCCACAACAGAACGGTGTTGCTGAACGTAAAAACAGGACTCTAATTGAAGCGGCTAGAACAATGCTTGCAGACTCGAATCTTCCAGTAATGTTCTGGAACGAGGCGATTTATGCAGCAAATTATACACTTAATCGGGTTTTAACGGTGAAGAAGTTTGGCAAAACTTCTTATGAGCTGTTACACCGACGAAAGCCAAACTTAGAGTATCTAGAACCTTTTGGGGCACCATGCACGATGTTGAATCCAAGCGAGAAGTTTAGTCCAAAAGCTGAAGAGGGATACTTCGTTGGATATGCAACCCCGCTCAAACGGGTATACAACAAGAGAACTCGTCAGGAGGAAGATTGGGCTAACGTAGAAGTTCAACGGTATACTCAGAATGTGGAAGGGATTGGTCCTGATTGGATGTTTGATTACAAAGATTTCTTTGAATCATTCAATCTAGATAGCTTGGTTGAAGAGGCTGTTTTTCGATTACTTTACGAGTGTGAAAACGCGGCGACTTCACCGTTGGTGCGTCCGATCACCGTAACCCCTCCAACAGCTTCTAATGATACCAATGTTCCTGTACCAGAGGAAAAAGTGTTTCAAGAGGCTTCTACAACTTTAGATACTTCAGAATCGGAAGATGATGGAGAATTTGAAGAAGTTATTCTTGAAAATGCAACAGAACCAGAGGCACCGCCAGTGAACCCAAATCCAGATGTTGCTTCATCGTCTAACACGGGTCATGATCTGGATGCTGTAGAGAACTTGACTATTCAGACGGGAGTTACTGTACCTGAACATCCGGAATATCGGATTCAACGTATTCACCCGCTGGAGCAAGTTATTGGTGACCCTGGAAGCAGTGTAATGACGAGAGGGCAGCTGAGAAGTGTTAATTCACCAGAGAGTTTTGGTGCTTTAGCTTTATATGCCAAAATACAAAAATCTGGTAGTCAAAATGATTGGTCGTTTGCGTGTTATGTGTCTCAGGTCGAGCCAAGGACATACAAGGACGCTTTGCTGGAGGACGCCTGGGTTGAAGCAATGCAGGAGGAGTTATTACAATTTCAGAAATTGGGGGTTTGGACGCTCACTGATTTACCTCCTGGTAGAAAGAAGATTGGCACCAAATGGGTGTTTAAGTGTAAGAAGGATGATCATGGAGTGATTGTTCGAAACAAAGCCAGATTGGTCGTACAAGGTTTCCATCAAATTGAAGGGATTGATTACAATGAAATCTATGCACCTGTAGCATGCATGGAGGCAATTCGAATGTTTCTTGCGTTTGCTTCCTATAAAAAGTTCAAGGTGTATCAGATGGACGTCAAGAGCGCATTTCTGTACGGGAAAGTCAAAGAGGAGGTTTACGTCGGGCAACCACCGGGCTTTGAAGACCCTATCCACCGGGATAAGGTGTATGTACTGAACAAAGCTTTGTATGGTCTGCACCAGGCTCCACGTCAGTGGTACGAGGAGCTGAGTACGTACCTTATGTCAAAGGAATTTAAGCGCGGACTCGTCGACTGCACCCTGTTCACGAGGAAATCAGGGGATGATTTGCTTCTAGTTCAGATATATGTTGATGATATAATATTTGGCTCAACTAACGAACTTTTATGCAGGGAGTTTGAAACTGTCATGCAGGAAAAGTTTGAAATGAGTGCGATGGGGGAGATGCAGTTTTTCCTCGGCTTGCAGGTGGATCAAAGACCCACGGGGATCTTCATTCACCAGACGAAATACGTATCCGAAGTCTTGAGCCGGTTCCAGATGGAGGATTCCAAGCCGATGGATACCCCGATTCAACCCAATCACGGGATTGGAGTGGACGCTAAGGGGGAGCTGACAGACCCGTTTACATACAGAGCAATCATCGGATCTCTGATGTATCTTACCACATCTCGGCCAGACATTATGTTTGCAACGTGTCTCTGTGCTCGCTATCAATCGAAGCCGAAACAAAGTCATCTGACGGCGGTCAAGCGTATCCTTAGATATCTGAAGGGTTGTCCCTCGAGAGGACTTTGGTACCCTAATGATGATGATTTTGATTTTATCGCTTTTAGTGATGCAGATTAGGGCGGCTGTGACAAGGATAGCAAATCCACTACAGCTGGATGCCAGTTTTTAGGGAGCAGGTTAGTCACCTGGCAATGTAAGAAGCAGACTTCGGTCGCGCTGTCTACCTGTGAAGCCGAGTACATTGCAGCCTCGAGTTATTGTTCGCAAGTGCTCTGGATCCAACAGCAGATGGTGGATTACGGTTTGCAGTTTCTTAAAACCCCTATACACTGTGATAATGAAGCCGCGATCGCATTAACTAAAGATACGGGCAATCATTCTAAAGCGAAACATATCCGGATTAAATACCATTTTATCCGTGATTGTTACGCTAAAGAATTGATAGATATGGTCAAAATCCATACTGACTATCAACGTGCAGATTTGTTCACTAAAGCTTTTGACAGATCCCGATTTGAGTATCTTTTAAAAGTTAACAACATAAAAGAAAAACAGGACTAATAAGCACCTCGGTTTATCGCTTTTTAGTTTTTAAAACTTTTCTTTAAAGTTTTTACAGTTTTTCAGAAAAATACAAAACCCAAAAATATGTTTTACATTTTAGGGGGAGTCATTTTATCAGAAAAATCAAAAACATTGAAAAATCAAAAAGTCATAAAAATTAGAAAAACCAAAAATGATTTCCAGGATAAAAAGAGGAAATGATAGTACATCAGTGGGGATCTGACACAGGCTAAAGATAAGTATAGTAATATGAGGCGTGTGTTGATTACGTGTGATGTGCTGATAGGCTTCGTAGACTAAAAATTGCGTGCATTAGTGATACAAACATAACGAACTACGCGTTTGTGGCTGAACACCTCATGGGCATATGGTCTTAGTACCGTAATTTCGTTTGATAGGATTGCCAAAATCTGAGGTTTCGGGTCGTTATGTTATGGTTATCCGGGATATTCTGATTAAACTTTTGTCGTATTAATTTACGGACCTAGTTTCATCAGAATATTTGCTAAAAGAGCTTAAATGCCAAAACCAAAAGTTACCGAATTGAGGAACTTCATGTTTTTACTGATCAAAGATCATAATTACATCATATCAATTTACTGATGCAAATCAGTAGTTGATATCAGCCTCAACCTGGTATATATGCACATGTTACTCTGCTGCATTTGTTTGCTGACCTGTACACCTCTGTGCTATATACCTTGTAACTTTAACGGATAACTCTGGCATAATCACGCGTTACGAGGAAGCTTTGTGCAATTACTTGATACGGGAGTATGTCGTGTGTGTGGGAACCACAACGTGTTAGTCTAATACACCTAACTCGTATCATTTTAAAGCATTGCGTAATAGTCTGCATGTGAGCTTATGTGGATCACAATATCAACAATTGTTGTGTCACATACTGTTTCTAATGATAATATTAAACAAAAAGATCAACGCTGTGATCAGATTTCTCAAATAACTGATATGATCCTCTTACCGGACATCACAAAATGTTTACTGCTTTATTTACTTTGGTGCATTTTACTTTTATTGTCAAAAAGATACAAAACCCAAAAAGATTTTAGGTGTGTTTTGATATAAATGTAACACCCCGACCGATGGCGGAAACATCGAGATGTCACGTAGTGACGATTGTTCAATAGCTCATGGACTAAAAGTGTAAATATTGATATATTGATTACATAGTTTATTACAATGAAAGAAAACTACAACGAGTCTAAATGCCAACTTAAACTGAAATACAATGAATCAAATCTAAATCTAAATCCGAAAGCTTAAAGAATGCATCTCAAAACAACCTGAAACATGTACGAAAATAATTTGGTCAATACAAAAATGTATTGGTGAGCATACCCTGTTTGAATACATATAGTAGAAAAAGAGTTTAGCAATTCATGTGCGGTACCATTTGCAATTATGTAATAAGTAATATCCGTTCAAAATCAACCCTAGAAATGAAAGGAAATATATATAGTATGCGCTAGTAGTAATGAAATACATAGCAATGACAAGGACTCTCAACAGAGTCACAAGGGTATATACCATAGTACTATTCATTGAAATGCCAGGCCCTCAAAGGTTAATGATTTTGACAAGTCATAGACACACAAATTAACATAAAGCAAACACACATGAGAATTGCATTTAGTGAAAGAGTAACATTTAGTCATAGTGTACATGAATAGCCCCAAAAGAGTAAAACATGAAAAAGGGGAAAGATATACTCACAGTTTGCAAAAGCGATCCAACTTAAGCGGTAGTGAGCTAAGTAATGGGAATTCCGAGGAATTCAACCTATAACGTAATAGAATACTAATAAGGGAAAAGTCTAAGAGTCTAAGGTAACTAGGGTCTAAGGCATTAGGGTTTGCTAAGTCGATTTGGGGAATTAGAGTTTTTATGATAAGTCGCGTTAATGTAAAAGTTGTATATCACGAATAATATATGAAAGGTCGTAAGTGAGGTTTAGGTAATATAATTATTACCTATTGAATATTTAGATTAAAAAATATATTTGAATAATTAAGACAAAATAATTTAGTTAATTACTTTAACTAAATTAAAATAAATACAATAATCATAAATGTATAAATAAATAATTATGTTGTTCACAATGTTCCAACAAATGGTAAATAAGATTTTCAAACATAAAACATTTCTATTATATAAGAAAAGTATTTATAAAATAGATGTTTAAATAGTGTAAATAAATAAATGTTTAATAATGTCTAATTAAACATAAGTAATGCTAATAAGGGTTAGGATCAAATACACAAGACATTTTTTCTAGGAAGGGTGAGAAGGATTGTGATCCATTGATCATATATTTGAAGGGTTGAGATTAGTTTGTTTGAAAAAAATAAATAATAAATTAGAAAAAGGGCATAAAAGGAAAACCACATTTGTTGACTTTCTCTCTCCACATGCAATGCACATGTCAATTCCCCCATCATTTTAAAACGTCTATAACTTTTTCATACGACATTTTTTTTTCAAAAAAATTTCACCATATTAACGAGCGTTTTTTTATCTTTAATATGAGTACCACATTGCTACATTAAAATTGAAAAAAAAAATCATGCTAAATGGGTTTTTTTCTCCGTTGTGTCTTCTGCACGTTCATTGTGTTATAGTATGCATGTGTGCTTTATAAATATGTTATTTATGTTTTTTTAGTCTACACATGATTTAACTTTGTCCATTGTGTTTTTAGTATGCTTTTAATTGTGTTTTACGAAAACGAGTTTTGTATTTAGGCGTACATTGTGTTTTATTATGTTGTTCATTGTGTTTAAGTCTATTATTCATTGTGTTTTAGTATTCTGTTCATCGTGTCTTTTATATGTCGTCAATTGTGTTTTATTAGACTGTTCATTGTGTTTTATACCATATTGTTCATTGCATATTTAATTGGTACTCATTGTGTTTTACGTTATCTCCATTGTGTCTTACGCAATTGGGTTTTCAACTTTTTTTCCAAAAGTATTCATTGTGTTTTAATCTTCTGTTCATTGTGTCTTTATTATGTCATCAATTGTGTTTTACACAATTGGGTTTTTAACTCTTTTTTTTTTCAAAAGTATTCATTGTTTTTTAGTCTTTTGTTCATTGTGTCTTTCGTATGTCATCCATTGTGTCTTACGTAACTGGGTTTTCAACTTTTTTTTTTCAAAAGTATTCATTGTGTTTTAGTCTTCTATTCATTGTGTCTTAGTATATCGTCCGTTGTGTTTTACTAGACTCTTGATTATGTTTTATACCCTATATTTAATTGGTGTTCATTGTGTTTTACATTCCATTGTGTCTTATGCAAGTGGGTTTTGAATTTTTTTTTTCAAAAGTATAGCAATATGGTACTCATATTAAAGATAAAACGACGCTCAATTTTATGGTATAATTTTTTTTAAAAACGGATGACGTATAAAAAAGTTACGGGCATTTAAAAATGAAGGTGGAAATGGCATGTGACTTGCATGTGCATATGTTTTTGACAAAATTACCCCTCCCACTTGTTAATCCTTTGGACACGTTATTTTCTAGTGGCTTCTCACCCTTCTCATTTTTTGTAGCCTTTGTAGAATAACCCAACCCATGCTAATAATACAACACGTGACATGAAAATGATATTTTTATAGAAAATGGAAGTTTTCTGATGTAAATTAATTACAATAATTTCCCATAATTTTTATAAACTTATTTAGATTTAAAACTGATTTAATGAATTTTAAATCATGTTTAAATGATAAAAAAATAGGAAAATTAATAAAAATAAATGTTTTCTGAACCAAATATTTTTATTTCAGTTTATAATGATTAGAAATAATTTCCCAAAAAGTTTGAGATTAAAATCATTAAACATGAATTTTTAATCAATTAAATATGATTAAAAAAATTAAATCAATAAAAATATAAAAATTAGACATTTTCAAGAAATAAAAGTGTGGAAATTTTCTTTATGATGCCAAGATGCTAAACCTAAATTTTAATAATTTTTGGATCAAAAATGAATTTATTATGAATATTTCAAATTCTATATATTATATATATTTAAAAGAAATAAGAAACTGAAAAAAATTGAAAAGAATCACCAAAAAAAAGACAGATCCGCGTCGGGGAGGACTCGAACCCGAGTGGATATTGTGCAATAATCATGCACAAACCACTACTCTATAAGCCTATTTGTGTTTTAAAAATTGAATCAATTTGTCTTTAAATAATTAACGAAGATGTCATCTTCTTCCCCAAATTAGAACATAAGAACCCTAACCCTAAAGAATTTCAATTGAACCCGATTCGTAAGCATTAGAGCTCTGTAATAGGGGGTTAATGATCGGAAAGATATAAGAAACGAAACGGCAACAAGAAATTAAACTTACAAACATGTATGATGCTCGAAAATGAAGCAACAAGTTCGAAGCTTTGAAGCAAAAATCCAAGTGATTATGGTCGCGTTTTGGATGGTTTTTTTTGTGGGTTTATGAGGCTTAAAAGTTCAGAACTCAAATGGTAGGATTTATATATATAATGGTTGAGTAAAACAAGCGTTATGCAAGCTTCTTGAACCCGATCGGTTACAACTCAACCTTCGATTAAACTTCTCATTTAAATGCGTTTAAAACCGAATTAATAACCAGAAACTCTTTATTACAGATGGAGAAACGTATTGCATTAATTTTTAGGATTAAAGATGCATTAACGAGCGAGTTAGGTGGTCGCCGGAAAGTTTTTTTTTCGCCGGCCGGAATCAACGCCGGAAAACCGATCAAGAGGGAAAAATCAGGTTGTTTTAAAAGTTTTGTATATTGGCAAAATTGGTCCCTCAGGTTTTAACTAAGTTAGTTTTATCCTAATTTAGTTAGTTTTCTCTTTATAAAACTTAACCAAATTAACTAAGTTTAACTTAAAACTTTTATAAAACTTGAAATTTGTATAATATCCATTCCGGATACACATTTGATAATAATGTATACCCGATTCATAATAAATATTAATGATAAACTTTTAGTTTACTCTAAAATAAATTTTGAAAACGACGAAACTTATAGGGACTATAATGGAAATATTTGAAGGACTATTATTGTTAATTTGATGAAAGATGAAGGTGACGGTTGTCACAGTCTCCCCTACTTTAGAAAATTTCGTCTCGAAATTCTTTTCAAAAGACGTTGTAAAAAAAAGTAAGTAGGTTTTAAAAATTGTATCAGCCATGATTTGATAAAATTTAAAGTAGTTGTTTAGCACTCAAAAGTAAAAGTTTCAAATGCTTTTGATAGTTAACCCAAAGTTAGAAAGTTGAGAGTTTAAATGAGTAAGTTTGGGAATGTGTAACGGGTGAGGGGCAGAGGTACTGATGAAGCAGTCTCCCATACTTTAGAAAGGTTTTTGACCGAACGTTATTAGGGACATGCAACAGGATTTCGACTAACGAAGAGTGTAAGAGTATACAAAGTTTAAGGTTTTCTGTAGAGATGGTCAACAAGGAAGGCTCCAACAAAACTAATTGAAGCTCGTGTAAAAACGTTCTTATCGACAATGCTAGTTACTAGTCAATGATCCAATGAAGAGATAACTATAAAGTAATGGGTAGGTTCTTGGTTAGACTCCTAGTCCGTTCCCGCAGTATCGTTTATGCTTATATATAGGGTGTACCGCAGCTGACCCACCACACTCCCGATACTTTGGACTCGTACTGATTGTCTACCAACAACCTAAATAGGATTACACACCACCCCCATGTACCTGTAAACCCATGATTGCGTTCCGGACCGTAATCATCGATTTACCTTACATTAAGGTGTTATGCTTTTCCATAACCCTAACATAAATAATACCATAAACAAATGCGTGCAACCCATATGTAATATCTACTGTAAGGAAATAATTGTCGCAGCCCCCGACCCACACCCCGGGCGGGGACGCTGCGACCGCGAGCGGTGGTATCGGTGTTTATATATTTATTTTGCAGCGGAAAATTTTCATCAGGATCGAAGTTAGGAAAAGTCTTCAACACCATTATTTTATTGATAAAACGGAGGGTCCAACCCTCTAACGTACAAAAGATTTATATAGGGATACTACCCTATATTTTACAAGCGAAATCCATAAAAACATATTTCATATTTAATATCATGTGACGAGCCACTTATTTAAACGGAGTGCTTCACCACACCCCTTGTTCGCAACGACACCATCTTGTATTATTTATTTGGCAAGTCACCTGAAAAATGTTTTAAAAAGATTTGATCAGCGGAAAATGCTGGTGAGAACATTCCTTTAAAAATGACACATTTACATTACAGTATTAAGGGTTTTCACACTTGGCTTTAATTACTATTACCGCCACTGTACTTGCCACTCGACCGGATCTATGGCTGTGGTCATACCATTTTAGGGAATTGCTCCCCGAAATGACGTGTCGTGATATACCGCAGTATAAAGTAATGTGCACAGAACCCCACAATACTGGTGGTAATTAACTAGCAATTTAGCAAGCAACTTAATCCCTGTAATGTATCTAAAACCTTTGCTAAAACACTTTTAAACAATTTATACTATCACATTGTAGCGGGTTTAAAAGGTTAAAAACTCCCACTAACAATGTTAAAACATTTAGCCCACACACGTGGAAAACGTGAATGAACTCACCTTAAAAGAGGTTCCTGATGTAAGTGTGGCCTTCTGGCAAGCAACTCTAATTTTTATCTAAAAGGAACCCAATATGTTAGCATATCCCATTGTATTTAATACGAACATCACGAGATAGACTATCGATACTCGGGTCCGACTCTTATTCAGTGTCAGGACCGTCTCGCTCTTATTCAGTGCAAGACTGTAGTATCAACATTCACTCGATCGGATATCGTCGTATAAACGTAATGTAGGTAGGCTAACATATCAGTAGGTCGCTCCAATTGGCTCGTAACTGTGTGAAAGTTTGAAAGAAAAAAAATTGCATGTCGCCCTTTTATAGGCAACGTACGAAACTTGGCCTCCAAGTTCATTTGAGGTTATCTCAATTTTACTATTATCTCAATCTATTACATCCACATGTAAGATGTATATTTCTCCACATGTATACACACGTAAGATGTATATTTATCTTATTTATTATTATTATTATTATTATTATTATTATTATTATTATTGATTAATTAATTTAAAATGCTTCAACTCGTTTTTCTCATATAACTTTTAACCAATAATGTTTTAGTCAATTCCTAATATACTGTTAAAACGTGCTAATTTTTATCTACGCGTCAACCTAAGTTTCATTAAAAACGGAATGGTGTTCAAATATAATATTTTTTTATTATTATTACTATATGGTCTTCTATAACACTAAATACTTTTCTAGATCTCATAGACTAGCCATGACTCGTCTAGATATCTCATATTTAGTTATATCTTCGACAACGAGCGTTCGTTCAAATGCCTCTTATTTAAATGAGTTGTTTTACCCGCTATCTACTCATTTAATAATATTTAAAATACAAGTATTAAATATTTTATTTATTTATTTTACGACGGGTTGTTACATTCTCCTCACCTTGTTTCAAATCTCGTCCTCGAGATTATTGGGATAAGTACGGTATTTTGCTCTCATTTCGGATTCTAACTCCCACGTATACTCGGGCCCTCGTCTTGAGTCCCATTTCACTTTGACCAATTTGAGCCTTCTATGCTTAAGATTCTTGGTTTTTCGATCTTCGATTTGTAAGGGTCTCTCGATAAACTTTAGTTTCTCATTTACCTTTATGTCTTGAAGAGGAACTTTTAATGATTTGTCAGGTAAACATTTTCTTAGGTTGCTTACATGAAATACATCATGTATACTAATCATTTCTTCTGGTAAATTTAGTTGATAGGCAACTGGTCCGATTCGTTTAATGATCTCAAATGGTCCAACAAATCTTGGACTTAACTTTCCTTTCTTACCGAATCGAACTACTCCTTTCCAAGGAGATACTTTTAATAGTACTTTGTCACCGACTTCAAACTCTAAAGGCCTGCGACGGTGATCAGCATAACTCTTTTGTCGATCACGTGCAGCTTTTAGTCTTTCCTTAACTTGAATGACTTTGTCGGTTGTTTCTTGAACTATGTCAGGACCAGATAACGGTTTTTCTCCTATTTCTGCCCATCACACCGTTGTTCTACACTTTCTTCCATACAGTGCTTCGAACGGTGTAGCATTAATGCTCAAATGAAAGCTATTATTATAGGAGAATTCTATTAGGGGTAAGTGATCGTCTCAACTTCCATCAAAATCTATGACACACCCTTTTTGGTTCCTCATGATATTTACGACTTAAGGCATCGGCTACAACGTTAGCTTTACCTTCGTGATGTTGAATATCACCGTCGTAGTCACTGAGGGTTTCCATCCAATGTCTTTGCCTCATATTCAGTTCTTTTCTGATTAAAGATGTGCTTAAGGCTCTTATGATCTGTAAACACAGTGACTTACTGCCATACAGATAATGTCTCCAAATCCTTAGAGCAAAGATGATGGCTCCAAGTTCTAAGTCATGAGTCGTATAATTCTCCTCATGCTTTTTGAGTTGTCTGGATGTGGAAGCAATTACTTTCTCATGTTGCATTAACACACATCCCATTCCTAATTTAGAAGCATCACCATAAACGATGAAGTCTTTTGTCCCTTCTGGCAGGGCCAGTATGGGTGCATTTGATAACCTTTGCTTCAAGGTTTTAAATGCTTCTTCTTGCTTGGGTCCCCATTCATACTTAGCAGACTTACACGTTAACTTGGTTAACGGTATTGCTATTCGGGAAAAATCTTTGATAAATCTTCTATAGTATCCTACTAATCCTAAGAAACTTTGAATTTCAGTAGGATTCTTTGGAACTTCTCATGTCGTAATGACTTCTATTCTGGCTGGGTCTACATGAATACCTTTGTGGTTAATCAAGTGACCTAAGAATTGCACTTCTTGCAACCAAAACTCATATTTTGAGAACTTAGCATAAAGCTGTTCATTTCTCAAAAGTGTTAGAAGCAGATATAGATGCTGAGCATGGCCTTCCTCAGTTTTGGAATAAATAAGTATATCATCGATGAACACGATCACGAATTTATCCAGGTATGGTTTACAGATTCTATTCATCATGTCCATAAATGCGACTGGGGCATTCGTTAGACCAAATGGCATTACTGTAAACTCGTAGTGACCATACCTCGTTCTGAAAGCAGTCTTAGGAATATCTTCTTCCTGTACTTTCAGTTGACGATAGCCAGAGAGCAAATCGATTTTAGAGTAATAACTGGCTCCTTGCAGTTGATTGAACAAATCATTCATTCTTGTTGTGACTTGATTCAATTTGCGGTAGTCGATGCACATACGCATCGAACCATCTTTCTTCCTCAAGTAGCTGGCGGCCTTTATTGTAGAAATGAACATAGTTGCCTTAGGAGTTTTGTCACCATGGATAGTGAAAATTTTCCTTGTTGGCGTACAGATCTCAGCAGAGTTGTTATCACACAGGATTCGTGCATGGTTGGCGGCTAACCAATCCATTCTTAATACTATATCGAATCTACCAAGACATATTGGTAAAACGTTTACTTTAAATTTATGTCCTAATATATCTATATTGTTTTCGATTAATAAATCGCGAATGTGGGTGGGGTTCCCGTTTGCGGTTTCTACCATATAGACTTGACTAAGTCGATTTAGCAGTAGATCAAGATTTCTACGACTACACATAAAGCACGTAAAGTTATGCAAATAACACATATTTTGTCAAAATCGTCGACTTTATGATATTTACATTTTTTTTTTCTATTGTTATATTAACATGTGTCATACAAGCCTATTTACAATGAGTATTCTACACTACCACACATACCTATCCATATTCATATATTCATTTATCATATCACATATCAGTGGTGTCATCCATGCTTTAAGCAAGGTAACAATATGCAACAAGAACATGCAATTAGTCTAAAACAAATAATATAGAATCAATTATTTCCTAACTTGCTAGTTTAAACTTAAGTACAGACACACACTTAATTGCTTAAACCAGTGGCTCTGATACCACTTCTGTCGCAGCCCCCGACCCACACCCCGGGCGGGGACGCTGCGACCGCGAGCGGTGGTATCGGTGTTTATATATTTATTTTGCAGCGGAAAATTTTCATCAGGTCCGAAGTTAGGAAAAGTCTTCAACACCATTATTTTATTGATAAAACGGAGGGTCCAACCCTCTAACGTACAAAAGATTTATATAGGGATACTACCCTATATTTTACAAGCGAAATCCATAAAAACATATTTCATATTTAATATCATGTGACGAGCCACTTATTTAAACGGAGTGCTTCACCACACCCCTTGTTCGCAACGACACCATCTTGATTTATTTATTTGGCAAGTCACCTGAAAAATGTTTTAAAAAGATTTGATCAGCGGAAAATGCTGGTGAGAACATTCCTTTAAAAATGACACATTTACATTACAGTATTAAGGGTTTTCACACTTGGCTTTAATTACTATTACCGCCACTGTACTTGCCACTCGACCGGATCTATGGCTGTGGTCATACCATTTTAGGGAATTGCTCCCCGAAATGACGTGTCGTGATATACCGCAGTATAAAGTAATGTGCACAGAACCCCACAATACTGGTGGTAATTAACTAGCAATTTAGCAAGCAACTTAATCCCTGTAATGTATCTAAAACCTTTGCTAAAACACTTTTAAACAATTTATACTATCACATTGTAGCGGGTTTAAAAGGTTAAAAACTCCCACTAACAATGTTAAAACATTTAGCCCACACACGTGGAAAACGTGAATGAACTCACCTTAAAAGAGGTTCCTGATGTAAGTGTGGCCTTCTGGCAAGCAACTCTAATTTTTATCTAAAAGGAACCCAATATGTTAGCATATCCCATTGTATTTAATACGAACATCACGAGATAGACTATCGATACTCGGGTCCGACTCTTATTCAGTGTCAGGACCGTCTCGCTCTTATTCAGTGCAAGACTGTAGTATCGACATTCACTCGATCGGATATCGTCGTATAAACGTAATGTAGGTAGGCTAACATATCAGTAGGTCGCTCCAATTGGCTCGTAACTGTGTGAAAGTTTGAAAGAAAAAAAATTGCATGTCGCCCTTTTATAGGCAACGTACGAAACTTGGCCTCCAAGTTCATTTGAGGTTATCTCAATTTTACTATTATCTCAATCTATTACATCCACATGTAAGATGTATATTTCTCCACATGTATACACACGTAAGATGTATATTTATCTTATTTATTATTATTATTATTATTATTATTATTATTATTATTATTATTATTATTATTATTATTATTATTGATTAATTAATTTAAAATGCTTCAACTCGTTTTTCTCATATAACTTTTAACCAATAATGTTTTAGTCAATTCCTAATATACTGTTAAAACGTGCTAATTTTTATCTACGCGTCAACCTAAGTTTCATTAAAAACGGAATGGGGTTCAAATATAATATTTTTTTATTATTATTACTATATGGTCTTCTATAACACTAAATACTTTTCTAGATCTCATAGACTAGCCATGACTCGTCTAGATATCTCATATTTAATTATATCTTCGACAACGAGCGTTCGTTCAAATGCCTCTTATTTAAATGAGTTGTTTTACCCGCTATCTACTCATTTAATAATATTTAAAATACAAGTATTAAATATTTTATTTATTTATTTTACGACGGGTTGTTACAATAATGTTCAATCATGACATGGTTAGATGTCCTTCCCTTCCGGGTTTTCCCTTTAACCGTAATATTAGTAAATAACATGTAAGTATAAGACATGGTTAGAGGTTCTTCCCTTTCGGGTTCACCATTAACCGGTAACTTCTGTTCACATCGTTGGCTTTAAACACTCATAGTGATAACTCTGAGGTTTACACCGTTCCCCTCGGATTAAAGAAATACTCTAACCCGAGTCGTACGTGGGCACTGGCTTAGATCTCATACAAAATTATCAACTAGTATGTTCATTGGCCATGATGATGAACAAAATAATGTAAAGTATAACAGGGTTTTGCTCAAAACAGGAAAGAAAATATGCATACAAAATATGCGTTAAGTATATAAGTATAACATAAAATTCCGATTGAAAGAATAGTATAATATTATAAATCAAGTAAATCGCACAATTTTTCACAAATGAAAGTAAACGAGTTAAATTAATGCTCAAAACCAGTGTTGTAAGAATGACGACTAATAATTAGTGCGAGAGTAATTGCAAATAACGCGTGAGAATAACCACCAATAAAATAATAATACAAGAATAATCATAAATAAGATAATACTCGAATATAACAAAATAAAATGATGTAAGAATAAAATAATGATATTTAATGCAATTGAGTGTGGACAGAACATATGTATAATCTACTGGTCATGCGGGTTTAAATATATACACTATATGTTAAAAGACATTTACCAACATTCTAATAAAGATATGTCCAATGTTTAGACCAAAAGTTTTGCGACTGAAAGAGTGTAAGTGTAAAATAAATTATCGTTTATAAAACAAAACGTAGTTTACTCGAACTTTGTGATATAGTTGAAAGAATAGTAGTGATGGATAAGAATAACTTTTTAGATTCAAAACAGCTTCACATGAAAAGACTTCGTAAGTACACACTTTCATGTGTTTACAAGAAGTTGAGTTGAAAATTGTCATAAGGCATATTATCAATCACAAGTTTCTTTTCTCGAAAACCATATAAATCAAATGTGTTTTCAAAAGATCAAGATTTAAAAATTTGCGTGAATGATAAAAACCAACGTGTATGACACAAAAAGCTTATAATTACATAACATTTCTGAAAACTGATTTCAAGCTTTGAAAAGAAGATCGAGTCACAGTAAAGGAATTGATAAGGGTTGAGTTGACTCTCCTTGATAATGATTGAAAGGTATGGGTAAGACAGTTAGAAGATTGCATATAGTTCCGAATGCCTTGACGAATTTTGAGAAGTAAAACTTTACTGTATTAAAACATTCCTTCTGTTTACAAGTTAAAATCCCATTAAAGTTGAAAAACCTTCTATATTTATTAAATGTTTGGGAAAATCCGAGTGTTACCCATTTTGATTAAACTTAAAACCTTGAATTGTCAAAATGTTACGAAAGTTATATGTTGAAAAATCGTTTGTTTGTAAAAGTTGTTAAGACAACTTTTTGGACTCATAGCACGCTAAATGTTTCAAGACACAAGGTGTGTATAAAATGTGCTAATCTGATGAATAAGTTTCTTTAAAGCTGGGTAATTGAGTTTTGTGTTTTTTTATGAGATGGCAACATATGATCAGTTGCTAAGGTAATCGCTTTAGAGAGTAGTATACTGATGTGTGTTGGATAAATAGACATTTATGATGTTGTGTATATTGTAGGGACATAAGGGAATATTTTAGAGATATACTGTGACATCGATCGAGTAAATTTGTAAACATGATGACAATAACAAGATGAGTAAATAAGTTTGAAACCACATTCGTGTTTAACTGTGCAACGTTCAAGAATCAAGATGTGATCAATAGTTAAACAATAAACTTAAAAATTTATGCCATAGGAAAATGTTTTTTTTTTTGGACAATAGAAATAATGCTTTATGAAAACCACGACACATAAAGGAAATAGTGTAAGTAGTGTAAGTTTTAATGCGATAAAATAGTGCATAGAAGTTTTAGTAATGATGATGAAAAGCGAACGATCAATAAGTATATAAAACAACAGGTGATGAAACTTAAAATCCAAATGTTAAACAAAACATAAGAATTAATAACAGAAAACGAAAAAATGCGCTAATAGCGATAACTATTAATAGGAAAAAACTCAAAAGAGATAATAACTTCATTATAGAAAATTATGATAAGAGTTCAAACAGCAGATGATAAATATACCAATAATGAAATGTGATACAGAAAATATTTCTAATGAAACTGGTGACTAGCCAAAGAAATTGAAATATTATTAGTGACTTGTGGGGAGTGTACTTAAACCTATGAGTAAATGGTCCTTCCCGATTGCACGTACCCCGTCACTGGTAAATTTCAAAACTTTTAGCGAGACTTTAAAACGAGATGTAGAAATACATCCTTAAGATCTGGATTTCACTCCTAACTCAAAGATGTATTTCAAAATTGAAAACAATTGAGGAATGAAACCAATCACTAAGTTAAGGATATCACTCCCAGCTTAGTGGTTAAGTTTCTTTTTGAAGGAAATACTCTTTGAGGTGTGGATGTCACTCCTATCTCAAAGATATATTCCTAAGATAAATAACATATAGAGTAGTGAAACTAATCACCAAGGTATGGATGTCACTCCTAACTTGGTGATATCGTTTCGTTTGTGAAATATGAGTGCCTTCTTCTCCAAGCAAAATATCGAAAGAATAACGAGAAAAAAAATCACAGCTAAAATATCTTGAAAGAAAATATAAGAAAATAAGAGAAATATACACGAGAGGACTCGTGAAAGTAAGCTTAGTTATAGACTAGCCTAAAAGGCAATCTAATAACCTAATTCCCTATAACCATGGCTCTGATACCAATCTGTAACACCCCGACCGATGGCGGAAACATCGAGATGTCACGTAGTGACGATTGTTCAATAGCTCATGGACTAAAAGTGTAAATATTGATATATTGATTACATAGTTTATTACAATGAAAGAAAATTACAACGAGTCTAAATGCCAACTTAAACTGAAATACAATGAATCAAATCTAAATCTAAATCCGAAAGCTTAAAGAATGCATCTCAAAACAACCTGAAACATGTACGAAAATAATTTGGTCAATACAAAAATGTATTGGTGAGCATACCCTGTTTGAATACATATAGTAGAAAAAGAGTTTAGCAATTCATGTGCGGTACCATTTGCAATTATGTAATAAGTAATATCCGTTCAAAATCAACCCTAGAAATGAAAGGAAATATATATAGTATGCGCTAGTAGTAATGAAATACATAGCAATGACAAGGACTCTCAACAGAGTCACAAGGGTATATACCATAGTACTATTCATTGAAATGCCAGGCCCTCAAAGGTTAATGATTTTGACAAGTCATAGACACACAAATTAACATAAAGCAAACACACATGAGAATTACATTTAGTGAAAGAGTAACATTTAGTCATAGTGTACATGAATAGCCCCAAAAGAGTAAAACATGAAAAAGGGGAAAGATATACTCACAGTTTGCAAAAGCGATCCAACTTAAGCGGTAGTGAGCTAAGTAATGGGAATTCTGAGGAATTCAACCTATAACGTAATAGAATACTAATAAGGGAAAAGTCTAAGAGTCTAAGGTAACTAGGGTCTAAGGCATTAGGGTTTGCTAAGTCGATTTGGGGAATTAGAGTTTTTATGATAAGTCGCGTTAATGTAAAAGTTGTATATCACGAATAATATATGAAAGGTCGTAAGTGAGGTTTAGGTAATATAATTATTACCTATTAAATATTCAATAGATAAAAAAATATATTTGAATAATTAAGACAAAATAATTTAGTTAATTACTTTAACTAAATTAAAATAAATACAATAATCATAAATGTATAAATAAATAATTATGTTGTTCACAATGTTCCAACAAATGGTAAATAAGATTTTCAAACATAAAACATTTCTATTATATAAGAAAAGTATTTATAAAATAGATGTTTAAATAGTGTAAATAAATAAATGTTTAATAATGTCTAATTAAACATAACTAATGCTAATAATACAACACATGACATGAAAATGATATTTTTATAGAAAATGGATGTTTTCTGATGTAAATTAATTACAATAATTTCCCATAATTTTTATAAACTTATTTAGATTTAAAACTGATTTAATGAATTTTAAATCATGTTTAAATGATAAAAAAATAGGAAAATTAATAAAAATAAATGTTTTCTGAACCAAATATTTTTATTTCAGTTTATAATGATTAGAAATAATTTCCCAAAAAGTTTGAGATTAAAATCATTAGACATGAATTTTTAATCAATTAAATATGATTAAAACAAATTAAATCAATAAAAATATAAAAATTAGACATTTTCAAGAAAATAAAAGTGTGGAAATTTTCTTTATGATGCGAAGATGCTACACCTAAATTTTCATAATTTTTGGATCAAAAATGAATTTATTTTGAATATTTCAAATTCTATATATTATATATATTTAAAAGAAATAAGAAACTGAAAAAAATTGAAAAGAATCACCAAAAAAAAGACAGATCCGCGTCGGGGAGGACTCGAACCCGAGTGGATACTATGCAATAATCATGCACAAACCACTACTCTATAAGCCTATTTGTGTTTTAAAAATTGAATCAATTTGTCTTTAAATAATTAACGAAGATGTCATCTTCTTCCCCAAATTAGAACATAAGAACCCTAACCCTAAAGAATTTCAATTGAACCCGATTCGTAAGCATTAGAGCTCTGTAATAGGGGGTTAATGATCGGAAAGATATAAGAAACGAAACGGCAACAAGAAATTAAACTTACAAACACGTATGATGCTCGAAAATGAAGCAACAAGTTTGAAGCTTTGAAGCAAAAATCCAAGTGATTATGGTTGCGTTTTGGATGGTTTTTTTTGTGGGTTTATGAGGCTTAAAAGTTCAGAACTCAAATGGTAGGATTTATATATATAATGGTTGAGTAAAGGGAAGGGCAAGGCGAAAGTTGATCAGCGTAGCTCAAAGAAACAAGTCACTCGAAAGAAGACGACTGCTAAGAAAGGTACAAGTTTAGTTGATGAAGATTCTGTAGACTCAGAGGAGACAGAAGTTGATGAACAGTGGGATTCAGAGGAAGAGCGTATAAAGACTACCAAGCGTAAGGCCACTATGGTTGGGGAGTCTGAATCATTAAACAAGACTGTTGAAGAGGTTTTACAGAAGAAGACAGTTGATGTTGATGAAGGTTTAAGTGTTAACATTGATGATTTTGAAGGATCGACTGTGGTTGTGAACTTGAAGAAACCAAAGCACAAGTCGATGGCCAAGAAATCAAGTACTAAGAAACTCAGAGAGAAAGAGATAGAACAGTTGCTTAAAGGCAAGAAGATACCTGAAGCAGGTACATCATCAAAGTTATCTTCACCAGCTGCAAAGAAGCAGAAGAAAAGTAAAGAATCTAAAGCAGTACCAGTTCCTGATTTTGAAACTGCTTTAGAGAATGTGCTTGATATGTTTAAGAATCCTCAGAAGGAGAAGGCTAAAGAAGTTGAAACATCCAAGTATTCCAAAGTTACTGTTTCGGATGATGTTATGAAACAGGTTAACAAGAAGATGGATGATATGATGAAAATGATCGTTGCACAACAGGCTGAGATTAGCAAGTTTAAGAAGAATGAGGAAAAGTTGCTACAGATTGTCGTTGCATCCAAAACTAACCAAGATGAGATCGAGAAGAAAGTTAAGCAACTTGAAGAAGAAAATAAGGATCTTGAGGTTAAGTGCAACAGAAATCGAAGAATGATCAAGATTGTGAAAGTTGACAACAAAGAACTTAAGAAGGAAAACAAGCGATTGAGTGATTTGTTGGATAAACTATATGGGGAAGCCCCGAAGTTGAAGGAGGGTGAGGAAGATAAGGAGAGAGAAGAAGAACAAGTTGATTTTGAGCCTTCGGATGAAGAGAAAGAGGATGATGAGGAGGATGATGAATCAGAGGAGAGTTCTGATTATGAAGGTAAGAAAGATGATAAAGATGATGATGATGCTGAGGGATCAGGTAGTAAGGATGATAATGATAATAGTGATGAGAGTGATGATGATGATGGAGGAGACGATACGAGTAAGTTTTCGTACTAAAAGAGAAAGTCGAAGAAGGGTGATGCTGGAGAATCTAGTTCCAAAAAGAAGAAAAGTAGTGAGAACGTAGATTCAGATGAAAGTATCTTCTGGAACGAGAAAGTTAGATCGTTGACTGATGATGCAAAGAATGTATATAAAGAGATGCTTGAGAGAAGGGAATGGACTATAGAGTTCACCGGAAAGTTTGCCGAAATCTTCCAAACGGAAGACATGAGGTATGAACTTGAATACAACGACCCTGACTTGGAAGAGGGTGAAGTACCTGCTGATGTTGCCAAGGAGATTTTAGAGGGTATTGCACAGCGAGTAGGGGAGTCATTGGAGGAGATTATGATGGATCAGATGATTCCAGATATTCCTGAAAAGGATATTGGAAATCATTCTGATGATAAGCATACACCTGAAATGGAAGAGATTGAGATTGAGGATATTACTCACGAAGAATATCCACAATACTTCAGGGAGAATAATGAGAATGTAGTATTCCCAAACTTTACTGAGCTACCAAACAGAGAAGCTAGAAAGAAAGCAGAAAAGAGAAGTGAAGAGTTCGTGGAGAAAGTGTTTGGTGATGATCAACAGAAATCTTCAAATCAGAATGATGATTTGAAGACATTATTACAGAAATTGAAAGAAGCTGATGATAAACGACCAAAGCCGGAAGCTCAAGGTGGGTTTTACAGGTACCACAATCAGAAGTTCAAAGGCAGGGCTCTTGGTTGGAAGTATTTGGGTAGATTGAAATGTTTGGCAGTCAAATGGGAATCAGAAATCTTGTACTTTTACAGATTTCATGATCTTTTAACTCTACCGTATTGGGCGGTCAGAGACATTTGTCGATTCCCTATGACTAGAGCTTCTGTTAATAACACGGCTGTTGGTTGGTTTGCTGATCGGTTAGTTTGGGAAAACAGAACCAAATGAAACATGTTTAAACCTCAGTACCCTAGGAGGAAGGTTCATAGGGATGTTGATCCTAGAACTGGGAAGAAGAGGGTAACCTTGATATATAAAGCACCTGAAGTGATGAAGAAAATTCCATTGATGCCTTTACAACAACACTTTAGTGCAGATTTCATCTTTTGGTATTATGATTGGAGGAAGGCAGAGGCAGTGATCGTGTTAAGAGATGGAGTGGATAAGTACAAGAAGATCTACGTGTTTGATCCAATGTGGCTTATCAATTGCACGTTTGAAGATATTATAATGCTTTTCTACAATCCGATACATTGTGATCCCAATGATGCTGAACAGGCGAAGAAGTATCAGCAAGTTGTTGGAGTTTGCTTTGCATATGATATAAACTCTGGAAGCAACTTGGATACTAAGTTGGGAAAGATGGTGAAGATGGCTGATGTGCCTAAGCGTTCTGTGAAACGTAAGCTTCAGCCTGAGATGACTAAAGACCAGAAAAAGCAACTGAGACTCAAGATACTGAACAAGATTATGGACGAAGAACGAAGACAATCCAATCAATAGTCGAGGGGGAGTTTGTAGATGCACGTTTTGCGACTAGTGATTGGATTAGGTGTTAACATGTGTTAGAATGTGAAACAGACTGGGCGAATGTATGTTAGTATGGGCGAAGGTGTTTATAACTGGGCGAATGTAGATGTTGACTGGGCGAAGGAAGAATGCTGAAGTATTAAAGTTACATTCGTACTGAGCTAGTGGGCGAATGTGGATTATGTCCACATTCGCACCATCAAAAGGGGCGAACCTGCAGCAACTATAAATATGTTTTGGTCATTTTGATGTTTAGAATAGTTTTGGAATGTTTGTGTGTCAAGGTCAGGATTCTCTCTAGAGTGTGAATGTTTATGTTTGGTCTAGATTAACTTGTATATTGATTGTAAACACGTTTTGATCAAGTTTATCTATAAAATGGAGATTGAAAAGGTGTCTTACGTGTTTTGATTTGCGTATTATCATTTTGTTCAGTTCTAGGGTTTCCGCACCTGGAATTGTGACTTGTATGATCATAATATCCTGTTTTAGCTAAAATTCTTCATCTACAGAAAGTTTCCTCGCAATCAATTCCTTGAGTCTGAGTAACATCTTTCGCTACAAGCCTTGCTTTGTAGGTTTGCACATTCCCATCCATGTCAGTCTTCCTCTTGAAGATCCATTTGTTTCCTATAGTCTGACATTCGGTAGGAAGATCAACCAAATCCCAGACTTGGTTATCATACATGGATCGCATCTCTGCATTCATAGCCTCTTGCCATTTCTTGGATTTTGAATCCAAGATTGCATCTTTGTAAGTAGTAGGCTCAGCTTCATCAATCATGAAGATATCGTCATACCTTAGGTGCACGACGATCCCTAATACTTCTTTGAATACTCGGTGTTTATGTTGTTTCTTGAGTCCTCTTAGGCTCAACTTCAAAAACTGGTTCAGTCACTTTTGTTTCTTGAATTTCTTCAAGATCTACATGATTATCTCCAATCCCAATCCCTCGCTCCAGAAGCTCTTCCTCCAAGAAAGTGCCTCTGCGTTTAGTGAAAATTTTATTTTCAGTGGGGTGGTAGAATACGTAACCGATCCTTTTAGCGTATCTGAAGAAAACAACCTTTTCGCCTCTGGGATCTAGTTTATCTGAAGATTCTAGACTGGCATAAGCATTACATCCCCATACCTTAAGATATGATACTTTAGGTTTCTTTCCAGGCCATATCTCATAAGGCGTTATGTCAACCTTCTTTGTTGGAGCTATATTCACAATTCTTGTGCAGTTTCCAAAGCATAACTCCAAAAGGAGCATGGAAGGGTTGTTCTACACATCATTTATCGAATCATATTTAATAGAGTTCAATTTCTCCGCTCAGACACACCATTATGTTGTGGTGTTCCAGGTGGAGTGAGTTGTGAAACTATTCCACAATCCTTTAGATGGTCGATAAACTCCTGACTTAGATATTCACCGCCTCGATCTAGTAGAAGCATCTTGATAGTTATATTTAGCTGATTCTCTACTTCGTTTTGGTACTCCTTGAACTTTTCAAGAGTTTCATGTTTATGCTTCATAAGATAATCATAACCATATCTACTGAAATTATCAGTAAATGTAACAAAGTATCTTTCTCCATGTCTTGACATTGTTCTTAATGGACCACATACATCTGTATGTACAAGTCCTAGTAGATCATTAGCTCTTTCTCCAGCATTTCAAAAAGGTGTTTTTGTTAACTTTCCACTCAAGCATGATTCGCATTTGCCAAACGACTCTAAACCCTTGGAATATAGGATTCATGCGGTCTTGAGTTGTTTAACACGATTCTAGCTTATGTGACCAAGTTTACAATGCCACATATACGTATCCTTAAAGTCCAACTTATTACGTTTATGGGAGATGTTGCATAATATGTTATCGTTTTGGATTTCTATCTCATAGATTCCATTGTTAGGTTTTGCATCAAAGTAAAACACATCATTAAAATAAGTAGAAATAAGTTCGCCATTAAAACGATAATTAAAACCTTGTCTATGTAAAACAACAACCGAAACAATATTTCTAGTCACACTAGGAATATAAGAAACATTGTTCAAAACAATTTCTAAACCAGAAGGAAGTAAAAAAACATATTCTTCTATCGTCTTCACAACAACACTTTGTCCATTGCCAACATGGACCTCCAGGTCGCCCTGTTTCAGCTTCCTAATCTTTCTTAGTCCCTGCAAAACATTACAAATGTGGAAACCACATCCTGTGTCAAACACCCATGTTTTGCTAGGAAAAGAAAAGATTTCAATAATATATACCTAAGGACTCTCTTCCTGAAGCCCTGGCTTGCTTCAATTCAGCTAAATACTTAGCACAGTTCCTCTTCCAATGCCTAGTTTCATCACAATGAAAACACTAGGCATCCATTCAGAGGTTTCTTGTTGGCAACAGATTTGCCTTTGCCCTTCCCTTTGCCATGATTACCCTTTTTCTTGGTGTTAGGTTTCTTAGCTTGACCCTCCCTGATCATCAACACTGGTGCAGTCTTGCTAGGTATTTTACCTCAACAGTTCTGATCATCTGATGCAGCTCTGCAAGTGTCTTCTCCATCCTTTTCATATTGTAGTTCATAATGAACTGATCATATGACTTGGGCAATGAGTTGAGAATAATATCCCCAGCCAACTCATCACTCAAGGGGGGATTCCAGACGAGCCAAGTGATCAACATACGCCTTCATTTTTTGCATATGAGCGCTAACTGATGTACCCTCTTGCATACGAGTGTTTATGAGCAATCGCATCACATCAAACCTCTCACGACGAGCCTTCTGTTGGAACATTTCCACCAGGTGCGCATTCATCTCATACGCCATAATCTCATCCATGGTCCTTTGAAGTTCAGGGATCATGGATGCCAACGTTAGACACGAGACTTTCACAGAGTCATCAAAGTGCTTAGCATAATTTCTATAAGCAACAGTTTGTTGGTTGATGGGTTCATCAGGGATTGGCGTTTCAAGAACATACAACTTGTTCTCCGCCTTGAGAACAATTTTCAAGTTGCGGTGCCAGTCCATGAAGTTGGAGTGGTTCAGTTTGTCCTTCTCTAAGAGGGACTTGAAAGAGAATTGGGAGGCAGAATTGTTTTCAGATGACATCTACAAAGTTCAAAATTTAATTTATTAGTATTTTATGTTTTAAATATCCTAATTATATCATGACCCAAAAGCAAAATTTAATTAGGATGAGACCCCGATTCACCAAGACACAGTGAACTGGCTCAGCACTATCCACTGGTATGATTAGGTAGGTAAACAACGATTGTTATTTGTGTCCACTACACAACTCTCCATTTGGGGTTATCACTTAAAAGCGATGTATGTTTAACCCTAGCTATGCCCACTTGATGAACAAGCGATGTTTTGTCCTTTACTGTTAACTATAACACCGGCCTATCTTACACAGGAAATGCAGTGATTACCTTCTTTCATGATAGACGCCCAGATGCAGGGTTCAGCACTAACTTTTTGGGTTCGATTTAGAATGAAGCGTTAACTCGTTAAGGGTGGCATAAAACATCAATTTAAAATTGGGATTTGTATTAATATTTACCTTAAATATTTTGAATAACTCGTAGCATGATGCGAGTTACATAATACTTTATAAAATCTAATTTTATATTCATGATAATTGAAACTTCTTTCAACACTCGACACGGTATAGTTTTAAATACCCTATTTAAACTATGTTGGTCGTTTTAGCGCGAATGAACCTGTATTAATTTTAATAAAACTCTTTTTATTAAATATGCTCTTCAGT
This sequence comes from Ambrosia artemisiifolia, assembly GCA_032199755.1. Taxonomy (NCBI): domain Eukaryota; kingdom Viridiplantae; phylum Streptophyta; class Magnoliopsida; order Asterales; family Asteraceae; genus Ambrosia; species Ambrosia artemisiifolia. The sequence continues at coordinate 32,701,902 of CM063521.1, forward strand.
TTTATAAAACATGTTTTAATAAAACCGTTGCCATGATTGTGAAAAAAATATTTATTTTGGGTTATCTAGATTATTTACAATAAATAAAACACATCCACAAAACATAATAATAAAAGTAAACGAATCGAGCCCCTAATAGGTCTTCCGTTTAGTTTTAGCCAGAAAAGAAACGAACTAGTCTAAAGGGTTTCAAAACCTATTTTGATAACTCCCACTAGACCTGAGATATTTATCTTCATGGAACCTGTTCGCCTTTTTATCTTGATCTTGATCTTACACTTATAGGATTACAATAATAAATTTGAAAACACAATAAAAACAAATCTATTCTAATCATATCTATTACACCGGGTCCAATATCCGTAATAAAAATACAAATCAATAAAAAACATCATAAACACAACCATGACAAAGGTCAAAAACCTAGGGCTCGATTCATCGCAATCCATGAACAACCAAAAGCTTTTGATCTTTTGTCAAAATAAACAATTTTTTTGACAAATAAAACATAGATCAATATTATAATTTTACCATCTATGCGCGCATAACTGTGACTCTGATACCACAGTTGGGAATCATGGTATCATATACGAAGCGGAAGTGGTTTATATGTTTAACAAAAATGGAGGGTATACACACATATACATAGGGCCGATTTATATATATAAAACATTTGATTTATTAATCCAATTAATAAATATTCCCAATCAGTATATCAGTTAAACGCGTATAAACAAATAAATAATACAAACAACCATAGGGGGTTTAGTAATCAACCTTTGACGACTACACCGGAATTGTAACACGCGGGTTACAACAAATCCTCGCTAGTAGGAAGTTCACAACCGAGTACGAACCAACCGAGAGCAACACTTTGCAAAAAGGAAGGCTGCGGCGGCTTCCGGACGGTGGCGCTAAGAGGCGGCAGCCCTTGGTGGTCGTCCGAAAGATATAGAGGGAGAGAGGAGGTTGTTTTGTGTTAAAAGGTGAGATTAGGGTTTGCACCTTAATCCCCTTTTATAAAACATAATCTTACATGGGAGGTTTCAGATTATCTCAAATCTTTGGGTCATCTAAAATATTCGGGTCATCACAATCTTGGCAAACAAAGCCAACCGGAGACACAACCGATCAACAAGGAGCCTAAGCTGGAGCGACAACCCGCGCGACAATGACGTTCACATAAAAAGAAAGAAACCGATACCTGCGCGAAAAAACGTACAATTGTGGGACGAGAAAGAGGAGTACGCGTTAGCCCGATCCTGGATCGGCGTATCGAAGGATCTCATAGTTTGTAAGATATGTATTTTTTGTTATGTTATTTTAATTTATACATATTATTTGTTTAACGCGCACTTATGTATTTTTTTTTTGTTTGTTTTTTTAGCAAACTACCAAAATAAAGGTGAGTTTTGGGGATGAATCCGGGAAATATTTTTTGGTCTCATTGGTAGGGGGATAATTATTGGGCCCCGGATTCCATACCAGGCAAGTGGAGCGATATTAACAGCAAATGCATAAACTTTCAAGCGATTTATCAACGCACAAAATTCGGTTGGAAAAGCGGCAATGGCGACTAGATGATCATGGAGGCGGCTTTGGAAGAATATCAAACCACACACACATGGGAATTTCCAGTACTTGAACGTTTGGAGGCTCCTATGTAATAGCTTGAAATGGACCAGCGTCCGCTCAACAGTTGGAACTTCTTCATCTAGGTCTACAAATATGAGGCCTACAAAGAAGTCAAAGACCTCCGAGTTGGTTGATCCCGAAACGCCAACGTCCGACGCTCGAAACATTGACTTAAACGCAGAGAAAATATGTTTTTGTGGGGGAGGAAGGGGCGAATGAGATACGACGTCCGCCCGGTCGGAGGGGTGGTCGAGCCACGAGAACGGAGTCATCGTCAGGGGTAGCCGAGTTGGGTCAAGCTTTTTCCGAGATGAACCAACACCTTCAAGACATACGCGACATCGGGGCTCAACGTATTCAAGACAACCGAGAGGTGGTCGAGCTTATGAGGGATCGACAATTTGAACGCGACTCGAAGTCGCACGACCACTTAATCGGAAAAGCGTTGGAAATGTGTCTAAAACGCAAGGCCCAAATCGAGATAAAATATAATCTTTGAGTATTTGTTATTTTTTTAAGTATTTGTATTTTTTTTAGTATTTGTAATGTTTTTTTATTTAATGAAATATTAATTGTTTTTAAATTTTGTATATTTAAATAAAACATAGTAATTAAGCAATGATGCCCACTATACACCTACTTTACATAAAGCCTACATCAAACCACTCATCTTTTTTATTAATATATTATGCTGTTAGGCCCCTGTAAAACCCAGCACTACACTTGACTTAAGTCTATTCCAGATAAGTTATGATACTAATAAGACTGTGTGTTTTGGAGCGCAATCGAGCAGCCGTGATCGGGTAGCCGAGCCACGTGGATCGCGGGCACCACAACACCTACAAGTCAACGACTGCGCAAGCGAGCAGACACGAGCCGGATCGCGTGGGCTAACGAGGAGAAATCAGGTTTGTTTGTGTATTGTGGTATGTTTTTTTATTTTTGCTATTGGAAGAATGAAGATGATGATGAGTTGCAGAGGAAGAGGAAGAAAGGAAGAAAATCTGGTGAAGTTGTAGAGGAAGAAACGGAAAGGAAGAAGAAGAAAAAGATAGGATCCAGATTATTTGTGTATTTAAATATTTTTTTAATGTTTTAAAAAATATTATGTAAAATATTTATTTTTTATATTTATTTATTTGGTAAAAAAAACAGTCGCTCACCTTGACCCACAACAGGATCAAGCTAACAGCCCGTGGTCACGAGTCATTTTTACATGAGCAACTACATGACACAATATAATTCGATAAAGTGTTGGCTCAATTTTAGCCGCAATACATATTCTAATTGTGGATATTCTATCTATATTAATTTTAAGACAATTGAATAGTGTCAAGCCACTAACATACGCTGCTCTACTTGCCACTAACATACGCTGCTCTACTTTAACTCAATTGCTATTTTGTCTCCGTTATAAGCCACGTGTTATTTGCTCTACTTCAATTCAATTGCTATTTTGTGTCCATTATAAGCCACATGTAACTATCTATATTAGTTTTAAGACACTTGAATAGTGTCAAGCCACTAACATACGATGCTCTACTTCAACTCAATTGTTATTTTGTCTCTATTATAAGCCACATGTTATTTGCTCTACTTCAATTCAATTGCCATTTTGTCTCCATTATAAGCCACATGTAATTATATCAACTATAGCCCTTGGTAAATTTACTAAAGACGAAAAGGAGTTTTTTGACACCAAACTTTGACCACTAACTTTGTTACTAACTTATGTACTTTATTTTCTTCTAATTTGACCACCAAACTTTGACCACTAAACTTTTAACTTTTAGGATTTCAAACTTTGGCCACTAAACTTATAGCTTTTAGCTGCGAGTATTTTTGTGAAGCCCACGTGAGAATAACAGTCACTTGATATTATCTTTTATGTCCACAAAACCCTGCACGCAACAGGAGCTCCCACAGCGACACGCGATCTTTAACGTCCGCCAAACCCTCAACGCAACAGGAGCTCCCGCCGCGTTTCGCACAACAGCCGCACCCACAACGAAGCGCGAGCAACTAATACCTACTTGGGACCAAAAATTGGTTTGCAAATACCCTTCCCTATATACTCGCCTGTAGCCTATATCATACCACTGCCACTCTGCGAAAGAATAAAAATTGTAAAATATAATAAAAATGCCTTAAAAATATATAAATAATAACATGCTTGTAATTCTCTTTCATTCATCTCCCAGTCATCCTCAAGCAAGTTCACTGTACTTCATTCATTAGTCTCAGATCCTAACCAATTTTAAGCCAAAAATTAATAAATCCAACAACTGGGTTTTATAAATTTGTAAAAAAGATTCAAACCCAGTTAAAGAAATCACATCTTTTTCAATATTTCATCCTTCATTTGAGATTTACATGCCATAAAGCCTAGCAAGATTTGATTTTTTTATTAGGGGTTTGCTTGAAACTGTGTAAAAATTGAGTGTTTTGGTTGGTGAGTGATTAAGTAAAGATGACACAATTGTTGTTTTTGGTTGTGTTTGCTGAGGCATTTGTGGCATTTCTTTTGATGGTGAAAATAGGGCCACTAAGAGAGGTGGTGATGAACTGTTTGGATCAAGTGAAGATGAGGAAAGGGACTGTGTTGACAATTGCTGGTACAATGTCTGTCATTTTGTTTTCTAATTGGGTTAGTATTGTTAAAATCCAGAATAAGGGTGCTAAGATTGGTACTATGACACCAATGGATCAGGTTCTTTGGAGGACTCACTTGCTAGAGGCTTCTTTGATGGGTACATTTATATATCTTTGTCCATATACTTGTTATATGATTGTCGAAATCTTGGTTTTAAAAGCGCGGACCTTATCGCTTGTGGTTTGTGCTTTTTGAAATCATGATTTAAACTTGCTTGTTAGTAGTTTGGTTTTTTGTATCTGTCATGTTATATAGCTTACCTATATTGGCGTTGGTGTTCGTTTTCTTTTAATTATTGCAAAGCTATGTTGGTTTAGGGCATGTTTAGTGAAGAAGTGTTTGAATTGATTATTGAGTTGATTAGAGGTGGCAAACAACTTGAATCCAAAGACATATACAAAATGTATGTTAGGTTAATTTAAATGCAAATTGGAAGTCTGGAACCATGATTGTTAGGAATCCCAACTGGACTTGCACTTTAATTCATGTTTCTCATGGTGAAAAGGTTTGAATATCCATTTGGATGTTCTGATTTTTGGAACTGTAATTAGTTTATTTAGATCGCCTACCTTTGAAATGTTTTGGCAGTGAACAATTTAACTGATTTTATTTAATGGAAACGTTAAGTTGGGTGATATCTGTGTACAAGCTTACTGTCTAGTTTTAACCCTTTAAAGGCCACCTGCAAATGCAAGCTGCATTTACCTGTTCGGCTGTACCCATTGGTTAGTACTTAGTAGGGTATTGGTGGGGCACTGGGTCCATGAGTTTGCTTGTGACGGGTTTTCGCAGTTATGTCTAGTGCCTGAATGTAGGATTTAGTTTCTTGAGTGGCAAAAGAGTACGCATAATATAATCTGATGAGGATGTTATTGTACATTTTTGGGCATGTTTTTGGCCAGCGTTTGGCATCAATGAAACAAAATTGATACTTGGGTAGTTGGCTGGCCGTAATACTGTTTTTGATATTTGGGTGGCCTTAATGTAACCTTCAGAATTCTTGAGTAGTTGAGTGGCTTGCGTAGTTGCGTTTACATCATCCCTAACTTTATTCACAGTTATTAATCAAGCATGGACTGTAGAGTGACATTACATATTTTGTTATTATTATCACACATTTTTAATTCATATAAATAAATGTAAGCTGTTCCAAATTTGTTGGATCCATTAACCTTTTTACTGCTATAGTGGTATCACCATGCTATATATAGGTCTTCGGATGTCTGAACTACCTAAATTCCTGTTAATGGTAGATAGGTAGAAGAAGAAGAAGAAGAATTAGAGAGAGGAGAAGACTAAGCTGTTCAATTCATCGATACTTTCTCATTCAATAGAATAGAGTATTAACTAACACCGTTAGTGTGCTATAGTAACAAAAGGTCCTTCTACTAACAATAACAAAAGTAATTTCTTTATGAATATAATTTGTAAAAATACTTCCCCCTCATGACCTCAAGGCTCAAGAAAGGAAGTTTGAAAATCAAAGCTGGAAATATGCTAGGTTTCCCATGTAGCATCCGATATCGGCAAGATGTTTCAATTTACCTTTCTTCTTCTCTAAATCTTGATTGCCAATTTGTTCATAACAATTCCAATAACAAACTACACTTGATATAAAAATATACAAAATGCTAATCACATAAACAATGTCCTGACTCAACTCATGCTAAGAGCCTAAAGCAACTTCAAATCAGCTCACTTCTCTCTTTCTTTTGGACTTATATTGTCTGAAAATAAAATAGATTGTGCCACTATACATACATGAGTCATGACACATTACTTTTGTACCACCTGCACTCAGAAATTAGAACTGGCCATGCAGATTTACCAATTACCATATTATTGTCTGAAAATATACGATGTCACTATACATATATAACACATAATTATTTTTACTACCTGTACTCAGAAATCAGAACTGACCATGTAGATCGGCCCCTAACCGTTCATAATTTGATTAACTTGCAGGATTTTCTCTGTATCTTGGTTTCTTAATAGATCGAATGCACTATCATCTTAGGAAACTAATTAACTTGAGAAAAAACGGCGCTTCATCAAAACAAGAAATAGAAAAGCTCACCAAAGAAAAAATGGAGCTTCAAGAAAATGAACGGAAAGCAAAGGAAGAAATAGCAAGACTGAAGAAAGAGATATCAAATTTAACAGAGAGTTTACAGAAGATTAAACTGGAGTCTAAAAAGAAAGATGAACAAGTTGAAACTGCAGAAGCTCATGTTACCTCTCTTCAAAAACAATCTGCTGATTTGCTTCTCGAATATGATCGGCTTCTAGAAGATAATCAACTTCTTCAGGCTAAAGTGTTAAGTTATGGCAGATGATGAATCTTTTCGACCAATTGAAAATTTTGCGGTTGATTATCTGTTTGACCATTGTTGATGACTGTTCTCTGTTTGAAACGATTACAGATTATGTTGAACAGCTAATGCTGATTAATCTGGAAATGTTTTGCAATTGATGTAATATAGCCTTTAGCATGACTCTTGATAATAGGTGTCCGAAAATAAGTGGGTCAGACATGGGTTGGGCATGGGTCAAAATAGATGTTTGGATAACTAACTGGTCACAACATCTCGACGGGAGCTCTTCACCGTCCTCTCTCTCCTGTTTCTGGCCTCCTCTAACCTCCACATTAACTTCCTTTTTAACAGACAACCAACCATCCGCGTCATTGCGTTGGAGACAACCTAAATAATACATGTCAGGTGAGTTTCATAGCTTTCCAAACATCCACCATTTTGTTATGAATTTTATCAATATAAAGTTCCCAAGTTTAGAATGGGGGAAGCCTCCACTAAAGTGAGTTACTCCCATCAGTGTGGAGGAGTTAATGGGTTGACTAATGTCAATATGGATATGACCAATTCGGGTTTGAACTGGCAGGACTGGATCCACGAGTTGTGTACTCTACACATATGGTGTCTTTACAAGTGAGGAAAACCGACTTAATGCTCTTTTGGGAAATTGTACATGTAATCTCCACCTAATTCGTGGTTATCCTTTATAACCTATCCTTGAGCCAATAAATTTCTATTATGTCCGATGCAAAATACATGGGTTTGAGTTTAGTCTAAATGAGTTCATACTTGGATAGTGAACTCATGAGCAAATTTACCTGAAGGAACCAAATCCATATATGTTCTACATACATTAGAATGACCGGACATGCATTCCAAATCGTCTTAGTAATGGTCTTGTAGTATCATGGTGGACAAAAGTGTTGATTTGATGGTATGTTTAAATGGTGTGTGAGCTAGCCGTTCTAACAAAGAAAACCAACGTAACCATCAAAAGCTCATACTTATAATAACTTTAGGGGTTTGTATTGTTTTCAAAACATCAAAAAACATTTATTAATTAAGGGCATGTTTGGCTAAACTTATTTGAGTCTAAAAGGACATTTGGTTAAAAGGACGTATTAACTTATAACTTTTAAAAAAAGAGTTTTTAGAAAAGTGTTTGGATTAGTTTATGTGGTTGGGAAAAATAATAAGTCGATAAGTTATTTTGTAAAAGAAGTGTCTGGTTTAACTTATTAAGGTAAAATGACCAAAAAAGATATAAGCAGGGTAGGTATAAGGATATAAGAAGGGCATGTAGGTAAATATCCATCATTAAGTTATAAGGAGGTTAAAAAAGTCACACATTCCTTACTTTTCCAAAACCACTTATTATGGGCAAATGAAAAGTTAAAACATTATGATAACATTCATTTCACGGAATATAATGGAATTCGGATGGAATTGGAATGTATATACAATTTCTTATGTTGTTCGGTTCAACAAAAGAAGGAATTGTGATTGAACAACAACATACCGAAGGGAATAAACATTTCAATTTCATCCAGATTTCATTTCATTATGTGAAACGAACATAACAAATTTCCAAATCAAATTTTAGTTCTCGCGCGAATTCCAATTTCAAACAATCTATGAAACGAACGCTACTCAAGTCTTTATCATTTGTCAAACACTTTTTTTAGAGTAAACTGCCATTTTCGTCCCTGAGGTTTGGCACTTTTTGCTAGTTTCATCCAAAAGTTTATTTTTTCTCAACTGGATCCAATAGTTTTCAAATAGTTGCTCGTTTCATCCAACTCGTTAACTCCGTTAGTTGAAATCCGTTAACTAAGGACAATTTTGTCATTTTATCTCTTTTAAAATCCTAACCCTATTTAAACCTCCCCAAACTCACTAAACCATCAATCACCCCCAATTCACCCCCACAATCACCCCCAATTCAAACCCAAACCCTAAATTAAAAAGCTGATTATCTCCTTTTAGTTGTTCACTTGTTTATATGGTGCCATATCTTGCAAGGGCAATTTTCCATCACAAAAACAAAAGATTCTAGTTTGTTTGGATAACTGATCAAGAAGACTTGTCACCAGTTTTTTTTTCACAAGGTGTTGGTGTGTTGCCATTCAATTCCCAGTAACTTGAATCTCACTCTGAATTGTACGATGCACAATGAGTTCTTTTTTGTTCTAACTTGCTACTCAAACAAAGTATTGCTAGCTAACTTTCAGTAACTTTGATCTCACTCTAAACCAGTAAACTGCATGTTGGACAAAAAATTCCACCAATCAAAAACAGATACATGCCCCTTATATTGCAATTATTCAAAACCACATCAAACCTAACAGCAAGGCAGCAATGCTATCAATAAATTATCAAACCTGTCAGCTTTTTAATTTAGGGTTTGGGTTTGAATTGGGGGAGATTGTGAGGGTGAATTGGGGTGACTGATGGTTTAGTGAGTTTGGGGAGGTTTAAATAGGGTTAGGATTTTAAAAGAGATAAAATGACAAAATTGCCCTTAGTTAACTGACTTCAACTAACGGAGTTAACGAGTTGGATGAAACGAGCAACTATTTGAAAACTATTGGATCCAGTTGAGAAAAAATAAACTTTTGGATGAAACTGGCAAAAAGTGCCAAACCTCAGGGACGAAAATGGCAGTTTACTCCTTTTTTTTAACATATTAACCTTTTAAAAAAAGTAATAAATTATAAGGATGTGAAAGTGAGGGCCCCACCCCTGGTGTGGTTTCAAAAGTGATGTTGGTAGTTTAAAACTAGTAAGAGGAAAAAAAATGTAAGACTAGTGGGTGTGGTGAGGGGTGGCATTTTCATGATGGGTCGTCACGTAGGCGTCACGTAGGAGTGGGAGGAGAGACATCTTGATGATGGGCCTCTAAGGGGGTGGTGTGCACTATGATGACGGGCTTCCTCATTGGTCAGAATTATTAAAAATAATAAAAAAATCAATTAACAAACAAATAAATGGCACGGCATCAACGGCAAAATTCTGCCACCCATGCCGCCCCCCACTCCATGCCGCCCCAGGGGGGTGGTGTAGAGAGGCCCGGCATCTCGCTGCCCTCCTTATGCCGCCCCCACACCATCTGGTCTAATAAGACCATGTGTAGTGGGGGGCTCCATATATGGAGCCCCCCTTCCTGATTGGTCCATGTGGCTGCTGAGTCAGCATGGAGAGAGAAACTGAAAAAGGGGTGTAGTGGTGAGGCTTTATATATGGAGCCCCTGAATCTGATTGGTCCACGTGGATTTTATTTTTTTTATTCTTTTAACTCAAAATAAATAAAATAAAAGGTAAATAAATATAAAAAAATTACAAATAATATTAAAAAACACACAATTAATATTAAAAAAAAAGTTACAACTAAAATTAAAAAAAAATTACAAATAATCTTAAAAAACACACAACTAATATTAAAAAAAAAATTACACACCTCCTAAATTACTTATTTAAACATTACATATTCCTAAATTACTTAATTAAACACATAATATAATCCTAAAAGTCCCAGTCCTCGAGTGTGTAGTACTCGGGGGATAGGGAACGTGAGCTGTCCCGTCCATCGGACCTCGCATCCGATGGGAAGTAGTAGTACTCACGAGGAGGGGTTGGCATGCTCCAGAGGCGCTCCTGCTCCTCAATTTCCCTGAGGGCTTCCAAGTCCTCAGGGGTTGGGACCCCATATTCACGGGGTGGGGTGGTCTGGTGGTGGTGGGTGGGGGTATTCTGGGGGGTGGGGATAGGGTGGTGGTAGGGGGTAGTCTGGTTGGTGGGGATAGGTTGCTGGTAGGGGGTAGGAGGAGGAGGGGTGAAGGTTTGTGGTGCCGACAACATCAGTCGGTCCAACTGATAAGTAGCCATGGTATACTCCGCGGCCCAAACCCATTCTTCATCCATCCAGGGATCATCGTCTTCAGGATGAGTTGGTGGTGCCGCAGCAGGAGGAGGAGGGGGATTTAGCCAATGTTGTGGAGGAGGAGGAGGAGGAAGAGGAGGTTGTGGAGGAGGATGAGTTGGTAGTCTTCGAGACGGGCCCCGTCCCCGGACCCGTCGAGCGTACTGCTGGACATTAGAAGGTCCGGCAGCTCCTACTTGAAAACCGCTAGTGTTATTCATTGTGTTTAGGATGAGGAAAGGATGAGGAAGAGAGAAGAGGTGTGACTGATAAAGGATGAGGAGGGGGGTATTTATAGGGTGAGAAATATGAGCGTTTGGGGGGAAAACGTTTGAATTTCAAAATTTGAAATTCAAACGTTTGGGGGGAAAATTTGAATTTCAAACGGTTTGAACAGTAACCGTTTAAAATTCAAATGTTTGAATATAATTTTTTTATATAATCTATTTTTTTATTAATTATAATAAATATTATTTTTTTATATAATTTATTTTTTTATTATTATTTTATTAAATCTAAATAATTTTCTATTAAAATTATTATTATTATGTTTGTTATTATTATAAAAAAAAAACAAAACAAAAAATACTTTGACCGGACCAAGTGCCACGTGGCACGATGGGATTGGATGGATCAAATGGAACCCGGCGTTATGTATATAAAGCCCCCCCCCCCCCCCTCCATTTTTGGCCTATAGCGCCCGGGTGTTACGGTGTGGGAGGGCGCTATAGCTTAAAAATAACCACAATCCCGCCCACTACGGGTAGTCTAAAAGGGCCTTAAAAAATAGGGTACAAAATTAGCTGTTAAAAAAAAAATAGGAAAGCCAAACATGCTCTAAAAACCAGAATTTCATATCTGAGCTTCGAAGGTGCATCAATGGCGGAAATCTCCGAAACCATGGAAACAGAACCATCTCCACCAGAACAAACTGCAAACCAACACTCGCCGTCACCAACCTTCGACGACAAAATCATGCGAAAAACAAAACCTGGACTAAAGCGCCTCACACTAACCCTAACCGTCTTCTTCTCCTTCCTCTTAGGTACCTCTCTCTACACTCACCATATTACAAATCCAATCACACATTAATATTAATATTATTATGTTATACTTCTCATTTCTGTTAATTCCATCATGACAGGTCTTCCATTCCTACTCAAATCGATCGAGATCTACCGATCACCACTTCCATTTCGCGACATAGATTCACTATCAAACACAATTAATTCAAATCCGTTTGTCTTTCCTTGTAAATTCCATGTAGTGTTTGTTAATTTAGAGAACAGTGATGCAATTAAGCCACGTGTTGAAAACCTAGGGTTTTTAATTACTAGTTACATGTCAAGGTTTACTGATAATAATAAGATTCCATATTGTGGCACTTGTGATGGAAATTATTCAGTTTCAGTTAGTGTAGACACTGGTGATGACTTGGCACTGAGGGAGTCGGGTTTTGATCGAATTGCAGAGAATGATGAAATGCTTGATGAGTATTTGGTGACTAAGGTGGGGCGGGGTGGGGGTTATACCGTGGTCGTTGTGAATAAGGGTGAAGGGGAAGGGTTAAGGGCGGTGGTGGGGAAGTACCGGCATGGGTGGGTTGTAGGAAGGGTTGGAGAGATGAATGTGGTGGCGGAGAGGGTGGCGGAGATGTTTGTGAAGGTGTTTGTGAGTGGTGGGAAGGAGGAAGGGAGTGGTGAAGGGGAGTTTATGCCTGTTGGTGCTGATGGGAAGATTGTTGTTTCTTTTAGTTTGTTGAATGCTGATCCGCGTGATTGGGTTTATGATTGGTATGGTGATTTATTGTTTTCTACTTTTGTTATTTATTTGTTTGGGTTATGTGCAATGTGCATCATAATTGGTTCTATGATGATTGTTTGGATAAACTAATATATGTGAGTTGCAATTCCCTAGAATAGATGTTTCTATATGATTTTTCACTTAGTTATAATCTCATTGTATCTGCAGGGATTTTAAAGAGGTAGATGAGAAACTTTTAGCTCCCACACTTGAAGCTTTGGCCCCTATAGCGAATATAAGTGTGGAAAGTCAGGTAATATGTAAATTTTGTTGGAGTTATGTTGCTTCCCTATTTTAAAAGGCGCACGTGACTTGCACTTGATGCGTGAGGCACTAAGGAAAACTCGTCACGGCAATTAAAGCGTGCCTCATGTAGTTCAGGGTCAAAATTAGGGTCTGTTGGAGGTTTATTTGTATAAACAAACTACGGGATGCAGAAAATATGAAAGGTTAACTTGATATGATTTATATGTAAAGCAGATGAGATATATGCGGTTTCTGGTTTTAAATAAAGCTTATTTAGTTGTGCTTGCACATAGACGTGCCTCACGTACATGCCTTGGCTTTTGGGACCAAAATGCCTCAGAACGCCTTGTGCTTTTTTAAACCAGAGTTCCTTAAAAAAATATGTTTCTGCAAATTATATGCGACCTACATTTATTCATGCAGGTTTTGTATCATACTCCAAAATCTTCATATTCTTATTGGGATGATGAACAGGAGAGCCATATCTTTGGCACCAAAGATCTTCCTTTCTTTGTAAGTTAAAAAGTAATTACTAACTATTAGTATCTGTTTTTTTTGGGCTGATTTTAAGACATCCTGATTGTCTTAGTTTGAATCTACATTTAAAAGCATGTGGGTATACTTTAACCCGATTATATTTTATTTTAAGTGCATTTTTATGGTATGTAGGTGAATTCAAATGAATGGCACCTGGATACTTCCATAGCAGCTGGTGGACGATCAAAGATTTTGCAATTTGTGGTGTATATTATTTAACTCGATATCATCTTTGTTCTTACGAATGTGTTGTGATGTAGCAAAGAAGCTAGAATACATTCACTAACTGCACTAGACCTTAAGTAATATCATGGTTCATGTGTGTTGTTTGTTTGAATCGTAATAGCTAAACCATTAAGATTACGATACATAAAATCGTGTTTAAAAACATATTGTTTGTTATCTGAAAGTCACAGGAAAGTAGATGATGAAAAGGCCAAGGTCATTCGATGATTATTTGAAAATATAGTCTCCTTACTTGCAATTTTGAAGTTCATCTGTGTCTATTATACTTTGTGATTATCTATTTATATGAATTTTATAAGATTTGAAGCAGATAACCTTATTTATTTTCTAATGTTATGTGTGATTTTTATGACTTTGCACTCTCAGATATGTACCATCTGCCAATGAATGTCCACTGAGGTTACAGCTTCCAAATGGAGAGATTTCTGTGACGAATGGCTTCATATCTCCAGTTAATTTTCGCTCCTATCATCATTACATTTTATTTCCTAACAATAAACTTTGTGATATTGATTTCATTATCATTGCAAATTGCAGACATGGGGAGGTGTTGTAGTTTTCAATCCTCCCAACTGCTTGGAAAACGCAAACAGCATGCAGCCTCTCAGGCGTAAACTTTCTTCCCAGGTAGAAAACAAATCGTCACTTATATGATGTTCAAGGAATTTGCAAATATGGCTGTTTTACTTGAAGGGTCTATAAATATATTCAATGAACTCCTATCCATAACTGAAGATTAGAATATTTATTTAATTTTGTATCAAATGAGTAAAATGCATCATGTATTATTCAGGTGTGATATATTTTGACAAGGATTGTTGTTAATGATCCTGAAACAGGAACTTAACCAGATATTTGAAGTTTTCATGGGGCAACTTCGACAATTATTTGGTTTAAAATCTACTGGTTTCTATAAGGGTGCATCAGGAACTTTTGTTCTTTTATCCAGTGAACGAGGCTTTACAGAATGGTAATATTAAAGTATTAACAATAATGATTGTCTTTCTTTTCTGTACCACCACAGCACCATTGTTCCTGATGTTTTCTTAGCTGAATGATATGATACACTAATATGCATGACCTACTCTTTTGATATTTCTTTTATTATAGCTGGTCATAGGTGGCATTTTAGACCCAGTTACATATAATATGTTTGGTTCAGGTTATGTTTTATGTTAAACGTAATGGGAATATAGCTTTAAACGTAGCCTGTGTTAGGTGTCAAACGGGTAAAGGTCCAGGCCCAAACTTTTGTTTTTTTTTTTATGATGTATAAAACCTCCTAAACTGTTAATATAAAACATCACCTCTACATGGTCCTAGTGTGGTTGGAGTGTGAGGGCTCTGGCTCACCTCTACATAAAACCTCCTAAACTGTTAATAAACTTCTTTAGACCTATGTAATTTGTTGTAATAATTGTGAAGTTTCTTTCATCATCACGTACAGGGAACTAGATGCTCTGGCTCGACAACACGCATGTTATAATCTTCAACAGTGCGGTACAACGCTCGGATCACTTTCGAGATTGGTAATATTTCAATTCTCGCATACAGTTATGGACTTCAATTGACTATCTTCATTTAAGAAAAAACTCTATGTAGGTCCAATCGCTACCAAGAATGATCATTAAGGATGAGATTGGAAAACAGGTCAGTCTATAAGATGCAATTTTTACTGTTCATTTGTCATTTTCTAAGTTAACGCGGTTGACACTAATTCCCGAAGAAAATAGTGCATTAGATCTCAATAATTCATGATATCTGAGCAGTCACATCTGTGGGTTTCTTTCCTGTTTTGAGCAGGTTAAGTTTTCTCTCGAGGCTGCAAAATTAGCTCAAAATAACGCCTCACAAGGCATTTATGATGCTTCAGCCGGTATGTTGAACTGATAATTATCTTTCTTTTTTTCTTTTCATGCTTTGTTAGATCTTATTTATTATTTGCAACTTTTGTTAGTTTCCTCGAGGCATGCTAGATCGTTGGCTGAGGATGCATTCTTTCACCCATCTGTAATGTCTATCAGTTACTACTCATTTGAACACATGTTTGCTGTCTATTCGGTTAGTTTTTCCATTAAGACTAAAGCTTCATTTAATAACACTCATTTTTTTGACGTTGGCCTTACGATAGCGATCATTTTTTTGTTGTCCTATTTGTCAACCAGTAGATGGGTAGTCTTGGCATATTCAACCCATTTTATATGAAAATGGGTTGATTCAGGTTGTTTTTAATTGATAATGAGTCAAACAGTACATTATAAAAAATGTTTATAAAGGTAGCACGTGCGGTTTTGTATTCAAATGCTTACATTCTCCTAAATGTATTTTAAGAAAGATTATTATCTTAACAATGTGTTTTTTTTTTCTAAGATATATAATACGCTAAATTATTTATAGATTAGAAAGTAAGACAACCAACTCGAACCCATTCGAGCAGCCCATTGTGTCACATCTACAAAGTATTGACCCGGTCATGCATAAACATATTTTTATGTGTTGACAGCCATTTTTCCTGCCGCTTTCGCTACATGTGATTCTTGCGGTTGTGAGAGAGATAAAAAGATACAAACAAGAAAGCAGAAAATATGTAGCATGGGAAGCCATAAGAAAGCAGCATTCTGATTAGACTACAAGCTAGTTCTAATTCACAGCTGTTGTATTCCAGAATTTTTATATTTTTTTTAATCACTGTGAGTCTTGCTGAACTTTAGCCGTTGAGTTTTACTTTTTTTTTTGGTGGCTACTTAGTTCACAGAATGTTCATATGAACCAAATTTATATACAGTGGGTTAGATTTAGTTTATTTGCTTATAAATACATCGTTTAACTGGGAATGATGCCACCGGTCCATTTACGAGCATATAAAATGGTCAATGCTGTTGAAAACTTGTTAAAAAGGGTCAAAATATGTCACGTTTATAAAGTTCAGGGACCTTTAGTGCTAATTCTGATAGTTAAATAGTTTAGGTGTCTGTTTTGATAGTTTTAATAGTAGAGGGTATAATATGTCAATAAGTATACTTGTAACTGAATAGTTGTTAATTAAAATGGTTGTAACTGTCAAATGGAGCTATTGATGAAATGAATTGAGCTCTTTCCCTCTCTGTTCTGTATCTCTCTTCTTTTATCGTAACATTGACATTGAAAAAAAAAATGAATGATATGGTTGAATTGGAGCTCTTGGGTACAAGCTTAGTTACAGAACTTACAGTATCGAATCAAATGTGGAAGGAACATTTCAACAAGAAGCTAAGATCAATAAGGAAGAGTATGATGATAAAGTTGAGAGTTGTTAAAAGAATATGATGATGTGTTTCTGGAGCCCAAACTCCTTCCACCATCAAGATCATGTGACCATAAGATTAAAGTGATTAATGAATCAATCACCATTAATTAAAGGGCTTATAAGTATCCAATGAGACAAAAAGATATAACTGGAAAAAAAAATGGTTCAAGAAATGGACATCATAAGAAACATTGTAAGCTCATTTGCTTCTCATGTGGTCTCGGTTAAAAAGAAAGATGGATCTTGGAGATTTTGTGTTTATTAAAAGAAGGTTAAATGAAAATAGAATCAAGAATAGATTTCCCATTCCACTGATTGAAGGATTGATTGAAGAGTTAAGGGGTGCACAATATTTTTCAAAGTTAGATCAATGCATGTTGATCACATTCACAAAACTGCCTTTAGAACACATCAAGAGCTCTTTGAATTCCTAGTATTACCTTTTGAATTGACTAATGCACCTGCAACATGATACGGATTCGTATTAGTGGAAGCTAGAACCCTAGCTTGATGCCTCCTTCGGACGACCGAAAAGGAGAAAACCTCGAACAAAGCCTGCTCGAAAATAATGAGAGAATACTCTTTCTTTGATAAAAATTGCATAACATTCCAACCTTTGATTACAATACTTAAATAGAAAACTAAAGAGATAAACATAGGAAAAATCCCAACAAATAAGGAAAAGATAAAGTTCTAAAATTCAAACAATACTTAAAATAAAAGATGGTTGGAATGGGTCTTGATAATATCTTGAAGGTCCAAAGTTAGCCACGAATTATAACCGGCCCAACACTTGTGTGACTAAGGCCGGGTGGTTCTTCAAGCACGTCCGGATCCGTATCATCCTCCCCCTCTAAAAAAGGACTCGTCCGCGAGTCATCTTCACCATCCGCAACATAAGGAGAGAGGTCAGCCACATTAAAAGTAGCGGACACCTTGTAATGACCGGGGAGATCAATTTTGTAGGCGTTGTCATTAATGCGCTTAAGGACACGAAAAGGACCATCCGCCCTAGGTTGTAACTTGCCAAAACGTCCTTGCGGGAACCGTTCACGACGTAAATAAACCCAAACGAGATCACCCTCATTAAAAACGACTTTCTTTCGATGCTGGTTAGCGCGAGCCTGATACTGTAAGTTGTGTTGGACAATCTTCTCACGAACCTGCTCATGTAGCAACTTGATTTGTTTAGCTTGTTCATCACCTTCAGCGCTAAAGTACTTGAGAGCGGGAGACGGAGCCAAATCAAGTGGGGTGAAAGGGTTGCGCCCATAAACAATGAAGAAGGGACTGCGGCCTGTAGCACTATGGTTGGACCGATTGTAAGCGAACTCGGCCTGTGGTAATGCCAGATCCCACTGCTTCGGGTGATCCCCAACAAGGCTTCGAAGTAGATTACCCAAACTTCGGTTAGTCACTTCCGTCTGACCATCCGTTTGAGGGTGGTGCGAACTACTAAACTGCAACTTGGCGCCCAAACGTTTCCATAGAGTGCGCCAAAAATGGCTAACAAACTTGACATCCCTATCCGAGGTGATGGTCTTTGGAACCCCATGCAATCGAACAATCTCCGCAAAATACAGACGCGCGACCTGGGACGCATCATATGTTTTAACACACGGAACAAAATGCGCCATCTTTGAGAAGCGGTCCACTACAACCATGATGGAATCCTTCTTGCGCTGAGTTAGTGGCAAACCAAGCACAAAATCCAAACTAACATCTTCCCAGGGGCGAATCGGTGTAGGTAAGGGAGTGTAAAGGCCTTGGTTTGTGTGGCGGGTCTTTGCAACGTGACAAATACGACAACGCGCCAGAATCTTTGAAACTTCTTTGGATAACTTCGGCCAATAGAAACGATCCCGAACAAGGGCAATAGTTTTATCCCTTCCAAAATGACCTGCTAGTGCACCATGATGACACTCCAACACAATAGCCTCTCGAAAAGATGAAAGAGGAACGCACAATCGTGTCCCTTGATACAACAAGCCTTCTTTGCGAAAGAAGCTCTTGTATGGGCCATCTCTAGTCTTCTGCCATACGTTACGAAAGTCCGGGTCATCTTGATAGAGATTAGAGAAGGAGTCAAACCCCACAACATCAAAAGACATAACCGTAGTCAAAGCGGGACGGCGGCTTAGGGCATCGGCTACAGAATTGGCAGAACCTGCCTTGTGTCGAATAACAAACGAGAAGTCTTGTAGCGTTTCAACCCACTTGGCATGTCGTGGGTTTAATTTGGCCTGCCCTTGAATGAACTTGAGAGCCTGATGATCCGAATAAAGGATAAACTCATTGGGGAGTAAGTAATGTCGCCAATATTCAAGACTACGAACAATGGCATAGAACTCTTTATCATAAGTACTATAGCGGTGCCTTGTCTCACTTAATTTTTCACTAAAAAATGCAATCGGACGGTGTTGTTGGCTGAGTACACCCCCGATGCCTAGGCCCGATGCATCACATTCAACCTGAAAAACGTGTAAAAAATTGGGGAGGGCCAAAACCGGGGCCTGGGTAACGGCTGTTTTTAAGGCGTCAAACGATGATTGAGCCGCGGGAGACCACACGAACTTGCTACTTTTGAGACATTCAGTAATTGGAGCGACAATAGAACTGAAATTCTTGATGAACCTGCGGTAAAAGAATGCCAACCCGTGAAAACTTCGAACATCATGAAGAGACTTAGGGGTCGGCCAAGTGGTAATGGCCGAAATTTTGGAGTCATCCATACGTATGCCAGAACCTGAGATCAAGTAACCCAAGAAAAGGACTTCGGAAGACATAAAATGGCACTTCTTCCGATTAGCATATAGCTTCTGATCACGGAGCACCATGAAGATGTCTTGCAAGTGGGATAAATGGTGAGCAATATCCGAACTATAAACCAAGATGTCATCGAAATAAACGACGACACACTTACCGATAAATGGCTTAAAAATGTGATTCATCAATCGCATGAAAGTGCTCGGTGCATTAGATAAGCCAAACGGCATAACCATCCACTCATACAGGCCATCGCGTGTTTTAAAAGCGGTTTTCCATTCGTCCCCGGGCTGCATACGTATCTGGTGGTACCCGCTACGTAAGTCGATTTTAGAAAATACCTGTGCGCCATGAAGATGATCGAGTAGATCGTCAAACCTCGGGATTGGGAAGCGATACTTGATGGTGATCTTGTTGACGGCTCGGCTATCGACACACATACGAAAAGACCCATCGGGTTTGGGCACTAATAGAGCAGGTACAGCGCATGGACTCATGCTTTCCCGAATGAGACCCTTCTGAAGAAGGTCGGTGACCTGGCGTTGTAATTCGGAAAATTCTTTCGGGTTCATACGATAAGCTGGCTTGTTTGGGATGCTTGCGCCTGGCAAGAAATCAATGCAATGTTGGATGTCTCGAACAAGAGGAAGACCCGCGGGAATTTCTTCGGGAAACACATCGCTAAACTCAGACAATAAGGGGCTCAATTCAGATGGAACCGGTGGTGCAACTGGATTTTCTTCCGCAATTAATAATCCAAAAATAAGTTGTGGGTGGAGGGAGCGAGCTAAAGCCGAAAATTCAGACTTGGTGATTAACATGGTTTCAGACCCATCTTGTCTTGGGTCGCATGGAGCAAGGGTGATATTAACACCATCCTTTTTGAATGTATATGTGTTCCTGAAGCCGTCATGTTTCGCGCGACGATCATACTGCCATGGGCGGCCCAAAAGAATATGACATGCATCCATAGGTAAAACTTCACACCAAATTTCATCCGAGTATTTGTTACCAATCGAGAACTGTACAAGGCAGCGATGCGTGACTTTTATCAAATTACCCTTCTTTAGCCACGTTAGTTGATATGGTTCCGGGTGATCTTGAGTTTGTAAATTAAGTTTGTCAACCATGGACTGACTAACAATGTTTTCGCAACTCCCCCCATCAATAATAACGGTACAAACTTTGCCCTTAGCCGTGCACTTTGTGCGAAAAATATTGTTGCGAAGCCAGGCCGTGTCATCGCTTGTGTCCGGAACATTGGTGCTTAGAATTCGGCGAATAACAAGTGCTTCACCACGATCAGGGTAAAGGACCTCGGATGGTTCGTCCGAGTCATTGTCTGCGTCGGTATCATAATTGGGAGCGGTATCGTCAAGAAGAGCGACCACTTGTTTGTTAGGGCATTCCCGCTTTACATGACCAATACCCTGACATTTATAGCAACGTGTGGTGGCGTTCCCAGGTGTCGCGGGCTGCTGTGCGGGTAAAGGAGGTTCCTGTTTCGGGTTGTCAGCCCGTGTTTGAGAGGAAGAAGCCATCGGCTTAAAGGAAGAGAACCGAATGGTGGTTTTTGGTTTGCTTGCGAACTGCCGTTCCACTCGATGCGCTAACCTGCACACATCAGAAAAAGACCAATACTGTTGCAACATAACGACATCCGCTATGTCTGGACGTAGAGCACCTAAGAAGCGAGCAATCGTTTGCTCTTCATCTTCTTCAATACCACACCGCATGCGTAATTGTTCAAACTTGGTGATAAACTCCTCCACGGGTAGAGTTGCTTGTTTAAAGTTGTGGTATTCTAAAAAAGAGTCCTGCTTATGGTTTATGGGGACGAACTTGGATCGCATTAAGCGTTTCATCTTCTCCCACGATTCAACCTTGTGTTTACCCTCCCGATAACGTTGATTTTGGACATGTTCCCACCATAAAGAAGCATATTTACGTAAACGAATAGCTACGACGTAGGGCTGGCAAATCGTGTCCTAACAGGTTAACAGGTCTCTGACGCGCGCGAACAAATCAAGTTCTAAACATGAACACGACTCGTTTAACTCATTTATATCTCATGTTTATAACACAGTTTTATGTTTTATGTACCAAAAAAGGGAAATGAAAGATTTTTGCCTCTTAATTCTAAGTATTAAAAAAAGTCAAAAAATCAAATAGTGTATTTTTCAGTCAAACAGGTCTTATCGTGTCTTAACAGGTTACCCATTGCCAGCCCTAGCTACGAGTTTTACCTTTAGGTTGTCGGGGACTTGTCTGAGATCGAAGATACGTTCCACGGTATGTAACCAATCGATGAAATCGTCTGGTTGCATGCGGCCCTCAAATTCAGGGATTTCGGTTCGAATGCCAAGGGCTCGGATATGGTCAACAGGAGGCGGTGGTGGAGTTTCTTGTCTTCGGGGTTGGCGGGCAAAAACGTTGTGGAACCGTTCCTCCTCTTCATCTTCCCAGAGGACCGACTCGGTTGCCGAGTGATCAACGGGGTCGTACCTATCAAATCCTGGTTGTTGGTTGAATTCGAGTTCACGAATCCGTTGTTGCAAACGTTCAATCTCGATGTCACGAGGATCACGTTGTTCCGGACCACTGCCTCTGGCGGCGAATCTGTGGGGCGGTTGACGATCTTTCCTAAAATTGGACATCCTGGCGAACCTGAAGCTGCTGATACCACTTGATACGGATTCGTATTAGTGGAAGCTAGAACCCTAGCTTGATGCCTCCTTCGGACGACCGAAAAGGAGAAAACCTCGAACGAAGCCTGCTCGAAAATAATGAGAGAATACTCTTTCTTTGATAAAAATTGCATAACATTCCAACCTTTGATTACAATACTTAAATAGAAAACTAAAGAGATAAACATAGGAAAAATCCCAACAAATAAGGAAAAGATAAAGTTCTAAAATTCAAACAATACTTAAAATAAAAGATGGTTGGAATGGGTCTTGATAATATCTTGAAGGTCCAAAGTTAGCCACGAATTATAACCGGCCCAACACTTGTGTGACTAAGGCCGGGTGGTTCTTCAAGCACGTCCGGATCCGTATCACAACATTTTAAGGTTTGATGAATTCTGTATTCAGTAAACTTCTAAGGATAAAAGTTTTTATCTTCTTTGATGACATATTGATCTACAGTAAGACAATGCAATAACATTTGTTAGACCTAAGAGAAGTTTTACAAATGTTTAGAGAGAATCACTTGTTGACAAAGAAATCAAAATGTAATTTTGCTATGATTGAAGTAGAATATTTGGGCTATGTGATATCTAAGGATGGAGTGGCTACTGATCAAGCAAAGATTAAAATTGTCAAAGAATGGCCCATTCCAACTACAGTTAAGCAGTTGAGAGGTTTTTGGGGCTCACTGGATATTATAGGAGATTTATCTCTACATATGGGCCAATAGCAAAACCATTAACTTCATTGTTGTAGAAGGATGCTTTTAAGTGGAATGAGCAGGCACAACATGCTTTTTAAGCAATTGAAAAATGCTTTAATTTGGCCCCCTGTCTTAGCTCTCCCTAATTGGTCTAAAGAGTTTCTCATTAAAACTGATGCATCATCTAAGGGGTTGGGAGCTGTATTAATGCAAGATAATCACCCTTTAGCATTTGTAAGGCCCTATCAGTTAGACAATGTGCATTGTCTGTATATGAGAAGGAGCACTTAGCCATTTTGATGGAAGTGAAACATTGGCATCAGTTGCTGATCCTTAAACACTTCACTATTAAAACAAACCAAAGAAGTTTGAAACACCTGTTAGGATAGAAAGTGACCACGCCACTGCAACACACATGGTTGAGTAAACTGATGGGGTATGATTATGACATAGTGTATAAAAAAGGAGCATATAACAAAAAAGCTGATACCTTGTCCAGAATTCTTGGGGCTGCACTTTTTCAGATGGTTGTGTCTTCTTATTAGCCTTTAGAAAAGATCAAAACTTGTTTGGCAAAAGATGAAGAAGCCAAGTATTGATTTAAAAATTAAAGAATGGAGATCAACTTCCAACCTTTCTTAGATGAAATGGTATTAAGAAGGAAGAACAAGTTATGGATTCCTAAAGATGCTAAGCTGAGAAAAGAAATTTTGATATTATCTCATGCCTCTCCTCAAGATGGCCATTCAGGTATGCATGCTTCTATTAAAGGTTTAAGGATATGTTTTAGTGGAAGGGAGCTACTACGGATATAAAAGAGTTTATCAAAAAGTGTGAGTTGTGTTTAAAAGTTAAATATGAGATTGTGGCATCTCTTGGATTGCTCAACCCTCTTCTCGTTCCTAATTAAATTTTTACTGATGTGTCCATGGATTTCATTGGTGTGCTTCCCAATTCACAAGGGTATGATACAATCTTAGTTATTGTTGATAGATTTACCAAGTTTGGGCATTTTTTTACCATTAAAACATCCATACACAACAACTAAAGTTGCTCAGGTAGTATTGGACTAAGTATTCAAGATCCATGGTTGTCCCTAAATCATCATTTTTGACAGAGAAGCCCTGTTTCTTGGTAATTTTAGAAAGAGTTTTTAAGGTTACAAGGCATTACTCAAGCTCTTTTAATAACTATCATCCCAAACTAATGGACAAACTGAAGTCCTTAACAGATATTTGGAAACTTACTTAAGATGTATGGTTTTGCATGAGCCGAGCACTTGGGTTAAATGGATTCCTTTGCTCAACAGTGGTACAACTCCACATGGCATTCTGCTATTCTCATGCCTCATTTTAAATCCTTGTTTGGCATTAAATCCCGTATTCATTTACCTCACATACCATTGGACACAAATGTGGCTGTTGTGGAGGACTTACAGTCATTATCTAAGGCTAGGAATCGTATGAAATGGTTTGTTGATACTTATAGAATCGAGAGATCATTTGTTATAGGGGATTGGGTGTATCTTAAGTTATGTCCCTATGCTCAGACCACTCTAAGAGCTCGCAAATATTCTAAGTTGTCACCAAAGTATTTTGGACCACATTTGATCTTAGAGAAGATTAATCTTGCAGCCTATAAGCTTGACTTACCACCTAATGCTCAAATCCATCATACTTTTTATGTGTCTTTGTTGAAGAAAGCAAATGCATCCCCTGCAGTGATTCATGGCATTCCTGTTACTATAGTCAGTGGGTTGCAACCTTCGCATGTTTTGGACAGGAAATTAGCCAGGCAAGGAAATAAACCAATGGTCAAATTTTTAGTTCAATGGAAAGATCATCCTCTGCATGATGCTACATGGATGAATGCTGAAGAGTTTGTGTTGAAGTTTCCATCTTTTCCTTATATTCTTGAGGTCAAGAATCTTATATCTCACGCTTATAGTGGACCTTTTAGTGCTAATTTTGACAGTTAAATAATTCAGGGGTCTATTTTGATAGTTTTAATGTTATAGGGTATAATGTGTCAATAATACTTGTATGTAACATAAAATAATAAGAAGTAAAAAAACCTATTTTTGGACACGTAGAAGTATTACACCACACCCGTACCAACGCCTCCATCTCGATTTATGTCCATGTCTAGCCTCTTACTTTGCCTGAATATTACTTTGATTTTGTTTTCTTCAACATTTGAGGTTGTGTTTCGTGTATAACTTCAACTTCATCAATATCTTCTCTAGGTTGGCATGGTTGTTGTGGTTGAATTTAGATTTATTGATGAAGTACTTGAGAAGGTTGACACGATTGTTGTGTTCGAAGTTAAATTTGTTGTTGAATTTGAAATTGTTGTTGCATTTGAATTTTTTGAAGTTGAGTGAACGCATTTAGAGCTTGATTGAATCTCGTAATGAATATTGTGTTGACCACAACGGATCAACGGTGCACAAGTAACCGGTGACGTAAACGAGGTGGGGGACGATTGCTAGGGTCATTTGGATCCATGGTTGAATTTTTTTTGGTGTAGAAAATAGTATAAATAGATAGAATGAGAGTGAACATGTTTGTGGTGTAAAAAAGAAAAGGATTTAGTTAGTTTAAATAGTGGCAAGTTAGACAATTATTATTTTTTAATTGAAAATGACCTTTGGGAAACGGTTAACTCCCAAACGTTAGAAAGGGGGGACGGTGGAGGACGTGACCAACACCACGATTGTCACGAGCCTATGGTGTGGGGGCAATGTTCAAGGGGAGCAACGTCCCATGTGGCACTTTCAAGAGCCGGGCTATGAGCCCCACAGACACTGCTTGGCCTTGTATTTTCTTTTTAGTAATTAAAAAACAGGGTTAATTGGAATTATAAACGGAGATATGTGCTTTGACTTTTGTCATATGATGTGATAAATGGATGTATTGTACAATAACCAGAGGCAGGTAGCGTGAAGCTATTTCAATAATTATGTAACTTCAATTAATTAATTGAAGATTGGTAAACAAAATTGTTCATAACTGAAAACAAATGGCAAAAGTAATAAATAGAAAAAACTAGGTAAAATATGTAGATAAAAGTGTAAATAGTCTTGTCATGATTTCTTTTTAATAAAATAAATCAAAATTGATATATTTGACATTTTTAACTTTAGGCATTTATTTGAAGGTACAATGGCTCACATTACTACATCGTTGTCAATATTAACCGATGTAAAAGGGTGATTTGCCTTAAAGAAACTAATGCTTGCAAATAAGAACATAACTAGAAAACAACTAGGAACAACTAGAAAAATCTATAAGGAATTCAGATGGAGAAAACATCCAACTAGGGTCGAATCCTCTTGTCTGGCGTGACAACCCGGATTAACTATAGTAGAACAATTGTGTGAAGTGCCCGATAAGGATAATCCCACAAAACATGGAATTAATGCCACAGACACACACCAATACCTTTTTTTTTTTTTGAACGGCAAATTTCTACTCCTTATGGGACTTGAACCCATGACCTCCCCCTTAGGTGTTCCTAGAAGCTTTTTGCTTCTACCATTGGGCCACCAACCCCAATGGCAACACACACCAATACCTAGTTTAATGAAACAAGTTCATGTTATGACACTTATGATTTATGGTTTATAGGTTGAGTTTGAAATTGATCAACGACCATTGCAACTTACAAACTATTCAAAATTAACCATGTAGAAAACTCTAATTTTTCCAAATCCTTTAATTTACTAATTTATCTATTACCAGTTCAGGTTTCAAGCCTTAGAATTAGGAGCGCTAATATAAATTAAAGATAACATGTATCAAGTTAAACAAGCATAACATTATAGAAAAACTTGGTTTCAAATCTACTATAATTAGAAATAATTTGATGACATTCATTTAACATAAAATCAAGTTTATATGTTACTCTTTTACTACTAAAGTTTATTATTAACCAGTTTTGATTTTCTCTTTTTTCAAAAAAAAAAAAAAAACTTAAATAATTTGCCAAACGAATCTTTGTTCAATGAATAATAATCGAATACAAGAACTAAACTAGAATTACAACTTGATATGAACTTTTAAATGTCCCCAAATGTATTGCTAGAGTTGAAGTCTTGAAGATGACAAATTTTAAGTACGTATATTACAACCAAAAACCCACATTACTAGTAAAATTACAAATTTACCCCTCTACTTTCTCTTAATGGCACTCTTTATAATCATCAGGGTTCGTCATCCCAATCCCATCAGTACAATAGTTAAATATCATATGATTTTTCTTAACATGCTCATAAACTTTCTGTTGATTTGAATTCAGTATCCAATACTTTTTGGCGGTCCACCAATAATCTTGGGAGAAACAATGTATGTTGGGATTATTGAGTGGGGTGATGCACCCATGGATATTAAAATCTTTAAAGTAGGCTTCAAATGGCCCATGGGTATAATCGGCCTTGACTCGACCCCCATCTGTGGCCCAATTAGACCCATCCCATAGACTCACAACCACTTGCATTGTCCTATTAAGGTACTCCACACCTTTGATTATGTTGTTCTTGAACACCCTTATTGGTACCTCATCCACAAAGAACCTATAACAAATATAAGATTTAGATTTAGCACATGTAGATTATTGAATGATTATAAAGAGTTAAGGGGTGATAATTGCATACACTATTTGATGGTGATTCCATAGAATTTTATAGTAATGGAAATCCGCTGTAGGATCAAACCAAAGATTGATTCTTTGCTCTCGGCTTCCAACACCATTTATGAATATATTGGTCTGTACTTCTATTGGTTTGCCTGGTCTGTTTCCCAAGAATTCAAAGTCTAACTCATCATGCACACCATTCTCGTTTAAGTACAACTGCATCAAACGTCAAATAAGATATGTGTATATATAGACTTTAAGAATCAAGTTTAGAGCATTTGTGAGTACATAAAAAGCAGTAACAAGACCACCAGAATCATTGGCGGGTAACTTAATCTTCATTTTAAAGAAGCCAGATCCAAAATAAGCTTTTGACGTAAATCCAGCACCTATAAATATATCGAAGAAAATATAGATTAATCTAAACCAATGAAAGTAAGTTTCTATATGCATGTAAAAACACAAATCGAAATAACATTTAAACCAAATGTGATTTTGTTCTACTCGAAAGAGGAAGACAATGATTATATATGATGCATTATGTCAATCCATCACAGCATATTACAACATATGATGTGTGTATACATGTATTATATTTCTGTGTATACAAGTGTTATATTTCGTGTGCATAAATGAATAATTGAAGGCAAAATACCTCTTGTACATAAAACTAGTAACATACACGTAACATATTCTTATTGCTTTTTACGCTTTTCAGGTGAAACAGAAATATCTCTCTTATATGTATATAGAGATATTAGAAAGGTTCCTGAGCGATGCAATTGAAAACACAAAGACTCCCAGGGTGCGCATGATTCGGTTATTATCCTCAACCGAAGCTGAAACCGAAGCCATCTGTTAGTCTATTTTATTAACCAATCGATTTTAGGTTAATCAGTTTGGTTTAATCGGTTACATTGACGGTTTTGTTTCGGTGCGTTTATTAAAATTAGACTTAGGCTAAAACTCTTTCTTATAAATATATGAAACTGATAAATACATGAAATGGAGATATAAAACATGCAATACATGAACCAGAGGTATAAAGTCTTATAATATATGAAAATATGAACTGTTCGGTTAATTATGGTTAAATGAGGGTACAAAAAACAGATAACTGGTTTTTGGTTAATCAATTTTCAGTTAATCTAGTTTTTGGTTGATTTCGATTTGGTTTCGCTTCTTTTTGGGTTAAGGATTTAGTTATTGCTCACCCCTAGACACTGTTAATCATGTAACATATCATTTTTTTAATTAAACACTATAGCAATACTGTATTCCAATTAAAAGAACAAAATGGTGGTTTGAATAGTGTAATTAAAAAAAATTATAAATGTACGGAAATGTTGTAATTGCCTAAAAATTGTGGAGGCAATTATTTTAAAAAAAAGGGATAAAAGTACAACTACAAATTAATTAACTAGATTTTGGTTAAAAATTAGACATTAAAATGTAATTAAGATGAGAAGATTAAAGTGTAATTACTATTTAAATGACTAATTTACTCTTAATTTAGGTTTATACCTTATGCTTTAAAGTCTACAAAGAACCTTATAATGCCCGTTTCAAGTATCTTGTAATATGTGACACATGAAGGGATGACAACGGGTCAGATACGGGTCAGGTTTGGTTAATCCCATATCCATACCCGGTTGTAACATCTCATCCCATTATCCGTCAGGTATTTGTCAGGCATTACCCGTTAGGTATAAAGAATACTCGCAGATATAGGGTATACCCGTTAAGATTTGCATGTATATGTATATTTTTTATTTTCTATTATAGTTTGATGTTTTAAAAATATATAATAAATTATATTTTAATAAAGAACGTACATATCATCGTCATTGTAATAATCTTTCAAACATTTAAAATGCAAACCTATATTATAATATGAATCTCGAAAAATATTTTTATACTCCAGTATATAAATATAAATAATGAAAAAGTAAAAACCTTTATAAAAAAAACATATCTATAATCTATAACTATTAATAAAAGAATTGACTTACGATGATGTGACATTCAATGGATGCCTCAACCCTCCCTTAAATGTGCCACGTGGCACGTTGAGGTGAAAGTGTTTAATTTTTTATAATTTTTTTATTATTAAATCTAATAATAAAATTAATTAAAACCCTAAACAAGATATGTATATCTAAAAATTTAAAATAAAAGATTTACTTTATCAGTTAAAAACAAAATTGGATTTTTCTCTCATTTTCATCCCATAATTTTTAAACGTTAATATCTTTTATATACGAGAGTTTTTAAAGAAAAAAATTACACCAAATTAACGCGCGTTTTATTATCTTTCCAACGAGTACCATAGTGCTATATAAAAAACGGAGAAAAAACGACTATTTTTTGTGGAGTTTTGTTCATACATGAAAAAAAAAAAAACACAAAGTGTTCAGGTTATTCATTAAACATGTATAGGCAAGTAATTAATTATGTTCAAACCAGTAAATATGAATTCTATAATATTAGAGTTATCATTGTTTAAGGTTAGACGTTAACATTGGAGATACATTGTTAATTGTTTTAGGTTAGGTGCTACCCGAAACTTTCCTGCATGTAACTGTAAAGCACATCAGTCAATATTAGATTTTTCAACACCGGGATGCTCCCGGGATATAAATCTAGTAATTTATAGGAGAAGAAGAACCTGAATATTCATCCAACAACAACCGAACCTCTCTCCCTTCACTGAGAAATAAAACATGATCACCTCCCCACGTTACGTTGTAATTCTCATCAAAAGTTGCATTTTGTTTTGCATCAACGAGCAAAAAAAATGTTCCGAACATTGCTATCACCATATTCTTTATCATCCATGAATGAAAACTCATCTTATCAACAAAATAAACTCTAAATATTATCAACAAAATCCCCCTAAAGTACAAATTGCTACTTTGTGTTCTTTAGTGTGTTGGTTAGGTAGAAATTTATAGATTGTGTATATATATAGAGAGATTAATCTCAAATAATTAATGCTATATATATCATTAAGCTTTTACAACTTGCATTTTGGGTTTGTTTTTCTTTTTTTCATTAATAGAATATTGACCTATTTAGAGGGTGTTTGGGATTGCGTTTTGAATATCGCGTTTTAAAAACACAGATAATCAGTTTTTAGTGTTTGGATTGCGTTTTGAAAACGCAGATAATTAGTTTTTTAGGCTACGAAAACGCAATAATCTATAAGCAGCTCCACCCCTACTTTTCCAAAACGCATAATCTATTTTGAATAATCAATCCCAAACACCCCCTAAGGCTATATCGTTATTTTGTCAACAAGAAAAAATTAAAATTAAACTGTGTATCGTTTTTTGTTATATAAAGATCCAAGAAAGGAAAAAAAGCAATAAATTTTAAGATATTTTGAATTAATGGCGTTTAATGCAAAAAAAAAAAAATACCAAAAGTGTTAAATTTTTTCTAAATTAATTCTTTTCCACGATGGTCAATGTATGAAAAAGTCAAACTTCAAATGTTAACCTTTTGACTTGTCAACACACATAACCAACAAAAACTTTATTATTTACAAAAACTTTATTATATACATGGCTAATACATATTATGTTGACTAAGATGTCAAACTTTAAAGCCGCCAAATAGAAACAAAATTATTTACACATCCATATAATTCAATTTGAAAGAACACCACTGACGCTAAGTGAGAATATGAGCTTTGACGCTAGGTGAGAATATGAGCTTCGGCCAACACTTCAATCTCTTTGACAAGTTTCTTTAAATATTTTCGTTTGCCAAATATTTTCATTTTCTTTTTCTTCTTCGATTTACTTTTTATGTAATTGGATTTAATATGATAAGAGCACCACAGTGCAAAAGAGTGGTCTAAAATCCAGACTTATCATATCATTCCAAATCACATCATTTCAAACTTCACTTTTCCTACAACACTAAACTATTCAAAACTTCTACCTCATTATCTAGTTCATCACCCACTTTTCTTTTTATTTAAATATATTTAATTTATATTAATATTTTAATTTATTTAATTATTAGTATCATTTATTTCTATTAAACTATATATTTATAGTTCTTATTATTGAACAGTAACTGTAATTAATGCACGATGTCGTCTTTGTAATTCTAAGGGTTTTGAGGGGTAATTTGGTCTTTTGCGTGTGCTCTACACATCCCTTCCTGGTTCTTTTCTTCACCATTTTCATTGTGTATATCATCCAACCTACAAATGTAGAGAGAGAAGGAGAGCAGTGGTGGCACCACCACCGCCTTACCACCACTGTCTGGTTTCGTGGTCTCCAATGTTGGGGTTTTTGATTATAAGGGCTTCTCATCTTTGATTATGAGGGCTTCTCATCACCGTCTTGATCATCGTCCCCGTCGTTGTCGGCGGTTTACTTGCCGTCTATGGCGGCGGCGACCCTACAAGTTGCAGCGTCTTCTCTCTCTAGCATTCATGTTACCGGTCATCATTATAAGTCGTCGGCTAAGGTAAGTTTTTTCTCTTAAGGTTTCAATTTCGGTAGGTTTTTTCTCTTAGGGTTTCTGTCACACCCTCAAATTCCACATGCGGGGTTTTACCGCGAGGCATGTGACACACCAGGATCCAAGTCAACGGTCACAATAAACGACAACTATATGAGGAAAATACGTAAACCAAACCATGCATAAATTGATAACATAATCTCGAAATATAGCGGAAACAAATTTAAGTTTACAAAACCCCAAGTGAAAATAAAACATGAGTTCAAAGTTTGAAGACCAAGTATGAGATATGACCCTAGACGCGAGTGCGACTCCGTGCGCCTAGCCCGACTGCTGCTACCTTAGCGACCTGAGAAAACATGCTAAAAATGTCAACATATAATGCTGGTGAGTTCACATGTTTTATAATATGTTTCGTCAATCCTTTAAAACCGTTACCGTTACTACTATGTTGTGTGAACGCTAGCTAGGCGTTATGTATATTACTAGTACGGGTGAAACCTTTGCTGACTGTGATGTTACTGTGTGATACCCTTATTTACGGACTACCGTTACCTCCGGTAGGCCTTATGTGATCGAGACAATATGCATCCGTCCGGCCTCCAACCGTCGAGTGGGGTTTGTCAGGCCCAATAGCGCTATCCACATTTCCCCGCTACATCCCCGTATTAGTGGTTTCTAAGGGACTTTAGATGAACCGTATAGTAATAAATGATAGCCATAGTATAACATGAAAATGTATGTTTCAAAATGTGTAAGCATGTTTCTCCCCCGAAAACAAAACCAGTAAAGTATGGGGCCGTAAACTCACCTTAGGTTGCGTCTTCTGTTTTAAAAGAGATCTGACACGTGTGTGATAGCCCCAACAAGTGGCGAACTATCAATGAGTTTACATAAGTGTGACGACTACTAACCCGAAGGCTAATTAGTCCCCGATTGTCCAGATCTTGACTATGTGTGTTTACAAATATGTTTTTGTGTTAACCGGACATACCAGACAAACCTGACATCCCGTTGGTGACCCATTACATTAATAAATCAAGTACATAGGATTAACACATAAGTTTCAAGCATACAATACTTAGTTTGCATAAAAAATCGCACATATGGAGTTGTAAGGTCGAATCAACATACAACAGGTCCAGACTCGACCCAATTGACCTTGGTTCGACCCCTTTGTGGATCATTTGACCTGTACATAAGTTCATACAACCTTATACAAGTTCATTCGACCTTAAAACATGTTCATTCGACCTTAACATGTGTTAATTCGACCTAAATCAAGTTCGTTCGACCTAAAAGAGCCACGTTCGACCTGAGAGAAGTTACATTCGACCCCTGAGCTCTTCCTTCGACCCCACACTGGTCGAAGGGGAGCCAGGTTCGACCCCTGCAGCCTCAATCTTCCTAAAACGCATCAAAACTATCAGAAAACATCACAAAACACTGCAGTCAAGTATGAATAATATATTCCTACAAAACCCTACCAATTTTATCCCAAAATCAATCCGTTTTAATACTTACCCAAAACGGCAAAATTATGGAAACATCACATCATACATGAAAACTTTACCAAATTAGGAAACTTTCTGAAATCATTCAATAATCAACTCATCATGTTCAGATTATCATGTCAAAGAAAACCCCTAACCTTATTACCTATAATAACATCATGGATCAAATCCCTAAAGTTATCAAAATCCCCAAAACAAGCAAAATATAATCATCCAACAATTGATAACCTAAAATATCCAAAACCTATCATCCATAGCAGCCCTAGAACCTTTCTATAACATCTATGCAGCACATAATCATCATACAACACATAACACTGTTGGGACAAAGAGGATTGACGAAACCACCTTTTGATAACCTTAGTCTATTCCATATCTGCCTAAGTATAGAACTGCTGAAGAACAAAATGAAGAAGTACTGAAGAACAAACACAAAGTACTGAAGAGTAAACTCATCAGAAGTTCTGAAGTCTAACCAGACATTTCACTGAAGAACTACTGAAGACAAACTGCTCATCAGCAGTTTGTCACTCATCAGCACTTTCCCTCAGAAGCTTCTAACCGACTGAAGATCAGCAGTTTTACTATTATATTGTTTTGTTAAAGTCTTGATTTCAAGTTTCAATGTACAGACTGATGTAAGCTTATCTTAGCATAATATCTTTGTTAAAATATCTTAGATTACTTCAGACTTCAGTTTAGTACATTAGTCTATAAATAGATGAGTTTGTTCATCTATTTTTCATATGTGATTTTATGTAATATCTTTGAACTTATATTGAAATCCTTCGGGCTTTAAACTTATAATTTCCACTTCACATCTGAGAAACATAAACTGCTATTACTGCTTTATACTTAGATCATTTATTGTTTCTCATTTATTATTCAGTCAAGGGGGAGTAATAACTCCTCATCAAAGTGATCTTTTAGACCTTTGAACACTTGTATTTCCGCTGCTTAATAACTCATATATAAATCTGATTAACACATAAGTGTTCATATAAACAGCCACTGATCCAACAATTGGTATCAGAGCATCTGGTTAATCTGATCAAAATCAATCTAACAAATTGAGATTCAGACACAGGCTCAATATTGATATTCAATAAAAAGGATAAAAGGCTCACTTTTTAAATCCATCACTTTAAGAAAGTATTGACAAATCCAAACTTCTTAAAAATGGATCCCTACAATACTGGATCTGCCAACAAACCTCCTATGTTAGTCAGAAATGAATATAACATATGGTCTAAGAGGTTGGCACACACTATTTCACAAACAAACACTGGATGTTGGAGGTCTGTAGTTTTTGGACCTCACAAACCAGTTGTTACTGATCCAGAGGGTAAGACTGAAAGACCAAAGGATCCAAAAGAATACACGGAGGAAGATTTCCTAAAGTTTGAGCTTGATGCAAAAGCTTTCTCCATGTTGGCTATGGCTCTCCCAAACGAAATTTATGCTGGCCTTTTACATTGTGAAAGTGCTAAAGAGCTGTGGGACTGCCTAAAAGAGCAGTTTGCAGGAACTGCTGAGGTGATAGCCAACATCAGAGAAATATTGGCTCAACAATATGAAACTTTTACTCACATAGAGGGTGAAACTTTAACTCAACAGTTTGAAAGATTTTCTTCACTCATCTCTGAGTTAAAAATAAACAATCAGACCTATACAACTGAGTCTATGTTGCATAGATTTTTAAGGTCTTTACCTTCAAAATGGGAAACTTACTCTATAGTCCTCAGAACCAGTTCAGATTTTAACACCTTGAACCTAACTAGGTTACATGGTAAATTATTAACTTTTGAAAGAGAAATCAATCAAAAGAAAAAGCTGCAAGAATCTGGTAAAACTGCTGATGACTATACTCCGGGTAGCACAGCCTTATTAGGACATGACTCACCATCCTGTTCTAATAATTTTGGTTCTTTTGACCACATTGACATAACAGCTGGGATCTCATCAGATGGATCTTTCCCAGCTTATGACAATGAAGAACTAAGTCAAACTGCTGACAACATGTGTTTCATCATGGATGATTTAAAATATTTTAGCAGTGATGACTTAGAAGAAATGGAAATATTGCACCAACTGGCCTTGTTAAGCTTAAAAACTAACAAATTTTACAAAAGGTCAGGAAGGAAATTTCCAGGACTAAACAATTCAACAAAAGTTGGTTTTGACAAATCTAAATTGAGATGTCATAAGTGTCAGAAGTTGGGACACTTTGCTAGAGAGTGTAGAAGCTCTAGCTATAACCAACCAATGTCCTCTGGAAATCAATATAACCCCTCATATAATAGGAATAATGGAACTAATGGGAGTGCTCATTTTGTACAGGCACAAGCTCCAAATGTCCAATATGTGCCACAAGTACAATATGTACAGATGCCTGCTCAACAACAACAGCAGCTCATGCCTCCATTTCCAACTGCTCAACTTCCTGCACAAACTCAACAACCCCCTCAGCAACAAAGCTTATTTACCTCAGGGTATGTTGATTGGAGCAGTCTTCCTTATGACACATCAGAATGCAGTCAGGATGCAGACAATAAGGTCTATGATGTCAACTGGGGAGAACCTGATAATGGCAGAAAGAACTTTGCCTTAATGGCTTTTGAAGGATACTCTTCAAACTCTGCTCTAACACAGGTATCACAACAATCTCTGTTAAAGCTTTGCACTAAATCTTGCAAAGAATCATTTGCTTTAATTAGAGAAACCAATGTGCATTTACAAGGCAAATCCAATGACATGGAAAGAAAATACACACAAATAAAGTGTGATTTGGAAAGAAAAGTTATGTTGAAAAACAAAGAAATTTCCAAACTGAATGATAAATCCATTGAAACAGAAGCACAAATTAAAACCATGATAGACAGCCTAGGAAAAGTCAGACAAGAGCTTGCTGACACCAAGGTTGATTGTGAAAAATGGGTTGAGTCTTGTAAAGGGTATCAAATGTTACTTAACAAACAAACTGCAGCCAATGTTAAGTTTGGCATTGGATATACCCACACTGAATCACCAACAGATTTCACCCACAAAACTAATAATGATGGGAAGAAATTGATTCAAACTTCTGATATGGAGGAATGCACATCCTACCATCAGAACTTCCTCAAAAAGGGAAGTACTGCAGAAGTTAAAACTACTGACAATAAGCCATCAGCAGTTTCAACTACATCAGGAGTTGAGACCCTGAAAACTGCTGATGACCTATTACTAAAATCAGATTTTGTCAGTAAATTGCCTTCCAGTTCTCTTGATCTATCTAAAAGGAAAGAGAAGGCAAAAGCATGTGAAATATGTGGTCTGTTTAACCACATAACTGAACTTTGCAAATTTAGAAAGGTAAATCAGTTAAATAAACAAAAACAACAACTGATTGTGGGAAAACAGATAAAACAAGATTTTCAAAATACCTTTTTTCCCAACAAACAACAATCAAACAAAACCCTTTCTAAGAAGAAGCCTTTATCTCAACAAAGGTCATCTTCTCAAAGTTCAATTTCAGAAGTTTCACCTAACTCATCAGCAGATTCACAAACTGCTGAAGTTAAAGATTTGATAAACCTGGTTAAACTTCTGATGACCAAAGTTGATGGTGGAAACCAAAAAGAACCCACCATTGTTCTTAATGACAAATCCATTGCCAAAAAGACATGGATTACTAAAATTGGTCCACAACAAGCTGCACCTGTTCTCAAGAGCAAACCCAAAGCCAAACTGGCTTGGGTTGCCAAAACTAGCTAATTTGCTATCTTGTGCAGAGAGTCTCCAGAGGTTTGAATAGCATATGGTATGTGGATAGTGGAGGCTCAATGCACATGACTGGATGCAGATACCTGATAAACAATTTTATCAGTCAAAAAGAAGGATCTGTGTCCTTTGGGAACAATGCCAAGGGATATGTGCTAGGATATGGCAATGTATCCTCAGGCAAAATGCAGTTTGACAAGGTCAATCTGGTTGAAAACCTTGAGTACAACTTGCTGAGTGTCTCTCAAATGTGTGACAAAGGATATTCTTCCTTTTTCACAAAGACAGCATGCAAGATCATATCACCAGAAGGCCAGAAGTTGATAGAGAAGATCATTGAAGATCATACTTTGCTGATTGCCAAAAGATGTGGCAATGTCTATGCAGTGGACATTGAAAAGGACAAAGTATTGAACAAGACTGCCTGTTTCTTCTCAAAGGCATCAACTTCAGAAAATGATCTCTGGCATAGGAGACTTGGCCATGTGAACTTTAAAACCATCAATAAAGTCACAAAAATGGGCTTGGTCAGAGGTCTACCTTTGAAGGAATATCAGTGCAAAGAACATTGTGTTTCCTGTCTTAAAGGTAAACAGCATAAGTCCTCTTATAAGTCTATTGAAGAATCAAAAACAACTGCATGTCTTCAACTACTCCATATGGACTTATTTGGACCAGTCAAAATCATGAGCCTTGGTAAGAAGAAGTACTGCTTGGTCATCATTGATGACTACTCAAGATTCACATGGGTCTTCTTCTTATATTCCAAGGATGAGGCAGCTGAGATCATCAAGTTCTTTATTCTACAAGTAGAGAAGCAATACTCTCTATCTG
The DNA here is from genome assembly GCA_032199755.1 of Ambrosia artemisiifolia. NCBI lineage: Eukaryota > Viridiplantae > Streptophyta > Magnoliopsida > Asterales > Asteraceae > Ambrosia > Ambrosia artemisiifolia. Next base: position 32,739,925 of record CM063521.1, read on the forward strand.
TCAAAGTCATCAGGAGTGACAATGGGACAGAGTTCAGGAACAAAACTCTGGATGAATTCTGTCTGTCTAAAGGGATTGTTAGACAGTTCAGCATTCCCAGAACTCCTGAACAAAATGGTGTGGTAGAAAGAAAGAACAGAACATTAATTGAAGCAGCCAGAACAATGTTAGCTGATTCAGGCCTACCTTTGTATTTTTGGGCTGAAGCAGTCAACACTGCATGTTATGTTCAGAATAGAGTTCTTATCAACAAGAGACATACCAAGACTGCCTATGAAATTATTCATGGCATTAAGCCCCTTATCTCCTTCTTCAGGGCTTTTGGATGTCAATGTTTTATCCTCAACATCAAAGACTCTATCTCTAAGTTTGCTGCAAAAGTTGACACAGGTTATTTTCTTGGTTATTCTCCTTTGAGAAAAGCTTACAAAGTTTTCAATTCAAGAACCAAGATAGTAGAAGAAACACTGAATGTCAAGTTCAATGAATCAAAACACACTCTTATTCCAGCAGATCCTGCTGAATTATTTGATCTTGACAGTTTTCATTTCGGACCTGAAAAGACTGTTGAATCATCCAAACCTCCTCAAAATGGTTTTCAAGGATTTGAAGATGATAGTCCTGCACCATGGACTCCAAACACAGTCAGAAGATCAACTATCAAACCTTCAGAAGTTTCAATAGCTTCAACTTCAGGAACTACTGATGAACATTTTGAAACTACTGATTCAGCTGAACCTAAAACTCCTGAAGTTCAAATAACAGCTGAACCAGATATTATCAATCTCAGTGGTTTATTTGAAGAACCTGTAGAGCCATCATCCAGTACAGGTTTACAACAACTGATTGAACACAAAGATCATCCATTGGATCAAATCATGGGTGATATTGCATCAGGGGTACTCACAAAAAACCAGCTCTCCAACTTTTGCTTATTCTCAGCATTCATCTCTCAGTTGGAACCAAAGAAGTATCAAGAAGCCCTCAAAGACAACAATTGGGTGCAAGCAATGCAAGAAGAGTTGCTTCAATTCAAGAAACAACAGGTTTGGGAAATCTGTCCCTTACCTGACAACAAGCAACCAATTGGAACAAGATGGTTCTTCATAAACAAATCAGATGAGGCTGGTATGATCATCAAGAACAAAGCAAGACTAGTGGTACAAGGTTATTCCCAAGAGGAAGGAATTGATTATGATGAAACCTTTGCACCAGTTGCAAGACTTGAAGCTATCAGGTTATTTTTAGCTTATGCAATTTCCAACAACATTAAAGTTTATCAAATGGATGTCAAAAGTGCATTTTTGTATGGAAAAATAAAAGAGGAAGTGTATGTCTGTCAACCTCCTGGGTTTGAGGATCCTTCTCATCCTGATTGGGTTTACAGACTTGACAAAGCTCTTTATGGGCTAAAACAGGCTCCAAGAGCCTGGTATGAAACACTTTCAAACTTTTTGCTTAAGAATCACTTCTCAAGGGGATCCATTGATAAAACTCTTTTCATAAAACATGTTGGAAATCATGTCTTACTTGTTCAAATATATGTTGATGATATCATTTTTGGTTCAACAAATTCAAAACTGTGTGAAGAATTTAAGAAACTCATGCAATCAAAATTTGAAATGAGTACAATGGGAGAATTACAGTACTTTTTGGGACTGCAAATCAAGCAACAGTCAAATGGAACATTTATACATCAATCAAAATATGTTAAAGAATTATTGAACAAATTTTCTTTACAAGACTGTAAAACATGTTCCACTCCCATGACACCAATCACACAAGTTGAACCAGATGATCAAGGGAAACACATTGATCAAACCATGTATAGATGTATGATAGGTTCTCTTTTATATCTAACTGCTTCTAGACCAGATATCATGTTTTCAACTTGTGTCTGTGCTAGATACCAATCTGCACCAAGAGAATCTCATCTAATTGCAGTCAAAAGAATCTTCAGATATCTGAAAGGAACTCCTACTTTAGGGATTTGGTATCCTGCTTCAAGCAATACCAAGTTAACTGCTTTTTCAGATAGTGACTATGCAGGCTGCAAAATGTCAAGAAAATCAATATCTGGTGGTTGTCAATTCTTAGGAAACTGTCTGGTGTCCTGGCAATCCAAGAAACAAACATCTGTGGCAACTTCAACAGCTGAAGCTGAATACATTGCTGCTGCAAGCTGCACATCACAGATACAATGGCTCCAATATCAACTACTTGATTATGGAATCAAAGAGACCAAGACCCCACTTTTAGTAGACAGCAAATCTGCCATTAGCATCATTCAAAATCCTGTTCAGTTTTCATAGACTAAACACATTGAAATCAGGTATCATTTCATAAGAGATTGCTATGAAAAAGGCAAGATTGAGGTGAAGCATGTCACAACAGCCAATCAAATAGCTGACATTTTCACCAAACCCCTTGATTCAACAACTTTTCAGAGGTTAGTATCCATGCTTGGAATGTTAAACTTAGAAGAAAGTCTGTAAGTGTTTCACTTTTTAATTCTGCACATATTTTATTTTTCACTTACATACTTATCTGTCACAAACCTCTGAAGACCAAAAATTTGAGAAAAGAGAAAGTTCTGATGAACAAATTTTGAAAACTACTGATAAATATCAAAATGGGATATTTTCAAAATGGATATAACTACTGATGAAAATCAGAAGTTAGAAAAGTGTTTTAAAAGTCATCTGCATCAGCAGTTGAAACTGCTGATGAGATAACTAAAACCACTGATGAAGAAACCTTTCTTCTTCAGCAGTTTGACTAAAAGGGTAAAACAGACTTTTCACTCGTCAGAAGTTTGACCTAGTCGGTTAAAAACTTCTGATAAATACCCTGTTCCAACACTTATCCATTCAAAAAGCAAAAATTCCCTCTTTCTCTCTCAAATTCAAAGCAAAACCCCTTCTCTAACCTAAAAATCACTGTTCGATCAAAAACATCCATGGCTCTCGTGTTAAAACAGGGACACAACCAAAGAGGCTACTTTGTTAAAGATGAAGCCTGGTCCCAGTATGATGAGATACTTGATCTCATCATGAAATCCCAATACTATGATGCTTTCACCATTGATCCACCCATCCATGAAGAAACTCTTAATGAGTTCTGGGCAAATTCAGAAACGGTGAAGGTGAACAATGAAGTGATTTCCCTCAAATCTTCCATAAAAGGGAAACTAATGGCCATCTCACCAGAAACACTAAGCATCAGGCTTGGTTTGAAGGACTCTGAGGCACCTGAGCATATTCCAACCTCAGATATTCATCTGACCATGACAGAGTGTGGCTATCAAGGTACTTTGGCACAAGCAACAGTTTACAAAAAATATTTTGACCCACAATATAAACTGTTATTTCATTATATTATTATGTGTCTTAGTCCAAAAACTGGGTCAATAGATCAGATGCCTTCAACTTTTCAACCTATTTTTCATTCCATCATAAATGAAACTTCTTTCAAGGCATCAAAACTGTTTTTCAATGAACTGGTTTTACATCATGAAAATGATAAAAAGAAATTTTTGTTGTATCCAAGGTTTGTTATGCAGTGCATAATAAAAGAACTTGGAGAGGGAGTACTTGAGGGAGAAACAACAACTTTAAATCCTTTAACTGCTCAAGTATTCTCTAGGCACAACAAACCAGCACTTTTGCTAGAAGATGACCAAGGGGAAGAACAACCCATCCCCAAGGAACCCACATCTTCCAAACCTAAAAGGAAAACTAAAAAGCCTAAACAACAAAAACCAAAAACAACCAAGTCACTGAAAAAGAAAGTTCAGGAAGTGGAGAAACCTGAAACTACTGATGTGCAATCTGCACTTGAAAAGGAAGTAGCTGAAACATCCTCTCAGCACACTCCTTCTCCACCACCCAAAAGAAAACCAGTCACAGTTATTTTCCAAAGAAAAAGATTTAAGAAACCAATAACTGTTGACCCTGCTTTTGAAACTGCTGAAACCATTCCTGAACCCACCCAAACTCCTGAACACCAACCCATAATAACTACTGAACCTGAACCCTCACATACAACCATAGAAATTGCCCAACTTCTCTCAGGACTTAAAGGAACCCATTCACCACATGTCACTCCCCTTACAACACATCAAATTGGGGAGATGCCTTCAGAAGTTGACATGAATGTGGATCCCTTTAGCCCAACACAGAGAGATGAGGATGAACAAGAGTTTGTAAGCCCAAACTTGCAAACTTTTGATACTTTTGAGGCTGCTACTACTCACTTATCACCCAGTGGTGAACCTGAGGACAGTAGTAACATAGCTAAGACCTCAAATTTGGCAACTACTGATGAAGGCCTAAGGCCAGAGGTAGGAAAACCTCAGAACCAAGACAAAGAGGTTCATGAGACTACTGGTTTGGGTCCAGCTCATGATATAACTGATCCTGCCCTCTCTGAGGACACTATCAGGGATTCAGATGATTCCATTAAGTTGGTTGATGAATCAAAACTTCCACAAACTGAATTGACGGTTGACATTGAAGGTCCTGCATCTAAGGTCTCCAAGCTCAAGAAGCTGGTCACCAAAGATCAGGTTAAAGACCAGTTAGCCCAAAAATCCCCAAAACTGGCATCTTCAGAGCAATCTGAAGATCACCCAAAAAGCACCCCTTCACCAAAACAACCTACCCAATTCACTGGGCTCACAAGCATAGATCTGAACCAACTATGCAGCCCAGATGGTCCCCTGTACCAGGCACTCAAACAAATCATAACTGATCAACTCAAACCCTTCACAACTGCTTGGGAGTTAAAAGCTAACAATCAGTTTGGGTTGATCAATTCGAGACTTGCTGAGTTGAACAAGAAAATGGATGAAACACAAGATCAACTGGCAAGGTTGTCTGCTGCAACATCTCATTCTATTAGGCTTCCAGAAGTGGATGAAGCCAAAAAGGGGGAGATGATTAAGGAACCAACAGATGCTACACAAAGACAAAATCCTGATCAAGAAGCTGATAGACCAACACAAAGACCAGGAAAAGAAGTAGCACCAGAATTCAAGTTATCTAAGGCATCAGAGGGAACTGCTGATTACATTTCTCAAACTACTGAAGACAATCCTTCAGCAGTTGTGACTCCAATTACCACATCAGCAGTTCTACCTCCTAAACCATCATCAGAAGTTCCTAAGGCAACTGAAAAAGAACCTGCTCCCACTCCTTTGCCTACAACAACTTCCACAGCTGTCTTAAACCCTACTCCCATCAGCATGTCAAAAGACTTATTAGAAAAGAGTTTAAAAGAAGCTGCTAAAAAGGCAAAAGAAGACAGAGTATGGAACAGCCTAGAAACTAGAGAAGACTTGAGCTTTGATGAAAAATTAATCAAGTACCAAGAAAAACTTGATGAGCTTGAGGCTGAAGAGAGAGCACTTGAAGCTGCTGCTGAAGAAGACAAAAGAGCACAGCTTATAGCATTCATTACAAAGAACTCCAAATCCAAGCAAGTGGCCCTCAAAAGACTCTCAACACAAGAGCTGACCAGAAGAGCACAGATGCTATCTGATAGAATAGCAACTGAAAATGAGAGAAAAGCCAAAAGAGCTGAAGTGATTGAAGAATTAGTGGCTAATGGCTATGGTTCAAAAACATCAATCAGCAAATGGAAAGAACAAACTTTGTATGAGGCTTACAAGAAATTCAAAGCAAAGAAAGTTGCTGAACCAGAAAGATTTGAAAGCCAAGAAGTCCAAACAACTTCTATTGTCAAAAGACCATCTGGTACATTAAGAAGGCCAGCCACCAAAAGAAAAGCAGATGGAGATCCCATTGTCAAGACTGGCTTCAAAATGATTCTGCTAGAAGGAGATCAGCTTGTACATGGCGATTTTGATGTTGAAGAAAAACCCATCTTGACCCAATTCAGAGACAAGGCTACCTATGCTTATCAGTTACAACAATCCATCCAAGAGAAGACACATACAAGGGTTGTTACAGAGCATCACCTGCCCAACATGCCAATCCAAGGTGCTGCTGAATTACAAGGAAGTCAAGAATCTCACCTGAGAGTCACTGAAATAGAAGACATTCCTCAATCAGGTCAACCTAAGGAAACAGGCTTGGTTTCCTATGCCTCTGACTTTGACAGGTCAAAGGTAAACATTGTAAAATGGTCATTTACTGAATCCAACTCAGTACTTGTGACCAGGAGAGACCGTTCAAGTAAGGTCTATAGAAACTCAAAGGAGTTGAGTGTTTTATCGTCCAAAGACCTTCTCACCATACAACATTTGACACCTGAACTTGGTCCTCTCACTGAGCAACAAAGATGTACTCTTACCACCCGGATGACAGCAGAGATCTGGAGGATGCTAGAAGAGAGAAAAGGACAACAATAAAGGATAGATAAGGTTTTGGCTTCATCAATCCAGGGGGAGATTGTTGGGACAAAGAGGATTGACGAAACCACCTTTTGATAACCTTAGTCTATTCCATATCTGCCTAAGTATAGAACTGCTGAAGAACAAAATGAAGAAGTACTGAAGAACAAACACAAAGTACTGAAGAGTAAACTCATCAGAAGTTCTGAAGTCTAACCAGACATTTCACTGAAGAACTACTGAAGACAAACTGCTCATCAGCAGTTTGTCACTCATCAGCACTTTCCCTCAGAAGCTTCTAACCGACTGAAGATCAGCAGTTTTACTATTATATTGTTTTGTTAAAGTCTTGATTTCAAGTTTCAATGTACAGACTGATGTAAGCTTATCTTAGCATAATATCTTTGTTAAAATATCTTAGATTACTTCAGACTTCAGTTTAGTACATTAGTCTATAAATAGATGAGTTTGTTCATCTATTTTTCATATGTGATTTTATGTAATATCTTTGAACTTATATTGAAATCCTTCGGGCTTTAAACTTATAATTTCCACTTCACATCTGAGAAACATAAACTGCTATTACTGCTTTATACTTAGATCATTTATTGTTTCTCATTTATTATTCAGTCAAGGGGGAGTAATAACTCCTCATCAAAGTGATCTTTTAGACCTTTGAACACTTGTATTTCCGCTGCTTAATAACTCATATATAAATCTGATTAACACATAAGTGTTCATATAAACAGCCACTGATCCAACAAACACACATAAAAACATCATTAACACAACATAACACATGTTAACTTGTATGAAAACTCATGTTTAATGACTAGGTTTTGTTTAGAAAGATGTTAGGAAGGTTTTAATTGTGAAAACCATCTTAAAACAGATCTGGACCTTTGGGGTTTAATGAAAATGAATCAAAAATGATTAAAAAGGGGTTTGAATGAAGAACACACCTTAGATCTTTGTTTAGGAGATGTTTGTAGGTTAGATTATGAAAAAACAAGAGCAAAAACTCCTTCCCGAGTGATTAAAGTTGATAGAGAGCGTTTAGAGGCGTTTAGGGTTTGTGAAATGATGAAAAATGACAAAGTATGGTATTTATACTGATGCCTGGTTCGACCCCTTGCTGAGGTCGAAGGAGACTAATAGTGGTCGAATGAAGTTTTCAAACTTCAGATGTCTGGTTCGACCCCCCTACAGGTCGAACCAAGACTGGGTATTTTCAGATTTTCCAGTTTTGTCATTTTAACGCATTTTAACACATTCTAACACATGATCATGCAATCCTAACCTATGTTAAGCATATACAGTCATGGATAATCATCTAAACATCGTTTAAACATGTATTTGCATGTTCCACATCCATATACAGATCAATTCATGTTTGTTACTTAATCTAATTCATGTAATTCACCAACAACGAGACTCATGATTTGTGTGTGTGATTAACCCAATGATCCTCTGAATCATTGAACCCTGGACAATACGTAATGAAATCTGACTCAACCGAACTAGTTAAATATGTTTGAATATACGTTTTTCGCTAAAGTAGACTTATGTGTTTGTAAAATGTTGACCTAAACGTGCCGGGTGTCACAGTTTCGGTTTCGATTTGAACATGTGATGGATTTCCACGGATGGTGGTGAATCTAGATGTGACCATAAATCAAGACTATTTATGGTGGCGGATTTATGGTCTCTATTTATGGGTTGTAAAGAGGTCTTGATTTATGAAAAAAAAGAGGGGATCGGATTTAGTTCAACTTGAACCCATTCTTTGTCAACAGTACTGTGCAAAGAGACCAGATTTATTGTAACACCCCAAAATCATCATTTCGCCTAATTACACCATTAGGCGTGATTAGCAAAATAATAAAATGAGACTCGAATAATGAGAACTTGGGTTATGTCCTATTATGGAAATAACACTAGGTTTGCTAAATGAGTTTTAACAACAAAAAACTTTTGGAAAAGCTTGAGGGGCCATAGTTGCCAATATGATAAAGTGGGTTTTATTAATAAAAATAAAACAATAAAAAAACACACACATTGTGTGTGTGTGTGTGTGTCGTGTAATGATCAGGAGAATCATCTCCTACACCAACCCAAACCCTAACTCATGAACCTTGCTCAAATCCAAGCCAAATCAGGGGGGGGGGGTTCAGTGCATTAGCAAGAAACGGGTCATCTAAGGCCTAATGAACATCAAGGTTGATCTTGTCAAGCTAGGTGCAAGCTTGGACGGAATGGATCAACGAACAAAACCGGTCAAGCAGATATGAGCCTAAAGTGCAAGTAAATGGGAATGAATACAATGTAAGTTTAACTTATACCATTAGACTATAACATAGCTTAATTGTAGTATACACTCGACTTAAGTCTAGTGTATGTGATAAAGGTAAACCCCAAGGGGTGGAATCTATTAAATGGGTTGCCTTATGTGCACTCAAGTCATAACGTGGTTTATGATCTTAATCGAGACAATGAGTTATGACCGAATGATGAAATCCATCAAAAGGGCCATTTAATAAAGACATGTGAGAAATGACATTTTAATCCAAATGAAATCATTTGAATGAAGTCGTTAAGTAAGATGTTATATAGGTAAAGTGTGTGTCACTTGAACCATAGGTAAAGAAACTTGGGTAACATAGTATCATGAACTATGTGTCTAAACGGATCAAATGGTGAAGTCCTCATCATTTGAGTCCAACACTCGATGATTGTATTCCAAGCATTAAGATTCTTGAGGTTAAACGGATCAAATGGCAAAGTATTACCATTTGAGTTCCGAGAAATTAATGTGTCTATCTAGAAATTATGCAGGTAAATGCACTTGTGCATGCACGCTTGATGCTAAGAATCATGGAGAATGAGCACAAGGTATGGATATGGGTCAAGGCCACCCGGTAAGTCCGTAGCTAATTAAACACCTTCGGGCGAAGCAACATGCGTACTAAAACTACCCACATGAAGTGTGGGTGCAAATCAAGTAAGTTGTTTCCATAGTTATGTCTAATGCGCTTAGAATTTACTAAATAAGAGAAAACTTGAGAAAAGGTGAAAAACTAAGTCCAAAAGGACTTAGAGGTTTTTAAACAAGTCAATGAGTCAAAAGAAATGGGTTGAATCAAAAGTGTCGCCACGGATGGCTAAATTTATGGATTTGGCTATAAAGGGGCATTTTGGGAATTTAAAGATTTACTAAAGGTTAAATCCAATAACCAAGTCATAATGACACAAAGCGGACAATGCTTTTAGCTGAACGTGTGTACAATGAGTTGACAATATGATTTCTTTGCCTTTGGTGTGATTAAAAAGTGTCTTGTAGAGTCCAAGGCCTTAACGGGTCGATTTGGGTAAAAATCGATATAAACATTTAAAACTAGGAATCGGGTCTTAATGACATAAACCGGATGATGTTTTTAGTTAAACAAGAGTCCAATAAGTTAACAAAATGATGCTTTTTGAATGGTCTAATGAGGTTTTGTATAACCTATGGCCTTAACGAGTCGTGGTTCCCCTTTTTGGATATAATCCAGAACCTCAAGTGGGATCCAAAACCTCAAGTGGGATACAGAACCTCAAATGGGATCCATAACCTCAAGGGGGATCCAGAACCAACAGTTGATGCGCCAAGAAGTGTAGTAGTTTATTCTCTTGATATGAGGTCGTTTGGCCTGTTTCGATCCGTATCAACGTGTAACGACAATAATTCTAGTCTAAATGTATTATTGACAATACACTAACTATTCTTTGTGTAATGGTGCTAGGTAAATATTTGATGGAAGTCCCGGAGTAAGGATCAAGTAGTGAGAAGAACCGAACACACCCAAGCACTCATCAAGCTTCCGCATTTGAAGTTCCCGATTAAAACGCAAGCTTTAGTACATGTTTTTAGTAATCCTAATTATAAAAAAAATTGTTGGGACCTATAATGTAGAAATCATAATGGGTTGGATTTTCATAGATATCAAAGTTTTAAATCGGGAGTGTTATTCAATAAGACCAAAGCCCGTAAGTTTTAAAGTTAATCGCGTGTTTACGGGTTAGGGTCTTACATTAATGGTCTTGATTTATGGGTTGATAAGTTCAACTTGAGAATGGCAGCATGTTTTTTGTGTTGCATTGTTTTGCTGGGTCATCTGTAGGCGCCGTCGATGGTCGAATCCAGCCACCTTGGGCGGTGTCTTTACTGTTACACAGTCGTGGTAGATGGTGTTTGTTGTCTATTAAACGGTGGTATGCGGTGGCTTTGGTGGTTCTGTAGGTTGGTTGTGATGAGCTAAAACATTTTCCGAATGCCGATGACATTTTTTTGGGAAAACTCTGAACCACAACCCGCCTTGATGCCATTTTTTGGGAAAACTCTGAACCACATTTCCGAATGTGTAAGGTTGGTGGATGGTAGGGTTAAAACCTGCAACCCGCCTTGATGCCATTTTTTGGGAAAACTCTGAACCACAAAAACCTCAGACCTAGGTTCGTAAAAGAGAACGAATTTCCTATTTTTCCTCCTTTTGTTTGTTTATCTTTTTTTTTTGTTGACTTTGCAATTGACCACATTCTACTCATGTGATTTATTAAAGGGTTCAAATACGCGATAATTAAAGGGGATTTTCAGATCATGATAATTAGTTAAGTCAATTTTTCATTCCTGTTTTCTTTGATTTCTATGGAGGTTTTAAACTAAACGTTTGGGTTGTTTATGTTATACTCTATGAATGTAGTTTTTAAACATTTGAATTTGATTGTTGGCTTCGCGTCGCTTCCCTACATTGGCCTTTCATGGAGACAACATGATGAAGGTGGAGTAAACAAAATTGCTTTTGGGTTTAGAACTTTTTTTTGGAAATTATGCACTCTTTTAATAGTGTCCAGTAAAAAAAAATGTTGGTTTGACCCGGTAAAGATCCCCTTTTGGATGGACATACGCATACCAAAATATTGTAAACCAAGTGTAATCTTAAAGAGAGGTAACTCAAGGGTAGCCTCCCGATGTTTAATTACTATTAGTGAGTCCAAATTTAATATACTATTCATGATTTAATCACCTAATTTAATATACTACTAGGTTAGAGTCCCGTGGGGACCCACGGTTCACCCGAAAGTAAAATGAAAAAAAAAGTAGGAAAATAAGAATTGTATTATACGATTTGTTTTGGTTACTAAATGTTTGATAATGCAATATGTATGATTTTTTATGTTAAATGCAAAATGTCATCTAACAGTTTAATGTAACGAAATGATGGATATATCGAGTAAGTAAAGTTTAATTTGACAACTGCAAACTACATAGCATACTATCACAATATCACACATTACATCATTTGGGTAATATCTATATTCTAATCATAACTAAGCTTAAGCATAGAACACTTATCATTTAGTTGGGGCTTAACGAACTTCAACCAATATCACACATTACATCATTTGGGTAAGGGTAAAATCTATATTATAATCATAACTAAGTTTAAGCATTGAACACTTATCATTTAGTTGGGGCTTAACAAACTTCAACCAATGGTCCATTTTCATTACTTCAATCAAAATCTTCCAACTCTTGCTCATTGAAAGCTGATTTTCACATTCGAAGTTGTTATCATTGTCATCACGATCCTCGGAGTGCAGCTCATTTTCAATAATTTATGAAAACATCCACCATTGTATTCCATATTTGTGTTCTACATAAAATATAGTTGTTGTAAAGATATGGATACGGTGATAAGTAAATCAAGAAACAATCCTTAACTCACTTACTTGAATGGGTAGCTTAAATTTTCATGTTATCTCTCCAATGGTTCAAACCGATTACATAGCTAAAAAACAACTAATAAGAAAATGGGTCCAATGTCACATGCTGTAACATAAATTTCCTATATTTTATTAAAAAATAGACACCAAAAGGATCAACCCCAGACCCATTTCAACATGTAGTCAAAAGGACCCATTGTACATACACGTTAGGCAACTTTTGACATGTTACAAAAAGCCGCCAAAAAAACGTCATTATTTAAACTGTGTAAATATAGTACTTAACAATTAAAAATCTTAATAAATAACATCAAAATCATAATCAATCATTCAAATCAATGACATTAAAATAATCCACGTCTGAAATTAACTTACCTGTTATATACAAATTATTATTAACATCTTAAAATTAGCACACTTATTGAAATCAAGATGATGATTATCGTTTAGTTACAACTGATTAAAGGAAAGCCGTAATATCAAAATGAAAGTCGGTCAACAATGTTAAAATGAAATTCGTAATATTAGTAACATCAATAAATAAGATTAAAAATCTAAATAAATAACATCAAAATCGTAATCAATCATTCAAATAAATGACATTAAAATCATCCGCGTCTCAAATTGCCTTACCCACTATACACAATTTATTATTGACATCATTAGTAATCATTATTAGTTGTACATAAAGTAACATTTTAAAAATTTATATTATCATTTAATTTTGTTGTTAAATTTGGTATGACGATTAAATGATTTTATTATTTGTTAAGATTTATATATTATTGTTGTGTCTCGAACAATTATGCAAAATCGGAAATAATGTGCCTTGATTGACGTGATCGAATAGAAATATTTATTTATATATTTGAATTATAAAAATGGAAGGATTGGTAATTGACGTGAATTGGTCAACAACGCTTAAAATTAACACAATCAAACTCAAAGCCATAAAGTCAAAAAATTGACCTCCATCAAATTAACAAAAACGTAAAAAAATTTTACTCATATTTGGTCAACAATATTAAAATTAAGGTCGTAATATTAGTAACAACATTGAAAATTATCTTGAATACATTATATATTTTAGGAAACTATTAAATAGATTTAAATTATATTTATTATTAAAAGAATAATAAAAGTGTAGGAAAATAAATGTACACTCCTATCTTTGGATTATATTTATATTATAAACTGTTAAATAGATTTAACATTGTTAAATAGATTTAAATAAATGTTTAAAGGAAAGTCGTATATGTTTAAAATAATATCGTTTCATTTCAATTGATTAAAGGAAAGTCTTTGACTTATAAAAATGGGAAGGATTGGTAATTGACGTGAATTGGTCAACAACGCTTAAAATTAGCACAATCAAATTCAAAGACATATTGACCTCCATCAATTTAACAAAAACGTAAAAAGTTTTTACATAGATTCGGTCAACAATATTAACATTAAGGTCGTAATATTAGTAATAGCATTGAAAACTATTTTGAATACATTATATATATTTTAGGAAACTTTTAGTTATATTTATTATTAAAGGAATAATAAAAATGTAGGAAAATACATGTACAGTGTTATCTTCGGATTATATTTAAATTATAAACTGTAAAATAGATTTAAATAAATGTTTGAAAGAAAGTCGTATATGTTTAAAAAAAATATCGTTTCATCATAATTGATTAAAGGAAAGTTGTAATATCAAAATTAAATTCGGTCAACAATATTAAAATGAATTTCGTAATATTAGTAATATCAATAAATAAGATTAAAAATCTTAATAAATAACAACCAAATCATAATCAATCAATCATTCAAATCAATGACATTAAAATTATCATAAATAACATTAAAACTCTTCATAAATAACAACAAAATAATAATTTAAATTTCAAAATCAATGACATCTTATGGTGCAACCTTAGTAACAAACATTTTGTGCTCGATTGAACACCATTTGAAGACACAGTATTCACCAATGGAAGTATCTTTTAATTGAAGCAAATCAGGTCATCCAATCACAGTAAACCTTTACAAAAGAATTATGTATAGAAAATTTAAAATATGTAACTAATTATAAAATAAGATTATTGTAAACATAAATGTTGAATATGCAAATAACAAACCTAGCGACTTGTGAAACAATTTCTGCACGTAATATTAGTATTATTATTAGTAATTATTAGTAATTAGTAATATATTCGTAAAAACAGTAATAGAAAGTTTTAATTCGGTCAATAAGATATAAATGGGATTAAAATTAAAAATCGTAATATTAGTTTTAGTATTAGTAATATATTCGTAATTTAATTCGGTCAATAATAAATAAATGAGCTTAAAAATCGTAATATATAACATTAAATTCGATCAATTATTATTAATGTCATTAAAACTTTAAATAAATAACATTAAAAAATGAATAAATCCTATTAATTGCAGGCAAGACCAATAATAATTCATAAAAATATGTTAAACATAATTTCATAGTAACAATAATATAAATAAATAAGATTAAAAAATCGTAATAAATAACATTCAATTCGGTCAATGATTATTGTCAATTAGAATTAGTAATATATTCGGTCAACAATACTATTTTTACGAATAGTAAAACTAAAATCGTAATATTAGTATTAGTATTAGTTAATATTAGTAATTATTAGTAATTAGTAATATATTCGTAAAAATAGTATTAGAAAATTTTAATTAGGTCAATAAGATATATATGGGATTAAAATTAAATATCCTAATATTAGTTTTAGTATTAGTAATATATTCATAATTTAATTCGGTCAATAATAAATAAATCAGATTAAAATTAAAAATTGTAATATTAGTATTAGTAATATATTCGTAAATTAATTCGGTCAATAATAAATAAATGAGCTTAAAAATCACAATATATAAGATTAAATTCGATCAACTATTATTAATGTCATTAAAACTCATAATAAATATCATTAAAATAAATAAATCCTATTAATTGCAGGCAAGACCAATAATAATTCGAATGAACAGAAATATAAACAATATTAAACATAATTTCATAAAGATAGATTAAACATAATTTCATAGTAATATTAATATAAATAAATGAGATTAAAAAATCATAATAAATAACATTCAACTCGGTCAATTATTATTAAAGTCAATAACATTAGTTCTAACATACTAAAAATACATTAAAAATAATTAAATCTTATTAAACATAAACTCAAAAAAGTAATATAAATAAATGAGATTAATAATTTTAATAAATAATATTAAACATCTTAATAAATAACAGTAAAAATGAATAAATCTTATTAATTGCAATCAAGACAAACATAGTAATATAAATAAATGAGATTATAAATCTTAATAAATAACCTCAAAATCGTAATCAATAATTCAAATAAATTACATTACAAACAAAAAAAATCGTAATTTTAATTTGAAAATAAATGACTTCTTGTGGTGGAACCTTTGTAACAAACAGCCTGTGCTGGATTGAACACCATTTAAAGACACAATATTCGCCAATAGAAATATCTTCTAATTGAAGCAAACTAAATTCGTAATTTTAGTATTAGTATTAGTTAGTATTAGTAATTAGTAATATATTCGTAAAAATAGTAATAGAAAATTATAATTCGGCCAATAAGATATAAATGAGATTAAAATTAAAAAGCGTAATATTAGTTTTGGTATTAATAATATATTCATAATTTAATTCGGTCAATAATAAATAATATCAGATTAAAATAAAAAATCGTAATATTAGTATTAGTATCAGTAAAATATTCGTAAATTAATTCGGTCAATTCGGTCAATAATAAATAAATGAGCTTAAAAATCGTAATATGTAACATTAAATTCAGTCAACTATTATTAATGTCATTAGAACACATAATAAATATCAATTAAAAATAAATAAATCCTTTTAATTGCAGGCAAAACCAATAATAATTCGAATGAATAGTAATATAAATAATATTAAACATAATTTCATAAAAATAGATTAAACATAATTTCATAAAAATAGATTAAACATAATTTCATAGTAATATTAATATAAATAAATGAGATTAAAAAATCATAATAAATAACATTCAACTCGGTCAGTTATTATTAATGTCAATAAATAACATTAATTCTAACATACTAAAAATACATTAAAAATAATTAAATCTTATTAAATATAAATTCGAAAAAGTAATATAAATAAATGAGATTAATAATTTTAATAAATAACATTAAATTCGGTCAATTATTATTAATGTCAATAAATAATATTAAACATCTTAATAAATAACAGTAAAAATGAATAAATCTTATTAATTGCAATCAAGGGTAATCATAATTCGTAAACATAGTAATATAATATCAATAAATGAGATTATAAATTTTAATAAATAACCACAAAATTGTAATCAATAATTCAAATAAATTATATTACAAACGTAAAAAATCGTAATTTTAATTTGAAAATCAATGACTTCTTGTGGTGGAACCTTTGTAACAAATAGCCTGTGCTGGATTGAACACCATTTAAAGACACAATTTACATAACTTATACTAATTAATGTACACAATCACGATTTGATTTTTTTTTAATGTTATTAAATAGGCAAAACACGAATTTTGATTTAATGAAATATTTTTTCTTTGTATACTAATTAATATCGTATGTTGTAATTACAATTATGATTTTTGTTTCAAGTGTAGAGATTTTTTTAAGGAATTAAATTAAAAAAAGGAAAGTTTTTAAATTTACATAGGTTTAGCCAAATTTTATGGAAATTAGACAACCTATTGGCTAATTAGAAGATATTACTTATCTATTAATAGAAATAATTTTATTGATTAAAACGAATTGATCTCTGATTTATAAGAAATTAATGTCTAGAATATTAATTTATTAGAATTAATGAGAAGCACAATTTCGGCAAGGATGTAGAAATAATTGTAACATTTACATAATTTACATAACTTATACTAATTAATGTACACATTCACGGTTTGATTTTTTTTTTACGTTTTTAAATAGTCAAAATACGATTTTTGAAAATTAATTATTCTAGTTAATGTTATTAAATAGGCAATTAAAAAGGAAAGTTTTTAAATTTACATATGTTACGCTCAAATTTTTGGAAATTTGACAATCTATTGGCAAAAGTTATTGATTTTCGTCAATATTATTCTAAATAGTCAAAATACGATTTTTTAAATTAATTATTCTAGTTAATGTTATTAAATAGGCAATTAAAAAGGAAAGTTTTTAATTTTACATTAAATTACGCAAAAAATTTTGGAAATTTTACAACCTATTGGCAAAAGTTTTTGAATTTTTTAATGTTACTATTATATAGTCAAAACACGATTTTTGAAATTAATTATTCTAGTTAATGTTATTAAATAGGCAATTAAAAAGGAAAGTTTTTAAATTTACATATGTTACGCTCAAATTTTTGGAAATTTGACAATCTATTGGCAAAAGGTTTTGAATTTTTTTAGTGTTATTAAATAGTCAAAATACGATCTTTGAAATTAATTATTCTAGTTAATGTTATTAAATAGGCAATTAAAAAGGAAAGTTTTTAAATTTACAATGGTTACGCCAAAATTTTTGGAAATTTGACAACCTATTGGCAAAAGTTTTTGAATTTTTTTAATGTTATTAAATAGTCAAAATACGATTTTTGATTAAAGTAATTGATTTACTTGATCAGAAATATATATGAAATGCAAATGTATTCAATAAGATACAATACTTCATGAAGAATTCAAATAAATTACATTAAAAATGTAAAAAAAACAAATAACGTTTTAAATTTCTAAATCAATGACTTCTTGTGGTGCAATTTTAGTAACAAACAACTTTTGTTGTTCTGAACACCATTTGAAGACGCAATAGTCACCAACGGTAATATCTTCTGATTTCAGCAAATCATCCCATCCTATTACGGTAAACCTTAAAAGAAATAATTACGTTGTGTCAACCAATTAAAAATGACATATCATTAACAAATCATCTATCAATTCTAATAAAACCAACCAAGACTGTCCTTTGTATGTGGCCACCGTAACGACATTGTTGTGTATGTTTTTAGAGACCAAAAACTTTTTAATAGATGTCGGCAATGTCTGGATCAAACATTAAAAGTATCATTACGAGAATTAATAATCAGTTTATTAAAGTTAAGAAAGATAATTATCCAGACGAAATTTACAATCATACCAAAACTCTTGCGGAAGGGTCATGCATGACCTTGAAGAATTGCTCTCCCTTGTGATAAGCCATATTCGCAACTTTGTATTCGGATGGTAGTCTAGTATTCAAATGACAAAACAATCAAAACATTCAATGAAAATCATATTTGACTCATAAACATAAAGATGACAATGAATCACCTATGGATCTCAAATGAAAAAAGATCCAACCACAGTTAATTAAAGCCTAGCCATTTCATATACAATTATTGACTTAACAATCTGATCTTGCTTCCATTTTACTGATTGTATTCAAGATGTACATATATAATTAAAATGCTAAGAATGAAGATTTTGTCTTCAAATATGAAAATGGTTAGGCATTAAATATTGTTTCCAGATTTTGTCTTCAAATATGAAGATTTTGTACTCAAAACCGAATTGAATATGGAGTTGTTCCTCAAATCGTTAAATGCTTGCATATTATCACTAACCATTATAAATCACGATGTACTCCTTCGATATTCAATCCGGTTACATGAAAGTAATGTTTTCATATAACATAACATAAAAGATTTACAGGTTTGAGAACCATATGTATTGATCTTGCTTCGATCTAATGAAAAAGAAAACATACCTAGAATGAAGAATGAAAAAAAAGAAGAGTGAATAATGGTAATTGGAAGATTTGTTAGTTAGGTATTGGAGGAGTATAATGGAAGAATGTAGGAATGTAGGAAATAAAAATTAGAAAGAGTATTTATAGGGAGCTAGTTGGAGCTCCATATTGAAAATGGATAGCTCAAACACTCTCTAAGGGCTTCATTCAACCCAATCTCACCTCAATTATTATATAGATAGATTCAAAATTTTAATGTTATTCTATATAGAAAATTTGGAAGGAACCCACAAATAAATATTGAAGGAACACATAACAAAATCTACAAAGTGTTCACTGATTGAGACCACATTTAACGAACTGGTTCCTGGTTCGAATCGCTACTCATGCGTCCAAGCTGTAATTCTTTGTTCTTGCTTTATTCAGCTTGTTGATGATATCTTCTATTATAACAACTTTAGCCACATGTCTCATTTCTAAAGCATTAATTTAAGCATTTTCCCGCTCATTTTTTACCCCATAATTAGGACACACCTTTCAAAATGTTAACATTTTTTTATGTTAACTTAAAAAGTTAAAAAATAAAAGTAATAATAATAAATGCTATATCTCCAAAGCAATGTGATTTTTTATATAAATAGTATATAATAAAAGTTTAATTTTTAATGTGATAAGAAATTAATGACAAATAGTGTATTATTGTGATATAATTTGTTTAATCTTTTATTTTAACCACATTCTATGATGTTTAATTTTTTATTTTATATAATTTTTATTTGTCAATATTGCATAAAGTAAAAATGTTGGTTCTGCTGAACTAAAGAAGAACAGTTGATTGAAAAGCCAAAACCTCTAAACATCTGATTATAATACAATAATACATAGAAGACAAGTTCTTCCCAAAGTCTGCTGACACATAACAACTGCTGAACACTAAATAGCTGCTCAGCAAACAACTGATGAATACAAGGTCTGATGAAGAAACGTCTGATTTAGAAGATTTGTTGAGGCAAAGATTTGATGAGAAGAGAACAAGGTCTGTTGAAGCCCAGCCGTACTTAGGCTTCAACAAATAATGAAGGAATAGAGTCTGACTAATAGAAGATTGATCAACAAAGGTTTTAATAGAACAGTGTTTGTGTAGGGCAAATGTTTTATGTTGTTAACAATCTGTTAGGTGTCGCTTTCTTAGGTGGTGTTAGCTTAGGTCATCAGAGTTTTGTTTGTCTATAAATAGAACAATGCATGTACTGTTCTATTTATCACTCTGCCACAACATTCTCTTGTACGAACAAACTGTGAGTGATCAGACAGAGGGGGAGATTGTGAAACTTGTACTAATCTGTGATGATTATAAAAGTATTGGTTTGAAAAGAATTATCCTATTTTGTTATGAATTAAAGTTTATATTTCGCTGCACTTTCCATTTCTATTCATCATTCATTTACTGTTTCATTGTTTAACTTTTATAACAAATCAAACTCAGATCCTAACAATTGGTATAAGAGCTTGGTCAATTAAATTCGATCTAACCAATCAATTTAATATAAACAGATCAGCTCCAAATGATTGATATTGTTTGTTCGTTGGTTTGAAAACAAAGTAAATGTTTAATTATGTTCAAAGTTTTCTAAACACACTTTGTTTTATAAACAATATGAGAATGCCTTTAATCAATCATGATCCACATAAGACTGGCATGAACAACAAGCCACCGATGCTTGTTAGATCTGAATACAATATCTGACAACGTCGAATAAGCCATGTTCTAGCTCAACAGAACACTTGATGTTGGAAGTGGACTATCTTCGGACCACATATTATGATGGTGCCGAGTGCTGAGGATCCTAAGGTTCAAGAGTCCAAGAAGCTTGAAATCTATTCTGAGCTAGGTTTTCAGAAAATTGAGTTAGATGCCAAAGCTTTCAGTATTGTTGCAATGGCTCTACCAAATGATATCTATGCTAGACTATTACACTCTAACAGTGCATAGGAGTTGTGGGATGCTTTGAAAGAACAATTCGGTGGAACTGAGGAAGTAATTGAGAACAATCGTGAAATTCTGAATCTATAATATGAAACGTTCAGTCATGTAAAGGGTGAATCATTAACTCAACAATTTGAGAGGTTTAACTATTTAATTAGTGAACTAAAACTAGTCGGATTAACTTATCCAAACATGATTGTGAGTGTATGTGTGATTGTGCATTGATGGTTGCTGCTAAGGTATCTCCTCAAATCTTTAAAGATTTATGCTCAAACAAATATGTAATAGCTTTTGCAAAGTTTAAAGAGGTGAATAAAAACCTTAGAAAGAAAATTTTGGAAGATGAAAATTTGTTGGGTTATTTTGAGACCACAGTTACCAGAATCAAGTGTTTTGATAGTTTATTGTGTTGTTTAGAAGTTAGAGGGCTTGTTATGTAATTAGTTGATAGTTTTGTGAAACCCTAGCAGGTTTGCGCACTTAAGCACGGGCCCTGCGCACTTAGCTTAAGTGCGCAGGCCCATATGCTCTGCCTATATAAAGAATGTGATGTGTGCAGCTAGGGTTTAGGGTTTTTGGTCATCTTAGAACACAAGCAAGATTTGCGAACTTAAGAGTATGTATTCCATGGTGTTTTGACGATCTATCATTAATGGAATTGTGTTATTTGAGTATCTTGTGTGTCGGTTTCTATTAGTTTATTCTAGTTTCTTTGTTTGTAAAGATTAATCACTTAAAACACCTAACAAATAGGTGTTTCTAAGTGATAACAATCTTGTGCACTTGAAAGATCTAGTAATTTGGGACTACAATTTGGTATCAGAGCCTTTGTGCTCTAGATTGTATCTGATTAAGATACCAAAACCCTCATTTTGTTAGTTTCTTTGTATGTTTTTATAAATTTGCGTGAGTTTTTATCAAAAAAAAAGTGTTTCATCTCCATTTGCTTCAAATTTCCCTTATAGTTGTGTTTCTAAGGTGTTAAAAGTTGTTTATCTTTGGTAGAAACATCATCCGAGCATTTCAGATCAATTGAAAAAGGCTTGGATAAGATTCTGCCGTGTTTAGTGCATTTTCAGATAGTTTTGCGCACTTATTTGCGCACTTATTTCTTGATTTGCGCACTTATTTCAAAATTTTGAGTATTCATTTTGAGTACTTATTTCAACTTTTGAGTACTTATTTCAAAGTTTGAGCACTTGTTTCAAATTTTGAGCACTTGTTTCAAATTTTGAGCACTTATTTCAAATTTTGAGCACTTGTTTCAAATTTTGAGTACTTATTTCAAATTTTGAGCACTTGTTTCAAATTTTGAGTACTTATTTCAAATTTTGAGCACTTGTTTCATATTTTGAGTACTTGTTTCAAATTTTGAGTACTTGTCTCAGTTTTGCGTACTTATTTTAAATTTTTGAGCACTTAGGCTAACAATTAGTTTTATCTCCAAAAACACAACTAGGGTTTCTGCGCACTTATCAGAAATCACTAGTTGGTTTGCGCACTTGCTGAAAGGGTGCAATTTTTGAGTACTTTGCTAGGGTTTCTGCGCACTTAAAATCTTAAACGAGAGTTTAAGTGTTTGCGAACTTAAATAAGTTCGCAAACTGATCAGTCAAAGACTGAGCACTTGTCTTGCTCAGCCTTGACAGATTTGCGCACTTAGCGTTTTGTGTACTTCAAGATTGCGCACTTATCAGGAGATCAAGATCTTGACGTTACTGTTTGCTTCATTGTTTCAGGTTGCTGCTGTCTGGTTACTGTGAACTTAACAAGATTTGCGCACTTAATTGCGTACTTGTGGACTGATCATTAAAATCAAGGACTTTGGACGTTTTCTGGACTTTAATCACTAAAATCAATTAATCAGACCTTTAAAATTAATCAAATTAACTCTAAATCAATGGCTGGTAACAACAACTCATTCCAAGTTAATCCCATAACCCAAGCAGAACTGGAAACTGGAACAATTACCCCGGATTCCCAAGTTAATGGGTGTTGAGGACTATGGTACTTGGAAGAACAGGATGAAAGCCTTCTATTTTGTCAATGATCATACTCAATGGGACTCTGTGCAACTTGGACCTCACATTCCTGTGAGGATCACTGAAGCAGGAGAAGTGTTTAACACTGACCCTACTACCTACACAGACCTCGACAAACAATTGATGCAACGAGATCACAAAGCCTACGGTGCTCTCACCATGGCTTTGTCAAACGATGTGTATAATATGTTTGAAGAGTACGGATCGGCGCATGATCTGTGGTTCGCCTTGAGTGAATACTACGAAGGAAATGCTGAGATGAGACAGAACAAGCAAGACATGATTCAGAAGGAGTATGATATGTTTGGAAGTGTTTGTGGTGAAAGCCTGACGTCACACATTGACAGGTTCATGAGTCTGCTAACGAAAATGAAGAAAGCAGGGATTCCTGTCAACAACCGTAATTCCATCAAAAAATTACTTGACTCTCTTCCAAAAGAATGGAGTGTTCAGTGCATGTTGATTAAGAAGGACTACTTGGATGCTCAATCCACTCTGGCTGATCTTATAAACACATTAAAGTCATTTGAGATGGATATCACAAAAAGAGAGATGAATCAGACCGTTCCAAAAGTGACTGCTGGCAGTGCAATGAAGAATCTGGCACTGATGACTCTGATTGGTGAAATGGGTTCAAGTTCTCTACATCCATATGTGGACTCACTGGGTGGTGGAAGTTCAAGTTCAGGTAAAGCACCAATGTACTCAGAAAAGGCAACGAAGACACTGACTCCACAGGTCGCCAAGCTGGCTACCGAACATGTGGGACTCTTCAACACCTTCATGAGCAGTTTTGAAGCGCTAAAGACTGGTGAGATCAAGAGTGAAATGATGTCCCCGGAGGATATGTATCAAGTGGATCCAGATGACATGGAGGAAATGGACCTCAAATGGCAGATGGCAATGATCACTCTGAGAGTTAAAAGGTTTCAAGACAGAACTGGTAGGAGAGTGGGAATGGGAAAAGCTGGGTTTGACAAGTCAAAGATCAGATGTTATAACTGCAAAGTTCTTGGGCATTTCAAATACGAATGTCCCACTTTGAATCAAGCTGAAATCAAGCCCGCTAAGAGGTTGGTGGCCATCACTGATGGAAATGAAGGAAAAGAGAAGGAACCACAAAAGGCATTGGTTGTTGAAGATTTTGATTGGGGAGAAGAGGCAGCTGCAGCAGAAGTGGAAGTCAACAAAGCTCTGATGGCCACAATTTGCACCAAATCCTCTAACGGTGTGAATTCTCTAGAAGGGTCATCTACTGAGGTGCTGAAGGGTGAAATGCTGAAGAATGCTGGACTGAAGAGTGTGCTGGTTGATGAGAAAGTGAAAGATCAGACTAGGGAGGAGGTGTTGATAGCTGAGAAGACATCCCCAGAAAAAGCTGCTGAAGAGGTGAAGAGTACTTCCAAGAAAGCTGAGGAGAAAGACATGGTAAACATCCCTCACGAAATAAAATCTAAGCTGTGCTCACCTAGGTGTGTTACAGCTGTTGCTTACTGTTTGTCACATAACAGACGAGTTTTAAGAGAAATGGATGATATTCGAAAAATTAATTCTGAAATGAAAGAAAATGAGTGGGCATATCAGCGAAAGTTAAATGCAACTCTAGCTGAAATGCAGACTCTAAAAGAATTTGTACTTAAAAAGGATTTTCTAATTAATGACTTGACTTCAAAATTAGAAAAATCTAGAAATGAAACAACTCGTCTACAAATCATTGTTGACAAATGGAATGTAAGCAAACAGGCTCATGATGACATCATTGATTGCTCAAGGCAATCATTTGTAAAGGATGGAATTGGGTATAAGGATAAGAATGGAATCGAAAGATCACTATTCTTACCGCTGAGCCGAAGTGAATACATACCCATTCCAACCCCTCATCCAAAAAATGATCTTTTTGAAAACAAATGTAATGAATCTGAGTCAAATGCTAACATAAGTAAAAGCGATGCAGATGTGACCCAACAGGCTCATGTGGAAGATGATGAAAGTTGTGGTGGGCAGACAGTGGGGTTAGGACATCCAGGTGCCAATTACTCCACAGTGAATTGGTTTATCTGGAACAATGAAAAGTCTAAAAACAATTTGATTTTGGATGACTGTAATACATTAACTAATTTGGATGACTGTAATAGTTTATCTATGATGGATAACTGTAATAGTTTATCTAGGCCGGATGACTGTATTTCTAAACTTGATTTAAAGGGTGCTGTGGCCCCTGATGATAGGAAGCATCCTATCAAACGTTCTAATGTTTGTGTTGAAAATGTTATGCCTGTTTGTGTTGATCTTAATGCTGCATTCTCTGATGATAATCATACGCGCAAACCACCTGTGTTTGTGCCAGAACTAAAGCTTAATAGGTTTGGGAAATTTCTCACTGAGGAAATCCCAGAGTTTGTGCCTTCATCCACAGATGTATCAGGTTGTGAAGAATCACAAAGTGAAACAGGTAACCCAAGTTCTGAAGAATCACTGAGTGATACAGAAAGCAACACCAGCCTACCTGACCTCAACACTAATGAAGAATCAAGCAGCAACAAGGATAAATCAAGTTCAAGTGAAAGCTCCCGCTCAGACAAGCTCAAGAAAAGAACATCACAACCATCATCATCCAGATCTTCACCTAAGATCAAGCCTAAGCATTCAAAATGTTTCAGATGTGGAAATGAGGGTCACGTGGTCAAAAACTAAAAAGATCTACACGAAAAGCTGGATTCCCACTGTGTTTTAGGTCTGCACAAGCTGAGTCCGGTCATACACAGGTTGAGAGATCAAAAGACACAGAAAATTTTGTGCATAAGCAATCAAAAGACACCTAAGAGTGCAAGCTACCAAAGCGGGGCTATTAAATCAAATGAGCAACAAAAGACACGCAATGTTAGTGACGTGCAAACATATAGATAACTCAAAAATCAATCAGATGATCATCTTCTCTGCTTATGGGAACATAGACCTGAAGCTCTCATCATCTGATTGACATAATGATCATCTTCTCTGCTTATGGAAACATAGACCTGAAGCTCTCATCATTATATCTCAATAAACCTTGAGGATTGGTAGGCTTACACCTAGCACAAGTGGGGTCCACTAACTTTTCGTCAATATTACCAAAACATGATAAATCTCATCACCAAACGTTCGTTGAAAGACGAGAGGCATGAATTTAAGTGGACAAACATACCGACAGTTTTTCTTGGGCTGCGGCTATCCAACGGAAAGTTGAAATGTGATCTGGCAGGTATGGTTAGTTATGATCTTGATGCAAAAGGTGAGAAACGGTTCATCTCTGGTCCCTGATCTATGTTTTTAACCTTATTTTTAATTTGCGCACTTAATTGAGGGATTGCGTGCTTAGCATAAGTGCGCAAATCCCAAACCCCTATAAATACCATCAGTTTTCATCTTCTTTAACTTTTTTTACAGCCGTCATCACCTAAAAACCCTAATCCATTATTCATCATCGTGTTCATCATAAAAACCACCGTTAACCACCATTAATATCCCTTAAACCACCACTAATCCACTTCATCTCTCTATTCTTAGTCATTTTTAATTATCTTTAAGGTAGATCTCGTCCTAATGGCTTGATGTTGTTCTTAACAGGTGTTTAAACAACAGATCTGAAGAGATCTGAAGTCACAGTTGAATGTTTTGGGGATTTTGATTTCTGCGAGCTTATTTCATAGATTTTGCGCACTTGTATCATATTTTGCGCACTTGCATCATATGATACAAGGGAAACAAACCCTAGATGTTTGCGAACTTGTATCATAGATTTGAGAACTTGTATCATATTTGCGCACTTGCATCAAATGATACAAGGGATTCAAACCCTAACTGATTGCGAACTTATTGTGCGAACCTAAAATCTTAAACGTGAGTTTAAGTGTTTGAGAACTTGTTAAGTGCGCAAACCGGTCTGTTAAAACACTAGGGTTACCATGCCCAATTGTTGACTGATTTGCGTACTTAGATTAGTGCTCAGATTTGAGCACTTGGCTAAGTGCTCAAGATTTGAGCACTTAACTAAGTGCTTAGGATTTGCGAACTTAGCTAAGTGCTCAAGTTTGAGATCTTGGCTAAGTGCTCAGGTTTAAGCACTAGGCTAAGTGCTCAGGTTTGTGAACTTGGATAAGTGCTCAGGTTTGAGCACTTGGCTAAGTGCTCAATCTGATGAGCTTGATGAACTCCGAACTTGGACGCGTACATAAATCACTGAACCACATGTGACCGGACTTGATAATCTATGACCTTTGACTGAACTGCATACTTGGACTTGTCACATTTAAACTTAACATTGGACAACAACTGAGAACTTGCAAACTAAAATCATATATGCCTATAAATCAACCTGATCAAACAAAACAATTGTTTAATCAGAATCAAACTTGTCTAAAGTCGTTGTCCGTCTAAGTCTAAGATTTCAGTAGTCGGTAATGTTGCCTGAAGACAAGAAATCTAACTTGCTTTTCGTGCGTATGACTCGAAACAGATGGCACTTGTATGGGATATCCGAGGAATGCACAATCAGGCAATAAATCTTGAGACTGATGACCACAAGTTCAGAGATGTCGTTTCATGGATTAGGCATAGCAGGATTGGGTACGCGGTAGAACACGAGCTTACAGTATATGTTGATCACATCGAAGACTTCTGGAGATCAGCAAGAGTTGAGACAGTAGATGGTGACAAGAGACTCAATGCTACAGTTCGAAACAAACCGGTGATCATTACTGAAGATACAGTCCGAAGGGCACTGAGACTAGGAGATCAACCCGGAAGCTTCAAACAACTAGCTAAAGCTGACCTGCTCAGAGAGTTCAAGAAAATCGGATACAAAGGAGATTTCGACACGCGCAGTGATGTAAAGAAGAGCGAACTGTCACGTGACTGGAGAGTAATCTGCCACGTCTTCGTCATGTCCATGTACCACAGAAAAGGGGGGTACAATGCTCTCAGCCCAGAATGGTCAAGCGCAATGATAAAGATCTGTAAAAATGAGCCGGTGAATGTGTCCGGGATGATTCTAGATTTGATGATAAAGAACTCACTGTCCAAGAACAAGAAGTGGGCCATGTATCCAAGATTCGTGCAAATGATGATCAATGCACAGCACGAGAATCTGCCAACAAACAACAGTGATGTGTACGGGTTCGCCAAAGGTGGGAGATTTTTCACAGAGTGCAATACGCCTGACTGGGAACCCATGCTACAAAACATGTATGCAGCATAACGGTATCCTGTGGTGATGGAACTCTACAACAAAATCAAGAAAAGGAGGCAGGCAGGTACTGAAGTTCGTCAAGAATCCACTGATGTCCCTGAATCATCTGAGCCTGCTCCCACTACAGCCCAGCCAACTGCTGAAGAGATTGCTAGAGAAAGGGCAAAAGGGTAGCATCTGAACCAGTTGCACCAAGGCCAACCAAAAGGAATAGGCCGACTGGTTTGTTGCAAGAAGGCAGAGAATCAATGACACAAGAGGAACTTGATCTTGCTGAAGCTTCAAGACAAAGTGCTGAATTGGCAAGAGCCGAAAGAAAGAAAAGAAGAGAAAAGCCGCCAGAATCTGAGAGGCCTCGAGTAATGACTGAAGAAGATATTGAGGCTGAAGAGATTTGGGAGTCTATGTTTGGGGGAGAGGATCAACCAGGGCCTTCCACTGCCAGGGCCCTGTTCCTAAACCTCCTGTGAAGAAATCAACTGCACCATCCTCATCTATTCCTACTGCACAACGTCAGAAACCTGTGCATCAAGAACTTTATGAGACTTTATCAAAAGAGGTGGGAAAGATTGCTGCTAAAGAAATATGCACCTTGAAGAATCAGATCCACAACAACCAAGAGCTGAGGAAAAAGATAAAGAAGCTGAAGCATAAGAATAAGAATCTGGAAAAAGTTGTTAAGGATCAGCGATACCTAATTAAGTTTCAGACTAAGGTGCAGATAAAGATGTTCGACATTGATTCAAGAGTTAAAGAAACAAGCAACAGGTGCTTCTGGTACATCATTTGATGAAACGTTTGATTTTGGGAAGTTTTTGGAAGAAGAGAAGGAAAAATAAAGAATAGCTGAAGAGAGCGACGTGGATGAGATAAGTGAGGATGAAATGCCCGAAAAGTTTGTAGAGATGGGTGCAGGAGAAGAAACTGTGTATGAGATGTCGGACGGATACAAGTTGGACCCTGAGAGATCTACCTAGTTTCCCAGAAGACATATTACCATTCCAGCTCTGCACCAAAACATCCATCACACAAGAGAAGCTCACCAAGAAAGAATCATCTCATGGGGATATGATGGGTTCAAAAGATTGTTTGTTGTGAAGAGAAGAGGAGGAGTGATACAGTATTTCAAAGGTAGACCAGATCTGAAAACTCTTCCTCGCTGGGATATCAGGGAAATGTGCAGAGCGCCATTCATCAACCACTCCAAGTGCGCCCAAGCTGGCATGATCTCTGTCTTTATAGAAAAGGAGTGTGAGACTGACTTCCAGAACTGGAAACCACAAAAGCCAAGAAGAAGAATCTCCAAAAAGAGAATCGATCCAGCAACTGGACGGGGAATGATCACCTATGTGATTGACCCACCCCAGGTCGTCACCAGAGTTCCCATACGTCCAGAACCTCCAGTGATGTTGACAGAGTTTAAGAAGTGGTTCTATGACAGCTTGACTGGTGAAGCTGTCATCAAGCTGAGAGACGATTCAGAGGCTTTGAGAATTCTAGATCCAGTGGATGTGTTTGCTCTTAACCCTTCAGATTTGACTGTTCTGTTTGCAAACCAGATTAACGTGGGTGCTGGGAATGTGTTGTTTGAAGAAGCAATCCTATTCAGGAGAGCGGTGGAACGGGCATTGAAGCGAAAGAGGGAATTACTTGAGTTGGTAGACAAGATCAACGCAGCCGACAAAGCAAGAGATGAGAAAGAAAAAGCTGCCCAAGCTGATGCTGCAAAGACAACGGAAGCTGAGGTCGTCTCAGAGGTGCAGACACAAGCATCTGCAGCAACAGCTGATCCAGAAACAGAGTCTACTCAAGCTCCCCCAGCATCCTCTGATCCAGATCCAGCCTCTCATTCAGCACCTCCTACTCATGAAGAACCCGCAACAGATGCTGCTCAAGAGCCACAACCCATAGAAGAAGATCTTGCTGTTATGTTCATTCAAGATCCGCCAGTTGATGAAGAAGCTATTAATGTTAGTGTAGTT
This sequence comes from Ambrosia artemisiifolia, assembly GCA_032199755.1. NCBI lineage: Eukaryota > Viridiplantae > Streptophyta > Magnoliopsida > Asterales > Asteraceae > Ambrosia > Ambrosia artemisiifolia. The sequence continues at coordinate 32,770,095 of CM063521.1, forward strand.
CAAGCTCTCCCGGCAAGCAGAGCAAGAGAATAGGGGGAGTCAAGCGATGTTGAGATCGACTGAAGATGAAGAACTGGTAGCTGTGGTCTAGGGGGAGTATTGTTGGGTTATTTTGAGACCACAGTTACCAGAATCAAGTGTTTTGATTGTTTATTGTGTTGTTTAGAAGTTAGAGGGCTTGTTATGTAATTAGTTGATAGTTTTGTGAAACCCTAGCAGGTTTGCGCACTTAAGCACGGGCCCTGCGCACTTAGCTTAAGTGCGCAGGCCCATATGCTCTGCCTATATAAAGAATGTGATGTGTGCAGCTAGGGTTTAGGGTTTTTGGTCATCTTAGAACACAAGCAAGATTTGCGAACTTAAGAGTATGTATTTGTTAGGATCTGAGTATTGGTTTGTTTTGATTAAATATGAAATATGAATGAAGTATAAATGGAAAGTGCAGCGGAATAATAATAAATCAAAACATAGAGTATAATTGTTTTTAATCGAATGCTTTCATTAAATGGAAAGATTACAATTGTACAATTAACTCCCCCTCAGCCTGATCACTCAGAGAATGTTTGTCTTAAGATAGAATGACGAGTGATGAATAGAACAGTACAAGTACTGTTCTATTTATAGACAAGTACAAACCTCTGATGATCAGTTGCTGACGTCACCTAGAAAGCGACCCCTAACAGACTAACAAACTATAACAACTGTTAAGCTATTAAACTACTGTTACATTGAAACAACTGATAAATAAAACTCTGTTAGTCTAAACTCTGATGTCTTCTTATCATCTGTTGAACCAAAGTGCTGTTGGTTCAACAGACCTTTGCTCTTCAGATCTTTGATCAGCAGTTGTTCTTCATCAGACTTTATCCATCAGACTTTATCCATCAGACTTTATCCATCAGACTTTGTCAGCAGCAGTTGTCTTCTAACAGTTGTTAAGCAGCAGCAGTTTAGGAATCAATAGAACTTTGGAGGAAGCTTTATTGTAACAACTGTTCTTTATTCATGATCAAACACTTAGTATATTTTGGCTTTTAATCATCTGTTCTTCTCCAGGTCAGCAGACCCAACAATCTCCCCCTAGAACAGATGATGCCAAAACTCTGCTTTATTCTTGATCTTTATTCCTCATCAGACTTTCTCTAATTTGCCCTTTCAGTTGTAATTCAAAGCTTAGAGAGAAGAGATCTTCAGCATCTCTATCCAGTGTCAAATTCAGAAGTGTCTGGAGATCTTCAGCACTTAGGCCAGGTGCCTCATCCATACTCAACTTCTGAACACTACCATCTGATCTGAGTAGTGTCAATTCATGGGTCTCTTTATCAGACTTCCATTTTAGAATTTTAGAATCAGAGGAGTGACTGGGATGCATCTTTATTTTTGATGAGTTAGGAGATGGAGGCCTGCCAATGAGTTCTCTGAACTTCTTTGTGACAGGGTCAGAGAAGTATCTGATTTGGTTCAAGAGACCCTCTTTTACATAGGTTTCAGTAAACTTTCTTGTATCCTCTTCAGACATTTCCTTCTGCTTCTTGTATTGTCTTCTAGTAGCAATAGAAAGATCAGAGGTTTCAAGTAAACTGTCTAGTGTAAAGGCCTGTGAGGGTTTCTTGGGAGCATCATCATACACTGGTTTTCTTGGTAGTTTGGGATTGGTCTTTCATTCTTGTTCAAGCTTCTTGTATGTTTCAATTAACCTGAGCTCAGACCATCTAGCAACAGATCTCATCTCTCCATACTTGGCTGCTACAAGCTCTTGTCTCATTCTCTTGAACTTCAAGGCTCTAGCTTGATCTCTCCCTTTACTGAAATCAGGGGCAGAGGCCTTAGTAGGAGGATTCTTGGCCATGCTCTCAATTCTAATGAGTTCTTCCCTGAGAGCATGTGTGGTCCAGCCTGTAAATTGATTCTTTGTTGCTTTGTAAGGCTTGGTTGCCAAGATCTGTTCTAGCAGTGAATCCCTTACTTCCATTTCCAAGTGTCTGCTGAGAGGCATGGTAGACATGGAATTGCTCAGGGTCTTAGCATAGTCTTCAATCCTTCGAACTTTGCTAAGCTCTGCTGAATGGATGCCCTGAGCAGTCCTGTCATCCTTCCCTTTGCATTTCTCCTTGATGACAGCATCAGCCTGTTCACCCTTGTATTTAAGATAGGTGTCAATGTTGGGTGGAACAGGGAAGCCTTTGAGAGAAGGGAAGGATCTTTCTGATGGCTGATCAGTATTGTAAAAGGATTGAAGTTCCCCCTTGATTAGATCCAACTCAAGGGGATACTTCTCAGCCAATGGGGTGATGGTTGGTGGTGGTCTATGTGATCTGAATTGAGATGTGTGTGGTGAAAAAGATGAGAGTGGAATGGCATTGACTGGTGTGGATTGTGAGCTTGGGGTGTTAGGTGGTGTGTTGTGGATGTTTTCATCTTGTACAACAAAGGTGGATTTCCTTTTCCTGCTGTACAAGATTTTTGGTGAAGGTGAGGATGAAGCAGTTGTTTTAGCAGCAGTGGTTTTAGGTTCAGTGGTTTGAGTAGCAGAGGTTGTGGTGGCAGTGGTTGTGGTAACAGGTGTTTGTACAGCAGAGGTATCAGCAGTTAGTTTGGAAGGTGGTTTTCTAGTGTGTTTGGCTGGCATTTTCTTTCTCTTTGAAGTATTCACATCTTCCACTTCCTGCTGCTGTTCCTTTTTCAACTGTACCAACATCTCTGCCTTTACTTCCAAAGTATCAGCCCTTTTCCTTTTATCCTGAGCAGCTTTCTCAGCTTGTTCATTAGCTGAAGTGTCAACTTCTTTAGCCTTTGATGCTTGAGCTGGTTCAGTGACAGGGATCTGAACATTTGGTTGCTGTGTTTGTGGAGCTGATTTGGGTGACTCTGGTTTGTCAGCAGTTGGCTTCTTCCCTTTTTGTGAGGGTGGAGCACCAAATGGATCTAGCTTTGGTAGCCTATCTCTGCCACTCTCCCCCTTTTTGGCATCATCAGCTGTGAATTCATTGTCATTCTCATCTCTGAGGATGGTGGTAGGGGCAGAGCCAGTAGTCTTCAGCAAATGTTCCTTGATCACCTTGATGTCAGCCTTGGTGTCATTGAATCTTGCATCCACCATGTTTCTGATCAAGGACATGTAGGTTTCTTGGGTCTGATCTACCAGTTTTCTGTGAGCTATGATGATTGGTGAAACTGATTTCCATAGCTCACTGGCAATATCAGAGGTTGAGGGTTGACTTTTGGTAAAGTTGTTCAGTGTTTCCAAAATTAACTTGACATCAGATTTGATGTCAGCAACAGAGGATTCAAGGTTTTGAACTTTAACTGTCAATTCTTTAAGTTTTGACTCATCACCTAAGTTAATAGGATCATCTGAATCCCTACCAGAGGTAGTTTTAGCTGGTTCAGCTCTAGGAGGTGAGTCCATAAAGTGAGAACCTGCTGCCCCTTTTTCTTGGTACTGGGGACTTCCAACTGTTTTAGGAGACACAATGGTGTCCTCATCAGTTGTTGCCTTCAAGGAAGTCTTATTAATGGAACCACTGTCCTGCTGTGAGACAATGGTCTCAACAGCAGTAGTAGCTGCTTCTCTTGAAAACTCATCAGAAGTAACATTGACTTCTGGGAGTATAACCTCCTCTTCTGTTTGTGGGATAGCTAAATGACTTTCCTCAGCCCCAGTCACTGGTGGTGGTGTACTCTCAGTGATAGGTGAAGGAGAGGAACTGGGGTGGTCCTGAGTTTTGTCAATAGCTTCAAACAGGGGTTGCATAGTTTGTGGGACATGTGGTGGTGATGTAGGTGGAGTAAGAAGCTGATTAGCCCTGGGAGATGGACTTGTAAACATATGATCAAGTGACTCATATGTCTCAGTATGAGGTTCCCTTTGGCTTACAACAAGATCCTTTTGTGAGGATTCTTGAGGAGTTTGCTGGGGTTGAGATATCTCCAACTGTTGTGAGGAAGTAACAACAGTGGTTTCATGTTGCTTTGGTGATGCAACAGGGTTAGCTTCTGGTATCTCATCTTCCAGAAGTCCCTTTTTGGGTTGAGAGGTGGTTTTGGTGGATGGACGTTTTCTTTTGGTGGCTGGTGTGGGTTTCACAGCACTGGATGAAGTGCCATGATCACCAGGAGCAGTGGGCTCACCAACAGAGGTTTCAACAACAGTTGTTGTTTTTGTCCTCTTTGGTTGTGTTTTTGAAACCTTTTGTACTTTTGTTGCTTTTTCTTGGGTTGAAGAACCCAGCATTCTAGTAAAAGTTTCATTAGTTAAACTTTTCATTTTGAAAGACTCTCCCTTTTGAAAATCTTTTTCAGGTAAAATCTTTTGTAGAATTACACTTAGAATTCTAGGGTAGAGCAGAAAAGCATTGTTTGAGCCAGATTTTATGGCTTTCACATTTGATACCAAGTCTAAGTACAATCCCTGAGACAGATTGAAGTCAGAATCTGACAACATTGCATATCCCAAGTATTGTATCCTCAATGGGATTTCATTGAAGGATGTAGTCTTGGCAGAGGCACAGAGGAGTAGGGTATGAAAGAAAAATTTCATGACTGGTGGGAAAAACTTTTTATATAATGTAGAACCAGTCATTTGCCCATCATACCCTCTCTCTTGAAACTCAGTGTGAAGCTCTGTTTTTTGAAAAGTTTCCATACCTGACAAGTCGTTTAGTGAGAAGGTAGTGGATATGATTGCAGGGGTTATGGCGATACTGGTGTCTCCAATTTTGGAAATTATGGAAGTTGGCTTTTTGTCTTGATATAAGACTTCAGCATTCGCCCAGAATTCTTGGAGTGTTTCCAGGTATATGGGGGCATCAGCAATAAGAACATTTTTATACTTTGAGTTATTGATGATGTCGATGGTGGAATGGAATGGTGTGTTGTCTTCGGTTTTTACCAAATAGGGAAGGAAATTATGAGTGGCTTTTGTTTGGAGTTCCATTGTAATGGATTTTGATTGTGAAAGTGATGAACTTTTGATTGAGGGTTATGAGGAAGACGAAGGCGGTTTTCAGTATTTTGAATACAATGAGACAGTAAAACTGCTGTTGGGGGAAAAACAGGGTTTTATAGGCTCTGGTGAAACCGCTGATGTGGCAAAACTATGCTTTTGAGAGCAGACGTGGCAAACATCTGATGGTTGAAACAACTGGTGACATACAGCTGTTTTGTTAAACATCTGTTGTCAACCTCTGTTGTTAACCAAAAGACTGATGAAAACAGTTGTTTTATCTGATCAGATGTTTGAAACAGATTTTTCAACCAACGGTGGTTGTTTTATCTGATCAGATATTTGAAACAGATTTTTCAACTATCAGTGGTTTGAATGAAACAGTGGTTGTTTTATCTAATCAGATGTTTGAAACAGATTTTTCAACCAGCAGTGGTTGTTTTATCTGATCAGATGTTTGAAAACAGATTTTTCAACCAAAGTGTCATTTTTAGCAAAATTTGATTTTTCTGAAAACATTTTAATGTTTTTATTGAAACATTTTTGTTGTTTTAATCCATGTTTAACATTCCAATTCGAGAGATCAGATTTGTGAAGGTAGATGTGTCTAAAGCTTTTGTTAGCACATCTGCCAACTGATCCTCTGTTGGAACATGGTGCAGAGAAATCAAACCTTTTTCATAGCTATCTCTGACAAAGTGATGTCTGATATCTATGTGCTTGGTGGTTGAGTGAGAGACTGGATTTTTGATGATATTTTCAGCAGCTTGGCTATCCAACATGAGTGGAGTCCTTAGTGCAGTTATCCCAAAATCCAGTAGTTGATTTTGAAGCCACATAAGTTGGGCTGTACAGCTTGCAGCAGCAATGTATTCAGCTTCCGCAGTGGATGTTGAAACAGCTGCTTGCTTTTTGCTTTGCCAAGAAACTAAGGCATTCCCTAGAAACTGGCACCCTCCAGAGGTAGACTTCCTTGTGGTATGGCAGCCAGCAAAGTCACTATCTGAATAACCTGAAAGCTCAATGTTTCCATTAGCAGGATACCAGATACCAAGTGTGGGAGCACCTTTTTGGTATCTGAATATCCTTTTCACAGCAATAAGGTTAGACTTTCTAGGAGAAGCCTGAGATCTAGCACACACACAGGTTGCAAACATGATGTCTGGCCTGGATGCTGTTAAGTACAATAAAGACCCAATCATGCATCTATAGTGTGTCTGATCAACCAGTTCATCCTTTTCATCAATAGTGAGTGGCTTGACAGTGCTCATGGGTGTACTACATGGCTTACAATCATTCATCTCAAATTTTGTTAACAAGTTTTTCACATACTTGTTTTGATGAATGAAAGTGCCATTTTGCAGTTGCTTTACTTGAAGACCAAGAAAGCACTGAAGTTCACCCATAGCACTCATCTCAAACTCTGCTGTCATGAGTTCCCTAAACTCCTCACACATTTTATTACATGTGGATCCAAAAATGATGTCATCCACATATATTTGAACAATCATTAAGTCTTTTCCTTTCCATTTTAAAAATAAGGTTTTATCAATTTTACCTCTTGTGAAATCAATGGATAAGAGAAAAGTAGAGAGAGTTTCATACCAGGCTCTTGGTGCTTGTTTCAGTCCATACAATGCTTTGTTAAGCTTGTAGACATGATCAGGATGGAATGTGTCTTCAAAACCAGGTGGTTGACATACATAGACCTCCTCCTGAATTTTGCCATATAGGAAGGCACACTTGATGTCCATCTGATACACCTTGATGTTGTGGTTGACAGCAAAGGCTAAGAAAAGTCTGATAGCTTCTAACCTTGCTACAGGGGCAAAGGTTTCATCATAGTCAATTCCCTCTTCTTGTCTGAAGCCTTGAACCACTAACCTGGCCTTGTTCTTGACAACTATACCCCTTTCATCAGTTTTGTTTTTGAAGACCCACTTTGTGCCAATTGGACAGACATCCTTAGGTAGTGGTACAAGTTCCCATACTTGTTGTCTTTTGAACTGAAGGAGTTCTTCTTGCATGGCTTCTACCCAACTGTTGTCTTTCAGTGCCTTTTGGTACTTGACAGGTTGTGAAAGGGATAGAAAGCCTGCAAAAAGACAGATATTTGAAGATTGGCTCCTTGTGAGCACACCTTCTCTGATGTTGCCAATGATTTGATCTGGTGGATGAGCTCTTAGGTAGATTAAATCTCCCTGGTATGGTACAATGGCATTTTGTGGTGAAGGACAGAGGTTTGGAGACTCTGTTGACATAACATCTGTTGGCAATTTTGAAGAGTCAACAGATGTTTGGAATGGAGGTGGAGGAATGGGTCCAAGTGGTGTAAGGTTGGACTGACTTTTGTCAACAGATGATTGACTTTTGTCAACAGATGATTGAGCAGTGGATTGGTTGGGTGAATCAGTGGTTTGGAGATAGGACTGGCCAACAGTGGCTGACTCAGCAATGACAGAGTTTTGACAGTTGTTTTGAACTCCTGCTTCCTCTGATGCAGGATAGACTTTGTAGTGGTCTGGAACCACAACATCTATTCTGTAATCTTGTTGTGAAGATTGTGGAGAACCTGCAGGGTTAGTTTTGACAGTAATATCTTCAAATTTGAATTTATCTAAATCAAACAACTCAGCAGGGTTTGCTGGGATTTTTAAAGATGAAAGTTCATTGAACTTCACATTCAGAGTTTCTTCTATTGTCTTGGTCCTTGTGTTGAACACTTTATAGGCCTTGGCAGTAGAAGAATACCCCAGAAAATATCCACAATCCACTTTGGCTGCAAATTTTGAAATGGAATCTTTAAGATTTAAAATGAAACATGGGCAGCCAAAGACTTTGAAAAATGATATCAGTGGTTTGATTTTGAACAGAATTCCATAAGCAGTCTTTTGATGTCTAGGGTTGATTAAAACTCTGTTTTGAACATAGCAAGCAGTGTTTACAGCTTCTGCCCAAAAGGACAGAGGTAAACCAGAATCTGCTAGCATTGTTCTTGCAGCCTCAATGAGAGTCCTGTTCTTCCTTTCAACCACCCCATTCTGCTCTGGTGTTCTTGGGATACTGTACTGCCTTACAATCCCTTTTGACACACAGAAATCATCCAACTCCTTATTTTTAAACTCTGTTCCATTGTCACTTCTCAGGACTTTTACTGGCAAGTCATATTGTTTTTCAACTTTGGTGACAAAGTCCTTCAAAATACCTGCAGTCTCATCCTTAGAGTGTAAAAAGTAAGTCCATGTAAACCTAGAAAAATCATCAACTATGACAAGACAAAATCTTTTTCTTCTTAGACTCATGATTTTTACAGGGCCAAACAAGTCCATGTGCAACATTTGTAAACACTGACTAGTTTTGGACTCATCAATGGATTTGTAAGAGCTTTTATGTTGTTTACCTTTTAGACAGGAAACACAATGCTCATCACATTTGAATTCTTTTGATGGCAAACCTCTGACAAGGTTTTGTTTAGAGAGTGAGTTGATAGTTTTAAGGTTGGTGTGACCAAGTCTCCTATGCCACAATTCTGTCTCTTTGGTAGAGGCAGCTGAGAACAGACAGACATTTGCCATAGGATTATCCTTTAACATATCAACAACATACACATTGCCACTTCTGTGAGCAACAAGTTGTGCTTTGCTCTCTGCAATGATGGTGTTAATCTTTTCTACAGCCTCTGGGCCAACAATCTTACATGTTTGCTTAGTGAAGAATGACCCAAACCCTTTGTCACTCATTTGAGACACACTAAGTAGATTGAATTTTAGATTGTCTATTAGATTAACATTTTCAAACTTAAGCCTCCCTGCTTTGACAGTACCAGAACCCAACACTTTACCTTTAGAATCGTTACCAAAGGATATATCACCCCCTCCATGTGCAAGAAAGTCCAGAAGAAGGGCTCTACATCCAGTCATGTGCCTGGAGCCTCCACTATCTACATACCATAAACTGTCTAAACAAGCAGAAGCTCCCTGCACATCAGTAAGGATTTCAGTTTTGGTGAGTGTCCAAAGCCAAACTGGCTTTGGATGGGTCCTTAGCTGTCTCAGCCTTAAGTTGAGGAGAATGATTAGTGGTTTGAACTAGCTTTTGAACTAGGTTCAACAGCTGCAGTTGACCATTGGCCAGTGCTTGTATGTCAACACTTGGTCCGGCAGATGTTTGATCATTTCCTATCAGTTGTTGAAAACCATGAGGGTGTCTGTTCACTTTTGGTTTTGAAGGCCTCTTGGGCTCTTCATAAACATGTGACAGACGGTGACAAGTGGGTTGTCCATATCCTCTTGGTAATCTGTTAGTGGGTGGAGCATCTGTTACCTGAACATCTCTGGGAGCAGAGTTTTTGTTCAGACTTTTGGTAACAGATGTTTGGACTGAGTCAAAAGTCTGTTTGGGTTTTCCTTTTGAAGTACTTACCACTTGACTTTCCAGAGTTTTAGCCTTATACTCTTTTATCTTTTCATCAAAATTTTTGAGATATAGGCACTCTTTTGTTTTGTGATTCTTTTTCTTGCATATTGAACATTCTTTAGTTTTAGAATCATTTAAACTTGTTGTTTTGTTGATGTCATATGCTTTTAGAAGAAAACAGTTTTTGGTGACATGGTTCTTCTTTTCACAAAAATCACAAAACAAGTTGTTCTTGGCTTTCCCTTTTTCTTTCTTCTTTTCAACAGATGTTTCATCATCTGTTGGAAGATTTACTAGAGGGACTACTTTGGCCTGTGGTGCCATTTTACCATCAGGGGTTTTGAAGGTCATTGGTTTGAAATTTTCAAGGACTTCACACTCATCTGACCATGTTGGTTTGAATTGATATTTCTCAATTTCATCAAATGAGGGTGTACCTTCCAACTTTTCAAGAATGATTTTCTTGCCATTGGGTTCAGTAACCTTGATTTCTTGACCTTTTGAGTTTGTGGGAATGACTTCAACCAACTGTGATACCTTTTTGTCAGTGGTTTGTGAACTTTGGGCAGTGGTTTCTTGATAACCAAACCCAAATTTCACATGACTTTTAGATTGTTGGTTGACAATCATCTCAAAACCTTAGATGATTCCACCCATTTCTTACATTCAACTTGGGTGGACTCAAGCTCCTTCTTACAACTATGATATTTTGTTATCATAGTCTGAAGCTGGTGTTTGGTAATGCTTGCTTCATGTTTTAAGCTGCTGATTTCAGACTCTTTTTCAAATATTTTTGATTTTAACTCTTTTGTAAGTTTTTTAAACTGAATTTCAGAATCCAAAATTTTCTTTCTAAAGTTTTCATTCACCTCTTTTATCTTAGCAAATGCCACAATACATTTGTCTGAGCACAAGTCATTTAAGATTTGAGGAGATACCTTAGCAGCAGCCATCAAAGCACAGTTACACTGGCAGTCACAATCATCACTACCCCAGGGGTCTGAGAGATTCACAACCTCCACTTCAGATTCTTCAGCTGAAACAAACTCACCAACAACACTATCAGTCACATTTTCAGACATAGATACCACCTCCTCAGAATCAGTCTCTTCAACAATTGTTTCTAGTGCCATAAAACAAAAATCCTTTTCAGAATTGGCAACTAGAGCAATGTTGTCATCTGTTATCTCATCTGGTAGACTGCTCCAATCAACAAAGCCCTGAGTAAAGAAACTCTGTTGACTTGGTTGACTGGTTTCTACAGGAGCAGAGGGTGGAGTAACAGTCATTGGCACAGGTGCCTGAGCAACAGGTGTTTGGACATAGTGATACTGAGGAACAGTGGTTTGGACATAATGCACAGGAACAGTGGTTTGGGTCTGTGCAAAGTGAGCAGTGTTTTGCACATTAGGTACATTAGGGATGGTTTGATAAGTGTTGGTCTGTGGTCTTTGGTTTGGATAGGTGATCATAGGAACTCCATTTTGACTCCTACATTCCCTAGCAAAATGACCCATTCTGTGACACTTGTAACACTTTATCTTTGATTTATCCAACCCAACCTTTGACCCACCATGTAAACCTGGAAACCTTCTGCCAGTTTTCTTATAGAAGTTATTGGTTCTAATACTGAGCAGGGCAACCTGGTGTAAGATGTCCATTTCTTCTAGGTCCAAAGGGTCAATATATTGCAAGTCATTGTACACAAAAGATGAATTATCAGAAGCCTGGATATCACCACTGGCTGTGAAAGCACAGTTGTTTGGTGATGAGTAAGAATCATTATTAAAACCAGTTGTTATGTCAATGTAATGATCATAACTCTGATCCTTACTACTTCCAGAACCATCATCCTGACCCAACAGTGCAGTATTACCAAATACATAGTCATCTGACACTTTGCCAGAGTCCTGGAGCTTCTTTTTCTGGTTAAGCTCCCCTTCATAAGTCAGGAGCTTACCATGAAGCTGGGTCAGGGTTAGGTCTTTGAATCCGATAGAATTTCTCATAACTATGGCTATAGTGTCCCATTTGTCCTGAAGTGATCTAAGAAACCTATGATTCAGTGTTGAATTAGGAAAAGTTAGACCAACCAGTTTGAGTTCACTAATTAGACAGTTAAACCTTTCAAACTGCTGTGTTAATGACTCCCCTTTTATGTGACTAAACGTTTCATATTGTTGGTTAAGTATTTCACAGTTGTTTTCAATCACATCATCAGTTCCCCCGAATTGCTCTTTGAGAGCATCCCACAGTTCTTTAGCACTGTTGCAGTGCAAGAGACCGGCATAGATATCATTCGGCAGTGCCATGGCTACTATGCTGAAAGCCTTGGCGTCTAGCTCGATTTTTTGAAAATCTTGCTCTGAGTAGTTCTCAACACTCTTTGGTACTTGGATCTTTGGATCCTCGGCACTCGGTACCATTGGAACATGTGGTCCAAATACTACCGATTTCCAGCACCCTGTGTTATGTTGTGCTAACACATGAGCCACCCGACGCTGCCAGATGTTGTATTCTGACCTGACAAGCATCGGAGGCTTGTTGTGTGTGCCAGTGTTGTGTGGATCTTGATTGAGTGAAGTCATTCTCTTGGTTTTTCAAAAACAAAGTCTGTTTATCAACTGTTGAATCGAAAATAAACTATTACTCTGTTTAAACCCAACAAACAAACGATATCAATGATTATGAGCTGATCTGTGTATTAACTGATTGATTAGATCAGATTTAAATGACCAAGCTCTGATACCAATTGTTAGGATCTGAGTATTGGTTTGTTTTGATTAAATATGAAATATGAATGAAGTATAAATGGAAAGTGCAGCGGAATAATAATAAATCAAAACATAGAGTATAATTGTTTTTAATCGAATGCTTTCATTAAATGGAAAGATTACAATTGTACAATTAACTCCCCCTCAGCCTGATCACTCAGAGAATGTTTGTCTTAAGAGAGAATGACGAGTGATGAATAGAACAGTACAAGTACTGTTCTATTTATAGACAAGTACAAACCTCTGATGATCAGTTGCTGACGTCACCTAGAAAGCGACCCCTAACAGACTAACAAACTATAACAACTGTTAAGCTATTAAACTACTGTTACATTGAAACAACTGATAAATAAAACTCTGTTAGTCTAAACTCTGATGTCTTCTTATCATCTGTTGAACCAAAGTGCTGTTGGTTCAACAGACCTTTGCTCTTCAGATCTTTGATCAGCAGTTGTTCTTCATCAGACTTTATCCATCAGACTTTATCCATCAGACTTTGTCAGCAGCAGTTGTCTTCTAACAGTTGTTAAGCAGCATCAGTTTAGGAATCATCAGAACTTTAGAGGAAGCTTTATTGTAACAACTGTTCTTTATTCATGATCAAACACTTAGTATATTTTGGCTTTTAATCATCTGTTCTTCTCCAGGTCAGCAGACCCAACAGTATTCCATGGTGTTTTGACGATCTATCATTAATGGAATTGTGTTATTTGAGTATCTTGTGTGTCGGTTTCTATTAGTTTTATCTAGTTTCTTTGTTTGTAAAGATTAATCACTTAAAACACCTAACAAATAGGTGTTTCTAAGTGATAACAATCTTGTGCACTTGAAAGATCTAGTAATTTGGGACTACAAAATTAGTTTGAAAAAGTCAGAAAAGAGTTAGAATTAATATTAACTGAAAAAGAATATGAAATCAGCAGTTTAAAACATGAAGTAATTATAACCAAAGACCAGCTCCAAACTATGATATCAAAATATCAAAGTTGTAAACAGGAGCTTGAGTCCACCCAAGTTGAATTTGAAAAAGGGGTGGAATCACGCAAAGGTTTTGAAATATTACTCAACCAATAGACCAAAAGCAATGTGAAGTTTGGTATTTGTTTTCCTGAGTCCTTATTAGGATTCTCAAACACTACCGAAGAGGAAACCAAGTTGGTTGAGGTTATCCCCACAAATCTGGAAGGTCAAGTAATTCAAATCACTGAACCAAATGGTAAGAAAATTGTTCTTGAAAAACCTGAAGGTTCCTCATCATTTGCTGAAAGTGAAAAATATTAGTTTAAACCAACATGGTCAGATGAGTGTGATGTTCTTGATAGCTTTAAACCAGTAAATTTTGAAAATACTGATGATGTTAAAGCACCACAGGTGAAAATCATTCCCTTGAAGGATCTTCCAGCAGATGCCCTAACAGACTTTTCAATATGTCCAAACGTCTGTTACTAAAAAGCTGAATGAAACCTCTGCTCCCAGAGAGGTCCAAGTAACAGATGCTCCACCTACAAACATGTATCCTAGAGGCCATTTACAACTACCTTGTCATAGACTTCCGCATGTTTATGAAGAGCCCAAAATTCCTTCTAAACCAAAAATGTACAAACATCCTCATGGTTACTATCATTCGATAGGAAATGGTCAAATATCTATTGCACAAAATGTTGACATACAAACACTAGCAAATGGTCAATAATAATTGTTAAACTTGGTTCAAAAACTTGTTCAAACCATTGATCATTTTCCTAAACTTGAGGCTGTTCAATCTGAGAACCCATACAAAGCCAATTTGGCTTTGGACACTCACCAAAACTAACCCGATTACTGATGTGCAGGGAGCTTCTGCATGCTTAGACAGCTTATGGTATGTAGACAGTGGAGGCTCCAAGCACATGACAGGATGTAGAGCCCTACTCTTGGACTTCTGCTCATGGAGGGGGTGATATATCTTTTGGTAATGATTCAAAGGGAAAGGTGTTAGGTTTTGGGACCGTTTAAGCAGGGAGACTCAAGTTTGAAAATGTCAATCTTATTGATAATCTTAAATTTAACCTTCTTAGGGTGTCTCAAATGAGTGACAAAGACTATGGATCCTTTTTCACTAAGAAAACTTGCATGATTATTGGGCCAGAAGTGGTGAAAAAAGATTGAGACCATCATAGCAGAGAGCAAAGCACAACTTATTGCACATAGAAGTGGTAATGTGTATGTTGTTTATATGTTGAAGGATAATCCCATGGCAAATATCTGTCTATTTTCTGCTGCCTCATCAAAAAAGACAAAATTGTGGCATGGGAGATTGAGTCATACCAACCTTCACACTATCAACACACTATCAAAATAAAGCCTTGTAAGTGGTCTTCCATCTAAGGAATTCAAATGTGATGAGCATTGTGTTTCCTGTTTAAAAGGTAGACATCATAAAATCTCTTACAAATCAATTTATGAGTCCAAAACAAGTCAGTGCCTTCAAATGTTACACATGGACTTGTTTGGCCTAGTTAAAATAATGAGTCTAAGGAAAAAGAGATTTTGTCTTGTCATAGTAGATGATTTTTCTAGGTTTACATGGACTTACTTTTTAAATTCTAAGGATGAGACTGCATGTATTTTGAAGGACTTTGTCACCAAAGTTGAAAAGCAATATGACTTGCTAGTAAAAGTCTTTAGGAGTGACAATGGAACAGAGTTCAAAAATAAGGAGTTGGATGACTTCTGTATGTCAAAAGGAATTGTGAGGCAGTATAGCATTCCAAGAACACCAGAACAAAATGGGGTGGTTGAAAGGAAAAACAGAACCCTCATTGAGGGTGCAAGAACTAAGCTAGCATATTCTGGTTTACCACTGTCCTTTTGGGCAGAGGCTGTAAACATTGCTTGCTATGTTCAAAACAGAGTTTTAGTTATCCTAGACACCAGAAGCCTTTTTATGAAGTTCTGTTCAAAATCAAATCATTGATCTCATTTTTCAAAATCATTGGCTGCCAATGTGTGATACCCCACATTTTCAGGCTCATACTTTGACCAAACTCTAGTTAATTTGTATTTACATGCACAACATTTTAATAACTCAGATTTGTTAGACGAGTCACACGTTGCACAGTATTAGGTTAATAACTACATAAACGGTAATCTGGGGAGTTACCGGAATACATATACAAGTATCAAACCCCAAACGTTGGTGAAATAATAAAATAAATAATTGTGAAATAGTTGTTTGATATTATTTGCATTTATGTGCTTGTGTGAAACTATTTGTGACTTATTATACAATTACGTTTATTTAAACGAAACACATCACCAAGCTCGTAACTGACACCTGACGAATCGGCAAGATAGTTCGGGGCTTAAAAATATTGGGTTGGATAGTTGTGATGTTGGGTTAAGTGTTTAAGGCCCAACAAAAAAAAAAGAAAAAAATATAATACTTGAGCTCAGCCCAATCGAAGTCGGACCAGGCCCAAGGCAACAAAGCCACGCGTCGCATACCGTAGGCGACCCAGGAAAACCCTCCGCAGGGGAGTACCAGACGAACATAGGTCAGTTTGGAGCTTTATAAAATGATTTTTAACCCTCTTTATTATAATCACATTCATGTTTTCGAAACCCTAGCCCCCATACTCGAAAAACTAAACCCCATACACTTGCTAAGGCTCAAGAACATCACTCGGGAAGGGATTTCATTGCATGGTTGTGTTGTTTGAAGAGCTTAAGTTGTGTTAATCATTCTTTAATGTTTTAATCACTTTTAGTATGTTTTAAACACCACAAAAATGTTTGTCCAGGTCTGATGTGAACTTATAAAGATTAAAACATGATTTGTATAAATGGTTAACATGATTAAACAATGTGTATTTGTGTTATTATGTGATATATGTTATGTTATTGCATGTAAATGATTGTTGAATATGTAGGGTTTATAGGTGATAATATTTAAGATGAATCTTGCATGTTTTGATCAGATTCACATGTTAGGAGTCTTGTATTACGTATGCATGATGTCCTTAATCGATATTACAACATCTAGGGTTTGTAAAAGTTAAGATAGTTGCGTGTTTAAAAATGGACAGATTGGGTGTAGTAAATTGTAGGACAAGTAACGTAATTCTAAAGTGTATGATTTGGTTGTTTCTTGGTTTGAACATGTTGCTCATGATCTTAGCTTTACAGAATGTGTAAGTTTGTGCAATTCGAATGTCGTTTACTATGTGTTTGGAATTTTATACAAATACAGGTTAAACCTGATTTTCGTATTAGTAAATTGGGTCAACTTCAAACAACCATATCTCGAGTTCTACAAGGAGGTAGGTCACAAATTTTGGAACATAGATAGATACATGAATAAATTTTCTTTCCCAATTTGATTCATCCTGTTTGGAATAATACACAAGTTTTAAGAATTTTTCTTGTAAACTGAACTGAAGTGAATGTTTTCAGAACCTAGCTTTAGTAAATGATTTTTCATAATTTTTCAATGTGGTTTCATCACAAAACAAAATAGTGGCACAACAACTGAAAACCTAGGGATGTTCAATAAACGTTTAAGAGCCTAATGTATTGGGTAAGTATTTTTCATAAAATAATTTTTACAACGCATAATCTGTCCCGAGAACGCAGATTATGACTCTTATTTATAAGTGCTTATTTGAAGTCTTGTATGACTTGGTTATGACTTAAGCTTGTGTATACACTTGTAAACATAATGTTCACCAACGGTTTCGTAGGATTACTTGTGCACGTGGTTACACTAGGTGTCACTTAAACATTTTCACATCATTAGATGTCTTGGACAAACGAGTTTTTGTGTGTGTTGTGTATGCACGTGTACCCACGTAGTGACACATATAATAGGGAGACGTAGAAAGTTCCTATTATGTTTGGATTTGATTTTAGGTTTTGCAACCTGAGGTGAGTTTCACTACTCTTTTCTCAAAAGTACGCGTCTCGGGTTTGAGACAACTTACTTAACTTTTTCAAGTCCGGTTTGGGACTACTTTTAATCCCATGTTTTGGGATTCTTTTCCCTGCGTGGGTCATGTTTTCGATTCCTTGTGTGGATCAGGTTTGTATCATTTTTGCAAATTTTTGTCCTTTGTGTACTAAACAACATCTATCACTTGAAAGTCCTTACAAAATTATTGGGTTAATCACTGGAGATGAACGAGGTATTAGTTAGTAGCGCTATTAGGTTGTGCAGCAACCTCATGCTTGATTTGCTTGGGTCACGGGCATGAACTTCTGACCACATTTTTCTTACTAGTGTTGATAGACACTAGTGCTGAGGCAAATTAATCATTCTGTATGTTCCCAATAATATTCATGTTTAGTTACAATGAGTGGGTTAGCTACTCTTAGAAAGCATAGAACTGATGGTTTTACAACTTTGGAAACTTTACTTTTGTTACTTAAACTGTGAACTCACCGACTTATGTTGACACATGCTAACATGCTTTTGCAGGTCGCTAGGTTTGGAGCACGTTAGGTCATGCATTCATTGTGTCATGGGATATTATACACTATTGAACTATTTTACCATTTGCATAACTTTATTATGGTTTTTGGGCATGATTGTTTTGCACAATATTATTTAACTTAACTGTTTTGATATCGCTTCCGCATTTCTTAAAACTTTTGATTGGTTATTAAACTTTGTTCTTGAAAACGAACTAAATGATTTGGGCATTTAGAGTCGTTCATATGACTTATGGCTATGGGGATCCTAGTGTCTCACGCGCCTCACGGTATTGTAGGACCGGAAATCTGTTAATTAACAGTTTATCAACACGATATCTGAACCGTCAGGTGTAGAAACCCTAACGATCAAGCAAAATGATGAAAACCAATCTCAAAACACAAACGGAATCATCTTCAACATTTTCTTTAATCATTAACTTCAAATAACTGTTTACAGACTCGATTAAAGATAAATAACTCAAACTAGGGTTTTTTGGACAGAGTATGGGTGCTAATTAACTTGGACAAACTGACAATAACTATCTATAACCGTCACCCAACTACCCTATATATAGAACAACTTGGTTAGACCTATCATGAGCACGAACCAAATTCATTCGACCTAGCATTCTCTCGAATGAAAACTTCTAGTTTTCATTCGACCCTTCGTAAACCCGAATCAAAACTATAAACATCGACATACAACTTACAATCGACAAATAACGACCTAGACTACCCGAAAGCTACAGACACATATATGAAATATGCATCTACAGGTAATAACCCTGCAGTGGAAATTTGAGGGTGTGACAGATTCATATCAGAGCCACTAGTTATAGTGAACTAGGACTGCATGTTAAGTCTAGTCTATAACAACTATCATAGCATAAGCATTGCATTAGTACACTCACAACATTAGTGCACATTTAAGACTTTTGGATATGTGTACTTACCTAACATGTTGCAGGAAAACTTATTGTCTTCTTCTCATAACACTCACTCTATAAGCGCTAACATGGAGCCTCAAGCTCCCGTACAGGACTCGTATCTAGATACTAATCATTGGGCTTGGTATCCCAACTTGTTGCACTCTTGGGTTGTAGGGAATGGGGTGCTAGATAGGGTACCACCCATTCGGGATTCATGGGAGATATCATTAGCAGGTATAGTGAGGCATGTCCATTATGAGTTGGACAATTCTTGCACTGCTGTTCAGCACTTTAGGTGGTGGAGAAAGAAGCAGATGAGCATTTACACCACAAGGAGGGCCAGATTGGCCATTTGATCACAGAGTTAGCTGTTGCTAGGCAGGAATTGACTGCCACTAGACAGTAATTAAACACAGTTCAAGATAGGCTTTTGGAAGCCTTAGCAGAAGGTGAAGAAGAACTAGATGAGGATCCTAAGGAGGATCCTGAGGAAGAGCCAATCGAGAAGGAGATCGGAATGCATAAGGATGAAGTAGAAGAGGAAGTCGAGTAAGAATTCGAACCTATAGGGGATGAGGAGAACGAGGATGAGGGCTATTGCACTATTTTTTAACTTATATTCTATTTGCATTTCGAACTTGAATAACTATTTGAAATCTCCTTGTATTGGATATTATTGTTATTAATAGACTATTCTTTATATATATATATATATATATAATATGATGAGCATATTTTTGTTTTTCTAACAGGGATAAAGTGAATGTAGAATTACTTTGGCGGGAAGAGGGCATGGTTGAGGAAACGTCAACATGACTCAAGCGGAGTTAAAGACGCTTATCAACGGCAGGGTGGTTGAGGACCTAGCAGCTTTTCAAGCTGTTAACAACTCTTTCGACCTAGTCTACCTCTTTCTAAACTCTTGCCATAAACTCCCCATCTCACTCGTGTTCTCTATTTCTTGTGCGTAGGCCAACTCGTTCATCACCCACCTGTTTGCACCTACAAATCGTTTGTGGATTGCAAGCACCACAACTTTGGTGGATCTGAAAGGGCAGTTGGGCTGCTTAGGTGGTTTAAAAATGTTGGGTCTTGCTTTGCTATGTGTAACTGCCCGCAAGCTGATCAGGTTAAGTTCGCCAGTAGTACTCTTGAGGATGCGGCATTAACATGGTGGAATGCCCACGTGCAAATGTTAGGGGTACACATGGCTAACGCTACACCCTGGGCTAACTTTCAAGAGTTGATGAAGGAGGAATATTGTCCTTGGGATGAAATTCAGAAGTTAGAGACTGAGTACTTCACCTTGATGATGGTGGGGTCAGAGATCGAAAAGTACACAGATCGCATGAGTTGGCTGCTATGTGTCCCAATCAGTCTAATCCAGCTTACAAATGGATTGAGCTTTACTTAAGGGTTTGGCACCTCAGATCAAAGGTATGGTCACTACTGCTAACCTGAATAATATCCAACCGATTATCCGTTTGGCTCATCAACTGACGGATCAAAAGGTGGAAGAGGGACTCTTACCCCCTCGTGGTGCTTCATCTTCTGGTACTAGTGACAATAAGAGAAAGTGGGAAAATGTACATGGAAAGTTCTCGGGCAATAACAACCAGCAGCAACATAATAAGAGGTGTAATAATGGCAGCAACAACCGTAACCACAACCAAAAACAAGGTGGTTATCAAGGGTATCACCCTAAGTGCACTAAGTGCGACTTTTATCACTCTGGATCATGTAACAAGATTAAGTATGATCGTTGTGGTAAGATGGGGCACATGGCTAAAGATTGCAGGGTCAATCTTCAGGTAACTAGCCAACATCGCAGCAGGGACAGCAGCAGAAGAATGGTAAGGGATGTTACCATTGTGGGAGTGAGAATCACTTTAAGAGTGATTGCCCACAGCTGAATAGGAACGGTAATACCAACAACAATAATGGGGGAAACAACAACAAAAATGGTGGTGGCAATAAGAATGGCAACAACAATAATACCACCAACACTAGGAACAACAATGGAGCTCGGGGAAAAGCATTTGTGATTGGCTCGGGAGAAGCCAGAAATGACAACAATGTCATGACGGGTACGTGTTCCTTAAACGACAACATTGCTTTTGTTTTATATGATATTGGTGCGGAGTTTAGTTTTGTGTCATCAAAACTTAGCAAACTCCTAGGGATAGCCCCTACTCTTCTTGAACCCCCACACTCTGTAGAGCTAGCTAATGGTAAGCTTGTTGAGGCAACCCATGTTCATTGCGATTGTAAGCTCGAACTGGATGGTCATTTGTTCGACATCGATCTTATACCTATCACTCTGGGAAGCTTCGACATTGTAGTTGGCAAGGACTGGTTGTCTAAGCATCATGCTGAAATTGTCTGTCAAGAGAAGATTGTTCGCATTCCTCTCCCTGGTGGATAACTCTTATCCATTCATGGTGATCATGGTGGGCATCATCTCATTCTTAAAAGCCCAGAAATGTATTCGAATAGGCTATCCATCCATCCTGGCTAATATTTCCGACACTCGAGCTGAGGAGGAATTGAAAATCGAAGACATACCCGTAGTTCGTGAGTTCCCAGATGTCTTTCCAGAAGAACTACCAGGACTTCCACCTATTCGTCAAGTGGAGTTCCAAATTGATCTTGCACCTGGAGCAGCCCCAGTTGCACACGCACCATACCGCCTAACACCAGGCCAACTCCAAGAACTTTCTACCCAACTACAAGAGCTATTGGACAGGGGTTTTATTAGACCTAGTACTTCACCTTGGGGAGCCCTAGTCCTGTTTGTCAAAAGGAAGGACGGGAGCTTCCGCACATGTATCGACTATCGGGAGCTAAATAAAGTGACTGTTAAGAATCACTACCCTTTGCTCCGCATCGATGACTTGTTTGATTAGCTCCGAGGGTCGAGCTTTTATTAAAAAGTTGACTTGAGGTCAGGATACCATCAACTGAGAGTCCGAGTGGAGGATGTGGCCAAGACAGCCTTTCGAACTCTCTAGGGACACTACGAGTTTTTAGTCATATTTAGGCTATTCAGTGCATCGATAGTTTTCATGGACCTTATGAATCGCATGTGCAAGCCATACTTGGACAAATTCGTCACAGTGTTTATCGATGACATATTGATCTATTCCAAGAGCAGGGAAGAGCACGAGCAACACTTGCAAATGATTTTGGAACTTCTGACAAAGGAGCAGCTGTATGCTAAATTCTCTAAGTGTGAGTTCTGGATTCGATAGGTCCAATTCTTAGGACATGTGGTGAATGAGGCTGGTATACATGTCGATCTCGCAAAAATAGATGCTATCAAACGATGGGAGGCTCCTAAGACTCCTATTGAGGTGCACCAATTTCTTGGTCTTGTGGGATATTAGATTTATTGATGGATTCTCAAAAATTGCTCAACCCCTAACTGCTTTGACGTAGAAGGGTTTTACTTACAAGTGGGGAGATGCTTAAGAATCTGCTTTCCAATTGTTGAAAACAAAACTATACAGTGCACCAAATCTATCATTACCTAAGGGTATAGACGACTTCGTGGTGTACTGTGATGCTTTTATCCAAGAGTTAGGGTGCGTGCTAATGCAGTGTGATAAGGTTATCACATATGCTTCTCGCCAACTGAAGCTTCATGAGAAGAATTATACCACTCATGACTTGGAACTGGGAGCAGTGGTACTTGCTCTAAAAATTGAGAGTCACTATCTGTATGGAACCAAGTGTATAATCTATACTGACCATAAGAGCCTTCAACACAAATTTGATCAGAGGAGTTGAACATGTGACAACGTCGTTGGGTCGAGCTCCTAAATGATTACGACTGTGCCATCAACTATCATCCAGGGAAAGCTAACGTGGTAACGGATGCCCTTAGTCATAAGGAAACAAAACCCAGGCGGGTGTAAGCTTTGCAGCTCACCATTCACTCAAATCTTCCTAATAAAATTCGTGATGCTCAGGTTGAAGCTATGAAGGAAGAGAATGTCAAAATTGAAACTCTGTATTGTGCTGATAAGCACTTGGAACTGAAGTCGGATGGACATCAGTACTTCATGTATCGAGTCTGGATCCCACTCTTTGGGGATCTTAGACAACTTGAAAGCTGAAATAGCAACTTACGTTAGTAAGTGCTTAACTTGCACCAAGGTTAAGATTGTTTATCAAAAACCTCCGGGCTTACTTCGGCAACCAAAAATTCCCATGTGGAAGTTGGAAGGAATTTCTACGGATTTTACCACCAAACTTCCTAAAACACCCAGTGGCTATGACATGATTTAGGTCATTGTTGACCGGCTAACCAATCAACCCACTTTTTGGCAATTAAAGAGACGGATAAGTTAGGAACGTCTAGCTGCCATCTACATTCGCAGTTCACTTCTCGTTTCTGGATTACCCTCCACGGCGCATTGGGAACTCGCTTGGATATGAGCACAGCTTATCACCCTTATACGAATGGGCAGAGTGAATGCACCATCCAGACACTTGAAGACCTACTACGTGCTTGTGTGGTGGATTTTGGCAGTCATTGTGACATGCACTTGCCTTTGGTTGAATTTTCGTATAACAATAGTTATCACACTTCTATTAAGTGTGCGCCTTTTGAGGCATTTTATGGACGCAAGTGTAGGTCTCCCATATGCTGGACTGAAGTTGGGGATAGCCAACTGACAGGTCCTGAACTCGTGCACAAAACATCTGAGAAGGTTGTGCAATTCAAAAACCGTATGGACGCTGCTCGTGATCGACGGAAAAGCTACGCTGATAAACGTAGGAAACCTTTGGAGTTCCAGGTTGGGGACATAGTATAGTTAAAGGTGTCGCCTTGGAAAGGTGTGATTCGGTTTTAGGAAACGGGGAAAGTTAAACCCGCGATATGTAGGACCTTTCGAGATTTTTGAAAGAATTGGTCCCCCTCATTTTCGGTTTTCAGGACGAAATTCTTTTCAACTTGGGGATGATGTGATACCCCGCATTTTCATGTTCATACTTTGACCAAACTCTAGTTAACTTGTATTTACATGCACAACATTTTAATAACTCGGGTTAGTTAGACGAGTCACACGTTACACAGTATTAACTTAATAACTGCATAAACGGTAATTCAGGGAATTATCAGACTGCATATACATGTATCGAACCCCGAACGTTGGTGAAATAATAAAATAAATAAGTGTGAAATAGTTGTTTGATATTATTTGCAATTATGTGCTTGTGTGAAACTATTTGTGAATTATTATACAATTACGTTTATTTAAAGAAACATATCACCAAGCTCGTAACCAACACCCGTCGAATCAGCAAGATAGTCCGAGTCTAAAAATATTGGGTTGGATAGTGGTGGTGTTGGGTTAAGTGTTTAAGGCAACACACAAAAAAAAAAAGAAAAAATAATAATACTTGAGCCCAACCCAACCGAAGTCGGACCAGGCCCAAGGCAACACAGCCACGTACCGCGTATCACGGGCGGCCTAGGAAAACCCTCCGCGGGCCGAGGGGGAGTACCAGACGAACATAGGTCGGTTTGGACCTGGAATCCTGAACATAGTACTTATATTCATCAAACAAAACATTCAACTTACTATCCTTAGCTAACTTATTAACAGACATTAAGTTAACACGATACTCAGGAACATAGAAAACAACATGTAATACTATATCATTCCCTATTTTAATGTCACCAATCTATTTTACTTTAGCATCGGTTCCATTAGGGTGTTTAAAGTCATGTTATACTGAGACACATCAGAAGCATTGATTAAGTGTTCATCAGTGCTAACCATATGTTGGTTGGCACCTAAGTCCATGATCTACTTAAGCAATAATGCAGTCTTAGTATAAACATAACAACTTGAAAAAAATTCAAAAAATTGACTCAACTTAGACAAGACAAACATATTAGAAAAACCACTAACAACAACACTCTCACCTCCAGCATTTGATCTTCGAGGATCAATTCCACTCTTTTCACTTATAAGATCCATCAACTTAGAAATCTGCTCAGAAGTAAAAGGAACAGAAGCACTAGAAGTAGCATTATTACTAGACACAATAACTTTCCCATTAGAAGAATTGTTTCTAAAATGTTGAGGATTACTTTTCTTTTTAAACCCAGCTGGATACCCAACAATTTCATAACATCTATCCACAGTATGACCAAGCATATTACAATGAGTACACTTAATATTTGGATTAGGTCCCCTGTTAAAGGTCCTCATATTATTACTGACAGTGTTTGTTTCAACCAGGAAAGACACATTAGCACCTTTAACATTACCATTAGACCCCCTATGTGATTCTTCTCTAGACACAATCGAGAAAGCATGCTTTACAGAAGGTAATGGATCTTGCATCAAAAGATTTTTTCTAATAGGTTGATAAATTTTATCAAGTCCCATTAAAAATTGCATAAGTTTTATTAAACTACTAAAACTATTAAATTCTTTTGATGCATCACATGTACAAGGTGGTAACTGAGCAATAAAATCAAACTGTTTCCACATGGTTTTTAATTTGTGATAATACTCAGAAATAGAACTACCATTTTGACTTATAGAACAAATTTTTTGATGCAAGTTGAACACAACTGACCCATCCACCTTGTCATATGATTCCTTTAGATCTAACCATACATCTCTAGCATATTGGAAAACACTTGTCCTAGGTATAATTCTTTCGTAACAGAGTTTAACCATGAAAAGACCACAAAGTTACACCTATCCTATTGCTTCCCCAAAACCTCATTATAAGCAGGTCTAACAATACTACCATCAATAAAACCATATTTATTTTTAGTTTCAAGGGCCAATTTCATAGCATTTGACTAAACATTATAATTCTCAGTCCCTTTTAGTTTTAATTGATTATAGTTAAGGCACTGGTGTCACTAGGATGAATATACTAAGGATCTCCTATATCCAATTTACTTATTAAGGTACCTAAAACACTACCCCCTGGAGGATTAACAATAACAACATCACCCATTTAGAAACAACAAACAATATACACAAATAAACCAGAAGCACAGACAAAGTTAACCAAGGACTAACCAAAGATCAAACTATATATCCTAGAAAGCGAAGCTGTGTAGGTGTTCAGATCATGGGTTCATCACTCAATGGTGCCCACGCAGATACTTACACATGAGCTTTTTATTAACTAGATACTTACTTATATAATAGACAACACTGTATCCGACAATCAAGAACAATACCACATAGGAAACAAACAAACATATACAATACTCACAAGATTTCAATCAACTGCCGGTCCACCCTAATCCGACCAAAGACTCCTGGACTCAACAAAAAAGAATACAGAAGACAGAGAATACTTACAGAGTATTCCAGCAGCAGCAAAGCAGTAATAAAGACAAAAATAAAATCATAAGAACTTACGGGTTGCAAGCTTCCGATCCAAAGAACTCAGCAGAATACGGCTCCAATAACAGGCCAACAGCAGTTGACCAAACAAAACCTGAATCTGAAATAACCAGATCTAGAGACAAGGTAATAGACAAGATCTTTATAAGATCATATCTACTACAAAAAACAAGAAGAACTAGATCTATAAACAAAGATCAGATCCTTCCAAAATGCCAATGCAAGATAAGAAAAATTCAGATCTGTTAAAATTTTAAACAGTTTTAGAGATCAAGAACCAGATCTATTTGTTAGATCAGATCCTCAAACATACACAACAGAAAAAACATCAAGACCACATAATCATGAGCATGAGCTCTTATATCCTGTTAGAAAGTATGAATCAGAACTATACAATAAGATCAACACAACCACATAACACAAAAAGAAGCGATAAAACGGTAACCAAAGTATTTTGATTATCCAATCTAAAACGTTCCCAACAAAATCCTAGAACACAGCCAAATAGCTGAGTTCAAATACTGAGATTCAAGATCTCAAAACGTTTAACTGATTATTAAGATTAGTTAACACAAAGACATACAAGATTGAAATACAATAATACAAACTTACAAAAGGAAACCCTAGACTGACACGAGAGAGAAATACAGAGAATACCAAGAAAAATACCGACAGACTGATGAGAGAGAAGGTGGATGAGGCCTTTTACACAAGCCTCTAGAACAATCTGATCTCGAACAACCTGATATGATCTCCACCGTCCATTTAATTAGCTCACAACCCACTTGATAAGCCCAATGATATCTTGTTTATTAACCAATAAGCCCATATAACTTAGCCCAATATTCCTGCCAATATTATAACACAATAACATAAGTCCAAAACTATACCAAAACATGTTAAGTGACTTGAATAACCTTTTCTTAACAGAAAATTTCTAACATCTTGTATTTAGTAATCATTGAACATAATTGTATAACATGAGAATGGGACAAAATGAATAAATATGAAATTTTTATTAGATAACAATTGGGGAAAAATTACATGAGGTTAAAATTACTCCAGGTGGTTGGTTACACAAAAAAAATGGTTAGTTCCCCGTGTGAATGTTTTGGGAAAAGTTTGAGTTGCTGATGCATTCCAAAGTCAAGGTGTTCCCAAACGATTTGGGGGGTGGGGGGGATAGTTTACTTAAAGGAAGCTGGAAATTATCTACATTGTTTTCTTAACAAAATATGAACTCGCCAACTTTTTGTTGACCCATTAAGAATGTTTTCTCAGGTGTCAAGTTTTAGGTTGAAAGGTTTCTTCACATTGTGCATGCATACTAGGACATTCCGACCTGAAAGACTTTATCGATGGTTCCTTAGTAGTAAAGTTGTTTTATAACTTGTTGGTCTTTGTAGTATAATGGTTTGTAAAACATTCGTTTTTAATGTCATGTACGTGTTTGCTTAATCATATGCTTTGGAAACTATTCAAATCACATACCCGTGTTTCTACCTTAATGGCCTATGACAAAAGGTGTTAATATTGGGATACCCTCTTCTCTTTCTCTCTCCTTCTCTCTCTCTCTCTATATATATACATATAGGGTTAGGATCAAATACAAAGGACTCTTTTTCTAGGAAGGGTGAGAAGGATTTTGGTCCATTGATTTTAGATTTAGATGGTTGAGATTAGTTTGATGGAAAAAATTAAATTTTAAATTAGGGGAAGGGCATATAAATAAAAGACATATTTGTTGAGTTTCTCTCTCCACATGCAAGGCACATGCCAATTTCAACCATCATCTTAAAACAATTATAACTTTTTCATACAATATTCTTTTTTAAAAAAATTTCACCATATTAACGAGCAATTTTTATCTTTAATATGAGTACCACATTGCTATATTAAAATTGAAAACAAAAATACGCGTTAACCGGATTTTCTTACTTCATTGTGTCTTATTATCGTCTATTGTGTTATAGTATGCAAATATATGTTATAAATATGTTTATTATGTTTTTTAGACTACACATGATTTAAACTTGTACATTGTGTTTTTCGTATGGTTTCCAATTTCCATTGTGTTTTTTAGACTACACATGATTTAACTTTGTTCATTGTGTTTTTTTGTATGGTTTCCATTGTGTTTTACATTGTTCATTGTGTTTTACACAAGTGGGTTTTGTGTTTATGGTATACATTGTGTTTTATTATGTTTTTCATTGTGTTTTAATATATTGTTCATTGTGTTTTTAATATGTCGTCAATTGTGTTTTATTAGACTGTTCATTGTGTTTTATACCTTATTGTTCATTACATATTTAGTTGGTATTCATTGTGTTTTACGTTATCTCCATTGTGTCTTATACAACTGGGGTTTCAACTTTTTTTTTTCAAAAGTATACGTTTTAAAATGGTGTACACATGTCATATGCTTTCCATTGTGTTTTACGCAAATGGGTTTTGTATTTATGGTGTATATTGTGTTTTATTATGTTGTTCAATGTGTTTAAGTCTACTATTCATTGTGTTTTAGTATTCTGTTCATTGTGTCTTTAGTATGTCATCCATTGTGTTTTATTAGACTGTTCATTGTGTTTTATACCCTATTGTTCATTGCATATTTAAATGGTACTCATTGTGTTTTACGTTATCTCCATTGTGTCTTATGCAAATGGGTTTTCGATTTTTTCTTCAAAAGTATAACAATATGGTACTAATATTAAAGATAAAAAACGCAATTTTATGGAATAATTTTTTTTAAAATAGATGACGTATAAAAAAGTTACGAACGTTTAAAATTGAAGGTGGAAATGGCATGTGACTTGCATGTGCACATTATTTTGACAAAATTACCCTTCCCACTTGTTTAATCCTTTGGACACTTGTCATTTTCTAGTGGCTTCTCACCCTTCTCATTTTTTAAGCCTCTGTAGAATAACTCAACCCTATATATATATATATATATATATATATATATATATATATATATATATATATATATATAGGATTTGGATCATTTGAGAACCACCATTTAGGGAGAGAACCAAAGAACCAGTGTGAACACGTGGCATTTTTGTAAATATGAAGGTGTCTACAAAAACCCCTCCATCAAAAAATAAAAAAAAATTAAAAAAAAATTATATAACCTAAATAAATAAAAAAATAAAAAAAGTAAAAACACCAAAATGATTATTTTTCATTATTAATTCGAAAAAAAAATAAAAAAAAATAAAAATAAAAAATAAAAAAAATGGCTTGTGACGTCATATGACGTCATCCTAATGCACATGTGCATTTCGTTGTTATATGTACAGAAATACACCGTATGCACATGTGCATTTCACTATTAAATCACACTTTTGAATGAATTGTTAATTACCATACTTAAATAATTATAAAATTGTCGCGATACAGATATATAAGGGGTCACAAATTCTGTTCAATGGTCATTAAATGGACGCAAAGTGAGATATAAAATACACTCGAACTCGTCAAGTGTTTAGTCATGCATATTATAACATAAATTGAAAATAAAACACGTGTATGACAATAAACATGAATAAACTTGAAACACCTCCATATAAGATCTCTAAAATAAGGAACGTGTACTACATGCACATGTGCATTTCACTAATATTGTTAGATCTTTTTAGTGGTTTAACTTTCGGGCATACATATATGCATGTATCATTCTTCAAATAACAAAGTTTTTATACCAATTTGTCTTTATCATACAACTACATATAGTCTCTACCAAACGTATTAACTCAATAAAACAAACGATAACAAAAAAATATCCATATTACAAACCAACTATGTTAACCACCTACATACAAAATTCTAATTATCTCACAACCTCACGTTCACCAACATAACAAAATGTTAAACCAAACATACATTACACAAAATGTTATACAAACTTCTTTGTTTGTTTGACAATTTCCTTATACCCAACCAAAGTTGTCGTGGTGTAACGCGTGTTCGTATCGGGCGTCAATTTGCTTCTATCATAACATTCTTTTGATTTGTCTTCATTACCACCGTTTTAACCGTCATTGTTCACCGTCACAATATGTTTCCGCTTATTTGACCTCGTTTGAACCTTTCTTCTTAAATCTATATCTGCATATAGGATAATTTGTGTGTTTAACAATCAACATTTAATATTTCACAAGAAAAACTGCACATATGCACATGTGCATCTCTATATAAATGTACTAAAAAAATAATAACAACCTGATTCAACTTCCTAATAAACATTCGCGACATTATCAGCTTCCGCTTCTGGCATATCAAATAGATATCGATTATAAAAAATACATAAAGAACATAACAAATACAGGGAACAAGGTAATACCAAGTACATTCGGACTAAATAAATAATGCCAACTTGATTCAACTTTCTGATCAATAATCGTGTCATTATCTTCACTTGCATCCGGTAATCTTTTGTTCCTTTATTCCTCGATTGTAATACAAATGTTATTTTCTTTGATGTTTTTCCCCATCTCTTAGCTACAATCAATAAAAACGCATAAGAAAACCGATATTTCAACCTGATTGCACATGTGCAACAACATTACTTTGTTAATTACAACAAAACAAATGCACACGTGCATCATTGTTTATGGCCTACTTATAACATTATGTGCTTTAACATTACTTTTTAACATTATAAACTACATTTTGCACATATGCATTAACAATCTTAATGCACATGTGCATATCTAAAAATTGCCCCTCGTCCAAAACACAAATTATCCTCCTAATCGAGTGCGTGCAGGACCATTTGCTTCATTTAATAAACAACCTGAACATATCTTCCTATCATATCTCAATAACAAACAACCCTAGCTGAAAACACCTTCTAAAAGCATCATTCACCTTTTGCTCAAGTATTTGAAGAAAGTACTAATTTTCAATTCATAATACATTTTACTTTTATCAGTCAAGTGTGCTTTTTTCACTTTCTAATTCACCTTTACGCATACGTTGAACATTAAAATTTTTGATACAAAATAATTAAAGGATGTGTAATTAATTACGAAATTTGACACTACATTAAGCGTTATGATCCTTGTAATCGTTAATAGTAACACATAAGCCGAATTTTTGTGCCGAACACGTAAACAATAATTTCATGAAACCTATTTTAAAAAAATATTAAAAATAAAAACATATTCATGTTCAAAAACTTACAATCCTTGCCGAATATTCACCACATATAATCCCAAACATGTTCTTATGCTTTCGACTAAGAGCTACATCATCACCTAACTCCTCTACATTATAGTAGCTTCCAGAAACAATTCTAACACAAAAGTTACCTTCTTCGATTTTTGTCCCATCTTTAACTACAAATAATAAACAATACATAAGAAAATCATCATTTCAATCTTAATGCACATGTGCATTAACGTTACTTTTTTCATTATCACATAATATATGCACATGTGCGTTAGAATTAATAACTATAATGATAACAAGAATTACATCTTAATGCACATGTGCATTAACATTAATTTTTATCATTATCATATTACCATATACATTATGCACATATGCTTCAATATAAATGACCTTAATGGTACGTAATGTAGTGAATACACATATCCATACTATAAAAAAAACAACCAAACCAATTTATCTACACAACCCATGAAAACTGGATACATACTCATGCTCATTTTCACAAATATTTTGGTTTTTGTTTTTTTTATTATTTTTACTACAATCTCTCATTGGGCTTTACAAAGTTAGTGTTGGACCAACCTGGATGGGCATATTTACATTAATGAACAAAGAAGCAAAACGTACAGACGAAGATAGTCATGGAGTGTGGTCCACATAGAAACATATTTTTATTTATCATATCTTCACAATATTCAATGGCGTTGATTTGTACCTCCATAATCACACACAACAATGGATGTCGTCGATGACTCTGACCTCCTACTCCTCCTCTCTGAATAACTCCGTGAACTGACGTCCGCCATTAGTGCTGACTCTGACCTCTACTTCGCCTTCCAACTCCAAATACAGGAAGCAATTAAATACTCCACCACCTCCCAACCATCATCAAACCCACCACCTCTTCTTATCCCCGAAGTCACTGAATCCACTTCACGGGTCACTTTTCTTGTCGCATAATAAATCAACAACTTCTCCCAACACCGACTCGACCAGAAGTTAGTCGAATCAGAAACCCGTACAGTTCAAGATAATCTGAACTGGTTGATCCATGATCAAGTCTTTGCTCGACAGGTGGTTAATATTCCTGAACATGAATATAGACGAACCGGTGATTGGTCTGAGAACTGTACGGAATATCGGTCGAGAACGAAGAGGTATTTAGGGTTATTGTAAGGGATTGGTGAGTGAGGAAATAGTTGGGAGATGTGGAAGAATGTGGTTTGGTGGGTTTGGTGTGACAGTTTGTGATTATGTTGATTATTTAGTGTTTGAGATTCTTTATCATAATTACATTAATGCCCCTGTTCATATTGGTTCTTTGGTTCTCTCCCTAAAGTTGGTTCTCGTATGATCCCTACCCTATATATATATATATGGCAGGGTTCCTGTACAAAGGGTGTTTTTTGTGAGAAAGATAAGAAGCGTTTTGGACCATTAGATCTAGAGATGGATGGTTGAATTTGAGTAGTCGCAAAATCGTAATAAGTGTTATAAACTTAATTAAAAGAGTTGACCTGATAGGGGTATATTAGTCTTTTTGTTTGTTTTTAAAAAAGAGACCATTCATTCTTCCCTTAAATCTCGACATCTACTCCCATTTTTATAAGGGTGTTTCATAAAAACATATATATACATATATCTTCCAAGATGAAGATCAATGACCACAATCAACCATAATCTTCCTAAGAACATCTCGTGACCTACCATATTAAGCATTCAAAACCTATTTTTTGGATAAGTGTAATAATGAGCAAAGATTGACTGATTTGGGGATTTTAAATTACAGGGTTTTTGGATTTACCTGAAAGAGGATGAGAATGATGAAAGGTTACTGCAGTGTGTTTGGAGGACCAAAGTGTGTTTTATATTCATTAAGTCTCGTGTAATGATTGTTAATGATTTAATGTAATGAACTGGTATGTTATAGATAAAATGACGAAGGTAGAACACACCAGTTCATTAGAACACACCCTTATAGTTAATGATAAAACACACCATTTCCTAATAACTCAACGTTATGGTTGATGATAAAACACATCATTTCCTAATAACTCAATGTTATGTTTATGGTTGATGATAAAACACATCATTTTTGATCGAAGGCATTTTGGGGTTTTTTCTATTATTTGTTGCATGTATAGGGACTAGCATGAAGAAGGCTGAATCAGAGTGTTTAAACGATGATATTGGGTCATATGAAGAGGGGCACAGAGCAATAAAAACCTATAATTGAAGGTTGTTTTTTTACATGAAAGAGGATGGAATTAACATCTCCTGATGTGTTTTATCATGCATCTTGTTGTGTTTAATACTCATAAGTGGAGTCTTTAGGTTTCTTTACGTATTTGTCAGATTTCAAACATGGTTGTTTTATCATGGTAATACTATTGTGTTTTATATTCATGGGTTGTATGATGATGTGTTTAATACTGATGTTGTGTTTTCTACTCATGGGTTGTATCATACTGTTATGTTTTATACTGATGTTGTGGTGTTACGGTTTAATAAAAAAATGAAGAAAAGATGTAATCTTCTATAAAAATTAGAAATGTATGTAAATGCGTGATACTTTCCAAAAATAATTAATGGATTAATTATAATTAGGTTAAATTGACTAATATACCCTTATTGCTAAATAAATAAGATTACCACGTACGTGTCAAGTTTCTATGGCTTCTTACACTTGTCACAAAAAACATCCTTTGTACAGAAACATATGCCTATACACACACACAGACACACTAGATTATACCCCGGGCGCGTCCCGGGTTTGACAAATCTAATACGACACTTCAACTTTACATATGAAATAGACTAATGCGCTTCACATTTACATGCAGAAAAGTTTCGGGTAGCACCTAACCTAAAACAATTAACAATGTATAACTCCAATGTTAAAACTTAACCTAAAATAGTGTATAACTTCATTGTTAATAATTAACCTTAAAGAATGCATACTTCTAATGTTAACATCTAACCTAAAACAATGTATACCTCGGCAGCGTCCAAGGATAGCCAAATTTTAGTTCAAATATTAGGATTTAGGATCTCCAATGTATGCATTTTTTATTTCCATCTCAATAAATTTAACAAAAACACTAAAACTCACAATCTTTCTAGCTGTCAAGACTTTTCTACACCTACTGTCACACCCTCAAAATTCCACATGCGGAGTTTTACCGCGAGGCGAGTGACATACCAGGATCCAAGTCAACGGTCACAATAAACGACAACTATATGTAAAAAGATACGTAACCAAACCATGCATAATTCAAAAACCATGATCCAAAAAGTAGCGGAAGCATTTTAAGTTTACGAAATCCAAACAAAAGTAAAAACATGAGTTTAAAGTTTTAACATCTCAAAAGTATGATCCTAGACGCGAGTGCGACTCCGTGCGCCTAGCCCGACTGCTGCCACCTTAGCGACCTGAGAAAACATGCTAAAAAGTCAACATATAATGCTGGTGAGTTCACAGGTTTTATAATAAGCGTTTCGTTAATCCTTTGAAAACCATTACCGTTACTACTGTGTTGTGTGAACGCTAGCTAGGCGATATGATAATTACTACTACGGTTGAAACCATTGCTGACTGTGTTTGTTACTGTGTGGTACCCCTCGGACTACCGTCATCCCCGGTAGGCCTTGTGTGATCGAGACAATATACACCCGCATGGCCTCCAGCCGTCGAGTGGGGTTTGTCAAGCCCAATAGCGATATCCACATTTCCCCGCTACATACCCGTATTAGTGGTTTCTATGGGATTTAGATGAGCCGTATAGTAATGTAATGATAGCCATAGTATAACTTGAAATCATGTATTTAAAATGTGTAAGCATGTTTCTCCCCCGATAACAAAACTGATAAAAGTGGGGCCGTGAACTCACCTTAGGTTGCGTCTTCTGTGTTAAAAAAATCTGACACGTGTGTGATAGCCCCAACTAGTGGCGACCTATCAATGAGTTTACATAAGTGTGATGACTACTAACCCGAAGGCTAATTAGTCCCCAATTGTCCAGACCGTAATTGTGTATGTTGAAAACATGTTTGAACGTTAAACCGACCATACCAGACAAGACCCGACATCCCATTGGTGACCCGACATCTGTTACCCAAATACAAGATATCATGTAATCATATGCAATTATACCCTTAACATGCGCAAAAAGTTCACCAAGTCTAGCAGACAGCTCAAATAACCCATATACGAGTCCGAACACGTGTTATAAGACTATTAGACAAGCCATGAGGTTCCTAACATGTTCCTAGATGTTAAACCATGTTTCGGGATGTCAAAATACACTTACAACAGCAAAACACACGATTAGGAATCAAACATGCACTTAGGAAAGTCAACTAGCAATTAGGAAAGTCAAACAGGTAATTAGGAGTTGTAATCACGTGTTGTACACGCGAGTAGGGCCTACTCGCATATAATTACATGCGAGTAGGAGGCTACTCGCTCCCTGCAGCAAAATGTCGTATTTCGCGCGTTTCACCCTCCAAATCAGATCCTAAACATGTAAAAACACCCAATATCAAACCCAATTAATTAAGCAACCTATTCCAAGCAAAAAACCTCCAATTTATCATCATTCTAACAACTCCAAATGCAAGCGTTTTCCCAAAATAGCATATTATTATGTAAACATCACATCAACATGTAAAACTTACCCTAAATAGCAAATGTCCAGATTTCATCACATAACAACATTATACAACAACCACATCATACTGTTCCTACATGCTCTTAAAACAAACCCAAACCTCATACAATCAACAAAACACATCATATCATCCTTAATCCTTCAAAATCATTCAAACGGGTCAAAACGCCTATTGTCAACAATACATAACCATGAACCTCCAAACTCATCAACAATCATGCTAACCACCTATTTATCTCAGAAACATATCAAATACACAAGAATCCACATGTTTAAATAAAAAAATCCTATCTTTGCAATATAACATCACATAAAACAAG
Organism: Ambrosia artemisiifolia; assembly: GCA_032199755.1. Classification (NCBI taxonomy): domain Eukaryota; kingdom Viridiplantae; phylum Streptophyta; class Magnoliopsida; order Asterales; family Asteraceae; genus Ambrosia; species Ambrosia artemisiifolia. The sequence goes on from CM063521.1 coordinate 32,806,175, forward strand.
CATGAAGGTTTTGGTTTATTTAGAAACCATTTTTAATAAGTTTTTAAAGACACAGACACTTAGAAATCAGGTCTGGACCTTTAGGGAACAAAACAATAACTTTAAAAAGGTTTGGAATGAAGAACACACCTTGGATTTTGCTAAAGAATGATGTATGATCTTGTAAAGGTGATTTCTAGGTCATAAACATGTTACAAAGGTTGGATATGGTGTGGAATAGCTATGGGGTGTGTTAGGGTTTCAAAAATGATGTTTTGCAACACAAGGGTGGTACTTATAGGCGTTTCTAGTCGTACAAGCCATAACATGCGAGTAGGGTCTGCAACAGGCGATTAGGATTCCTACTCGCATGTAAAACTAGCGAGTAGGGCCTAATTGCTAGTTCTAATCGCATGTAAACTAGTGAGTAGGTGTAATTGCATGTTGTAATTTCCTATATACTAGTGAGTCGGAAACTAGTGAGTAGGGCGTAATTGCATGTTGTAATCACCTATAAACTAGTGAGTAGGCGTAAATGCATGTTGTAATCACCAGTATGTGATTTCGGGTTTTTGGCGCGTTAAACACTATTTTAACACGTATAAGCACGTATTCACATACCAACAAGTCACATAATGATTATAAAAACATAATGCATGATAACTAACACGTTCACATTCATTCACCAATTCCCGGGACTCGAAACTTGCATGTGTGCATTAAACCCGGCGATTCTACAAATCACTAACAACAGGACTCGTAACTCATGCGTGTGTGCTAACCCCAATGATCCTCCGAATAATTGATCCCTGGACAATTACGTAGCGCCACTCGACTCAACTGACTCCTTCAAGTGTGTTTAAAAAAATGTTTTTCGCTAAGGTAGACTTATGTGTTTTATAAAATGTTAACCTGACTGTGCCGGGTGTCACATCATCCCCCTGTTGAAAGAATTTTCGTCCCGAAAATTGCTTGGAGCCAAAAACGAAAGGGACGAATAGAAAGATTTTTTTTTTCCATTCGTCACATCATCCCCCTATTGAAAGGAATCTCGTCCCAAGATTCACCCTGTTCCAACAGTAATGAGTGCCGACTCAAGTACACACTTAAGTAACGAATAAGGTTCCCTAGATTCCATCTAGTCCCCTCGATCCCATAAGAACCCTGGTCCACGACGTGAACCGTAATGAATTTGAAAGATAAGAAGAATTACATGCACACGCAACGTTACACGAAACTCTGAATGAGTAGGAAACCCCAAACTAAGGATAACAAAAACAGACTGCCATAAGATTAATCCTCCATGATCGAAGACGCACTGAAGACTCTTGTGATCGGTATAAATGACGCACCTGGTACCGTCCAAGTAGTGTCTCCAAGTCTCCGATATCAAGCTGACGAACACACGATAACTAAGTCTAACCACAGATAACACTTAACAGATACGAAGCTTCTAGCGGTGCAAAATTCAAAACGAAACCAAAGCATAGCGATTAGTAGGAAAGAAACATACCAATAACAGTGTCAGGATCCACCTGGTTCTCCCTTGCACCAATGACATAAGCACGAGCAGCTCGACCGCCACCATCGTTGTTTCCACCACCACCTGTAGCCCTTGCTTCAGCTTGATTCAACTTTGGGCAATCCCGCTTGAAATGCCTCGTTTCCCCACAGTTGTAGCAGCCCTGGTTTCCCCGAGAAGCGGGAGTAGTAGCCGCAGCCTGAGCCGACTTAAATGGAAGAGTGGCTCTACAATCCTTTGCGAAATGACACGTCTTATCACAGCGCTCACAACGAAACTTGTCACAACTCCCGAAATGATGAAATCCACACTGACTGCACTTAGGCTTCTTCCTGGTATACCCACCCTGCTTCTGATCGGATGATGACCCCGAAGCTTCAACCTTCTTCACTTGCTGCTGCGGTTGACCTGAATTCGAACTCTTCCCAGTTCCATCTCACTTTCTCTTGTTATCCACCGGTGCCTTCACAACAGAGCCTCTAGGAGGCAGAACACCCTCAGCTATCTTCATGTTGATCATCTTTGTAGCCGACCTCACAGCCTCATAAATGGTGATAGGATCCCTCGCAGCCACCAACCCTGCAATCTCCGGCACCAACCCGGCAATGTACTACTCTATCCTCCGGTACTCTAGTGTCGATACTCTCAGACACATCACTTCCAGTTCATTGTGCCTGATAGTGTACGCTTCAATCTTAGAACCCACCATCTTGTGATCCCACCATTCTTGTTCCAACCTCTTGATCTCCTCATGTGGGCAGTACTCGGCCTTCAACCTAAACAAAAAATCCACCCAAGGCATGGCGTTGGCCTCCCCTAGACCAAGTGTCTGTGTGATGGAGTTCCACCACGTTAGTGCGAGTCCTTCAAAAGTCCCCGAAGCAAACTTCACCCAATCAACGACTGGGCACTCACACAAAGCAAACACGGATTCGATCTTCTCTAACCACCTTAGCAACTCCACAGCTCCCTCAGTACCTCGGAAGTTGTGGGGCTGACAATCCTTAAACCTTTTGTAGGCAGTCCCCGCCTGCACCGGAGTAGCGGTGTTACCTGCAAAGGCCTGCTGAGCAGCCTGGAAAGCAGCCAGTGCAACGCTCAACTGCTGCTGCATCATTTGGTTCAACTCGTCCTGTGTCAAGGTGATGTTACCACCACCTCTACCCCCGCCAGTGCGGCCTGCACGACGACCCCCAGTACGTCCTCCGTTACGTCCAGACATCTTCTGCCAAAAACAAGAACAAAACACTCAGATCCATCACCAACGCTAAACCAAGAGAATAAAAAGGAGTCACGGATTGTCCAAACGTGACCATTGATCCCAACACGAGGTCCACCAAGTCTTCCATGCATTTCAACTTATGATTTCGTGTGCACCCGAAATGATAAATTGCTCTACATGGTCCTCTAGGCGTGCCCCGAGCTTGAACCTCAAGCCACCCGATACCCACAACTTAGAAGAAATAATCAACTCAAAGGAATTTCCAAGTGACTAATCACTTAGAGGTGTATTGCAACAAGTACGTGTGCAAGACAATGTGAGTGAGCAAATGGGTTCATTGAAGTATAGAAGGGAGATGTCCGAATCCTGGACAGATCTCGAGGATGAGCCGAAGCTGCTCCAATGTACACCACCGCTGTGCAAGGTTCAACAAACGAGTTTGTTCGACCTTAACCAGAAGGTAAAAATAGAGTAGAGATAGAAATAACCAAAGATAGGATAGATAATATAATACTGTGTGATGAGGATACCGACACCCCGACAAGGTTAGTATGTTTATCAAAAGACATGACTCATATGTATGTGACCGTTTAGTGTGTGCGAGACTCAGCTATAGACTAGACTCTACATGCAGTCCTAGTTCACTATAACCACTGGCTCTGATACCAATCTGTCACACCCTCAAATTTCCACATGCGGAGTTTTACCGCGAGGTGAGTGACATACCAGGATCCAAGTCAACGGTCAAAATAAATGTAACATTTTGTATTTTTAATAAAATCGTTGGATCTCGACGTTTTAATATGTTTTAAAATTTCTCGTAACATTTTTAAACAAGTATAATCATAATATATATATAATAATATAGTTATATATGAAAAATGCTCAAAAAAATAAATGTTTGGACCAGGACTTGAACCCGCGTCCAAACCAGCACACACAATCACACCAACCACTGAGCCATGTTGCTATCTTGTGTTATTACCCGACACAATTTAACTTAACACCTTCCTTATTTATTCCAGTCAACCAACCTAAAGTCAACAATGATCGGCCCATTTGAAATTGATTCAATAAACCGCGTTTTGATCCCTGATTTGGTAACAAGAGTATTCGATAGATCATTTAGCGTATTCCCCACGCCAATCTCAATCAAAACATTCCATTCTTGGGCTAATTACGCGTTTGTATATACGACATGGGTCAAACTTTCCTATCAAGCAATTCTTGTATTAGTCTATAAATTGAACCCCTCATTACGACCTATACTCGCCGATAATCCAACCCTCATTCTCAATTTCTTATAAAAACCCATCATAATCTGTGAATCCATCGCGTTTGACTTTTGGTTGACCGTTCGATCAAACATCGCTTTCTGCTTCAAAGGGTAATACATGGAATCGTTTGTGCCACATTTAGACTATTTCAAAGGATTCAAGACTTGTGCTAAGGTGAGTTTATATAGCCCTTTTACACTATTTTGGGGTGAAACATGTTACATTTTCAAATGCAATTCAACATAAGTGTCTATGTGTTATTCTATGTTGCATTATGTCTTAAACAATACTTTGGTAAGCACAATTAGACTAGCATAATCATTAACTCCGTACAAGCCAACGATACACAATGATAGATCTATTGGACTGACAACCCCACCCGAATACGTGTACCTCCAGTATGGGTAACGTGGGTGATTGTTATCGCAACAAAAATGAGTGAACCATATGCGTATGGGATAGACCACAATATTCTAGTCAAAAGGTTTGATTATCCACACGATTTACTGGGTAGTACTGTTTTCATATATGGACTAGAATTGCCATGACACTCGAATTGTACAAATTTTATTCAATATTCAAACCTATGTAATTCTCACCAAATTTTGTTGACCAAAAATATTTTCAAACTTAACATGTTTCAGTTTATAGCTTGCTTGAAGATTAGAGTTAATGCTTGAAGATGTATATTTAGTATTCTCATTTGATGTACAAATTCTTTTTGAAAAATTATATGTAATTTATGTAACCAATTAATGAAATTTAGTATTTACCATGAGCTACTGAACAATCATCAATACGTGAAATCCCGATGTTTCCGCCATTGGCCGGGGTGTTACAATAAACGACAACTATATGTAAAAAGATACGTAACCAAACCATGCATAATTCAAAAACCATGATCCAAAAAGTAGCGGAAGCATTTTCAGTTTACAAAATCCAAACAAAAGTAAAAACATAAGTTTAAAGTTTTAAATATAATGCTGGTGAGTTCACAGGTTCTATAATAAGTGTTTCGTTAATCCTTTGAAAACCGTTACCGTTACTACTATGTTGTGTGAACGCTAGCTAGGCGTTATGATAATTACTACTATGGTTGAAACCATTGCTGACTGTGTTTGTTACTGTGTGGTACCCCTCGGACTACCGTCATCCCCGGTAGGCCCTGTGTGATCGAGACAATATGCACCCACTCGGCCTCCAGCCATCGAATGGGGTTTGTCAGGCCCAATAGCGCTATCCACATTTCCCCGCTACATACCCGTATTAGTGGTTTCTATGGGATTTTGATGAGCTGTATAGTAATGTAATGATAGCCATAGTATAACTTGAAATCATGTGTTTAAAATGTGTAAGCATGTTTCTCCCCCGAAAACAAAACTGATAAAAGTGGGGCCGTGAACTCACTTTAGGTTGCGTCTTCTGTGTTAAGAAAAATCCGACACGTGTGTTATAGCCCCAACTAGTGGCGACCTATCAATGAGTTTACATAAGTTTGATGACTATTAACCTGAAGGCTAATTAGTCCCCAATTGTCCGGACCGTAACTGTGTATGTTGAAAACATGTTTGAATGTTAAACCGACCATACCAGACAAGACCCGACATCCCATTGGTGACCCGACATTCCATGTGTTAGCCAAATACAAGATATCATGTAATCATATGCAATTATACACTTAACATGTGTAAAAGTTCACCAAGTCTAGCATACAGCTCAAATAACGAATATACGAGTCCGAACACGTGTTATCAGACTATTAGACATGCCACGAGGTTCCTAACATGTTCCTAGATGTTAAACCATGTTTCGGGATGTAAACATACACTTACAACAGCAAAACACACGATTAGGAATCAAACATGCAATTAGGAAAGTCAACTAGCAATTAGGAAAGTCAAACAGGCAATTAGGATTTGTAACCACGTGTTGTACACGTGAGTAGAGCCTACTCGCCCCCTGCAACAAAATGTCGTATTTCGCGCGTTTAATCCTTCAACTCAGATCCGAAACATGTAAAAACACCCAATATCAAACCCAAATAATTAAGCAACCTATTCCAAGCAAAAACCCCCAATTTATCACCATTCTAACAACTCCAAATGCAAGCGTTTTCCCAAAATAGCATATTATTATGTAAACATCACATCAACATGCAAAACTTTCCCTAAATAGCAAATGTCCAGATTTCATCACATGACAACATTATACAACCTCATCATACTGTTCCTACATGTTCCTAGAATAAACCCTAACCTCATACAATCAACAAAACACATCATATCATCCTTAATCCTTCAAAATCATTCAAAGGGTCAAAACGTCTATTGTCAACAATAGATAACCATGAACCTCCAAACTCATCAACAATCATGCTAACAACCTATTTATCTCAGAAACATATCAAATACATAAGAATCCATATGTTTAAATCATAAAAATCCTATCTTTGCATGATAACATCACATAAAACAGGCATGAAGGCTTAGGTTTATCTAGAAACCGTTTTAATAAGTTTTTAAAGACACAAACACTTAGAAATCAGGTCTGGACCTTTGGGGAACAAAACAATAACTTTACAAAGGTTTGGAATGAAGAACACACCTTGGATTTTGCCAAAAGAATGATGTATGATCTTGTAAAGGTGATTTCTAGGTCAAAAACATGTTACAAAGGTTAGATATGGTGTCAGATAGCTTTGGGGTGTGTTAGGGTTTCAAAAATGATGTTATGCAACACAAGGGTGGTATTTATAGGCGTTTCTAGGGTCTGCAACAGGCGATTAGGATTCCAACTCACATGTAAAACTAGCGAGTAGGGCCTAATTGCTAGTTCTAATCGCATGTAAACTAGTGAGTAGGTGTAATTGCATGTTGTAATTGCCAATAAACTAGTGAGTAGGGCGTAATTGCATGTTGTAATCACCTATAAACTAGTGAGTAGGCGTAAATGCATGTTGTAATCACCAGTATGTGATTTCGGGTTTTTGACGCGTTAAACACTATTTTAACACGTATAAGCACGCATTCACATACCGACAAGTCACATAATGATTATAAACACATAATGCATGATAACTAACACGTTCACATTCGTTCACCAATTCCCGGGACTTGAGACTTGCGTGTGTGCATTAAACCCGGCGATTCTACAAATCACCAACAACAGGACTCGTAACTTGTGCGTGTGTGCAAACCCCAATGATCCTTCGAATCATTGATCCCTGGACAATTACGTAGCGCGACTCGACTCAACTGACTCCGTCAAGTGTGTTTAAAAAATGTTTTCGCTAAGGTAGACTTATGTGTTTTATAAAATGTTAACCTGACTGTGCGAGGTGTCACACCTACTGTCAACCCTCAACAACCAACAAGCTATAAAAACTTCTAATTCAAACCATCATGAACCAATAGTCATTTACTTATAGTTATTTAACATCAATACAGCTAAATTCAAACTTATTGTTGGCAAATATTTACTCAAAGTCTCAAACTACATAAACATAATCACATCTCTCTAATCCCTCACACTTAATCACTGCATGTTCATAGTATTATAATAAGTAATAACTCCTATATTCCCTAATCTAAAACCTAATCACTAATAAGCTAAACAATCACTTAAGTAAGCTGCAATTATTCAAAACTTCATCACATCTAACGAAAACACCAAAAGAGTCCATAAATCAAAAAAAAAAAAAAAAACTAATTCAAACCTTATATCCTTTTAAAAAATAAGATCTAGAAGACTAGAATTGGTATGACCACACCGATTTCGGTTTTCTATTTATTATTTGTTCAACTTTTAGCATTTATTTTTTAAATTCGATTAAAATATTAAAAAAAGTTTAGAATATAATATTTCACCTTCCGGTCAAGCCGGGGATCAAAGATAGGCGAGCCAAGCTTATGAACCCTATGCAAGAAATCAATCAACGACAGATCAATCATCATCGTGACCACCATTGGAACCCACCTTTGACCCGTATCAACATTCACTGCTTTGTTTTCCGTCTTTTGGATTCAAACCACAATCATATCCCTCTGCCGTCACTACCTTCCACAAAAATCAGCCATATCCATCATCGTCTTCATAATAATCCATCGCCAAGACCGATTCTTATCTAGGACATAATCCAACTGTAAAAAATTCAATAAAGTCGCATATGTTTCAAGCTACAATAAATAAATAAATAAAATTAACATACAATTTGTCTCAAACAATACATTTAAGACTAGACAAAATTATAACTATAATGATTAAAATTCAATAACATCGCATATGTTTTAAGTTACACTAAACATACAATTTGTCGCAAACAACCCAATTATAATTAAACTATATCCTAATAATGATTCACTTTGTGTATAATAATACTATAATCTAACATAAACAAACATAATTATAAACTTAATAAAACCAGATCTATTTGAACTAAAATAAACACACAGTGCAAGCTATTTGGCGACTCTAGGGTTACAAAACCTCCCAATCTTATCAACTTTTGGCATCTTCTCTTTAGCCAGAGACGTAATAGAAGAATCCTCCGACGTAGATTTCTCCAATATTTCACCCACAGCAAGCATAGATGTACGTAACAGTGATGCTTGAGGTGACATGAGCATGACCGTGGTTGTTGGCAGGAGAAAGCTCCACCGTAAGCATTTACCGAATGGATAATTGATAAATGATGAGGAATTGAGAGTAATTTTAGGTTTAGAAGATGATGATTCGATAATAGAGAGTATATTAGGAGAAAGCTTGTATCCATTATTATTATTGTTTTATTGGGGATTGAGAGGATGTTGATGCGTAGATGGCAGGAGGAGAAGGAGAAGATGGATGGAGGCAAGGGAGTGTTAGGGTTTATAATCTATTGCAATATTAAAAATAGTTTTTTTTTTAAATTTCTTTTTTTAAATCACCTAATGACATGACATGCCACATGACATATTCAAGGGGGAGGTTGACCTCTTTGAGTTCCATGTGGGATTTGTACTTTCATTTATAATATATATATATATATATATATATATATATATATATATATAGGGAAAGAGTAAAACGAGAACATGCTTGAGTTGGAATAACTAAGGAACTCACTTTATAACCACACACTTGATTTAATAGAAAACGAATGTGTGGTTGTAAATTAAAGGATAATAAAATACTGAATGTAATATTCCTTTTTTTAAAAAGTCAACATTGGTGTGCTGTACTTTTTACACCAGTGTAAGACCTTCGTAAAAAATTTCAATTTTTTTTTATGGTAGAGTTACCCATTTTTACATCGGTGTGTAAAAAAATTTAAAATTCACATTTTACGTCGGTGTTCTCACGGTTTTTCCAACTCGAGCTAGTTTTCATTTGAACCTAATCCTATATATATATATATATAGGGTGGGGTTAACATACAATAGATGTGTTTTGTAAGAAGGGTGAGAAGGAAAAATAGCCATTGGATCAAAGTGATGGAGGGATGAGATGAAAGGAGTGGCAATTTTGTAATATGTGTTATAATATTATTAAATAAATTAAGGTTGTAGGGGCAATAATGTAATATTATCACACATTAATTAATAAAATTAATTGCAACTCCTTTATTTACGGCAAAAAAGACTACTCTCTCTTTTTTTCTTTCTCTTTCCTCCACACAACCTAATCTCATCCTATTGCAACTCTTTAAAAACACCCATTTAGTCTCATCAAAAAAACATCAGACAACTAATCTTTGGGTTTCATCCTATTGTGTTTTATGTTCATATTTTGGGGGTTGTATTTTGTTATAAAAAATGGTGTGAACGAGCAGATCTATGGCGGCCTCTCTTTCTTTCTTTCTCCTTCTTCAGTATCTCTTTTCTTTCTCTTTAAAAACACCCACTTAATCTCATCAAAAAAACCATCAGACAACCTAATCTTCAAGTTTCATCCTATTGTGTTTTATGTTCCTATTTTTGGGGTTGTGATTTGTTATAAGGAATGGTGTGATGTTGCAGTTCTACAATGACCCCTGCCGCCTCCGTTACCACTTACCGACACACACACACCTACTCCCATATTTCTAGAGAGAGAAAGAACTGAGAGAGAGAGTTAGAGCAGAGAGAGAAAGAGCAGGAAGAGAGAAAGAACTGAAAGGGAGGAAGTGAGGTTCTAATGGGGTCACGATCACTAGAGACGGCGAAGTTGCAGAGGAAATAAAGTGCATAAGTGATGTCGGCACAACTGTGGCCACCGCCGGTGAACCGTTGAACCATGGCACGAAAGTTGGTTGTATCGGTGTTGAGTAAGGTGGTCGGTGTTTTCCGGGAAGCCCAGATCCGTAACCATGGATTGTTTGATTTTGTGGTTATAAAACACTTTATGATAGACTTTGATGGTTTTGATGATAAAACACATAGGGAAGAGAATGTATCTGCGTTTGTTTTTGTTTATCAAATGTTAAAAACACACATTTTTTTTTTTTTGTGTTTTTAAACACTTTATGACGACTTTGATGGTTTTGATGATAAAACACATTAGGGAAGAGAATGTATTTGTGTGTATTTTTTTGTTTATCAAATGTTAAAACACACTGTTCTTTTTTGTGTTTTTTTATACAGAAGCAATTAAGAGTGTGAGAGAATAAAACACAATTGTTGATATTTGAAATATAAAACACAACAGATATGAAATCGATAAAACACATGGTGTTATTCATGATGATGAACGATGAACATACAACACAAACTCTTGTTTGGTTATCTCTTTATGAAATCGATAAAGTGCAACTAATTTTGAACACAAAAAAAAATCGTCAGAATTATAGAAGCAACACATGTGCAACTAATTTTAAAACTTAATCCCCTAAAATCACTCCTTAATTAAAAAAATATTAAAATTTAATAATTTAATTATTTGAGTATAATTACCTTTGTATCCTTTACTATATGGACACTTGTCATGATGAGAGTCTTTCTTACCCTTCTCACAATATTAAGTTTTTGTATGGGAACCCTTACCTATATATATATATATGATAGGATCCAAATCATTTGAGAACTCATCTGGGCCAATCAAAATGTGACATATCTCCAAGTTGTAATATTTTGTAATATTTTAATGTGATGGTAATAATGTCCTTTTACACTATTAAGAGTGGGTATTTTAGTAAATTGCAACATGAAATGATTGAAGTTGTCATCTCTCTCCCCCATATTACAAGTCAATATCCCTCTTTTTCTTAATTCATTTCCCTTCTCTCTCTCTCTCCCTCTCCCTCTCTCTCCTTTTCTCTCTCTCTCTCTCTCTCCTTTTCTCTCTCTCACGCACATATTCAAACAGAAAAAAATCTCATATCCCCTTTGTTTTTGGCTACAGATCGCCCATGTGGTGGTGGGTCATGGCTGTGGAGGTCAGGATGGGGGTTCGATCTCGGTGGTAGTTGCCATGGTGGTTCCAATGATGGTGGCTATCAGATCGTAGTGGTGGGTTTTGGGTGGAAGTTCGATCGTTTGGGGTGGTGGTGGTTCTCGGTGGTTGGAAGGCGACGAGGTGCCGTCAGTGGTGGTTTTGGGTGGAAGTTCGATCATTTGCGTGTTTGGTGATGGTTGTGGTGGTGAAGCCGACCGGGGGGGGTGGAGGTGATGGTGATGGTGATGGTGAGCGGCGGAGGTGACGGTGGTAAAGGAAGGCCATGAAGATAATGATGGTCTGGTAAGTTTGGTTTGGTTTGGTTCGGTTCATTTCTTTGGTTTTTCTGGTTCATGGTATCCTGTCGTCCTATACCATTCATATAGATGACATATACACCATCTAAATCAGCAAGTTTTAAAAACCAATGTCAAAAAGCACTTATTTGTTACACATTTATGGTGAAAAAGACTTATTCTGCACGATTTAAAATCCATAACAAGGATAGATTAGAATGTGCATCCATGAACTCAAAAATTAAGTTTCATACTAGAGTTTTAGAAAATAAAGTATTATTATTATTATTATTATTATTATTATTATTATTATTATTATTATTATTATTATTATTATTTTCATTTTGGGTTTAGATGGTCTTTGGTTATTCTTTGATTTACACCAATGTAAATAGTGTTTATATACTCTAATGTGAAGTAACATATGTTTTGTTCTTTGATTTACACCAATGTAAATAGTGTAAATATACTCTAATGTGAATTTTTTGTGAGCAGGGGAAATGGCTTGTTGACAGATAATGATAAGGATGTTAATTTTCAGGTTGTAAACCTTTGTATGGGTGTTTCTATATATAGGCAGGTAAAGAAAGGGAGGGGGCTGGGAACTTTGACTGTGACTCAAAGTTTGGCTATGTATATGGAAACTAAAATATGTGATATGTATTCAAGTAGAGTATGTGCAGGATATTTAACTACGAATCAGAGTTTGGATATGTGCAAGGAAAGTAAATGAGTATGTGTAGTATATCAATTTTTATTATCTTTATATCAAAACATGAAGTTAGATGAGCAATATTTGTGTACAAGCGATCTCATAAGTGTTTTAATTTTCTTCATTTTTCAATGCAGACAAAGCATTTTGTGAGCATTTTGTTGGTGGAGAAAAGAAGAAGTTCAATGGCAATTTGGATTTAGCAGAATTCTCATTTTGGGAAACTCGATGATTTGCAGGTAATCTTCTCACACTATATATACAAGTGAATTAGGAATACTAAAAACTGTAAACTTTGATACAAGTTGAAAAGGGTCGAGGCCTGGTTCATGTTGCACGCATCAGGTCACATATTGCGATGTGTCGCATCATGCGATTTTCTCTCGCATCGCTCCACATAATGTGATCTCTAGAACGCATCACACGCATCAAGCATATTAGGTTATCTATATCCAAAATTTTTGGTAGGCGATCACATAAACCTATCCTAAAAAAATATTACATTAACGCCTAACGCCTCCTTTGTATGTGATGTGTGTGCACCTGCACCTCTTGCATCTATATACCTAGCGCTTTTTTAAAACCAAGTGAAGCTGAATGGGTGCGTTTTATTTTTGCACTTGATAGGTTGAAGTAAAGCTGAATGACGCTAAGGGTCTTCTTCATGAAGATAAGCAACGAATTCGTGAGGATATGAATAAGTTTCCAAAGCCTATTTGTCAGAGATTACTCGAGCTTGAAGCCGAACTTAAAGAAAGATAGAAACAATGTTATTTTAAGCATTCTGGGAGTCAAAGGGACCATAACTTTCATAAAAAAATAATATAATACTAATACCTGCCTAAACAAATTCATTTGATTTGTAAGTCATTTTTTTACAATGAATGGTACACTGGTGTAGTATGAATTTTATACTTTTTTTGTTGGGTTAGTTACAATGGGTGTAGTATGAATTTTATAGATATGGTTTTTTACAATGATGTAATACAAATTTTGTTGATGTTGTAGGGTATTTACAATGGTGTAATACAAATGTTATAGATGGTACTAGTTATTTTAAACTAGCGTAATACGAATGTATAGATGTTTGTTGGTTATTTTACACTAGCGTAATTTTTGTAGAAGTTGTGTATGGTAGATTACACTAGTGTAAAAACGAGAGGAGAAGTTGTGTACGGTAGATTTTAGAAAAGTGTAAAACTCGAGATGAAAGATGACAGAATAGCAGATGTAAAAATTATGAATTTTTACATTGGTGTAAATAATTTTCGTACATGGGTTTATTGATGTAGATGAAGAATTTTAGCTAAAACAGGATATTATAATCATACAAGTCACAATTCCAGGTGCGGAAACCCTAGAACTGAACAAAATGATAAAACGCAAATCAAAACACGTAAGACACCTTTTCAATCACCATTTTTATAGATAACTTGATCAAAATATGTTTACAATCAATCTACAAGTTAATCTAGTTCAACATAAAACACTTTCAATCTAGAGAAACCTGACCACAAAACACACACTCTCAAAAACTATTCTTTCTTATAAATCAAGCAAAACCTATTTATAAGGTCTGCACATTCGCCCCTTTCTAAGGTACGGATGTGGAATCTTTCCACATTCGCCCATTTCTAAGGTACGAATGTAGCTTTTCTTCTGAGTAATTTCCACCTTCGCCCATAAGCTTCTACATTCGCCCTCTAGATCTTCACATTCGCCGTCTAGACTTTACCTTCGACCTATATTATTCCACATTCGCCCTTCCTGTTTGGTCGAATGTGTCTTCATGTTTAAGTCTTGGTCGTTTTCTGATTATCGGACCTTCGACATTCAGTACCGGATCACTAGCTAGGGACATACATGAATAATGCACTTACAATCTCCCCCTTGGACCTAGCTAGTGATGCACCAAATCAGAAAGTTATCAATTCTTCAAGTCTTGATCTCATCATCTTGAACGACTTGAAAACTTTCCATCTTCATGCACGTTTGTGTCGAAGTTCCTGTCTATCTTTCCAGTAAGCTTTGAAATCTCAGACAGACTCAAGAAATCTTGGCTTTATCATTTGTTGGTCCAGAGATGAAGATAGACAATAATCTTGAATTCTTCAAACTTCAGTCATTTCTTTAACCTCTTACTAGCTTCTGTTGTTCTGGTGATCTTGATGTTCAGGTTTGGGTCTTGTTTAGTTACACACTTTGTCGATGAGTCTTGAGCAGTGCACCTGTTGTGTTTGATTCTGCAGAAAAATTTACTAAAAACTGCACAAACTACAACCAGCGTTAGACACGACAAAAATCTCGGAAGTACTCTTCACATTCCTTTTGACCCTCAATAGTTCTCCCCCTGAACTATAAAACATTTTCAATATATACCAGAAACTTGAACATTTGCAATCTTTTTCAACTTTTAAGTATCTGAGCCTTCACATTCAGTATCCCAACATCGGTTATCGAAAATAAATTGAAACAAAACTATTTGATTTTTCAAAGTTTATGCTAAAACACACCAAAAATCTTTTTGAATTTTCAAATGTAATTGCATAAAAGTAAATTCAACATATTTTTGTGAATTTTCCGGTTAAGAGGATCATATCAGTATTGAAACAGTCAGTCATAACTCTTTTTGATCAATTTTCTGTTTTTGTCATTGAGCATCCTACAACCATTACCAGTATATTTGTCCACTTAAACTCAAAATCAGTATTCATTGCTCAGCACTTTAGATACATTATGGTAATATTAGATACTGAGTAATCTATGGTCCCCGCGCTCGCGACACATTCCCGTATCAAGAATTGCACAAAGCTTCATCGTAACGCGTGATTATACTGAAGTTATCCGTTAGTTACAAGGTATGAGGCATAGTGGGGACAGGTCAGCAAATTAATGCTTCAAAGCGACTTGTGCACTCTACCAGGGTGAGAACTAATATCATACATGATTTTCATCATAGTATTAATACGATGCATTAGATAATCTTTGATTATCATCACACATGTTAAGTTCCTCATTTGGTAACTTATGGTTTTGGCATTATTAGCTCTTTTAATAAGATACCCTGACTGAATCTAGGTCTGTAAATCAATACAGCAAAAGATCAGTTAGGCCATCCCCAGATAACTTTCAATATAACGACCCGAAACCTCTGATTTTGGCAATCTATCAAACAAAATTTCGGTACTAAGACCATATGCCAACAATACGTTGATCCACATGATTATCAGTTACTGATTTTAAGTTTATATCACCATGCTGAACTTTAAACTTTGATTTCAAGCCTATCAATATATAATTGTAGTGGCTACTAAATGTTTATCAATTCATTTTTGTTTTTAGAGTAGTCTGACAGTCCACTGATGTACTATCATCTCCTCTTTTTCTCCAGGAAAACTCATTTTTGATTTTCTATTTTTTTTTATTTTGATTTTTCTGAAATTTTCTCCCCCTAAAAATCTAAAAATAAGCATATTTTTGGATTTTTAAACCTTTTGAGGAAAAACAAAATAAAATGATATCCGATGCGGTTTACTCATTGAGTTTCAAAAACCATTTTTCACTCAGATTACTAGACTCATTAAAATCTTTCAAATAGCAAACCATTAACAAAGATAAAAGAGTTTAGAATAAACCATTTTGTCGTATCTGTTGTAAAAATCCAAAACCTGAGAGCAATTGCATGAGATTGCAACTTTTTCCGGCTTCACAGGTTGGAAACAGACTACAAACACTCTCCTCTCTGTTGAAATCTTATTTTCCTTGTTCAATAACCTTCCTTGACCTTCACCTCTCCAATAAATAGCTTGTATACAGATGCTCCACTATCAACTATCAAAAGATAACTAATAGGTCTGTCTGGAACAACCTGCACACTTATTAAACAATTAGCACGAGAGAGGTACCCATCCCTTCACAACGATGGGTCGTCCAAGGTCATCAATCCTCGGAACATCAATCCATTCTCCTTTTGAAAAATCAATTGGTTTTTCAATGGATTGATTTGAAGTAGAAATTGCTATT
This sequence comes from Ambrosia artemisiifolia, assembly GCA_032199755.1. NCBI lineage: Eukaryota > Viridiplantae > Streptophyta > Magnoliopsida > Asterales > Asteraceae > Ambrosia > Ambrosia artemisiifolia. Next base: position 32,822,595 of record CM063521.1, read on the forward strand.
GATTTGGAAAGTGATTTGGGTTTCCAAACACGTTCAGAGTTTATTTTAGATTTTGTTGAAATTGTTTTAATTTTTGACTTTTCAGATTTCTTATTTGAAACCTGCTTCTGAACTTTGTTTGGAATCTTCTCAGACTTAACTGATGAAGACCTAGGTTTAGAGTTATTCTTAGGCTTAGCCTTAGAACTCCCCCTTACCTCAGCAACCCTATCACAATCTCCATTTTTATTCAAAGCAATTTTGTTGCGATTGTCATACACAAGAAACTGTTTCCCCTTTTGTTTATTGGTTTGTTTTAGGGCTACAGGCCTTTTGACATTGCCTGAATTTTTAGCAAATTTCACTTCGGTCTTTTTCTGTTTAACATACGGACAGGAAGAAACTAAATGCCCACACTCTCCGCAGTTATAACATGACCTATACTCTTCAAAATCACATGCATACCCTTCATCCCAATACCAATAGGGACAATGAGCTGCAATATGACCAACTTCACCACATTCAAAGCAGCTTCTCCGTTCAACATAACCATGAGAATACTGTGGTGAGTTGTTTCCCCAATAACCATCAAATCGAGAGTTATATGAATAATCATAATAGTCATATGATCTAGATGAAAAATTTCTTGAATTCTTTTGATGAGAAATTTTCATCTGATCATTTCCTTTCGATTTGTTTGGTTTTGGTCCTTTTACTTTATAACCTATCTTATTTTCAACATTTTTCTTTTCAACATTTTTCTTTTGATCCTCTTTATTCTCATGTTGGTTAGGACTGAGTTCAAAATTAAGATGATCAAATTGATTTCTAAATTGATTTATCAAATCATTATTATTGACAAAAATACATTTAAGTAGAGATTGTTCGATATTATCAATTGGAAAATCTTTGTTGAAAATCAATTTGTCATGTCCTTCCAACATGTAGGATCCTTCAACTCCTTCGGGAAACCTGAATATGGGTTTTTCTTCAGATTCAGATTCTGAAGTTGTTACCACATTTTCAGTTTTCTTTTCAAACATTTGTTTCACTTCACAATCAGAATTAACAACACAAGGTGTTGTGATTTCCAACTCTGATGTGGGATTATTCTTTGAAATAGTGTTATGAAGTTCTGAAATTTCTTTCTTAAAAGATTCAATTTTATTTATAAAATGTCTTTCATTATTTGTCAACATCTTATTTTCAATTTGAAACCTTTCAAGTTTATTTGTCAAATTCTGTTTGTCCTCAATAAGTTTCAGCACTTCATTTTTCAATTTGACGCACTCAAACCAGTTAGCACAATCAACATTGGACTTTACCTCAGCATCTGATTCATTACCATTATCAGATTTTGCATTAACATTTCTGATATCACTCTGTTCTGATTCACTTTGTTCTGAACTCGTATCAGAACTCAAATCACTCTTTGACAATTCACTTGAATCATCATTTCTCATATGTTTGACTAAACACACAACATTTCTTTGAACACCTTCACTGTTAACACACTTGTTAACATGTACCATTTCATCAGTTGGTTTCGGTGTCTTTGGAAATCCCCAAATGTTGTCAACTTGAGAATTTTTTCTTTGTAATTGTTGTCGTTCAGCTTCGATTATAGCTCTTATCTGCTCATCCGTTCTTGATATGGTCAAGTAATTCATCATTTTTCCAACAAAAATATTTCAAAAATTTTCTGAAATCAGGTCGAAATTTTTCTAGGCCTTAAATTCTACGTTCGCCCCTGAATGATCCTACTTTCGCCCAAACAGTAACACCGAATGTAGAATTAGGATCAGAATGTAGAAAATCACCTAATACTTTTCACGTTCGTCCAAAAACTTCCACTTTCGTCTGAAAAAGTCTACCTTCGTCCACTATTTTTCACCTTCGCCCGCCCGTAAAACCGAAGGTGGAAAATTATCACCCGAATGTGGAAAAATTCAAACACAACAACCTAGGTTCGACCTGAAATAAGCTATATTCGTCCAAAAACTACTCAGGTTCGCCCTATACTGGTCCAGGTTCGCCCATTCTCTCTAGATTCGCCCAAAATATCTTTGAAAAACGGTTACACTTTGAAAAACGGTTATTTTGATCTGAGATTTTCAAAAGTTTGTGGATTTTGATGTTCTTAATTAGGTTATGATTCGGAATTGATTTGGAACAACTTTAATTCTTGGAAAACTTGATTTTAACCACGAATTCAAATAAAAAACCTTCAAAATCAATCAAAAACCATTTTCATTCAAAAACAGATGAATTTTGATCAAAAAGAAGTCCAAATCAGCTCTGATATTATCAATTTTGTTGTTGTATGATCCGTATGGCTCTGATACCACTTTGTAGATGAAGAATTTTAGCTAAAACAGGATATTATAATCATACAAGTCACAATTCCAGGTGCAGAAACCCTAGAACTGAACAAAATGATAAAACGCAAATCAAAACACGTAAGACACCTTTTCAATCACCATTTTTATAGATAACTTGATCAAAATATGTTTACAATCAATCTACAAGTTAATCTAGTTCAACATAAAACACTTTCAATCTAGAGAGAAACCTGACCACAAAACACACACTCTCAAAAACTATTCTTTCTTACAAATCAAGCAAAACCTATTTATAAGGTCTGCACATTCGCCCCTTTCTAAGGTACGGATGTGGAATCTTTCCACATTCGCCCATTTCTAAGGTACGAATGTAGCTTTTCTTCTGAGTAATTTCCACCTTCGCCCATAAGCTTCTACATTCGCCCTCTAGATCTTCACATTCGCCGTCTAGACTTTACCTTCGACCTATATTATTCCACATTCGCCCTTCCTGTTTGGTCGAATGTGTCTTCATGTTTAAGTCTTGGTCGTTTTCTGATTATCTGGACCTTCGACATTCAGTACCGGATCACTAGCTAGGGACATACATGAATAATGCACTTACAATTGAGCAATGGATGCACAAATTGATTTTTGAATATGTGTTATTTTTTGTTTTAAAAAAGTAAGTGAATTAAAAAAATAAAGTTTAAAAAATATGAATCTTTTAATAATGGAATAAAAAATATTTTGATATTATATTAATTTTTTCTCACCCATAGTATTTTACCCAAATACCCCTTCATGTACTTTATGATATTAAAAAATACTAATAAAAATTTAATAAAAATGTCAAGACAAAAAGTCCCATCATTTGACCTCAACCATTGGATCATCAAGATCAATGGCCTAGATGAGCTCTGATGAATTCTCAAGTTCTCGCAACTCAAGCGAGTTCTCAAAGTATCCTAACCCTATATATATATATAGGATTCAGATCATTTGAGAAGTCCTTTGAGTTGCGAGAACTTGAGAACTCATCTGGGCCAATCAAAATGTGACACATCGTCCATTTGTAATATTTTGTAATTTTTTAATAAGGGGATAATAATGTCATTTTACACTATTAAGAATGGGTAATTTAGTAATTTACAAAGGTGCTTTTTGTTTTTGAAGAAGTAAAAGGTCTGCAGTCAGCGGACCACATCTGCAGACATCTATAGCAGAAGAGGTGGACAAAAGGTCTGCAGTCTGCAAGAAAAAGACTGTCTGTTTATTAATGTCTGCAGCGTAACCCAAAATCATAACCCACCATAACCATGACCCTCCACCTTGAAGAAACCCCTATTTATAATCAAGATTGTTGTTGCTCACAAAATAACCATAAATCATAAATCACCATTGGTTATTATAAGTCATAGCCATAACTCTCCACCCAAGATTATTATAATCATAGACCATAAGTCACAGGTTATTATAACTAGGATCTAATGTTGCTCACAGAATAACCAACGGGTTTATTACTAATCTCTCAAAATCAAGATTCATAATAATAAAACCCCACCATGCCCAACCACCCACCCAAATCCTCAACCAAACCATCACCATCTTCTCCACACGCCACCACCTACCAACACTCCTAACCCTTTCCCTCCTCTTCCCCTGTCTCTGTACCAACCTCGCCACCGCCGACCCTTTTACAGCTCACCCGTGTTGGCTCTCTAGATGATTATTTCTTCTCCGGGGATGAAGATCTTGATCAAAGATTCTTTGGGAATGTTATTGTTAATAATAATAATAATCATATTGTTAATAATAATAATAATCATACCCAGATCATTCTTGATCCCTTTCATCCAAATTTGGGCTTTCCTCATTTTGTTTCAGATAATGGCGGTGGCGGCGACGAGGAGGATGGAGGTCGGCCGGTGAGGGAGGGAGGTAGGCTGGTGGCGTTGAGGAGGCAGGGAGGCTGGCAGCGGCGAGGGAGGGAGGGAGGTGAGGAGGATAAGGTTTTTGGTGTAGGTTTGAAAGGTTTGAGAGGTGAGGAGGAGATATCTGACCAAAAATATGAAGAAGATGAATGAAGAAGAGGTTAGAAGATGTAGAACCATATCTGCACGGAGAAGAGCACGGGCAGAGCTTTTTTATGAATATGTCTTTCAAAAAACAAACAATCTTCAGACCTCAAACGTCTGCCCGCGTCTGCATGGCGCAGACAAAAGAGGTCAAAAGTACTTCTTGTCAAAAAACAAACACCACCAAAGTTGTGATGATTACTGATTTTATAAAAACCTGTCCACTCTCTTTCTAATTCAAACCATCTGTATCATATTTCTCTATTCCATCTCCTTCTCTCTCTCTCTCATCCTCTCTCTCTCACACACATTCAAACACAAAAGATCAAACTCAGAAACGATTTTTTTAAGGTATCAGATGGGTTTGGGGTTTTAGGTGGTGGGGCGATGGTTATGGTGGTGACGGTGGTGAGGGAAGTGGTGGTGACGAGTGGTAAAGGTAGGCGGTGGTTATGGTGGTGACGGGTGGTGAATGTAGGCGATGGTTATGGTGGTGGATTTGGGGGTTTTCAGGAGGTTGTCTTCTTCATTGAACCACCTAACCCGGTTATCTTCTTCATCGAACCAACCCTCCTACTTTCGGTAAAATACCCTAAACCTCTTTTGTTGTTTTTCTTCTTCAAATCAAGTAAAAATCTCCAAAACGCCGTCGTCTTCTGACCCGAATCCCTAGAAACAATATGAGTAAATTCTAGACCTTGATGTCTGGTCTCCATCAATTAGCCGGGTAAGCTTTTAATCAAGTCACAAATTACAAACTATTTCATCTGATTTAATTAATTAGATACACCTTTGTTTATTTATTTATTTTTATTATTATTATTTGCAGACCAGTAACGATGTTGTTGTATCCGCTTTACGCATCGGTAGTGGCGATTAAGAGCTCATCGAAAGAAGACGATAAACAATGGTTGTCTTACTGGTGGTACGGAACTTGTTTGCGAGGGTTTGTTTTTCGCATCTGAATGAGAATTTGGGACCTTGCTTTGTGTCCGTTTGATCAGCGGATCTTCTCTACTGTTTCCTCTTCTGGTATGTTTTTGTATCTTTGTTTTTGTGATTTCTGATGGCGATTATAGTGATATGTTTGATTGCATTATGGCTAGGAGTGTGATAGTTTGTTCAAGTTAGGGTTAAGAGTAAGATCTTGATGGGATAAGGACTGGTCTGATTTTATAGTTTGGTAGAGTTATTGTGATTTAAGCTATTGGAATTGGGAACATATGATTTTATTTATTTTTTATTTATTTTTTTTATTTTGTAAATAGAAGTAACATATGCTTGTTTTTTTATTTTACACCAATGTAAATAGCATTTATATACTCCAATGTGATGTCTAATAAATGCATTTTTCAAGGGGTTGTTAGAATATGTGTTTTACAGTAATGTAAGTTAGTAATATTATCTCGCGCTTCGCTGCGGGAATAGGGTAAACAAATGACGTGTCTTTGTTCGTTGTTTGAATATGTGTTTTATAATTGTTTTGATGGTTTATTTACACCGGTTTAATACGTTGGTGACATGCCAAATGTTGGTTTATTTACACTAGTGTAATATGTTGGTGACATGCCAAATGTTGGTTTATTTTACACCGGTGTTATGTTTTAATTTTTTATTGATTGGTTAATTTTTTTTATGTTTTATATTTTAATTTGAGATTATTGATTTCGTGGTTTTTATTAATTTTATTAGGATAGATTTATGGTATTTTGTAAGTATTTTGTTTCTTTTTTCTATGGGTTTTAACACTGGTGTAAATTCCTAGATTGTGGAAATAATTTCCGTTAAATAAGTTCATTTTTTAATTCATTTAAGTCAAAACGTTTTGTATGTGTTATGGGGGTGTTTACACCAATGTAAACGATTGTGTCATTATTATATATATCAGTTTGAAACATATGTTTGCGACAGGCGTTTTTATAGATGAATATGTCAATTTTGGTGCTTTTTGCTTAGTATTCTAATAAACATTTGGGGGGTTACACCAACATAAAACACATTTTTGATTTTGTGGTTTTATTAATTTTGGTAGGTTGGACAACCAAGGGAGGTGAATGATGATGATCAACATTTTTGGGGAGCAAGTTCGCGTGTTCAAGTTTCTTTACGACGTTTTTGTGGTTTTTTACACCAACGTAAATTTTTACATAAGTGTAAAACTCGAGGGGATAGATGACAGAATAGCAAATGTAAAAATTATGAATTTTGAATTTTTACACTGGTGTAAAAAATTCAAATACATGGGTTCATTGAACAACGGATGCACATATTTTTAAACTTTTTTAGTATGTGTTATTTTTTGTTTTAAAAAAATAAATTCAAGTTAAAAAAATATTATTATTTTAAAAAGGAATAAAAAACTAATATAATATTATATTAATTTTTTCTCTCCCATGACATTTTACCTAAATACCCTTTCTTTCACTTTGTTATAATAAAAAATACTCAACCATTAGATCATTAAGATCAATGGCTCAAAAGAGTTCCTATGGTTCTCACAACTCACATGAGTTCTCAAACTATCGCATCCCAATATATATATATATATATATAGGGGAAGGTTCAATTGAGAACTCATAGTTAGGGAGAGAACTCGAGAACTCCTTAAGCACAAGGGTATTATTGTCAAATAGTTCATAAAACCTCATTACCTAATATACAAACCCCAAAACTAGGTAGAACCCTATACAATTTCTAATATTCAGATCAATGAACCATTCAAGAACACATATCGTATGATCATATATCTCAATTCATCCATTCAGCTTCTGTATTTGAATCAACATGAATCACACTTTGTTATTAACGATGATCGAAGGTATCTTTTTTTGATCTCACGTATGTGTGTATGTCATGATTAATCGTATGATTTTTTTGTTGTTGTGGTGATTGTTGTTGTTAATTAGGTCAAACCTCTTCATCTAATTCAAATAAATATGCGATACATGAGGATTTTTATCACGTATAGAAGTTAATCAAAGAAAACGACCTATATTGATAGATGATATTGCAGAATCTACATCATATCAAACATTGCTTCTTCTTCTTCTACATGTATCAAATCCGCTTCAGATGATACAAATTTGTCTGGCATCGAACATAGAGGTATTTGATTCAATATTTACGTACTGCACATGTGCAATGCATTTACTACGTGTCTATTGGTTGTTTTAAACAACATATAGGTTTGTGTTTGTGTTTTTTTTAATTACGTACTGCACATGTGCAATACATCCAGATTGTTACCACTTTATTTATTCAAACATAGACATATTTGTTAAAAATTTATGTATTGCGCATGTGCACTACATTCGTTCTGTCGTTCTTCATATGATACAAAGCTTTGTGGTATTGAACATAGAGGTATCTATTCCAAAATTTTCGTACTGCACATGTGCACTAAATTCAGTTTGTGTTTACTGAATGTTTTATGCAACCTAGACGTATTTGTTTTTCTAAAATTTACGTATTGCACATGTGTACTATATTCCAATTGTGTTTGCTGTATTTTTTACACAATATGTACATGTTTTTAAATTTACGTATTGCATATGTGCAGTATATTCGGTTGTTTCTACTGTATTTTTTTTTACACAAAATAGAGACATGTGTTCAAAATTTAAGTATCATACATGTGCAATACATTCATTTTGCGTTTACTGTAATTTTTACATTGCATGTTTTTATAATTCGTGTACATGTTCACTATAAATCATAATAATACAAATATTTTTTTAATTGCAGGTCGTGTATCCGGTTATGTCTATATAACTCCTGGCGGAACCACCTATTGGGTACTTAAGTATTGGATTCGGATGATGTTCTAACATGTGACAAGTGCGGTCATAGAGGCCACAATAGGAGAACTTGCAAGGGTCAATCACAATAGAATGGGGTTGATAAAAAAATAATATGTTATGAACATGTCTTTTGGATGATGTATTTTACGAACATGTCTTTTGGGTTATGTTTGTTATGAACATGGTTTTATGATATTAGGTTAAGAACTTGGCTCTTTGGTATGTAATCAACTTGACGGTTTTATATTATGGCATTTATCACTTATGTAATGTTGTTTGTTTTGGTATGTGTTAAAAAACTACAACAACAAAAAAGTGTTGAAACATATTAAAATCTGCAACAAAGAATGTGCCGGAATATGTTAAAAACTGCAGCAAAAATGTATCATAAACTACAGCCGAAATGGGTCATATACTGCAGCCAAAAACTGCAAAAAAATGTGCCGAAATGGGTCAAAAGCTGCACCAAAAAAACTGCAACAAAAATATGTCGAAATGCATAAAAACTGCAGTCACGAAAGTGCCAAAATGTCTCATTGTGCATTGAAAATGGGTCATTATGCAGAAAAAAATGCCATTAGAATTTAAATAACCAAACTAATATTAACATGCCATCCATTAAATCATACATCCAAACATAGTACAAGGTTAATTCGTTGTAAAACAAAATATATGATCAAAAGGACCCAACTAAAAACAAAACAAAAACTTCAATCTTTTATTCTTCAATGCCCCAATTCTAGCTCGTTCTTCATGTCGCCTAATATGAGCTTCCCATATCCTAGCTTGCTCTTCGTGGATGTTAATCAATCTCAATAGACCTGATATCACTTCATCAGCTCCTCTATACAATGGAGTCTCAGCTAAACCCATAAACCCGTAACTCCTTCACTGTAGCATTACACTATGTCAAATAATGTTCACATTTAATATTGGCAATAACAATCACATTACACATGTGAAATACAGTTACATGTATATATGGAAGCACGTGACAAACAAAACATTATATCATTTTAACATTAACTATCTCAAATTAAATTACCACACATGTGTAATACATTAAACATTTAGAACACATCTGTATTACATTACATACAAAGCCTATTCACACTAAACATCGACTAAAACAAGACTACTGCACATGTGAAATACAGTTATAGAAATATCTCATATATCCAACTGATGACAAACACGTACATCAGATGACAAACACTGCACATGTGTAATACATGGAACAATTATAACACCTATGCAATAATATCAAACAATTACCCGTTCACTATTAATGTTAACTACAACAGGCATATTACACATGTGAATTACAGTTACATCTATAACATATATGCGTACATGACAAACAAAACATAATCTCGATAAACACTATCAGAAATTGTACCATAACACATTTGTAATATACACACATTAGTAACACATGTGTAGTACATCACATATAAATAATGTTGACATTTACATTGGCTAGAATAGTTGCATTTCACATGTGCAATACAGTTACATCTGTAATATATGGCAACACATGACAAACAAAACATTGTATCATTTTAACATTAACTATCACAAATTAAATTATCACACATGTGTAATACATTAAACATTTATAACACATGTGTAATGCATTACATACAAAGCCTATTCACACCTAACATCAACTAAAACAAGCCTACTACACATGTGAAATACAATTATAGGTATCACATATGTGCAACGTATGACAAGCACGTCAGTTTAACTTAACACTAACTATCATAAATAATATTATCACGCATGTGTAGTACATGCAATACATACAAATAATGTTCACATTTAACATTGGCTAGAATAGTCGCATTTCACATGTGCAGTACAGTTACATCTGTAATATATGGCAACACATGACAAACAAAACATTGTATCATTTTAACATTAACTATCACAAATTAAATTATCACACATGTGTAATACATTAAACATTTATAACACATGTGTAATACATTACATACAAAGCCTATTCACAACTAACATCAACTAAAACAAGCCTACTACACATGTGAAATACAATTATAGGCATCACATATGTGCAACGTATGACAAGCATGTCAGTTTAACTTAACACTAACTATCATAAATAATATTGTCACGCATGTGTAGTACATGGAACAATTATCACACTTGTGCAATACATATCATACGAAGCCTGATCATTGTTAACATTAGCTGAAATAATCATACTACACATGTGTACTGCAGTTACATCCATAGCACTTGACAAAAAAACCCATAATATCATTTAACACTAACATCAACCATATTTAACATATATTTCATGAATAAAACATGAAATGTTGTTCAACATTTCGTTATTTTACACAAAACACCCAAAAATCGATGCAATACACGAGATGATGTGATATGTGTGTAGTACACCAAATATGTTATGATTTTATGCGAATAAAACTGTTTGCAAGTATGAGATCGTACCTATATCAATCGTCAATGAGTATTGATTGATTTTCGTGGTAAATTGTTGATCGAATACGAGTTTAGTGAAACCCTAGGATGTTTGTTGAGAGAGTGAGAGAGAGAGAGAGAGAGAGTGAGAGAGAAAGAGAGAACATGTGAGGGATTTTTTGATTTGTTTAAATGAGTGTGAAAATAGGTTTTGCAAACTTTAGTTTTCCAAAACTACCCTCCCTTGTAAAATCTTAGCCTTTTTTTAATCCCCACATCCTTTTAATCACAACCCTTGATCTTGTAAGATCAATGGTCATTATTTAGTTCTCGAGTTCTCTCAATAAAATGAGTTTTCTATTGAACCATCCCCTATATATATATATATATATATATATATATATATATATATATATATATATATATATACATACACCTATATAGGGGAGAGTTATCTTGAGAACGCTAAGTATTGCGAGAACCGTGAGAACAAATTAGAAAACCAATGAAAATCATTTTTTTTCAATACAAACCTAACTATAATTAAAATATAACAATAAAAAATGAATTGTCTTTACAAATAATTTATCGTTCTTGCAAAAACAATCTAAAATTAACTTTTTACACATGTGTAAATGAAATAGTTTACACATGTATAAACATTAAATTTACACATGTGTAAAAACAATTTATTTTCATATACGATTATGTTTTTATTCGTAAATTGTGTTTTTGAGACGGTATTTTAATAATAAAGACAAATACAAAAAGAAATTTTGAATTTGAATGGTTTTAGATAGCGTTCTCGCGATTCGCACGAAATATATGCGTTCTCAAATTAGTCTTCCCCTATATACACACACACACACAATAGTTGCACGATAATTTCCTTTTTCGGGCGATTATCCACCTTCCTAAAATCCATCTAATACTCACTTTATAGAACATAACCCGCACTAGTTTGATAAGAATAAACAATTGATGTCACAATAATACTCACTCAACTAATTCACCACCAAATACCCAAAACCATGATTACAAAAAGAAACATACTCATTAATCAATATTATAGTTTGGGTCAGTTACATATAATACACTTTTGTTGTCGGTTTTATGTGTGGCAACTTCATGCATTGTTTTGCCATCGAGATCTACAAGTTATAGTTTCAACCAATTCAATCTTTTTTGTACTATACAAAGGTAGATAACAACCATGCATGTTGTTTGTAGCGGATGCAGGATGCTAAGTGTTAGCAATATAGTATTTGATTAAGAAAGTATGATTGAACAAGAGTGGGAACAAAAGAAAGAAACACACATGCACCATAAACAAGATGAAAACAAAAGAACCACCCAACAAGCCCCTAATTTTGAAGCATAAAACTAAAATACACATGCCCATTGAAGATGTTCTTAATCTACACATTGAAATTCATAATTTGGACAATGCCAATTCAATTACTCTTGGAGTTTCCAGCCATATCCATTGAGGGTGAACCCCCAGGATGAACTTTCTTGTTCCCACCATATTTGACCCCCATGTTCCTTTTCTCACCACCTTGAATGTTTTTCACCTCCCTTTGATTGTTTTTCTCCCTAATACGCTCTTGTTGAGCGTTAATGTGGGCAAAATTGAAACCGATGGATGACATTGTTGCTAAACAAAATATGATATATGTGTATATAATGTGTTGTTGATAATGATGATTAGATGAAGAGTGCTATAGTTGTTGCCTTGGTATTTATAGCCAAAATGCTGCTTTTAGTTGGACCCATTAAACCACTAGCAAGCATTTGTAAACACTCTGTGGTTAACATGGTGGTTTAAGCACTATTTTGTCGTTAGTGGGTTGCTTTGATATAAAATTAGAATGGCAGCATTTAAATTAGGACGAAGCATTAGAGCCATGAATGTATAGTGTGTACCTCATCACATTATTTAAGTTATTATTTAGTAAAGCTGGTTATGCATAGTTGGCCAATCGTTTGGTGACTACTTAATTTAACTATATATTTTAAGGCTAACCTGTTGGATTTTAAGTAATCAATTCTTTATGTATGTTTTTTCCTTCTTCTTTTTCTTATATTTTACAAATATATATATATGATTACCCTATTTAGGTAAGTGATGTCTTTAGTTATGAACGTTAGTGGTATACTTAGCTCATCCATTTGATGCCTCTGCTCTATTCAACACATAGGCATACACAAAAATTGCACAACAACTATAATTTTCTTCGTGACTAAGAAACCTAATAACCTGGACTCGATATGTTAAAAAATTAACAAATACGTACTTATCTTTTTCTGATACTAACTGAATATTCATAGATGACTTCCAGAAGCCCTATAATCTTTGTTTGGCCCCGTTCACTTCTACTAAAAGACCTTTTAAATAATTAAATGTGTCACATTGTCTTCCCTAATATCACTTCGTATATTAACGAAGTATCTTAAAATATATACTACAAATAAACATTAGTGTAAATACATTTAAACTTATAGTGGCTTCATGGCCAACTCTATATTGAAAAATGGTGGCAGCCGCTTGGGCGTCCGTAAATTTTCGTCTCAAAAATTTCAGCGCCTCGATGATGATAACGGATAAACCATTTGTAAAAGAAAGACACAATCGCGTTGAGAATTCCAGTATTGGTTTCTAGCTCTTCGTTCGTTGACCCCGACGATCTCTTTCTTCCTTCTGGAAATATTGAACGCAAACTTTTCTCCCTAAAAGTGGAGCCCATTCTTAAAAAAATTGCTTGGGTATTAAAGAACAACATAATTACTATTAAAACAACAAAATGGATTAACATTTTACTCATAACACTTGCAACACCCATCACATGATTCCATTACAAAATCATTACCACTAATCACAAAAATTAACCAATCACAACATTCCACCTCATCCCTCTTACACTCTCAAACAAACCACCCACTCCATCACTAATGTGATATACATCCGTGAACCATCCGTGAACCAACAACTTGTGGCAGTGTATCACGAAATCACTAGCGTGATACTGCTGTAACACGCGAACTCCTAGACCCCCTAAACAAGTGTTACTGTAATTAATTAATATTGTAAAGGGGGCATGCTATTTGCACAACTCTACTTTTTTAATTTGCACAACCCTATACGGCCCGTATAGGCCTATACAGGCCTTATAGAGTGTAAGTACAATAAATGTTTCTGAAAAAACAAACATATGTGGGCCGTATAGGCCTATATGGGCCGTAGAGAGGTTGTCTATGGGCCGTAAAGGTTTTTTTTTTACTGAATTACAAGCTTTGTCCTTTAGGTTTATACCCAATTGCAAAGAATGTTTTTTAACTTCAAAATTAATTGGTTTTGTACTTTATGTTTTAAAATCTTGCATGTTTTGTCCTTTCGACCTAACTATGTTAGTTTTCTTCGTTAAGTTTGGCCACATGACTTGCACACGAGGGTATATCAGTAAATTGACCCACATTCATTGCAGGTCATCCTTCCACCACTTACACCACCACATTCCAGAACCACCTACTACCGCCCCCACCTGCACCTGCACCACCACCATCCACTACCATCACCACCTAGAAAACCACCACCCACCACCCCCAAAAACCCTCCACCACTGTCAACACCACCACTACCACATCTGAAAATAGAACCTATTCCTTTTCTGTCTCTACCCGTTGGAACCCTGACCCCCAATTCCTAAAAAAGTTTTAATCCCATTGATTCACTCAACTCAGATCCACTACTGTCATCTCCTCCACCATTTCCATCACCTGAAACCATATCCTCCGTTCCCATCACCTGTAACTAACCACCCCAGCCCCCACCTACCACCACCCTCCACCACTTTCAACATCACCATCGCATTCCTCCACTTTTAACGAAAACCACCACCAACACAAAATGAAACAGGTTCATAAAAAACAGATAACAAAAACAACAAACCTCCAACCATTTAGATGGAAAAATTGATTAGAGTGCCCAACTGCAAATCTACATTGAGATGCCGATGAAGGCGGCCCTCGGTTTTGACCCTCCACAGATTTAGCAAGTGTGATGGTTTACATTACAGTGCCCTAGTCCCCAAATCGATTTAGGGGTTTAACACTTCACGGATCCAGTGCTCAATAGTGAGTTCTTAAAGGAAATTAGTTAGAAGAGAGAGGAGGTGTGGCGGTGACCGCCGGAGGTGGTGTTGATGGTAGAAGGCAACTTTGAGATATAGAGAGAGTGGTGATTGTGGCTGTGGCATATGGTGGTGGTGGTGGTTGGTGGCGAGTTGTGGTGGTGACTGGTGGGTACTAGCTCTGTGAGAGAGAGGAATGGGGCAAGGTTAAAAGAGACAGTGAGAGGTATTTTATTATGTATAATTAATGTTTTAATTTTGATTTTGTTATTCATTAAAATATTCTTTATTTTAAATAAACGAGTAAAAGACTAAACTACCCTTATGTGACATGCACATGACTTGACTTAACGAAAAAATTAACTAGGTTAGGGCCAAAGGACAAACGGTGTAAGATTTTCAAACATAAAGGACAGAAATCATCAATTTTAAACTTAAAGGACATGCGTTGAAATCTGGTACAATCATAAAGGACAAAACTTGTAATTTAGTGTTTTTTTTAGATTGTGTTGGAATGGATCTGTTGAGTTTTTTATAAAAAGTAAAATAGAATAAACAAAATCTTTTTTTCACCTAATAATTTAGTACTAAATTATACACAGAACGTCCTAGGGTTGAGAAATCTAATATGACATTTCAATTTTACATATGAAATAGAATGATGCATTTTACAGTTACATGCAGGAGAGCTTTGGGTAGCACCTAACCAAAAACAATTAACAATGTATCTCCAATGTTAATGCCTAACCTAAGAAACAATCTATAACTCTAATATTAATACCTAACCTAAAACAATGTACAACTCCATTGCTAACATATGTTGAAAACAGAAATCATATTTATTAGTTTGAACATAATTAGTGACTTGCCTATACATGATTAATGAATTACCTGAACACTTTATATTTTTTTATCTGTATGAATAAAACCCCACAAAAAAATTGTCGTTTTTTTTCTCCGTTTTTTATATACTATGGTACTCGTCGGAAAGATAAAAAACGCTCATTAAACAAAAATAATACTCTCAAACAAAACAATTGTCGATATGAATAAAACCCCACACCTAAAAAGACCTTTTATCCTTTGTGTCAACCAAAAATAATACTCTCAAAGCAAACAATTGGCGGTTTTGTTGCATGTTAAAAAGGCCACACATAATAATAATAGTAATAATAATAATAATAAGTATAAAAAACTAATAAATGTACAATTTTAGGCCTCTATAGCTCGTATAATAATATAATTGTTGGTCATACTACAAAAAAGTATTAAATTTAACAACAAAACTGAAGAAATGACTTATCCATCCGATTAAAGTTACTATTGGAACAATCAAATGTAACAAAATTCGATACCTACTTAGATATCTTTATCTTAACCATAAATTGTTAATCTAATATCAAGTAGCGGAAATACAGCCGTAACAATCTTATAGAAACGCTCTTGATTCCTACTAGCTAAAATAGGCTCACACAAACAAAGAAGACCTAATATGTTACATATTAAATAAAAAAATTGTTGTTTATGCTATTTTACCTCTATAATAAGAAATTTATTTTTTGTTTTTGTAAAAATCTCAAATAACATGCTTAAAACAAATAAACAATACTTAAAAAAAACATAATTACGGCCCGTATAGGCTTCTACGGGCCGTATATAGTGCCCATAAACGGGTCGTAGAGGCCTTTATTGGCCGTAGATGGTTTGGGGAAGGATCGTAGAGGTTCTTTATGGGACGTTGAGGTTGTTTATCTACAGGCCGTATAGACCTTTACGGACCGTGGAGGACAAACCCAGCACATCCATTCCAACACAATCTCTAAAAAACCCTTTATACTGCCCATAAAGACCCACATGTACCTAAACCAATGATTGTCAATCATTGCCAATCATTGGGAAATATATACGGGTCGTATAGCCCTATAGGGCCCATAAAGACCCATATAGCCCTATACGGGCCGTATAGGGTTGTGTGAATAACCGGAGCCTTGTAAAGCGAAAACTTTGTCTATGTGAATAACCCTATTGAATAAGTTCGTGTGTACTACAGTTTCATTTAGCCCACTTTCTTTCATCAGAGATCGAACTACTTGATTACTATTCCCATTTAGAGGCAGACTTTCGTTTAACTAATATTTTGATGCCTTTGGTTCCGTTAAACTAATATTTTTCCACCACTTTCCACCATTTTCTCCACTTTTATCGTCTCCTCTATAAAACTCACAACCACTTTATTCAATATTTAATTACTAGATTATGCCCCGGGAGCATCCCAGGATTGAAAAATCTAATATGACAAATCAATTTTATATATGAAATAGACCGATGCGCTTTACAGTTACATGTAGGAAAGTTTCGGGTAGCACCTAACCTAAAACAATTAACAATGTATCTCCAATGTTAACATCTAACCTTAAACAATGTATAATTCTAATATTAACATCTAATCTAAAACAATGTATAACTCTAATATTAATACCTAACATAAAACAATGTATAACTCCAATGCTAACACAAATCCAAAAGGCTAAAGAAAATGTACAACTTTAACATACTAATATTTGTATCTAACTTAAAACAATATATAACTTTAGTATTAACACCTACCTTAAAGGCTTAAAAAATGCATAATTCTAGTATCAATATTCAATACCTAACCCAAAATAATGTATAACCTTAATATTAACACCTATCATAAAAGCGAAAAAAATGTATAACTATAATATCAATATTCAATAACTAACCTAAAACAATCTATAAATTCAGTGCTAACACTTGATACTTCAAACAAAAAAAATAGTCTTTTTTTCTCCATTTTTTATATTATACTATGGTACTCGTTGGAAAGATAATAAAACGCTCTTTAATTTGGTGTAATTTTTTTCTTTAAAAAATCTTATATATAAAAAATATTAACGTTTGTTGGGTCTGCTGGCCTGAAAAAGAACTGATGATTGAAAGCCAAAATATTCTATCTGCTGATTATTAATAAAACAGTGCTTTATACAAGGATCCTCCCAAACGACTGATGACTCTAACTGCTGACAACTAAAGTGTTGTTGATCCAAAGTGCTGCTGATTGAAGAAAACAACTTATGATTAAAGTGCTGACAAGGAACAAGACAAAGGGTTGACAAAGGCCAAAGGTCTGTAGGAGCCAACAGCACTTAGGCTCCAACAGATGTTGAAGACTATCAGAGTTTACCTATCAGCTGTTTGTTTATCAGTGGTTTAATCAATGTAACAGTAGTTTAGCCTAGCAGATGTTTTTTGTTGTTAAGGTAGTCAACTGCCACTGTCTAGGTGACATCATTCTTAGGTCATCAGTGCTTTGGTCTGTCTATAAATAGAACAGTGCATGTACTGTTCTATTCATCACTTCACACATTCTCTGCACAGACAAAGTATTGAGTGATCAGGCTGAGGGGGAGAATTGTAATAACTTGTACGATTATTTCACAATCTGTGATGACTAATGAAAGTACTTGTTTGAAAGCAATTATTCCATTTGTTAAGATTATATAGTTTATATTTCCGCCGCACTTTCCATCTTTAGTATTCATTCATTCATCTATTTCATACTTAAACTTTCTTAACAAATCAAACTCAAATCCTAACAATTGGTATCAGAGCTTGGTCAATTAAATTCGATCTAATCAATTAATTTAATATAAATAGATCAGCTCAATATTATTGATATCACTTTGTTTGTTGATTGAAAACAGAGTAAAAGTTTAATTTACGTTCAAATTTTTTTAAACACACTTTGTTTTATAAACAATCAGAGAATGGCTTCTAGGAATCAAGATCCACATAACACTGGCACGAGCAACAAGCCACTGATGCTTGTCATATCTGAATACAATACTGGCAACGTAGGATGAGCCATGTTCTAGCTCAACAAAATACTAGATGTTGGAAGTCGGTTGTCTTCGGACCACATGTTCCGATGGTGCCGAGTACCGAAGATCCCAAGGTCCAAGTACCTAAAACTATCAAAAACTACTCCGAGCAGGATTTTTAGAAAATTGAGTTAGATGCTAAGGCTTTCAGTATTGTAGCCATGGCTCTACCAAATGATATCTATGCTGGGCTGTTACACTGTAACAGTGCAAAGGAGTTGTGGGATGCTTTGAAAGAACAATTAGGTGGGACTGAGGAGGTTATTGAAAACAACCGGGAAATTCTGAATCAACAATATGAAACATCTAGTCATGTGAAGGGAGAGTCACTAACACAACAATTTAAGAGGTTTAATTGCTTAATAAGTGAACTAAAACTGGTTCGTCTAACTTACCCAAACTCAACTTTGAACCATAGGTTTCTTAGATCACTACCAGATAAATGGGACACTATTGCAATTGTTATGAGAAGCTCAATTGGTTTTAAGGACTTATCTCTGACCCAGCTTCATTGTAAGCTCTTGACCTATGAGAGAGAGCTTAACAAGAAAAAGAAGCTTCAGGATTCTAGAAAAGTGTCTGATGATTATGTGTTTGGTAATACAACACTTTTGGGTCAAGATGAGGTGCCTGGTAGTAGTAAGGATCAGGGTTATGATCATTACATTGATATAACCACTGGTTTTAACATTGATTCGTACTCATCACCCAACTATGCTTTTGCAGCAAGTGGTGATATCCGGGCATCTGACATCACATCCTTTGTGTATAATGACCTTCAATACATTGACCCTGTGGACTTAGAGGAAATGGACATTTTGCATCAATTGGCTCTGCTCAGTATTAGAACTAATAATTTCTATAAGAAAACTGGTAGAAGGTATCCAGGTTTACATGGTGGGTCAAAAGTGGGGTTGGATAAATCTAAGATTTAGGGTTACAAATGTCACAAAATGGGTCACTTTGCTAGGGAATGTAGGAGTCAAAATGGTACACCTATGATTACCTATCCAAACCAAAGGCCTCAGACCAACACTTATCAGTTTTCCCAAAATACCCCTGGACAAAATGTGCAAAACACTGCTCACTTTGCACAGTCCTCATCCACTGTTCCTGTGCACTATGTCCAAACCACTATTCCCCAGATTCATTATGTTCAAACCCCTGTTGCTCAGGCACAAATGCCAATAGCTGCTACTTCATCCTCTGCTCCTACAGAGACCAGTCAATAAAGCCAACAGAGCTTTTTCACACAAGGTTTTGTTGATTGGAGCAGCTTACCAGTTGAACTAACAGATGAAAACATTGCTCTAGTTGCTAAATCTGAAAATGAATCAGGAAATTTTTGTTTCATGGCACTAGAAACAATTGTTGAGGAGGTTGAATATGAGGAAGTGGTGTCTAAGTCTGAAAATGTGACTAATGATGTTGTTGATACAGCTGTTTTAGTTGAAGAATCAGAAGTTGAGGTATCTCTCAGACCCATGGGGTACTGATGACTGTGAGTGCAAGTGTAACTGTGCCTTGATGGCTGCTGCTAAGGTATCACCTCAAATTTTAAATGACTTATGTTCAGATAAATGTATCATAGCATTTGCAAAGATAAAAGAGGTGAATCAAAACTTTAGAAATAAAATTTTAGAGGATGAAATTCAGTTTGAAAAACTCACAAAAGAGTTAAAATCAAAACTAACTGAAAAAGAATCTGAAATTAGCAGTTTGAAACATGAAGCAAGTATAACTAAAGGCCAGCTCCAAACTATGATAACAAAATATCAGAGTTGTAAACAGGAGCTTGAGTCCACCCAAGTTGAATGTGAAAAATGGGTGGAATCATCCAGAGGTTTTGAAATGATAGTCAACCAACAAACTAAAAGTCATGTGAAATTTGGCTTTGGGTTCAATGAAACAACTGATCAAGTTTCACAAAACACTGACAAAAGGAGCCACAGTTGGTTGAGATCATTCCAACAAATTCTAAAGGTCAGGAAATCAAAGTCACTGAACTTAATGGTAAGAATATTTTTCTTGAAAAACTTGAGGGTTCACCATCATTTGATGAAATTGAAAAATATCAGTTCAAACCAACTCGGTCAGATGAGTGTGATGTTCTTGAAAATTTCCATCCTATGAATTTTAAAACCTCTGATGGGAGAAAGGCACCACAGGCCAAGATCATTCCCTTGAAAGATCTTCCAATAGATGCTCAAACATATGTCAAAAAGAAGAAAGAAAAGGGAAAATCCAAAGATAACTTGTTTTGTGATTTTTGTGAAAAGAAGAAACCATGTTACTAAAAACTGTTTTCTTCTAAAAGCATATGATATCAACAAAGGAACAAGTGTGTGTGATTCTAAACCAATGTGTTCAATATGTGGTAAAAAGAATCATAAAACCAAAGAGTGTCTTTATCTCAAAAATTTTGATGTCAAAATACAAGCGTATAAGGCTAAAACTCAAGTGAGTCAAGTGGCTAGTACTTCAAAAGGAAAACCCAAACAGACTTTTGCACCAGTCTGAACATCTGTTACCAAGAATCTGAATGAAAACTCTGCTCCCAAAGATGTTCAGGTAACAAATGCTCCACCCTCTAACAAGTTTCCAAGAGGACATGGACAACCACCTTGTCATCGTCTGCCACATGTTTATGAAGAGCCCAAAAGGCCTTCAAAACCAAGAGTGAACAGACATCCTCATGGTTACCAACATATGACAGGAAATGGTCAAACATCTGTTGCACCAAGTGTTGATATACAAGCACTAGCAAATGGTCAACAACAGTTGTTGAACTTGGTTCAAAAACTGGTTCAAACCACTGATCATTCTCCTAAGCTTGAGGTTGAAAAGTCTGAGAACCCATCCAAAGCCAATTTGGCTTTGGACACTCACCAAAACTAATCCTTTACTGATGTGAAGGGAGCTTCTGCTTGCTTAGATAGTTTATGGTATGTAGATAGTGGAGGCTCCAGGCACATGACTGGATGTGGAGCCCTTCTTCTGGAATTTCTTGCTCATGGAGGTGGTGATATATCATTTGGTAATGATTTAAAAGGTAAAGTGTTGGGTTCAGGGACTGTTCAGGCTGGGAGACTCAAGTTTGAAAATGTTAATCTGATTGATAATCTTAAGTTTAATCTTCTTAGTGTTTCAAAAATGAGTGACAAAGGTTATGGGTCATTCTTCACTAAGAAGATATGTAAGATTGTTGGACCAGAAGTGGTTGAAAAGATTAACACCATCATTGCTGAGAGCAAAGCACAACTTGTTGCTCACAGGAGTGGCAATGTGTATGTAGTTGATATGTTGAAGGATAACCCTTTGGCAAATGTCTGTCTGTTCTCTGTTGCCTCAACCAAAGAGATAGAATTGTGGCATAGGAGATTGGGTCATACCAACCTTCAAACTATCAACTCACTCTCCAAACAAAAGCTTGTAAGATGTCTTCCACCAAAAGAATTTAAATGTGATGAGCATTGTGTTTCCCGTTTAAAAGGCAAACAACATAAAAGCTCTAACAAATCCATTGATGAGTCCAAAACAAGTCACTGTCTTCAATTGTTGCATATGGACTTGTTTGGCCCTGTAAAAATCATGAGCCTTAGGAAAAAGAGATTTTGTCTTGCTATTGTTGATGATTTTTCTAGGTTTACATGGACTTACTTTTTACACTCTAAGGATGAGCCTGCAGGTATTTTGAAGGACTTTGTCACCAAACTTGAGAAACAATATGACTTGCCAGTAAAAGTCTTTATAAGTGACAATGGAACAAAGTTCAAGAATAAGGAGTTGGATGATTTCTGTGTGTCAAAAGGGATTGTAAGGCAGTACAGCATTCCAAGAACACCAGAACAAAATGGGGTGATTGAAAGGAAAAATAGAACACTTATTGAGGCTGCAAGAACAATGCTGGCAGATTCTGGTTTACCTCTGTCCTTTTGGGCAGAAGCTGTAAACACAACTTGCTATGTTCAAAACAGAGTTTTAATCAAACGTAGATGATGTACTCAAAGTGGTTTAATAAAAACTAACTAAATCAACCTAAACTAGACACTCTAAGTTTTAAATTTATAACCTAGGACTCTCTAAACCTAAACCACACAACCGGCAAGTGTACTGGTCAGTGCAGTACAGCTAAAGTAAGTCCGAGTATCGAACCCACGAGACTCTACTAGAAAACGTAAACTAGACTCGATTACTTATCCTAAATACTGACTTAAATTGTTTTGTTGCTTAAAGGGGGTTTTCTAACAAACTAATGCAAATAAATAAAATAAAACTTAAATAACTAAAGACACAAACTGGGAGCTGAAATTCGGATCAAGTGATGTGAAGGCACTACCTAGGCTAGAATCCTACACATGAATGATAAGTTTCTAACGGCTATGGAACTGGTGTGGAACCGGGATCTTAAAATACTAAACATCAAGAATAAACTAGACACCCTCGACCCTTCTCAAGGGGAAACCCTAGAATACTGTTGTGATGTTGAACCACCGGTTGAGAGGTTACCCTCACAGGCTTACCTACTCGAATCTTAAAGTACCCGCTAGACAGTCTACCTCACAGCGCGAAAGTCACAATACACCCGAAAGTGCAAGGGGTAACTACAATATTTCTGATAAGACTTGGCCTACAAGGAATGCTAGGGAAACTAGGAAGATCTTCTCACAAAGCCTCTAGATCTAGCAATTTAACATCCTAGACAGACCAACAATCTCGCACCTTACAGCTATTGAGAATTGGTAGAACACTTAGAATTATCTAACTAACAATTACAACTCCTATGGATAACCTGCAGAATTAACCATAAACTAGCTGCTAACACCCAGTCTGCAACCTAACCCGCATTCATACATGAAAGACATTCACAAAAACGCAAGTGGAGTTTATAAAAATTAATTAGACAAAACTAAATACGCATATACATCAAACCAGAAAATAAAGAGTTTTTTACTTTAAAATTCACCCACAACCAAAAGTTCCAAAACCAAAAGAAAATAATTCAAACAAGCGTATTCATTATCGCCTAGGTAGTGAAAAAGGTCTAGCCTATAAAAGTCATGATAAAATCAAAACAATAAAAGCAAGACACATTCATGGTGTTCACAATGGGTTCGAATATACAAATAATAAAGAATTGAATTAGAACCGACCCGTGCTCGCAACTAGGCTTCAACCCTTGACCTCCTTGCGGCTGCTGTTGTGCTCTCTTCGAAAAAATAATAATCTCCACCTGTTATGCTCTATCTTCCAAGAATATAATTAGCGGCCGCCATCGTCTGTCTCCTTTTCTTTCTGCAGCACCCTTCGAAAATATATATGTGCTCTACTCCATAATTATTGGAGCCCTCATGTGAGTTTGGGCCTGACTTACAAAGTCACGGTTTTGGTTTTATTTATTTATTTATTATATTATCATTATTAAAGATATTATTATTATTATTACTTTGTGCTTTCGACTTGGGTGTTCTTGACTTGACCAAAGTTACTCGTTTACGTTCCAACGTTCATGAACACCTACAAAATATAAAATAAAATAGATAAACACTAAAAAAGACCCAAAACTAATAAAAATCTATAAAACCTATACTAAATAAAATAGACCGGTACAAGCTTAAAAGTAATAAAAACACTATGTAAACGACTCGAAAACTATACAAACTTTACACTGGAAATAGATGTATTTTACAATACATCAAATATCCCCACACTTATCTCTTTTTCGTCCCTGAAAAAGAATTATGCTATGGAATCACAGTCAGGCTTACATCCGGTTTCAAAACATAGGTTACTTAATTTATAATCTACTAACGTGTTGATTGCGATTGCAGGTATACTGATCCTCTTAAACTCAAACCGGTTTCCAAGCCCCCTTTTTATTTGTGTTAAGTTCATGTGAGTTAGTCTACCTAGGGTCTCACTCTAAGGAAGCCACAGTTCCTCCTAATCCCGCCTCAAGCTTATGAAGCTAAAGGAACGACCAATTGACCATTTTCCAACCGTCTTATGTAGAAAACCAAGAGAATTTAAAATCACTTTTTTTTTGGCATACTTAACTCAGAGGGTGTGACCAATCCAAGTCGCTATCCCAGTGGCCAGGCACCATAAGCGTCAGCATTTTTTTTTTTCATCTCAGCATACTTAACTCAGAGGGTGTGGCCAATCCAAGTCGCTATCCCAGTGACCAGGCACCTTAAGCTTCAGCATTTTTGCTTTGATTTCTAATTTTTTTTTTAAGTGATTAGAAATTCTAACGGTTTTCTACTTATAACGGTGCTTCTTATACTATTTTTTGCGGTTTCGGTCTCCCCGTTTCTCCTAGATGAGAACCCACAAAATAGCCTAACATAATAAATGTATTACTTTTCAAAGGAAACCTATCTACCGGCAGAGCCTACCCACATATCCCAAGTCAGACACCTTTTCAATCAATTTTAATCTCTTATTATACATACTATTTGAAAACCGGACACCTAACTTTACCTATCATCTTCCATATTTTATATAATGCAAACTTCAAAATCAGGGACATTTTTTTTTCTTTTAAATTTTTTTTTTATTAATTTTTTTTTGACTCAAAATGACTCTGTATACAGACTAAACGATAGTTTCCCATCCCCACACTTAAACTCTACATTGCCCTCAATGTAGGAATAGAAAACGACTCAAAACAAAATAAATTCCGAATACAAAAATTATAAAATTAAATAAAAA
Organism: Ambrosia artemisiifolia; assembly: GCA_032199755.1. Taxonomy (NCBI): domain Eukaryota; kingdom Viridiplantae; phylum Streptophyta; class Magnoliopsida; order Asterales; family Asteraceae; genus Ambrosia; species Ambrosia artemisiifolia. The sequence continues at coordinate 32,847,967 of CM063521.1, forward strand.
AAGGGCAAATTGGAAAAGACTTAGCTGGTTAATTTTTCTTCGTAAGCTCTAGTCCAATCCAGCTCGATCGTATAGCATTTCATTCGCGATCGGCTCTGGCACAATGGTAAACTCTGGGCTTGCTTTGATAAATGATAACAACTATGGAATCACCCGAATGGAGATTGAGTACGGGTGGTGCAATCCAAACCTGCAGAAACAAAGCAAAACAAAACCCGAGCATAATACCGACTCACAAAAAATAACTGACTCAACACAAAAATAAAACCAGACGACAAAGAAAAATAAAACAAAAACTCATAAATAATTAATTTTTACAAACTCTACAAAGCCTCCCCACACTTAAACTTAATCAGGGGGCTTCTCTTTTATCTGAACCCGATCCAACCCGTTTAATTCCACCCGGTCCTTATTAATTAACAAAAATATACTAGTGGAATTGAAAAATATTTTATCGAATTTAAACGGGTCGGGCCACCAATATTTAAATTTACCTGGACCAAACTTGATTCTTGGCATGTAATGTGAGGACTTGTTGTCTCTGCAACTCTTGACCCTCAATCTGTGTTCGTCCAGGTGCCTCTTCGCCTTCTCCCGTGATTTTGGCTGATCCAGTGACACTCTATCCTTTGAAGTTTTCACGGGCCAGCAGTGGTGCTCTTCCACTTCAACCACTTCTTCCTCAACTTCCCTTGGTGACTCTTTTATTTCCACAGTTGGGTACCCTTCCAATAATGCATCTAAGATGTCGAGGTCACCCACTGGGTCAAAATCTCTGTCAACTTCTAGAGTTGGCAAATCAACCAACTCGTCACCAAACTCTACCTCCCATGATGGTTCATTACTTACCTCATCTTCAACCATCACTACCTCCTCATCCGTGTCTTCTTCATCAGAGTCACTCCCGAAATCATATATAGTAACTTGTGGCACCGGAGGTGGGACTAAGATGTCCATTATGGTCTCTGGCTCTAACTGTGATTCAGGGGGAGCTCTACAAACTGGGTGTGGGTAAACTGTTTCCATCTCCACCGGAGGCGGCTTTGTTCCTGGGGGAAGTGGGATTAACGGGCCGGAGCCAACATGATGACCAACTAAGTTCCCATTTTTATCATAGCAAGGAACCTTTAGAGCTATGGGATTCGGTCTATTTAGACGCTCGATTATGGCCTTACGTTCCCTATCTCGCTCTTCCCTGTATGATCTAAGCCATTCATCAAATTCTTCTTTCGTGTTCAGTTCTGTCCAGTGATAGTGTAGGAAATATGGCTTGGTATACGTATTCGCACGGTAACCTGGGGGATACCTCGATGCATTTGGGCATTTCACGGTAAAATAGGGTCCTCCACAGATCTCACACATGATTAAAGACAAAAAAAAATTAAATATAATTATATAATAAAAATAAAAGACAGACTCAAAACAAACAACAAGTAGCACGGATATAGCAGATAAGTGTAATCGAAGCTAATAAACGCAATCGCCTAAGAGTCCCCGGCAACGGCGCCAAAAACTTGATGTGCTCAAAGTGATTTAATAAAAACTAACTAAATTAACCTAAACTAGACACTCAAAGTTTTAAATTTATAACCTAAGACTCTCTAAACCTAAACCACACAACCGGCAAGTGTACCGGTCAGTGCAGTACAGCTAAAGTAAGTCCGAGTATCGAACCCACGAGACTCTACTAGAAAACGTAAACTAGACTCGATTACTTATCCTAAATACTGACTTAAATTGTTATGTTGCTTAAAGGGGGTTTTCTAACAGACTAATGCAAATAAATAAAATAAATCTTAAATAACTAAAGACACAAATTGGGAGCTGAAATTCGGATCAAGTGATGTGAAGGCACTACCTAGGCTAGAATCCTACACATGAATGATAAGTTTCTAACGGCTATGGAACTGGTGTGGAACCGGGATCTTAAAATACTAAACATCAAGAATAAACTAGACACCCTCGACCCTTCTCAAGGGGAAACCCTAGAATACTGTTGTGCTGTTGAACCACCGGTTGAGAGGTTACCCTCACAGGCTTACCTACTCGAATCTTAAAGTACCCGCTAGACAGTCTACCTCACAGCGCGAAAGTCACAATACACCCGAAAGTGCAAGGGGTAACTACAATATTTCTGATAAGACTTGGCCTACAAGGAATGCTAGGGAAACTAGAAAGATCTTCTCACAAAGCCTCTAGATCTAGCAATTTAACATCCTAGACAGACCAACAATCTCGCACCTTACAGCTATTGAGAATTGGTAGAACACTTAGAATTATCTAACTAACAATTACAACTCCTATGGATAACCTGCAGAATTAACCATAAACTAGCTGCTAACACCCAGTCTGCAACCTAACCCGCATTCATACATGAAAGACATTCACAAAAACGCAAGTGGAGTTTATAAAAATTAATTAGACAAAACTAAATACGCATATACATCAAACCAGAAAATAAAGAGTTCTTTACTTTAAAATTCACCCACAACCAAAAGTTCCAAAACCAAAAGAAAATAATTCAAACAAGCGTATTCATCATCGCCTAGGTAGTGAAAAATGTCTAGCCTATAAAAGTCATGATAAAATCAAAACAATAAAAGCAAGACACATTCATGGTGTTCACAATGGGTTCGAATATACAAATAATAAAGAATTGAATTAGAACCGACCTGTGCTCGCACCTAGGCTTCAACCCTTGACCTCCTTGCGGCTGCTGTTGTGCTCTCTTCGAAAAAATAATAATCTCCACCTGTTATGCTCTATCTTCCAAGAATATAATTAGCGGCCGCCGTCGTCTGTCTCCTTTTCTTTCTGCAGCACCCTTCGAAAATATATATGTGCTCTACTCCATAATTATTGGAGCCCTCATGTGAGTTTGGGCCTGACTTACAAAGTCACGGTTTTGGTTTTATTTATTTATTTATTATATTATCATTATTAAAGATGTTATTATTATTATTACTTCGTGCTTTTGACTTGGGTGTTCTTGACTTGACCAAAGTTGCTTGTTTACGTTCCAACGTTAATGAACACCTACAAAATATAAAATAAAATAGATAAACACTAAAAAAGACCCAAAACTAATAAAAATCTATAAAAACATATACTAAATAAAATAGACCGGTACAAGCTTAAAACTAATAAAAACACTATGTAAACGACTCGAAAACTATACAAACTTTACACTGGAAATAGATGTATTTTACAATACATCAGTAGACATCAAAAGACTGCTTATGAAATTTTGTTCAAAATCAAATCACTGATATCATTTTTCAAAATCTTTGGCTGCTCATGTTTCATTTTAAATCTAAAAGATTCCATCTCAAAATTTGCAGCCAAAGTAGATTGTGGATATTTATCTGGGATATTATTCTACTGCCAAGGCCTATAAAGTGTTTAACATAAGGACTAGGACAATAGAGGAAACTCTAGTTCATCTTTGAAAATCCCAGCAAATCCCGTTGAACTGTTTGACTTAGATAAATTCAAATTTGAAGATATCACTGTGAAAATTGACAATGCAGGTACACCACAGTCTCTACAACAGGATTACATATATGACATTGTGATGCCACAGTCTTTATGCAAAATCTATCCTAATTCAGGGCAAGCAGATGTTCAAAACTCTGTCACAGCTGAGTCAACCACTGTTGGCCAGTCTTACCCTCAAACCACTGCCTCATCAAGCTCAACCACTGATCCATCATTTTTTAACAAAATTCCACCCTCAGTTGACAAAAGTCTATCCACCTCTACACCACTTGGGCCTATTCCCCAACTTCCATTCCAAACCTCTGTTGGCACTACAGAAGTGCAAACAGATGTTTCAACAGCAGATGCGTCAAACCTCTATCCCTCGCCTCAAAATGCCATAGTTCCATACAAAGGAGATCTAATCTTCCTAAGAGCTCATCCACCAGACCAAATCATTGGCAACACCAGTGAAGGGGTGCTCACAAGAAGTCAATCCTCAAACATTTGTCTTTTTGCTGGCTTTCTATCTCTCACACAACCTGTCTAGTACCAAGAGGCACTGAAAGTCAATAGTTGGGTAGAAGCCATGCAAGAAGAGCTCCTTCAGTTCAAGAGACAACAAGTATGAGAACTTGTACCATTGCAAAAGGATGTATGTCCAATTGGCACAAAATGGGTCTTCAAGAACAAAACAGATGAAAAGGGTATTGTTGTCAAGAATAAAGCGAGGCTTGTGGTTCAAGGCTTCAGACAAGAAGAAGGAATAGATTATGATGAAACCTTTGCTCCTGTAGCTAGGTTGGAAGCCATCAGACTTTTCCTAGCCTTTGTTGTCAACCACAACATCAAGGTGTTTCAGATGGACATTAAATGTGCTTTCCTTTATGGCAAAATTTAGGAGGAAGTCTATGTATGTCAACCACCTGGTTTTGAAGGCACAATCCATCCTGATCATGTCTACAAGCTCAACAAAGCTTTGTATGGCTTGAAACAAGTACCAAGGGCCTGGTATGAAACTCTTTCCACTTTTCTCTTATCCATTGGCTTTACTAGAGGTAAAATTGATAAAACTTTATTTCTGAAATGGAAAGGAAAAGATTTAATGATTGTTCAAATATATGTGGATGACATCATTTTTGGGTCCACATGTAACAAAATGTGTGAAGAGTTTAGAGAACTCATGACAGCAGAGTTTGAGATGAGTGCCATGGATGAACTACAATGCTTCCTTGGTCTCCAAGTGAAGCAACTGCAAAATTGAACTTTTATTCACCAAAATAAGTATGTTAAAAACTTACTTACAAAATTTGACATGAATGATTGTAAACCATGTAGTACACCCATAAGTACCACAAAGTTAGTCACTGTTGATGACAAAGATGAACTGGTTGACCAAACACATTATAGATGCATGATTGGGTTTTTATTGTACTTAACTGCATCTAGGCCAGATATTATGTTTGCCACTTGTGTTTGTGCAAGATACCAGGCATCACCTAGAAAGTCAAATCTTATTGCAGAACTACCTTTGCAGATCTGATCTCTCGGATTGGTATGCTAAACATGGAATAAAATAAAAATGTTTTCATGAATAAAAGCATTAAAATGTTGTCAGAAAATCAAAAATTCTTCCTTAAAAATAGCTTTGGTTGAAAAGTCTGTTCAAACATCTGATCAGATAAAACAACCACTATTTCATTGAATGTAACATCTGTTGGTTGAAAAATCTGTTTCAAACATTTGATCAGATAAAACAACTGTTTTCACAAACATCTATTGACTAAAGTCAAACAGATGTTATAAACAACTGTCATCCACTATAACAGTCCTTCCATCAGATGTTTGCCACGTATGCTCTCAAAAGCAGCGTTTTGGCCACATCAGCGGTTTTCCACCTGAGACTATAAAAACCCTGTTTATCCACAACTGTTGTTCCATCGTCTCATCGAATTCAAAATTCCAAAACCGCCTTCTTCAACCTAAAACCTCCATTAAAAAGCCTTCGACTTTCTCTCTGTAATCCACAAAATGGATCTTCAATTGAAAGCTCAACACAATTATCTTCCCTATCTGGCTAAAACAGATGAAAATCATCATTTCCATCCCATTATAGATACCTTGAATGCATCAAAATACAAAACTGCCCTGATATCCAGTTCACTCATTTATGAGGATACACTCCAAGCTTTTTGGCTGAAAGCTGAAGTTCTATTCACTGACAAAAAGCCAACCTCCATTGTTTCACAAATTGGAGACACTAAAGTTGCCATTACCCCACAAACCATATCCACTACCTTCTCACTGAATGACAAGGCAGGTAAAGAAACTTTTGACAAAGCTGAACTCCACACAGAGTTCATTGAGAGAGGCTATGAGGGTCAATTGACTGGGGCTACAATTTACAAAAAGTTTTTTCCACCAGACATGAAATTTTTCTTTCATACTTTACCTGTATGCCCCTCTCCCAAAACTACTTCTTTTAATGAAATCCCTTTAAAAGTCCAGTACTTGGGATATGCTATTTTGACAAACACTGATTATAATCTATCCCAAGCACTGTTTTTAGATTTGGTGAGTAATGTGAAGGGGGTTCAGGCTGGGTCAAATAATGCATTCTTGATGTATCCAAGAATTTTAAGTTTTATCTTACAAAAGGTTCTACCTGAAAAGGATTATAAACAAGGGCAAGGCCTTCAAATGAACAGCCTGTCTGAAGAAACTTTTACAAGGATGTTAGGTCCTAATCAAGAAAAACCTGTTAAAACAAAAGTTTCCAAAACACAAGCAAAGAGAGTTAAGACAACAACTGTTGTGCAAACCTCTGTTGCTGAGCCCACTGCTCCTGGCGATCATGGCACTACATCTAGTGCTGTGCAACCCACACCAGCCACTACCAAAAAGAACACTCCATCCACAAAACCCCCCCAAGAAACAACCTAAAAAGGTGACTCTGGATGATGAGATACCAGAGAAAAATCTTGTTGCAACACAAAAGCAACAAACAACCACTGTTGATACTTCCTCTCAACAGGTGGTAAAGTCTCAACCCAGCCAAACTCCTCATGAATCCTCTCAAAAAGATCATGTTGTAAGCCAAGGGGAAACACATCATTGAACAGATGATTCACTTGAACATCTGTTTACAAGTCCTTCTCCCAGGGCTAATATTCTTGTCACTCCACAACCCTCACCATCAATTCCTCCAACTATGCAACCATTGTTTGAGGCTATTGACAAAACTCTGGACACAACCAGTTCCTCTCACCCACCTATCACTGAGAGTATGCCTCAACAAGTGACTGGTTCAGAGAAAAGTCAATTGGCTAACCCACAAACAGAGGAGGCTACACCCTTTGAGTTACATGTAACTCAGAGTGGTAGTTCAAGTGAAGTAGCCACTACTGTTGTAGAGACCATTGTCTCACTTCAGGACAGTGGTTACATCAATCAGACTTCCTTGAAGGCAACAACTGCTGAGGCAACAAGATTGACCACAATACCAGTTGGAAGTCTCCAGAACCAAGAACAAGGGGCATCTGGTTTCTTTCCAATGGATACTCCTCCTAGGACTTAACCAGTTACAACTAACACCTCTGGTAGGAATTTAAATGATCCCATTAAGTTGGGTGATGGGTTAAAATACCAGGAATTGACGGAGAGAGTGGATGCTATTGAATCATCAGTATCTGAGATTAAAGGTGATATCAAGACCATCATGCAAACCTTGGTGACTCTCACACAAAGTCAACCATCCAACGAAGACATTGCTAGTGAGCTATGGAAATCAGTCTGCCCCATCATCATAGCTCATCAAAAACTAACTGATCAAACACAAGAGACCTACATGACAATGACCAGGAACATGGTGGATGCTAGGTTCAATGACACAAAAGCAGACATCAAATCCATTAAAGATCACTTGTTGAAGACTTCTGGCTCTGCCCCCACAACTATATTAAGAGATGAAGATGACGATGAATTTACAGCAGCTGATGCCATAAAGGGGGAGAGTGGTAGAGATAGACTGAAGAAGTTGAAACCTTTTGGGGCTCCACCTTCACAACAAGAAAAGTCAGCTCCAGAGCCTACACCAGAGTCTGTTGACCAAACCACTGCTGAAGCAACCAAGACCAAAGAAGTTGATGAATCAGCTAATGAAAAGGCTGAACAGTCTCCTGAGGCTAAAAAGATCAGGGCTGAAACTCTGAAAACCAAGGCAGAGAATCTTTCTAAAAAGAAAGAAGAACAACAGCAGGAAAATGAAAATGTGGGAACTTCCAAAAGGAAGAAGAGGCATGCTTCTCATGTCAGGCAGCCTCCTTCAAAAACAAAAACCTCTGTTGCCGCCTCCATCAAAACAACTGCCAAACCATCTACCACAACATCCACTACAACCACCACAGTTTTAGCCTTGACCTTACCACCCATACCATCACCACCTCAAACATCTTCTAGTACTACACAAGTGCCAATAGATGTCAACACACCACAATCACCACCATCACCTACCATCTTGTACAAAAGAAAGAGGAAATCTACTTTTTGTTGTGCAAGATGAGAACATAGCCACCATACCACCACCAACTCAACCCATTCCTGCCATTCCACTCCAATCCTTTTCACCACACACTTCAAAATTCAACACCACCAAATCACCAACATTTGATATCCCACTAGCAGCTCATTATCCCCTTAAGCTTGACATGATCAAGGGGAAATTCAATCCTTCTACAATACCGAGGATGCTACACAACTATCTTTCCCATCTTTTTCAAGCCTGAACCTACCTAAGCCCAGAAACCTTGATGAATATCTTAAACAAAAGGTTCAACAAAAGATCGTCCAGTTCCTATAGAACCTATCACTAAAATACCCCTAGAGAGAGATAAGGCCAAGCGGAGCGAAAAGGGTTTTCCATGAGATGGGAAATGAAAACGATTAGCCCCACACGAAGTTTGTGAATAAGTGATTGTCTGATAATGAGCAAGGAATATCCGTCTTTCTGCTAAAGAGGATGTATTGAACTCATAATTCATTAGATACTTTTTATGAATGTCAACTAAGTCTCGTAAGTAAATTGCTCCCGGTTGTTCAATCATTTGATAACCAGAGTCATTCTTTGATAAATGATCACTATGAGTCAGACTCAGTAAAATTTTATCAATCAGACTTAATCATTAAAGAGAAATGTAAAGGGAAGGATGACAGGACTGCTCAGGGCATCCATTCAGCAGAACTTGGCAAACTAAGAAGGATTGAAGATTTTGCCAAGGACCTGAGCAAGTCTATGTCTGCAAAGCCCATCAGTGGTGAGATGGTGAAGATGGTCAGGGAATCTCTTCTTGATCAGATTATGGCCACCAAGCCTTACAAAGCCCAAAGGAAACATTTCACAGGCTGGACCATTCAAGCACTCAAAGAAGAACTCTAGAGGATTGAAGAATTGAAGAAGGGAAACCAAAAGTCTGATGTACCTGACGTTAGGAAGGGCAAAGACCCTGTCAGAGCTTTAAGGTTCAGAAGAATGAGGGTTTAATTGGTTGATGCTCTATATGGTGAAATGAAATCCATAGCAAGATGATCTGAAATAAGACTGGTGGAGACATATAAGAAGCTTGAAGAGAAAAGAAAAATTGATCCAACTCTTCCACCAAAGCCAACTTACTCTGATGATGAACAAGGTGGAAGATCCCATCAGACCCTTTCCTTTGAAACTTTGGTCCCCTCATCAGACATTACAAATGCTGCAAGAAGACAAGTCAAGAGGCAAAAAGAAATGTCTGAAGAAGATCAAAGAAAATTTGCTGAAACTTATGTGAAAGAGGGGATCTTTAACCAAGTCAAATACTTCTCTGACCCCATTAGTGAAGAATTAAGAAGAATCATTGGGAGACCTCCATCACCAAACTCATCATCAATAAACTTGCAACCCAAAAATCCATCTGACTCAAAAAATCTAAAATGGAAGGTAGACAAAGCCAGCCATGAGTTGACTCTGCTCAGGTTAGATGGAAAGATCCAAAAACTCACCATGGATGATGCATACAGTCTGAGTGCACATGACCTCATGGATTTGATGAGCTTGGAACTTGAAAGGGAAGCTGATGATCTCTACTCTTTTGACTTTGAACTCTAATTGAAGGGTCAGATTAGAGAAAGTCTGATGAGGAATAAAGATCAAGAATAAAGACCAGTTTTGGCATCATCTGTTCTAGGGGGAGATTGTTGGGTCTGCTGACCTGGAAAAGAACAGATGATTGAAAGCCAAAATATTCTATCTGCTGATTATTAGTAAAACAGTGCTTTATACAAGGATCCTCCCAAACAACTGATGACTCTAACTGCTGACAACTAAAGTGCCGCTGATCCAAAGTGCTGTTGATTGAAGAAAACAACTTATGGTTAAAGTGCTGACAAGGAATAAGACAAAGTGCTGACAAAGACCAAAGGTCTGTTGGAGCCAACAGCACTTAGGCTCCAACAGATGTTGAAGACTATCAGAGTTTACCTATCAGTTGTTTGTTTATCAGTGGTTTAATCAATGTAACAGTAGTTTAGCCTAGCAGATGTTTTATGTTGTTAAGGTAGTTAGCTGTCACTGTCTAGGTGACGTCAGTCTTAGGTCATCAGTGCTTTGGTCTGTCTATAAAGAGAACAATGCTTGTAGTGTTCTATTCATCACTTCACACATTCTCTGCACAGACAAAGTATTGAGTGATCAGGCTGAGGGGGAGAATTGTAATAACTTGTACGATTATTTCACAATCTGTGATGACTAATGAAAGTACTTGTTTGAAAGCAATTATTCCATTTGTTAAGATTATATAGTTTATATTTCCGCTGCACTTTCCATCTTTAGTATTCATTCATCTATTTCATACTTAAACTTTCTTAAGAAATCAAACTCAGATCCTAACAACGTTTAAATTCTAATTTCGTTTTTAAATATTTTTTCCTAAAATCACTTAATGCCACATTGGCATGCCACATGGCACACTCAATGAGGAGGTTTGCCTCTTTGAGTGCGATGTGGGATTTACTGTTTTCGTTTATTATATATATAGATTATAATATTATTCACCACTCGTCAAGCGTCAAATTTGGCACTTTCAAGTGCTACAAAGATTAATCTGGCCGTTTGATCTAAGAGGTTACTTATAAGACTAAATCTTAGCCGTAATAAGTAGGTGTGAATTACAAAAATTTGGCCTTTTTAGTAGAACAAGTATTACGAGAGATAGTTTCTACACCTCTATCCTCCTTTTTCTCCACTTATATCGTCTTCTCACATATAAAACTTACAACCATTCTAGTCAATCTCTAATTATTATAATATTGTTCACCGCTCATCAACTGGCGAATTTGGCAATTTCAACCGCTACAATTATTAATTTTGGTTGTTTGATCTAAGCGGTTATTTGCGAGATTAAAACTCAGCGGTAACAACTAGGTGCTTAGTACAAAAATTTGGCTGTTATTTTTTTAGTAGAGCATTTATTACGAGAGGCCATTTATAAACAACTTTTCTCCTTTTTCTCCACTGTTGTCGTCTTCTCACCTATAAAACTCACCCACTGATCTATGTAATCTCAAATTATTATTGTATTGTCCACGGCTCATGAAACGTTGAATTTGACACTTTAAACTGCTACAAAGATTAATCTTTGTCATTTGATTCAAGCGGTTATTTCTGAGAATAAATCCTAGCAGTGATAATTAAGTTGTTATTACAAAAATTTGCAGGTTAGTTTTTAAGTAGAGCAATTATTACAAGAGGCACTTTTTACACCAATCTCCTCCTATTTCTCCACTTTATCGTTTGCTCACCTATAAAACTTACACACCACTATATTCAATCTCTAATTGTTTCAATATTGTTCACCACTCATCAACCTCCGGATTTGGCACTTTCAATCGCTACTAAGATTAGTCTTGTTCGTTTGATCCAAGGAGTTATTTTGGAGACTAAATCTTGGTCGTAGAAACTAGGTGATAATTAAAAAACTTTGGCGATTATTATTTAGTAGAACAATTATTACGAAAGACGGTTTCTACACCACTCTCCTCCCTTTTCTCTACTTTTATTATTGTCTTCTACCCTATAAAACATACCCACAACTCTATTCAATCTCTAATTTTTATAATATTGTTCATTGTGCGCCAATAACCGAATTTGGCACTTTAAACCGGTACAAAGTATAATCTTACCGGTTTGGCCGAAGCGGTTATTTATGAGATTAGATATCCGCCGTAATAACTAAGTGGTTGTTAAAAAAAAGTAGGCAATTATTCCTTTATTAGAGCAGTTATTATGAGAGCCTATTTTTACACCACTCTCCTTTTTTTCTCTACTCTTATTGTCTTTAATTACGAGAGCCAGTTATATACATAGAATTTAGTTTATGAATTAATGAAATTTGGTGTAGGACCTATTAAGTCTTATACTTTTCTAATCTATTATATAATCGAAAGTAATAAATCTTACATGACATTCAAAGAGAGTATCCTACCCTTGATTGTGTCATGTGACATGTCTATGTAGCATTAAGTGATTTTAGGAAAACAAATATTTAAAAATAAAATTAGATTTTTCTCCCTTATGTTTTCTCTCGTAATTTTTAAACGTTAATATCTTTTATATACGAGATTTTTTAAAGAAAAAACTTACACCAAATTAATGATTGTTTTATTTTCTTTCGAACGAGTACCATAGTGCTATATAAAAAACGGAGAAAAAAACGACTATTTTTTTGTTTGAAGTATTAGGTGTTAGTATTGGATTTATAGATTGTTTTAGGTTAGGTATTGAATATGATATTAGAGTTATGCATTTTTTTAGTCTTTATTATAGGTGTTAATATTAGAGTTATACATTATTTTAGGTTAGGTATTGAATATTGATATTAGAGTTATGCATTTTTTAAGCGTTTATGATAGGTGTTAATACTAGAGTTATACATTGTTTTAGGTTAGATACCAATATTAGTATGTTAGAGTTACACATTTTTTCACCCTTTAGGATATATGTTAATATTAGAGTTACATTAGAGTTATACATTGTTTTAGGTTAGGTGTTAGCATTGGAGTTGTACATTATTTTATGTTAGGTATTAATATTAGAGTTATACATTTTGTGGGGTTTTGTTCATACAAGAAAAAAGCACAAAGTGTTCAGGTAATTCATTAATCATGTGTAGACAAGTCACTAATTATGTTCAAATCAGTAAATATGAATTCTATTTTCAACATGTGTTAGCATTGGAGTTGTATATTGTTTTATGTTAGGTATTAATATTAGAGTTATACATTGTTTAAGGTTAGGCGTTAACATTGAAGATACATTGTTAATTGTTTTTGTTTAGGTGCTACCCAAAGTTTTCCTGTATGTATCTGTAATGTGCAGCATTCTATTTCATATGTAAAATTGATGTCATAATAGATTTCTCAACCCCGGGACGTTCCCGGGGTATAATCTAATTTGTTATAATTCTATTGATCTCACTATAACTTTTATTTCTGTATAAAAAATATCAGATTTATTTGTTGAAATTTTTTATCGTTATTTGCATTATTATATCTATATTCACCATCACCGGTTTTAAAGGGAGAGAATTTTGACTTTTCATTGTCAACTATGTAAAAAGAAAATTGCTTGAATAGTAAATGTGGTTTGGTCAACTTTTACTGTTAGTTCTCATCTTTTTAAATTACACTCTTAGTACTTGACGTTTGCTGAATCATCACTCAGATAGTCCCTAGAGTGGATGATCGTTAATTTATTCAGTTAAATAAGTGTGAAATAACAAAACTACCCTTGATATTAAAAATAATAATAAAAAGATTTAATAATTTATGAGGGATGTGGGGCCCACCCACTTCATTTTCCCACCCACCATCACCAATCCACCATGACTTTATCTTCCTCAATTCATCACCATCAACTCTATTGTCAGCTAATTTCTTGAAATTTCCATGAAGAACACTAATTACGGTAAACAAATTCACTTGAGTGATATCAACATGATCTTGAAGTGAAGAGATTTCTAGAATTTATTTGGTTAGACTAAATGTAACAGAGGCCATAGGTGGCTCCTCTTCCATTGCACCCGTAGGGGGTGGCGGCGTAGCTTGTTACCCGCCTACCTGTTATTCTTATGTAATTTGCCCCTTTTGTTGAAATGAAAAAAAAGGTACATTGGCTTGGAATTACAAGATTGCTAATTAAATCAAGATAACCCCCAAATTCCTCATAAACCCCTTAATCTTAATCACAAATGTTAGCATCATACACCATCAATAACTCCAATTGGCTGCAACCCTCTATAGATGGGAACCAGAATTTTGCTAACAGATCCAATGATGACGAACTGCTGGATCCGATGACCCTTCGTATAAATTTTTATAATACACAAAATTATGGTTCTTTAATCCTTTTGATGGATTTTTGTAATGCACAGAATTTGGTGGGTATTTTTCTTATTCTTTTTTTTTTATTTACAGGTGGTGAAAGACGGTGGTTTTGTGTGGCAGAGAGGGGGGTTGGTGTCGGTTGTTTGTGTTGGTGGGGTGAGGAAGATGAAGTGGGTGAGCCCCACATAAAATATTAAATCTTTTTATTATTACAATTTTTAATATTAAGGATAATTTTGTCATTTTACACTCACCTAACTGAATAAATTAACGGTCATCCTCTTTAGGGACTATCCGAGTGATGATCGAGCAAACGTTAAGGACTAGCAGTATAATTTTAAAAAGATGGGGATTAAAGATGAAACTTGACCAAACCACAAGGACTATTTGAGCAATTTTCTAATTTAAGAATTTAAAATGTAAAAAATCTTAGGGGCTGTTTGGTAAGCCTCTTAATGAGGCTCTGAATCATTCAGCTTTGAATGATTCAGCATTCAATGCGTTTGTTTCAGCTTTTGAATGGAATGATTAAGGCTGAACCATTAAGATTTGGTATGTTGCTGAATCATTAAGCATTGAACTAAGCTGAACCTTAATTAGACTCTCCTACCAATGTGAGACAAGAAAATTAACCATTAAGAGATCCAACTTAGTGATTTAGTATTTTATCATTCAGACCTCTTAATAATTCAGCACTTAATAAATCAAACAGCTCTTAATGGTTTCGTTAGAAGTATGTTGCATAGTTTGCTTTTGTATTACAAGTATTCTTCGTAAATAAAAGTAAAAATACCTAATAAAAAAAAAAGTAAACCAGAATTTATGCCGTCTCCATTGTCACATTCACATAAAATGTTACGATTCCATTGGAAGAGAATTAGAGGAAACCATGATTTAAAAAATAATAATAATAATAAAGTTTTTGTATATTTTTAAGGATGGAGATTTGTAGAGAGAAAAAGCACAGAGTGTGCGAAAATAAAATGTAAAATCTGAATTATAAATAGAAAAAAATTATTAATATTTTTATTGGATCACAATGACTCTTTTAACGTTCAAATGGATCGCGAGGGCTACGAGAATCTCCACTATCATCACGACTCATGAGGGTGAGAGCGGTGTTCCATCGTGCTCCACTTTCAAATGGGTTTCCCCTTCTATTCAGTCTTTTTTAGGGTACACTATTTCATACTTGTTGAGTATTGGCAAACATATTATGGTCTTGAATTAAGATCTTAATGAATATATGACTATAACTAGGGAAAATTGCATGAAGTACATCTGACTATGACTTGGGAAAATTGCAACTATCCTTTGTTTTGGTTTAGTAGGTTACGAGGAGCACTTGTACACCAAGACTCTTGCTTCACCAAATTTCTAGTTTTGTTAAACTTTCGGATTTCTTTCTGTTCCTTTCAATATTTAGTTATACATTTGGTTGATTTAGATGTTACTTTATTGACATTTAGTATGCACTTTAGTAAAATCAAACATTAAAGTTATTATTTTAAAAAATATTTAAATTGCGCCTACTAAATAAAAAAATTTGTGTTGACCTGTATGATAATTAACAAATTCCTGCGCCTACTAATTTCAGTTGGATAAAACGTTATTGATATCTTCAATATACAAATGATATAATGTTGTAAATTTCAGAAACTTGCCATAAGAGACGGCGGACACAATACTAGTTATCTATAATCTATATATTATAATATTTCAAAGGGATATATCCTACATGGCACTCAATGGGGTCATTCTCCCCCTTGAGATGACATGTAGGATCCATGTGGCATCATGTGTTGAGAGATAATTAGGTAATAAAAAAACAAAAGAGATTGGGTTATTTTAGGAAGAAATGGATTAAAAACAAATTTAGATTTTCCCCTCTCATGTTTCCTCCCATAATTTTTAAACGTTAATATCTTTTATATACGAGATTTTTTAAAGAAAAAAATGACATCAAATTAACGAGCGTTTTATTATCTTTCCAACGACTACCATAGTGCTATATAAAAAACGGAGAAAAAACGACTATTTTTTTGTGGGGTTTCGTTCATAAGATATTTTATTATGTCATATTAGATATTTCAACCCGGGACGCTCCCGGGATAAAAACTAGTCTATAATCTATAACTTATAATAAAAGAATTGAACTTTGATGATGTGGCATTCATTTGAGGCCTCAACCCCTCCTTGAATGTGCCACATGGCATCATGTAGGATTTTTTAAATTTTTGAGTTTTTTAATAAATCTATATATATTATAATTATTTTAGGAAAAGATAAGAATTTAAAAACAAAATTAAATTTTCTCTCTAATGTTTCCTCCCATAACTTTTAAACGTTAATATCTTTTATATACGAGATTTTTTAAAGAAAAAAATTACACCAAATTAACGAGCGTTTTATTATCTTTCCAACGGGTACCATAGTACTATATAAAAAACGGAGAAAAAAACAACTATTTTTGTGGGGTTTTGTTTTCAAATATATTTTACTCTACTAATAAATCACAAACGATAAACATAACTTCATAGGCAGAGATTCATTTTTTTTATATTTGAATATGATAACTTATGGCAGAAATTTGTTTAAAAGAAATAATAATAATAATATTATTATTATTCATTAATCATGTATTGGCAAAGCATTAATTATGTTGTTATATTAGATATTTTATTATGTTATATTAGATACTAGCTGATTACCCCGGGAAGGTCCCGGGGTTGAAAAATTTAATATGATTTAATAAAAAATGATAAAAAAAAGAAAACTCAAATCACGAAAAGAGTAAATAACTTAAACATAAATCTTTCTCCTAGCTTCTCTTGATGAAGTATACCTATCGATCTTTAGAAGAGTAAAATTCCAATGATAACATGGCGATTGGGCTGAATTTCAACATCGTAGATAAGAACCTGGTTTAAAAGAAAAAACATGATTAATGAATAACCTGAACACTTTGTGTTTTTTTCTGTATGAATATAACCCCACAAAAAATACTCGTTTTTTTTTTCGTTTTTATATAGCACTATGGTACTCGTTGGAAAGATAATAAAACGCTCGTTAATTTGGTGTAATTTTTTTATTTAAAAAATCTCGAATATAAAAGATATTTATGTTTAAAAATTATGGGAGGAAGATAAGAGAGAAAATTTAAATTCTTTTTTCCTAAAATAACTCAATTTAATTTTAGTAATTGAGAATTGAGAGATAGAGAGATAAATTTAGAAAAATACTCAAAAACACCAAAAACACTCAATTATTAAGCCACGTGGCACTCTCAAGGGGCATATATGCTTTCTTTTATATATATATATAGATTTCAACCCCGGGACACTCTCGGGATAAAAGCTAGTTATTAAATAATCAAATGGAATATTCACACGTATGCGTGTCTTCCAATATCAAAAGAATCATACATGATGCGTGTTTTCCGACATTTAAAATATTATGGTAACTAGTGATGAAAAGTAGAAAATGGTGATACATGACCGATGAACTTCAACTCTATAAAAAAATAAACCCTACATAAAGATGCATGACCATTATTTATACAACAAGGCTTAGCATAAAATAATGAACACGACCCCATAATCTCTGCCGCCAAAACACCCTGTACCATGCTTTAAGACAAAAGAAAAAACACAAAACAAAAAAGATCGATATCTACTAGTTTTAGTTTTCAACCAATAAGTATTTTGTATTATACAAAAGGGAATAACAAGCAACTTTTTTTGTATAGTGGATGCGAATTGAAAGGAATATACATACCATTAAAATGCATGGCGGGAAAGAGCCGAGTGATGATTAATAAAGAAAGACGCATTAACCATAAACATGATGAAACCTAAAGACCACCCAAACGAACCACGATTTTGTAGAAGCAAGAACCTAAATACACAACATATATCACTACTAGATGGCACCCTAGTTTCCTATGACAGTCTTTAGACATTTCCTATGAAATTCCAACTAATGTTATAATTTTTTATTTTCTGAATTCTTCCTAACGTACAATATTTTTTAGAATTTAAATGGGTATTCTAAATACATCATATCATACTCTGTTTATCAGTTACACCATACTCTATAACATTAATTAAATTTAACTATTTGGTCCAATAAAATTGGTTCCCTTTTATACTAATAGTTTTATTTTTTTTTATTTTTAAAAATTAAACATTACGAATTTCCCAGTTATGCTAGTATTTTTAAATTTTTTTCTTGCGTAGTTGTTTAGTTTTTCAAGATTCTATCGCACAGCTGAGGTTTTTCTTATGTAGGACTATTTCGTAAGAAAATGACCTTTATTGTCTAGCAGTTATAGTATGAATCTACAAAATAAAATTCATAATCCCAATAATTCCAGTTTACTACAACAGGGCTTTATGTGCGACGCCTGTCGCCCCTAATAATAGGGCTTTAGGGGCGACAGGACCTTTAGGGACGACAGTCGTCCCTAAAGGTCCTGTCAAATTTGCTTGGTGCCTAAAACCCTCTGTGGCCCCTAAAGGTGTCGCCCCTAATGTTTTTTTTGCCACGTGGCAAAATTTTGTGCAATCTGGGCAGGACCTTTAGGTACCCTCGAGAAGTTAGGGTACCTTAGATCAAAGTCCTTCCATGAAGATCCATCAACTGGATGACGCATAATAGCATCTTGTGATCGTCCGGTATTGTGCCACATCATATCTTTGTTGTGTGCCTTGAGCCATACAAGAGTCGTAGTCTGGGGGTCAAACGAAAGTATCGTAACACCTTGTGAGGTACCTTCTTGCCACTTGTGTCTTTATTTACCCACCGACTCTCATTACAAACAGGACAATTCTGCAACGACCGATGTTCTTTCCAGAAGAGAGCACAGTCCCATACTCCCATTTACACACGTCTATCATCTCATATCCCAAACCAGTCTTCTTTAATATCTTTTTAGCTTTGTAATGCGAAGGGGGGGACCTTGTTACCTGCTGGAAGTATAGACTGGAAAGACCCGAGAAGCTCATCAAACGAATTATTAGTCCATTTGTGCCTTACCTTCATATTCATAAGCTTTGATATAAAGTCAAAGGAGGAATAACCAGTACACACAAGATATAATTCTGATTCGACTTCATCTATCAGGGCTTCAAACTCATCACGAACATCACTACTCTCTGTATCCGAGCCCCCTTCGTTAAGGTATGTATCCTCTTCCATACGCTCCGCTATAAGGTCTTCGATAACGTCATTCATATCGCTTCTTCCCCTAACCTCATCTACAACTACAGGAGACGGCCTAATTGGATTTTCACCGTGATAGAACCACATCGTGTAATCCTTATCGAAACCATTTATACGAATATGATATGTCATTGTTGTGAAGTCTATGAAGTTAGAATTATTACACTTTCTACACGGACATCTAATCGTTCCATATGAGTTGACGAATGGTTTTGGCATACTCAATGAAATTGTCAATTCCTTTTTAATTCTCAACGTCCAAACAGTTTTGTAGTTTAATCCAGCTTTTATCGATCGACATGATAATGTAACTAAAACATAAGTTGGGTTTAAGGCACAAAAATTTAAATGAAACATATTATTGACACCTAAAGGGTAGGCTGCTACACCCACTTTTTGAATACCATTTCTCATATATGAATGTGTATCACATGATTGTTTGTTTAAGAAAAATTCGACAGCATTTCCCCTTAGCCCCCAAGTATATAATATAAATATATACCCGAGGAGCAAAGAGGAAACACCTACCGAATCTTTCAAAAACAAACAATCATGTAGTACACATTCACATCCTAAATGAGATAAAGTATTCAAAAAGCAGCCCCAAAACAGGGACAACACGAAATTAATTACTAAATAAATTTCGGGCGGGTATTTCTAAGCTCACTATGTTTTAAATGGGGATTCATTTTCGGGCATGTCTTACTAGTCTCAAAATGTATTAACATATAAAATTAAATAAACATACATACATACATACATACATACACACATACACACACATACACTCATACTCATACATACATACATACATACACTTATACACTCATACATACAATCATACATACACGCAAACATACATACACTCATACATACATACACGCATACATAAATACATACATACATACATATATACATCTATTAATATATATAAAAGAATTTAACGTTGCTGATGTGGCGTACAATGGTGGCTTCAACCTCTTCATAAAACTGCCACGTGGCATCATAATTGAAAGATTTTAGTGATTTTGAATTATTTCGATTTTTTAATAAAAAAAAGAAAAAGATAAAACCCTAAAAGAGATTGAGTTATTTTAGGAAAAAATAATTTAAAAACAAATTTAAATTTCTCTCTCTCATATTTCCTCCCATAATTTTTAACCGTTAATATCTTTTATATACGAGATTTTTTAAAGAAAAAAAATTACACCAAATTAACGAGCGTTTTATTATCTTTCCAACGAGTACCATAGTGCTATATAAAAAACGGAGAAAAAACGACTATTTTTTGTGGGGTTTCGTTCATACAGGAAAAAAAACACAAAGTGTTCAGGTTATTCATTGATCATGTTTTTTCTTTTAAACCAGCTTCTTATCTACGATGTTGAAATTTAGCCCAATCGTCATGCTATTGTTGGAATTTTACTTTTTCTAAAGATGGATAGGTATACTTCATCAAGAGAAGCTAGGAGAAAGAATCGTGTAAAACTGCAACACATGGTGTCAGCTCATAGCAAAGTTATTTTTTTATTTATTTAATTACAAGAGTAATAATTATTACTATTAGTATTAGTATTATTAGAATGATTATATTTTTCAACCCCGGGACCCTCCCGGGGTAATTAGCTAGTACATACATATACTCATACATACATACACGCATACATAAATACATACATACACTCATACATACATACAAGCATACATACATACATACACTCATACATACATATACTCATACATACATACATACACTCACACACTCATACATATATACATACACGCATACATACATACATACACTCATACACTCATACATATATACATACACGCATACATACATACATACACTCATACATACATACATACATAGATACACTCATACATACATACATACAGACACACATACATACATACAATCATACACTAATACATACATACATACACGCATACATACATACATACATACATACATACATACATACATACATACATACATACATACATACACGCATACATAAATACATACATACATACACTCATACATACATACATGCATGCATACATACATACACTCATACATACATACATACATACGTACATACATACACGCATACACGCATACACTCATACACTCATACATACATACACTCATACAAACATACACGCATACATAAATACATACATACATACATACACAAACATACACACCTACATACATACATACATATATAAACACACACACCTACATACATACATACATACATACATACACACATACATACACTCATACATACATACATACACTCATACATACATATTCATACATACACTCAAACATACATACATACACGCATACATACATACATATACTCATACATACAGACACACATACATACATACATACATACAAACATACATACATACATACATACAGACACGCATGCATACATACACGTATACATACACGCATACACACACGCATACACACACGCATACATACATACATACATGCATACATACATACATACATACATACATACATACATACATACATACATACATACATACATACATACATACATACATACATACATACATACATACATACATACATACATACATACATACATACACGCACGCATACATACACGCACGCATGCATACACGCATACATACACGCATACATACACGCATACATACACACATACATACACGCATACATACACGCATGCATACACGCATACACGCATACACGCATACACGCATACACGCATACACGCATACATGCATACATACATACATACATACATACATACATACATACATACATACATACATACATACATACAAAAAAATAAAAAAAAAAAACAGAAAAAAATATAAAAAACAGAAAAAAAATTATAAAAACCAAAAAATATAAAAAACAGAAAAAAGGTATAAAAAATAGAAAAAAATAAAAAACTGAAAAAATAAATAAATAAACAGAAAGAAAAATAAAAAAAACAGAAAAAAAACAAAAAAAAGAATACATTTCTAAATAGTCACATACATACCTATTTACACACATACAAACCTATATATAACAATATAAGGCATAAATAAAAAAAAATAATAATTAGGGGCGACTATTAACCGGTATTAGGGGCGAATCTTCCGCCGGTTTGGTTGATCGGAGCTTCCTACAACTCATATTATTTATTATTAAAAAAATTAAATATACTTCAATAAAAAAAACAAAAAAAAAACATACGGGATAGGGGAGGAGAGCAGAAGGAAAGGAGGGTCGTGGAGGTGGTGGGGTGGTCCGGTGGTGGGGGTGGTCCGGTGGTAGGGGTGGTTCGGTGGTGGGGGAAATAAGAAGAAGAAAGGAGGAGCGGGAGAGATTGAGAGAGCAGAGAGATCTTTGAGAGAGGAAAAAGAAAAGAGGGAAAGACGAGAAAGAGGCGGGTTTTTTAATTATTTTTCGACCTTTAGGGGTGACCGTTGCCCCTAATACTCATAAGTATGATAAAACCTGGTTCGTTGATCTGCTCGTTGATCTGACAGCTGGGGAGTTGGTTGGTGGGGATTGACCTTTAGGGGCGACCTAATAGGCTAAATTCTTGTAGTGTTAACGTTCGGTTATTTTTCGAGTTTCAAGCCATTTCTACTAAGGGCAAAACGCCCGGGTGACCTTTCATGTTTCCACCATATTAACCCTAATGTATTTTTTTTTTTCACAGTCCTTAATTTTTCATGAGATGAAGCGTGCTATAGTTGTTGCCTTGGTATTTACAGCCTAAATACTTGGACACATTAAACCACTGGCTAGCACTTGAGAACACCCTAGGGTTAATCATGGGCGATCTAGGTATGGTTCAAGGGGGTGGGCGCCCTCATTGTAAAAAAAATAGTGTAATTTGTAAGCAAAAATCCCGGATCGCATCACTTAAAAGTTTGGTTAAATCCCTCGATCGCACCCCATGAAAATAATTCATGGGTCCGTCACGGGGGTTAATTTGATGGTTTAACGCTATTTGTGGTAGTTCTGAAAAAAGCTCGTAAGTTAGGACGAAGCATCAAAGCCACGAATGTCTGTGCATAGGTTTATAGTAATGTATTATATACGTCATCACATTAAAAATGTTTAGTAAAGATGGTTTGGTCGGCCTTTTGTTTGGTGATCACTTTAGTTAAACTATTTTAAGGCTGAACTATATCTACTACTTATAGTTTTCAGCCAATTAAATCTTAGAAGTAAGTTTTCGTGTGTAGTGGAAGCTAAAAATGATAACCACTTGGTGATAAGGTTATTAAGAAGAATATTGAAAGAAAGAGGGAAGACATATCCCTCTAGAATATATGTATAGGGGAGGGTTATGTTGAGAACGTTAAATATCGTGAGAACTGTGAGAACAAATAAGAAAACAAATCAAAATTATTTTTTTTCAATACAAACCTAATTATAATTAAAATACAATATTAAAAAACATTCTTTTTTCCAAATAATTCATCTTTTCTTGCAAAAACACTCTAAAATTAACTTTTTACACATGTGTAAATGAAAAAGTTTACACATGTATAAACAGTAAATTTACACATGTGTAAAAACAATTTATTTTCGTATACGTTTAGATTTTTACGCGTAAATTGTGTTTTCGAGACTGTATTTTAATAATAAAGACAAGTGTAAAAAGAAATTTTGAATTTGAATGGTGTTAGATAGCGTTCTCACGGTTCGCACGAAATATATGTGTTCTCAAATTAGCCTTCCCCTATATATATAGGAAGGATAAATTGAAAACCCTATTGAGTTAATAAAACTTAAAAAAGCTTTGTAAAAACCATCTAAATTGTGTTTGTTTTTTTGAGAAAAAACACAAGGTAACATACATGTTTTTAAGCGTTTCGGAAAAAAAAAAGCGCCGAATGGATATTTAAAAAATAAATAAACAAAATTTATGCTGTTACATATGTAACAGCACAAACTTTGATTATTTTTTTTAAATATCATATCGGCGCTTTTTTTTAATTTCTTTGGCCAACACGTTTTAATACATGTATGTTACCTTGTGTATTTAAAAAAAAATTTAGATGGTTTTAAATGGGTTTTCTAAGTTTTTGTTCAATTTATACTTTCCTTATATATATATATATAGGATTTGGTTCAAATGATAACCTTTTCCCAAATTGAGAACTGTGAGAACCATTCTGGACCACAAATTTCTCTAAGGCAAATTTTTTTTTTTGCTTTAATCGCTGCTTTATATGCAGGAAAAAAATTTGTATTTTTTTTCAATATACACGTATGTATAGCTGAAAAATGCTATATACACATATGTATAATTGCTATATACACACATGTATAATTGTCATATACACATATGTATAATTGAAAAAAATAAAAAATAAATAAAAAAAACTTTTCCTTGCATAAAAATGTGCGATTAAAGCAAATATATATATATATATATATTGCCTTTATATGAAATGTGTGGCCCAGAATAGTTCTCTCAGTTCTCAAATAGGGGTTGGTTCTCTTAGAATCCCTACCATATAATATATATATATAGGGTGAGGTTCCTGTACAAAGACAATATTTCGTGAGAAGTGTCAGAAGGATTAAAAATTGATATGTAGGCATCATTTTTTTAACTCAGTGTCAGTCAGATATGTGATAAATAGTTTGCGGTATTCTTTGATGACAAATCTTGCTACATACTCAAGCCAGGTTTCGTTCTACCCAAAGAGTGGGTCATGCTAAAAGCACCGAGAATGAACAATCTGTACATTCTCGACATGTCAAAAGCTATGACTACACAAGCCCAAGTCACGTGTTTCCTTTCTAAGGCTACTGAAAAAGAATCAATCATGTAGCATAGGAGGATGGGACACATTCATCTTAGAAAAATGAATCATCTGGTGAAAAATGAACTTGTCGAAGGCGTGAATGTTAAACATTTTCATTTGAACGACAAGTGTGTGCATTGTAAGAAAGGAAAGCAGCACAAGCAATCCCATAAGCCAAAGAAAGTCAATTAAGTTGAAATTCCACTTGAGCGTTTGCATATGGATCTGTTTGGACCAGTCAAGCGTAAAAGTCATGCTGGTGAATTGTACTGTCTGGTGGTTACCGATGACTATTCCAGATTCTCATGGGTAATGTGCTTACATCATAAGAGCGACACGTTTAATAATCTGAAGGTTCTGTTCACTAGATTAGAAAATTTATATGGTCTGAAGATCAAGAGAATTAGGAGTGACAATTGGACGGAGTTCAAAAACGCATAGATGGACGCTCTTTGTGAAGACAAAGGAATTCATCATGAATATTCTGCTCCGTATACCCCTCAACAGAACGGTGTCGCAGAACGCAAAAACAGGACTCTAATTGAAGCGGCAAGAACAATGCTTGTAGATTCCAATCTTCCAGTAATGTTCTGGAATGAAGCAATTTACGCAGCTTGTTATACTCTCAATCGTGTTTTAACAGTGAAGAAGTTTGGGAAAACTTCTTATGAACTGTTGCACCGACGAAAGCCGAACTTAGAGTATCTAGAACCGTTTAGAGCACCGTGTACTATGCTTAATCCATCTGAGAAGTTAGCACCAAAAGCTGAAGAAGGAGTCTTTGTTGGATATGCAACCCCACTTAAACGGGTATTCAATAAACGAACTCGTCAGGTAGAGGAGTGGGCTAATGTTGAAGTTCAACGGTATACTCAGAATTTACAGGGTAGCGGTCCAGACTGGATGTTTGATTACAAAGATTTCTTTGAATCATTCAATCTAGATAGTTTGGTTGAAGAGGCTGTATTACGATTATATTGCGAGTGTGAAAACGTAGTGACATCATCGTTGGTGCGTCCGATCACTGTAAATCCCCAAACAGCTTCTACTGATACCAATGCTCCTGCAGCTGAAGAAGAGATATTTCAGAAAGCTTCCACAACTCTTGATTCATCATAATCTGAAGATGATGATGAGGATACAAGTGAAGCTGTTCCAGATATTGCTACAGAGATACCTCCAGTGAACCCAAATCCAGATGTTGCTTCATCGTCTAATACGGGTAATGATCTGGGTGAAGTGGAGAATTTGACTACTCAGACGGGAGTGCAAGTACCTGATTATCCGGAATCTCGGATACATCGTATTCACCCGCTTGAACCGGTTATTGGTGATCCTGGTAGCAATGTGATGACGAGAGGTCAATTGAGGAATGCGAACTCACCAGAAAACCTTGGCGCTCTTGCTTTATATGCCAAAATTCAAAAATCAGGTTTTCAAAATGACTGGTCGTTTGCTTGTTTTGTTTCGCAGGTAGAGCCACGGACATACAAGGATGCTCTTTTGGATGACGCTTGGGTAGAGGCTATGCAAGAGGAGTTATTACAATTTCAAAAACTTGGAGTGTGGACACTGACAATTTACCTCGAGGACGGAAAAAGATAGGAACTAAATGGGTGTTTAAATGTAAGAAGGATGACAGAGGAGTGATTGTTAGGAACAAAGCTCGCTTGGTCGTACAAGGCTTTCATCAAATGGAAGGAATCGATTATAACGATATTTATGCACCGGTTGCACGTTTAGAAGCTATCCGTATGTTTCTGGCGTTTGCATCTTACAAGAAATTCAAGGTGTATCAAATGGACGTTAAAAGCGCGTTTCTTTATGGTGTGGTCAAGGAAGAGGTCTACGTCGGTCAATCTCCAGGCTTTGAAGACCCTATCCACCGGGATAAGGTTTACATTCTTAACAAAGCGTTATACGGGTTGCACCAGGCTCCACGCCAATGGTATGAGGAGCTAAGCACGTACCTGCTATCCAAAGGATTCAAACGAGGCTTGGTCAATTGCACACTGTTTACGAAGAAAACAGGGGATGATTTGCTTCTCGTCCAGATTTATGTAGATGATATTATTTTTGGCTCTACTAACGAACTTCTTTGCAGAGAATTTGAAAATATAATGCAGGAAAAGTTCGAGATGAGTGCGATGGGTGAAATGCAGTTTTTCCTCGGCTTGCAGGTGGATCGAAGACCAACGGGGATCTTTATTCACCAGACCAAATACGATCCTGAAGTCTTAAGCCGGTTCCAGATGGAAGATTCGACGCCGATGGACACCCCAATACAATCTAATCATGGGATTGGTGTTGACGCTAAGGGGGAGCTGACAGACCCATTTACATACAGAGCAATCATCGGATCTCTGATGTATCTCACTGCATCAAGGCTAGACATCATGTTTGCTACATGTCTCTGTGCATGTTTTCAATCGAAGCCGAAACAAAGTCATCTGACAGCGGTCAAGCAAATCCTAAGATATCTGAAGGGTTGTCCATCGAGAGGACTATGGTACCCTAATGATGATAATTTTGATCTAATTGCTTTTAGTGATGCAGATTGGGGAGGCTGTGACAAAGACAACAAATCCACAACAGCCGGATGCCAGTTTATGGGGAGCAGGCTCGTGACCTGGCAATGCAAGAAACAAACCGCAGTTGCCTTATCCACATGTGAAGCAGAATATGTATCAGCATCAAGCTGCTGCTCACAAGTTCTCTGGATACAACAACAGATGGTGGACTACGGTTTGCAATTTCTTAAAACCCCTATTTACTGTGATAATGAGGCTGCAATTGCATTAATGAAAGATTTTGTCAATCACTCGAAAGCTAAACATATCTGGATCAAATATCATTTTATCCGTGATTGTTATGCAAAAGAGTTGATTGACATGGTCAAAATCCACACTGACTATCAACGTGCAGATCTTTTTACCAAAGCTTTTGATAAATCAAGATTTAAATATCTTTTAAAAGCAAATGGTATAAAAGAAAAACAAGATTGATCACTACCTCGGTTTATCGTTTTCTAGTTTAGTTTTTATTATTTTTCAGAAAAATTCAAAAACCCAAAAATATGTGTTACATTTTAGGGGGGGTCTTTATTCAGAAAAACCAAAAACATTGAAAAACTCAAAAACCCATAAAAATTAGAAAATTCAATATGATTTCCAGGAGAAAAAGGGGAAATGATAGTACATCAATGGGGACCTGACACATGCTAAAGTGATGTAATGCAATATGAGGCGTGTGTTGATTTTGTGTGATGTGCTGATAGACTTCGTAGACTGATTACTGCGTGCATTAGTGATACAAACATAATGAACTACTTGTTTGTGGCTGAACACCTCATGGGCATATGGTCTTAGTACCGTAATTTCGTTTGATAGAGTTGCCAGAATCTGAGGTTTCGGGTCGTTATGTTATTGTTATCCGGGATATTCTGATTGAACTTTTGTCGTAATAAATTACGGACCTAGACTCAATCAGAATATTTGCTAAAAGAGCTTTAATGCCAAACCTAAAAGTTACCGAATTGAGGAACTTATGTTAGTTATTGATCAAAGATCATTAATTGCATCGTATCAATTCATTGATGAAAATCTGTGATTGATATCAGCCTCAACCTGGTATATTTGCATATGTTACTTTGCTGCATTTATTTGCTGACCTGTACACCTCTGTGCTATATATCTTGTATCTAAACGGATAACTTTGGCATAATCACGCGTTACAAGTAAGCTTTGTGCAATTTCTTGATACGGGAGTATGTCGTGTGTGTGGGAACCATAACGTGTTAGTATAATACACCTAATATCGTATCATTTTAACGCCCTGCATAACAGTCTGCATGTGAGTTTATGTGGACAACAATATCAGCAGTTGCCGGATCACACATTGTTTCTAATAATAATATATAAAACAGATCAACGATGTGATCAGATTTCTTAGGAACTGATATGATCCCTTTACCGGATATCACAAAACATTTACTGTTTTATCTTTACATTTTTGTATTTTACATTTCTCGTCAAAAATACAAAACTTAAAAAGATTTTAGGTATGTTTTATCAAAAACTTTAGAAAATCCAAAAAGGTTTTACATTTCTATCTTATTTTTGATAACCGATGGTAGTTGATGGTGATTTTCTGAAGCTTGATGGACCATTTGAGTTTTGTCATCTTTAAAAATGAAATAACGAATGTTGGATGCTTCAAAGTTGAGAAAAATATTGAACGAGACTCGTTTTTGAGATTTGGTAAAAAGTTCAAAAATTCCAAATTTCATTCGCCCATTCGATTGGTCGAATGTGGAATTTTTGCTGCTCATTCATACTTTTCAACGGTCGAATGTGAGTGTTCTAATGTTGTTTTCTCATTCGAACCATGTGTCTACATTCAGACCTTTCAACAGGGTCGAAGGTGGACGAATTTTCACATTCGCCCCACACATTTGGTCGAATGTGGAGCCTATATATAACCCATCTGCTCATTCGACTCTCATTCCAAAAAATTTCAAATTTTTGAGATAAAGGGACCTTGTTGCTCGTTTGTTAAAAATCATATCATTGTGTTCTCTGATTCTTGCTGATCATTTTAAGCTATCATTTGCAGGTATTCTTCATGTTTTCACATCAGAATCATTGATTCTGTGTTCGAACCCTTCAATGAATCAAAACATGATTTCTGGACAATAACTTTGATAATTAATGACAAGGATTCAATGTTTAAATGTTTTAGGGGGAGAGGATATCAAAATCCAGGGTTAATTCATAACAGATTAATGAATTGATAGATTAAAACCTTCAAACCCTAGATTTTAGGTTAAAACACATAAACATTGATTAATAGTTAAAATTGTTGATTGGAAATGGTTTATCGGCCATATTAGAGGCTTTACAAATCAAAATGGCATGTTAAAACTCTCTGAATCAAAATCTGCAATTTGAGAAGATGAACAGACTCATTCGACCATTTATTAAGGGTCGAATGTGGCTTTTTGGTCGAATGTAGCTTTTCACATGGTCGAAAGTGGACCAAATGGTCGAATGTAAATTTTAAACTGAATTTTTCACATTCGAACCATATTCCACATTCGAACCTCTTAATTCTCACATTCGAACCTTCTTTTTGGTCGAATGTGGAAATCCAAAATTCAAAATTTCATATTTTGGTTATTTTGTTCGTTTTTAACATATTTTCTTGATTTGTTTTGCAGTTTAATCATGTCTGAATCACAGAGTTCCAGTGTTCCCGATGATTTGGCAGAAAAGGCAGCCGGAAAGAAACCAGAGATTGAGTTACCATTTGAAGAAGCACATAACTGCTGTGCTTATCTTGGAGAACTGAAGAAACATACTGAATTTACCGGCATCATTGAGTCGTGTTGTTAATGCTATTGCTACTCCTGCTATGATATACCGAGATCATCAGAAAGATTTTTGGACAAATGCAAAGTTGGATTTCAGAAACAACGTAACAACTATTGCATCTAAGATTTAGGGGGAGGAAGTGAATGTTTCTGAAGAAGACGTTAGACAAGCTTTGAATTTAAAAGATAGGTCGACTGATCCAAGAGTTTTATCATTTGTTGAACAGAGAAAGTGTTTCCTTAGAATGAAGTACAATGGACCGCTTACTGATGGTTCATTACACAAAGGAAAGCTATGCCCTCAGTTCAAGTACCTTGCTCACGTTATGCTACATGTCTTTGGATCAGTGAGTGGAGGTTATGATGTAATGAGAAAGAGTATTAGCTCTTTGATGGTTGCCCTAATTTTGAACAAACCTTTTAACATATCTGGAATGATATTTGAACACATGTTATAGATGATGAGAGGTTTGAAGAACAAGAAGTTTTTGCTGTATCCGAGATTCCGGCAGATGATCTTTTATGAGAAGTACAAGAACTTGAGAAGAGATCCTACTCAGATTGTTGTTCAGGATCATATGAATCTAAACACATTAGCAAGAATGAAGGGCTATAAAGGTTTATCAAAGGATGAACAACCACCTTTTAAGAATCTGTTTGGTCATTTGATCAAGCTAGATTATAAAGATCCAGGTTTTGATAGAGCACGAAATGATAACAGTGGATCTGATAGTGATAATCCATTGTTTCCTGTTGATCCTGAAGCAAAACGGAAAAGACAGGTGGTGAATGTTGATGCAAAGAGTGGTAAAGGAAAAGGTAAAGGAAAAGATAAAGAAGATGATGCAGAACCACCAAAGAAAGTTTCTAGAAGGAAAAAGAGTGTTGCAAAGAAAGGAGCACACTTGGTGGATGGAGATTCAGTTGATTTAGAAGAAACTCAGGTTGAGGAGAGATGGGATTCTGATAATGAGACTATTAAGAGCACCACGCCAAATGTGAATCCGGTTAGGGACCGAATTCGTGGATCGAATACGCATAAACAACTCGGTTTCAGACGGGAGATTCGAGACGAGACAGAAATTAACGATAACAAAGTCATCACAGATTCGTATTACTACAGAAACGGTTACAGACACTGTCATCAGTAGGATAAACATCTATCTCGTGGCCGGGGGAGGTCGGGCATGACCTCCCCCTTGAGAGCATTCAAAGTACAAACTCAAATCACCAAATGAAAACCAACACATGAGATTGTTATTTATATTCCAATACCCCTTTCCACCTTCGCCCCTTAGTGATGGTCGAATGTGGACTGTTTCCACATTCGCCCCTTTGTAATGGTCGAATGTGGAAAACTTCCACATTCGCCCCTTATATAAAGGTCGAACCTGGCTTTGTGTATTGTCCTATATTTTACAAATCTGTCAGATCCATAAAATGCCCTTATGGATCACCACAATCTCATGTAACACAATACTAAGACTCAACCCTAGTCTATTCGACAGTGACGTCCACAAAAAGTGCATCAACACCCAAGGCCACTTTGGCTGGTGAATCTAAAAGTCTGAACAAATCGTTAGAGGAACAGAGGATAAAAGGACCAATTGATTTAGATGATATTGATGAAGGTTTAAGTTTGGGATTTGAAGATTTTGAAAGATCGCCATCACCTAAGACTGGAGAGAAACAGAAAAAGCCAATGTATAAGAATAAAGCAAAGGCTGACGTGATTTTAAAGCCAAAGCAGAAAATAGCTAAAGATATTGAGAAGCTGATTGCAGGAAAGAAAGTGCCTGAAGCTTCTAGCTCTAAATCTCCTATGACATCTCCAGCAGCTAAGAAACAGAAAACATCTGCTGCTGAGCAAACTGAACTTCCAACAGATGATTTTAATGCTGCGTTGGATAGAGTTTTGAAGAAGTTTAAGAAACAGAAAACTCCAGTTGCTGAAGCTTCAACACCACAGGTTACTGTTGATAGTGATGTAATGAAAGCAGTTAACCAGAAGCTTGCAGATATGATGAAGATCATTAATCAGCAACAAGCAGAGATTGAACACTTGAAGAAAAATGATAAAAAGATGTTAGATGTGGTTGTATCTTCACAGGAAAGTCAAGAGGAATTAGAAGCAAAGATTAAACAACTTCAAGATGAAAATCAGAAGTTGTTATTGCATGAACAGAGAAATACTAGAAGGTTTATCACTATGAGACTTGAAAACAAGAAGTTGAGAGCAAGTAACAAAAGCATGAAGAGTCTCATTGATGATTTATACTCGAAAGCTCCACAACTGAAAGAAGGAGAGGAAGATAAAGAAAGTGAAGAAGAACAGGTTGATTATGAACCATCAGATGAAGAAGATGATGATGAATTAGATGATGATGCTAGTGATAAGACTAAAAGAAAAGATGATGATGATAATGATGGTTCAGGTAATAATTCAGGTGATGATAATAGCTTTGCTGATAGTGATGCTGATAGTGATGATGATGACAATGCTGATAAGTATAAGTATGAAATGAGAGGATCAGATAAGAACACAGGAGAATCTAGTTCGAAAGCTCCTGGTGGCAATACTGACGATGATAGTATTTTCTGGAATGAGAAAATTTGAGCCTTATCTGAATAAGATAAGGAATTATATCGCCAAATGTTGACTAACAGAGCCTATACAATTGAGATGACTGGTAGATTTCCAGAGATATTTGAGTCAGATGATATGCGTTTTGAGCTGGAATATAATGATCCTGATTTAGAAGATGGAGAAGTTTCTACAGCCGTGTCTAAAGAGATATTAGAGGGACTGGCTAAACAGGTTGGTAAATCTCTTGAAGAGTTGATGAGTGATAATCAAATACCAAATATACCTGAGAAAGAAGCAGGTAATCATTCTGATGATAGAGATGTTCTAGTGTTTGAGGAAGTGGTGGTAGAGGATATTACTAGTGAGGAATATCCAGAATACTTTAAGAATGATAAAGATTCTGGATTTCCTGAATTTTCTGAAGAAGTGTTGAGCCAGGCTGAGAAACTTGCTCGTGAAAAGAGTAAGAAATTTGTTGAAGAAGTGTTTAAAGATTCAGATTTGTCAAAAGCCAAATGATGAACAATCTGATGACTTGAAAGAATTACTGAGAAAGCTAAAAGAAAAAGAAGCTAACCAACCAAAAGTTGAAATACAAGGTAGTTTCTATAAATTTCACAACGAATTGTTTAAAGGAAGAGCTCTCGGATGGAAGTATTTGAGACAGCTCAGGTGTGTTGCAGTGAAGTGGGAGAAAGAAATTCTGTATTTCAGTAGATTCCATGACATTAAGACACTACCTTATTGGGCTGTTCGCGATATCTGCAGACATGAAATGTCAGATGCTTCTGTAAATAATAGTGCTGTTGGTTACTTTGCAGATCGTATGGCTAGAGAGAGCAGAACGAAATGGAATATATTTACCCCACAGTATCCTAAGAGGATATTACATAAGAAGGAGAAAGATGAGATAACGGGGTTGTATAAGGTGACTTTGAAGTATAAACCACCGGAAGTGTTGAAGCATATTCCTTTGATGCCGATTCCACAACACTTTTCGAAAGATTTCATGTGGTGGTATTATGACTGGAAGACAGCAGAGGCTATTATTGTTCTGAAGGATGGTATGACAAATTACAAGAAGATTCATATCTTTGACCCGATGTGGTTGATTAATTGCTCGCACGAGGATATCATAATGCTTTATTATAATCCAATTTGCTGTGAAGAGAATGACAAAGAACAGGCAGCTAAATACCAACGTGTGGTATTTCTATGTTTTGCGTGGGATGTCAATGCGGGATGTGATTATGATAAGAAGCTGGAAAAGTTTGTTAAGATTCAAAATGTTGAAAAGGAGAAACAAAAACAAACTCGTGAACCAGAGATGACGAAAGAACAAAAGAAGCGTTTACATATCAAACTGATGAACAAAAGTTTGGATGAAGAACGAAGGCTGAAGCAATTCAAGCAATAGTCGAGGTGGAGTTTGTAGATACACGAAAGTGTGACTAGTGCTATTGAATTGCCAATCATATTAAGCTTTGTTGTTTCCAGAAGGTCGAAGGTGAATTTGTATGGTCGAAGGTGATTATGTTTGGTCGAAGGAGAAGCTGAGAGGTCGAATGTAGAATGTGTTTGTTTACATTGCTGATTCGCCCAGAAGTTTGGTCGAACGTGCACATTCGCCCAATCAAATGGTCGAATGTGCAGGTCTATATAAGGCTGAATCAGTTTTAGGGTTAAGTAGTTGGTCATTTTGTTTCCCTCTCAGTGTGTGTTTCTCCATAGGATTTTTGTAAAGTCTGTAATTGAGTTATAACATTGTAAACAAGCTTTTAAAGAGATTAATGGTTATGTTAATGAATGAAATGGATGTGTTAATGATGATTTGTGTGTTTTGCTAGTTTTATTATCATTTCGTGATCGATTCAGAGATTCCGCATCTGAATTGAACTTGTTTGATCATATTCTTCATTGATTAATCGATCCTTTGCACATACATATTAGTTCTTAAGGACTATACTTAGGTTAAGTTAAATACCAAAGTGGAGATCTTATATAATACTAAGTATTTAGCACAATACCTTAGTCTCAAAAGTTTCTATACTTAATACTATGGTTAAATTCTATCTAAACCTGTCAGCAAAATTTTGGAGTTCTTAAACCTTCATAATTTCAAGGAAAAGTGGTATAAAATATGGTGGGAAATTGTCATAAAACATGGAGTAGTTGGACATCCAAGCGCATTATATCGCTCGTAAGCATACTAAGGGCGCATCACATTTCCTTGGTAACTTAAGTCTTAGTTTCTCATATGATCAAATTACTATCCTTAAAAATTTTCTTACTAGGCTTTGACTGTATTCTCTTGTTCTTGACAAACATTCCTTATAATGGTTTTTAAGAGTGTTCCCGCTCCCCCCGTTAGGATCTGTCTATAGTTTTCTAATACGTTTCATATTGGTGATTCGTTACCAGCTTAAAAGATTATGGAACTAATCCGGATATCTTAACACTAATCTTTAGACAACATGGGGTATAAAGTGACGGAATACGTATTAAACCTTATCAGTACCTCAGATATTGTTAAGTCCTAGTTCCTTCGAGTTGTTTAATCGAGTAGTCATAGTATGCATACACCTTTGAGCATGGTTTATTGGTATTTCTGTTGCCACTGCTATGACATTACAAATTCGAGGCTTTATGTCTGACTTAAATTGGTCAAGTTCGAATAGGAAAATCTAATATTCAAGGGTTAATCTTGCAACTTATGATCTTAGCCAATCGGTGAATGCATAGATATGATCCTACGGTTTTGTATGCATGAACCTAAATTACACAATAGTATAGTAAGCGATAATTATTTGGTTAAATGTAAAACTTATCGAATTATCATTCACTAGGTTGATCGAAATCCTTCTTGGTATTTCGGGTTCTTTCAAATTGCAGCCCTAAGTGTGGCGAGGTATAGGGGTGTAAACGAGCCGAGCCCAAGCCTGGCTGGGCTCGGCTCGGGCTCGTTAAGGTTTTGTGAAGCTCGAGCTTGAGCTCGGCTCGGTTCGAGCCTACAATCTTGAGCTCGACCTCGGCTCGCTAGCAGAATCCAAAGCTCGAGTTCGGCTCGGCTCGGCTAGAGGTGATTTAAGAATTTCAAACGAGCTCAAAAGCTCGGCTCGAGCTCGCAAAAGCTCGGCTATAACTTAGGCTCCCCATCCCAATCGTTAAGGCTATAACTTAGGCTCGGCTGTAACTTAGGCTCGGGCTCGGGTTCGGGCTCTAGCTCGTTAAGGCTCGATTAGGCTCACGAGCCCAATTGAGCTTTGTATCTAGGGCTCGAGCTCGGGCTCGATAACTAAACGAGCCATATTTCAGGCTCGGGCTCCGGCTCGTTAAGGCTTGGCTCGTTCGAGCTTTTCACCGAGCCGATCCCGAGCCGCTACGTGTCATTTACACCCC
Organism: Ambrosia artemisiifolia; assembly: GCA_032199755.1. NCBI lineage: Eukaryota > Viridiplantae > Streptophyta > Magnoliopsida > Asterales > Asteraceae > Ambrosia > Ambrosia artemisiifolia. The sequence goes on from CM063521.1 coordinate 32,884,269, forward strand.
TAGCGAGGTACCTAGTTCTCATGGTTAGCTCACATCTTGGTCATAGAAGGTTAGTCGAACATAATACTATTCACTAAAAATCATTAAACACGTATATACGTACTACTATACTCATGAAGGTATGTATATGTACACATATATACCATTATTGCAACACTTCAAGTCACACTCACAACAAGTATAACGAATTCTATCCACAAAGTATATCACCTATTTGTTTATGACTCTAACGTGGTCCATTTTCTTGCATAAGTTAATGGTTTTTGTGGTTCATACTCATAATTTTGGCGACTCTTCGGATTTCTTAGAACTTTTTCGTGCTTGTAAATTCACAATTACATGACGTCAAATGTAATCGTCGATTTACCTCAAGAAATTATTCTAGTAATCTCCGTCGTAGTCATCGTTCACCTATCAAGCAAAGCTCGCATACTAGTCAAACTGGTTCTATGTAATTGTAAGCATTCTAGTGTGTTCAGGTACTCAAGTCTCAACTTATTTCGTTTCTTACCCTGGTTGGTCTTATGTAATTTCATGGCGTGTCCTAGCTTGGTAGTCTTAGAGTCTTAAATGCTATGTTCTCTAAGTTGTCCTGGTCTGATATAGGATATCTGGAGATATCCTATTTCGCAACAACTGTCGCTCTAATACCAACTTTAACAACCCGACCAGGTGGGACCTGGACGAAATGATAGATTGGTAACAGACTTGCACAACGGAAGCAACGATGACGAATATTTAGTATTTGTACAACTTTTAGTCGCAAAATAATACAAATACAATCTAAGAATACAACTAAGTCTAATGCGAGGACGAAGCGCGGCGGTCGTCAAAGCAGTGTAATCCCTTAGTCGATCCAATCTCTATACTGCGTATCTCTAATCCGCACCTAGCTATCGTATACCTTGCGTTGCCATCCAATCATCTGCAGTACCTGAACACATGCTTAAAAAGAGTTGGGTCAGCAAAATATGTCGGTGAGTCCGTAAGTAGTTTAGTAAATCTAAAAACAGTTTATCAGTTCAAAATAAGTTTAACACAATTCAACGCAAAGTTATGGTTATGGTGTTACGATTATATAAGCTGGCCACTCAACCCTTGACACCTAGCGCCATGCCTAACCATGCCTAGATGTAGCAACATAAACTATACCTATTCTTGTTATACTTCTCAACCTATGATCTGCCACATAGGTTCCCCAATGGCAAAATATATGCCGCAACGACCCGTTGGTCTCAGTGGGGGTTTCCGGGTCTAGGCCGGACCACTGTGCGTGGGGGTTTCCCTAAGTAGTACTACCCATATATTAAGTCGGCTTACCTAGAGTTAATGAGTACCTAGTTTAGTCTAGCAGGTAATCACGCTCTATAAAATTAACACCCACAATCACAAAACAGTTTGGAAGCATATATTCACCCTAAAATAGTAAAACAGAAAAAGGGGATTTGTACACGGAACTCACCTTTGGTTGCATTTCACATTATCGTGGTTACACGTGTGGGCACACTTAGGTCCTGTATCCAACTTCTATTTGTCGAATTCATTGTCTTATGTCCTACTAGTAACGAGATAGCCGATGTTTATGTTACTGTGTTTAAATAGTTAATCGAGTTCCATATGTCAGGTTAATAGTATTTATTCATATGTACTGTTACCTAGGTTATAAATAATCCAATGTCCAAATGATCATGTGCACTACTTGGTTTCCTATGTCTGATTACGTTATTGTTATGAGTAGCCGAATCCATGGTTCTTGTCTCTAGATTCAATGTCTCTAATGACCTTATGATATTAGATACTAAGTTACATATGATGTCCTATGTCCGCAAGGTACCTTTAATGTCCAATGCAATATTGTTACCAAGTCGGGTATGAAGATAGTCTATCCAAGTCCATATATCCAATGTATTGGTATCACAATGGTTATTCGTCTATCTCACTTAATGGCATAATAGTCCTTATTAGTCGAGTCCTATGTCCGAATTATTGTTTATAATCCAATGTCTTTATCATCACTATTATTATATCAAACTTATCAACTAAGTGTTTATCATGTACCAAATATGTATACATATTTACATTATTCATATTAGTTAGTTATGTTCGTTGGGTCATCCGGTTCGAAGTTCCTTTGTGTCCCACCCGTGTTAGTCGTATTAATAATAATAGTAATTCTAAAATGGTTCGGGTGCTCGTTTTATACCTTCCGGGTCTCCTCTGTTGACCGGACCTTCTATTTGTTGACTTGTGTTGACCGAGTCAACTGAGTTGACTCAGGCCTTGGCCCTTCATCTTCCTTCCACATCTAATATTACCTAAACAACCATCAGTCATAATCTTTCACCTATCCAGCCTTTAACTATTAACAATCAAACCATATAACAATATCATCATCATCATCATCATCCATCATTGATTAATCTACAATCTTCTTCAAATGTTCACATTCATAATCCTTCCAACTACCAACTCTTCCCCAAGTCAATAACATGAACCCAACCATCCATAATCATCGCCACAGCCACCATGCTCCTCCACTGCCACCAACACTCATGCCCACCTCAGCAACCACTATCTCAACCCTTTACAACCAATCAACCTAGACATTGATTTAGCTAATCCTTGTCTAGAAAAGAAAAGGGAAATAGAAGTTATTATTTAATCTTACTGTTCAGGCCGGAACCCTAACGTGTCGCCGCCGCCGTCCTCCGTTCTTTCTTTCTCTCTCTAGATCTTTCAATCACTTTCTCTCTCAAAACCCCTCTCTTTCACTCTCTCGTTTGTTACACTCCCTCTCTATAATATAGTTGAGTAAGGGGTGATAGAGTTGTTGGAGTTGTGTGTGTCAGAGGGCGGCAGCAGCGCCGCCGTGGCCACCCGGTGAGCCACCGGTCTCCTTTCTCTCTAAATTCCTCTGTTCTCTCTCTCTCTCTCTTTATACAGTATATGTGTGTGTGGGGTTTGAAATAACATCGGAGGGAAGGGGTGTCGGTGGCGTCGAGGTGGTGGTGACCGGAATCTTCCCATCCTCTCTCTTCCTCAATTGTCTCTCTCTCTACTCATCTGCTCCCTTTCTATATGGTGTGTGTGTGTGTGTGTAAGGTTTGTTCACCAGATAAAGACAATGGGCGGGTTGGGACAAATGGTTTTTAGTAAAACCATTTTGATCCCATGGTTTTTGTAAGAGGTGTTGTCAAATGGAGGGGTGGACAAGTGTCCCCCCTCTAGTGACTAATCATATGATCATCGGGTGGGTTCGTTAACGGGTATTAGTTCGGTTACGTATCGTAAGCTCACGTATAATACTTATTAATAATAATTCGGTTTTCAGTTTCGTACCAAATCATATGGTTTATTATTCAACTTTGGTCGTTTAATAATTATAAAAAAATAATATTGTGCGAAAAAATTTGGGCCCTAGGTCCGGAGTGTTACATAAGAAAAACAGTAACATACATCTACAAAGCCAATTATTTAAAGGAAAAAATAATCTTTAGTAAGAAGAAAATATATGATATATACTATCGTGTACGTTGAAATATCCACTCTACTACAGGGTTATTGTAAAAATAGAAAGTATAACATTATGAGTTCAATCGTATTTACTACATTTAAAGAACCTTAGTTTGACATTTGCCAAAATTGAACTTCCCAAATTAGGGTTCCAAACCAAAAAGGTTTTATTAGGCTTACTTGTGTGATATTGAAATTATAAAATAAACCTGAATATATTTGCTTTCAGTGTGCCATTTAAAAGAAAACTTTGTTACAATCAACTGTCGATAGATACATGTGCATCTTGCTCAGCCTTGAGGACAGGGTTATCGACATCTGCTTCTGTGTCACTAACACACTCATCAATCTTTTGCAAAGCAAAACAAATTCTTGTAAATGTAAGGAGTTAATTTTTAATATAAACCTAAAATTTAGGTATGCAGTTTACCTTCATAGATTCAATGTCTTGACGCACCTCAGAGTTTTTTTCCAGCACTTCCCTTCCTAATACCTAATAGTTGTTGTTGGTGAAATTAAAGGATCATGATTGATATGATATTAATATTGATGAATGGGTGTTATAAACTTTTTTCCTGCCCCGAGCTATATACAGTTTGTAATCGATTGAAGGAGAAACCCTTGTGAGGATAATCACTTTAACGCATGAATGAACATAATGGGAAAACAGGCAGCGTCATTATCTTCTAGGGGCATTTAGGGAAGAAACGTGGTAAAATTTAAGAAATTGCAAAGAAACCCTTGGTATACCATCTTAACTTTGGACAATTTGGACATATTTGCCCATGCCTCCTCCTTTATAATGTAGTATAGATAATGACTGTTACACTGAATGGAGTTACTGTTAAATCCTCTAATGAATGTTACATTTTCTACTCTATTATTATTATTATTATTATTATTATTATTATTATTGTTATTGTTATTGTTATTATTATTATTATTATTATTATTATTATTATTATTTTTATTATTATTATTAATATTGACCTTGCATCTCTTAGTATCCAGTTGTAATTTTTTATATCTGCAAACTCGGTAGCATTGTGAGTTTTGTGGTTATAAGCATCAACTGTGGAGAAAAAATAATTAATACACATAATATTCTGAGCATATAAATAAAGAAGTTGAACATATGGATTTGAATTACTACTAGAGACATTAGATAACGGTGTTCATTACACATAATCTTTAAAAATATAATAATCTATTCATTAGAACAAACAAAAGAAATAATAGAAACAAAAACACATTTTAGATAAAACCAAACACTTACCATTTGAAATATTTGATAATGGAGTTCGTTCCATTCTACCTAAAAGAAGGCAAATTCCACAAAAGATGAAATGTTAGACAATCATATTTATATTTGTGGCAAAAAAAGGAAATAATTGTTTTAATTAAAGTTTGTTATACTAAGATTGTTAGTATAACTAGTTGTATTTAAATACGCGCGTTGCGCGCTTCGCCAATCAGGATTCAAATGAGGTGTTAATTATTTGTGTCATACAAAATGAAACCAAGTATGATAAAAGAACACATTCTTGTTCTAACGGCGCGCTTTCATAGTCATACGGTTTACTTGGGAATCTTTAGTTACAAAAGATACTCGCTATAGGTGTGCACACGGTTACACCATAAAAAAGAAAACATGAACACGTATGTCAATCAAGTGTTCATAATTCTGAAATCATGGTTGACAATAGCATCAACTTATTCATATAATTCTTATAGGTACTTAAGGAGTTAAGGGGTCCAAATAAGTTTAAGATAAGAAAGGTCATACGTGCACGACTTTTTCTTTGGTATAGTAATGGTGAAGCTTTCTAATGTGTTATTAGATAGCAACAATTAGTCTGTCCATTAAGGAATTATATAATTGGCTCTTCTAAAATCAAACAGAGGACCTCTTCAACTCTGATTTGAAGTTGAATGTATGGCAAACATTGACAACAATACAAAATTATAACACACAATACGTGTAAAGTTCAATACCCATTCATATAGATTACTATTTTTGGTTGAGGTTTTCCCAGATCCTGTAAGGAAACAATGGAACAAATGGGAGCTCAGAGGATTGGTACTACTCAGCCTCACCTTGCAAACCTTCATTAATATACAGCAGTCACCGACGAAAGTATATAGCCAAAAGAAGGATTAGAATATTCATATTGTGCAGCGAAAACAGGTTACGGAGCTGAAATGCAAATATCGGGTCAATTCTGCACCTTCAGGCTATACGTGACCATACGCCATCGACAAAGTCGCAAATTGTTATAGATTAGTGATTACAGCAAACCTATCACAAAAAAGACATTTGGTATTTACCAAAGATTGAACTGACATTAAACTACAATCACTACCCACAACATATCACAAATTATAACAAACATTTCACCCCAAAAAAATATTTTTTTGTCCTCTTGTCAACAGTTCAACACACAAATGAAAACAACAAAAGGAATGAGCTGAAGAGCACAATCAACCATCTCAGAAACATGACAATCTTTCTTCATCTCTATGGTTAAACCATGAAAAGAAGCAAATATGGAACTGAGAAGGAACCGCAATATCAAAACGCACAACAATCATTTCACATATATTTCCAGCAACAGCAAACATTTTACAAACAAAAAGACAATGATTCTTAATGTTTTCAGTCACAGAACAATGAAAGAGCCAAGCATTGAATTAATGAGGAGATAAAAGCACACCAAGAAACTAATTTAAACATGTATGATTTTTATCGATTTCAATGCGCACCTTCGATTCTAAAGCCAAACCTTAATCTGTTTGGGCTCAATGTTAGAGACAAATATACAACTGCATCTCAGTAAATTCCTGGTACAATCCTATATGGAACCTTGTTGCAATATGTCTTCCATTATTTGCCATACCTGTACGTGCGCACGCGAATTCATTATTAGCGAGTACTATTTTTTCCACAATAAAAAATCCATGAAAAAACGGATGCAAAACTTACTTTGACTGACATCTATCATCGTCTCTTTTAGCTCGATCAAACAATAGGATTGTGAGGAACACAAAATAGAAGTATGGAAGAAACTGCAAAGATAACAAATTTCATGTAAATAAAAACTGAATCGTCATTTTTTTAGAGTGTGGCATCAATAAACATGTTCCCTTAACTTACATTATCAAAAAGAGCAGGTAATGTGCAGAAAAACGCTGCCATAATTTCAGGCACGTAGTGAAAATGACGAGAAAGGCCCATCCTGCAATAACACAACGATCATCATCATCATTAACAACGACAACATTGTCATCATAATGGATGTGACAAGTATTAGGTAGCTACTCACCATCCTGAAGTCAAGAGAAGGCTGGTCTTAGTCTCCCCTTTGGTTGTAGTATATGAAGCAACTATCTATAATACCAAATGATTACACGTTAGTATTACTATAGACAAAACGATTAAACCAATCATACACACGCAATTTTGTAATTACCTTGCTAGGAGCTTTCCCCCACACCAAGGACTTGCCATTCGTTCTACGAAATTCTTACCTTTGTCGGTCACAGTCATAATTGATGTATATGCACAGAATGCCTGCTGTTAGGATGGAAATTGCCAACTGTACTCAAAGAAACAAATCAAATAATATCACTTTCTACACCTCTATTCCTATATATATTTCAGAATATTATAAAAACATGAAAAGTAAGACAACAAAATACATACACACGTACCTCGATCATGTGCAATATCCATTGTGTTCCAATACCCAGCTTCCCACCAAAAGAATTTTGTAATGTAAACCAACATAACCACAATATTTACAAGCATAGAATCAGCTACCTTCCCATTTGTTTCATACTGGATTAACACATTGTAAGCTTATCAATCCATACATCACAGCTAGAAACCCCACACATGTAAAATCTATGACAGTGAACTTAATGATTTCGGACAGCAATCACAGCATACCTGCTTTATGCAGTAGGTCACTACAGAAGTCAAACTGGGGTAAGGGATTTTCCTAGATCGAAATCCCACTATATTCAGATTTAGAATTTCATCAAATAAAAAAAACTAACCTCATAAGGAAGTAGACTCAGTACAGCCCAAATCTATAAATCATCACCAGAACTAACACTTTTAATAGCTCTTCTCTGTTTAATAGTCATACAATAGATTATTCAAATAAATATTATAAACAGTAAAATGCAGGTCAGTCAAGACGAATTCAAACTCCCAAAAAAATACCTACAAGAAATTGAGAAAGGACGCTGACTCCGTTATCTCTCTAATCTCTCCTAATCCCTTCTCTGGCAGCTTTCTCATGTGTTAGTGTTACTCGGGAATTATTATCATTGTTAAACGGCCATCGTCGCCATTAGCCGAGGTCGCCGAAATATCAATTTTCCTGAGGCAACCACCACGCACCCTGTTCTCCGACGATCCATTAAATTCACATGTTATTGCCTACCAAAATTATAGGTTTTCACAAACAAACAAATTTCAAGGTTTTCATAAACGTTCAAGTTATACCAAAATTTATTAACCACTTCTAACAATTTAACTAAATATTATAAACAGTAAAACACAAATCAGTCAAGACGAAGCTACTACCAAAATCAAAACTTTTATAGTAACGAAACAAACCTTACATTCACAAATTCAGACTCCCAAAAAAATACCTGCAAGAAATTGAGAAAAGACGTTGACTACTAAGCCTTATATCATTTAAGGATCTGTAGAACGACTCCACGATGTGATTAGATTCAGCATTCGGTATCAGTTTAGGGCTCAACCTAAGTAGTATATCAAAACTTAACAACACCTCCTTTAAACTAAACAATAGTTGATGACAAAGAGGTCTGAAACACAAACAATAAATAGAACCAAATAAGAATTGGAATGATAAATCAACTTCTCAAAGGCTCAGAGTTTCAAAAATTCATTGGCTGCAAGGTAGGTTACAGGTGTAAACCTGCCATCCAACACCCTTGCCACGCCATTTTCATTGTTCTCGGTTAAGAAGTTAGACTCATCATAGCCACGGTGTTGTCAACACATCTACCGCTATCCACCGTCTCGCAATGACAACCAGATCCGGAGGCTGAGTAGATGCTTCAGGTTATTCAACTCATCACAACCAACCTATCCGAAACCCTAAAGTAATCAATGACATAAGGCCAGACACACAAACCGCCCAAAACAACAGATGACATGATGACAGCACTGTATGTTCAATATAATCACTGTTCAAATACAGTTGATTATTAATATAATCAAATACAAAGTATAATTATGAATCTGCCATCGGTTACTGTTTAAATGTTAAGGTATATTATTATTATGTAATGTAATGTAATTTCTGCTCAGAGTTATTGAAAGAATACACCACCATGGCTGCAAGGGGGTTGCAGGTAAACACCTGCCATCCTCCAACCTTGCCAAACCGTAGGGAAATCCTCATCCGGTATTTTACTCGGGTTATTCAGCTCATGACAACCAGCCTATCCGAAACCCTAACCAGAAAAAAACTGATGGGTTATTGGTTTTCTTGATTACATGTATCACAACCTACAACAACATAAAACAACAAACAATTGAAATGCAAACCCTAATTAAATTAAAAAAGACAACATACAGATTACATCAGCCCCTAAAAGAATCACAAACCTGAAATGTGGTCAGAGACCGTCAAGAGGAAAACGGGACCACAGAAGAGAGGCGGCGGCGGCGACGTGTCTAAGGTAAGCTCATAAAAATCGTTAAAAAGCCAACAACATCCCATCCCATCCCCATCGTCCACCTTTGGCGGTGGATCTGCCATGATCGATACAGAGCAACCATAATAAAAATCAAATTAGGAAGACACGGGGACAGGATGTAGGAGGCGGAGATGAGAATCTCGTCTGGAGAAGATGTGAGAGATGCGAGGAGGATATAAAGCAGGGGGAAGAGCAATGGAAAGGTGTCCACCACCGCCTAAAGTAACCCATGATAGAAGGCCAGACACACAAACCGCCCAAAACAACAAATCACATGATGACAACACTGTATGTTAATATAGTGTAATGACCTAAATACCCTCAAATACAAAGTATAATTACGAATCTGCCATCGGTTACTGTTTAAATGTTAAGGCATGTTATTATTATGACAATTAGTTGCTTTTGAATAAGAAGATGAATAACAACTATCGAAACCAAGTAGTTAAAAAATTATGCTTCAAATGTTTTTATCTTCATCAAGATTTGTGATCTATAAAAATGAATCATATGATTAATGTTTTTGAAACCCTGAATATGTAGGTAACTATTTAAATTAGGTATAGGAAAGAAATGTATTTTTTTAATTATACTTGTAAGCAATTTCGGTAATTCATAACTAAAAATAATAAATGTTAGGTTTTGAATTTATTACTTTTTTTCAAACCCTGAATATATAGGTAACTATTTAAATTATGTATAGGAATCATCATTATTGTATACTATTTCATATATATGGCGCAATCCAATTTTTTTATTTATAAATACAAACGTATTCTTTAATTATACTTGTAAGTAATTTTCGTAACTCATAACAAAAAATAATAAATGTTAAGTTTTGAATTTATTAGGAAACTTTAATATAAGGGAAAATTAAGTGTAATTGATAGCTTTTTAAATTAAATTGGTAATTTTTGTTAAACAAATAGATGATTGAAAATTTCAATTATCTTAAATTCAATTCTATTTATAAATAGTAATAATACCATCAAAAAATTAAAAATTTGTTTATGGATAAATTTTGTGTAATGTATTAAATACAAATTTGATATATTCATTACAAGTGCTTCAGGTTTAAAATGTGTTTACATATGTATAAGGAAATACGAGTAGTTATTTTTGAAATTAATGTATTAAACAGAAATTTTACATTACTTATTTAACTTCGGATTATGAAATAAAAGAAAAAGTCGATTATACTTTTAAATAATTTTAGAAATTTAAGACCGGAAATAATAATTTTAAAAACCATAGAATTTAGGAAATGTCTAATTATACATTTAAACAATTTTAGGAAATGTCTAATTTAAAGGTAATAAGTAGGCGTAAAAACCATAGAATTTCAAATTTTCTAAAAGATTCAAAAAATTCCACTTTTATTTCTATTTGTTTAAAACTAGTAAATTACGTCCGTCGCGCTAAGCGCGGCATAGAAACATTAACGGTGTCGATTCGTGAAAACCTGTAGAATTTTCCGACGAACAGCGAAGTTACACCAGTGGTATTGCGAGGGTCAAGTAATCGGATAACACAACGTAGAGAGTCGTATTGTTCCGTCGATACGACGGCGCGCCTTGCAGCGAGCAAAACGCCTAAACCGTCAGAAAACAATTGATAAAAGAAAACATCTACGATCCTAGCCAGCAGCCAACGGAGTGGCTGTCAATTAATTAAAGGTTCTTTATTAATTAAAAGATTCTTGCAATGGCATTATGGTAAATACCATTCAACCTTAAGGGTCTACTTTAGTAGTAAGTAAAAGATTCTTTCAATGGTATTATCGTAAATACGTGGAACATGAAGGTTCTTTACAAAAAATCAAAGATTATGTCAATGGCATTATCGTAAATACGTGGAACCTTAAGGCTTTTTGCTAAAAATTGAAGAGATTTTATTTGCCCTTGAACAGACAATTATTTACGAAAACGCCACTCTACTGTAGCAAAGGATGGGAATTATTATTTATAATAATTGTTTCAACTATCATTAAATGTATTAATTAAGTATATTTGTTACCATTTTTATTATTATTTAAATTTTATAAGAAAAATAGATATTAAAATTTGAATTTAAACATTTTATTAAAAGTTTTTTTAATAATAATTTAAAATAGGATTATGAAATAGCTTAAATAGTCATTAAAATATTTGAATAATTTGAGAAATTTAGAAATGAAATTAATAACTAAAAAACTCATAGAATTTTAGTAAATGATCAATTTTAGCAAATGTCTAATTATAAGTTTAAATAATTTTAGGAAATGTGTATGAAGAAACACGAATTCTAGATTACTGGGTTAGCGTTAATCTTAGTAGTGATTCTACGGGGTGTTTATAAAAATGTGTGTTTATAAAACTTGATGGGTCTAAAGACAAGACAAAGGATGTTTAGAGACAACAAGTTAGAAGAGCCGAGCCTCTAAATGTTTGTAAATAAACAAAGGGTGGAAAAGTACGACGTGCTCGTAGTCTTTTCTGTGAAAGTGTTTGTAGATATCGGATGCCGATAAAAGGAGGAGGGATTCCTCCTTTTATAGTACCTCGACGTACGACTATCTCAACCCGTCCTCTCCCCTTAGTGGGCCCGGCCCAGGTAGAGGTGTCTCTAGGTTTCCGGCCCAAGTCCTTAGTCCCAATGGTGCAGGTAGGTTTGATAAAAAAGAGAGGAAAGGGGAAATGTTACCGTCCTGACGTAAATAGACGTGGCGTCCGTTGAGTGGACGCCCTTTGGCGGCGGACACGTGGCGTCCGCCTAATGGCTGTTGTAGGGCGGTGAGTAATCATCCCTCTTCTAGAACTTGAGACAACTTGGAGGGTTGCGAAAGTCTTCTGTCAGAGAGATACCTTGGCTAGGAAGCTGCCACGTGATCGTCCTTTCTGACTGTCAGGTTGAGCGCAACCATTGATTGGCTGGGGACTCTGACGGGCAGCCTGCAGCGTGAGGAACAGTTATCTGGGGCAGGAGTGTGTGTCTCGAGGCTGCCCTAGAAAGCATCTTCTAGTCGTGTTGATGAAGCTTTGTTTAGCTTGCTGAAGAAGCTTCGTATAATGTCTGTCCCGTTGACGTAGAACGGGCGGATACGTCTGCGTCATCTGTCTGATGGACACGAGCTGCTCTGCTGACGTAAAACGAGCGGGACGTTGTGCGTCAGACGCTTACCATTCCGCTGACGTAGAACGGGCGGGTAACTCTGCGTCATCTGCCTGATGGACGCGAGTTGTTCTGCCGACTTAAAGCGTGCGGAGTGTGTTTTAGCTAGTTTGTGATATGGTATTGCTAGTGCTTTGGTACCATATCCCATCAGTATAATTTAAAGGTAATTAGTAGGTTTCATGTCTTTTCATTATTAATTAAGGGTGGTTATATTAACCCCCCCTCCCCCACTTCTATTTTCACCTCTCTCAAAGCGTCTCGCTTTGGGCAAAGCGAGGCGCTTTGTTTACTTTTTTAACTACCTTGTACAGTACGAGGTCAGAAAAAGTTGATTTGTGACACGAAGCGCCTCGCTTTGGCCAAAGCGAGGCGCTTCGAATCAAAGTTTTATTTTTAGTTGGTTTTTGGTGTTTGGTGTTTTGAGTTAGTTTTTTATTTTTTTTTTATTTTTTTAATATAATTATTGTAAAAAAATTAAAAAACAAAAGAATAACCACCAACTTGTATCAACTTGATGGAAAATAATTGTGAATAAAATAGTGAGAAAGATGGAAATATTTGTGAATAACACATTCATCAAAAAGACAATCTCTTCGTTAGTCACCCGCAAAGGGAAAGATGAAAAATATTTGTGAATAATACATTCATCAAAAAGTCCATATCTTTGTTAGTCATCCACAAAGGGAAATCGACTCTCATACAGAGTTCGTTGTACCGGTTGTGGAAAGAAATCGATAGTCGGATCGGCACTAACAAGCAACCCATACAGAGTTCGTTGTACCGGTTGCGGAAAAAAATCAACAGTAGGATTGCCGCTAACAAGCAACTCATATAGAGTTCGTTGTACCGGTTGCAGAAAGAAATCAACAGTCGGATCGACGATTTTGTTTACCCTCCCATTGATTTTACACGATTTTGTTTACCTTCCCATCGATTTCAAGTATGTTCTTTTGACAAAACGTCTGGCTGACCTGAAGTTCCTTTGCAACCTAGTTCCTTTTAATTATAAACAATATTAAAGAAGGACTTGTGCTATTGCTTGCATAAACAACATTATGGATCCTTTGATCAAAAAATATATTCTCAAACAATTCTTAAAATCAATATTCTGATAGTCCACACCTTTCTACTGAAGAGAAGTTATCATTGATTTTACACGATTTTGTTTACCTTCCCATCGATTTCAAGTACGTTCTTTTGACAAAACGTCTGGCTGACCTGAAGTTCCTTTGCAACCTAGTTCCTTTTAATTGTAAACAACATTAAAGAAGGACTTGTGCTATTGCTTGCATAAACAACATTATGGATCATTTGATCAAAAAATATATTCTCAAACATTTAAAAACAACTTTTCATGCAAGCAAGTAAAATTCAGTTGTTGGACAGTGAGATTGATAATGTTAGGATCTGAGTATTGGTTTGTTTTGATTAAGTATGAAATATGAATGAAGTATAAATGGAAAGTGCAGCGGAATAATAATAAATCAAAACATAGAGTATAATTGTTTTTAATCGAATGCTTTCATTAAATGGAAAGATTACAATTGTACAATTAACTCCCCCTCAGCCTGATCACTCAGAGAATGTTTGTCTAAAAGAGAATGACGAGTGATGAATAGAACAGTACAAGTACTGTTCTATTTATAGACAAGCTCAAACCTCTGATGATCAGTTGCTGACGTCACCTAGATAGCGACCCCTAACTGTCTAACAAACTCTAACAACTGTTAAGCTATAAACTACTGTTACATTGAAACTACTGATAATACAAGACTCTGTTAACTAAAACTCTGATGTCTTCTTATCATCTGTTGAACCAAAGTGCTGTTGGTTCAACAGACCTTTGCTCTTCAGATCTTTGTTCAGCAGTTGTTCTTCATCAGACTTTTAACCTTCAGACTTTGTCCATCAGACCTTTCATCAGCAGCAGTTATGTCTAACAGTTGTTAGGCAGCAGCAGCAGTTTAGGAATCAACAGATCTTTGGAGGAAGCTTTATTGTAACAACTGTTCTTTATTCAGGATCAAACACTTAGTATATTTTGGCTTTTAATCATCTGTTCTTCTCCAGGTCAGCAGACCGAATAATCTCCCCCTAGAACAGATGATGCCAAAACTCTGCTTTATTCTTGATCTTTATTCCTCATCAGACTTTCTCTAATTTGCCCTTTTAGTTGTAATTCAAAGCTTAGAGAGAAGAGGTCTTCAGCATCTCTATCCAGTGTCAAGTTCAGAAGTGTCTGGAGATCTTCAGCACTTAGGCCAGGTGCATCATCCATACTTAACTTCTGAACACTACCATCTGACCTGAGCACTGTCAATTCATGGGTCTCTTTATCAGACTTCCATTTTAGAATTTTAGAGTCAGAGGAGTGACTGGGATGCATCTTTATTTTGGATGAGTTAGGAGATGGAGGCCTGCCAATGAGTTCTCTGAACTTCTCTGTGACAGGGTCAGAGAAGTATCTGATTTGGTTCAAGAGACCCTCTTTTACATATGTTTCAGTGAACTTTCTTGTGTCCTCTTCAGACATTTCCTTCTGCTTCTTGTATTGTCTTTGAGCAGCAATAGAAAGATCAGAGGTTTCAAGTAGACTGTCTAATGTAAAGGCCTGAGAGGGTTTCTAGGGTGCATCATCATAGACTGGTTTTCTTGGGAGTTTGGGATTGGTCTTTCTTTCTTGTTCAAGCTTCTTGTATGTTTCAATTAACCTGAGCTCAGACCATCTAGCAACAGATCTCATCTCTCCATACTTGGCTGCTACAAGCTCTTGTCTCATTCTCTTGAATTTCAAGGCTCTAGCTTGATCTCTCCCTTTGCTGAAATCAGGGGCAGAGGCCTTAGTAGGAGGATTCTTGGCCATGCTCTCAATTCTAATGAGTTCTTCCCTGAGAGCATGTGTGGTCCAGCCAGTGAATTGATTCTTTGTTGCTTTGTAAGGCTTGGATGCCAAGATCTGTTCTAGTAGTGAATCCCTCACTTCCATTTCCATGTCTCTGCTGAGAGGCATGGTAGACATAGAATTGCTCAGGGTCTTAGCATAGTCTTCAATCCTTCGAACTTTGCTAAGCTCTGCTGAATGGATGCCCTGAGCAGTCCTGTCATCCTTCCCTTTGCATTTCTCCTTGATGACAGCATCAACCTGTTCACCCTTGTATTTAAGATAGGTGTCAATGTTGGGTGGAACAGGGAAGCCTTTTAGAGATGGGAAGGTTCTTTCTGATGGCTGATCAGTATTGTAAAAGGATTGAAGTTCCCCCTTGATTAAATCCAACTCAAGGGGATACTTCTCAGCCAATGGGGTGATGGTTGGTGGTGGTCTATGTGATCTGAATTGAGATGTGTGTGGTGAAAAAGATGAGAGTGGAATGGCATTGACTGGTGTGGATTGTGAGCTTGGGGTGTTAGGTGGTGTGTTGTGGATGTTTTCATCTTGTACAACAAAGGTGGATTTCCTTTTCCTGCTGTACAAGATTTTTGGTGAAGGTGAGGATGAAGCAGTTGTTTGGGAATCATCTATTGGTCCTTTGGTGGAACCAGCAGTTGTTTGGGTTTTAGGTTGTGTTGTGGTGATTGGTTTGGTTACTGGTTTAGGTTGAGCAGATGTTTTAGTAGCAGTTGTTTGGGTAGCAGTGGTTTGGGTTGCAGAGGTTGTGGTGTCAGTGGTTTTAGAAGCAGTGGTTGTGATAACAGGTGTTTGAACAGCAGAGGTTTCAGCAGATAGTTTGGAAGGTGGTTTTCTAGTGTGTTTGGCTGGCATTTTCTTTCTCTTAGAAGTATTTACATCTTCCACTTCTTGCTGTTGTTCCTTTTTCAGCTGCACCAACATCTCTGCCTTTACTTCCAAAGTGTCAGCCCTTTTCTTTTTATCCTGAGCAGCTTTCTCAGCTTTTTCATTAGCTGAAGTGTCAACTTCTTTTGCCTTTGATGCTTGAGCTGGTTCAGTGACAGGGATCTGAACTTTTGGTTGCTGTGATTGTGGAGCTGATTTTGGTGACTCTGGTTTGTCAGCAGCTGGTTTCTTCCCTTTTTGTGAGGGTGGTGCACCAAATGGATCTAGCTTTGGTAGCCTATCTCTGCCACTCTCCCCCTTTTTGGCATCATCAGCCGTAAACTCATTGTAAGTTTCATCTCTGAGAATGGTGGTAGGGGCAGAGCCAGTAGTCTTCAGCAGGTGTTCCTTGATCACCTTGATGTCAGCCTTGGTGTCATTGAATCTTGCATCCACCATGTTTCTGATCAAGGACATGTAGGTTTCTTGAGTCTGATCTGCCAGTTTTCTGTGAGCTATGATGATGGGTGAAACTGATTTCCATAACTCACTGGCAATATCAGAGGTTGAGGGTTGACTTTTGGTAAAGTTGTTCAGTGTTTCCAATATTGACTTGACATCAGATTTGATGTCAGCAACAGAGGATTCAAGGTTTTGAACTTTATCCGTCAATTCTTGAATTTTTGACTCATCACCTAAGTTAATAGGATCATCTGAATCCCTACCAGAGGTAGTTTTAGCTGGTTCAACTCTAGGAGGTGAGTCCATAGAATGAGAACCTGCTGCCCCTTTGTCTTGGTACTGGGGACTTCCAACTGTTTTAGGAGACACAATGGTGTCCTCATCAGTTGTTGCCTTCAAGGAAGTCTTATCAATGGAACCACTGTCCTGCTGTGAGACAATGGTCTCAACAGCAGTAGTAGCTGCTTCTCTTGAAAACTCATCAGAAGTAACATGGACTTCTGGGAGTATAACCTCCTCTTCTGTTTGTGGGATAGCTAAATGACTTTCCTCAGCCCCAGTCACTGGTGGTGGTGTACTCTCAGTGATAGGTGAAGTAGAGGAACTGGGGTTGTCCTGAGTTTTGTCAATAGCTTCAAACAGGGGTTGCATGGTTTGTGGGACATGTGGTGGTGATGTAGGTGGAGTAAGAAGCTGATTAGCCCTGGGAGATGGACTTGTAAACATATGGTCAAGTGACTCATATGCCTCAGTATTAGGTTCCCTTTGGCTTACAACAAGATCCTTTTGTGAGGATTCTTGAGGAGTTTGTTGGGGTTGAGATATCTCCAACTGTTGTGAGGAAGTAACAACAGTGGTTTCATGTTGCTTTGGTGATGCAACAGGGTTAGCTTCTGGTATCTCATCTTCCAGAAGTCCCTTTTTGGGTTGAGAGGTGGTTTTGGTGGATGGACGTTTTCTTTTGGTGACTGGTGTGGGTTGCACAGCACTGGATGAAGTGCCATGATCACCAGGAGCAGTGGGCTCACCAACAGAGGTTTCAACAACAGTTGTTGTCTTTGTCCTCTTTGGTTGTGTTTTTGAAACCTTTTGTACTTTTGATACTTTTTCTTGGGTTGAAGAACCCAACATTCTAGTAAAAGTTTCATCAGTTAAACTTTTCATTTTGAAAGACTCTCCCTTTTGAAAATCTTTTTCAGGTAAAATCTTTTGTAGAATTACACTTAGAATTCTAGGGTAGAGCAGAAAAGCATTGTTTGAGCCAGATTTTATGGCTTTCACATTTGATACCAAGTCTAAGAACAATCCCTGAGACAGATTGAAGTCAGAATCTGACAACATTGCATATCCCAAGTATTGTATCCTCAATGGGATTTCATTGAAGGATGTAGTCTTGGCAGAGGCACAGAGGAGTAGGGTATGAAAGAAAAATTTCATGACTGGTGGGAAAAACTTTTTATATAATGTAGAACCAGTCATTTGTCCATCATACCCTCTCTCTTGAAACTCAGTGTGAAGCTCTGTTTTAGGAAAAGTTTCCTTACCTGACAGGTCGTTTAGTGAGAAGGTAGTGGATATGATTTCAGGAGTTATGGTGAAACTGGTGTCTCCAATTTTGGAAATTTTGGATGTAGGCTTTTTGTCTTGGTATAAGACTTCAGCATTTGCCCAGAATTCTTGGAGTGTTTCCAGGTGAATGGGAGCATCAGCAATAAGAACATTTTTGTATTTTGAGTTATTGATGATGTCGATGGTGGAATGGAATGGAGTGTTATCTTCGGTCTTTACCAAATAGGGAAGGAAATTATGAGTGGCTTTTGTTTGGAGTTCCATTTTAATGGATTTTGATTGTGAAAGTGATGATCTTTTGAATGAGGGTTATGAGGAAGACGAAGGCGGTTTTCAGTATTTTGAATACAATGAGACAGTAAAACTGCTGTTGGGGGAAAAACAGGGTTTTATAGGCTCTGGTGAAACCGCTGATGTGGCAAAACTCTGCTTTTGAGAGCAGACGTGGCAAACATCTGATGGTTGAAACAACTGGTGACATACAGCTGTTTTGTTAAACATCTGTTGCCAACCTCTGTTGTTAACCAAAAGACTGGTGAAAATAGTTGTTTTATCTGATCAGATGTTTGAAACAGATTTTTCAACCAACAGTGGTTGTTTTATCTGATCAGATGTTTGAAACAGATTTTTCAACTATCAGTGGTTTGAATGAAACAGTGGTTGTTTTATCTAATCAGATGTTTGAAACAGATTTTTCAACCAGCAGTGGTTGTTTTATCTGATCAGATGTTTGAAAACAGATTTTTCAACCAAAGCTTCATTTTAGCAAAATTTGATTTTTCTGAAAACATTTTAATGTTTTTATTGAAACATTTTTGTTGTTTTAATCCATGTTTAACATTCCAATTCGAGAGATCAGATTTGTGAAGGTAGATGTGTCTAAAGCTTTTGTCAGCACATCTGCCAACTGATCCTTTGTTGGAACATGGTGCAGAGAAATCAAACCTTTTTCATAGCTATCTCTGACAAAGTGATGTCTGATATCTATGTGCTTGGTGGTTGAGTGAGAAACTGGATTCTTGATGATATTTTCAGCAGCTTGGCTATCCAACATGAGTGGAGTCCTTAGTGCAGTTATCCCAAAATCCAGTAATTGATTTTGAAGCCACATGAGTTGGGCTGTACAGCTTGCAGCAGCAATGTATTCAGCTTCAGCAGTGGATGTTGAAACAGCTACTTGCTTTTTGCTTTGCCAAGAGACTAAGGCATTCCCTAGAAACTGGCACCCTCCAGAGGTGGACTTCCTTGTGGTATGGCAGCCAGCAAAGTCACTATCTGAATAACCTGAAAGCTCAATGTTTCCATTAGCAGGATACCAGATACCAAGTGTGGGAGCACCTTTTAGGTATCTGAATATCCTTTTCACAGCAATAAGGTTAGACTTTCTAGGAGAAGCCTGAGATCTAGCACACACACAGGTTGCAAACATGATGTCTGGCCTGGATGCTGTTAAGTACAATAAAGACCCAATCATGTATCTATAGTGTGTCTGATCAACCAGTTCATCCTTTTCATCAACAGTGAGTGGCTTGACAGTGCTCATGGGTGTACTACATGGCTTACAATCATTCATCTCAAATTTTGTTAACAAGTTTTTCACATACTTGTTTTGGAGAATGAAAGAGCCATTTTGCAGTTGCTTTACTTGAAGACCAAGAAAGCACTGAAGTTCACCCATAGCACTCATTTCAAACTCTGCTGTCATGAGTTCCCTAAACTCCTCACACATTTTATTACATGTGGATCCAAAAATGATGTCATCCACATATATTTGAACAATCATTAAATCTTTTCCTTTCCATTTTAAAAACAAGGTTTTATCAATTTTACCTCTTGTGAAACCAATGGATAAGAGAAAAGTAGAGAGAGTTTCATACCAGGCTCTTGGTGCTTGTTTCAGTCCATACAATGCTTTGTTAAGCTTGTAGACATGATCAGGATGGAATGTGTCTTCAAAACCAGGTGGTTGACATACATAGACCTCCTCCTGAATTTTGCCATATAGGAAGGCACACTTGATGTCCATCTGATACACCTTGATGTTGTGGTTGACAGCAAAGGCTAAGAAAAGTCTGATAGCTTCTAACCTTGCTACAGGGGCAAAGGTTTCATCATAGTCAATTCCCTCTTCTTGTCTAAAGCCTTGAACCACTAACCTGGCCTTGTTCTTGACAACTATACCCCTTTCATCAGTTTTGTTTTTGAAGACCCACTTCGTGCCAATTGGACAGACATCCTTAGGCAGTGGTACAAGTTGCCATACTTGTTGTCTTTTGAACTGAAGGAGTTCTTCTTGCATTGCTTCTACCCAACTGTTGTCTTTCAGTGCCTCTTGGTACTTGACAGGTTGTGAAAGGGATAGAAAGCCTGCAAAAAGACAGATATTTGAAGATTGGCTCCTTGTGAGCACACCTTCTCTGATGTTGCCAATGATTTGATCTGGTGGATGAGCTCTTAGGTAGATTAAATCTCCCTGATATGGTACAATGGCATTTTGTGGTGAAGGACAGAGGTTTGGAGACTCTGTTGACATAACATCTGTTGGTAATTTTGAAGAGTCAACAGATGTTTGGAATGGAGGTGGAGGAATGGGTTCAAGTGGTGTAAGGTTGGACTGACTTTTGTCAACAGATGATTGACTTTTGTCAACAGATGATTGAGCAGTGGATTGGTTGGGTGAATCAGTGGTTTGAAGATAGGACTGGCCAACAGTGGCTGACTCAGCAATGACAGAGTTTTGACAGTTGTTTTGAACTCCTGCTTCCTCTGATGCAGGATAGACTTTGTAGTGGTCTGGAACCACAACATCTATTCTGTAATCTTGTTGTGAAGATTGTGGAGTACCTGCAGGGTTAGTTTTGACAGTAATATCTTCAAATTTGAATTTATCTAAATCAAACAACTCAGCAGGGTTTGCTGGGATTTTCAAAGATGAAAGTTCATTGAACTTCACATTCAGAGTTTCTTCTATTGTCTTGGTCCTTGTGTTGAACACTTTATAGGCCTTGGCAATAGAAGAATACCCCAGAAAATATCCACAATCCACTTTGGCTGCAAATTTTGAAATGGAATCTTTAAGATTTAAAATGAAACATGGGCAGCCAAAGACTTTGAAAAATGATATCAGTGGTTTGATTTTGAATAGAATTTCATAAGCAGTCTTTTGATGTCCAGGGTTGATTAAAACTCTGTTTTGAACATAGCAAGCAGTGTTTACAGCTTCTGCCCAAAAGGACAGAGGTAAACCAGAATCTGCTAGCATTGTTCTTGCAGCCTCAATGAGAGTCCTGTTCTTCCTTTCAACCACCCCATTCTGCTCTGGTGTTCTTGGGATACTGTACTGCCTTACAATCCCTTTTGACACACAGAAATCATCCAACTCCTTATTTTTAAACTCTGTTCCATTGTCACTTCTCAGGACTTTTACTGGCAAGTCATATTGTTTTTCAACTTTGGTGACAAAGTCCTTCAAAATACCTGCAGTCTCATCCTTAGAGTGTAAAAAGTAAGTCCATGTAAACCTAGAAAAATCATCAACTATGACAAGACAAAATCTTTTTCTTCTTAGACTCATGATTTTTACAGGGCCAAACAAGTCCATGTGCAACATTTGTAAACACTGACTAGTTTTGGACTCATCAATGGATTTGTAAGAGCTTTTATGTTGTTTACCTTTTAGACAGGAAACACAATGCTCATCACATTTGAATTCTTTTGATGGCAAACCTCTGACTAGGTTTTGTTTAGAGAGTGAGTTGATAGTTTTAAGGTTGGTGTGACCAAGTCTCCTATGCCACAATTCTGTCTCTTTGGTAGAGGCAGCTGAAAACAGACAGACATTTGCCATAGGATTATCCTTTAACATATCAACAACATACACATTGCCACTTCTGTGAGCAACAAGTTGTGCTTTGCTCTCTGCAATGATGGTGTTAATCTTTTCTACAGCCTCTGGGCCAACAATCTTACATGTTTGCTTAGTGAAGAATGACCCAAAGCCTTTGTCACTCATTTGAGACACACTAAGTAGATTGAATTTTAGATTGTCTATTAGATTAACATTTTCAAACTTAAGCCTCCCTGCTTTGACAGTACCAGAACCCAACACTTTACCTTTAGAATCGTTACCAAAGGATATATCACCCCCTCCATGTGCAAGAAAGTCCAGAAGAAGGGCTCTACATCCAGTCATGTGCCTGGAGCCTCCACTATCTACATACCATAAACTGTCTAAACAAGCAGAAGCTCCCTGCACATCAGTAAGGATTTTAGTTTTGGTGAGTGTCCAAAGCCAAATTGGCTTTGGATGGGTCCTTAGCTATCTCAGCCTTAAGTTGTGAAGAAAGATCAGTGGTTTGAACTAGCTTTTGAACTAAGTTCAACAGCTGCAGTTGACCATTTGCCAGTGCTTGTATGTCAACACTTGGTCCAGCAGATGTTTGATCATTTCCAATCAGTTGTTGAAAACCATGAGGGTGTCTGTTCACTTTTGGTTTTGAAGGCCTCTTGGGCTCTTCATAAACATGTGGCAGACGGTGACAAGTGGGTTGTCCATATCCTCTTGGTAATCTGTTAGTGGGTGGAGCATCTGTTACCTGAACATCTCTGGGAGCAGAGTTTTTGTTCAGACTTTTGGTAACAGATGTTTGAACTGAGTCAAAAGTCTGTTTGGGTTTTCCTTTTGAAGTACTTACCACTTAACTTTCCAGAGTTTTAGCCTTATACTCTTTTATCTTTTCATCAAAATTTTTGAGATATAGGCACTCTTTTGTTTTGTGATTCTTTTTCTTGCAGATTGAACATTCTTTAGTTTTAGAATCACTTAAACTTGTTGTTTTGTTGATGTCATATGTTTTTAGAAGAAAACAGTTTTTGGTGACATGGTTCTTCTTTTCACAAAAATCACAAAACAAGTTGTTCTTGGCTTTCCCTTTTTCTTTCTTCTTTTCAACAGATGTTTCATCATCTGTTGGAAGATTTACTAGAGGGATTACTTTGGCCTGTTGTGCCATTTTACCATCAGGGGTTTTGAAGGTCATTGGTTTGAAATTTTCAAGGACTTCACACTCATCTGACCATGTTGGTTTGAATTGATATTTCTCAATTTCATCAAATGAGGGTGTACCTTCCAACTTTTCAAGAATGATTTTCTTGCCATTGGGTTCAGTAACCTTGATTTCTTGACCTTTTGAGTTTGTGGGGATGACTTCAACCAACTGTGGTACCTTTTTGTCAGTGGTTTGTGAACTTTGGGCAGTGGTTTCTTGATAACCAAACCCAAATTTCACATGACTTTTAGATTGTTGGTTGACAATCATCTCAAAACCTTTAGATGATTCCACCCATTTCTTACATTCAACTTGGGTGGACTCAAGCTCCTTTTTACAACTATGATATTTTGTTATCATAGTCTGAAGCTGGTCTTTGGTTATGCTTGCTTCATGTTTTAAACTGCTGATTTCAGACTCTTTTTCAGATATTTTTGATTTTAACTCTTTTGTAAGTTTTTCAAACTGAATTTTAGAATCCAAAATTTTCTTTCTAAAGTTTTCATTCACCTCTTTTATCTTAGCAAATGCCACAATACATTTGTCTGAGCACAAGTCATTTAAGATTTGAGGAGATGCCTTAGCAGCATCCATCAAAGCACAGTTACACTGGCAGTCACAATCATCACTACCCCATGGGTCTGAGAGATTCACAACCTCCACTTCAGATTCTTCAGCTGAAACAACTTCACCAACAACACCATCAGTTACATTTTCAGACATAGATACCACCTCCTCAGAATCAGTCTCTTCAACAATTGTTTCTAGTGCCATAAAACAAAAATCCTTTTCAGAGTTGGCAACTACAGCAATGTTGTCATCTGTTATCTCATCTGGTAGACTGCTCCAATCAACAAAGCCCTGAGTAAAGAAACTCTGTTGACTTGGTTGACTGGTCTCTGCAGGAGCAGAGGGTGGAGTAACAGTCATTGGCACAGGTGCCTGAGCAACAGGTGTTTGGACATAGTGATACTGAGGAACAGTGGTTTGGACATAATGCACAGGAACAGTGGTTTGGGTCTGTGCAAAGTGAGCAGTGTTTTGCACATTAGGTACATTAGGGATGGTTTGATAAGTGTTGGTCTGTGGTCTTTGGTTTGGATAGGTGATCATAGGAACTCCATTTTGACTCCTACATTCCCTAGCAAAATGACCCATTCTGTGACACTTGTAACACTTTATCTTTGATTTATCCAACCCAACCTTTGACCCACCATGTAAACCTGGAAACCTTCTACCAGTTTTCTTATAGAAGTTATTGGTTCTAATACTGAGCAGGGCAACCTGATGTAAGATGTCCATTTCCTCTAGGTCCAAAGGGTCAATATATTGCAAGTCATTGTACACAAAAGATGAATTATCAGAAGCCTGGATATCACCACTGGCTGTGAAAGCACAGTTGTTTGGTGATGAGTAAGAATCATTATTGAAACCAGTTGTTATGTCAATGTAATGATCATAACTCTGATCCTTACTACTTCCAGAACCATCATCCTGACCCAACAGTGCAGTATTACCAAATACATAGTCATCTGACACTTTGCCAGAGTCCTGGAGCTTCTTTTTCTGGTTAAGCTCCCTTTCATAAGTCAGGAGCTTACCATGAAGCTGGGTCAGGGTTAGGTCTTTGAATCCGATAGAATTTCTCATAACTATGGCAATAGTGTCCCATTTGTCCTGAAGTGATCTAAGAAACCTATGATTCAGTGTTGAATTAGGAAAAGTTAGACCAACCAGTTTAAGTTCACTAATTAGACAGTTAAACCTTTCAAACTGCTATGTTAATGACTCCCCTTTTATGTGACTAAACGTTTCATATTGTTGGTTAAGTATTTCACGGTTGTTTTCAATCACATCATCAGTTCCCCCGAATTGCTCTTTGAGAGCATCCCACAGTTCTTTAGCACTATTGCAGTGCAAGAGACCGGCATAGATATCATTCGGCAGTGCCATGGCTACTATGCTGAAAGCCTTGGCATCTAGCTCGATTTTTTGAAAATCTTGCTCTGAGTAGTTCTCAACACTCTTTGGTACTTGGATCTTTGGATCCTCGGCACTCGGTACCATTGGAACATGTGGTCCAAATACCACCGATTTCCAGCACCCTGTGTTCTGTTGTGCTAACACATGAGCCACCCGACGCTGCCAGATGTTGTATTCTGACCTGACAAGCATCGGAGGCTTGTTGTGTGTGCCAGTGTTGTGTGGATCTTGATTAAGTGAAGTCATTCTCTTTGTTTTTCAAAAACAAAGTCTGTTTATCAACTGTTGAAACGAAAATAAACTATTACTCTGTTTTAACCCGACAAACAAACGATATCAATGATTATGAGCTGATCTGTGTATTAAACTAATTGATTAGATCAGATTTAAATGACCAAGCTCTGATACCAATTGTTAGGATCTGAGTATTGGTTTGTTTTGATTAAGTATGAAATATGAATGAAGTATAAATGGAAAGTGCAGCGGAATAATAATAAATCAAAACATAGAGTATAATTGTTTTTAATCGAATGCTTTCATTAAATGGAAAGATTACAATTGTACAATTAACTCCCCCTCAGCCTGATCACTCAGAGAATGTTTGTCTAAAAGAGAATGACGAGTGATGAATAGAACAGTACAAGTACTGTTCTATTTATAGACAAGCTCAAACCTCTGATGATCAGTTGCTGACGTCACCTAGATAGCGACCCCTAACTGTCTAACAAACTCTAACAACTGTTAAGCTATAAACTACTGTTACATTGAAACTACTAATAATACAAGACTCTGTTAACTAAAACTCTGATGTCTTCTTATCATCTGTTGAACCAAAGTGCTGTTGGTTCAACAGACCTTTGCTCTTCAGATCTTTGTTCAGCAGTTGTTCTTCATCAGACTTTTAACCTTCAGACTTTGTCCATCAGACCTTTCATCAGCAGCAGTTATGTCTAACAGTTGTTAGGCAGCAGCAGCAGTTTAGGAATCAACAGATCTTTGGAGGAAGCTTTATTGTAACAACTGTTTTTTATTCAGGATCAAACACTTAGTATATTTTGGCTTTTAATCATCTGTTCTTCTCCAGGTCAGCAGACCCAACAGATAACTTTCTGTACCTGTGGCCAAAAGAACTAGGCTTCAAACACTACTTTTTGCTCAACGAAATATTATTGTAATATAATATTTAGATTCCGGTTGCACCGAATCTAGTCTTCAAGTTCATTTCACCAAACTCCAAGTTTAACCTCATTAATCTTCCAATAATCCACACCTTTCTCCTGAATTTTACTTGCTTGCATGAAAACTTGTTTTTAATTGTTTGGGAATATATTTTCTGATCAAAAAAGGCATAACTGTAATGATCAGGAACATTCCAAATAACTGTTCAATTTCAACTTTTGTTTAACTATTTTAGCAACTTCCGTAGGAATTCTCCATCTCAATGTTCAACAACTGAATTTTACTTGCTTGCATGAAAAGTTATTTTTAATTGTTTGGGAATATATTTTCTGATAAAAAAAGGCATAAATGTAATGATCAGGAAATTTAGAAATAATTTTAGCTTTTGTTTAACTATTTTAGCAACTTCCATAGAGAAGTTATCAATCTCACTGTCCATCAACTGAATTTTACTTGCTTGCATTAAAAGTTGTTTTTAATTGTTTGGGAATATATTTTCTGATAAAAAAAAAGGCATAAATGTAATTGTCAGGAACATTCCAAATAACTGTTCAATTTCAGCTTTTGTTTAACTATTTTAGCAACTTCCATAAAGAAGTTATCAATCTCACTGTCCAACAACTGAAATTTACTTGCTTGCATGAAAAGTTGTTTTTAATTGTTTGGGAATATATTTTCTGATCATTTATAAATTTTCTGTACCTGTGGCCAAAATAACTAGGCTTCAAACACTACGGGCATGACCAGCTCCCATTTCCACCGGTAATGAGTAACCTACTAACCTCTATTAATAGACTTCATTTATTCTTCTTCATCTTCTGTTATCGGAGAGATATCTGTGAACGATGAAGGCAACCTGAAACGACATGTACATTTATAACCTTTATGTACCTGTGGCCAAAAGAACTAGGCTTCAAACACAACTTTTTGCTCTAGTGGTGTGGTCTACCTTTTTGCAAAAAGAAATTTGGTCTTCAAGACTTCTAGGAGTCAGGTATGGATATGGAGAACATGGAATGACATGATATCATAGAAGATTCCAATAAGCAAAACTCATTTTGTATTGAAAAATCCATCGAAAGACACTAAAGTTTGCATCATGACCATAGATCAGTTATTTCATGTTGCTTTTATCGTTGACAGGTATCTCTCTGAGATGATAAAGGTAGATCATGGAAAGTTCAACTCAAGAAACAAAGATGAAACCGATTAATGTTCTTTATATATGAATAATGACCCTCTGGCAAACCTGCGTAAAGGACTAAAGCCACATATCTTGCCATTTGTACCAACGACGATTTCCAGAGGGTCACTATTCATATATAAAGAACATTAATCAGTTTCATCTTTGTTTTTTGAGTTGAACTTTCCATGATCTACCTTTATCATCTCGGAGAGATATCTGTCAACGATGAAGGGAACCCGAAACCATAACTTATTACATTATTATTATTATTATTATTATTATTATTATTATTTACATTATTATCACATTTGCAACTTAGTTCCTTTCTATCAAAAAACAAAAACGAAATTTAAAGGCTGAACCCGAGTATAATCAAACTAGGGTTCCTCTGAAAAGACATAGTACAATGATTTAGACATGCAATATTTGAAAATTATCATTTATTGACATGCTTGGTAACACCCTGCAATATTTGAAAATTATCATTTCTTGACATGCTTGGTAACACCTTTATCTGCAATATTTGAAAATTTTCATTTCTCGACATGTGGTTGTTCAAAATCCCAGTTAATCTAAAATGTTACTAAAATGTGAAGACCTTGATTGATTGAAAAGTAATTAAAAACACTTTAAAATGAACTAAAACAAATTGTTGTGTGTTAGGTTTAGTCAGAGCACCACGTACAATGATTCATCAAAGTTGTACAAAGCTGGATGTTTCTACCGAAAAACACAAACGACCAATAAACGAATCGAAACGCCTCAAACAAATTTTCTTGGCTTGGAAACAACTTAAAAGAACTAAAAATGAATTAAAATTATTTTTTAGTCAATGACAAAGAATTTCAAAGAATTAAAAGAAATTTATTTTTTTAAAAAAAAGGCCAAAGCGCATGGCTTTAGCCAAAGCGAGGCGCCTGTGGTCTAATCAAGCCACTCAAGCGCCTCGCTTTGGCCAAAGCCAGGTGCTTTGGCCTTTTTTTAAAAAAAAATAAACTTCTTTTAATTCTTTAAAATTATTTGTTATTGACTAAAAAATAATTTTAATTCATTTTAGTTCTTTTAAGTTGTTTCCAAGCCAAGAAAATTCGTTTGAGGCGTTTCGGTTCGTTTATTGCTTGTTTGTGTTTTTCAATAGAAACATCCAGCTTTGTACAACTTTGATGAATCATTGTACATGGTGCTCCGACTATACATTCGATACCCATATTTTTCAGAATATAATTTTTGCATGTCTAATTGATATGCTTGACTTCCGGACTATACTATAATTGATCGTTGGTAGTTTTCAGAGCATCCCTTGTTTGATTATACTGGTGTTCAGCCTTTATCAGGTTGCCTGAAAAGTTGTTTTACTAATTTCAGATTCTTGATACTTTTAACAATCGGATCGGCGCTAACGCACAACCCTTCAGAGTTCGTTGTACCTGTTGCAGAAAGAAATCAACAGTCGGATCGACTAGATATTCCTTAGGATGAGCAGGAATTGTTTACCTTCCTATTGATTTCAAGTATGTTGCCTTGATCGTTGACAGATATGTCTCTGATAACAACTGACTTTTACTTATGGAATCTTTGTATGAAAATCAAAATCATCTCATTCCATGTTCTCCATATCCATACCTTGTTTCAACACACACCTTCAACCCATTCCGAATGGTTTATCCCTCAACACAAGCTTTGTCATCACAGTTTGCAACCACTAATACCAGATTGATGATACTCATTTTCGGTTGATATAAAGTATATCGGATTAAATTCTTTGACAGATATCTCTCCAATAACAACTGAATTTTACTTGCTTGCCAGAAAATTGTTTTACTAATTTCAGATTCTTGATACTTTTAATAATCGGATCGACGCTAACGCGCAACCATGGATTAGAGAAAGCTTCAGGTGAAAGTGGATACCATAGATCAGAGAGATTTAAGGTAATCAAACTCATATCTCAAGCCGGTGCAAGTTCTTTAAATGCTTACTGACTCTAAAACTTATACATTACATCAAGATAACTCTTCCGTTATCGGAGAGATATCTGTCAACGATGAAGGCAACCTGAAACGACATGAACATTTATAACCTTTCTGTACCTGTGGCCAAAAGAACTAGGCTTCAAACATGTAACACCCCAAAACCATTCGTTCGCCTAACTAAGCCATTAGGCGTGATTAGCAAAATATTAACACAAGACTTAGAGAATATAATATGGGTTATATTCTAATATGGAAATAACCTAGTTAATAATATTATGTTTATGAATGAATAAAAGGTGTTGGAAACTAGCTTATGAGTTAGTTTTTTTTATAGCAAAATGAACCGAGACTAAACTTGAGGGACCATAGTTGCCTAAATGATAAACTTGGTTTTATCATTATGAAATTTAAAAGAAAAACACACACACACACACTTGGTATGTGTCACGAAAATGATCAGGAGACAAAGTCTCCTTTGTCTACAACCCTAATCAACAAGAACAAGCCCAATCAAGGTCAAAATCAAAGGGGTTCTTCTTGCATGAGCCCTAAAACGAATCACCCAAGTTTGATAAACGCAAAGGTAACTTTTATTTACCTTAATTTGATGATTTTATTCAAGCTTGAAGTGGGTGAAAATCTTAATTGATTACAAAATGTGAGATTATTAATTGTTAGAGGTTTCTCTAGCTTTAGGGAGCCTCAATCATACCTAATTTGCTTACGAATCACATTCTACATGTATGTTTGATTCTAGTCATATGGTTATGCTAATATGTGAAAATTAGGGTTTAACCTCTAGGTTGAAACCCTCTATGTTTAATGATTTAGTTAACTCTTAGGAGCTTTCTTAATGAGGAATTTAGGCTAAAAAGTCTAAATAACATGATATGATGATTATTAGGTAGATGGGTATGTTTTGATAAACTTAAACTCATGAAAATCAAGTGAATTTGGTGGGTGCACACCAAGTGTTTGATGAAATGCCTCAATAGTCTTGTTTGCAAATTGAGGTGATAACTTGATTTGGGTAATCATGGAATTACCCGCATATAAAACGTGAAACACATGTTTAAAAGATGAATCACACCATACATGAAAAGTTTAGCCAAATGATAATTGGGAAAACGAAATAATGGTGTGAATAAACTCATGAGATGTGTTAGTTATTGGATATGATGACTAACTTAACTAATCTTATGAGTATGGTGAAGGTTGATCTTGTCAAGCTAGGTGCAAGCTTGGATGGAATGGATCAACGAACAAAACGGGTCAAGCGGGTATGAGCCTAAATTGCAAGTAAATGGAAATGAATACAAGTAAGTTTTACTTACACTAGTAGTCTATAACATGGCTTAAGTGTCGTATATATATTGGTTATAAATCTCATGTATGTATTAGAGGTAAACCCCGAGGGGTGAAATGTATTAAATGAGTTGCCTCACATGTATCACTTGAACCATATGTAAAAACTTATGTAAAATAGTATCTTGAACTATGGGTCTAAACGGGTCAAATGGTGAAGTCCTCACCATTTGAGTCCAACACTTGATGCTTGTATTCCAAGCATTAAGCTTTATAAGGTTAAACGGATCAAATGGCAAGGTTTTACCATTTGATTTCTGAGAAAATAATGTGTCTAGTTAGAAAGCACGCAGGTACATGCACTTGCGCGTACACGCTTGTTGCTAAGAATCATGGATGCTAAGCACAAGTTATGGATATGGTCAAGTCCACCCGGTAAGACTGTAGCTAATTAAACGCCTTCGGGCAAGGCAACAAGACTACTAAAACTACCCACATGAAGCGTGGGTGCAAATCAAGTAAGTTATTTCCCTAACTATGTCTAATGCGCGCAAACGCGCTTAGAATCTACTAAACAAGTGAAAACTTGAGAAAGGATGGAACTCTAAGCCCGGAAGAACTTAGAGGTTTTTAAACAAGTCATTGAGTCAAAAACATTGGATTGGAAACAAGAAGTTTCGCCACGAATGGCTAAATTGAAATATTTGACCATGAAGGGCATTTTAGGAATTTAAAAGATTTCTAAAGGTTGAATCTAAGAAACTAAATCATAATTAAACAAATCGGATAAACGCTTTTGTTGATCAAGTGTCTAATGACTTGACAACTTAATCGGTAGGCATTTGGTGTGGTCAAAAAGTGTCTTGTTTGATTCAAGGCGTTAACGGGTCGATATGGGTAAAAATCAACATAAACACTTAAAACTTTGAACCGGGTCATAGCATCATGAACCGGGCTATAATTTCAGTCAAACAAAGGTTTATTTAGTCGGTAAGTCGATACTTAGGCTTCGGGGATCATCAAATGCAGTTGCGACATGATTCCCATGCTTAAAAATCACCAAAAAACGACCAGAAGCTTTGAGCGGCCGCGCGCTTAAACCGACCGGCCGCGCGCTTTGACCTGTATGTCAGCACGATCTTTAAAATTCCATATAAAATCGTAGAAAAATCGTTAGGAGGTGTTCTTTATATGCCTGGAAAGCACTCGGAGCGTAGAACAATTCTCATTTGAAAGTCGAATTCGGATTTTGGGTTTTAGAAGGGGTAAAAGCGATCCGAACAGCTGCTGCGCATAAGTTGCAGCAGTTTGTTCTCCTGATAAAGGGCCGTTTGGCCTGGTTCGTTCCGTTTCGACGTGTAACGACTCTTATACTAGTTTAAAGGTATTATTGACAATCCACTAACCATTCTTTGTGTGATGGTGCTAGGTAAACATTTAATGGACGACCCGGAGCAAGGATCAAGTCGCGAGAAGAACCGAACACGCCCGAACACTCATCAAGCTTCCGCAATAGAATTCAAGAGTCTCCCGTGAAATTGTGAAATCTCATCATATGTTGTAATAGTTAAAATGTAGAAATCAAAAAGTTTAGATCACAACAAATTCAAGCTTTTCTTATATATCTAAGTTTTAATCGGTTGTGGTTTTAAGTAAGGTTAAAACCCGTAGGATTAGGCGTTGATTGCGTGATTACGGGTTAGGGTCTTACAAAACACAACTTTTTGCTCAACGTAATATTATTGTAATACCCATATAATAATTTTAAATTTCGATTGCATCGAATCCAGTCTTCAAGGTACCTCTTCTTTCAAGTTTCTTAGAATCATTGAAGATAACTCTTATGTTATCGGAGAGATATCTGTCAACGATCAACTAGGTTGGTGGACATAAGCACCTAAACAGGAAGTTGAAATTTTGAATGATGTTCGTCTATCTCATCATCTTCTTCAATTTCTTTCAAGTTTCTTAGAATCATTGAAGATAACTCTTCTGTTATCGAAGAGATATCTGTCAATGATCAAGTAGGTTGGTGGACTTAAGCACCTAAACGGGAAGTTGAAATTTTGAATGATATTCGTCTATTTGCTCTCCGTGTACTGATTCAAAACAGGGGTAGGAAATGAAAGCTTCATGTGAAAGTGGATACCATGGATCAGAGAGATTTAAGCAAATCAAACTCATATCTCAAGCCGGTGCAAGTTATGTTTGAGCACTTTTCATCATCTTCTTCTAATTTCTTTCTCTTGATCTTCACACTTGCTTTTGGAGCTCTGATCTTTTTCCTATTATCTTTGTTTATTATATTTGCAACACACACCTTCAACCCATTCCTCGTAAACTAGGGAAAAATGGCTATAGTAAAACACTTCAAGATTATGGTTTTGTTTTGTGGATCAGACGAGGACTTGCCTGTGTTGTTTGAGCATTGGAAAAACCTACTAAAAAGCACAAGGATGAAGTCTTGGAAAAACCTACTAAAAAGCCCTAAAATTTCTGACCCTAACACACACGAGACGAATGTTGCAACATGAGTTCGACCAAGATGACACGCGAAGCTTTAGACTTCAAGCGGATCCCTTGATTGACAAATACGCCTTTTTCATTTATTTAATGATATTTAACGCGCATACCGCATTCGAAGATCAAGTTTTTCACATACTTAAAATCGATTGGAAGGTAAACAATAACTAACAAAGATTGTACAACAATAGAAGAAAGTATTTCTCTCTGTTACCAAGCATGTTAAGAGATGATACAGGATAACGAAGATTAACGTTGTGTCTTTACCGGAAGTAATAAATAAAAAAAATAATAAAACCACTTTTAGAGTTATTAATGATAGTATAATTAGGGTTATTACCTTGTTTCGTGTTAAAATCTTTGACTATACGTGGTTGATGATGTCAAGTTTAAGTCGTTGATTCATTTGGAAATCGAAAGCGCCTGTATAGACGTTTGATTAGGGTTATTACTTTGTTTTTTAAATTTTTTCTAACTTTTTAAATTATTATATTAAAAATAATTTAAAACAAAAATGAAAAAAAACAATTCAAAACATCAAAAAACACCCCAAAATAAAAAAAATGATTCGAAGCGCCTCGCTTTGGCCAAAGCGACGCGCTTCGCTTTTAAAATTCAGCCTTTTCTTCTCCCTCGTACTAACCTCCTCGAAATGGGGACAAAGCGCCTCGCTTTGGCCAAAGCGAGGCGATTTGAGGGGGGTTAAAATAGGAGGGGTGGGAATAGACCGAGCCTTAATTAAACTCAAAATTTCAAATTTTGTAAAAGATTCAAATAATTCAAAATTTTGTTATATTTGTTTAGAGTTGTTTGGTTATTATAACTAAATGTATTAATTAAGTAGATTTGTTGCCACTTAATTATAAATTAAAATTTTCTAATTTTATTAGAGCAATAAATATTAAAATTTGAATTTTAATAGTTTATTATAAAAAATAAATGATAATTTAAAATCGGATAATGAAATAAATGAAATAGTAATTATTATGTTTAAATAATTTTAGAAACGAAAATAATAATTGTAAAAACCATAAAATTTTAGGAAATGTATAATTATAAGTTTAACTAATTTTAGAAAATGTATAATTTAGGTAATATTTTTTCAATGGTATTCATTGAATATAAAAAATAAGTTATTAAAAGAAACATGTAAGGAAATGTTAGAATAATAAAGTTGAATTAAAAGTAAAACGTATAAAGTTAAATTATTGTTAACTAGAAATATTAATGACATCAAAATTATTGTTTTCTGATAATGTTAAAAAATAATAAGATTGTTTTTGTGAGTATGAGTAATAATGTTACATTATTAAAAATATATAAAAACATGTAAAAATATATCTAAGCAACAATAAGAAATATGACATCAAAAGAAACAATTTATTTTTACTAAAGTATTCTAAAAAACAAACCACAAACGAAAACAAATTGTCACGAAACATCACATCAAAAAATGAAAGAAACAAATACTTTGAAAGTGATGACTTGTAAACACACAAAGCATTTATCCTTTTTTTCTAACTTAGGAAGGGTATGAGAGTTTGTTTGTTAATAGGTGGTAATGCAAGTGATGGTGGTGGCAATCGACACATATATATACCTAAGAATGGGATGGAGGGTCTCCAAAAAGGGTAAATCAACTATTATGTTTTTTTGTGATTAAGTAATATTACTAAAATGGTGTTTAGTCTTAGTTGGTCTCTACTTTCCATAACATGACCCTTCATGATTTGATTAAGTGTAAGTATCTACGACATAGATTTGATGAAGATGGCTCATGGGAGTGGGGGTGGTGTCACAATTAATCTAGGAGAAGGGGGGAGGTTTTATTTTGGAATGTGAACTCTCATGATACTTGACTATACTGTTGATTGGACTTATCATAGGATTATGAGGGTGATACTCAAGATATGGATGTGACAATTTTGTAGGGTGCATTGGCCGAAAAAAATGAAATAGAGGTGGTGGTGGCGGCCATAAGGTCCAAAAATGAGGGAGAGGGAGAGAGTTATTTAGTGAAGTCACCTTGTATTAAACATTGTGATTAGAGAATCTTACCATATTAGTGTTAAGTCTATCTTTATGTCCTAATCACTTCCTAAGGTGACTTGAGTTTAGATGTGATTTGTCCCTAAAAGGAGGTTAGTCTCATGTTGTCATGCAATCAAGGGACAAAAGGAGATGATGAGATTTTGGTTGGTGTTTAGGCTTTCGGAAAAGGGAAGGAAAGGAAGGGGGGAGTTATGGGGTGGTTATTTTTGGTGTGTATCAAATATCAAAGCTTGTGTTGACTAAGGGTCCATACCATTTTTGTGTAGAGTCTAATCACTTAGATTATGTTAAGGGTTAGTTAACCTAGGATGTTTGGATGATGAGCGACAATTGAAATGCTCTTACACGACACTTGTATTCTTTTTCTTCATGCACGCATACATACATACACACATGCATGCATGCATGCATGCATGCATACATGCATACATACATACATCCATACATCCATACATACATACATCCATACATACATACATACATACATGCATCCATAGTTAAATAGATACGCAGTCCTGTGATCATCAATCGCTAATATAAATTCCATTTTGTTGCTCTTAACTATCATTTCTATATTTATTGTCCTCGATTAATATATTGATAATTAATATTATATCACCAATGCTCGGGTTAACTAGATATTTGTTCACATAGTTGAATAATAATGTGACCTGTTTATGCAATCGCTTGAAATTGTTCGGGCCTTGCTAGACTTTGGGGGACATAACCATATAAAATAGTGTATGATACACATAACAAGATAAAGTCTCAACTAGTAAGTGTACGGATTAGACCTAAAAACTAACGGGTGTCCCAGGATCATCAGGAGTCGGTTTATATACACAATATCCATGGTTTGATGATTCGTGGAATCATCGGGAAACACCTGCGCACGAATCTCATGTCCCGTTCATTAGTGAATTAACATAAGGGTAACTAATCGAGTATTATATGTGCTATTGTTAGTGCATTTTATGTGTGTTCGTCGCTGTCGAATAGACTAGGGTTGGGTCGTAGCTGAATATTGTGTGTATATGGTGTATTTATGGATCCGATGCATTTGTAATTATGGACCAATGCTAAAAACCGGACGATTGAGTTTACGTGTATACGGATGAACATATTAGCATGCTCATTCGTACCAAGGTTCATGCAAATGAACATTCGTATCATGTTTCATGCGAATGAAGGTATAGCAGTGGTGTCTCTATAAGAAATCTCATGTGTAGAACTCCAAAGATTTTGAAGTCTATCCTTTGATAGTTTTCTAAGGGAGATCATGCCCGATTTCCCCCAGTCCTGAGAAAGATGTTAAGCTTATTATTTTCAATGTCTATAACCATTTCAGATGCAATACAATTATGCTATGACATGCTTTTTATCTATTTCTGTTTCTTTTCTGGTCTCCGTCTAAAATCGAGTTGTTTATGCATTAAACAATCCAAAATTCAGTTTCGCAAACCGTAAACAATTTTCACAGCTATAATCAATTAACAACTTGTGAATACGTGCTTACATCAATTAACATGATAATAAGTGATTTGTATAATAAGACGTATTACCAGGTTCGTAACCGACACTAGATATATTGGGTTTGAAAGTTAAACCTAGAAAACTTGGAAAATCTCTCATTTGTGTGAAAGCTCACAACAATAAGTCACCAAATCTCTCATTCATATGAAAGTTCACAAGAATGAGTCACCAAAATTCTTATTCATGTGAAAGTTCACAAGAATGAGTCACCAAATCTCTCATTCTTGTGAAAGTTCACAAGAATGAGAACAGGCTATATAAATATCTCGACCTTTCATTTTCATCATTTCACAACCCTAACTTGCCTTCAAGTGCTCTCTTACAAACCCCAACCTGTAGAAACAAGTTTTTGCCCTCATTTCTTAGATCCTTGAGCCAAATCATGTTTAGAAACAATATCAAGTGAAGATTTAAGGTGTGTAACCTATCTAAACTCTTTTTCATCCATTTTTATAATGTTTCACAAACTCTAAGTCTCCAGATACTCTTTTTCATCCATTTTTATAATGTTTCACAAACCCATAATTTGGAGCTTTGTGTTATTTGTATGTTATATGATGCTAGGCTACCAATTTGTTGTTTTATGGGTATTAGAAACATGTTTAGGTGGTGTTTGATGTGTTATGAATGTTATTAGCTTTGACCCATTGGGAGGTTTTGTGTAAATCTAGGGTTATTGTGATATAAAATGAAGATAACATGTTAGAAGCATATTGAAATGATTAAAAATGTGTTGAATGATTTGGAAAATGATAATATATGGTTGATTTTAGTTTTTTTCCATTTAGGGAAATTTTTCATGTAAATTAATGTGACATCTCCATAATTTTCCATGTTGGGAAATATGTGATTTTGTGTGCAAAATGAACCAATTCATGACTCAATCAGATGTGATAATATACTATTAGGATAAAAGTAAGTTACTGCATTGTTTGGTTATGATTTGTTAAGTTTTTGATCTGATTTTAAGGGTTATTGTTCGTCAAAACTGTTAAACATCTGTGTAGAGCAAATTAGCCTCATTTGCATGTTAATCATGCGAATGAGAGAAACATGGTTCTCATTTGCCAGAAGTTTATGGAGAATGAGAGGAATTGAACCTCGTTTGCCTGAAACAACTCATTTGCTAAAATGTTCCATCATGTTACAGCAAATGACATGATTCTTGACTCCTTCTTGCAAATGTTCATACGAATGACTCGGTGATAAATCTCATTCCCATGAAATAAGCATGCTTATGTATGATTGTGTGCAAATATATGTTCTTAGGTGATCAATTACCTGACAAATTATATGTAACTGCTAAACGGATATTGTGGGTCACCAATGAGATGTCGAGTTTTGCGTAGTCGTGTCAACGTCAAACACTTATGCAAACATACAAAGTCATGGTTTGGATAACCAAGGGTTATTAGACCAACATGTTATCGGTTAAACATTTTGGTAAAATTCAAATTTTCAAATTTTTCATTCGCCCTTTCGTTAGGTCGAATGAAATATTTTTCATTGATTCATGCTCTTTGTTTAGGTCGAGTGAAATTTGGTAAATTTAACATTTCATTCGAACCAACACAATTTTGATTCGGGCTTTAGTTAGCACGAACCAACTTTTGTGATTTCCATTCGACCCCATCAAAGGTCGAACCAGTGACCTTATATAAACCTTGATGTTCCATTCGACACTCATTATCCATTCGACATCACTATTACTCAGACCTTATATCCCTAAACAGGACATTTCGAATTTGAATTTTAGACTTGATCATTGTGTTCTTTGTATCAACAGGTACTCATCCTTACAATTTGAAGGATTTTTTACCATGATTTTGATTGGAAATTGGGGATTTTATGACGAAACCCTAACTGGAAGATTTGAACCTTTTTATATGAATGATAACTTGTTTTGATTATTGATAATACCTTATCGATTGTTTTAGGGGGAGAAGGATGCAAATATTAGGGTTTAACATGTTTTGATTAACAGTTCGATTATTTTGAACCCTAATTTAATATAAAAACAATCGATTCAGGCTTAATTGTTGAAATTGATAGTAGATTAGAGCTATTCGGTGTTATTAAAAGTTAAAACATCAAAAAGTTTGGATTAAAACATGTTAAAACATTGATTTCAGAAATTTGAAATCAACAGGTTTCATTCGACCTTTTCCATAAGGTTGAACGAAAATTTTTAATTCATTCCTGCCAATAAAATTTCGTTCGGGACCTCGATAGGTCGAACCAAAACTTTAATGACCAAAATTTTGAAATTTGTCGTTTTTTTTGTTATTTGTCTAATGTGTTTGATTGTTTGTTTTGAACAGATAAGAAATGGCCGAATCTAAAGCACCAAAAGAGCTTATTTTTTAGAAGAAATATAACTGTTGTGCATACATTGGAGAAGTAGAAGACAAATATGAAGAATTCCGAGGGATAGTTGAATTTATACAAAGATCCGGTAATGGATATGCTATTGCCCAACCATATACCATTTACAAGGACCATCAAAAGGAGTTTTGAGAGAATGCGGTGCAGTTGTCTTGAATTCCTAATTTAGTCTCATTGAGGGGAGCTCCTTGACACATTCTAAAACCCTTTGAGATAGCTTTGGGACCAAGACTTAAGTGGAGCAAACACGAGGAGGCCATAGTGTAAAATTTTTTAGATAATAATAAAAAAAACCGTAACATCTTTTCCTCCATATCATTCTCGGCTCCACCTCCATCCAACCATATCCCTTTTTTGAATATATCCAAGCAACTCCTAGGATTTCATAGCCAAGGTTAGATTATCATTCCCTAGTCGAATCCATGATCAATTGCAATATAAAAATCAATTATTGATTAGTTATTTGCGATTAGGGTTTCAAAATCGGCCATTGTCAATTGGACTTCAATTGAAGGATAATATTTGGGTATTTTGCCTCTAAATCATCTAAAAATGTGAGTCTATCAAGTCTCTAACCGAATTCATGGCCAATTATTGGGTAAAATTGATTAATTGAATGATTTTGGCGATTAGGGTTATAAAACGGCTAGAAATAATTGGAGGCCGAGTTGGTCGGATCTTTTGGGGGGTTTTGCTTCCAAACCCTCGTACGGTATGTGATTAAGATCATATTCAAAAATTGGAATCATTGGTTAAGGTTTGATGGCTCAATTGAAAGAATTTCGTTTTTAGGGTTCCTAGGGTTCTTGATTTGGGGATTTTGTGTTCCATGTGTTAATTAATCAATTAGGTGGTCAATTCAGCCCTTAAACCCCATTTAGTACCTATTGTAATGTAAATTGTGATTAAGCATGGTTGGGAAGTTCGTTGGTCAACAATGGTAAAATTAGGGTTTTTGGTATGTAAGAAAAGGGGCGATTTGGGATAATGCGTTGTTGTTGTGCATACCACCCAAATCTGATCCCAAATGTTTCTAATGATAAAATATTATATAAAATATGATATAAAATATGGTTTAAGTGAATAATAGGGCTGAATTAGGTGAATGACACATTACCTTGCAAACAAGGCCTTTGGTTCGACAGTTTTAAGAATTTTTGCAATTTAAGTGATGGGTCATCATATGAATCACCAAATCAGATCCTAGACCATTAATATAGCATATGAAATTGTTACAAAAGAAATTTTGATGATTAGGGGCTGAATTGGTTAATTCCACCTTGCTAGGAATTTCAATGTTACCCGGTTGACCCGTCTAGAACCATAGGAGACTTATAGGCTTAAAATGTGATATAAATTGTTATTTGGCAGGTGTTTTATTGTGTGTGTAGCCTCCCAATATCAATTATCTTGTTGCATAATTGTTCTCACATTCACGTGAATTCATGCCCTTTTTATTGTTTTTAAAACTTTTTGGGCTAATATCATGCCATGACCATGTATTTGAAATCTTACTTGTTAAATAATGTCTTGTCATAGTTGTTACATGGTTTGAGACTGTGTTAGATGGTTACCTGATATTATAAACTAACCTATGATAGATATGTGATATGACTGCTCTGATTTTTTTTTTTAATATGGTGTGACTCGAGTAGGCGTAATGCGCTTATGTAGACTTGGTTTAGTTTTGTGTCAGATGGGCGGAATGTGCCAAATGTGGTTTGAGTCTAGTAAGCAGATGCTTAGTTAGACTTGATAGTACTTGTGTCAAATAGGCAGAATGCGCCTAATGTGGTTTGGGTCTAGTAAGCGGAATGCGCATATTTTAGATTGTGAATGTTGTTTTGTGTCAAATAGGCGGAATGTGCTTATTATAGTTGGTAATTGAAGTCTTGGGTTAAATAGGCGGATTTCGGTTATCCTAGACTTTGATTGTTCTTTTGGGAAAACAAATTAGCGGATTGCGTTAATTGTTTACATAAATTTATAAAACTTGAATTCACTCGGCCCGTTTGACTTTGCATGCATATTAGATTGATTTCACGTTTGTTGAAGAATAAAGGCCCGGCTTGGCATGGAGTGGAGCTACTTGGTTGAGGTTGACATTTTGAATAAGAAGACGTCTAGTGTCAAGGCCCTCGCACTGATGTGTATAGGCGGGCTTTGTCAACCCCACGCACATCAGGAATCTCCATTTTTTTGGTCTTCACATATTTCCTAGAACATGCCTCGAGTCTCGAGTCTCGTGTCATCGGGAATATCCATTTTTTGCTAATTTTGCCCTAAAATTGCTTCTTTTCGGGATTGAAGCTACATTTTCCTAGTAAATACAAATAGAAATGATTAAGTAGCTTTTATTACTGATTTAAGCAAAACTATGCACTATTTTGAGACTATTTAGGTATGTTTTATATGTTTAAATGATGGCACATAAACTAGCAACCCTTATAACTGCTCAAACTATTTAAATGGGTGTATTAGTGAGGGATAGGGAAAACCGAGGGCAAACTTAGGGCGAACCAAAGGCAAACCAAGGGCAAACCATAGGGTGAACCATGAGTTATCATCATTAGTTCA
This sequence comes from Ambrosia artemisiifolia, assembly GCA_032199755.1. Lineage (NCBI taxonomy): Eukaryota > Viridiplantae > Streptophyta > Magnoliopsida > Asterales > Asteraceae > Ambrosia > Ambrosia artemisiifolia. The sequence goes on from CM063521.1 coordinate 32,926,224, forward strand.
GAGTGATTGGGTTATGAATAAAACGTCTAACCAGATTTAACCATAATAGTGTGTTATGTGAATTCAGTTACCTAAAAGTTGTTTAACGTTAAAAACCTGTGAACTCACTAGCATTATATGTTGATTTATTTTAGCATGTTTTCTCATATTGCTAAGGTAGCAGGATTGGTTAGGTTCATGGAGTCACACAACATCTCATGCTCTTTTAAACATTATTGTGAACTGTTTTACATTGTTATCATTGTACTTAGATTGTAAAACTGGATTTTGCTTCTGCTAAACTTTTGAAACGTGAAGTTGTTCAAACATTATTTTTATTCATATAGAGGTTGTTTATTGTGACTGTTGACTTAGATCTTGCTAGGTCACGCGCCTCGCAGTAAAACCCTGTACGTGGAATTTGAGGGTGTGACAATTTTGTATGGGCTGGGGAGGTGGCCGGTGAGCTGAGGTGGCGCTCGGCTCCCTAGAGGGTGGGTGATCAGCGCCAACAGTAAGAATTCCCCCTCCTCACCGAGCCTAAATTTGGTTTATTAATGAAATTTGACCGTTTCAAACAGTCGACCATAACAAAAGAAACTTAAAATTATTTTTTATAACCTATATTAACCATAGAATTCACTATTCTATTCTAACAATTAATAATTCTCCAATAAATCACAATTATTTCCAACAATTGCAATGTGGTTTATTTGTTGTATGTATCATGAGTTCTTCATCATCTTATGGGGAAATTGTATATTGTTATTTTAACGCGATTATGGAGGCGGCGTAAATAACTTCGGAGGTCTAAGAAAACGAAGAAAGGCCGTAAACAAAAACAAGGAGTGCATAACTAAATAGAGATCAAGATGGTATATTTAGTAATTTTATTCTTATTGTTAACTTATTATTTGTTTACTAATTATTTTTTACGTAGTCTATTAAAATAAAATTTATCTAATTCCTTAAAGGTGCACATGAACGTTTAGTGGCAGACTATTTTGCTGATATATGTTACGTATGCTTGTACATTATTACATAATATGATTATCGAAGACAAAGATCGGGCGATATGCGAACACGATCAAAATGACATTAATAAGAATGTTATGTCGGTTGATGAGGGACAATAAGAGTCAAATATGTGGGTGTTGCATAACACTCATGTGCAGTTGAACTTTCGTGCAGATTTAATCGACCATATTTGGAATAACTTTAATATATCGATCTCTATCCCAGCGAGGTCGATGGGTAGTTTTCCTATTAATTTGTATTTTTTTTCATTTTTATTTTTATTTTTTTCACTTATGTATTCCCATTTGTTAGATTATTTCTATTTTATAGTTTATTATAATAAATGTAAATAACTTGAATAAAAAATTAATAAAAATGGAAGGGGGGAAATGGGAAGGGGAAGAAAGCAGGTCATACCACTTCATGGAGGAAAGTGGATGAGGTGGAAGCAGAATGAGAGGTGACATTGAGTAGGCAAAGGGGAGATATAGCAGAATGGGGATCATCCCTCATAGACTTACATGGGAACACACGAGCTTGGAATTATGTCCCAGCAAAATTATCTATTGGAGGACCGTGGAAACAAATCGCCACTGTCCCTGGTATTTTGGAAGTTCTGCATATTGATACTCGACACCTGATTAAAGGGGTTTTTGGCACTGGGTTTGACATCAAGTTCTGGCAGGATTATTGGATTGGTACTGATACACTCGCTTCATGTTTTCCTTCTTTGCTTGAGCTGGAAAAGAGACGGTTATGCGTCGTGTGCGATCGGATTAAAGCAGACCTGGACGGCGTTCATTTTCAATGGGAATGGAGAAGAAATACATTGTCTCACATAGAGTTTTCTGAACTGGATGTGATGGTGCAACTACTGGGGGACGTAGTTCCTACTCTGGACCGTGATAAATGGAAATGGAACATGAATGGCTCAAATGAATTTTCGGTCAATAGTGTTAAATTCCAACTGGCTAAGGCATCGGCTATGCAGGTTCGACCAAAGTTTGACTGGTGCAATTGGGTCCAAAAAAAGTTGTGCATTGTGGCATGGACGGCAAATCTTGATAGACTCCCGACGGTAACACCATTGGCTCGGAGAAATATACAACTTCCTTGTCAGTTGTGTAATTTGTGTGCGGCGCAAACCGAATCGATAAAACATGTTTTTACTGCCTGCCCTTTTACGATTGATGTCTGGCAGCAGGTATCACTATGGTGCAATGTCCCGAGCCTTCTTATTTTTATGTACCAGATCTCTTTAATCTACATGAAACGGTGATGGCTGGAGCTAGGAGCAAAAAAGCATTTTATGCGGTTGTGTTAACAGCCATGTGAAGCATATAGGGGCTAGAAACGAAGTCGCTTTCTGTCAGAAGCAAGCTTCGGTGCGGAACACGTTGCGGAAATCAAGACTATGAGTTTCCTTTGGATCAAGAATCAGGGAAAGATGGCTGATATGTCTTGAGAATCATGGCGTAGGTTTGATACGACAACAATGGGGTAGTTTATTGGTTTTGTTTTTTTCTATTCACTATGTTTGTTTCCTCGGGTTGTTTTTTGTTGATGTAAATGGTGTATCCGGGTAGTATTGTGCTAGTTTCTTGTTAGCTAGTTGAATAAAAAGTTTTGTTGACCGTTAAAAAAATCCCTCATATCCTTACATAATGATTCATGAACACTAAAAAGACATTCCTTAGTCCAAGAAAGCTTCTTTTTTGGTTTTTAGGGAGAACATCCACTCCAATCAAATGCTCATTTTGTGAGATTAGAACCCGTACCGATATAATAAGAATAACTAATAGATGCCATAATAACAAGAGCTATCGAATTTTACAAGAATACTCGCTCTACTTAATGATTTTAAACAAAATCATACTTATTAAATAATATTTCTGTTTGGGTCAATTATAATATACTTTTTAATGGCAACTTCATGCATTGTTTTGCCATCTATATATATACCGGTTAGAGTTTTTAACCAATTAAATAATCTATATCTATATCTATATATCTATAATAATAATAATAATAATAATCTATAATCTATAATAATCTATAACTTATAATAAAAGAATTGAACTTTGATGATGTGGCATTCAATGAAGGCCTCAACCTCTCTTTGAATGTGTCACGTGGCAACATGTAGGATTTTTTAATTTTTGAGTTTTTTTTAATAAATCTATATATATATATATATATATATTATAATTATTTTAGGAAAAGATAAGAATTTAAAAACAAAATTAAATTTTCTCTCTAATGTTTCCTCCCATAACTTTTAAACGTTAATATCTTTTATATACGAGATTTTTTAAAGAAAAAAATTACACCAAATTAACGAACGTTTTATTATCTTTCCAACAAATACCATAGTGCTATATAAAAAACGGAGAAAAAAAAACAACTATTTTTGTGGGGTTTTGTTTTCAAATATATTTTACTCTACTAATAAATCACAAACGATAAACATAACTTCATAGGCATAGAAGAGAAAGTCGAAGCTACTGCTTAAGTAAGCTATGAATCGCCACATTTGCTTCAGGTTCAGGTCAGTGAACGCAAATGGGAATTAATGATCCGTATGAATTCTTAACCTAATCAACTAAACAATCACTTAAGTTGAAAGTTGTAACCATTAAAAAACTTATCACATTTATATACCAAGTCTCACAATACTAATATTGATACCTAACTTAAAAGAATGTATACTAATATTCAATACATAACCCAAAACAATGTATAACTCTAATATTAATACATGTCATAAAGGCTAAAAAAATACATAATTCTAATATCAATATTCAATACCTAACCTAAAACAATCTATAAATCCAATGCTAACACCATAATCCTAATATTGTTTTACTTAACAGTAACCATAAACGGAATAGAGAGAAGTTATGGGACTTACAACAATAATAAATCAAACCAGCCATGGCTTTTATGCATCCCTCGCGTTGGTACCAAGAAGGTATTACCATGTGCTGCATGTTCACGAGGTATTCATCCTCCCTATGAATTCAAAAAAAAAAAAATCATAAATATGTTTACATACGAAACATGATATTAATTTTGTTAATGTGGACACCTAATCAAAGTGGGGTATGTTCTCCGGCAATGTCTCTGAACTTTCATATATGAATTTCAACATTCCAACGGCGGAATTTGTTTCTAATGACATTGCGTTGAATTTTGTAAAAGATTATTAGGGTTTTAGGGTTGTAGAGGGAGAAAGTAATTGAGAATAAAAGATTATTAGGGTTTGGGATGAGAATAAGATGATTATATAAGATGATTGGTGTGTTTTATGTGATTTAATAAAAAAGTAATTGAGAATAAAAGATTATTAGGGTTTGGGATGAGAATAAGATGATTATATAAGATGATTGGTATGTTTTATGTGATTTAATAAAAAAAGGAAAAGAAAAAAGAATTGCACCTCATTATGCCACGTGGCACATTTAAGGGAGCGTTGAGGCTACCATTGAATGCCACGTCAGCAACTATCAATTCTTTTATATATATATATTATATTATATTAATAGATAATAGATATAATCTATAATAATAACTATTAATAAAAGAATTGAACTTTGATGATGTGGCATTCAATGGAGGCCTCAACCCCTCCTTGAATGTGCCACGTGGCATCATATAGGATTTTTTTTAATTTTTGAGTTTTTTAATAAATCTATATATATTATAATTATTTTAGGAAAATATAAGAATTTAAAAACAAAATTAAATTTTCTCTCTAATTTTTCCTCCCATAACTTTTAAACGTTAATATCTTTTATATACGAGATTTTTTAAAGAAAAAAAATTACACCAAATTAACGAGCGTTTTATTATCTTTCCAACGAGTATCATAGTACTATATAAAAAACGAAGAAAAAAAACTATTTTTGTGGGGTTTTGTTTTCAAATATATTTTACTCTACTAATAAATCACAAACGATAAACATAACTTCATAGGCAGAGATTCCTTTTTTTTATATTTGAATATGATAACTTATGGCAGAAATTTGTTTAAAATAAATTATAATAATAATAATAATAATAATAATAATAATATTCATTAATCATGTATTGGCAAATCATTACTTATCTATTATCTATTAATATAATATAATATATATATATATATAAAAGAATTGATAGTTGCTGACGTGGCATTCAATGGTAGCCTCAACCCTCCCTTAAATGTGTCACGTGGCATAATGAGGTGCAATTCTTTTTTCTTTTCTTTTTTATTAAATCACATAAAACATACCAATAATCTTATATAATCATCTTATTCTCATCCCAAACCCTAATAATCTTTTATTCTCAATTACTTTTTTATTAAATCACATAAAACACACCAATCATCTTATATAATCATCTTATTCTCATCCCAAACCCTAATAATCTTTTATTCTCAATTACTTTCTCCCTCTACAACCCTAAAACCCTAATAATCTTTTACAAAATTCAACGCAATGTCATTAGAAACAAATTCCACCGTTGGAATGTTGAAATTCATATATGAAAGTTCAGAGACATTGCCGGAGAACATACCCCACTTTGATTAGGTGTCCACATTAACAAAATTAATATCATGTTTCGTATGCAAACATATTTATGATTTTTTTTTTTTTAAATTCATAGGGAGGATGAATACCTCGTGAACATGCAGCACATGGTAATACCTTCTTGGTACCAACGCGAGGGATGCATAAAAGCCATGGCTGGTTTGATTTATTATTGTTGTAAGTCCCATAACTTCTCTCTATTCCGTTTATGGTTACTGTTAAGTAAAACAATATTAGGATTATGGTGTTAGCAATGGATTTATAGATTGTTTTAAGTTAGGTATTGAATATTGATATTAGAATTATGTATTTTTTTAGCCTTTATGACATGTATTAATATTAGAGTTATACATTGTTTTGGGTTATGTATTGAATATTAGTATACATTCTTTTAAGTTAGGTATCAATATTACTATTGTGAGACTTGGTATATAAATGTGATAAGTTTTTTAATGGTTACAACTTTCAACTTAAGTGATTGTTTAGTTGATTAGGTTAAGAATTATAGGAGTCATTAGAGATTGATAAGTTTTTGAATAGTTGTAGCTTACATAAATGATTGTTTAGATGAATACTAATTAGGTTTTATGTTAGAAAATATATGGACATGTAGTGATTGAGAGATTTTGTGGTTAGTTAACTTGAGTCATTTGCAATAGGTTATCACGTAGTGAAATTTTTTAACTAAGATTGATTATGTTTAAGTTATTTACACTTCTCGTGATTTGAGCTTTCTTCTTTCATCATTTTTTATTAAGTCATATTAAATTTTTCAACCCCGAGACCTTCCCGAGGTAATAAGCTAGTATATTAATATTTCAAAGGCTTATATCTTACATGGCACTTAAAGAGGTCATTCTCTCCTTTGAGAGTGTCATGTAAGATCCAATGTGGCACCTATGTGGACCAATTAAAAAACAAAAGTCATTGAGTTATTTTAGGAAAAAAAAAGAATTTAAAAACAAAATTAAATTTTATCTCTTATGTTTACTCCCATAACTTTTAAACGTTAATATCTTTTATATACGAGATTTTTTAAAGAAAAAAATTACACCAAATTAACGAGCGTTTTATTATCTTTCCAACGAGCATCATACTGCTATATAAAAAACGAAGAAAAAAAAACGACTATTTTTTGTGGGGTTTTGTTTTCAAATATATTTTACTCTACTAATAAATCACTACTTAGGGTTTTTTATATTTGAATAAGAAATGATAAACATAACTTCATAGGCAGAGATTCGTTTTTTTTATATTTGAATTTGATAACTTATGACAGAGATTTGTTCAAAATAAATAATAATAATAATAATAATAATAATAATAATAATAATAATATTCATTAATCATGTATTGGGTAGTTATTAATTATGTTGTCATATTAGATATTTTATTATGTCATATTAGATATTTCAACTACGGGACGCTCCCGGGATAAAAGCTAGTATCTATATATAATAATAAAAGAAAGCAATTTTAATGACATGGCACTCAAAAAGGCATTCTCCTCCTTGATTGTGTCATGTGTCATCCCATGTGGCATTGAGATATTTTAGGAAAAAATATTTTAAAAATCAAATTGGATTTTTCTCACTTATGTTTCTTCCCATAATTTTTAAACGTTAATATCTTTTATATACGAGATTTTTTAAAGAAAAAAAATTACACCATTTAACGAGCGTTTTATTATCTTTCCAACGAGTACCATAGTGCTACATAAAAAACGGAGAAAAAGACGACTATTTTTTGTGGGGTTTTGTTCATACAGGAAAAAAAACACAAAGTGTTCAGGTTATTCATTAATCATATATAGGCAAGTCACTAATTATGTTCAAATTAGTAAATATGAATTCTATTTTCAACATGTGTTAACATTGGAGTTATACATTGTTTTAGTTTAGATATTAATTAGAGTTATACATTGTTTAAGGTTAAGGGTTAACATTGAAGATACAACCAAAGCCATTTTAATGGCATGACACTCAAAGAGTCATTCTCTTTCTTGAGTGTGTCATGTGTCATCGCATATGGCATTGAGATATTTTAGGAAAAAAAAATTAAAAATAAAATTGAATTTTTCTCTCTTATGTTTCCTCCCATAAATTTTTAAACATTAATAACAAGCGTTTTATTATCTTTTCAACGAGTACCATAGTGCTATATAAAAAACGGAGGAAAAAAAAAGACTATTTTTGTGGGGTTTTGTTCATACAGGAAAAAAAACACAAAGTGTTCAGGAAAATCATTAATCATACATAGGAAAGTCACTAATTATGTTCAAATTAGTAAATATGAAATCTATTTTCAACATGTGTTCATTGGAGTTATACATTGTTTTAGTTTAGATATTAATTAGTGTATGTTTAAGGTTAAGCGTTAACATTGAAGATACAACCAAAGCCATTTTGATGGCATGACACTCAAAGAGTCATTCTCCTCCTTGAGTGTGTCATGTGTCATCCCATGTGGCATTGAGATATTTTAGGAAAAAAAATTTAAAAATAAAATTGGATTTTTCTCTCTTATGTTTGCTCCCATAAATTCTTAAACATTAGTAACAAGCGTTTTATTATCTTTCCAACGAGTACCATAGTGCTATATAAAAAACAGAGGAAAAAAAACGACTATTTCTGTAAGGTTTTGTTCATACAGGAAAAAAAAGCACAAAGTGTTCAGGTAAATCATTAATCATACATAGGCAAGTCACTAATTATGTTCAAATTAGTAAATATGAATTTTATTTTCAACATGCGTTAACATTGGAGTTATACATTGTTTTAGTTTAGATATTAATATTAATATTAGAGTTATACATTGTTTAAGGTTAGGCGTTAACATTGGAGATACATTTTTAATTGTTTTAGGTTAGGTGCTACCCGAAGCTTTATTGCATATAACTGTAAAGCGAATCATTTTATTTCATATGTAAAATTAATATGTCATATTAGATTTCTCAACCCCGGGACGTTCCCGGGGTATATTATATAAAGGTAGAAAACAAGTACGTTGTTGTGTGTAGTGGATGATAAATGTAAGCAATAATAATAATATATTCGATTAAAAAAGTACGGTTGAACAACATTGAGGAATGAAGAAAGAAAGACACATGTATCATATAAACAAGATGAAAACAAAAGAACCACCCAACAAACCCTTAATTGAAGGTGTTCTTAATCTACACATTAAAATTCATAATTTGGACAATGCCAGTTCAATTACTTTCGAAGTTTCCAACTATATCCATTGAGGGTGATCCCCCGGGATGAACTTTCTTGTTCCCACCATATTTAACCCTCATGTTCTTTTTCTCACAACCTTGAATATTTTTCTCATCCATTTGATTATTCTTCACCCTAATACGCTCTTGTTGAGCGTTGATGTGGGCAAAATTGAAACCTATGGAGGACATAGTTTCTAAACAAAATACAATATATGTTTTTTTTATTGTGGTGTTGATAATGAAGATGAGATGAGGAGTGCTATAGTTGTTGCCTGGGTATTTATAGCCAAAATGCTTCTTTTGGACCCATTAACCATTAGCAAGCATTTGAAAACCAAATGTGGTTTAAGAACTATTGTGCCATTGGTGGGTTGCTTATAAAAATAGAAAGGCAGCTTTTAAGTTATGAAGAAGCATTAGAGCCATAAATGTGTGTGTATAAGTGTATAATGTATACCTCATCAAATTAAAGTTATTTAGCAAAGATGGTCTTGCATAGTTGGCCATTTGTTAGGTGACCACTTAATTAAACTATTTTAAGGCAAATGTTTTAAGTAATCACTTATGTCTATGCTTTTCCCTTCTTTTTTTTTATATTTTACAAATATAAGATAGGCTGGCTATATATGGATAACTGATGTCTCTAGTAATGAACGTTATTGTTCTACTTAGCTTTATCCATTTATGTGCAAGCAATGGTCAAAGAATTTAAGCCTTCATTAAAACCAATCACACAGTGGTCATAGTTGAGTATATACAACCATTATACGATTTCATTGTTGTTTGTTGTCCGTCTACCTACTATTCTTAATGTAATCTGTCTTTTTGAAAGGAGAACAGTTTTCAGTATGCAAAAAAAATGTTTTGTATTAGTGAAATCAACCAGGGTACAAATTTTGAAGAAAATGAACCTCTTTTTGTTCATATCTTTTAATACATTTATAATTAAATATATATTATATATAGATAACTAAGTAACTTGTCATTTTAGTCTATGTGGTTTAACTAGAAATTACACTTCAATCCAAATAGGTTTTTCATCGGTGTCCTTAAGGTTTCTATGTTTTTATATTTTCGTCCATTTCACAAAATCCGTCTATTTTTAATGTTAAGTCAATGGCATTTTATTCAATTTACTTTTTTTCTTCGTTTTTCATTTTTTGTTTTTCCTTTTTTACTTTATTTACTTACTAGGTACGCGTGGACATACGGTTCAACAAATAACAATATATATCAAAATAATAAAAAATAACATAAATAGTTCAAATAAATATGCTAGGTAAGAAAATCAACAATTCAAATATCAGTAAAGATTTCCTTATACACAATATTCATTGTCTTATTTGTAACATTACATGATTAAAAGTTGATTTTATTTTTGTGATTTCAAATATGTGAGATCACATATTATGATTATTTTCGTAATGTACAACGGAATGATGTATAAAAATTGGAATGAGATCATATCTATACTATATTAATATGTATATAGGAAGGACAGTTTTGGTCTTTTTACACCTTCCTAAAATGTACAAACCTTTTAAGGGTAATGTACAACCCATTGGAGCTATAGTTCTTAAAATCTATCATTTTCAACTTCATACCACCACTTTTAGATCCCGCCCAATTCAATTCAATCCTATGTACTAGATTCCATTTCAAATTTCAAACACACTTCTTTTACTTTTATCTCCCTCTCAAATTCCTAATACAGACAAAGAGAGAGAGAAAAAGTGAGAGAGTTGCAATGAAATCCAGGTAATTCTTTCTCTCTAAATCAACTCATCTCTACGAAATCCAAAAAAAAAATTCACCAACACTCCTTCCAATTGATCCATCTCTACAGATTTGAGAATCAGATAGATGTTCAAGATTTTGAGACGAAAACTAAATTAATTAGGGTTTTTTTGTTTCATTTTTTGTTTGCAGATTTAGATCTCATATCATCAGATGTGGATGGTATGGTTTTACTGAATAACTTTTTGTTATGTAGTTCCTTTTTCATAGTATCTAATCCTATTTTTGTTTGCAGATTTGACAGTTTTCACATTGATCAATCTAATGGTGAAATACTTCAACGTCAATAGTGAGTTACTTTTTATTTCTCTTTTGCAATTGTTGCCTATTACTACACTTAAAAGATATTTGGTCATAATTTTTTTACACACCAACTGTTTGTGACATGTCTGGTAAGAAGAAGGGAAAGCTATTGATCAAGGTTTTGCTAGAGTTTTGAATGATTGGTAAGAAAGAGGTTTCTTATTCTTTTTGTACATTAATTCCTCCATTCAATAAATGTTTCAAAATTTTACTGAAAAATGTTTGCATACTTCAGTGATTAATATTCAAAGCTTTACCTTTTGTTTTTGTACTAAATACTACTTTTCATTTCCAATTTGATAATGTTCTGTGTTCTACAGCCGATTTCACATTTTATTTTTATTGTGTTTGCACAACAACTATAGCACCTGTGTAGACAGAGCAAATGGAGCATCTCATAGTGAATGATCTTAATTTGGTGAGTTTTCATCTCGCTAAGACACGTGTAAATGATAACGGACAGGAATGCAAGCAAATAATGACACGAGTATGTAAATATCTTAGTTGTCGAAGAAGTTAACTGCTATATATATACTTGACCTGTTTATCTTTTTACGCTCATGGGTTGTTAAAGCGAATTTTGGTTACCTTACCACTGTAATCAACCAAAACGTACAGAATAATTTACTTGTATTTTTCCAAAGGTTTTGAAAGTATAGGACATAATGAGTTAGTCTTAATTGTTAGGAATTTGGATATTGAAGAACATTATCTTTATATATTTAAATGTTGATAAATGTATTTGGTGTATTGTAAACAGTTAATAAATCTATTTATTATCACCAAACTATGTTCTACCTTACCAAATTTAATTGAATTATGTTATGATCACATGTTTACAACTATATTCTGGAACAATATTCCCTCACTAAAAAATTGTTTGTAGGAACTTATTTTTGAGTAATTTTGTGGAGATAAGCTCCAAACTGAATTGGAGATATTAATGGGCTCCAAGATGAAGTTTTGCTAAATATGTCATTTTTGTTAAATTCAAAAGTTTAGCTAAAAGCATAAGGGGTTAAAGGGTCAAACTATTTCGAGTCATTTTTTTGAAGCATACAAACTCAAAAGTCCTTTTATTTGAAGATTTTATTTAAGCTTTTAAAAAAGAAGGTTTCACTAAAATGTTACCTCTTGGCCTGCACGGAGGTTCTACTTTTAAGTGAGGTTAACCTTCTTTTTTGCTCCCAAAATGCAATTAATTTATCATATTCCAAATGGATCCTTGCTATGAACATAATAGATTTGGCTTTAAAATAATCACAAATGTTCAAACATTAATGCCTTTCTGTTTTTTGTGAGTTTACACCTGCTGCATATTTTGTGAATATTAATAGCAGCTCTCCACATCAAGCATTCAACAAATTTTATTCTAGATTGGAAGGTTCAATTAAGATAAATGTTTAAACACAGGAAAGGGGGGGGGGGACCACTCTTGCCTCTATCGTTTCATGTATGTCTGTTAACTGTTATGTTTTGATGTATATGTATGCGAACACCTAAAATCCTTATAATAAAAAATATAATATTTCCATTGTTTAAAAGTGCAGATTACATTGGCTACCTACAACTCATATAAGATGTACCAAACAAGAGTAATGGCACCATACTAAGATTGAAGCAATAAGACGAGAGGTGAAAGATCTTTTATTGATCAATATGAGAGGAAACCTTCAGACTGTGAAAAGTGTTATGTTTGACTTTCTACATAGTTTACGTGTGAGTTTGATTTGTCAACATTGTTTACTTTTTGTGTAACGCATGCTCAATTGCTCAGCTAGGATTTTTGTGAGAATAAATAAATATAATGTGTATATAGTTATAAATCCCTGGAGTAAATTTGTAATGGAGATATAATATTTAAAAAATGGCTTTTATTTTAGTTTGTTAAAAAAGGGATTTAAGTTGGAATGAAGTGAATTGTAAATTACATCTTATATTTTTAAATATGTAACTATGAGGATTAATACTGACAAAACCCATAATTAGTGGTAAAGGGGAGATATGCATTAATAACAAACTTGGAAGATTAAAGCTTGTTTATTAAAAAAAATGGGAATATAAAGTCAAAGTTTTTGCCTGTTTCGTGAAACGGAAACCCCTGGTCATGATCACGGCCATCCACTTTCCACCGTCGCCACCACCGCCGCCGCTACGCACCATTGCCGCTACCGCCACATATCACCACTTACCATCACCGCCACTGACCACCACCCACCACCGCCACTAACCATCGATTTCATTCCATCGTCTTTTCCTGCCTATCCAACAACACAAATTAATGTTTTGTTTCATTCTCACATGGCAACCAAACAAGACATGGAATGGTAATGATCTATTCCATTACCCCATACTAAATAGACCCTTAGTCTTTACCCTTGAATGGACCGCTAGGAAAGTGGATCTGCTATTGAAGCTAGGGGTTGTTTGGTTGATTAAGTGCTGAATCATTAAGAAGTCTGAATGGTTAAAAGACTCTAAATGATTAAGTGCTGAATGGTTAAAAGACTCTAAATGATTAAGTGCTGAATGGTTCAGCTATGCACCAAGTCTAAATGATTCAGCTCTTAACCATTCCATTCAGAGCCTTTTTTAGGTTGAAACAAACAGTCTGAATGCTGAACCATTCAGAGCTGAATGGTTCAGAGCCCCATTAAGAGGCTACCAAACAGGCCCTTACATAAGTTGAACCTACATGATTATGATGAGCATTTGAAGTAGAACCTATAAAAGCCCATATTGTAGTGGTACCACTGCCTTTACGTTTCTATTTAAATTTTGCTAAAAATTGATCTACCATCAGAGGATTGATAAGCGAACAAAAAACAAGTATCGTGTTGTAAATTGTCGCCGCCGCCGCATCGCGCGGGTTTCTTGCTAGTATTTTTCATGTATATATTGCTCAATGTCGTACTCTTTTAACAACAAACACAAACAAAGACTCACCACATCTACTTCTAAATCTACATCACCTACTCACCTAGTCTCTAATGAAACTTACATTACCACCGTCTAATTAGATGAGGAATACTATTTGCAACACTTTAATACCATTGAGCTACTCTTTGGTCATAATTTTCATTTATTGTTAATATTTGTTTGATTTTAAGAGTGCATATATACTATATTTTAAAGGTTGAATAGTCAAAACGAATTCTATAGTCTTATTTCGAGTCAATTCGAATGGTTTAAGTTCGAATGGTTTAAGTTTCGAATTTGTAATGATCAAATGGGGTTAGGAGTGCATTAAAATCAACAAAATAAGTTTCTAGGAAAATTAATAAATATTTTAATGAACAAAATCATTACATCAAATGGCAAATTTAGAATTTTTGCTATTATTACCAAACTTTAAGAAAATAAAATTGATATTAGTTGAATTATTAAATAAAGGTCTAAACTAATAACGATTTACATGTTTTTACAATCAAGATAATAAGAATTAAAATCCCTAAAATTAGGAACTCGTCAAAGTAAAAAATCAAGACTCTAGATGATGAGATTTTTGAGCTCTCATGACGTTGTTTTCATCTGTATTCTATAGACCCATAAATTCAAACGCATAAAAGTTATGATTGTTTTAAGTCAAAACCTTTTTTAGTTTGTTTTTATCTAGTTATGATTATTTTACAAAATGTTAACATTCTAACTCTAACTCATATTAAGTTCCCATGCATAAAGTACAATGGAATGATGTATAAAATTGGTTTCTCCTAAACTGAAATACAGATTATAAGTAACGAAACATGTACAAAAAATGAAAATAAATTTACAATCTATTCAAAATATATAAGGATAGAAAAAAACCATAGTTATTAATCAATAAGCAATGTTACAAATATTAATCACGTATCGACCATATTAAGTTGGGTTCAATTTCTTTTCTCACTCACGTCATTAAGCAGGGGTGTGCCAGGTGGGGTGGAGTTGGCTGTGAAATTCTTCCACACTCATTTAGATGATTAGCAAAGTCCAAACAATTTAAAAGATTTATTGGTAATTCTAGGAATTTTCGTATTGCAAGGGGATAAATTACCCGTATTGGATAGTTGTGACGACCCGGTTAACTTTAAAAAGTCTAGTTTTGAACCGTAATGCTTGGTTTGGCATGAAATAATATTTTCGGAGTCAAAATATTATTAAAACCAAGCGTGGACCCGAATTCACTTGGGAACGCGAGGACCAGATGAAACGCAAGTACCTCGCTCCTTTCCAGGAAGCTTCTAAATCTAATGACTCAACTCAATATCGCGGACGAAATTCCAAAAACAAGGGGAGAATGTGACACCCGTCGAATTCCCAGGTCAAGATCCGTACACGCCCTTAAAACTATGTCATTTTTATGCATGTATTAGACATTATTATATTAACTATGTCATCCCGAGTCTAGCAAAGCCCAAACAATTTCAGGAATTCGTTTACATTTTTCAACAACGTTCATTCACACATGCAACACCTGATTATCCCAAAACAATTAGCAATGAACAGTCAAGCAAATGACACACTCAACAGAGAGAAACAAAACATCCAATTATTACGTACAATTGAAATAAGCCTACACGTGACAGCATCCGGTTTAAAAACTATACAATTCCACATCAAACCCAAACATTTATAAAGCCATTTTTATGAATATCTGATGAATGGCTTTATAAAGTTTTGTCGTGGATCCAATTCTTTCTAAAAACACATACGCATACATAGATTTTATACAAATATATATAGGTATGCATACTACATGTATATATATATCCATATAGACATGGAACTGTTTATTTTCAAGTCCTATATGTGAATAAGTATAAACATCTTCAATGAAACATTAGGGATCCAAAATACACTTTATTACACAAGTATGTGTGTATATATGCTATCTAAAACATAACAAAACTCCATAAAATATACACACATACATACGGCTCATGTGTGTGTAATCAAAATTTGAATCAGTATATGTATACATAAACACATGTGATTCATGTATGTGTGTGTATGTTATTGAAACTTGAACCAACAACATGTATACATACATATCTACGATAGATATATTTGTGTGAGTGATCAAAATGGAACCAAAGTCATATATGCATACATACACACAATTTATATACACATATGTGTGTGTGTTCATTTGCATCAATGCTTGCATACACACAAACATAATACAAACAAACAACACATGTATCCACATCTTTCACCAACAAAGAACCTTGTCCATCCTACACCATTGTTCCATGCATGGTTGACTTCCATTTTTATCCAACCCTTATCCCATAAATCGGCCACATGCGACCTCCTTTATAAGCATGCATAAGCTAGGTTACTAAGTCAAAGAATTATACCAACACGAAAACTTGCTTTTTCACCATCAAATTCCATAACATTTGACCTTTCAAAACATACCAAAGCTCTCCTACATCTCTTCTTCTTTTCTCTCTCTATCTCTCTCTCTCTCTCTCGGCTATATATTAGGGCCGATAATTTTTCTAATTCTCACAACCTACATTCCCTATCCCTCTCCTTTGATCGACGCGATCCCAACCCCCCACCCGAGGCCATAACACGACCGTAAACCATCACCCTAAGCCTAATCAAGAGGTTCAAGTGTCTAGAAGCTATAGTGTGGGGGCAAGCGACAAGAACTCGACCCATTTTCACTTGTTTTCGGTTCATCTTTGTGAGATATGTAAAACTAACTTAACCTATTTTTATTTTCCATCTTTCTAGTCGAGAAAAGGTTCACCCGAAGCTCTAATATGCTTTAACACATGCTAATAAAACAAGTTATAGATGGAACATTTACAATATATGGATTTATATACACATATACACAATCGCATATGCATGAATGTGTTGTATACATACACGCGTATGTGTGTATACACACCCACATACTCGCGCGTGTATATTTACGTGCGTACGTATGTATATGTGGACGAGTATGAGACAAAAACATAACAGTTGAACTTTAAACATAAACATATACAAAAGTTCTTGATTTTGAGAAAACATATGTTAATGAGTCACAACATGTGTTAACACTTCTTTTAACATAAGAACTTTAAACATATGTTAACATGTGGTATTATATGGTAATATATGGTAACATGTGTCAAATATGTAAACTTGGTTTTGACAAAAGCTAGTTATTGTTACAACTAAAAACGAACGGATCTAATGAGGGATTACAAGATCTACGAGTTAAAACCATAAATCTTTTTGAAAGAATAAGTGGTTTCATGTAATAATCGTCACGTAATTGGACAATAATACTACGTACATTTGTCCCAACGACATACAACTTGGGTGAATAACTTGCGTGGTAAATAATTGTGTATAAAGACGTAAGTTGTCCTTTAAATTCTAGGGCACTTTAGGTCGGACTCTAGTTTTCATTCGGGCTTACCATTTACTAGCTTACTGCACGGACACGAGGTGAGTTTCTTGGCCCATTTTTACTGTTTTCATATCTTTAGGGGGGAAACATGCTACATTACTCAAATTACAATCTATTTGGAGTGAATTCTATCATGACTACCATGTGAAATATGAGACAATGGTTCATGAGCTCAAATAGTCCTCGTACACACATTCACTATAACTATTAGCTATCGGTTTAGCCATGGAACACTTAAATAGATCTATTGGGTTTGACACCCCTACTCTTGGTTAGTCGTGCTAACCTGTTACATGCAAATGAGTGCTAGTTTTCTACGATTCTTACATTGTCTTTATTGTACAATGCGTGAGGGAAAAAAGTCAAGAGGATTCTTACATTGTCTTTATTGTACAATGTGTGAGGCACAAAAGTCAGGTAATTGATTTGAACGAACTATGGGACTTGAGAATCCGTTTGGGCATGCACCGTGTGATACCAACTTTTCTGGGGTCTTTCTTGAACTTTCAAACATTTATGTGTGCTTTACTTGGTATTTTACCAGTTTCAAGACAATTATCACTTATGTTTTGTAAAACATTAAATATACGGTATCAATTTCACTAGTTTCTTTATGTGTTTGCTCAAACATTGTGCTTGAAAACCTTTCGACGTTAAGTCCGTGTTTCCGCCTAGGTAGGATGTGACAATGAGGGTTGAGAACGTCGTTTAGCATGCACTACTTATGGACATGATTATGGGACCTAACTTTTGAGGCTTTGCCTTTATGTTTTTTTTAAACTATGTTTTATTACGCTTAATCTTGGTTGAAGATGTTTTTACTTTTATTTAACTTTGGAAAACTAAATATGTTTGACTAGAGGATTGTAGCAAGATGTCCATACGTAATTATTGTGTGATTGCTAAACTGGTGTGGTAACAACTTCGTTATCTCATGACTCGCCTTCCATTGTGCGTTGTCGGCCGTCGGGGTGTGACACGACTTCCCTATAAAGGCTTGTGTTTTTACCAAATGGGCTACCAGGAGTTTGTAATATAATATCTTTCAGAATTAACGTTGGACAAATTATAAACGTGGACTTCATTAATCATGATAGAATAATTAAACAATGAATTTGTAGATAAACGGTTAAGATACAAAGGAATCTTAATGTGCAAAGCATACAAAAGAGTTTGGGTCTTGCACAGGGGCGGACCTATAGCTTCCTCAAGGGGGCGGTCGCCCACCTTGAGAAAAAAAACCATTAGTGTTATACACGTGTTAAAATCTCGATCGCCCCGCCCCCTTAAATTTTTGCAATCACCCCCCACGAACTTCTAAAACAGGCCCGCTAAAGAAGCAAAAGGGAAAAAATTGTTTTTTAAACTTTTCTGGCCACAACCGTTTCCAGGGATGAACAGCAGCTTCTGTTGTAGAATTGAAGATATGAGAGTTAGAGTAATGCATTTTAGAGGAGTTGAATTGAAGATATGAGAGTAAGATTTGAATAATAAGTGAGTTTTTCATGCCTACAAATTTTTTCCGGTATGTAGCAAAATTAGTACAGAAGAAGAAGGTAAAGGTGACGTTCAAGAAATATTTGAACAACTGTTTGTAGGGTTTTTTTGTACGGAGAATTTGAACTTTATCGGTATTTAATAGCACCTCTTTTGGGGAGCCCACTGCCTCACTCCGGTCAAACTATGTTGTCTTAACTGGGCCTACGCTGGCATCAGAGTTTGGCCTGATGTATACTGGGAAAACCCCACAACGCCAGCCACACGCAATGAGAGAGCATGTGAGTTGCTCCTAATGGGAGTCGAATCCGGGTCTCATGAGTAAAACCAAAAGGCCTCAACAATGTTATCATGGCATAATATGGGCTTTTATCACATAGCTCACTTGATAGTATTCGTTGACTATACATTGCAATGTTAATGTTTTCTTTGAATTTTTTTTTTTTTTTTTTGAATTTCTTTTTTGTTTTACATGTTTAGTTGTTTTTAATTTACTTACCATTTAATTTAAGGTTTATAGTATATAAGTCAATTTCTCATCATATTCTTTCCCAATTTCTGACACATAGTTATTTATATTCTTCTTTTTTCTAGAAAATATAAATGTAAGTGAAGGGATAGGGAGCCTAATCCAGGCGGAAGAGGCGTCCCTATCCCCTTAAGTCAGCTCCCTCGCGCCAGTCAGCGGCGCGAGGAAGCAGTGGCGCGCAACCAGCAATATATACAAGAGAGCGCGCAAGGATAGCAACTGATAAGCAACATCACCACCTGATAAGCGCGTACCGTCACGCGCGGAATCTTCCTTTGACAACCATCGTACAAAGCACAGAAGACAACAAAAGGAAGATTCATAAAGATCGCTGACAGTGTACGCACCAATAGTAAAGCGACAGGTGGCAAAAGTGGTCCAACAACTACAAGACAAGGACAGCAGCATGGCTGCAGCCATGCTTCCACCATACCAGCGTCTACAGTGACAGCAGACATCCCTTACTGTAGTCAGGAGCATGGTCAACGACTGTAGCAAGGACAGGTGCGTCGTCTGCCAACCACAGCGTGCCACGTGTCCACCTCGAGCAACAACCATGCTGCCAGAATGACGTCATGAACAGTACACATGTTCTCCCGCCAAATCCAGGGAAGACCTTGGACTTGGGCCTGGACCAAGCCCAATAAAGAATGGCTACTCGTGGGCCCTTCGATGAAGCCCATGAGTTCTCCTATAAATACAAGAAGATCTCTCCTTGCCAAGGGATCCAAAAAATATTTACTTGTAGCCTAGAGCATTCTCATTTGTACTCTGTGTGTTCTCACATTAATAATATTACCGGCTACTTACAGTGGACGTAGGTCATTACTCGACCGAACCACTTACATCTCGTGTTCTTACTCACTCTCACCACACACACACTTGTATTATCGTCGAACGGGTTTGACCACGCGGTTTGGGTAAAGGATTAATCCTGACGAACATAGGTATTAACCCCACGTAGATTATACGTAATCTCCGTGTTACCTATTGTTTCTTCATTGGCGCCATCCAACGGTTAGAACCGCTCTTTTACTCATCTTTTCAACCCACCCATGGCTGAACCCAACCCTAATATTGCTGTCGCAAACCGTTCCGGAGAAGGGGACACCCAACTCCCAGAAAATCAAATAACACCACCCACAGTCGTCAAGAAACCCACTTCCAGGCTCCAAGGCCAAGAAGTTGAGGTTCGGGACGCTAACTCCGACGACGACAGCAGTGCTAGCTCTGAGGAGGACCTTGACCAGTGGCTCCTCCGTCAGAATACAAAAAACGCTGCAATTTACCAGCGTAAACTCTTGCAACAAGCAAAGAAAAAGGGCAAAGCCCTTACTTATGACACCCCATCCAAAAAGGGGAAAGACCCAGCTGTCTCGGGTGCTGGTCGTAGCGGGGAACTCGGCGGAGACGCCAGAGTTCGGGGCTACGCGAAGCAACGGACAGAGCCTGATGGCTACGAAGCCCCTAGTAGCGACTCAGGCTACAAAGGGAAGAAAAATGATCATCGCTCGCGCCACAACAATGAGGATGATGACTTGATCAAGCCATTCAGGCCAAAGGCTTTCGCCGAAAAGTCAAAATTTGTTGCTCGCATAGCGACAGCAAGAATACCAAGAAAAGCGAAACTTCCTAGCAGCATCGGCAGATACGATGGCTTGCGCGATCCCGATGACCATGTGCATGACTTCGAATGTGCAGGTATGTCGGTAGACTGGCCCGTACAGGTTTGGTGCCATTTATTCGCACAAACTCTGACAGGCGCAGCCAGAGTTTGGTTTGACAACCTCCCCGCAGGGAGCGTTAAAGACTTTGATGACCTAACCGACAAATTCAACAACCACTTCTCACACTTGCGCAAGCACAAGAAGGACAAGGCGCACATCCTGTTGTGCCGCCGAAACGACAATGAATCCATTGAGGACTTCATCGTTCGGTTCAACAAGGAGGCCTTGCTAATAGGCTGCGGGGAAGAACTCACAAGGGCCGCGTTCGTGCATAACGTACGCAGCCCAGAGTTAATGAAATGCCTCACAGGCAAAGACGGCATACCGGAGTCCTGGGATGAACTCATCCACTCCGCTAAGATATACGCCTCGTCTGAAAAATCTTTCAATCAGACACACAATTTCCAACACCATCATAATAATAATAAAAATAAAAACAAATCCGTCTGGAGCCGCATCTCGGGCACCGCGGATGAGGGAAAGTATTCCCCAGCCGGGGACGCCAGGCAGATAATCAGCCCCAAACAGACGCGGGACCAGCGTGGTCATTCAAAGAAAAACTACGACTGGACCCCGCTGACAAAGACACCATCTCAGGTCCTAAAGACTGAACAGGTCACGTTAAAGGCCGCCCCACCTCTGGGCAAGCGCAGACACATGGACCGAAGCAAATTCTGTGAGTACCACAACGACTTCGGTCACCTCACAGATAATTGCTATACCCTAAAGATGGAAATCGAAACCGCGCTGAAGTCAGGACAGCTCGGCCATTTGGTCAAGAACGTACACCGCACAGGCAAGAATCAAACGGGTGAGGAGAATCAAGACGAGGGATCACGAAAAAAGATTCGTGACCTCAACACTCATGCCGCCACATTGATTCCTCGCCACCACTGCAACATGACAAAGAAGGGCAAAAGCGCCTACCAAGGAAAGCGAGCCCGAGTGCCACCGCCGAGCGATTCATGGAAAGAGGCTGACGTTCTCATGCCAAAGATTAGAGGCGGCGCCTCTTGCACAGCCCCTCTTGTCATTACCGCTATTTTTGGACACTATCGTACGCGATACATGTTCCTGGATGGCGGCAGCAGTACTGATATCATGTATGAGCAATGTTTTCAACAGCTAGACCCGGAAGACAAAGCAAAACTCGTCCCAGTCAACGAGCCCATCTCCGGTTTTATCCATGAAACCATCATGCCACGGGGCATGCTGTCCATGCCAGTAACTTGGTCCGACGGCACCCACGAGCGCACGGAGATATGCGATTTCATGGTCCTACCGGCCAACTCTAATCATGACATTCTGCTTGGACGAGAAGGCATCGCACGCTTTAATGCCAATGCTTCAACGGCGCATGCGATGGTCGGATTCCCGACCAAAACAGGTATTGCCTTCATCAGGGGCAACAAAGACTGCCACACCACAGAAACCGCCAAACCGCCGAAGATTGTGAAAACTGACACCCGCGCCGAGCCGGAAAAATGGGTTCTCAACCCTAAATTTCCGGAGCAAACGGTGGTCATTGGCCATGAAATCTCCGAGGCCATTCGAAATCATTTAAAGCAGCTTCTAATCAGTAACATCGATGTATTTGCGTGGCAACCAGCCGACATGGTTGGTGTCCCGCGCGACATAGCGGAACATAGACTCAATGTCTACCGCTCAGTGGAACCTATAGTGCAAAAGAAGCGCAGCATGGGCCCGGAGAAAACAAAGGCCATGAACGAACAAGTCACCGAGCTGCTCAACGCGGGTATCCTTCGCCCAATCAGATACCAGACATGGGTCGCTAACCCAGTCATGGTAGCTAAAGCAAACGGCGGGTGGCGCATGTGTGTCGACTATAAGGATATCAACAAGGCGTGTCCAAAGGATTGCTATCCTCTGCCAGAAATTGACCTAAAGGTGGACTCTTTAGCCCCATACCGCTTTAAGTGTTTCTTAGACGCGTATAAGGGCTATCACCAAATCCAAATGGCAAAAGAGGACGAAGACAAAACGGCATTCCGCACAGACGCCGGCATTTTCTGTTATACAAAAATGCCATTCGGCCTGAAAAATGCAGGCGCTACATACCAGCGCCTCATGGACACCGCCTTCATTAACGAGATCGGCGTACGGCTTGAGGTGTACGTCGACGATCTCGTAATCAAAAGCAAAGATGAGAGCGACATGCTCAAAGATATCCAGCAAACGTTTGCACAGTTGCGCAAGGTGCGCATGAAGCTCAACCCAAGCAAATGCTCCTTTGGGATGGAAGAAGGCAAATTTCTAGGGGTGATCGTAACGCGTGATGGGTTCCGCGCTAATCCAGAAAAAGTACAAGCCATAGAAAGAATGCCTTCACCCGCTTCCATTAAAGAAGTACAAACACTCATGGGCCGCCTTGTGGCCCTCAACCGATTTTTATCCAACTACGCTTCAAAGTCATTCCCGTTTGTTAACACTTTGAAGAACTGTTTGAAGAAGAGCAATTTCCGCTGGACACCAGAAGCAGAATCGGCATTCAAAGAAATGAAACAATGTTTGATGAACCTTCCGACGCTAATAGCGCCTCTCCCCAAAGAACCGTTAACGCTGTACCTATCGGTCACGGACCGAGCAATAGGCGCGGTTATCATGGTGGAGCGCAAGAGCGTGCAAACGCCGATATATTATATCAGCCGCACACTCTTAGACGCGGAAACAAGATACACAATTATGGAAAAACTGGTTCTCGCTCTGGTGCACGCATCCCGAAGACTCCGCAGATACTTTCAAGGGCATCCGATAAACGTCCTCACAGACTATCGGATAAATGATATACTCGCCAAGCCCGAGTTGTCAGGGCGCCTGGCCAAATGGGCCATTGAACTGGGGGAACACACGATCCACTACAAACCCCGCCCCGCCATCAAGGGCCAAGTTCTTGCGGACTTCGCCACGGAAATCCCTGCAGACAAAGTACTCGAATGTCAAGCGGAAGAGACCCCCGCGCTAGCGCAAGACCCATCGAAAAAATGGTCCTTATTTACGGATGGGGCCTCAAACGAGGACGGCGCTGGCGCGGGATTACGCCTTATCAGCCCAGATAAACAAGAGTTCACATACGCCATCCGCCTCGACTTCAAAAGCACGAATAACGAGGCGGAATACGAAGCGTTGCTGGCAGGCCTCCGAATTGCGGAAAAAATGGGAGCCAGGCACGTGGAGGCACACGTGGACTCACTACTTGTTGCGCGGCAGATCAACGGGACTTACGATGCGAAAGACGAAACCATGGCGTTATACCTGGAACAGGCCAAACAGCTGATGCGCCGATTCGACTCATGCAAAGTCGAGCACATCCGGCGCAGCGAAAACAAGCCCGCCGATGCGCTAAGTAAAATGGCATCAACGGTCTTTGAACATATGGCCAAAGAAGTCCGCATCGAGGTCCTGGACAAACCATCTGTCCCCCCGCGACAAGTCAACATAATCCAAACAGGAAGCGCATCCTGGATGACTCCGATCAAGGCCTACCTATCATCCGGTACCTTACCTGGCGACAAGTCAGAGGCCCGGAAGATCAAAAACAAGGCCCTACAATACCAACTCATGGACGGTATCCTGTATCGCCGCTCTTACCTGGGACCGCTATTGCGCTGCGTAGACTCCGCAGATGCTTCCTTTCTCCTACGAGACATACATGAAGGGACATGCGGATTACACGCGGGCCCAAGAATGGTAGTGGCGAAGTTAATGAACGCGGGGTATTACTGGCCGGGCATGCACGTGGACGCGGTCAACGAGTTGCGCAAATGCGACAGTTGCCAGCGCCACGCCCCGAACACCTTGCGACCCAAGAACAACCTGGTGCCAGTCACAGCGGCCTGGCCGTTCCAAAAATGGGCAATTGATTTGGTAGGCCCATTTCCAACGGCTCCAGGAAATGTAAAATACCTAATAGTCGCCATCGACTACTTCACAAAGTGGGTTGAAGCGAAACCTCTAGCAAAAATTGACGGCGCGCACGTCAAAAAATTCATCTGGGAATTCATCATTTGCCGATTCGGCCTACCGCTGCAATTGGTAAGCGACAATGGCACACAATTTGAAGACCAATCCTTACAAGAATGGCTGTCTCAAATGGGTGTCCAACAAATCTTCACATCTGTCGCGCACCCTCAAGGCAACGGTCAAGTTGAAAGGGCCAATCGTACAATTGTTGAAGGTATTAAGGCACGGCTGGGTACCAAAAGAACAGGGTGGGTAGACGAAATACCCCATGTCCTATGGGCATACCGCACCCTTACGAAAACCAGCAACGGCGAAACGCCATTCAGTTTGTCATACGGAACGGAGGCGGTCATCCCCGCCGAAATCGGCTGCCCATCCGCAAGAGTACTCATGGCCAACAAGAGAGACAATGACAAAGAGCTCCGCCTAAACCTTGATCTCCTAGATGAACGACGTGAACTCGCCGCAATTAAAGAGGCGAAATACAAAACGCAGCTAGAGCGCTATTACAACAAGCGCGTCAAAGCTTGCATGTTCAAGATCGGCGACTATGTTTTCCGAAATAACGAGGCTTCCAACGCCGAAAAGCCTGGAAAACTAGCCCCCACTTGGGATGGCCCATACAAGATACAAGAGATACTTGGCAAAGGCGCATACGCGCTAGAAAGGCTTGATGGGACACCTATTCCCAGATCTTGGAACGCTGCACAACTACGCCGCTGCTACTTGTAAAATATTTGTAATTACGGCTACACATGCCGCGTCTATCAATGAAAATTGTTCCCTATATCTGTTATTCTACTTGTTTTTCCGCGCCAAGGTCTTCAAGACTTAAGCAAAACTATCGTCGGATCACAAACAGCGCGGCGTTGACACGATAAAGTCTTCTAGACATGCTTCGCGCACGTCGGACTTATAAGCATCGTATAACAACGCCGCACAGGATGATCTTCAAGACAAGTTTACTTGCCGGACTTAAAGACGCGCGCCACTAGAACAAACTTAAAGCCTTGTCTTCTAAACTTGTAACACAAGTTGGACAAAGAGCAAACTAGTTGAGCGCGCAGTCGCGGGTCTTCTAGGCAAGGCGCTCACGCGCTTAACTCGGACCTTATGGCACAAGTCGCGCCCCGCTATAGTCTTCAAGACAAATACTTAACACGCCGGACTATCTAGCAGGACGCGCGCCTAATTTTAACTTATTAAATCGGGTGACGACTTGGTTAGATAAGTTAAGTTAGGATGAGAAACACAAGATATAAGGAAAAACCAAAATTTTCATTCATAATAAGGGACTTAAAAACCCTTGATAATTACAAAATATTTACAAGACAAAAAAAAGAGAAAAAAGGACAAGCGCCTATCAAAGCTATACATTTGAAGTGCCTTCGCCACTGGCTCGTTGGCGCTCCTCTTCAAGGCGCTTGCGCTCTTCTTCCCTGGCCAACTCATCAGATTTGTCAATGAAATACTTGAGGGCGGACAAAGGATAAGCATTCTTGTTGCAATCCGCAACCACTTGAAGAATTGGGAAGTCCACCTTTTCAAATTTGAGCAGCTCCGCCTCATATTCGTCTTTTAGTGGCTTCCCATAATGCTCCGCGTCCTCAATCCGCCCACCATTCTGAGCGGCCAGAAAACCATCCTCATAGCCTTCGCCATACCCATACGCCTGGGCGGTGGCGGCTATGGCAGCGACTTGGTCGCCCAGCTTAGGTTCTTGCCAGAACCTCTTGAAGACCTGCAAAAAGACTTAACAAGTTAGCATCTAAAGTTTCAAAAGAAAACAAAAGCGCTAAAAAAGATATGCACTTACCCCAGCGATCCCATCAGTCATCATCCATTTGATGGAATCCTGTGTCTGTGTCTGGGCGGCCATCGCCTCATCCAAAAGGCGCTGGGCTGTCTCACACTCTTTGACAGCCGCAGCGCGAGCCTCCTCGGCAGAGCCAAGGTCTTGCTCCAGATCCTCTTTGGAGTGAAGGATCTGGACCCTCTTCTGTTCCAAGAAAGAGACACGCTCAGTAGCTCTAACAAGATCCGCATCTTTGGATTCAAGCTCCAAGCGCTTCTCCACAACTTGCGCAGTTCACTCGGAGAGGGCCTTGCTCTTTTCTTCTAACTGCCGAATCAGCGCCCGGCTTTCCTCTTGCGCCTCGGCCAGAGTCTGCCTCAACTTCATAGTTTCAGCATTAGTCTTCTTGCAAGACTCTGACCATCGGCGCTTATCCGCCGCCGCGTCCCCTTCCAACTTGGTAACCTTAGCTTCAGCTTCGTGGGCGCGACGACGGTACTTGGATATTTCAGCTTTGAAGGCAGCCTCCTTCTCAGCAAGGCCTGCCTTCTCAGCCTCCAAGCGTTGAATATCTCGCCACACCGCCGCATCACGACGGCGTAGCGAGTCAATCATGGATAGCTGAGTCGCTTGATTTACACAAAGAGCAGAAATCAGCGCATCGCGACTCAGCATATCCTGGTGAGTGCGCTCATAAGGAGGCACCACCTCGCGGACAAACTCCTCAGCAGCCCAGGAGTTGGAAAACAAGGTGTTTTCCCGGATTGCCCAACGGGGGCGCCAAATGGCGTCACCTCCAGCCCATTGGGAGCCATCATATTCTCCGGATGGCTCCCCCTCATTCATCACAAAGGGCTCACGCCTAGATTGGCGTAAACCCTCACCACTGCCACCAGCGCCCGCCTCCAAAAGGGCTCTCTCAAAGCCATCCATCTCTTGAGAGCCCTCGGCACTGGCATGAGCACTTTGCTCCGCCTGCTCCTTCAGACGGCGAGCCTTCTCCTCCAAGAATTGTTGCTCTTGGAGGCGAAGACGTTCCGCCTCAGCATGTTTTGCCGCCTCAGCCTTTTGTCTAGCTTCATCGGCGGCGGCCTTCCTTTGGGCCTCAGCCCTTCGCAGCGCCTCCTCGGCCTCTGCCTTCTTCTCGGCCTCCGCCCTTCGAAGGGCTTCATCGGCCTCAGCCTTCAGACGGGCCTCCTCCCGCTGCGCTGCCTCTTGCTCTTGAAAGAGCATATCCACCTCTGTCCTTCCCACCTCCGCAGATGGAGACGTGGGAGGAGGAGTTGGTATAATCTTGGGCGCAACTGCAAAAGAGACAAAAGCGTTAAGGAGAGAACAAATGAAAAGACTTAAGAAAAAGCAAAAAGAAATCAACTTACCAGGGGCTTTCTTCCTTATCAGCTTCTGAAACAAAGGCTGACGCGTGGGCGCAGCACCTATGCCCACACTAAAGGTGGGGGCAACAACCCCCCCAACACTGGAGCTTTTCTCCAACACCACCCCTCGCGCCGGCGACAAGGGGGAGGCGATGGTCTCTGAAGCAGGGATTTCAACTCCACCACCCTCCCCGCCGGTAGCAGCAGCTACCTTCTCCAAGTTAGCAGCTGCGCTGCTAGAGGTAGCCCCGGTAGTGCGCCTCTTCTTCCTCTTCTCCAGCTTGGAGGTTTCGTCCTCCTCCTCATCTTCAGAGGCAGGCCCATCTTTCCTTCGGCGCCGCCCCTTTACCACTTCGCCTACTGAAACGGAAGAACCCGAGTCAGAACTGGTTAAAGGCCGATGCCTACGTTTACGCCTCCGCGGAGCGTGTTTCCAACGGCCACGCCCCGCGGGCGCCTTTTGAACCTCCAAAATCTCCACTGAGGAGTCAGAGGCATCGTCGCCAAAGAGGCTAGAAAACAAAAGTTCGTTAGACTCACCTGTGGTATAGTAAGGCTTGGGCGCGATGGACATGTCAGGATAATAGAACCTGTCCACAAACGCCTCGAGGCAAGACACCTGCCCCTCCGCCACAGACCTCCACTTAATGCCCTTCTCCTGGCGGGCAGCATAAAACTGGAACTTGCTCACACCTGCGCAAGAAACAGTTAGAACAATATGAAATACAAAAATAAAGAAGTCAAAATAGAAATCATGCTTACCCTCCTGAGCAATGTATGGTTCCTTCCCCGGGCGCAGAGCTACGCGGCTCATCCCCAGAAGGTAAAAGATACCATCTGTGAGATTTTTGAACTCCAGCTTGGTGGCGTTGGCGGTAAGGGTGGTAAACCAAGCTTGCTTCTTGTAATCTTTCATCACTGGAATGTCAGCCACCCGCTGACCGTCTGCGATTACCTTCCAAGGCAGACTGATGGGGATCACCCCTCTCTTCAAGAAGAAGAACTTCTCCTTGGCCCAGTGTAGGGACTTAGGATTGTGGGTGGCCATGGGAGACACCTTGGGGCGCGGCTTAAACGAGAACCACATCTCGTCACGCGCAAGAAAGTAAAAGACATTGAGCATCTCCACGGTGGGCTCAATGTCTAAGGCGCGGCAAGACGCCTCAAAGTGTACCAGCCTTAGCATCCCAAAGGCGGTAAGTTGGGTTGGCCCAACACCATAAGCTACCAGGGTATCAACCTGGAAGCGCGTGCAAGGTAGCCGGAAGCCACACTTGGTAAAATGGGCTTCATAGAGGGCAAGTTGCCCAGGCCCTGCAGACAGCACCGTCTCCGTCGGTGACGGCAATGTGGGTTCCCACTCCGGCAGGATGTCATAGATCCTGCAAAATTGACTGAAGGCCTCTTCAGTCCAAACACAAAACGTGTTTGTCATGAGCTTTCGCTCCTTTATCTTCCCATGTTCCACCTGCACCTCCTCCTCCACGTCATCCATCACCGGTTCCTTCCCGGTAACATCACCGGAGGGAGACCCAACGTTGGAGGCTTCAGACATTTTAACAGAATAATGAAGGAAAGGAAAAGAAAACTATGATTTATCAACAAGAACCTGTTGAAGACTCGCCGGAAAACTCAAAGGGTTCACCGGAAAACTCAACAGACACGAAGAAAACTTTGAAGACTGATCGGAATCTTCAAAGCAAACAAACAAGATGGCACAAACTGAGAACGAACAAGAAAATGATGAAGATCAACAAGAAGTTTCACGATAAATCTTTGAAGATTGATCAAACAATCTTTGAAGATTCAAAGAAAACTTCAAATGATCTGAGTGTTTTGAAGAAAAGAGTGCAAATGAGAAAGAAGGACGAGCAAAATGGACAAGTAACCGTCCAACATGCCTCCCAACTCCTATATATACCCACTGCATTAATGGCAGTGGGGCCCAAGGAGAAACAACCGTCGTCACACTTTTTCAAAAATGGGAGAAGCAGATGATGACACGTGTCCTCATGCGCGAGTGAACGGCTACAATCAAACACAGATCAACAATCCAACCGTCACTCGCTGGATGACTGACACGTGTCACTGGATCTCACGAATTTAAACTGATCAGGCGCGTGAATGATCACGCGTCTGACAAGCTTCACGTGCCACTCGACACGTGGCACAAGCATAACCACACAAACAACAAGTGGGGCGCGTGACAACACACGCGCCTGACACAGACGAAATGTTGGTAACTGCACCATAATGAGGAGACAGCCAACAGTCAGCACAGCAGACGAGGCTGACTCATCAGCAACCCTCAGGCTTCCATCAGAAGCAACTGATCATTCGAATTCCAGGCGCCTTAACTCTCATTTATGAGAGACAAAATTAATGCCAATGATTCAAAATTTATTACAACTGCTGGAACACTTCCGCGAGAACAGGAGAACCACAACATGGCGCAAATTTGACGTAAAACCAAAAAAGACGTTCTCCGCTCAGCGCCTTAACAGGTCATGGCGGCAAACTTCTTTCATGGCGCAAATTTGACGTAAAACCAAAAAAGACGTTCTCCGCCCAGCGCCTTAACAGGTCATGGCGGCAAACTTCTTTCATGGCGCAAATTTGACGTAAAACCAAAAAAGACGTTCTCCGCCCAGCGCCTTAACAGGTCATGGCGGCAAACTTCTTTCATGGCGCAAATTTGACGTAAAACCAAAAAAGACGTTCTCCGCCAAAATTTGCAACAGAACGAATTTCAAGGCACACCAGCAGATGAGCTTTCACCCGCGACTTCATACTTTGAGTCTAGCGCTCCACCTACTCTTCACAAAGAATAGGAGAAACCCTAGACTAGGGGGACTTGAAGGGATAGGGAGCCTAATCCAGGCGGAAGAGGCGTCCCTATCCCCTTAAGTCAGCTCCCTCGCGCCAGTCAGCGGCGCGAGGAAGCAGTGGCGCGCAACCAGCAATATATACAAGAGAGCGCGCAAGGATAGCAACTGATAAGCAACATCACCACCTGATAAGCGCGTACCGTCACGCGCGGAATCTTCCTTTGACAACCATCGTACTAAGCACAGAAGACAACAAAAGGAAGATTCATAAAGATCGCTGACAGTGTACGCACCAATAGTAAAGCGACAGGTGGCAAAAGTGGTCCAACAACTACAAGACAAGGACAGCAGCATGGCTGCAGCCATGCTTCCACCATACCAGCGTCTACAGTGACAGCAGACATCCCTTACTGTTGTCAGGAGCATGGTCAACGACTGTAGCAAGGACAGGTGCGCCGTCTGCCAACCACAGCGTGCCACGTGTCCACCTCGAGCAACAACCATGCTGCCAGAATGACGTCATGAACAGTACACATGTTCTCCCGCCAAATCCAGGGAAGACCTTGGACTTGGGCCTGGACCAAGCCCAATAAAGAATGGCTACTCGTGGGCCCTTCGATGAAGCCCATGAGTTCTCCTATAAATACAAGAAGATCTCTCCTTGCCAAGGGATCCAAAAAATATTTACTTGTAGCCTAGAGCATTCTCATTTGTACTCTGTGTGTTCTCACATTAATAATATTACCGGCTACTTACAGTGGACGTAGGTCATTACTCGACCGAACCACTTACATCTCGTGTTCTTACTCACTCTCACCACACACACACTTGTATTATCGTCGAACGGGTTTGACCACGCGGTTTGGGTAAAGGATTAATCCTGACGAACATAGGTATTAACCCCACGTAGATTATACGTAATCTCCGTGTTACCTATTGTTTCTTCAGTAAGCTAGAAAGCATTTTTTACCGTACTCTTCATAATTGTTTTTATAAAATTTACCAAAAAAATCATATGGTCCGTAAGAAAAGTAACTGGCTTACACAGGGAATGTAGGACATGAGTCACAATTTTATTAAAAAAAAATTAATAAAATAATAAAGATACTCTCTTTATATATTTGAGAAATTGCAGTACATGCACCGTGTACAAATCCAAACGAAAATAAAAGGAAATAAAACACAAATCATTCAAACCAAAGTCTTCAACAAGAGTTTGAATTGCGTCTTCTTATACGAATCTTTGCATAATCTTTTATGAAACCTTGAACCATGTCTTTTGTACGATCATTATTGGCTACAAAAATAAACAAACATAATGTTGACGGTTGAGGCTGAGGCACGTGTTCAACACGCTTCCCTTAAAACAGATTTCGCGTCTCTATCAAAGACAACGTGTCTGTTTCTCAGGGTACAACAGCCGAAGCAGTCTGTACTGCCGGAGAAGGCCACACGCCCGAGGTTACACCGGATAAATTAGTGTGTTAAAACATGGAGAGGTGAAGATGATATTTAGAGAGTACTCCTCTCTTTATTTAGTGAGACAAAGAAATATACTAAGGTTTCTTTGCTTGATTTTATTTTGAGTAATACACAAAGTATTTCTCTTGTTCAACTCTCTTATCTTCTTTGTATCAAGACTTCTCATCAAAAAAATAAGGCACACAAACCTCATGTTTTTATGCTAGAAACATAGACACATGAAAAGACTAAATCAATTCATTAATTATTGAATAATAATTGTCATGATAATTAGAGACATAAAGTCTCTCATTTATCAACTTTTAACAAGAGTTTAATCTTCATTAGTGCCATAAAATTCTAATAAAGTGAAATAAAGAACTCAACTCAAGAGTCTCTTTAATAATTTCACTAAATATCAATAAAATTCCATTCATCATTCTAAAATTCCAACAGGGAAAACATAGAAATTTCAGTTCCGCCACTATTAGGATGCTTTACATTTTTGAAAGAAAAAAGAAAAAAATATAATCTTCCCTATCTATGTTTGAATTTTACAGGTTAAAATTTAAGGTATTATTTGAGTGTTATATGAAATTTAGGTTGATTATCATTTTTTACGTGATCCGACCCAATCCGATTCGATCTGAGGGATAGATAGACAAGTGACTCCTTAGAAAGTTTAGCACTTTGATATCTATAATCTATAACTTATAATAAAATAATTGAACTTTGATGATGTGGCATTCAATGGAGGCCTTAACCCCTTCTTGAATGTGTCATGTGGCATCATGTAGGATTTTTTAATTTTTGAGTTTTTTTTAATAAATCTATATATATTATAGTTATTTTAGGAAAAGATAAGAACTTAAAAACAAAATTAAATTTTCTCTAATGTTTCATCCCATAACTTTTAAACGTTAATATCTTTTATATACGAGATTTTCAAAGAAAAAAATTACACCAAATTAACGAGCGTTTTGTTATCTTTCCAACAAGTACCATAGTGCAATATAAAAAAACGAAAAAAAACAACTATTTTTGTGGGGTTTTGTTTTCAAATATATTTTACTCTACTAATAAATCACAAACCATAAACATAACTTCATAGGCAGAGACTTTTTTTATATTTGAATATGATAACTTATGGCAGAAATTTGTTTAAAATAAATAATAATAATATTATTATTATTATTATTATTGTTATTATTATTCATTAATCATGTATTGGCAAATCATTAATTACTAGTAGTGTACCCGCGCGATGCGGCGGGAAACACAGCTACTTTTACGGGTATGCATGATTCGGTTCAATTCGGTTATTAGCCTCAACCAAGACCAAAACCAAAACCAAAGTCAATGGTTAAATAATCTTATTAACCGATCGGTTAATTGGTTCGGTTTATCTAATTAAAGTGTCGTTTTTTAGTCTGGTTAAGTTAATTTTGTTAATAACCAAAACTAAACTTTGGTCAAAGTATAAGTCTACTAAAGCATGGGCTAAGTGCCCTATCTTTTTTGGGCCCCATTATATTTAGCTCGTTCCAAAAAGAGGCAACACGGTTAGGTTAAAAATGAAAGCGGGAAAGTGAGGAATGGAAATCGAATCGAATCCTGTAGTAACGGTGAAAGGTCGTACACCTAAATCGTAAAATCACGGTGAAGCTAGGGCTGAGATAAACATGAAAGATAAGGCGTAGGGTAGGGAGTGTGCTACAATCGTGTTAGCAAAAAGTGTCACCCATAGGTGATCAAGACCCCCATATATAGAAGTGACATATGCCAACATCACGAAACCCTAATCTAGTGGGCTGAGGCCCGATTAGGTTATGCCTACCCTAATGCGA
Organism: Ambrosia artemisiifolia; assembly: GCA_032199755.1. Taxonomy (NCBI): domain Eukaryota; kingdom Viridiplantae; phylum Streptophyta; class Magnoliopsida; order Asterales; family Asteraceae; genus Ambrosia; species Ambrosia artemisiifolia. The sequence goes on from CM063521.1 coordinate 32,960,552, forward strand.
GTTAGTAATCATAATTAGGAAATAAATACTTAAATATGGAAATGGAATCAATACCGCCTTAACTGCCGAATGTATTCCTGGAAGGGACACGTGTCGTCTGTTGATTGGCCACGTGTCCTAAGCTTAAGTCTAATCATGTGGAAAGGTAGTTGGTGGAGATATGTGATGACGTGACATGCAATCTATCATTAGCGAACGTGTACACGCGTCCCTGTTGCACGTGTGACTTTCTGGCTTCACACGTACGATACACTACGCGCCCTGCCATTAGGTTGTAGAGGCATAAGGCACGTGTTACGTTTCTGGATGTTTGTGCCCCGGGCTTCCTAGCGCGAGACATCCTTAGAAACGTGTGATTATGCTCTCCCAAGTGGTCACTTTTGGGACTCGCATTGTATGGGTTAGGCCAATCCATGTGAGGATTTGGTACCCAATCCCTTCAATGATATGATTTTTTTACTGTGGTCTCTGTTATGTTAAAAGAGCCTCAAATTTAAAATTCGTTTTACGCCACTAAAATGGTCGAGTCGACCCTGGTAAATCACATAATACATCAATTTTTTTAAATTAAAAAAAATATTAGCATTACTATACTCAAATTAAAGAGAATAAAATTCTCGTTTTTATAATAATTTTTTTTTAAAAAAAATTTAACGTATGAAAAAATTATGGTCGTTTAAAATATTAGTATTACTTAAACCTATCATATCATTTTTTTATATAAAAAACTACACCAATACTATACTCAAATTAAAAAGAATAAAATGCTCATTTATATGGTGCAATAATATTAAGAAAACATTTACACACGAAAAAGTTATGGACTTTTAAAAATCATGGGGGTAGTTGGTTAAATTAAGAGTGTAAAAGCGTAATTACTATTTAAATAAACAAAAGTTGAGTAAAGATGAAAGGGCACATGTGTAAGTATTTTTTTAAAAGACATGCTTGCCGTAAAATAGTAGTTAGTATCTGCATTGTGTTTTGTACTCTAAGCAATATACTTCTAAAACTTGAATTTTAAGAGATTATTAGGAAATGTATTATAATAAAGTTTGAATGATTTCAGTTCGTTTTTGTTTTTTTTCTTTATTTTCGTTTCGGTTATTGCTTAACCCTAACATATAATTTTTTTAAAAATTAAAAAACTATAGCAATACTATACTCAAATTAAAGAGAATAAAATGCTCTTTTATACGGTGTAATAATATTAAGAAAATATTATCGTCTGAAAAAGTTATGAACGTTTAAAAATCGTGGGGGTAGTTAGTTAAAATAAAGGTGCAAAAGTGTAATTAATATTTAACTAAACATAAATTGAGTAAAGTTGATGGGGCAAATATATAACTATTGTATAAAATTATAGTAGAGTATAGATAGATTAGGGAGGAAAATTGTAACTAATAAGGGGTATATGTGTAAGTTATGTTTGAAAAGACATAAATGCCCTTAAAAAGTAGTTACTACATGTATTATGAGTTGTACTTTAAGCATTTATAATTGTATTACTTAAAAATTAAGAGGTCCTTGTGAAATGCTTTATAAGATAGTATAGATGTTGTCATATTAGATATTTTATTATATTATATTAGATATTTCAACCCCGGGACACTCCCGGGATAAAAGCTAGTTTAATAATATACGATTTTTAAAAGCAGTTGGTCTATGTTCGTGTGGCATGCATGGTGGCCAATATGGAACAAATAAAAAAAAGCAAATACTTAAAAGACCGGAGTATGTGGTTCTAGTGTGTGTTAACCATAATGTCACTTTGTCAACGAATAAAATACTCCTTTCTTATAATGGCTAATCCACTAAGTTTGACTTTAATGAAAATTTCCGAATACCCTTTGTCCCTTTAGATAGATAGTACAGATACCTAGTGGTATCAAACCGGCGCGTTATACCGAGGATTCTATGCGCTTCGTTGTTGTGGTACTGATACTCTGAGTATGACAACGAAAGAAAATAAATAAATAAATAAATAAAATTGTTATATAATCAAAAGAATACGACATGTGATTTACATAGATCAAAAGCAATTGCTCAGTATGAATCGACTCAACTCATTGTGACTCAAATTCGGTAATCGCACGAGTCAACCAGTTAACGTGATAAGATGTCTAAACTTATTAAATTTACATGATGACTCAAATTCAGTTTGGGTTCTTTCACCAAACACCATTAGGTGTTACCACTAGGCTATGACCCAAGTGGTAAATACATTCCTTACTTAGATGGGAAAGTATTAACTAGGGGTGTATGCGGACTGAGCCGGCTCGTGAGCTACTCGATAAAAACTCGAATCGAGCCGAGCTTAAACGAGCTCGGGTTCAAGATTTTATTGAGGCTCATTTAATTATTGAGCTTGAGCCATTCATGAGCCTAAACGAGCTTTTTTATTTATATACTTTTTATTTTACGTTAAATATATTTATATAAAATTTACAACTATATACCATTATATTATAAAAGTAATTAAATAATATATATGTAAATAATTATAAAAAAAATATATATATAAATAAACAATTAATAAATAATACACGAGTCGAGCTCAAGTTATAAAATAATTTACAAGTTGAGCTCAAGCTTTATAAATAAAATTCTAAACAAGCCAAGCCCGAGCTCTCTCAAAGTTAGACAAGCCAAGCTCAAGCTTGGCTCAACTCGGCTTGTTTACACCCCTAATACCAACCAACCCTTCTAACGCGGACAAGACTCACGTGAAAGGCAGATTTGAAAATTGAGATTCACATGGAGGATGTAGGTTGGTAAGAGGATCCATGATCACTTAATTAAGGAGACAGCATGAAAATATCAGAATACAAAATTGTCATAGCTGCCTTTGAACCAACCAACCAATGTACAGTATTAACTATCCTTACCAAAACAAAAACAAACAATACATTATGAGAAGAACCAATTGTGTTTTTTTTTTTTTTATAAATTAGCCACAAATAAATATCAAAATTGCGCCTAAACTAAATGCACCCGTCACTGAGAATGATGAGGGTGGGCATAAAACATCATTCCAGGCGGCTGTAAATGTGGTGGTGGGGCTGGGACAGGAGCCATAGGCGGCCGTTGATTAGCCAGAGGAACCATCATATAAGACGGTGGTGGAGGGATCGGCGGTATACTAACACTACCATACGGATATGAGGTGGCAGGCGGTTGCAAATATTGGTGTGAATGTGGGTTTGGAATTGTATGGTATTGAGGTTGTGAGTTTGGTAAAACTGTTTGGTAAGAGGGCACAAATTCGGGTTTGGAGACGGAAACAGAAGTGGTTTTTGATAGTCCCTCTTCAGCTGCAAGTGTGGAGAGAACAGATGACATTATATACTGAGAGGAGGTAGAAGCAGCAAGCCTATCTGCAACTTCTGCTGCTATATTAGCAGCAGACTTTTTAGATCCATCACCAGATGATGTTTTTACATCTGCCACATACTTCTCATCGTTAAGCCGTTTCCGCATGTTTTCCGCTTCCTCTGTCTGTGCTTGTGCCACCTGGAAAAAACAACCATGTTTCTTGAGTGTTCTGCTATAGTCGCTCACATTTTTTTCTACCAACATAAACTACTCATATTTCAGCATTGTCTCGTTGCTGTGAAAAAAAATTATGAATATGAAATTTGGTTATTTAGTAGTGATTATTTTTTTCATCTTTAACATGAAGTAGGAGAGGAGTTATATGTTAGGAAACAAAATACACCATAACCAAGTTCTATAATTGTTCAATCAAAGTCCACTTGAAAAAGTAATCACTAAATAGTAATCAGTAATCATATATAATCCAGTTAAGTCACTTAATTTAAAGAAATTTAAAATTTATAAACAAATTTCACAACAATATAAAATTCAATGGTTGAAAAATGTATGAGGGACTTTATTGGAAAAATATTGAAACTTGCTATTATTTTTTGATTTATTGTTTATTCCTATATTTATTTCTGTATTCATTGATTTATTTGTAAAAGTAAGACATGGAAATTGGAACATCCTAAGAGCATGTTTGGTTGACTTGAATGACAAAAACACTAGTAAATGAGCATACAAACCTGCATTTGGGTGCGGACATTCTCTAACTCGGCTTCCTGGAAATATAAAAAGTAAAATCACCCGGGTTATAAAAATAAAATACAAGTAACATCAACAACAATAATAATAATAAGACTTAATTATACGGATGGTCCCTGTGGTATGCATAGATTGCATAAATGCCCTCAATTAACACGAATGGTCCCAGTAGTATACGATTTTGCACTCGGATGGTCCCTACCCCTAGCAGTCGTTAATGTTCTCCGTTATGTGTGTATAAATTGTCTATTTTACCCTACAAAAACCTACTAAAAGACAACAATTAAATAAAAAGGTTTTCCATACTAATTAGGAGGGAACTTTAATTTAATATTGTAAGCTTCACCACCACCAGGCACCAAGCCACCCGCCGCCACCACCACCAAGCTACCGGATAGCACAACCATAACAATCACCACCTTCACAACCATCAACACCACCGTCCACCATATTCAGCCTACTCCGGCAACCTCCACTGCCACTAACCCTCCTCCCCGCCTATTCCTGACAATCTCCGTCCACCATATTCGGCCTATTCCGGCAACCTCCACCGCCACCAACCCTCCTCTGCGCATATTCCTGATAATCCCCCCCCCCCCCCCCCCCCTTCTTTCTCCTACAATAATTGTCCCACCATCTTTGTTCAGTTTCTACTAAAACTGCGATTCTAACTACGATTTACGGTTCGATTCCGTTTAGTTTGCGTTGAAACCATAATACCAGTGTGTTGTTTGTTTCAATTTCATCATTGTGGCTTGTGCCAAGTACAAAGTTGTTCCTTTCCAGTAAAGTTCACAGATGCTGGCCCATAATTCACATTCATATTTATGCTTTGGAAGACATGTTTACAGCTCCGATGATGTTTTGTTGTCAAAGATCCAAGATTCCGACGACCATGTGACTTGTTTCTCTAAATAATGGTCGGAAAAAACATGGAGGGTGCCGATGATTAAGTGAGCAATGCTGATTGCAGGTGGGTTGTGGAGTTTTTGTAGGTGGGTTGTGGGTTTGTCCAGGAGAGAGAGGTGGGAAAGATAAAGGAGAAGAAGATAAAAGAAGTGGGCCCCATATGAAATCTTTAATATAATTAATTTATTTATTTATTTTTGTTTTATTTATAGTGAGGGTTGGTTGGTCATTTTACATGGATTTAACGGAGATAATAGACGACTATTAGAGATAGCGACCAACGTTGTTACAAAAGTCAGACCACCATGAGCATCTACGTAATTTCAAAGTTTTGAGGACCAAAGATGCAATCTATTCATACCATAGGGACCATCCGTGTAATCAACTCTAATAAGACTTAAAAATACCTGGTCATTCAATGCATCACGCAACTGAGACACAAGGGCCAATCGATTTGCTTCTACAACTTTAAGTTTCTCTATACACTGCTTCAACAGATTTTCTTCTTCCTCCAATTCTTTGGACAAAGTCTTCCTCTTGGGATCTTTTGCTGCATTTTAAAGAAGCACCGAGCGTATGGTCAAAGCATGTGTTTGAATTAAAAGAAACCAACACAAAAGAGTTTCAAATCATCACTAGCCTACCAGTTGTCAATGCCAAATCAATATCTTTCTCCATCTTTTTGACACGGTGAACCGCAGATTTGCATTTATTCATTTCTTCATCTTCACCATGGTGTTCACTGACAACTAAGTGAAAAGCTGACACAATTCTCTCTGCTGTACTTCCAATGCTCAATTTCTGATTCCAGAAAAGAAAAAATAAAAAGACATCAGATGACCAACATACTAAATATATAATCATATCTTCATATAGAGGTGTGTAGTTAAAAACACATGAAGCGCGCGCCTTGGCTCTGGGCGCAGCCTAGGCACCTTCAGTGCATTAAGGTGCAAAAAAAGCTTGAAAAAACAAAACTTGTTTCAAACTGCTTCGGACTCCGAAGCAGCCATAAAATGGCCTATGCGCCTTGCTTCTATCAGGCGTGCGTTTTTGGGCGCCTAGGCCACAGGCCCACCCTTTGCGCCTTGAGCCTCTTATGTAGATATAAAAATAGGCAGAAAATCAAACAAAACGGCTAACTTTTTGGTAGGGGACCAATAAGGTTGCTAAAACAGTTTTGTCCAAGAAAAACTATTACTGAAAGAAGTTTCTGTATCAAATACTATATTCTATTGATATGAATCTGATTATTACTCACCGTTCGTATAGAACGTGAATCTCTCTTAACAATTTTCACAGAACGAGACCGTTTTTTTGAGAACTCCAGCGGTTGAGGTGATTCTTCTCCAAGCAACACAGCTTTAATGTTTTTTGCTTGGGATCCAAACACTCTCCTTTCTTCCCATATATTAACCTGCAATTCACATGAATAGTTGTCTGAAAAGATCACCAGCAGGAGTCTTATTGCTAAATTCAATTTAAAATTGACCAATTTAAGCAATCAGCTATAATTTATAGTTCATTGGTTTTACAAACACATATATAGACAAATAAAACAGATACGTAAAACCACTCCATGTATGCATACCAGTCGGGTAACAACATTTTTTCCATGATCATTGCCTTTTTCAATAAGATCTTTTAAAGCTCCAGGTAGGACCTTCCAAAACTCCGAGACAAATTCATTTCCTTTACGCTTGCTATTTTGAAGGATATCATTTGCGAGGTACAAAAGAGGAACCTTCTGAACAACCTCAGAACTATGGAACTGCTTCTCCCATGTTGTAACAACCACTTCTGCTTTGCTTCGGTGGAATATACACCAATGAGACAGTGCTATACAGAGTCAAGGTAACAATATGTTACATAAAACTAATACACGTGGGTACACAAGCAAAACAAGCACTTGGGTGAAGCTAAAAAGACATACGACTGGAAGGTAAATGCATAACATGCATGTGTGCATACATAAACACACATCACTGATTGATAGCCTACATACAACTAGTCATATATGCTCGAACTACATGACAGAGATCAGAATAGAGGTTAAACAATTATAGCACGGAATAAGTGACATTGCCACCATCTTGGTTTAAAAAAGCACGATGTGCTGCAAGGTGTTTTGGTCCCAAAAACAGAGTGCAAGTGTATGTAAAACCAAATAAGCTTTATTTACAACCAGAAGCTACGTATCTATTATTTTTTTAACATATAAACCTATTTATCAAGTAAACAAATACTCGGAATTTGGCCACAATCAGATTTTGGCGTTCAACTCAGGACAAGTTTGACTTAAAAAACATAATTTCCATGCCTATAACATGTATCTCCTACAGACCTTAATTCTTCATCCCTAAGGTATTTTCTAGATATAAACCTCCTACATACCCATATCTTGACCTAGAACCACACGAGCCCCACCTTTTCCCCCTAATACGTTTTCCTCAACACCTAACACATCAAGCACTTCTTTTTAAAACCAAGGCCACCATTATACACCACAAGGAGTTGTTCATACGCTTAAACCTGAAACTAATGAAAACATCATGACAAAAGTACAAGACTTGTGTGCATTTCTCAATGATTTCATTTAAGCATCAAAATTGCTATTCAAATCAATGTGGAGAAGTTTTGAGTTACAATTACTTCCTAGAAGCATAACCCCAACTCAAAGGAACTTTGTTATTATAACAATTAGAGGTGGGAAAAAGGGCAGGCTAATTTGTCTGGTAAGGATGGTTTTGGGAATACACAGAAAATTAATAATATCAATAAGAAAGGTCCTACGTCTCCTCTACTCTCTTTTTTCTGCAAACTATTGTTCAAATAATAATATCAAGATTTTCAAGAAGATAAGTTTAGGCAACAAATTGATGGGAATGAAAGTAATAACAACGAAATAGAAGAAATTAAAGGAGGATACTTTCAATACACTGTTGGGTGCTGTTGAGCTTGGAAAGCTTGTCTGCAAGTATCTGTTCACTGAAGACGCTATTCATCACACAGGGGATGTGGCTGTATCATGCATGAACCACCAATTCTATACCAATTGATTCAACAAATAAACAAAGAAAGAAAAGGGAGATTTAAATTAAATTAAACCCTAGAATTTATAAGATATGCAATGCCAGTTTATTTGGAAGAATTGAAAGGGGGTAGAAATAAGCCCTAGTTCTAGCGTCAGATTGATGAATCCAGATTTGTTACAGAGAAAAAAAAAATAGGGTTTTCTTATGTGTTTTTTAATTTAATATTTTAATTTTAATTTTAATTTAGTTTAGTAATTAGTAACACCTGTCATAGATAACTAATTTCGTCCTGAAATCAGAGTTGTCAAAGCGCATAGGCGCACTCAAGGCGCATAGGTCGAGCCCGGAGCCTAGGCGCAAGGCGCATAAAAAACGAGGGCTTTTTAGAATTAGGCGCATAGTATAAAATACAGTTTTTAGGGATTTTAGAGATGTTTTAGGCTTGTTTAGGGTTACTTTAGGATGTTTTAGGGTTGTTTAGGACTTGTTCATGACTCATTTAGGATGTTTTAGAGGTTTATGCAACTTTTAGTCTGAATTTGGCTGGAAATTAAACTGAAATCAGCCCTGATAGTGCGCCTCAGTGCCTAGGCGCGCGCCTCACAAGGCGCAGCGCACTTGGTGCGCCTCGAGCCTAGGCGCACCAAGGCGCGCGCCTAGGCGCGCTTTTGACAACTATGCCTGAAATTTGGTCTAATTTGTCACTTCAGTATAAAAAAATCAAAGAAACCCCTGAGGTTTGGATTTTCTTGCTAATTTCGTCCTTTTCACTAACTCAGATAAAAACTGGCGTCAAGTCAGGGGTAGCCTTGTCATTTTGCCTACTTAAATGAGGGACAATTTAGACATTTCATCCTATAATTCTTTTCCCCCTTTTAAATGAAACCCTAACTATTAAACCCACCTATCTCCAACTCCCCCCCCCCCCTCTCTCCATACATAACAACACCACCACCCCAATCCCAATCCACCCTAATCCTAACTCCCACCATCCCCCATTATCTTTCTCTCCCTCCCACCTCTATTTAAGTAGATAAAACACCAGACTTAAAAACATCCGCAGAACCACATCCACCACTGTCACCCACTTAATGTATCCAACTCCACCACAACCTCGTCGTTGAACCGCCAAACACCACCATAACCCCATCACTGAACCACCACACCACCACCACCACTACATCATAGAACCATCGTTCACAATAGAAAGTAGCGAGGAAAGGAAAAGAGGAAGGAGAGGCGTAGAGAGAAAAGCACCACTGCAAACCGTTATAAGCACCACCACGTCTATTCATCTTCTACATCAGGTCAAATTAGGGTTTTGTAAATTGGGGGTTTTCTACCAACCGTTGGATTTAGGGAGTGTAGATCAATAGATGATTATAGATGGCGTCTGTGATCGGTGGTGTTTGTGAACGGTGGTGGATGGCGTCTGTGAAGAACGGTGATGGTGGAGGTTGTGAATGGTGGTGTTTGGTGTTGGTGGTGGCAAGTGGTTGGATTTGGTGGTGGTGTTCGTTGGGTGGTGGTTTAGTTATATAGAGAGAGAGAAAGAGAGAGAGAGAGATTATGGAAATATGGTTTTTCAGATTTGAAAGTTTTTATGTAAATCAGATTTTTTATAAAAAAGAAAAATATTGAAAAAATAGAAAAACAAAAATAAATAGGTAAAATGACTACAATACCCCTGACTTAATAGAAAAAATAAACCCAGTTAGTGAAAATGACGAAATAGCAAGAAAATCCAAACCTTAGGGATTCCATTGCAAAAAAAAAACTTTATGTTGGAAAAGGATAGAAATTTCTGCTTATTCGGGAGTCTTTATGTTCAAATGTGGGGAAGGAAAGCATTGCACAATTCTGGGGTAAAGGTAATTTTGGTTTTGAGGCCATCGACCCTACAGGTCGGTCGGGGGGTCTTATTACGGTGTGAGACGAAAATGTGTGTTTCTATAGAAAATGTGTTTTCTATAGTTTCAGTGGAAAAGGATAGAAATTTCTTATTTATTTCGGGAGTATTGAAGGGGAGTGGAGAAGTGGTTGTTATATTTAATATATATGCCTCTCAGAAATTGCAGGATAAGAGAAGGTTATGGGTTCTTCTTTGACAGAAGATGGAGCATGCTAGTGGGTTATAATGTGTTATGGGAGGAGACTTCAACTTTGTTAGGTTGATGGACGAGAGGAGAAATTCAAGGTTTAATGCGGGAACGACTTTTGATTTAATGAGTTTATTTTTATGCAGGTTTAATTGAGCTTAGTTTGAAAAGGGCTAAATTCTCATATGCGGTTGGAAATAAGCTAAGTCGGATTGATCGGTTTTTGGTTGTGAGAATTTTATGAATAAATGGCCGTCTACGGAGTATAGTATTTTACCTCAAGGGATATCAGATCATAGTCCCATTTTATTGAAGACCTTTACGGGTAATTATGGGCTGAAACCTTTCAAGTCTTCAACTCGTGGATGGATAGGCTAGGGTTTGAAGAGGTGGTGCTAGCTACACTCCATAATTTTTCTATACATGGTGCCCCAGATTATGTGTTGATGTTGAAGTTTAGATGTCTTCGGAAGGCTATTACAGAGTGGCGTAATACATGGAGGAAAAAAGAAAAGGAAAAGGAGGAGATTATTACCGAAGAGTTGGGTAAGATAGAGAAAGAGCTGGAAATGCGAGATTTGGTGGAGGAAGAGTTGTGGACCTGGGAAGGACGTAAAAGGCTTGCTCAGTTGGCTTGGTTTAGGATTCGGGATTTGAAACAGCGAGCTAGGAATAAATGGGCTAAAGAAGGGGGCACAAACTCTCAATTTTTCATGCTTCAATTAATAGTAGGAGGGTTGCGAACTGTATACCAGGGTTGATCATAGATGGCCAACAGAAGACGAAGCCAACGGAAGTAAAGAAGAAGGTTTTTGGTTTCTTTCGAGATAAGTTCAAAGAGCAAATGTATACGAGACCTACGATTTGAAGAGTATTTCGGAAGGGGATAGTGTTGCGTTAGTGAAAAAAATTCCTAATGAGGAAACTAAAAACGCTATATTTGATTCTGGGGATGACAAAGCTCCGGGTCCAGATGGCTTTAACTTTCATTTTATTAAACGTTTTTGGGATTGTTTTGTAGGTGACTTTAGAAACATTATGGAGGCTTTTCACCTTCATGGCACCATTAGTACAGGGGTGGGGTCGTCATTTATTACTTTAGTTCCGAAAGTTAAAGATCCAACTTCGTTGACTGACTATAGACCGATTAATTTAATTGGGGTGATTAGTAAAGCTATTTCAAAGATACTGGCTGACAGAATAAAGGCGGTGTTGGGTGATGTTATCTCTGATTCTCAGTTTGCTTTTATAAGTGGTCGATTTATTCTGGATGGTCCTATGGCTGTTAATGAGCTAGTTTCTTGGGCGAAGCATATGGGCAAACAATGTTTTTTGTTTAAAATTGATTTCGCCAAAGCCTATGATAATGTTAGTTGGAGTTTTTTGTTGAATGTTATGAGGCAGATGGGATTTCCTGAGCTGTGGTATAGGTGGATACGGGGCATCTTGGAGTCGGCTTGATCTTCTATGCTAGTGAATGGGGCTCCGACGTTTGAATTTGGGTGTGAAAAAGGTATTAGACAGGGAAATCTTATCTCTCCGTTTTTATTTATTATTATTGTGGAGGCGTTGTCGAATATGTTCAGTAAAGCAGTCCAGATTGGTATGTTTAAAGGTGTTGTTCTGCCGAATGATGGGCCAGTTATCTCTCATTTTATGTTTGCGGATGATGTCATGGTTTTTGGGGAATGGTCGGAAGAGAACTTTGTTATGTTGAAGAGAATGTTGAGAGTCTTTCATATATGCTATGGGGTCAGAATTAATTTAAATAAATCGGTTATGACTGGGTTTGGGGTTGATTGGCAGGATGTGAAAAGGCAGGCTAAAATTATGGGTTTTAAGTATGGTTCCATCCCGTTTAATTACCTGGGAATTAAGGTTGGTGCCAATATGAATCGGGTTGCGAACTAGGAGCCGGTTTTGGCGGTTTTAAGGGACAGACTATCAAAATGGAAGGCGAAAACATTATCGATAAGAGGTAGAGTGGTTTTAATTAAATCGGTTTTGGAAGCCCTTCCGAGTTATTATTTCTCATTATATAAGGCGCCTATCACTATATTAAAGAAAATGGAATCGTTTTTAAAGAATTTTCTGTGGGGTGGTAACGAGGATGTTAGAAAGATGCATTGGGTCTCGTGGGATACCGTCACTAAACCTAAGAAGAAGGGTGGCTTGGGTTTATCGAAGTTGTTTCATTGTAATAGGGATTTGATTGCTAAGTGGCCTTGGCGATATCGAAGTGACCCGGAATCTTTATGGGCGCGAGTGGTTACGGCGATACATGGTACTAATAGAACATGGGAGGTGTATCCGATGAGGAAGAACTTGGCTAGCGTGTGGGCGAATGTGATAAAGGAAGTCTCTTCGCTGAACAGAAATGGGTCGGACTTCTGCAGTTTAATTGGCTGCAAAATTGGACGTGGGACGACGGTTAGGTTTTGGTTAGATAAATAGCTCGACGTCAGTACTTTAAAAGAAAGGTTTCCTGCTTTGTTTAGGTTAGAAACCAACAAAAGGTGCTTTGTATCTGATGTGGTTTGTATGGAGAATATGGAGATTGTTTTTAATTGGAACCGGAAGTATTCGCCCCATGATGAGGAGGCGCTGCAGCAATTGAATGGACTGCATCAGATTCTGCAGCAAGCATCTGTTCATTTTGGGCAAGATGATTGGTGATGGAATGGTGATAAAGATGGATGCTTCTCGACGGCTGTTGTTCGGAAGTGGATGGTTGGGGAACAAGAGGTTAATCGACAAGATGTCTTTAAATGGTGCAAGTGGTTACCTAACAAATGTAATATATTCATGTGGCGTGCTTTGATGGATTGGCTTCCAACTAAAGTCGCTCTTATAAAGAGGAATATTTTTATAGAAGATATCCATTGTGTGCTATGTGAGGAAGGCGAGGAGACGGTCGAACATATTTTTTTTTGGTTGTGGTATATCTACGGGGTGTGGGATTGTGTTTCAAAATGGTGTGGTATTCCCAATCCTTTCACTTTTAACCTTAAAGATGTAATGGAGCTCTATAACGTTCAAGGTATGTTGACGACACGGAAAGAGATTGTTAGAGGAGTGATTATAGCGTCTTGTTGGAGGTTATGGAAAGCTACAAACGAGGCGATATTTGAGAACAAAGTAGTTAAAGTCGTGGAGATAGTGGTGGACATCAAGGTGCTCACTTATTTATGGTTTAGTAATAGTAATAGTAGTAAAGGTTTGGATTGGGCGAATTGGTGTAAATTGTATTTGATGTAATGTTTTGTGGCGGTCTCTTCTCTCAGCCTTGGAGAGTAGGAGGTTTTCGTATTTGGAGTTAATTAAGTTCACTTTACATAAAAAAAATAATAAAAATAAATCAGAAAATCAAAAATGATTTTTCTGAAGGAAAGAGGAGATGATAGTATATCAATGAAGATCTATCACATTCTAAGAATTGTAAAGTTTAAAATGAATCTATCACACTTATATATATATATATATATATATATATATATATATATATATATACTCTATTAATAAGCATATAAGAAGGGCAAAAATGGTCATTTACCACTTTACAATACTTTAAAGCTTGTTTTACAAGCCCTTGATGCACAAATACTTTAAAACTCTTAAATGGGTGCAAGCTTAAATGCATGTTGTACAATCATTCAAAGCACAACACACATCCTGCACTAAAAAACACGGATATCTGACTTCAAATTAGGGTTTGTCAATCTATCCCTCGTTATCCGCCGCCATCTCCCATATGGTTTCTCTCTCTCTGGTGAAATCTAGATCTACATTTCAGATCCTTTATTCCTTCTACACCATCGTCTACATTTCAGATCTACATTTCATTTCTTTAGGGAAATTACTGCTAATTGATTTTAATGTCCTCCAACACCTCCCCCCTTCGTCCATCTCCAAAGGTAAATTTATTATTATTATTATTATTATTGTTATTATTATTATTATTATGTATAGTTATGTTTCGTATATGAGTACATAATTTGTGTGACTTTGGATGGTGAATCAGGAGTTTCGATTTTGGGGCAAAAGTTTTGTTGGGGAAAGAGGAGTGATGGCTAGCAGCATTAAAATGGTGAAAACCCTAACGCCATTTTGTATATGAATCAATGAGAAGCTGCTGAGGTTGATAAGATTATCATGGGTAAAATGGTGAGGTGTTCTTCTTAAAGTTCTTTTTTATTCTTAGTGGATTAGCTTCTTTTCCATTAAAATGGTCTACATCTCCTATCCTTATTTATAGGTTTGTTGTATATACTAGAGGATAAGCAGGTGCAAAAACGAGGAAAAGCCTCGAGAGATAAAAGGTTATGATTTGTGTTTTCATATCTTTCTATTTTATGATGTCTTGAAATAATTTAATGATATAATATACACACAGGATATCTATTACCGCAAAGAAAAGAAGGTTGGCAAGCACAAATGTGTTTAAGCTCCTTCAAAATTGATGAGGAGTTTAACATCTTTGAAGGTGCAACTGAGATCAACTGAGGTCTATAGGTATTTTGATGGATGCAAGGCTGACCTGGTTGTCTGTAAAGGTGTTCCTGATGGTAAGAAAAGATTACTGATACTGTTCTGCATATTTGTTTTCCTTTTTTCTACAACTTATTATAGTTGACAGTTTGTGTATGCGTGTATCTATTTGTATTCTATGTATAGGCATGCTTATTTTTGTATTGTTGTGTGCAGCAACGTATTGCTTACTAAATTATCAATTATTTAAGTATGGATTAAAGGATGGTTTTATAAATCAAGAATGACTTGCAAACTATCGCGTCTTGGGCTAGGAATTGTGTTAAATGGAGTACCGGGTCTATTTTTCAGCAATTTACGGCTGTATAATAGCTATATTTTTACAGCCATGTATGGCTTTAGTTTCCAGCCATAAATGCCACTGCTAACAATCCCATTTTTACAGCCCTATAATGCGGTATATTCCGGCCTTAAACCACTACTTAACATTCTATTATACAGCCATATAAGATCGCATCTTGTGTTTGTCACCTCCATAAAGATGAATTATTTGTTTTCCATTTAGAGTCATTTTGCTACTATAATTTGACTCATTTATATGGATGAAAACTTGTATAGGTTTGAGTCGATTTTGGAGCGAACACGTCTGTAGCCTAAACGGGTCGTCTCTACTGCCAAGACCTTCTTTGGGGTATGACTGTATTCATTCTTACTTTATCTGAATTTGTGGTTTTCGTATTTGTGGTTTTTGGCCTTTTTTAAAAGTATTAGAAGGATATTTATTGTTAAAAGTATTAGAAGGTATATTTATTAAAGTTTTATATGTTGACTGCTTGATTTAATGCCAACATGGTGTAAATATTAAGTTTACCACTCTCGTAAATATTCATGCATATGCGCAAGCACTATCAGTTGATATCCACACAACGAAGCAACTCGAATGAAAATGCAGGCCAATTAAGTTACAAAGAGAATTCGGGTAAAGTATGGGTGTTGAGAAGAGCATATTTACAAAAGCATATTTATCCGTACCGAATTCGTCCAGCCTAGCGAATTGCGTATTCGTACCACGTTCCCGTACAGAAGCGAACCGCGATTTAGGTGACTATGAATCTGACCACCTGCATCTTTTCTTTTTGGTGAAAACATATTTAGGGTAGTCAAATCTCTTGCTTTTTTTCACTGTTTCTGAATCATCACTGTTTTGTGAAAAACAGATGCATCATCAACCTCATGGGTATTCTCCCTTTTTTGTTCCTGTTTAAGATAAACTTTCTGTCTCCATTTCTTAGCTCTCCTACAAAAGTCAATCATGGTCTTCCAATCTCTACACACTTCTCCCTCTCATTGCTAAAAAATAGTCTTCTCACTCAATTTGTGTAATAGTTCTGAACTAGAAAGTCAAAGTTTTAAAGTTATATTCGCATCTATCTATTAACAGCTAAAATGGTAATTAAGTATTTGTATCAAAACCCGTCATACTAACTCCTAGAATCATGCATTATTGATTTCAAAAAATTATTTAGTCATCATATATTTCTTCCTAAGTTCTTATTCTTGTTAACAATAAAATTGATTGGTGAAGTATAGAAGTATTGAAGTAATATAATGTTTTAAATACTTTCACTTCCATTTTGCAGCTTTGGTTGGGCATTTGGCTACAATACATCACGGGGCAAAAGTCTTGTCCATATTTGGGTGAATCTTAGCAACCCATTTCATAACCGGATTACACAAATAACCCGAATATCGAATAACTGAATACCTATTGTTTGAGTCGGTATTTGATCGAAGTTTGACAACGAACTGGGAAATTAACCTGAATGTATGGTTTACTATTGTTTTAACTCTCTTTCTTTTGTTAATCCTCTGTTGCATATGTATAGTTTGTCAATACTTTTTCATTCTAAAATGTGCATTCTTATTGATATTAGCATGTCCAAAAAGTATATCACAAGTGTGCTCCCACATAAAACGGGGCTTATTGCTTAAACTAGCATTTTCATTTTGTTGCAAAATCATAGCAACAAACTCATCTTTCAATTTAGAGAGGGCAAAACATGTTTCTGTGGGTCAAAATGGGTCACCCTGCGGTATCAAAGTTATCTTAAAATTTGACATCTAAAATGGTGAATTGAGTGCAGACTGCACAAGTGGTCTACTCACTGATTTCCTAAAATGGTGAAAGATTTGCAGACATGGAAATGCTTGCTGCTCGCTGCTCACTGCATCAGTGCTTTAGTATTCAAGGTCATAACAGTCCCCCATTGAGCAAATATTCTAAAGCATTATGTACATTGAACAATCACTATCACCAGGCTTTTTGTCTCATGGCTTTGTAAATACTACTTTTGAGTTCAGGGTAATTCAATTGTGAGAACAACCCCCACTTTGATTTGCCGGTAAGGTAAACACCGTATCCCGTTTCGATGACTAAGTGACGATCTTAAGATCTATCCGCATTGTAATAAAGTCAAAATGGTTGGTCACGTCCTGGTCTGCTTTATTTTTTGCTTGTCTTGAGAATTCAATTTCTTAATTTTGTTGTACTCTCAGCTCTCTTGTCTTGAGAGTCCCCATAATCATGATTAGCGCAAGTGGGCTAGGATGGATTAGTCTGGTTTGCTACTATAAAAATATGAATGCAATCCAAATGCCAGTTTAGGATTTTCCAAATCTGATTATATTTAAGGATTTTAACGAAGACTAAAAGCGTTCTGAAGTATATTAATTAATGGATTAGAAAATAGGCAATTTGATTTTATCATTAGGTGGTTTGAGAAGTTACATGCAACATTACTTATTATTAATCCGCCGAAGGTGCATACCAAGTTTTTCACGTTCAACATCACAATATTGTAGTTAGTAGTTCTTAAAACATCCATAGTTTAATATCCGTTTGGACCAAAACATCCATAGTTAATAAGTTCCTACTATAGTGTAAAATTTACTTGGTTACAAATTAGTATGTGTATTATTTATTGAATTTCCTACCATAGTATATAATTTACTTGGTATAAATTAGAATGTGTATTATTTACGACAAATATATGGTATATGGTGGGATGTTTAAAAGTAGTATGCGTATTATTTATGACATATATGTGGTCAAGTGTATTAGAAGGTGTGTTGGTTGTTTTGTTTATCCTTTTCAGTATAGCATATGATTTCAAATTCATTCATAGTTTTTATTTTATATTTTTAACACCTAACCAACACATATTTATTACACCGTATTGGAAACAGACAATTTAAAAAAATAAATTTAACCAATTAACAGATTTGTTAAAAGACCGATTATCTAATGATATCCGTTTGGATTAAGGCTAATAACCGAATTTAACTGAACCATTCATATCCTTAAAAAACTTTCTTTTTTCATTAATGCATAATGTACCACATGGCTAAACCAATAATGAAAAAAGATAAATATAATACATAAAACAAAATATTTATCTTTTTTCATTATTGGTTTACCGAGTATGGAGTGCTGGCGTCTTACTCTTACTATAACGAACCAAAACGATACATATGTACGATACGGTACATCACGAAACGATTGATAAACCAACAGAAAACGAGTACCGCATTGTAGATTGTTGCCGCCGCCGCATCGCGCGGGTTTCCTACTAGTATATATATATATATATATATATATTTAGTATTTCTTAAATAAAAGTTATTTACCAGTCAACTAAAATAATTGAACGATTATGAGTGTGATGCAACACTAGGCCGACAAAGTAATTTCATTTCACATTTGGTGTTTTGACACTTTAGATTTCATAACTAGAACCAATAGTTATTAACTTATTATGGTTAGTGGATTATTAAACCTATATTTGGTTTTATTTTTAAAAAAATGTTTTACAAATCCTAAACATGTCAAATTACTAAAGTAAGTCACGTCTTTAGTGGAAAACGTTTCACATTTCAAAATATTCACATTTCAAATTATTACACTATACTATAACTATAAGGTGAAGGAACACTATAAGCTACTTATTCTATCCCTGGCCACTTTTTAACTGTCATGTCAAAATGAACCAAAGTACCATATACCCATCAAATCACTAGCGGCACTCTATGATATCTTATCTGAATCAAATATTCAAATAAACAATTAAATCTAATATTCAAATACATTAAATTAAATTTGTTACTACAAAACGTAATCAAGATTTGACTAGAAAACCGACTAGAAAACCGACTAGAAAATATAATTCAAAGGAAAGCTAATTTATGTGTCTTAAATTTTCCTATGTTGAAATTGTGACATCCGACTTTTTAGGACATTATCTGTACTAAATTATTAAACATGAAATGTTAATATCTAAATGCGTATTAGTCCTAATTTGTGATAATTGGAGTCATTGGAAATATTAGCAAAGTCCAAAGTAATTTATGGGTTTTTATTGGTAATTCTAGGAATTATCGTATCGCGGGGCGATAGATTACCTGCAGTGGACGTTGGTGAGGACCCGGTTAACTTTAAAAAGTATAGTTTGACCCGTAATGCTTGGTTTAGCATGAGATAATATTTTAAGAGTGAAAATATTGGTTAAACCAACAAAAACTATAGTTGGTAGTTTTTGTGTCACAATTGGCTAAGACTTGCGTGTTTTGTCGTTTTAACGTGTATGCTAGACCCGATACAGTAGGGAAACCCATGAATTAATTAAAATAGCATAAAATGATATTCTATGGGTGAAAAGTTAGTCGAAACATACAAAAACGCTGATAGTCCCAAAAATCACACTTTTTGCCAAGTTTTAAGCGTCTTTGCAAAATAGTCCCAAAAATCGCACTTTTTGCCAAGTTTTAAGCGATTAAAGTGACCCTTTTTAGGTCTGATGTAAAACATAGTATTTGGCATGGAAATGTTGTAAGACCCTAACCCGTAAACACGCGATTAACATTAAAACTTACGGGCTTTGGTCTTAATGAATAACACTCCCGATTTAGAACTTTGATTATTATGAAATCCAACCCATTTTGATTTCTACATTATAGGTCCCAAGAATTTTATAATTAGATTTACTAAAAACATGTTTTAAAGCTTGCGTTTTAATCGGGAATTTCAAATGCGGAAGCTAGTTAAGCATTCGGGTGTGTTCGGTTCTTCTCGCGACTTGATCTTTGCTCCGGAAGTTCCGCCACGTGAATACCTAGCACCATTACACAAAGAATGGTTAGTGGATTTTCAATAATACATTTAGACTAGCATGATTGTCATTACACGTTGATACGGAACAAACTAGGCCGAACGGCCCCATTTCAAGAGAATAAACTGCTGCACTTTTCGGCGCAGCAGCTGTTCGGGTCAGATTTTACCCTTCTAAAACCCATAATGTGATTTCGAATTTCAAATAAGAAATGTGCTACGTTCAAAGAGCTTTCCAGACATATAAAGAACGCCTTCTAACGATTTTTCTATGATTTTATATGAACATTTGAAGATCAGGTCAGAAACATATTATGTGCAGCGATTTCTTTTTCAGCTGCTGTAATTGACCATTTTGACCCATTTAAAGTCCGAATTAGTTGAACATGTTCAAAGGTGGATTGTTCTTCGTTCAAAGACCTTTCCAGGCGTATAAAGAACGTCTCCTAACGATTTTTCTATGATTTTATATGAACATTTGAAGATCAGGTCAGAAACATATTATGTGCAGCGATTTCTTTTTCAGCTGCTGTAATTGGCCATTTTGACCCATTTAAAGTCCGAATTAGTTGAACATGTTCAAAGGTGGACTGTTCTTCGTTCAAAGACCTTTCCAGGCATATAAAGAACACCTCCTAACGATTTTTCTATGATTTTATATGAATATTTGAAGTTCAGGTCAGAAGCATATTATGTGCAGCGATTTTTTTACCCAAATTGACCCGTTAAGGCCATATGTTATACAAAACCTTATTAGACCATTCAAAAGGCATAATAATGATTTTGTTAACTCATTGGACTCTTGTTTAACTAAAAACATCATCCGGATCATGTCGTTAAGACCCGGTTCTTAGAATCAACCTTTGGTAATCTTTTAAATTCCCAAAATGCCCCTTATAGCCAAATCTTTCTATTTAGCCATTCATGGCGACCACTTCTTATTTCAAATCCATTGTCTTTGACTCAATAACTTATTTAAAAACCTCTAAGTCTTTCCGAACCTAGATTTCCACCTTTTCTCAAGATTTATCCCATTTAATCAATTCTAAGCACATTAGCGCGCATTAGACATAGTTATGAAAATAACTTACTTGGTTGACACCCACACTTCATGTGAGTAGATTTAGTACCCATATTGCTTCGCCCGAAGGCGTCTAAATAGCTACGGACTTACCGGGTGGCCTTGACCCATATCCATACCTTTTGCTTATCCTCCATGATTCTTAGCATCAAGCGTGCATGCGCAAGTGCATTTACCTGCGTGCTTTCTAGATAGACACATTAATTTCTCGGAACTCAAATGATACTACTTTTCCATTTGATCCGTTTAACCTCATGAATCTCAATGCTTGGAATACAAGCATCAAGTGTTGGACTCACATGGTGAGGACATCACCATTTGACCCGTTTAGACTCATAGTTCATAATACTATGTTACCCAAGTTTTTATTATGATACAAGTGACACTAACTTGACCCATTTAACATCATGCTTAACAGCTTCATTCAAATGATTTCATTTGGATTAAAACACTATTTCTCACATATCTTTACTAATTGACCCGTTTGATGGATTCACCATTTGGTCATAACTCATTGTCTCGATTAAGGTCATAAACCATGTTTTGTATTGGGTGCACATAAGGTGACCCATTAATAGCTTCTACCCCTTGGGGTTTATCTTTATCACATACTCGAGATTTAAGACTAATGTTTTCAACAATCAAGCTATGTTGTAGTACATTGGTGTAAGTAAAACTTACCTCATATCCATTCTTGCTTCCAAGCGCATTGAGCTTGCATCCGTTTGACCCGTTTGCATCCCTAGTTCTTGTACCTAACTTAGGGACATGTCAAACCTTGTTTTGTTAGAATACATAATATGGAATTTTGTTCACTATCCATAACATCATGTATTCATTATCATTACTAGCTAAATCCATAGCCAATTTCTTACATGTCTAGTTGAGATTAACTCGCCTAGGCATTTCATCAAACATTTGGTGTGCATCCACCAATATACTTAGTTTTCAACATTCTAAGTTTAACCGATTGTCCAATTGACATCATAACATGTTGTTTAGGCCCTTTTTACCTAAATTCCTCATGTAACAACTTCTAAGAGCCACAAAGATTACTAGATATGAGTGTATTCAACCTAAAGGTTAAACCCCAAATTCTACACATTAACATAAGCATATGATCAAAATCAAATACACATACTAAGTGTAATTTGCAACCGGATTATACATGTTTAAGGCTCCCCAAGACTAGAGCAACCCATATTAACCATCAATTCCACGTTTTTATCAAAACCCTAGATTTTCATAAGAATCAAAAACGAATATAACATCAATTTCTACCAAATAAAAGGTACCTTGATGTTCTTTAGGCCCTAGATGACCCGTTTCTTGATCATGCACTGAAAAGCCCCTTGATTTGGCTTGGATTCAAGCATGTTCTTGAGTGTCTAGGGTTGGAGGTTGAAGGAGAATGATCTCCTGATCATTCATACGACACACACACACACAATGTGTGTGTTTTATTTTTTTATTTATAATTTTTTTATTTATAAAACCCACTTTGACATATTGGCAACTATGGTCCCTCAAGTTTAATCTCGAGTTAAATTTTATATTATAACATTAACTAGAATAGTTTCTAGTAATGAGTTTAGCCTCGTTTTATTATTTTGTTAATCATGCCTAATGGCGTAATGAAGCGAAACAAATGATTTTGGGGTGTTACAAGTCTACCCCCCTTAAAGAGGTTTCGTCCCCGAAACCTTTCTTGTTTTGTTGCTTTGGTCACACCAAAGAACCTTAGTGTGTACAATCAAATTTGAGCACCGCTCAATCCCTTGATATTATATTGTCTAGCAAATAGTACTATAAACTTAGGGCGATTTCTCTTTGTTCGGCCTCCTAACCTTTTGATTTTTATATGAAGGCCTCGGCCTTATATCACTACTTTGAGTCACACTACTCATTTGTTTAACTAGACATTATTTCTTTGCATAACATCTATTTACATGCCTTTACAGGGTGTTTTAGCTACTCATATATTTTCCATAGATCCGCTTTAGAACCGCAGACTATCCCCGTCTACCATTATCCCGAAGGGTATAATGGTTTAAGGGTCCATTCCATCGTGCACCTTAGGGCATTTACTGTGACACCATGATTGTAACATGCATATGCATACATGTCTATGCCTCCATACTAACGAGTAATTTGTCTTGGTTTCCAAGACTAACCCGACTTTTTAACATAGCCGTTTTCTAGCTTCTTGGGTTCATCCCAAAATCCAAGCCTCGTTTCTTTTTGGTTTGCTAAACTATTATAAACAAACCTTGCTTTACACTAACACTTTCCTTTCTTTGGCTAATCCTATTTTAAGAATTCGCCGCTTATTTGGTTTACCCAAGTTCCTGTTTTGCTAACTCGATTGGTGATCATTGCCCCAACCGACCCGTTTAAAAACTTTTGAGTTTTAGACTTCAAATCGTTTATATATTTGGAACGCTTAGTTTCTGAAAGTCCTTTTTCTGATTACCGATCTCAACATAAATTGAGATCGGTTTTCTTTTCATAAAATACGGTGTAAATTTGTCATTACTACGTATTGTATCGACTAATCTAATGTTATCACGATTTGCATCAGATTGTGATAACTATACAATCCAACCGTTATTATGATTTGTATTAGATTGTACCAACAATACAATCTAATGTTATTGCGGTTTACACTTTTTCACCCTTAACCCGAGGGTTGAATGGTTTACTGATCTATTACGGCCCAATCCGCTGTTTTAGGTCATTAACCCCAAGATTCATGACTTACCCGAAATGTGATTATGACTCAACCCTTGATTAAGGTTCAAGTCCCTCTTTACGAATTTAACCTTCTATAAAAGTCCGAGTTTAATTATGACTTAACCTTGATTAAGGTCCAAGTCTGTTTCAAGCTAAATCTGTTTATGAATCAACCTTGATTAAGGTTCAAGTTTATTTCCGAACTGAATCTATTTATGACTGAACCTTGATTAAGGTTCAAGTCAGTCTTTGTATCAACCCGGGATATCTCGTATCGTATATTGCCTGTTTTGCTAGCCCAACGTATAAGTTGGTGCCTCGCTCAAGGTCTTGCATGGATCGCATCCCTGCCGTGTTAGACAGTGGACTACGTCCAAACGCTCCAGTTTGTTTTCCTCTTTGCTAGCCCAACGTATTCTAGCTGGTGCCTCGCTCAAGGTCTTGCATGGATCGCATCCCTGCCGTGTTAGACAGTGGACTACGTCCAAAATCCCCCAGCACCTCACACTTACTAAGCCTTTGTTACATAGGTTGTATATGTATTAATCGTAAGAAACCCATGGTATCATATGTTTAACACTTACCTGGCCAGGGTAAGTAATTCGCATATGGTACACACGGACTTATTATAATTAAGGCATCACACCCTATGCAAGCAATTTTTAGCTCATGCTTGTGCCCCCTATTTTATTTGGTAAAACCTTTTTATTGATATTTATTGTATATTTGGTTTTACCTTTACTCATTTTAAACCAACGATGTGTTTTCGTTTCATAAAACTTTATGTGATCATATTCATTGACGTGACCACTACACGACTTTGGTATTCCTTACGTTTTAAACATTAAACAGGATGATTTCCTCATTCCTGGTTTTCATGTTTAGATTTGCCTTTGTGCATTAGTTCTTCACTATTGTGAATAATGCACAATTCCAACTTAGTTTCACTTGGGAATTTGTACTCTGAATGTGAATTCCCGTCCAGTTTCCCATGTCTTATGTTGCTGTATGCAACTATCATTCATCGAGTGAAAGTTGCACACTAATAAGCATGACATGGTTTCGAGCGTGTACCTGATTGATACTTGCTCCTGTGTTCCCTTTCGTTACCGATCCATTAGCTCGAGTAGTTACTTGACTTGGTCCTTAGCGAGCATGTTATCGGCCGTGCTCCCGAACCTTCCACCACTTCGTTGGGTGAATCATTCGATCCCATCTTGATCAAATTAAGATGTTCTCATACCTGTCACATTTACAATTCTAATTGATTAGTAACACGACATGTCGGTATTTGTATGCATCATTATAGTAATATTTATTCTTGTTACGCAAGAATTTCGTTGCCCGAATAAATCCTTGGCTAGGTCTCATACCACCTAACCTTTTCTTTACCAAACTTTTGAGATAGCGTGCATCTACACGATATCACCATTGCTTACTTATAACAATCTTCAATCAAACCCGAATTGTTATTACTGATATTACTTACCGGATTCCTCGATCAAGCCCCGAACCGAACACCCTTCAACACTTTGAGCGCACAGTTTGAGTCCAAGTATCCTTCTCGACACTCGGATCCCTCAAACCAATGGCTCTGATACCACTTGTAAGACCCTAACCCGTAAACACGCGATTAACATTAAAACTTACGGGCTTTGGTCTTAATGAATAACACTCCCGATTTAGAACTTTGATTATTATGAAATCCAACCCATTTTGATTTCTACATTATAGGTCCCAAGAATTTTATAATTAGATTTACTAAAAACATGTGTTAAAGCTTGCGTTTTAATCGGGAATTTCAAATGCGGAAGCTAGTTAAGCATTCGGGTGTGTTCGGTTCTTCTCGCGACTTGATCTTTGCTCCGGAAGTTCCGCCACGTGAATACCTAGCACCATTACACAAAGAATGGTTAGTGGATTTTCAATAATACATTTAGACTAGCATGATTGTCATTACACGTTGATACGGAACAAACTAGGCCGAACGGCCCCATTTCAAGAGAATAAACTGCTGCACTTTTCAGCGCAGCAGCTGTTCGGGTCAGATTTTACCCTTCTAAAACCCATAATCTGATTTTGAATTTCAAATAAGAAATGTGCTACGTTCAAAGAGCTTTCCAGACATATAAAGAACGCCTTCTAACGATTTTTCTATGATTTTATATGAACATTTGAAGATCAGGTCAGAAACATATTATGTGCAGCGATTTCTTTTTCAGCTGCTGTAATTGACCATTTTGACCCATTTAAAGTCCGAATTAGTTGAACATGTTCAAAGGTGGATTGTTCTTCGTTCAAAGACCTTTCCAGGCGTATAAAGAACGCCTCCTAACGATTTTTCTATGATTTTATATGAACATTTGAAGATCAGGTCAGAAACATATTATGTGCAGCGATTTCTTTTTCAGCTGCTGTAATTGACCATTTTGACCCATTTAAAGTCCGAATTAGTTGAACATGTTCAAAGGTGGATTGTTCTTCGTTCAAAGACCTTTCCAGGCGTATAAAGAACGCCTCCTAACGATTTTTCTATGATTTTATATGAACATTTGAAGATCAGGTCAGAAACATATTATGTGCAGCGATTTCTTTTTCAGCTGCTGTAATTGGCCATTTTGACCCATTTAAAGTCCGAATTAGTTGAACATGTTCAAAGGTGGACTGTTCTTCGTTCAAAGACCTTTCCAGGCATATAAAGAACACCTCCTAACGATTTTTCTATGATTTTATATGAATATTTGAAGTTCAGGTCAGAAGCATATTATGTGCAGCGATTTTTTTACCCAAATTGACCCGTTAAGGCCATATGTTATACAAAACCTTATTAGACCATTCAAAAGGCATAATAGTGATTTTGTTAACTCATTGGACTCTTGTTTAACTAAAAACATCATCCGGATCATGTCGTTAAGACCCGGTTCTTAGAATCAACCTTTGGTAATCTTTTAAATTCCCAAAATGCCCCTTATAGCCAAATCTTTCTATTTAGCCATTCATGGCGACCACTTCTTATTTCAAATCCATTGTCTTTGACTCAATAACTTATTTAAAAACCTCTAAGTCTTTCCGAACCTAGATTTCCACCTTTTCTCAAGATTTATCCCATTTAATCAATTCTAAGCACATTAGCGCGCATTAGACATAGTTATGAAAATAACTTACTTGGTTGACACCCACACTTCATGTGAGTAGATTTAGTACCCATATTGCTTCGCCCGAAGGCGTCTAAATAGCTACGGACTTACCGTGTGGCCTTGACCCATATCCATACCTTTTGCTTATCCTCCATGATTCTTAGCATCAAGCGTGCATGCGCAAGTGCATTTACCTGCGTGCTTTCTAGATAGACACATTAATTTCTCGGAACTCAAATGATACTACTTTTCCATTTGATCCGTTTAACCTCATGAATCTCAATGCTTGGAATACAAGCATCAAGTGTTGGACTCACATGGTGAGGACATCACCATTTGACCCGTTTAGACTCATAGTTCATAATACTATGTTACCCAAGTTTTTATTATGATACAAGTGACACTAACTTGACCCATTTAACATCATGCTTAACAGCTTCATTCAAATGATTTCATTTGGATTAAAACACTATTTCTCACATATCTTTACTAATTGACCCGTTTGATGGATTCACCATTTGGTCATAACTCATTGTCTCGATTAAGGTCATAAACCATGTTTTGTATTGGGTGCACATAAGGTGACCCATTAATAGCTTCTACCCCTTGGGGTTTATCTTTATCACATACTCGAGATTTAAGACTAATGTTTTCAACAATCAAGCTATGTTGTAGTACATTGCTGTAAGTAAAACTTACCTCATATCCATTCTTGCTTCCAAGCGCATTGAGCTTGCATCCGTTTGACCCGTTTGCATCCCTAGTTCTTGTACCTAACTTAGGGACATGTCAAACCTTGTTTTGTTAGAATACATAATATGGAATTTTGTTCACTATCCATAACATCATGTATTCATTATCATTACTAGCTAAATCCATAGCCAATTTCTTACATGTCTAGTTGAGATTAACTCACCTAGGCTGTTAGGATCTGAGTATTGGATTGTTTTGATTAACTATGAAATATGAATGAAGTATAAATGGAAAGTGCAGCGGAATAAAGAATAATCAAAACATAGAGAATAATTGTTATCAATCGAATGCTTTCATTAAACTGAAAGATTACAAAGGTACAATTATAGCTCCCCCTCAGCCTGATCACTCAGAGTATGTTTGTCTAAAGAGAATGACGAGTGACCAATAGAACAGTACAAGTACTGTTCTATTTATAGACAAGTACAAACCTCTGATGATCACTTAGCTGACGTCACCTAGAAAGCGACCCCTAACTGACTAACAAACTACAACATCTGTTATACACTAAACTACTGTTACATTGAAACTACTGAAGGAAAAACTCTGTTAAACAAAAACTCTGATGTCTTCTTATCATCTGTTGAACCAAAGTGCTGTTGGTTCAACAGACCTTTGTTCTTCAGATCTTTGATCAGCACTTGTTCTTTATCAGACTTTTGCTCTTCAGACTTTATCCATCAGACCTTTCATCAGCAGCAGTTGTCTTGTATCAGTTGTTTAAGTATCAGCAGTTTGGGAATCAGCAGTTCTTTGGAGGAAGCTTTCTTGTAACCACTGTTATTTGTTCTTGATCAACACTTAGTATATTTTGGCTTTCTATCATCTGTTCTTCTCCAGGTCAGCAGACCCAACAATCTCCCCCTAGAACAGATGATGCCAAAACTCTGCTTTATTCTTGATCTTTATTCCTCATCAGACTTTCTCTAATTTGCCCTTTTAGTTGCAATTCAAAGTGTAGAGAGAAGAGGTCTTCAGCATCTCTATCCAGTGTCAAATTTAGAAGTGTCTGGAGATCTTCAGCACTTAGGCCAGGTGCCTCATCCATACTCAGCTTCTGAATACTACCATCTGATCTGAGCAATGTCAATTCATGGGTCTCTTTATCAGACTTCCATTTTAGAATTTTAGAATCAGAGGAGTGACTGGGATGCATCTTTATTTTGGATGAGTTTGGTGATGGTGGCCTTCCAATGAGTTCTCTGAGCCTGTCTGACACAGGATCAGAAAAAGATCTGATTTGATTCAAGATCCCCTCTTTCACATAAGTATCAGTGAACTGTCTTGTTTCTTCTTCAGTCATTTCTTTTTGCTTCTTAAATTGTCTTCTAGCAGCAATGGTAAGATCTGAAGTTTCCAGTAAACTGTCTAATGTAAAGGCCTGAGAGGGTTTCTTGGGAGCATCATCATACACAGGTTTTCTTGGAAGATCAGGATTGGTCTTTCTTTCTTGTTCAAGCTTTTTGTATGTTTCAATTAGCCTGATCTCTGACCATCTGGCAACAGACTTCATCTCTCCATACTTAGCTGCTACAAGCTCTTGTCTCATTCTTCTGAATTTCAAGGCTCTAGCTTCATCTCTCCCCTTTTTGAAATCAGGAGCAGAGACCTTAGCAGGAGGATTCTTGGCCATGTTCTCTATTCTGATTAGTTCTTCCCTTAGAGCATGTGTGGTCCAGCCTGTAAATTGGTTCTTTGTTGCTTTATAAGGCTTGGATGCCAAGATCTGTTCCAGCAGTGAATCCCTTACTTCCATTTCCAAGTGTCTGCTGAGAG
The DNA here is from genome assembly GCA_032199755.1 of Ambrosia artemisiifolia. Classification (NCBI taxonomy): domain Eukaryota; kingdom Viridiplantae; phylum Streptophyta; class Magnoliopsida; order Asterales; family Asteraceae; genus Ambrosia; species Ambrosia artemisiifolia. Next base: position 32,989,810 of record CM063521.1, read on the forward strand.
GCATGGTTGACATGGAGTTGCTCAGGGTCTTAGCATAATCTTCAATCCTTCTGAGTTTGCTAAGCTCTGCTGAATGGATGCCCTGAGCAGTCCTGTCATCCTTCCCTTTGCACTTCTCTTTGATGACAGCATCAGCCTGTTCACCCTTGTATTTGAGATATGTGTCTATGTTGAGTGGAACAGGGAAGCCTTTAAGAGATGGGAAGGATCTTTCTGATGGCTGATCAGTATTGTAGAAGGATTGAAGTTCCCCCTTGATTAAATCCAACTCAAGGGGATACTTCTCAGCCAATGGGGTGATGGTTGGTGGTGGTCTGTGTGATCTGAATTCAGCAGTGTGTGGTGAGTAAGATGTGAGTGGAATGGCATTGACTGGTGTGGATGAGATTGGGGTGTTTGGTGGTGTGTTGTGGATGTTTTCATCTTGTATAACAAAGGTGGATTTCCTTTTTCTGCTATACAAGATTTTGGGTGAAGGTGAGGATGTGGCAGTGGTTTGAGAAACATCTGTTGGTCCTTTAGTGGAACCAGCAGTTGTTTGGGTTTTGGGTTGTGTTGAAGTAGGTTTGGCAGTGGTTTGTGTTGGAGTAGGTTTGGGAGTTGGTTGAGTTGTGGTTGGTTTAGTGACTGGTTTGGGTTGTGCAGATGTTTTAGCAGTGGTTTTAGTTTCAGTTGTTTTAGGTGCAGTGGTTTGGGTAGCAGAGGTTGTGGTGGCAGTGGTTTGTGGAGCAGTGGTTGTGGTAACAGGTGTTTGTACAGCAGAGGTTTCAGCAGTTAATTTGGAAGGTGGCTTTCTAGTGTGTTTGGCTGGCATTTTCTTTCTCTTTGAAGTGTTCACATCTTCCACTTCCTGCTGCTGTTCCTTTTTCAGCTGCACCAACCTCTCTGCCTTTACTTCCAATGTATCAGCCCTTTTCATTTTGTCTTGAGCAGCCTTTTCAGCTTTTTCATTAGCTGAAGTGTCAACTTCTTTTGCCTTTGATGCTGGAGCTGGTTCAGAGACAGGGATCTGAACATTTGGTTGTTGAGTTTGTGGAGCTGATTTGGGTGACCCTGGTTTGTCAGCAGTTGGCTTCTTCCCTTTTTGTGAGGGTGGTTCACCAAATGGATTAAGTTTTGGTAGCCTATCTCTGCCACTCTCCCCCTTTTTGGCATCATCAGCAGTGAATTCATCATCATCTTCATCTCTGAGAATAGTGGTAGGGGCAGAGCCAATGGTCTTCAGCAGATGGTCTTTAATCACCTTGATGTCAGCCTTTGTGTCATTAAATCTGGCATCCACCATATTTCTGATCAAGGTCATGTAAGTTTCCTGTGTCTGATCTGCTAATTTTCGATGAGCTATGATGATGGGGGAAACAGATTTCCATAGCTCATTAGCAACATCAGCAGTGGATGGTTGACTTTTTGTAAAGTTATTCAATGTTTCCAATATTGACTTGACATCAGATTTGATGTCAGCAACAGAGGATTCAAGGTTTTGAACTTTAGCCGTCAATTCTTGAAGTTTTGACTCATCACCCAAATTAATAGGTTCATCTGAGTCCCTACCAGAGGTAGTTTTAGCTGGTTCAGTTCTAGGAGGTGAGTCCATAGAATAAGAACCTGCTGCCCCTTTTTCTTGGTTATGGGGACTTCCAACTGTTTTAGGAGACACAATTGTGTCTTCATCAGTTGTTGCCTTCAAGGAAGTCTTAGCAATGTAACCACTGTCCTGCTGTGAGACAATGGTCTCTACAGCAGTAGTAGCTGCTTCTCTTGAAACCTCATCAGAAGTAACATTGACTTCTGGGAGTATAACCTCCTCATCTGTTTGTGGGATGGCTGATTGATTTTCCTCAGCCCCAGTCACTGGTAGTGGCATACTCTCAGTGATAGGTGAAGGAGAGGAACTGGGGTTGTCCTGAGTTTTATCAATAGCCTCAAACAGGGGTTGCATTGTTTGTGGGACATGTGGTGGGGATGTAGGTGGAGTAAGAAGCTGATTAGCCCTGGGAGATGGGATTGTAAACATATGATCAAGTGACTCATATGCCTCAGTTTGAGGTTCCCTTTGGCTTACAACAAGTTCCTTTTGTGAGGAATCTTGAGGAGTTTGCTTTGGTTGAGATATCTCCAACTGTTGTGAGGAAGTAACAACAGTGGTTTCATGTTGCTTTGGTGATGCAACAGGGTTAGCTTCTGGTATCTCATCTTCCAGAAGTCCCTTTTTGGTTTTGGTGGTTGTTTTGGTGGATGGACGTTTTCTTTTGGTGGCTGGTGTGGGTTTCACAGCACTGGATGAAGTGCCATGATCACCAGGAGCAGTGGGCTTACCAACAGAGGTTTCAACAACAGTTGTTGTCTTTGTCCTCTTTGGTTGTGTTTTGGAAACTTTTTGAACTTTTGGTGCTTTTTCTTGGGTTGAAGAACCCAGCATTCTTGTAAAAGTTTCATCAGTAAGACTTTTCATTTTAAATGACTCTCCCTTTTGAAAATCCTTTTCAGGTAAAAGCTTTTGTAGAATTACACTTAGAATTCTAGGGTAGAGCAGAAAAGCATTGTTTGAGCCAGATTTTATGGCTTTCACATTTGATACCAAGTCTGAAAACAATCCCTGAGATAGGTTGAAGTCAGAGTCTGACAACATAGCATATCCCAAGTATTGTATCCTCAATGGGATTTCATTGAAGGATGTAGTCTTGGCAGAGGCACAGAGGAGAAGGGTATGGAAGAAAAATTTCATGACTGGTGGGAAAAACTTTTTGTATAGTGTGGAACCAGTCATTTGAGCATCATACCCTCTCTCTTGAAACTCAGTGTGAAGCTCTGTTTTTGGAAAAGTATCCATACCTGACAAGTCGTTCAGTGAGAAGGTAGTGGAGATGATCTCAGGGGTTATGGCGATACTGGTGGCTCCAATTTTTGAAATTATGGACGTAGGCTTTTTGTCTTGGTATAAAACCTCAGCAGTTGCCCAGAATTCTTGGAGTGTTTCCAGGTATATGGGGGCATCAGCAATAAGAATATTTTTATATTTTGAGTTATTGATGATGTCAATGGTTGAATGGAATGGTGTGTTGTCTTCGGTTTTAACCAAATATGGAAGGAAATTGTGAGTGGCTTTTGTTTGAAGTTCCATTTTAATGGATTTTGATTATGAAAGCGAAGAACTTTGATTGAGGGTTATGAGGAAGACGAGAGCGGTTTTTAGTATTTTGAATACAATGAGACAGTAAAACTGCTGTTGGGGGAAAGAACAGGGTTTTATAGGCTCTGGTTAAACCGCTGATGTGGCAAAACTCTGCTTTTGAGAGCAGACGTGGCAAACATCTGATGGTTAAAACATCTGGTGGCATACAGCTGTTTTGTTAAACCTCTGTTGCCAACCTCTGTTGTTTAACCAAAAGACTGATGAAAACAGTTGTTTTATCTGATCAGATGTTTGAAACAGATTTTTCAACTAACAGTGGTTTTAATAAAACAGTGGTTGTTTTATCTGAATCAGTGGTTTTAAAACAGATTTTTCAACCAAAGTGTTATTTTAGCAAAATTTGATTTTCTGAAAACATTTTAATGTTTTTATTGAAAACATTTTTGTTGTTTTTAATCCATGTTTAACATTCCAATTCGAGAGATCAGATTTGTGAAGGTAGATGTGTCTAAAGCTTTTGTCAGCACATCTGCCAACTGATCCTCTGTTGGAACATGGTGCAGAGAAATCAAACCTTTTTCATAGCTATCCCTGACAAAGTGATGTCTGATATCTATGTGCTTGGTGGTTGAGTGGGAGACTGGATTTTTGATGATATTTTCAGCAGCTTGACTATCCAACATGAGTGGAGTCCTTAGTGCAGTTATCCCAAAATCCAGTAGTTGATTTTGAAGCCACATAAGTTGGGCTGTACAGCTTGCAGCAGCAATGTATTCAGCTTCAGCAGTGGATGTTGAAACAGCTGCTTGTTTTTTGCTTTGCCAAGAAACTAAGGCATTCCCTAGAAACTGGCACCCTCCTGATGTGGACTTCCTTGTGGTATGACAGCCAGCAAAATCACTATCTGAATAACCTGAAAGCTCAATGTTTCCATTAGCAGGATACCAGATACCAAGTGTGGGAGCACCTTTTAGGTATCTGAAGATCCTTTTCACACCAATAAGGTTAGACTTTCTAGGAGAAGCCTGAGATCTAGCACACACACAGGTTGCAAACATAATGTCTGGCCTGGATGCTGTTAAATACAATAAAGACCCAATCATGCATCTATAGTGTGTCTGATCAACAAGTTCATCCTTTTCATCATCAGTGAGTGGCTTGACAGTGCTCATGGGTGTACTACATGGCTTACAATCATTCATCTCAAATTTTGTTAACAAGTTTTTCACATACTTGTTTTGATGAATGAAAGTGCCATTTTGCAGTTGCTTTACTTGGAGACCAAGAAAGCACTGAAGTTCACCCATAGCACTCATTTCAAACTCTGCTGTCATGAGTTCCCTAAACTCCTCACACATTTTATTACATGTGGATCCAAAGATGATGTCATCCACATATATTTGAACAATCATTAAATCTTTTCCTTTCCATTTTAAAAACAAGGTTTTATCAATTTTACCTCTAGTGAAACCAATGGATAAGAGAAAAGTAGAGAGAGTTTCATACCAGGCTCTTGGTGCTTGTTTGAGTCCATACAATGCTTTGTTAAGCTTGTAGACATGATCAGGATGGAATGTGTCTTCAAAACCAGGTGGTTGACATACATAGACCTCCTCCTGAATTTTGCCATATAGGAAGGCACACTTGATGTCCATCTGATACACCTTGATGTTGTGGTTGACAGCAAAGGCTAAGAAAAGTCTGATAGCTTCTAACCTTGCTACAGGGGCAAAGGTTTCATCATAGTCAATACCCTCTTCTTGTCTGAAGCCTTGAACCACTAACCTGGCTTTGTTCTTGACAACTATACCCCTTTCATCAGTTTTGTTTTTGAAGACCCACTTTGTGCCAATTGGACAGACATCCTTAGGCAGTGGTACAAGTTCCCATACTTGTTGTCTTTTGAACTGAAGGAGTTCTTCTTGCATGGCTTCTACCCAACTGTTGTCTTTCAGTGCCTCTTGGTACTTGACAGGTTGTGTAAGGGATAGAAAGCCTGCAAAAAGACAGATGTTTGAAGATTGGCTCCTTGTGAGCACACCTTCTCTGATGTTGCCAATGATTTGGTCTGGTGGATGAGCTCTTAGGTAGATTAGATCTCCCTGATATGGTATGATGGCATTTTGTGGTGAAGGACAGAGGTTTGGAGACTCTGTTGACATAACATCTGTTGGTACTTCTGAAGAGGCAACAGATGTTTGGAATGGAGGTGGAGGAATGGGTCCAAGTGGTGTAAGATTGGACTGACTTTTGTCAACAGATGATTGACTCTTGTCAACAGATGAGTGAACAGTGGATTGGTTAGGTGAATCAGAGGATTGAAGGTAAGACTGGCCAACAGTGGCTGACTCAGCTGTGACAGAGTTTTGACAGTTGTTTTGAACCACTGCTTCCTCTGAAACAGGATAGACTTTGTAGTGGTCTGGAACCACAACATCTATTCTGCAGTCTTGTTGTGAAGAATGTGGAGTACCTGCAGGGTTAGTTTTGACAGCAATATCTTCAAATTTGAATTTATCTAAATCAAACAACTCAGCAGGGTTTGCTGGGATTTTTAAAGAAGAAAGTTCATTGAACTTCACATTCAGAGTTTCTTCTATTGTTTTAGTCCTTGTGTTAAACACTTTATAGGCCTTTGCAATAGAAGAATACCCCAGAAAATATCCACAATCCACTTTGGCTGCAAATTTTGAAATGGAATCTTTAAGATTTAAAATGAAACATGGGCAGCCAAAGATTTTGAAAAATGATATCAGTGGTTTGATTTTAAACAGAATTTCATAAGCAGTCTTTTGATGTCTAGGGTTGATTAAAACTCTGTTTTGAACATAACAAGCAGTGTTTACAGCTTCTGCCCAAAAGGACAGAGGTAAACCAGAATCTGCTAGCATTGTTCTTGCAGCCTCAATAAGAGTCCTGTTCTTCCTTTCAACCACCCCATTTTGCTCTGGTGTTCTTGGGATGCTGTACTGCCTTACAATCCCTTTTGACACACAGAATTCATCTAACTCCTTATTTTTAAACTCTGTTCCATTGTCACTCCTAAAGACTTTTACTGGCAAGTCATATTGTTTTTCAACTTTGGTGACAAAGTCCTTCAAGATACCTGCAGTCTCATCCTTAGAGTGTAAAAAATAAGTCCATGTAAACCTAGAAAAATCATCAACTATGACAAGACAAAATCTTTTCCTTCTTAGACTCATGATTTTTACAGGGCCAAACAAGTCCATGTGCAACATTTGTAAACACTGACTAGTTTTGGACTCATCAATGGATTTGTAAGAGCTTTTATGTTGTTTACCTTTTAAACAGGAAACACAATGCTCATCACATTTGAATTCTTTTGATGGTAAACCTCTGACAAGGTTTTGTTTGGAGAGTGAGTTGATAGTTTGAAGGTTGGTGTAACCAAGTCTCCTATGCCACAATTCTGTCTCTTTGGTAGAGGCAGCTGAGAACAGACAGACATTTGCAGTAGGATTATCCTTCAACATATCAACCACATACACATTGCCACTTCTGTGAGCAACAAGTTGTGCTTTGCTCTCAGCAATGATGGTGTTAATCTTTTCTACAGCCTCTGGGCCAACAATCTTACAAGTTTGCTTAGTGAAGAATTACCCAAAGCCTTTGTCACTCATTTGTGATACACTAAGTAGATTAAATTTTAGATTGTCTATTAGATTAACATTTTCAAACTTAAGCCTCCCTGCTTTGACAGTACCAGAACCCAACACTTTACCTTTAGAATTATTACCAAAGGATATATCACCCCCTCCATGAGCAAGAAAGTCCAGAAGAAGGGCTCTACATCCAGTCATGTGCCTGGAGCCTCCACTATCTACATACCATAAACTGTCTAAACAAGCAGAAGCTCCCTGCACATCAGTAAAGATTTTAGTTTTGGTGAGTGTCCAAAGCCAAATTGGCTTTGGATGGGTCCTTAGCTGTCTCAGCCTTAAGTTGAGGAGAATGATCAGTGGTTTGGACTAGCTTTTGAACTAGATTCAACAGCTGCAGTTGACCATTTGCCAGTGCTTGTATGTCAACACTTGGTCCAGCAGATGTTTGATCATTTCCTATCAGTTGTTGAAAACCATGAGGGTGTCTGTTCACTTTTGGTTTTGAAGGCCTCTTGGGCTCTTCATAAACATGTGACAGACGATGACAAGTGGGTTGTCCATATCCTCTAGGTAATCTGTTAACAGGTGGAGCATCTGTTACCTGAACCTCTCTGGGAGCAGAGTTTTTGTTCAGACTTTTGGTAACAGATGTTTGAACTGATTCAAAAGTCTGTTTGGATTTTCCTTTTGAAGTACCTACCACTTGACTCTCCAGAGTTTTAGCCTTATACTCTTTTATCTTTTCATCAAAATTTTTGAGATATAAGCACTCTTTTGTTTTGTGATTCTTTTTCTTGCAGATTGAACATTCTTTAGATTTTGAATCATTTAAACTTGTTGTTTTGTTGATGTCATATGCTTTTAGAAGAAAACAGTTTTTGGTGACATGGTTCTTCTTTTCACAAAAATCACAAAACAAGTTGTTCTTGGCTTTCCCTTTTTCTTTCTTCTTTTCAACAGATGTTTCATCATCTGTTGGAAGACTTACTAGAGGGATAACTTTGGCCTGTGGTGCCATTTTACCATCAGAGGTTTTGAAGGTCATTGGTTTGAAATTTTCAAGGACTTCACACTCATCTGACCATTTTGGTTTGAATTGATATTTCTCAATTTCATCAAATGAGGGTGTACCTTCCAACTTTTCAAGAATGATTTTCTTGCCATTGGGTTCAGTAACCTTGATTTCTTGACCTTTAGAGTTTGTAGGGATGACCTCAACCAACTGTGGTTCCTTTTTGTCAGTGGTTTGTGAAACTTGATCAGTGGTTTTAAAACCAAACCCAAATTTCACATGACTTTTAGATTGTTGGTTGACAATCATCTCAAAACCCTTAGATGATTCCACCCATTTCTTACATTCAACTTGGGTGGACTCAAGCTCCTTCTTACAACTATGATATTTTGTTATCATAGTCTGAAGCTGGTCTTTGGTTATGCTTGCTTCATGTTTTAGACTGCTGATTTCAGACTCTTTTTCAGATATTTTTGATTTTAACTCTTTTGTTAATTTTTCAAACTGAATTTCAGAATCCAAAATTTTCTTTCTAAAGTTTTCATTCACCTCTTTTATCTTAGGAAATGCCACAATACATTTGTCTGAGCACAAGTCATTTAAGATTTGAGGAGATACCTTAGCAGCAGCCATCAAGGCACAGTTACACTGGCAGTCACAGTCATCACTACCCCAGGGGTCTGATAGATTCACAACCTCCACTTCAGATTCTTCAGCTGAAACAATCTCACCAACAACACCATCAGTCACATTTTCAGACATAGACACCACTTCCTCAGAATCAGTCTCTTCAACAATTGTTTCTAGTGCCATAAAACAAAAATCCTTTTCAGTGTTAGCAACTAGAGCAATGTTGTCATCTGTTATCTCATCTGGTAGACTGCTCCAATCAACAAAGCCTTGAGTAAAGAAACTCTGTTGACCTGGTTGACTGGTCTCTGCAGGAGCAGAGGGTGGAGTAACAGTCATTGGCACAGGGGCCTGAGCAACAGGTGTTTGGACATAGTGATACTGAGGAACAGTGGTTTGGACATAATGCACAGGAACAGTGGTTTGGGTCTGTGCAAAGTGAGCAGTGTTTTGCACATTAGGTACATTAGGAATGGTTTGATAAGTGTTGGTCTGTGGTCTTTGATTTGGATAGGTGATCATAGGAACTCCATTTTGACTCCTACACTCCCTAGCAAAATGACCCATTCTATGACACTTGTAACACTTTATCTTTGATTTATCCAACCCAACCTTTGACCCACCATGCAAACCTGGGTACCTCCTGCCAGTTTTCTTATAGAAGTTATTGGTTCTAATACTGAGCAGGGCAACCTGATGTAAGATGTCCATTTCTTCTAGGTCCAAAGGGTCAATGTATTGCAAGTCATTGTACACAAAAGATGAATTATCAGAAGCCTGGATATCACCACTGGCTGTGAAAGCACAGTTGTTTGGTGATGAGTAAGAATCATTATTGAAACCAGTTGTTATGTCAATGTAATGATCATAACTCTGATCCTTACTACTTCCAGAACCATCATCCTGACCCAACAGTGCAGTATTACCAAATACATAGTCATCTGACACTTTGCCAGAGTCCTGGAGCTTCTTTTTCTGGTTAAGCTCCCTTTCATAAGTCAGGAGCTTACCATGAAGCTGGGTCAGGGTTAGGTCTTTGAATCCGATAGAGTTTCTCATAACTATAGCTATAGTGTCCCATTTGTCCTGAAGTGATCTAAGAAACCTATGATTCAGTGTTGAATTAGGAAAAGTTAGACCAACCAGTTTAAGTTCACTAATTAGACAGTTAAACCTTTCAAACTGTTGTGTTAATGACTCCCCTTTTATGTGACTAAACGTTTCATATTGTTGGTTAAGTATTTCACGGTTGTTTTCAATCACATCATCAGTTCCCCCGAATTGCTCTTTAAGAGCATCCCACAGTTCTTTAGCACTATTGCAGTGCAAGAGACCGGCCTAGATATCATTCGGCAGTGCCATGGCTACTATGCTGAAAGCCTTGGCATCTAGCTCGATTTTTTGAAAATCTTGCTCTGAGTAGTTCTCAACACTCTTTGGTACTTGGATCTTTGGATCCTCGGCACTCGGTACCATTGGAACATGTGGTCCAAATACTACCGATTTCCAGCACCCTGTGTTCTGTTGTGCTAACACATGAGCTACCCGACGCTGCCAGATGTTGTATTCTAACCTGACAAGCATCGGAGGCTTGTTGTGTGTGCCAGTGTTGTGTGGATCTTGATTAAATGAAGTCATTCTCTTGGTTTTTCAAAAACAAAGTCTGTTTACTAACTGTTGAAACGAAAATAAACTATTACTCTGTTTTAACCCGACAAACAAACGATATCAATGATTGTGAGCTGATCTGTGTATTAAATTGATTGATTAGATTAGATTTAATTGACCAAGCTCTGATACCAATTGTTAGGATCTGAGTATTGGATTGTTTTGATTAACTATGAAATATGAATGAAGTATAAATGGAAAGTGCAGCGGAATAAAGAATAATCAAAACATAGAGAATAATTGTTATCAATCGAATGCTTTCATTAAACTGAAAGATTACAAAGGTACAATTATAGCTCCCCCTCAGCCTGATCACTCAGAGTATGTTTGTCTAAAGAGAATGACGAGTGACCAATAGAACAGTACAAGTACTGTTCTATTTATAGACAAGTACAAACCTCTGATGATCACTTAGCTGACGTCACCTAGAAAGCGACCCCTAACTGACTAACAAACTACAACATCTGTTATACACTAAACTACTGTTACATTGAAACTACTGAAGGAAAAACTCTGTTAAACAAAAACTCTGATGTCTTCTTATCATCTGTTGAACCAAAGTGCTGTTGGTTCAACAGACCTTTGTTCTTCAGATCTTTGATCAGCACTTGTTCTTTATCAGACTTTTGCTCTTCAGACTTTATCCATCAGACCTTTCATCAGCAGCAGTTGTCTTGTATCAGTTGTTTAAGTATCAGCAGTTTGGGAATCAGCAGTTCTTTGGAGGAAGCTTTCTTGTAACCACTGTTATTTGTTCTTGATCAACACTTAGTATATTTTGGCTTTCTATCATCTGTTCTTCTCCAGGTCAGCAGACCCAACATAGGCATTTCATCAAACATTTGGTGTGCATCCACCAATATACTTAGTTTTCAACATTCTAAGTTTAACCGATTGTCCAATTGACATCATAACATGTTGTTTAGGCCCTTTTTTACCTAAATTCCTCATGTAACAACTTCTAAGAGCCACAAAGATTACTAGATATGAGTGGATTCAACCTAAAGGTTAAATCCCAAATTCTACACATTAACATAAGCATATGATCAAAATCAAATACACATACTAAGTGTAATTTGCAACCGGATTATACATGTTTAAGGCTCCCCAAGACTAGAGCAACCCATATTAACCATCAATTCCACGTTTTTATCAAAACCCTAGATTTTCATAAGAATCAAAAACAAATATAACATCAATTTCTACCAAATAAAAGGTACCTTGATGTTCTTTAGGCCCTAGATGACCCGTTTCTTGATCATGCACTGAAAAGCCCCTTGATTTGGCTTGGATTCAAGCATGTTCTTGAGTGTCTAGGGTTGGAGGTTGAAGGAGAATGATCTCCTGATCATTCATACGACACACACACACACAATGTGTGTGTTTTATTTTTTTATTTATAATTTTTTTATTTATAAAACCCACTTTGACATATTGGCAACTATGGTCCCTCAAGTTTAATCTCGAGTTAAATTTTATATTATAACATTAACTAGAATAGTTTCTAGTAATGAGTTTAGCCTCGTTTTATTATTTTCTTAATCATGCCTAATGGCATAATGAAGCGAAACAAATGATTTTGGGGTGTTACAAATGTGTATAAAAGTCATCATTTAGGATGTATAATAGGTTTTCCATGTTAACGGATGCTTATAGTGCAAAACTACGTGTTAGAAGTCGCCAAACTGTGGTTTTTGAGGCGCGTAAATGCTAGATTATGTGGCTGTTTTAGAACAACGAATTTGGTCTTGTTTTGTGTTTTATATGCAGGTCCTAGGATGGAAATTAAGTTCATATAATGTACATAGGTTGATATGTGACATCGGGAACTTGTATGTGATAAAATTGCTAGAAAAATGTCTTACTAGGCGATAAGACGATGTGTTTGGCATATGTGGATAAATTGGATAGATTATGTGAATCTATGTGATATGTGACTTGCAAGTTGATTACTTGAATGATTTCCATAAAGTATAGGCGTTCTTTATGTAATATGAGGTTTAGTAAGAATGGTCACGTTTTGGTAGAAAACAGCTTTTTATGAAAAATAAGTTTTAAAGGTCACAATTAGTATATTAGGTGCGAATAATATGACTATGTGAAACTTGTGTGTTATATGATGGGTATTTTCCTTGAAAGTGTGATAGGTTCTACTAAGTTTAATATGTGAACACTACTTGGAATGCTAGTATGTGTGTAGACATATATAACTAAAACCTTAGGGTCAATGTGTTCGGACGCGACAAATATTTTCGGTGTCTAAAAACTTAACCATTCGTCATGGTCACCAACGGGTCCTTTGTGTAACGTGTTTTTGAGAAAAACGTAAACATTTTTCTAAGTCTTGAAAGGTTGGTGAATAACTTGGGAAAGACTTGCACTTCGTTTGCTAAAATAGCCCTTCGTGTTTAGGGTATTGTTAGGAACGACTTGTTAATTGGACTAAATATTTGCTAAAGTGCTATGCAACGAGGTGAGTTCCACGACCCCTTTTCTTTTAAATGTTTTCGAACGTTTTATAATCAGGGGATTAACATGCCTTTATGATGGGTAGACTAGAACTAGAAAGAACATTTTATGGCATTTGGTAGATGCACGACGTGTGTGCCAAGTGATGGGCATGACTGTACTCCTGAACAACCTCGATAGAATCAGCACGCAAGGACTTTGCACTACTCCCAGATGTTTGCCATGGGTGTGCCAACAAGGAAGCACGACCGTGCTTGATCTGTTAGCTTGCCTATAAATAGAGGCCTCCGTTTCTCATTTTGCCATCCCATCCTATCTCATTCTCTCCTTTCTACACGCAGTTTCTGCCCTCTTTGGCTCTTGAAAGTGGCCTTTGGAGCTTAGGATCTCTCCATAAACACTCGAGTTTAGAGAGAAACCACCACAATCACTCAAATCACCAAGAAATCTCCATACAACCCTCACTATGATTTCCACTAAAATCAAACCTTGCGAGCATGTTGTATCACCTATGCTAGGTTAAATTTCTCGTGGTGTTTCTAGGGTGATGATTGAACTTGGTATTGAATAATTAATTTATTTTTATTTAAGTTGTGTTTTGTATTCTTAACAATTTCTCCTACTCTTTCTTTATTTGATAATTTAACTAATTAATCAACTTAGTATTTGGTATTTTGGGTTTTTTGATAGGACGTGGGAGAACTTATGCGTGTATCCGTGGCGTGTAAAACCCCGCACACTTGTAAGCTAACCACTAACTCCACTTGTAGAGATTAGCCCATTTGTGTGTGGAAACATTCAAACTTTGTGGTTAATCCTCAACAATCAAAATTTCACTTAGGGTCGGTACAGTCTATATAATTGGCCTTGGTGATAAGCCAAGCTTTGGTTGAGCGAATTAGCTACATGATCTATGTGTTAGCTTTGGCGTAAACCAAAGATTAGTGAACTCGTGTTAGAAGTAAAATGTCTTTATTTACTTCTATTATTATATTGCTGCACAATTAATAATAGATCAGTCACTTTTTGAAAAATAATCATTTTAAGTAATGGATTAGCGTACTCAGAGGATGCGCCGCCTATACCATATCAACTGGTATCTTGTTAGCCTCTCCGGCCGTTGGCAAGTTATTCACAAAAGATTAAAGTAATTGAATGTCAATATCACAACTTTGTGAGGTATATTATTTGGGGTTGCATGTGTACAATCTTAGGTGATATGCCCCTCACAATTGTTAGGTGAGCTTACCGGGACAGGAGACCCTCACAATAACTTTAAGAACACGAATCGTTTAAAGTCTAATGTGGGAGGCTTAGTTTTAAACACACGACTTAAATAACTATTACTATTGACTCATACCAAGTAAAATCAGATCCCAAAGCAACACCTTTGTTTTGATATTTTCTTTCTCTCAAAGTTTAAATCTCTCTTTATTTTTCTTTTTCAAGCACTTAGAAATCTTTTAATAATTTAGAAAGCTAAGTGGTAAAAATCGTGTCCTTGAATTCAATACTCGATACTTGCTCATTTCTATACTTTGTTCAATAAGTACACTTGCCTATTGTGTGGTTTTAGAACATTAAGCAACTATCGTTTTATTTTATATATTTAAAACTAGGTAGCGTTCCGGTAAAAACCATACTCATCAATAACTATGGACTCTAACCTAAAATCCATGTCATCTACCATGCCTTCATCTTCTTCTACTCCTAATGTGTCTCTCCCACCTCCTCCAACAATCCCAAGAAGGACTGAGAAACCTAATACCCATAGTATTCCTTAGAATAATCCTATATCAGGAGCCGGGATATTCACTGCAACACCTTCCATCTTGCTTTCTGATGATGAAATCATTTACATGTTTCCGTGGTCAATGATCAAATGAAGAGAAAACAAGAGACAAATCGTATGCTGATAAAGAGACACAATCTACCAAGTCATCCTTAAGCAAGCCGGTTGAGAATATTGGCTCACCTCTATATTCCAGGATGTTAGATTTCAACTTTGTGGCAACTGGTTACAATAATTAAAGAGACTTCGTTCCCATGCAATCCGGAGCTATTATGCCTATAGTTACCCCATCCATAAGAGTTGTCGCATCTAGGGACTCATGATATACTCAGGGGCCGTCCTGACAACAAAACATTGGTATCCATCTCAATAACAATACTTTTAGTGCTAACAATCTCGAAGACATGAAGGATATCAGTAATAGCCCCTAAATGGCTAAGGAATTCCATAAATTTAAGGATTTGAAATTGAGTGTGCCGGGGATAGTTCAACCTATCCCTGAGGTATCCTCGATTTGTCATAGGATATCTTGATTTGCTTCCCCTATTTGATATGCTGAAACCCTAAAAAGGTTTCAAACTCTGAATATGAAGTTGTATGATGGATATACAGATCCAGAAGAGCATGTGGCTCAATATAGAGAACGAATGGAGATCAACCCCATCCCGACTCACTTAAAGATAGCCTGCTTATGTAATGTTTGGTTCCACTCTAACTGGACTAGCATTAAAATGGTTGATAAGTGTTCCTCCCTACTCTATTACTTTTTTTTGCTCACTTAATTAACATGTTTAATAACCAATTTTTTTGCAATAAAAATTGAATGTTAATAGTGACTTGAACAAGGTTACACAAGGTCCAAATGAATCTCATAGGGATTACATCGTTAAATTTGGTCGAGAATCGTTAGACATCCCAAACCTGGATGTCACAACGTCGGTAAAAGCCTTGCTGGAAACTTGACGATGTAAAAAACAGGGCTTTGAGGTTCATCAGATTGGAGGATGTCAAGAAAATCCAAAAGAGGATAGATGTATTCACACGATACGAAATCTAAATAGGAAGTCTTAGTTCTCATACAAACCCTATGGATCGAAGCCCTATATAAAGGTTGACACCAAAAGGTTTAATGAATTGGAGGACGAGTATGATGATGAATATCCTAAAGTTATTAATTACTGCTTTTTTGTTGATATGAAAGGGATGATGTATGCTATGATGGATTTTAGGGATAAAGCAATATGGCCAAGAAATAATGATAAGAGCACTACTTGGCAAGACAAATCAAAGTGGTGTGCCTATCATGAAGACTTTGGCCACATTACTGAGGATTATATTGCAGTATGCAAAGAGATTAGTTACCTTCTAAGCAAAGGACATTTCAAGGAGTTACTTGAAAAAAAAGCAGAGAATACCTGGGAATGTTAGCAATGATCCGGATAGAGAAGCATCCACACCTTGGGATGTCGGTATAATAAACTTTGGTCTTGTGGGTGGTTTGCATGTACATTTGATTCGGGAGTTTGTCTTGCTTGATTTGTCCACCCATTGTAGAAATATGAAACATGAATCCAAACTGCAAGTCTATGATGGAGAAATTTTCGTAACATGTTCTTGAAATGCTACCAAGCCTCGTACGGCGGGTCGCCTTCTTCTTGACAAAAAGTAGTGATGTCGCTTCGCAACTTTGCGGTTTTGGCTAGGGTAAAATATTTTGAAAGAAATTTTTGGGCAAGGTCAGTCCATGTAGTGATGGAACCTAATAGTTGCGAGTTTAGGCATGGTTTGGCATAATCCTTTAGAAAAGAAAAGGAAACATGCGAATTTGAATAGTTTTAGATATGACGTTATGCAACTTAAAAGTATCACATATTTTGAGGAAATTTACAATATGAGCATGTTGATCTTCATCTGGTAGACCATAAAAACCGCAATTCGATTGTATTGTGTAATGACATGAGACTTAATTTTGAAATGGTCAGCCTCAACGGTGGGTCTAGCGATCCTAGGACACAAGGCATTCACGAAAGATCTAGTAAAATTGAAGATTGTTCTTTCGGAATTTGCCATTTTTAATTTTTGTTTTCTTAGTTTTTCATGAAAATAGCTATCAAGTTCTACAAAAGGAGGTACGAGTTTGGACGAGGAGCGCAATTTCATACACTACCTAAGAAACTTGGAGATGAAAGTAGCTAAATACAACTTTTTGAAGAAAAAATTAGTAACCAAAACCTTTATCTAAAATTATCGTATCCCTGGAAACGTCGCTAAAAAATTGATGTGTGTAATGTTTTAGTTAAGTTTAAAACGTGGATTTTATACCAAAATGTTATCCAAGTTTTAAATCTATAAGAAATGATAGTTGCTAAATTGACTAAAACAGTCATAATAGGCAAGTGAACCTATCGTGTATAGTATAACTTTTTATGCAAGTACCGAGTATCATACCCAAAGACATGATTTTTACTGTTCAACTTTTAAATTATCAAATAATTATTAAGTTGCTTTTGAACAAGTGATTAAAATTCTAAGAAAAGTAAAATAGAGAATTATACATTGGAGAAGTATCAATATCAAAACAAGAATGTTGCTTCGGGATAAGAATTTTTGCGATGAAACAATAGTAAATAAATATTTAAGTGGGGTGTCTAAAAGTTAAGCCTTCCACTATAATTCTTAAATGATTTATGTTCTTGAGGTTATTATAAAGGTATCTTATCCCGGTGAGCTCACTTTTCAATAGTGAGGGACTTATTACACCCAAATGCGACGTCTCACCCATGTGAAATGCATCACCTATTGCGATATTGACATCCAACTAACATTTTCTTTTGTGAATGATTTACTAAAATCCATTTCGATTAGCAAACCACCATTTGACATGGTAAAGGCATTGTGTCCATCTGAGTCTGCTCATCTTTGCTTGAATTAATTAATTTACCAAAAAGTGATTAACCTTTTTTAATTGTTCGGTAATATGATAATTGGAATAGATAAAGAGAATTTATACCTTAGAGTGGGTTCACCAAGGATTGGATTGTCACGACCCAAGTCTTAGCTTAACATCAAGATCAAGTATATAGACACTACTGATCTTGAGCAAAGTTAATTAATAGACGAGGATCAATCTCAAAGTATATGTGTTTCCAATCCAAAATGGATTCATCAAACAAAGAAGGAAATATAAAAACATAAAACACCACTTAAAACATAAATAAACTATTATTCCATACCAAGTTTCATCTTTACCCTAGCAACACCAATGAAACTAAACGTAGCATAGGTGATACAACAAGCTCTGTAACACCCTAAAATCTTTAAACAGAAAACTCGCAGCGGAAAAATACCAACCGAAAAATTTCTTTTCTTAAAACAACCTTGAGTGTTAGAAACCGGTTCTACTAAGTATTTTTGGTGTTACATCTTATAATATTTAGTAATACAATCAACGTGACTCCTCTCTACTAGATCAGACGACCGTGACCACGTACAATCCGCCTCCTCGCTCGATCTTCATCCCTTGCTCTACTAGGTAAACCAGTCATCCTGCAATCACCACATAACCAATCCGTTAATTCAATAGGTAACTTTATAAGATCTACTTATGATGCGGAAGTAGCATCCCACAATACTCTGTGATCCTGTCTAAGATCCTTCCTTCAGGTTCGGGTGGGTTACCCCGACCCGAACCTCCACATCTCCTGCAAATCATGCTTATATACCTACATTTTCATCATTCTCAAACAAAGGTTAATAACCTCACAATATGTCCGAACATACAATTTCC
This sequence comes from Ambrosia artemisiifolia, assembly GCA_032199755.1. Lineage (NCBI taxonomy): Eukaryota > Viridiplantae > Streptophyta > Magnoliopsida > Asterales > Asteraceae > Ambrosia > Ambrosia artemisiifolia. The sequence continues at coordinate 33,007,924 of CM063521.1, forward strand.
TCCCTATACTCTCACAGTGCATACAAGCATACACTTCCTTCGTAAGTTTTCACAATACATACGAGCATGCAATTCCCTCATATAATACCACCATACATACAAGCATACAATGTCCACCTACGATACCACCATACATACAAGTATACAACTTCTACCTATAATACCACCATACATACAAGTATACAACTTCTACCTATAACACCACCATACATACAAGTATACAACTTCTACCTATAATACCACTATACATACAAGTATACAACTTCTACCTATAATACCACCATACGTACAAGTATACAACTTCTACCTATAATTCCACCATACATACAAGTATACAACTTCTACCTATAATACCACCATACATACAAGTATACAACTTCTACCTATAATACCACCATACATCCAAGTATACAACTTCTACCTATAATACCACCATACATACAAGTATACAAGTCCTTCGTATAATTCTACAATACATACAAGCGTACAACTTCCACTTACGATACCACCATACATACCAGTAACTCTCTCCCTCTAACCCGAGCATGAGAACCCATATGTACATCACATCTACAATCTACAAAATCATGGTAATCTACTTACCGTATTTGATGCCGTCGAAGAATGCATCAATTAAACTACACGCACTTGTACCATTCCGTACTACGATCATGTTTACAAAACCAACATTACTATTACATGCTACACCCTTACAAGGCCCCACATGAGGTCCAACAATGTTAATTGGTGCGTTAGACGCAATTTCGGGTCGCGCACATAAGCAAAACATCAACAAGTGATAGAAAATAACATTTTTCCCCAGGGGCCACCGTAAGGTACGGTGGCCACCGTACCTTACGGTGGGCCTCAAAACCCCTACGGTGGGTATAGGCTGCCATACGGTGGAAAAAGGGGTGCAGGGGCTACCGTAAGGTACGGTAGCCACCGTACCTTACGGTGGACCCTGCACATTTCCTACTTTTGCTTCTTCTTTCCATCCCTTCTTGACCCATCCGTGCCGATCCGTCCGAAGCTGCGTTTTACCCGTTATAATCTCCGTAAAATGCCTTACGGCACTATATCTAATGTACCATCATTTCACATTTTCCATTCTACCTACGCATACATATACATAAATAAATTCGTTATTCTAAATAGAATAGGAATTCACTTACCTCGTGTTCTCCAAGTTCTTGCTTGTTTATTGTTCCGTCTTGACCCATTAGCTTCCCATGCTTGAGTCCATTATTCCTATCCTTTCATATCACCATATTCACATCATTGTTAGCATACATGATCATATCACACTAACAATCATTCTCCATCAAATAACACATTGACTTTCATTAGTCAACTTCTACTATATCTACAACATACATACACAACCACATTGGTTCTCTCATCATGTAATACCACTCATTATCATATATATCTCATGGTTTTAACATGTATGCGTCACATAGTGTTTCTAATCGCACAATTAAGTTTGGGAACCTAACCATGCTATTCTACACTATTGACTTGGCGGAAAGTCCACTTTCTACCATTCAAACTTTCTTCTTACAAACATATGTCTATATTAACATACTAGGTCATATGAATTTTACCATAAACATCATATTCATGTCTCACTAACATACAAGATCATTCATCATACCAATTATCCATCACATGGTGTGCATCATACTATTTAAGCATAGTGTACACACTACTAATGCATACTTCTTACCAATTCATATAATTCAATAAATTCCCACACGGATACTCTCTAAGACACAATCCTCTTGTTAACCTACTATCAATTGCATCAATTATCACACTACTTTAATACTTGTCCAATCTTGCCTACAATTTCGCAAGTTAGACTAATCTCGACATTTCATCAAACACTTGGTGTGCATACAACATTTAAAACACAATGTACAAGCATTTCATGCATACTTCCATAACTCATAACATCAATCATCTTATTATTTACCTACATCACATACCCTTTACTCAATAGTTGTCAAACATAGAAAATCTTCATTTTCTTTTCAAAATATCAATTAATCTATCTAAGGATGGCCTTGGATCACACCAAGATCAGCACCCGCTTCCAACCTTATGAGATTTTCTTCCAATTGCATAATTTATACAAGATTAATATAATACAAGTTTCAATCATCTCTTTCAACTAGTTTCTATATGAATTCACATATCAATTTTGCATGAGCTCTACTTATTCCATCATGTAATACCTTCCTAACCTAGAATTCATCATCTAGTGTTAAATAATTCATACCTTAGCTTTGAAACCTTCCAATCATCCAATCTTGGCTTCAAACTATACATGCACCACATGGTCTTATGATTTCACCTTGGATTAAAGCTTGTATGTGTGTTAGGTTCATCACAAGCTCTCCCAAGATGTAAAAACCCTTCTCCAAATGTCGATACCCCTTGCAAAATGCAGATTTTATTATGAGGTTTCCCACTTGTCAACTTTAGTCCCTCAACTTTGGGCTTTTTGTTAATTAACCCCTTTAACTAACCAACACTTCAAGTCTTCCCAAAACAAACCCTTCAAGATGAGTGTTGGTTTATGTTTAGCCCCTTCCCACTTTATTAGTTTAAGCTTCCACCAATTTACCCAAGTAACTAACTTGGTAAATCTTATGTTTACTAAGTGTACAACTATCAATGCACTACTTACAACTAGGGGTACACACCCTCCTACACACCCATATATATACATATATACGCATACATACATACGCATACGCAATATATCCATACCAATATATATATATATATACATATACATATTAAGTTTTCATCACACTATTATTATGTATCATTTTTGGGGCGTTACAAGTCTACCCCCATTAAAGAAGGTTTCGTCCCCGAAACCTCTTTCATTACTACCCTACTAGGCATTCTCTACTTACTTAATTACTTTGACACTTCATTCAAAGTTTCATGTCACATCGCAAGCCCACATTGTAAGCTATACTATAGCTTAAATCGTGACTAGACATAATTATATGTCCACACTTTCTAATATTAACACAAGCCTTCCTGCAATTATCAAGTATACCAAACTATCATTATCTAGCTACTGCTTTACCTTCACTTATTCGTACTGAACTTGAGAGTCCGACATCGTTCTATAGTCCCTACGGGACAAGTATATTTACCATAATCACCCCACCCTTTCCTGGTAGGTTTTAGAGTCATTCTATTCATACCTATTTGGTTGTTAGTTCATTTCGTGCACTATCTACTGTAGACACATATGTCCTTTGTTTAACAACACCGAGTCCAATGCTAAGACTCATTCATCTTCTTGACCTTTAAAAGTCAAACATTCCAATTTACAACATACGTAAGATATCATACATTCCTACGTGGGTGCTATTCGTCATATCAATTCTCTACTTGAAAATCATAAAACAACCGAATTCACTAACCTTCCTTTCGGAACGTTAACCGATCATCTCATCGTCGGCTTGACTTTCTCCTTAATAATTTCATGCCATATTTATTTTGCTTTAATTCATTCACAATTAGTTCCAACTCATTATCTTCATATCATCTATCTTGTAGATTTCGTCAAGTCCATAATCTTGACCATTCGTATCTACAAAATCATTGGTTATTCATACCCCTTTATATTCATAACAACTGACTTTCAATAGTCTATACAAAATTTGTTTCAATTAGAATGTCTAATTATATACATCTTTCCTGAACAATCCGTTTCTATTGTTAACTACCGTATATTATTACCCATCCTTACACATCAAGGTCCTTCCAACCTTGCCCCATTAGGGTTCTCCTACCTATCATACATGATTTCCACCTTATGAACCGTTAAGGTCTTTCCATCCAATTTGACCCACAAGGGTACTTCTACAATTTTGACCTACCATGGTCATTCTACCATCTTACCCATAAGGGCTTTTCCACCATTTTGACCCATCATGGTCATTCTACTGTTTTAACCCAAAAGGGCTTTTCCACCATTTTGACCCATGATGGTCATTCTACTATTTTAACCCATAAGGGCTTTTCCACCATTTTGACCCATCATGGTCATTCTACTGTTTTAACCCACAAGGGCTTTTCCACCATTTTGACCCATCATGGTCATTCTACTATTTTAACCCATAAGGGATTTTCCACCATTTTGACCCATCATGGTCATTCTACTGTTTTAACCCACAAGGGCTTTTCCACCATTTTGACCCATCATGGTCATTCTACTGTTTTAACCCATAAGGGCTTTTCCACCATTTTGATTTGATCCGTACTTATCTACGGACTCAAACCTTTCATTCCAACTATTCACCCACACGACCACTTACTTTCCAAATCCACCAGGCATACCTGTATTGATTCTCATTGTCTCACGTGCATCGCATGCTTCTTGTGCACTGGCCAGGTGTACAGTCCACATGCTACTCACGTGCCTTCATGTAATCATTACCTTATGCCTGGGGACTGGTTTTCAGCTTCGTGCCGCATTTCAATTTCCTAAATAACATGGTTATTTCTCCTTCTATGTTTTACCATCCCTGCGGATTTTCCTCCCACCGGTACCAATAGTTAATTTATCGCGTACCTGGGATTATTCCATCTCATCTACGATCCCCGCGATCTATCTTGAATCGTGTCCTTGAGATCTTTTCATTATCCACAAAAGCTCACCTTAACATAAACACCACAATTAGTTTTTAACATGTCATGTGAGTTAATATTAAATTCTACCTTTGGGTCCTGATCGAGCCTTGGATTGTACGGGTCATTTCATTCAGGAGCACACAAGTTTGAGTTCGAGTACATACTTCCTTGTACTAGATTTCACTCAAACCAGGGCTCTGATACCAACTTGTAACACCCTAAAATCTTTAAACAGAAAACTCGCAGCGGAAAAATACCAACCGAAAAATTTCTTTTCTTAAAACAACCTTGAGGGTTAGAAAACCGGTTCTACTAAGTATTTTTGGTGTTACATCTTATAATATTTAGTAATACAATCAACGTGACTCCTCTCTACTAGATCAGACGACTGTGACCACGTACAATCCGCCTCCTCGCTCGATCTTCATCCCTTGCTCTACTAGGTAAACCAGTCATCCTGCAATCACCACATAACCAATCCGTTAATTCAATAGGTAACTTTATAAGATCTACTTATGATGCGGAAGTAGCATCCCACAATACTCCATGATCCTGTCTAAGATCCTTCCTTCAGGTTCGGGTGGGTTACCCCGACCCGAACCTCCACATCTCCTGCAAATCATGCTTATATACCTACATTTTCATCATTCTCAAACAAAGGTTAATAACCTCACAATATGTTCGAACATACAATTTCCTCCCTATACTCTCACAGTGCATACAAGCATACACTTCCTTCGTAAGTTTTCACAATACATACGAGCATGCAATTCCCTCATATAATACCACCATACATACAAGCATACAATGTCCACCTACGATACCACCATACATACAAGTATACAACTTCTACCTATAATACCACCATACATACAAGTATACAACTTCTACCTATAATACCACCATACATACAAGTATACAACTTCTACCTATAATACCACCATACATACAAGTATACAACTTCTACCTATAATACCACCATACGTACAAGTATACAACTTCTACCTATAATTCTACCATACATACAAGTATACAACTTCTACCTATAATACCACCATACATACAAGTATACAACTTCTACCTATAATACCACCATACATACAAGTATACAACTTCTACCTATAATACCACCATACATCCAAGTATACAACTTCTACCTATAATACCACCATACATACAAGTATACAAGTCCTTCGTATAATTCTACAATACATACAAGCGTACAACTTCCACCTACGATACCACCATACATACCAGTAACTCTCTCCCTCTAACCCGAGCATGAGAACCCATATGTACATCACATCTACAATCTACAAAATCATGGTAATCTACTTACCGTATTTGATGCCGTCGAAGAATGCATCAATTAAACTACACGCACTTGTACCATTCCGTACTACGATCATGTTTACAAAACCAACATTACTATTACATGCTACACCCTTACAAGGCCCCACACGAGGTCCAACAATGTTAATTGGTGCGTTAGACGCAATTTCGGGTCGCGCACATAAGCAAAACATCAACAAGTGATAGAAAATAACATTTTTCCCCAGGGGTCACCGTAAGGTACGGTGGCCACCGTACCTTACGGTGGGACTCAAAACCCCTACGGTGGGTATAGGCTGCCATACGGTGGAAAAAGGGGTGTAGGGGCTACCGTAAGGTACGGTAGCCACCGTACCTTACGGTGGACCCTGCACATTTCCTCCTTTTGCTTCTTCTTTCCATCCCTTCTTGACCCATCCGTGCCGATCCGTCCGAAGCTGCGTTTTACCCGTTATAATCTCCGTAAAATGCCTTACGGCACTATATCTAATGTACCATCATTTACATTTTCCATTCTACCTACGCATACATATACATAAATAAATTCGTTATTCTAAATAGAATAGGAATTCACTTACCTCGTGTTCTCCAAGTTCTTGCTTGTTAATTGTTCCGTCTTGACCCATTAGCTTCCCATGCTTGAGTCCATTATTCCTATCCTTTCATATCACCATATTCACATCATTGTTAGCATACATGATCATATCACACTAACAATCATTCTCCATCAAATAACACATTGACTTTCGTTAGTCAACTTCTACTATATCTACAACATACATACACAACCACATTGGTTCTCTCATCATGTAATACCACTCATTATCATATATATCTCATGGTTTTAACATGTATGCGTCACATAGTGTTTCTAATCGCACAATTAAGTTTGGGAACCTAACCATGCTATTCTACACTATTGACTTGGCGGAAAGTCCACTTTCTACCATTCAAACTTTCTTCTTACAAACATATGTCTATATTAACATACTAGGTCATATGAATTTTACCATAAACATCATATTCATGTCTCACTAACATACGAGATCATTCATCATACCAATTATCCATCACATGGTGTGCATCATACTATTTAAGCATAGTGTACACACTACTAATGCATACTTCTTACCAATTCATATAATTCAATAAATTCCCACACGGATACTCTCTAAGACACAATCCTCTTGTTAACCTACTATCAATTGCATCAATTATCACACTACTTTCATACATGTCCAATCTTGCCTACAATTTCGCAAGTTAGACTAATCTCGACATTTCATCAAACACTTGGTGTGCATACAACATTTAAAACACAATGTACAAGCATTTCATGCATACTTCCATAACTCATAACATCAATCATCTTATTATTTACCTACATCACATACCCTTTACTCAATAGTTGTCAAACATAGAAAATCATCATTTTCTTTTCAAAATATCAATTAATCTATCTAAGGATGGCCTTGGATCACACCAAGATCAACACCCACTTCCAACCTTATGAGATTTTCTTCCAATTGCATAATTTATACAAGATTAATATAATACAACTTTCAGTCATCTCTTTCAACTAGTTTCTACATGAATTCACATATCAATTTTGCATGAGCTCTACTTATTCCATCATGTAATACCTTCCTAACCTAGAATTCATCATCTAGTGTTAAATAATTCATACCTTAGCTTTGAAACCTTCCAATCATCCAATCTTGGCTTTAAACTATACATGCACCACATGGTCTTATGATTTCACCTTGGATTAAAGCTTGTATGTGTGTTAGGTTCATCACAAGCTCTCCCAAGATGTAAAAACCCTTCTCCAAATGTCGATACCCCTTACAAAATGCAGATTTTATTATGAGGTTTCCCACTTGTCAACTTTAGTCCCTCAACTTTGGGCTTTTTGTTAATTAACCCCTTTAACTAACCAACACTTCAAGTCTTCCCAAAACAAACCCTTCAAGATGAGTGTTGGTTTATGTTTAGCCCCTTCCCACTTTATTAGTTTAAGCTTCCACCAATTTACCCAAGTAACTAACTTGGTAAATCTTATGTTTACTAAGTGTACAACTATGAATGCACTACTTACAACTAGGGGTACACACCCTCCTACACACCCATATATATACATATATACGCATACATACATACGCATACGCAATATATCCATACCAATATATATATATATATATATATATATATATACATATACATATTAAGTTTTCATCACACTATTATTATGTATCATTTTTGGGGCGTTACAAGCTCACAAAGGTTGATTTGCGAGAAATCATGGAGAAGGTTGTATAGAGATTTTTAGGGGTTTTGTGTGATTGTGGGTAGTTTCTCTATAAGCTAAAATGTTTATGGAGTAATCCTAAGCTCCAAAGGCCACTTTCAAGAGCCAATATGGGAAGAAACTTTGTGGGAGAAGGTGTAGGAATGATAAAATGTGATGCTAAAATGAGAGTTAAGCACCTTTATTTATATGATGAAAGGCAGGCCCTGCATGCCCCTCCGTACAGGGGTGCACACCCGGGCATGATAGCTATGTATTATATGTTGGTACTGGGAGTCCTTTATTGCATAGCTTGTCCCTGGCGGTTGGGCCACATGCCCGTGCATGTCATGTGGCATAACGAACTGTCAGCCTTGGTTGGTTCCAAAACCTTTTGTGAAGTGTTTTGGTGGCGCATGCCCATGCCATCATGCATAGGGGATGTGCCCATGCTTCTTGACTTTCTTCCTCCCATTGAATCTGAATTGTTGACTTATTGAACAGGGTCCAGTGCATGACCGTGCAAAATTTGATGTTGCTTCAAAGTCTTCAGTTCTTCATCGTTTGTGTTGTTTTTTACTCCTTTTTTCTTTTTAGTCCCAAACCCTGCATTTATCAAATATGAAAGATATATTCCTGATTTCCAATGATAATAGCATGATCTTGGTACAAAAATGATAGTAAATGAACATGTAAAATATGTGTAAATAACGACACATTAGATACCAGTGTATTTCAAAAGAGGGCAGTAGCTTGGTGGAACGGTAAGAAACGTAATAGGGGTGCTAAAACTGCCTTGTCCATGACTTGAGAGGAGGTCAAAGCATTGATGCTTGCAAAATTTTGCCCTAGGAATGAAATTAAAAAGCTGGAGGCAAAATTCTTGAATTTAAAGCAAGATAGTGGAGAAAGTTTAGATTACACCACCAGATACCATGAACTCAATTTACTTGCTCCTCATATTGTTACTCCACTTTCTTGAGCAATCAAGAAGTATGTTGAGTGTTCACCTGACATAACTCAGGACACTATTACGTGTAGCAAACTCACTACTATGGAAGAAGAAATCCATCTCTCGCTAATCTAATAGACAGTCATGTGAAAAAGAGGAAATTGTTTAGGAAGGATAGCAAAAAGTCTAATAAGAAAACCACCACTACCACTACTAAACCATCCCAGGCCGTTTCAATTGCTACCTATTCAAATTCCAAGAAGCGTAACTCCAAAAGTAATAATTATGTTGTGGTAACCTGTGTGAACCAGGTTACGATGGTTCAAGCTCCTCCTGTAAAGAAAGCTTACATGGTGAATGTTTTGGTCAAAAATTATTAAGTAAAAGTAATCTTGTTTTCCAAATTAGAAATTGTGAGGTAGAGTGCTATAAGTGTATACCAAGTTTATAATTAAGTTATATTCTAAAAATAGTTAATCAGGATGCCAAAGAAACAAATATATGACAACTTTGCTCGGGATGGCAAAGGTATGATTCGGGATGGACAGTTATATCCTGAGGATGTAACTGTTGGCAGATTCAAGGAATAGGGATATAAAGTATTAAAACACAAAACACTCGATCTACGAGGAAAGCCCTTGATCAATTGTAGATCGCCGGCATAAAACCTCGGGAGGAGACTAGGCCCCTGCCTTGTTTGTTAATATTAATATGGTAATAAAGAATTACAACTTTGGATGAATGAGTGGACGAGTGATCTAAGATTACAATGATTTGTGTGTGTTCTAAGTAGCTGAGTGTTTGTGTATAGCTCTAGTGATAGCAATGTGTGTCCTATACTCGTCCATCATTCCCATTTATATAATACACGAAAGTAAATGTAGAATCCCGTATGATCCGCTATGAAGTTATGTTGTTTAAAGTCTTCAGGTGACCGTTTGTAACAGTTTCTCCTCAGCTAATCGTTGTACCAGCTGTTTCCTTATTCTTCGCAGATATTTAATGTATATCGGTTACAACTTTGACTCCATCTTGATCTTGGGCTTTGGCTTGTATGAGTTACTCTTCAATCTTTGACTCCTTTGACTGAGTGTTATAATATAGACGTTGGAGAGTACTTATGTATCCATATTGTAACTTAGTTGTATCTGCAATCATATATAAAAAAGGTAATTCGTTAGTCCATTATCAGGATGTGCACATGTTGAAATATAGTTACATCCTAAAGTCTGTTGAGCCCTTCAGCATCCTGAGGATGCTACACCAGGGATGTGAGGTAAAATCATCCTGAGCATTTTCACCACTAACAATTGTCCCCAAAAAATATGTTACCGTTAATATCTTTCAAGGTAAATATATTTTTTAACCATAATATCTTATCTGATGACTGATGGGACGTCTTGTCAGGATAACTACGGCTATATCTTTGGCGGTAATTATGTGATGACCGTTACACGACATCACCTTCTGCCCTTTATATATAGAGCATATCTCCTCCTTTATAATCACTCTTGACTTTTTTAAGAAGGTAATTTCTACTTCATCTTGTTCATATTTTCTTTTTCACCTGCAAAATGTTAGTAATATTCCGAAGATGGGCAAAAGATCTACAAGGGCTTCGGGGTGTGTAGAAACTTCAAGTGACTTCGTTCCCCAAAATCTCTTGAGTCATTGTGAACAAGAAACCTGTTCTTTCGATGATAAGGACATTGAAACCCTAAAGAACTCAAAAATCTTTCGAGTTCTGCTGAGTTTCGTCCTTATGACCCTCATGCAAGATCTGATTTTGCATCTCCTTCTTGGACCTGTTTCCTGTTCTTACCATTCTCTCTAGGGTTAAGGTATCCTTTTCTCCCGTTCATCAAAGATTTCTTTGATGTGACAGGGATGGCTTACTCCCAAGCCATGACTGAACTCTGGAAGATTCTGATGGTTTGCAGCAGGATCATCGAAAATCATGGTGTCCATCTTCAAGTGGGGGACCTGACTCACGTTTATAAGTTAAGGGCACATGGCTCTCAGCGTGAACAAGAACTCAAAAATCTCTTGAGTCATCGTGAACAAGAAACCTGTTCGTTCGATGATAAGGACATTGAAACCCCAAAGAACTCAAAAATCTTTCCGAGTTCTACTGAGTTTCGTCCTTATGGCCCTCATGCAAGATCTGATTTTGCATCTCCTTCTTGGATCTGTTTCCTATTCTTACCATTCTCTCTAGGGTTAAGGTATCCTTTTCCCCGTTCATCAAAGATTTCTTTGATGTGACAGGGATGGCTTACTCCCAAGCCATGCGTGAACTCTGGAAGATTCTGATGGTTTGCAGCAGGATCATCGAAAATCATGGTGTCCATCTTCAAGTGGGGGACCTGTCTCATTTTTATAAGTTAAGGACACATGGCTCTCAGCGTTATGTCCTTCAACTTATAGAAAAGGATCCACCCTTTCTGTATAATGTGGTTAAGTCTGAGAAAAACTGGAAAACGAAGTTTTTCTTTGGAAAGAGAAGCTCTATTCCTCATGGGGATGAGATTCCTCTTTATTGGTTAAAAAGTGGTATAATATATTCAAAGTTTTTACAAAAATAAAAATTTTTAGTTACATCTTGAGGATGTTAACATCTTGAAACTTTTTGTTTAACAGGTGCTTCGTTTGCCAAGTTTGCTACTCCTGTGAACGACGCTTTCCTACGGTGTAAAGCTGTTTACGACTTACCTGAATCAGTATGGACCTTTGAAGTGAAAGAAAGCTATACCACCAGTCAAGCCTCTGAGATGTCTGGTGAGTATATTACGTTACATCCTGAGGATGTTCATCATTTTATTTATTTATTAACCCTGCTATTTTGTTAATTTCAGCCAAGAAACCTGCTTCCTTTGATTTGGATGACATCGACGGTATGGATGCTAAGGCAACCAAAGTGACCTCTCCATCACCATCTAGCTCCAAGATGGCTACTCCTTCATCCAACCCCCCTAAGTCTAGGGCTGCTGCTGCTTCGAAGAAGAGAAAGCCAAGTGATGCTTCTGCCATTGCTCAGGAGATCACCCCCTTTCAGGGTTTAGGCTTTGATGATGTTTTGAACAAGATCTCCCAGTTCACTCTCCAAGTATGGACCTATCCTGAGGATAATACTGATATGTTAGTAATAAAAAGTCAGGAATACTTACCTTTCCTTGCATTCTTTTGCCAGGGTCATGAATCTCTATCTAAATCTTTGGACGCTGTTGCCAAAGAACTTCATGAGGCCCAGAACAAGCTTGAGGATGTCCAGAATATTGCTCGTGACAAGGGCAAGTATCTTGAGAGCAAGCTGGCAGAGACTGAAGCTGAACTGGAGTGAGTGAAGGCAGAGCATGCTCAGGCCATGTTGGATCAGGAGAAGGAGGCACATGATCACAGGAATGGGCTCATAAAGTCTGCCACTATTTGTCTTTCAGGCGAGGGTAAAGATGGCTCTCCAAGCCAAGGACCCAGGGTTCAATCAGGATACCTGGGATGTTGATGCTTGGAAGGAGAAGATCAAGAGCCTGGGCGGAAAAGAAGTGGTTTATGAGCCTACTCCTGTTGCTCATCCTTAGGATGTGGCTAAGGATCCTGAGGATGCTGAGGTGAAGGCAGCAAAGGCCAAGGTTGCTGAGGTGGTGAAGGATCTTCCTCTGGGCGATGAAGGATGTGATGACTAGGCTGTAGCCCACTTTTTTAAGTCTTTTGTAGTTGTGATGGTAGTTTGAACAATTTCAGACAATTTTATTTTGGCATGTAATAATTTAGAATATTATAAGGTTTGGGGTGGAGGAATATTGGTTTCAAGATGAAGCCCCAAATCTTCTATTGACCCGGACCATAGCTGTTGACCCCTGGTGGATGGGTCCTGGTGTTGGACGAAGCCAGGGGTTGACATCAAATTTTGTCTATGATGCATTAATAATATATGGTAACAACTTTTGACGTTATCTTCCTTGTGTTCTTTTTGATATTCTGCAAACATTAGCAAACATTTAGGTTCTAAAGAGATGTCACAAACAATACCTTCTGTGTTTTCTGTGTTGAGTAGTTCTTCTAAACATGACGTCTTGAAGATATTCTTCACAAGTCTTTGTCATCTTCAAGATGGCTTTCATTATCCTAAGGATGTCCCCAGTTTATTTTTCTTCTCCATCCTTACGATGGTCTTCGTTATCCTGAGGATGTCCCCAGTGTAATATCTTCAAGATAGACTTTAAGTCCACACTCTCTTCTAAGAAAGGTTTAGTAATCTTTAATAATAACCTGTAAAGGCAAACATTGTTATTATATTGGCGACTTAGGCCTTTAGTTAAACTGGGATCAAACCCCTTTGTAATAACTTGGTGATAATACCAATACGTAACATCTTGAGAATAACTGGCGACAAGGCCCTTAGGAATAACTGGCGACAAGGCCCTTAGGAATAACTGGCGACAAGGCCTTTAGGAATAACTGGCGACAAGGCCCTGGTGACTAGACCAAATATGTAAGAGACATTGAAAAATGTCTAAACCTTAAGAGCTCAATATATATCTCAAAAATGATGAAATTGTTAGCCACTTTTACATGGACTGGTCCCACCATCTTGAAAATATACATGAGCAACGTGCGCACCAGGCGGGGTTGCTAACACAATGAGAAAGGTGAAACCCTTTAAACCTTAGGATGGTGTCAGACACCTTAATGGAGGAGAGGGTGGCTAACCCTCTAGTCTTCTAAGCATTCCATCTTCAGGATGGTACTGCAAAATTCTCAGGATGGACTATTTCTAGACCATGTTTAGTGAAAATATAATCGATCGAAATAAATTAGGGATAAATACTTACATATGGAGATGATTTATCTCTATCAGCCTTCACCTTCATCCCACCAGTGATTCGGACTATGGTTTCTCTTCCAGAGAGATCAGTCACATGCATCCCTAGGCATGGTAGGATTTCAGGTGAATAGCATTCCAAGCCCTTGGTAGGATTTCTCGTTCCATCGTTGACAACCAATATGCTCCTTTGCCAGCTTCAGAGTCTATCAAGTATGGACCTTCCCACTTAGGAGCTAGCTTGCCATCACTTGGTTTCGTTGTATTCTGGAAGGCTTTTCTTAGTACTAAGTCTCCTTCTTGAAATCTCCTTATCCTGATATTCTTGTTATAGGCTTTAGCAATCCTTTGTTGATATGCTGCCATCCTTAACTTAGCAGCATCCCTGAGTTCATCCACAGTTTCCAAATCCTACAATAGTGCTTCAGAATTGGTAGTTGCATCATGGAGGTGTTTCCTTGCTGTAGGCATGACCATCTCTGTCGGCAGCATTGCTTCTGTTCCAAAAACCAAGGAGAAAGGTGTCTGACCAGTTGCATTCCTGGAAGTAGTCCTATCGGCCCAAAGTACGAATGGAAGTCCTTCTACCCACTTTCCTTTCTTTTCCCAAGCTTCTTCTTCAAGTTATTGACAATGATCTTATTTGAAGATTCTGCTTGTCCATTAGCATGAGGATGGACTGGTGTTGATGTTATCATCTTGATCCCCCAATTCTCACAAAAGTCAGTTGTTCTCTTGCTAATGAATTGAGAGCCATTGTCACAAATTATTTCAGATGGTACTCCAAATCTTATTAAGATATTCCTTTTGATGAATGACACCACTTCTTTATCTCTAACTTGCACGAATGCTTCAGCTTTGATCCATTTTGAGAAGTAATCTATCATTACTAGCATGAATACCTTTCCACCAGGAGCTTTGGGTAGCTTACCTACTATATCCATTCCCCATTTCAAGAAGGGCCATGGTGAAATAATAGGATGCATTGGTTCAGCAGGCTGGTGAAGGATGTTGCTATGTCTTTGGCATGGATCACACTTTTGGGAATATAGCATGGCATCCTTCTTCATAGTTGGGCAGTAGTATCCTGTTCTTAAGGTCTTCGAGTAAAGAGAACTTCCTCCTGTGTGATTCCCACAATCTCCTTCGTGGATATCCTTGAGTACTTCATTTGCTTCTTCTTTGTTGAGACACCTCAAATATGGACCTGTAAGAGATTTTTTATACAAAATATTGTCTATAATTGTAAATTTCGATACCTTCATCCTGAAAGCTTTTGCATTTTCTCCATCAGGGATGACGTCTTCTTGTAAATATTTCATTATGGGTGTCATCCATGACGAATCGTCTTGAACCTGAGTGGTTAAAACAGTGATATCCTCGGGATGTACTGCTTTATCCTTAGGATGTTCGGTGATATCCTCAGGATGTGTTTTGCTATCCTCAGGATGCCACTCTTCGATTGTTGGTTTCAGGATGTGGATGATGGGAATCTTGGATCCTTCAGGTAAATTTAAAGAGGATCCCAGATTTGCTAAGGCATCGGCTTCAGCATTTTCTTCCCTAGGTATCTGTGTTAGTGAAAATTCTACAAAAGAAGTAGCTAAATTTTTAACTATTTCGAGGTAAACAACTAACTTTTGACCCTTTACTGCATATGATCCATTAAAATGGTTAGTAATCAACAAAGAATCAACAAATACTTCAATATTAACAATATGCATGTCTCTAGCAAGTTGTAAACCAGCAATGAGAGCTTCATACTCTGCTTCATTATTGGTTGTTTGAAATGCACATCTAATAGCATAGGGTATCTTGTCCCCTTGTGGCGATTTTAGTAGTATTCCTAGACATGTGCCTCTTGCATTCGATGCACCATCAGTGTATAGAGTCCATTTTTCTAAATTTTCAATTAGTTGTTGAACTTCAGACTCTACTTCACTCAGGATGTCACTACTGAAATCAGCCACAAAGTCTACTAGAGCTTGTGATTTGATTGCATTTCTAGGCTCATATTCCAAGTCAAAAGCACTTAATTTAACTGACCATTTTGCCATTCTTCTTGACATTTCAGGTTTTCTAAGTACATTTTTAATGGGATAATTAGTTTGAACATATATTTTAGGAAAAGTTACAGAAATCGTCCTTTATGTTTACATCGTTTTTCAGTGGTCGTCCTTTAACTTCAAAGTTGATGGAAATCGTCCTTTATGTTGTAATATCTTGCATGTCTCGTCCTTTTGGCCCAACCTGGTTAGTTTTTTTGGTTAAGTTTGGTCACGTGCAAGGCATGTGAGGGCATAAATGACAATTTACCCTCTGATTTCATCTCCTCTTTTATAAACCCATCCCTCTCACTCACCCACAAATCTCTGTGTACTTCACCGCCCTAAACCACCCCCCTTCTCACCACCACCTGCCACCACTATAGCTAACCAGCACCATGCTATTTATTGAAAGTAAATATAACCACCTAAAGTTCCAAAGCATATTCTTACTTTTTTGGATCTGGAAGATGAACATGTTGAAGAAGCTTGGATGCCTTGGTAATCGGGTAGGGTGGCTAGTGGTGGAACGTGTGGGTGATGGCGATGGTTCTAGAAGGTAGTGTTGGTGGTGGTGGTAGGTGGCCGGAGTTGGTGGCTGTGATGATGATGGTTAAGTTATCTTTCCCCTAATTTATCATGATACGCTAGCAAATTGAGTTCCATTCCTTGATTCTCAATCAATCCGACCTGTTTTCCATTGGTAAGGCTTTGTTTTGCAATTTGTTGCTCATTATGTTGTTGTTTGGATGTCAGATTTGTGGGATTTCATGTTGTTGGAGATTTTATAAGAAAGAAGAAAATTGTGTTAAAATGGTAGGGGTGGGGTTAGGGTGTGTTAAAGAATTAAAAGTTAGGGTTTTTTTAATTATGGTGGGGATGTCAGATTTGGTGAGATTTCTTGGTGGTTGCCGGATTTGTGGGGTTTCGTAGTGGCAAGTGGTTGTTAATGGCACTTTGCCAAGTGGTGGTGGTGGTGGTGGTGTAGGGTTGTTGATGGCAGGTTGTGGTGGCGGTGGTGGCAGGTTTATGGCAGAGGTGGTGGAGGTATGGGATGGTGGTGGATGTGGTGGGGGTGGTGGTGGTTATTGAAGAATGGAAGTGATGGTGGTGATAAAGATGATAAAGATGAGGGCATAACTGTCATTTTGCCCTTATGTGGGTCCACATGACCAAACTTAACCAAAAAAACTAACCAGGTTAGGCCAAAAGGACGAGACATGCAAGATTTTACAACATAAAGGACGATTTCCATCAACTTTAAAGTTAAAGGACAACCACTGAAAAACGATGTAAACATTAAGGACAATTTCTGTAATTTTTTCTATATTTTATGTGTTTTAATATAGTGCCTTAACTTGGTAGAAGCCATTATTAAAGCTAAGATAAGTTTTTCGAGATGTGAATACCTAGTTTCAGCATCTAGTAGAGTTTTACCTACATAATAGATAGGATGTTGTTGCCCTTCAAAGTCTTTTACCAAGATAGCACTTATTGCATTCCCTAAAATTGCAAGATATAGTTTGAGAAGTTCTCCATCCTCAGGTTTCATCAGGAGTGGAGCTGCTGCAAGATAGTCTTTCAGCTTCTTCAATGCTTCTTCATGTCTCTGTCCCCAGTCGAATTTGTTATTCTTTTTCAGGATGTCATAGAACTCCTTGCATTTCTCTGAGGATTTCGAGATGAATCTATTCAGGGCTGCTATCCTGCCAGTTAGCCTTTGTACATCCTTGATATTTCTTGGGGATTTGAGATCAAGGATGGCCTTTTTTTGATACCAAGTATCCAAGAAGCTTTCCAGCTCCAACTCCAAAGTGGCATTTTGTTGGGTTTAACTTCATATTGTAGGCATCCAGGATGTCAAAGGCTTCTTTGAGATCCTGAAGATGATTCTCTGCTTTCTTGGATTTTACTACCATGTCGTCAATGTAGCCCTCCATCGGGTCCCCAATCTTTTCTTTGAACATCATGTTCACTAGCCTTTGGTAGGTGGCACCTGGATTTTTTAGTCCGAACGGCATGGCTATATAACAATATATACCTGATGGTGTCATGAATGTTATATCCTCCTGTTCATCTGGTTCCATCTGTATTTGTTGGAATCCTGAGGATGCATCCATGAATGTCCGCATCTCGTGGCCTGCTGTAGCATCCACCATCGAATCTATGTGTTGTAATGGGAATAGGTCCTTAGGACAGGCTTTGTTGAGGTCTGTATAGTCTACACACACTCTCTATTTCCCATTTTTTTTTGAACCACCACTACGTTCGCTAGCCATCTTGGGAATTTTACTTCCCTTATCATCTTGGACTTGAGCAACCTGTCCACTTCTTCCTGTATGATGATGTTTCTTTCTGGAGCAAACTTTCTTCTTTTCTGCTGAATGGGTTTGAAACTCTTATCAATCCCAAGTTTGTGGGTAATGACATCCTTAGAGATGTCAGTCATATCTTCATGCTTCCATGCAAAAGTAGACATCCTGCATTTAAGAAATGAAATTAGTGATTGTTCAATATCATGAGGAATATTCTTACCAATTTGCACAGTGATATCCTTGTTATTGTCGTCAAGGCAGAAGGCTTTTAGATCCTGGTCAGGATGTGCTTTGACATCCCGAGGATGGCACTGTGCATCCTTCTGTAATTGCTATGCTTGTCGGGATGAGGCCTTCATTGATGTAGTATAGCAATCCTTGGCTTCCTGTTGATCGCTGTTGACTTTCACAACTCCCAAGGTGTAGGTATCTTCACACATTGGTGGTATGTCGAAGGTACTGCCTTCATGTCATGTATCCAGGGTCTCCCCAGGATGACATTATAGCAGGATAGGGAATCCATAACACAAAATCTCTGGATAGAATTCACTCCTTCTACATATACCGGTAGTTTGATGTCCCCCACTGTGCTCTTGGTTTCTCCACTGAAGCCCACCAGGACCGACGATCTGGAAACTATTTCAGATTTCGGGATGTTCATTCTTTTGAGGGCTTCAAGCTGGATGATATTCACTGAGCTTCCTCCATCTACAAGAATCCTGCGAACAAAGTGATTAGCAATATATTAAGTAATGACTAACCCGTCATGATGAGGGTCAAGAATGTTCTCTCGGTCTTCTTCCTCAAAGCTGATCACTTTAGAGGTTGTCAGGATGGTTGTTTTCGTTGTTCTTTCTCCTTTTTCTGACTTTGTTTCCCTCGCATGCCTTTTAGCAGCTGAATATAAGGTTCCACAAATGTCTGATCCACCTGAAATAAAGTTAATAATGCCAGCATCCTTAGGTGGGGATGCTGCTCTTTCTGGGATGTTGGTGCCATCCTGAGCCCTTGGTTTCTTCTTGCCCAGGAGATCTTTAAGGTGACCTTTGCTCAGAAGATATGCAATCTCCTTTTTCAAGGCGATACAATCTTCAGTGATGTGACCGAAATCTTCATGGAAGGCACACAATTTTGATTTGTCCTTCAATCCTGTCTTGTTATCCTTCTTCGGCCATCTTGCTTTATCCCCAAGATCCTTCATGGCATACATCAATCCTGTTACGTCCACAGAAAAACAGTAATCTGATAACTTAGGACATTCATCCTCATCGTCATCCTCTACCACATTGACCTTCTTATTATCAGGTCTAGCATATGGTTTATGCTTGTATGGTTCGTATGTGGGAGTGGAATTTCGATTAGGATGGTTATATCTCGAGAATAATTCTATCCTCTCTTGTATCTTCTTGTCATCCTCAAGTCGGATGAATCTCAAAGCTTTGTTCCTGACTTCATCCAAGTTCTTGCAAGGGTTCATCACCACCTCTTGGTAGAATGGTGAATCTCTTTGCAGCCCCATCTTGAATGCTTGAACTGCCGTTGTGACATCCAAGTTCGGGATGTCAAGTGCTTCCTTTCCAAATCTAGTAATATACTCTCTTAGTGATTCCCCCTGTGGTTGAGTTACCCTGTATAGATCACTTATCAAACGTTCGAACGTTCGACTTAAGAAAATTGATTGTTAAACATGTTAATTAAATGTGCGAAAGAAGTAATTGAATAGGGAGGAACACTTAGGAGCCATTTCAAGGCTAGACCAGTGAGAGTTGAACCAAATCCCTTGCACAAGCATGCTTCCTTGAGATTGGCAAGAATTGGATTTATCTCCATCCTTTCCATATACTGAGCCACATGCTCCTCAGGATCTGTTGATCCATCGTAGAGCTTCATGCTTGGAGTTTGAAACCACTTTGGGATCTCTGCATCACATATGGGAGGTCCAAATCGAGATACCCTATGGCATGCTAAGGATACCTCGGGGATAGGTTGTACTATCCCTGGCACACTCGATACCATATCCTTGATTTTCTGTAGCTCCCTTGCTAGCTGTGGACTTATACCTGTATCCTGCAAAGAAGCAACATCATTAGCAGTAAAAGTACTGGAACTTAAATTATTACCGTTATTGTTGTATCCTTGGGATGGCCCAGTTGTATATCCTGGATCCTTGGTGGTTACCATCCTGGGTGCACTAGTTGTTTCTGGGGTGCCAATGCTCATGGGGATGAAATCTCCTTGATGAACGCCCCTAGAGATGCCAGAATTGAAATCTAACACCCTGGGTTGTAATGGTGTCCCCATATCTTCAGTCGGTCTCTTTGAGGATGTTTTGAGGGATTGTATTTCTCTCATTATCATCCAGTTGGTCTCATGCTGTTGTTGCATTTGATCCTTCACCATGGAAAACATGGAAAGGAGCTCATCGTTCGATACGAAGACAGGAGGAGTGGATCCAGATGTTCCCATTGCTGGTGTAGGTGGAATCTGGAAAGTAGAACTCCTTGAGAATGCAGGTGGGGGTGGCTGTGTAGCATTTCTGGTAGAGGTTGAAGATGGCATGGATGAGGAAACAGTTTCTGGGAAGAAGACATAGTTGTCAAGATTTTGTAAAGTGAGTTGTTTTCGGAAAAAAAGTTTTTAACAAAGCTTTTTGTCAAAATAGCACCAGTTACCCCACGGTGGGCGCCAAATTGTTTTGGTAAAAAAATATTAAGTAAAAATAATCTTGTTTTCCAAATTAGAAATTGTGAGGTAGAGTGCTATAAGTGTATACCAAGTTTATAATCAAGTTATATTCTGAAAATAGTTAATCAGGATGCCAAAGAAACACATATATGACAACTATGCTCGGGATGGCAAAGGTATGATTCGGGATGGACAGTTATATCCTAAGGATGTAACTGTTGGCAGATTCAAGGAATAAGGATATAGAGTATTAAAACATAAAGAACAACACTCGATCTACGAGGAAAGCCCTTGATCAATTGTAGATCGCCGGCATAAAACCTCGGGAGGAAACTAGGCCCCTGCCTTGTTTGTTAATATTAATATGGTAAAAAAGAATTACAACTTTGGATGAATGAGTGGACGAGTTGTAAGACCCTAACCCGTAATCACGCGATCAACGCCCAAATCATACGGGTTTGGACCTTACTCAAACCACTCCCGATTAAAACTTTGGTAAATTATGAAAACCCAACTTAGTGAATCCCATACACGTTTAGTTCCAATAAATTTTACATCATTGCTACAAAAAAAAGAATGTATTAAAGTTTGTGTTTTTAACGGGAGTTCGTTAGATTCTAGTGCGGAAGCTTGATGAGTGTTCGGGCGTGTTCGGTTCTTCTCGCGACTTGATCCTTGCTCCGAGTCGTCCATTAAATGTTTACCTAGCACCATCACACAAAGAATGGTTAGTGGTTTGTCAATAATACATTTAAACTAGTGTGAGAGTCGTTACACGTCGAAACGGAACGAAACAGGCCTAACGGCCCTTTATCAGGAGAACAAACTGCTGCAACTTTTGCGCAGCAGCTGTTCGGATCGCTTTTACCCCTTCTAAAACCCAAAATCCGACTTCGACTTTCAAATAAGAATTGTTCTACACTCCGAGAGCTTTCTAGGCATATAAAGAACACCTTCTAACGATTTTTCTACGATTTTATACGCAATTTTAAAGATCATGCTGACATGCAGGTCTGAGCGCGCGGCCGGTCAATTTAAGCGCGCGGCCGCGCGAAGCTTCTGATCGTTTTTTGGTGATTTTTAAGCATGGGAATCATGTCGCAACCGCATTTGATGATTCCCGAAGCCTAAGTATTGACTTGCCGACTAAATAAACCTTTGTTTGACTGAAATTATAGTCCGGTTTATGTCACCATGATCCGGTTCTTAGTTTTGAATGTTTATGGCGACTCTTACCCAAATCGATCCATTTAGACATTAAACTTAACCAAAACACCATTCGACCACGCGCAATGCGTGTAATTTATGTTGTCAAGCCATTAGACACTTGATCAACTAAAGTGCTTGTCCGATTTGTTCATTAGGATTCCGTTATTAGATTTATCCTTTAGTAAATCTTTATAAATTCCCTAAATGCCCCTCCTAGCCAAATCTTTCGATTTAGCCATTCATGGCAACACTTCTTGATTCAAACCCATTGTTTTGGACTCAATGACTTGATTAAAAACATCTAAGTCCTTCCGGACTTAGATTTTCATACTTTTTCAAGTTTTCACTTGTTTAGTAGATTCTAAGCGCATTAGCGCGCATTAGACATAGTTATGGAAATAACTTACTTGATTTGCACCCACACTTCATGTGGGTAGTTTTAGTACCCATGTTGCTTCGCTCGAAGGTGTTTTATTAGCTACGGACTTATCGGGTGCCCGTGTCCCATATTCATAACTTGTGCTCATCCTCCATGATTCTTAACATCAAGCATGCATACGCGAGTGCGTTTACCTGCGTGATTTCTAGATAGACACATTAACTTCTCGGAACTCAAATGATAATAGCATACCATTTGATCCGTAAACCTCAAGAATCTTAATGCTTGGAAAACAAGCATCAAGTGGTGGACTTAAATGATGACGAATTCACTATATGACCCGTTTAGACCCATAGTTCATGATAATATGTTACCCAAGTTTTTATTATGGTTCAAGTGACACTAACTTGACCCATTTAACACCATTCTTAACGGCTTCATTCAAATGCTTTCATTTAGATTAAAACATCATTTTTCACATATCTTTATTTATTGACCCGTTTAATAGATTTCACCATTTGGTCATAACACATTGTCTTGATTAAGGTCATAAACCACGTTTTGTATTGAGTGCACATAAGGTGACCCATTAATATCTTCTACACCTTGGGGTTTATCTTTATCACGCATTCAAGATTTAAGACTAATATCTACAACAATTAAGCTATGTTATAGTACATTGGTGTAAGCAAAACTTACTTGTATTCATTCCCATTTACTTTCACTTTAGGCTCATATCCGCTTGACCCATTTTGTTCTTTGATCCATTCCATCCAAGCTTACACCTAGCTTGACAAGATCAACCTTCACTATACTCATAAGATTAGTTAAGTTAGTCATCATATCCAATAACTAACACATCTCATGAGTTTATTCACACCATTATTTCGTTTTCCCAATTATCATTTGGCTAAACTTTCCATGTATGGTGTGATTCATATTTTAAACATGTGTTTCACGTTTTATATACGGGTAATTCCATGATTACCCAAATCAAGTTATCACCTCAATTTGCAAACAAGACTATTGAGGCATTTCATCAAACACTTGGTGTGCATCCACCCAAAATACTTGATTTCAAGAATCTAACTTTAACCAAAATATACCCACGTATCTAATTATCAACATAACATGATATTTAGGCATTTCATCTAATTTGATCATTATGTCAACTCCTAAGAGTCACCCAAAACTACTAATCATGTGGGGTTTCAACCTAGAAGTTAAACCCCAAATCTTACATATTCACATAATCATATGGTCAAAATCAAATGCACATGTAGAATGTGATTCATACCCGAATTATACCTAATTGAGGCTCCCTAAAGCTAGAGAAACCTCTAACAACTCATAAATTCACGTTTTGTCAAAACCCTAGATTTTGACCCAAATCAAAAACGAGTTTAACATCAAATTCTACCAAATAAAAGGTACCTTGATGTTCTATAGGCCTTAGATAACCCGTTTCTTGCTAATGCATCAAAAAGCCCATTGATTTGGGATTTGGCCTTGTTCTTGTAGTTTAGGGCTTGGTTCATGAAGGAGATGATTCTCCTGATGAAAGAATCGACCCACACACACACAAGTGTGTGTCTTAACACTTATGTTACCATTTTAACATTTCATGTTTGGCTAGATGGCGACTATAGTCCCTCTAATTAGGCCACTGACATTTTTGTATTAAAACTAACTAATTAAGCTAGTTTTAAACACCTTGTATTCATATAAAAAAATATATTATTAACTAGGTTATTTCCGTATTAGAACATAACCCTCATTGTTATTGTTTAAGTCTCGTTTTATTAGTTTTCTAATCATGCCTAATGTCATAATTAGACGAACGAATGGTTTTGGGGTGTTACACGAGTGATCTAAGATTACAATGATTTGTGTGTGTTTTAAGTAGCTGAGTGTGTGTATAGCTCTAGTGATAACAATGTGTGTCCTATACTCGTCCATCATTCCCATTTATATAATACACGAAAGTAAATGTAGAATCCCGTATGATCCGCTATGTAGTTAAGTTGTTTAAAGTCTTCAGGTGACCGTTTGTAACAGTTTCTCCTCAGCTAGTCGTTGTACCGGCTGTTTCCTTATTCTTCGCCGATATTTAATGTATATAGGTTACAACTTTGACTCCATCTTGATCTTGGGCTTTCGCTTGTATGAGTTACTCTTCAATCGTTGACTCCTTTGACTGAGTGTTTTAATATAGACGTTGGCGAGTACTTATGTATCCATATTATAACTTAGTTGTATCTGCAATCATATATAAAAAAGGTAATTCGTTAGTCCACTCTCAGGATGTGCACATGTTGAAATATAGTTACATCCTGAAGTCAGTTGAGCCCTTCAGCATCCTGAGGATGCTACACCAGGGATGTGAGGTAAAATCATCCTGAGGATTTTCACCACCAACAGTGAACTTGCAAAATGTGCTACCAACAAATTTTCTGTGTCGATAGTGCACCGATTGTGGCAGGTATGGTCGCGTAGCTACTACATGTTGCTTGATCATTAGGCCACAATTTAAACCCAACTAGGTAACCCTCAACCTGCTCGTCGAAACCCACAACTCATAGCTTATGCTCAAGTATGCTTCAACTGTGAGATCCAAACCACCTTAGGCCTACGTGTCGAGATCTTAATCCAGAAAATCAAGTAATAAATCAACTGGCATGTGGTATAGCCTTCAACATCAATGCAAATGAGGCTCAAGCAGTGAACAATGTGATGAACTATACATTTTTACTTAATGGTCATTATGCTTCAATTTTGTTTGATACAGAGTTTTGTGTCCTTAGACTTTGAGTCTTTTCTTTCTTGTACTCGTACTAAGTTAGGAAAATCCTTTACTAATGAGGTTTCTGATGGAAAACCCATTACAATTGATTCATCATTTGTAACTATACTCTTAATTTTAACGAGCATAGTTTTACTATTGATATCATATCCATGCAATTCGGTAGTTTTCATATCATAGTGGGCATGGACTGGCTTTCTAAACACCATGCTCAAGTGGTTTGTTTTGAGAATTTTATTCGTATTCCTCTCTCGTGAGGTGACTTTTTATAGGTCTATGGTGGAAACCGTAGAGTGGCTTTAAACTCATGACTTATACTCAAGATCAAAAATATTTATGTAAGAAATACATAGGCTTCTTAGCTAACATTGTAGAAAAGAAAGACAATTACAAGAGTGTTCAAGATGTTCCAATCGTTTGAGACTTTCAAAAAGTCTTTCCTAATGATTACCCGATCTATCTCGTGTGCGTTCTGTTGAATTTTATATTGATCTTGTTCCTGATGCTACACATGCTGTCAAATATCCTTATCGCCTGGCACCCTTGGAGAAGCAAGAACATGTGAGTCAACTTCAAGAGTTGGCAGACAAGGGTTTCATTCATCCCAATTCATCTAATTGAGGAGCCCCAATCCTATTCATAAAGAAGCAAGACGACACTTTTCGTATTTGCATCGATTATCGTGAACTTAATAAACTCACTAACAAAAGTTGTTATCCTTTGCCTCTAATCGATAATCTCTTGAATCAACTTCAAGGTGCGACTTGTTTTACCAAAATCGATCTTCGTTCTGGGTATCATCAGTTTCAGGTTCATGAATATGATATTTCAAAAATAGCTTTTCGTATACGTTATGGTCATTACGAGTTTATGGTTATGCCTTTTGGTTTAACCAATGCACCTGCTCTTTTCATGGATCTCATTAATCACATGTGCAAACCATTGTTGTAAAAGTTCGTAATCATTTTCATTGATGATAATCTAATTTACTCTAAAACAAAATATGACTATGAACAACACCTTAAACAAATTTTGGGTATCAAGGAACAAACAACTGTATGCCAAATTCTCCAAATGTGAATTTTTGCTTAAGATAGTTCAATTCTTTGGGCACATTATCAACGATAAGGGTATACACGTTGATCCAACTAAGATCGAAGCCATTAAAATTGCGTTACTCCAAAATCTCCTACTAAAGTTCGCTCTTTTTCTGGTCAAGCGGGTTAGTGTCGTCGTTTCATTTCCATCTTCTCTAAGATTGTGGTACCCCTCACTTACATAACTGACAAGGATAAACCTTATGTGTGGGGACCCAAACAAGAAGAAGCGTTTCAAACGTTGAAGCAGAAACTTTGTGATGCCCCTATCCT
This sequence comes from Ambrosia artemisiifolia, assembly GCA_032199755.1. NCBI lineage: Eukaryota > Viridiplantae > Streptophyta > Magnoliopsida > Asterales > Asteraceae > Ambrosia > Ambrosia artemisiifolia. The sequence continues at coordinate 33,034,788 of CM063521.1, forward strand.
TGCACTTCCTGATGGTAATGATGATTTTGTGGGTTTATTATAATGCCTCTAAGCAAGGTATTGGTTGTGTTCTTATGCAATAAGGCAATGTTATATCTTATGCATCGCGACATTTGAAAATCCACGAGAAAAATTATACCACCCATGATCTTAACTTGGTGCAGTCGTCTTCGCAATAAAGATTTGGAGGCACTATTTATATGTGTAGATGCACGTATTGCGACTAGTGATTGGATTAGAGTTTAACATATGTTAGTTTGAAGTTCTGAAGAGCCGAATGTGAATAATATGGGTCGAAGGTGAAAGAGTTTTGGGCGAAGGTGATGTATGATAGACTGGGTGAAGGTGGATTAGCTATTGGACGAATGTGAAGACAGAAGATATGAAGATCAGGTTCGTACTGTGCATATGGGCGAATGTGGAACATGTCCACATTCGCACCATAGAACTGGGCGAACCTGCAGGTCTTATAAATAGTTTTTGGTCATTTGTAAGTTAGATAGAGTTTCAGTAAGTGTGTGTTTGAAGGTCAGGTTCAGGTTAAGTTTGTGATTGTGTGTGATAGGTCTAGATTAACGTGTTGATCAATTGTAACAAGTTTTATGAAAGTTAATCTATGAAAAAGGTGATTAAAATGATGTTTCACGTGTTTTGATTTGACTATTATCATTTTGTTCAGTTCTAGGGTTTCCGCACCTAGAATTGTGACTTGTATGATCATAATATCCTGTTTTAGCTAAATTCTTTCAACTACAAAGTGGTATCAGAGCTATAAGGATCATACAACAACAAAATTGATAATATCAGAGCTGATTTGGACTTAAAATTGATCAATATTCATCTGTTTTTGATTGAAAATGGTTTTTGAGTGATTTTGAAGGATTTCAAATTGAATTTGTGGATAAAATCAAGTTTTCCTAGAATTAAAGTTGTTCCAAATCAATTCCGAATCAAAACCTGATAAAGATCATCAAAATCTATAAACTTTTGAAAATCAGAGATCAAAATAACCGTTTTTCAAAGTGTAACCGTTTTTCAAAGTCAAAGTGGGCGAATCTAGACCACAGTGGGCGAACCTGACCAGTATAGGGCGAACCTGAGTGTTTTTGGACGAACGTAGCATCAATTCAGGTCGAACCTAGGTTGTTGTGTTGATATTTTCCACCTTCAGGTCTAAGATTCCACTTTCGGTTTGTCGGGCGGGCGAACCTGGAATTATAGTGGACGAAAGTGGAACTTTTGGGCGAACGTGGAAAGAAGTTTAGGTTATTCTACATTCTGGTTCCTACTCTACATTCGGGTGAACAGAAGTGGGCGAAGGTAGCATTTTTGGGCGAAAGTAGACTTACCAGGGGCGAACGTAGAATTTAAGGCCTAAAAAAATTTCGAATCGCCTGATTTCAGAAAATTTTTGAAATATTTTTGTTGGAAAAATGATGAATTACTTGACCATATCAAGAACGGATGAGCAGATAAGAGCTATGATTGAAGCTGAACGACAACAATTACTAAGACAAAATTCTCAAGTTAACAATAGTTGGGGATTTCCAATGACACCGAAACCAAATGATGAAATGGTACATGTTGACAAGTATGTTAACAGAGATGGTGTTCATAGAAATGTTGTGTGTTTAGTCAAACAATTGAGACATGATGATTCCAGTGAATTGTCAAAGAGTGATTTGAGTTCTGGTACGAGTTCAGAACAGAGTGAATCAGAACAGAGTGATATCAGAAATGTTAATGCAAAATCTGATAATGGTAATGAATCAGATGCTGAGGTAAAGTCTAATGTTGATTGTGCTAACTGTTTTGAGTGTGTCAAATTGAAAAATGAAGTGCTGAAACTTATTGAAGATAAACAGAATTTGACAAATAAACTTGAAATGTTTAAAATTGAAAATAAGATGTTAACAAATAATGAAAGACATTTTATGAATCAAATTGAATCTTTTAAGAAAGAAATTTCAGAACTTCATAACACTATTTCAAAGAATAATCCCACATCAGAGTTGGAAATCACAAAACCGTGTGTTGTTAATCCTGATTGTGAAGTGAAACAAATGTTTGAACAGAAAACTGAAAATGTGGTATCAACTTCAGAATCTAAATCTGAAGAAAAACCCATATTCAGGTACCCTGAATGAGTTTTTCAGAAAGTGTGAGTAGAGAGGTCAGGTTCGGGTCAAGTTTGTGAAAGTGTGTGTAAGGTCTAGATTAACGTGTCAAGTGTTTGTAAACAAGTTTTATGAAAGTTAATCTATGAAAAGATGTTTAAAATGATGTTTTACGTGTTTTGATTTGAGTATTATCATTTTGTTCATATCTAGGGTTTCCGCACCTAGATTTGTGACTTGTATGATCATTACATCCTGTATATCAGTGGGGATCTGACACAGGCTAAAAATATGTATAGTAATATGAGGCGTGTGTTGATTACGTGTGATGTGCTGATAGGCTTTGTAGACTAAAAATTGCGTGCATTAGTGATACAAACATAACGAACTACGCGTTCGTGGCTGAACACCTCATGGGCATATTGTCTTCGTACCGTAATTTCGTTTGATAGGATTGCCAAAATCTGAGGTTTCGGGTCGTTATGTTATGGTTATCCGGGATATTCTGATTAAACTTTTGTCGTATTGATTTACGGACCTAGTTTCATCAGAATATTTGCAAAAGAGCTTAAATGCCAAAACCGAAAGTTACCGAATTGAGGAACTTCATGTTTTTATTGATCAAAGATCATAATTACATCGTATTGACTTACTGATGCAAATCAGCGGTTGATATCAGCCTCAACCTAGTATATATGCACATGTTACTCTGCTGCATTTGTTTGCTGACCTGTACACCTCTGTGCTATATACTTTGTAACTCTAACGGATAACTCTGGCATAATCACGCGTTACGACGAAGCTTTGTGCAATTACTTGATACGGGAGTATGTCGTGTGTGTGGGAACCATAACGTGCTAGTCTAATACATCTAACTCGTATCATTTTAAAGCATTGCGTAATAGTCTGCATGTGAGCTTAGGTGGACCACAATATCAGCAATTGCCGTGTCACATACTGTTTCTAATGATAATATTAAACAAAAAGATCAACGCTGTGATCAGATTTCTCAAATAACTGATATGATCCTCTTACCGGACATCACAAAATGTTTACTGCTTTGTTTACTTTGATGCATTTTACTTTTATTGTAAAAAAGATACAAAATCCAAAAAGATTTTAGGTGTGTTTTGATATAAATTTCAGAAAAACCAAAAGATTTTGCATTTCTGCTTTATTTTCGATAACCGACGGTGTTTGATGGTTAATTTCTGAGATTTGATAAAACCATCTGGACTTTGTATCATTTTAAAAGTGAAATAATGAGTTTTTGAGACTTAACGGATTGAAAAATGTTGAACGGGATTCGAATTCGTGATTTGGCAAAATTTTCAGATTTTTCCATTTCACATTCGCCCCTTAATTGGGTCGAATATGGAAAAATCATCACATTCGTATGTTTCTGGTTGGGCGAAAGTGGCTTTATCAAACAAATTTTCCACCTTCGGGTGAATATTCCACATTCGGGCCATTAGGTTGGGGCGAATGTGGAATCACACCACATTCGACCACTGGGAACGGGCGAATATGACATCTATATATAAGCCAACACCAGGTTCGACCCTTCATTCTGAATTTTTCAAAAAATTTTCATACTAACCAGACCTTGTTGCTTTGATTTTCTTTGTCTTCGATTATTATTCCCCGTTGATTCCTGATTCTTTTGAACTAATTTTCACAGGTAATGGCTTCATAATCAGATCAGAATTCGAGTTATTGGTTACGAACCTAGGGTTTATAATCTGGACTAATTGGCTCGTTGTTAATGAATGATTTTGTTTAGGATTCAATTTTTATCAGTTTTAGGGGGAGAGTATATCAGGAATTAGGATAATAACATGATTAGATGATGAATTGATTGATTGAACTTTATAAACCCTAATTCCCCTTTAAAACAGATGAAAATTGAATAATAATAACAATTGGTTATTGACGAGTGTTATTCGGCCATTATAGAACATGTTTCAATCAGAATTAAAGTCTAAAAACAATTTTGACAAAATTTTGAATTTTTGGGATTTTCAGGTACACATTCGTCCATATCAAACTGGGCGAATGTAGAACTTGATGGGCGAATGTGTTGAAAATTGGACGAATGTGATTTTTAATCTGATAAATTCCACATTCGAACCAAAATGCTTACATTCGTACCTATTATTCCACCTTCGGCCAAACAAAAGTGGGCGAATGTGGAGTCTGTGAAATCTTAAAATTTGTAATTTTTGTCGTTTTTGAGTTTTGACGTGTTTTCTGATTTTTGATGTATAGATGGCTGAGCAACCTGAACATGTTGAAGCACCAGTGGAGAACATTGTACCAGATCCTGTCCAAGAAGCTGAAAATGTTCCACGTGGATGGCCGTTTGAACCAACACACAACTGTTGTGCATATGTTGGAGATGTCGAGAAGAACACTGAATTTGCTGGTATTGTGGAGTTTTTAAGGCGAAGCCGTATTATTCATGCCTTAGCCACACCAACAATAATCTACAAAGACATAGTGGAGGACTTTTACAGAAATGCAAGATATGATTTCTGGGAAGATCAGACCATTATTCGCAGCAAGATTCAGGGGATGGAGATGTTTTTAACTGAATCAGACATCAGGGAAGCTTTGCAGATCAAATTTGAAGTAAGTGATGATCCTAGAGAGCTTTCATGGACCGAGCAGAGGGCGTGCTTTTTGAGGATGATGTATAAGGGTCCTATTACTGATGGTTCGATGCACAAAGGGAAATTAAGTGTGCAGTTCAAGTATCTTGCACACGTAATTATCCATGTATTCGGATGTGTGAGCGGTGGATACGATGTGATGAGGAAAAGTCTAAGTTCATTGATGGTTGCGTTAACACTTAACAAACCATTCAATGTATCTGGTATGATTTTGGATCACATGCTCGAGATGTTGAAGGGATTGAAGAAGAAGCAATTTATGTTGTATCCGAGATTTCTTATGATGATCTTTGACCATAAGTATCCTGATTTGAAGAAGGATCCAACTATGATCCTAGGTCAAGATCACATGAACATTCGAACGCTCGTTAGAATGAAAGGGTATAAAGGTGTGCCGGATAATGAGAAGCCACCTCACAGGAGATTGTTTGGAGCCTTGGCTAAACAGGATTACACTGATCCTGGTAAGAACAAAGCTAGGCATGATAACAGTGACTCGGATAATGATGATCCATTAGTGTATGCTGATGCAAACACTAAGAGGAAGAGACAAGTAGTCAATGCCGGAGCCAAAGGGAAGGGTAAGGCAAAGACTGATCAAGGCAGTTCAAAGCAACAGGTTACTAGAAAGAAGACAACAACAAAGAAAGGAACTAGTCTAGTTGATGAAGATTCGGTAGACTCAGAGGAGACTGAAGTGGATGAGCAGTGGGATTCTGAAGAGGAAAGAGTAAAGACCACCAAACGTAAGGCCACTATGGTTGGTGAGTCTGAATCTTTGAATAAGACTATTGAAGAGGTTTCACAAAAGAAGACTGTTAATGTTGATGAAGGTCTAAGTGTGAATCTTGATGAGCTTGAAGTAGGTGAGACAATTGTTGTTAATTTGCCAAAACCAAAGCACAAGTCAATGGCAAAGAAGTCTAGTACTAAGCAGTTGAGGGAAAAAGAGATTGCTCAGTTGCTTAAAGGCAAGAAGTTACCTGACTCAGGTACATCATCTAAGCTATCTTCACCAGTAGCCAAGAAACAAAAGAAAAGCAAAGAAGCTGAAGCAGTACCAGTTGCTGATTTTGAGACTGCTTTGGAGAATGTGCTTGATATGTTTAAGAATCCACAGAAGCAAAAGGCTAAAGAAGTAGAACCATCCAAGTCAAAGAAAGTTACTGTTTCAGATGATGTAATGAAACAGGTTAACAAACGGATGGATGATATGATGAAAATGATTGTAGCTCAGCAAGCTGAAATTAGCAAGTTCAAGAAGAATGAGGAGAAAATGCTCCAGATTGTTGTTGCATCTAAAACTAACCAAGATGAGATCGAACAGAAAGTTAAGAAACTTGAAGAAGAAAATAAAGATCTTGAGGTTAAGTGTAACAGGAATCGGAGAATGATTAAGATTGTTAAAGCTGACAACAAAGAGCTTAAGAATGAAAATAAACGTCTAAGTGATTTGTTGGACAAGCTATACGGAGAAGCTCCTAAGCTGAAAGAAGGTGAGGAAGATAAGGAAAGAGAAGAAGAACAGGTTGATTTCGAATCTTCTGATAAGGATGAAGAGGATAATGAGGAGGATGATGAATCAGAAGAAAGTTCTGATGATGATGGTAAGAAAGATGACAAAGATGATGATGATGCGGAGGGATCAGGTAGTAAAGATGATGATAATGATGATGAGAGTGATGATGATGATGGAGGAGATGATTCAAGTAAGTTTTCATTTGAAAAGAGAACTCCAAAGAAAGATGCTGGAGAGTCGAGTTCAAAGAAAAAGAAAGGTAGTGAGAATGTAGACTCAGATGAAAGCATTTTCTGGAACGAGAAGGTGAGATCATTGAATGATGATGCGAAGAAAGTTTATAGAGATATGCTTGAAAAGAGAGAATGGACCATTGAGTTCACAGGCAAGTTTGCTGAAATCTTTCAAACGGAAGACATGAGGTATGAACTTGAATACAATGATCAAGACTTAGAAGAAGGTGAAGTACCTGCTGCTGTTGCCAAATAAATTTTGGATGGAATTGGACAGCGAGTGGGGAAGTCATTAGAGGAGATTATGATGGATCAGTCGATTCCAGATATTCCTGAAAAGGATATTGGTAATCATTCTGATGATATACAGACACCTGAGATGGAAGATATTGAGATTGAGGATATTACACACGAAGAATATCCACAATATTTCAGGCAGAATGATGAAAATGAGGTTTTCCCAAACTTTACTGAGATACCAAACAGACTTGCTAAGAAGAAAGCAGAGAAGAGGAGTGAAAAGTTTGTAGAAACTGAGTTTGGTACTGATCAGCAAAAACCTTCAAATCAGAATGATGAATTGAAGACTTTACTTAAAAAGATGAAGGAAACTGATGACAAACGACCAAAGCCTGAAGCTCAAGGTGGATTTTACAGATACCACAACGAGAAGTTCAAAGGCAGGGCTCTCGGTTGAAAGTATCTGGGAAGATTGAAATGTTTGGCGGTTAAATGGGAAACAGGAATCTTGTACTTTTACAATTTCATGATCTTTTAACTCTACCGTACTGGGCGGTCAGAGACATTTGCCGATTCCCTATGACTGGAGCTTCAGTTAATAATACTGCTATTGGTTGGTTTGCAGATCGGTTGGTTTGGGAAAGTAGAACTAAATGGAGCATGTTCAAGCCTCAGTACCCTAGAAGAAAGGTTCATCGTGATATTGATCCGAGAACAGGGAAGAAAAAGGTTACTTTGATTTACAAAGCGCCTGAAGTGATGAAAAAGATTCCATTGATGCCTTTACCTCAACACTTCAGTGCTGACTTCATATTCTGGTATTATGATTGGAGGAAAGCAGAGGCGGTGATCGTGCTTAGAGATGAAAAGGACAAATACAAGCATGTTTATGTATTTGATCCTATGTGGTTGATCAATTGAACGTTTGAAGACATCATCATGCTATTCTACAATCCGATTCATTGTAATCCCAATGATGCAGATCAGGCTAAGAAGTATCAACAAGTTGTCGGAGTTTGCTTTGCTTATGATATAAACTCCAGAAGCAACTTGGATGCTAAACTGGGCAAGATGGTGAAGATGGCCGATGTGCCTAAGCCTGTGAAGCGTAAGCTTGAACCTGAAATGACTAAAGATCAGAAGAAGCAACTGAGAATCAAGATTTTGAACAAGCTCATGGACGAAGAACGAAGACAATCCAATCAATAGTCGAGGGGGAGTTTGTAGATGCACGTATTGCGACTAGTGATTGGATTAGAGTTTAACATATGTTAGTTTGAAGTTCTGAAGAGCCGAATGTGAATAATATGGGTCGAAGGTGAAAGAGTTTTGGGCGAAGGTGATGTATGAGAGACTGGGCGAAGGTGGATTAGCTATTGGACGAATGTGAAGACAGAAGATATGAAGATCAGGTTCGTACTGTGCATATGGGCGAATGTGGAACATGTCCACATTCGCACCATAGAACTGGGCGAACCTGCAGGTCTTATAAATAGTTTTTGGTCATTTGTAAGTTAGATAGAGTTTCAGTAAGTGTGTGTTTGAAGGTCAGGTTCAGGTTAAGTTTGTGATTGTGTGTGATAGGTCTAGATTAACGTGTTGATCAATTGTAACAAGTTTTATGAAAGTTAATCTATGAAAAAGGTGATTAAAATGATGTTTCACGTGTTTTGATTTGACTATTATCATTTTGTTCAGTTCTAGGGTTTCCGCACCTAGAATTGTGACTTGTATGATCATAATATCCTGTTTTAGCTAAATTCTTTCAACTACAATATGGTACCAAATATGTGGTTTTCACTAACCACAAAATCCTTAAACATATCTTTAACCAGTAAGAACTTAATATGCGACAATGACGCTGGGTCGCGTTATTAAAAAACTATGACTGCGAGATTCGCTACCATCTTGGGAAAGCAAATGTCATACTCGATGCTCTTAATCATTAAAGATCACATTCAACTTAATTGTGCACATGTCAAAACCGATATCACGCTCCGTATTTTTTGAAGATCAACACGCCTTAGTCACTAAAGGTTTAGTTTATTTTTTTAAGATCAACAAGTGAAAACCGATATCACGCTCCAAGAAAGGTTTACATTATCTCATGAACCCTCTTTGGATTCCTAATCATGACAACCATCGTACTTTTCTCATTGATGAGTCTCGCAACTATGGTTATTCCATTCACCCTGGTGCATATAAGATGTATCAGAATCTGTGCAGCTTGCAGTGATGGTCCGATATGAAAAAGGACATTGATCTTTATGTCTCTAAATGTCTTGCTTGTTCTAAAGTCAAGGCTAAACACCAACGTGCAATTGCTTTGTATTAGAAACCAAAGATTCCAGTTTGGTAGTGGGAGAATATTGCAATAGATTTAATTACAAAACTTCCACACACTACTCGTGGTCACAAAATTATTTGGGTGATCGTTGATCGATCGACCAAATCCACGCATTTCATACCCATTCGTAAGACCTATCCAATTAAGGATTGGCTAGGATCTATATCGATGAGATCGTTACACATCACGAAATTCCTTTGGACATCTTTTATAATAGTGACAATCTTTTCACTTCCCATTTTTGGGCAATCACTTCAATCTGCATTAGGTACTCCACTTAATCTCAAAATGGCCTATCATCCTCAAATGGATGGACAAACTGAATGAACCATCAAAACCTTGGAGGATATGCTTAGAGTGTGTGTCATTGACTTTGGTGGCAATTGGGATACACATTTACCATTGGTTGAGTTCTCTTACAATAACATTTACCATGTCATCATTAACAGGGCACCTTTTGAGGCGTTATATGGTCGCAAATGTCGTTTCCGTGTCTGACGGAACGAGGTCAGTGAAGTACAAATTACTGGGCCTAAACTAATATAGGAGATGGCAAACAAATTCTTTTGTGTTCTTGACAATTTCCATGTTGCTCAGAGTAGACAAAAGAGCTATGCTGGTAGACGATGCAAACCTTTGGAATTTCAAGTCGGGGATGTAGTAGTTCTTAAGGTTTCACCTTGGAAAGGAATGTTTCGATTTGGGAAAAGGGTAAACTTATGACATAATTTTTAGGTCCTTTTAAGATCCTTGAACTAATTGAAAAGGTAGCTTACAAACTTGAACTACCTCCAGAGCTTAACAATATCCATCCAAGGTTTCATTTTTCAAATCTAAAAAAATGCTTGCTCACTAAAATCTTTATGTTGCACTCGAAGATATACAAGTTGATGAATCAATGCATTTCAAAGAGAAACATGTGGAAATCATTGATCGTTAAGTCAAGATGCTAAAACGCAGCCGCATTCCGATCGTCAAAGTTCGTTAGGAGTCTAAACGTGACCCAACATTTATTTGGGAACATGAAGACTAGATAAAGACAAAGTACCCCCATCTTTTTCCAGAAACCTCCACTTGAATAAATTTCAGGAAAAAAATTTCTAAAATATGGGAGATTGTGATATCCATCTATTTTCTTTTGTCCATTTCCTTTTTATTGTAATTTTATTTCAAATATTCAGTGAGATTCCATAGCATTCATTTCCAATTATTCTATCATTTTATTTTGCCTATAATGTAAATGATTTTATATACAAAACCATATTGCTATACATTTCTTAAACATTTTATAGAATTTCAATTATTAGTTATCAAAAAGTATAAACTTAAATTAAATAAGATGTTATATAATTTAGATGGTTTTATAAAAAATAAAAACTGGAGATATTTATTTATCATTGACAAGAAGTATAAAATCTATTTCAAAGTTGATAAAACTAATATTTTAATAAGAATTTTGAATTTATAATAGTCTTTACAAGAAAATTTTAAGTTTTAACTTAATTATAAAGAGTTTAGGAAGTGTGGGGACTATTCCTGTCAAAAACCAAACTCCCTTTTCCCCTCTCTCACTCACGGTTTTTTGGCGACTCTGCCGACATCAAATTTCGGCCACACTCACTTCAAGACCGTATTAAAAGCCTCAATATTCCATTTTAATACAAATAACTTCCGGGCTTGACTTTCCTAATCATTTTTTCACCTTTTCCCCTTCGTAATCATGCGTTATAGCTGTGGATTAATGGATATTAAGAACTAAATGAAAGTGTCGGTGTTAAATCTTTAAATCATGTCAAGCCGTTGCTAATCGCATCATCCACTATAAAATCAGAGTCCTTTTTCGACACTAAACCCTCTCAAAATTTCTTCGCACACATGATATGTGACACCCGGCAATTTCGAATCTACACTGACGTGACTTTTATGATTTAAAATAAATAAACAAATAAATATTTATTTCAAATATTGCTAATTATTAAGTTTCGGAAGTTTACTGACCGTTTTGACAATCGAAACTGCGACCGATTTAATTAACGCGATTTAAACGCGTGTTCTGAAAACACTCGTCGGACATCGAAAATAATTATATTTATGCTCGGTTTTGTATTTCAAACAAAACCGACTACTTTTTATAATTAATTGTTGGGCCTAGAATAGAAACCGAGGCGTTTTGCGTTAATACGGGTTCGATACGCGGTATCTACCTACTAAACCCTAACCCTAACTATAAAAGGGAAGCTCTTCTTCTTCCCCTTCATTTTCCCGCAGCCAAACACCCCCCCCCCCCCCCAAATCTCTGCAACCCTTCTCTCTCTACTCTCTCTCTTCGGCTCTCTCTCTCTCTCACCCGTCTCTCTCTCTCTCTCCCCCTCTCTCTCCTCCTCGTTTAACAGTCGGCCGACCACCTCCCCTGGTGGCAGCGGCGGCGGCATGGTGGTTCAGTGGAGCCCGAAATGGGCAGAGGAGATAGTGCGGGGTGGTGCTTGGTGGTGGTTCGAGTGGTTTGTGTTGGTTCGGGTGGCTGATGGTGGTTAGGAAGAGGATGGCGGCGAGGCAGGTGGTGTTCGGCCCAGGTTCAGGTCTGGTAGGGCCCAGGTTCGAGTCAGGATATGGTTGTGGTTGTAAAGGGTAGTGGCGGCAGTGGTGATTGTGGTTCAGTGGTTTGATGGGTTCAGGTGGTAGTCCGATGACGTGAGGGTTTGGTTCGATTTGTGTCTGGTTCTTCAGTCCGATTAGGTTAGGTTTTGGTCCGGTTTGTTCGGGTTTGTTGTGGTGACCGATTGGGGGTGAAGGGTTGGCCGAGATGGTGGTGGTTGTGGGTGACGGGTTGGTGGGGTTGGCTTCGGTCACGTGTTGCAGCTCGGGTTCAAATCTGGTTCAGGTTTGGGTTCATTTTTGGGTTTGGTTAGGCTCGGGTCAGGGTCTGTTTAGGGCTCGGGTTCGGGTTAGGTTTGAAGGTGGTGGGTTCAGGTTGGGTCCGGCCCGAGTAAGGTAGATTGTTGGTGGTTCGGGTCACTCGGGTCAAAGTTTGGTGGTTTTGGTGTTCGGGTCAGATTCGGTACGAGATCGGGTTCGGTACGGGTCTTGTTCGGGTCAGATCTGGATGGTCAAGCCTCGGTCAACACGCGGTCAAAGCTGGTCAAACTTTGGTTCCGGTTACCCGTAGTTCGAGGTGGCTTCGGGTTACGCGCGTACGAATCGGTATATTTTAATTCGTATTTGTATTATTGTTGTGGATATTATATATATATATATAAATAAATACATTGATATTTATAAAATAGTTTTGACTCGCGAACGAACCGAATAATAATAATAAACGGTAACTATATATTATATCGGACAATTGGTATTGGATATAAAAGGCGTGACTTATAAAAATCGTTATCGGACTAAATTGATTTGGAATATATGTATATTGTTGCGTTTTTATATAGATAAGTAATTTATATAAATGTCGTCGAAACGTATAAATTGATATGATAAATAATCGGATTTGAAGTCTTGTATTGTATATTGATTTTTGGGAAAATTGTAGGCGACTTGTGTTGCCTGGTTTATACATAAACAGAGGAAGCTCTGCCGAAATTTCTACAAAATTATAATCATAAACGGGCTGATATTTATTATATATTTCATTATAACAATCTTCCAAATGTTTTGACAAATGTAGTTTTCAAACAAAAGGTTTTCGATAATTGATTTATTACCACATTTAAAGATAAACGTCGAACAATATTTCCACAACAATTACGTATTATTTACTAAGCGTCAATTGTCGATCTTCAAAGATTTTAGTAACTAAAACATTTCCATTTAAACGGATTTGAATCACAAAACGCTCGACATATTTGAGAATGATTTATACAAAAGTTTATGTTTCGAAACCTTTTAAAGGTTCGCGGATTTTGGAAAAGAAGCGACATTGTTATTGATTGTTTTAAACAACTATACTTATATTTTTATCAAATAGTATTTTCCTAAAATATAATTATAAGATGAGTTTTGACTCGTGATAAGTTATACGTTTCATGATAATAGTCCAACGTGGTTTATACACGAATAGTAACAAATGATTAACTTGAGTATTTAGGTCGCATAAAACATATTTAAGTCACGGTCGGTTCGTCGAGTTAAAGCATATTAGGACTCGAGATGATACACACGAGTCTAGATAGCCGGATAATAGGCTAGGTTTATATGTGTTAGACTTTAAGGTGTCCTTTGTTGGTAATAGGGCACGAGGAAGTCGGTCAAAGCTTCAGGCTTGTTTGCTAGCTTAGCATGGAAATTAAGGTGAGTTCATGACCCCACTCTTTACTGTTTTATAAATGTTTTCGGGGTGGAAGACATCCTTCTTTTACGAAAACCTGAGGAATTCCAAACGAACAAGTCTTTGAAAAATGAAATGGGTGCGTGAATGTCACAGCCCCACTTTTACAGTTTTGTGTTCGGGGGAGAAACATGCTATTACTTATTTATTAAAGATCATGTTATACTATGGTTACTTCATGTTACTATACGGCTTTTTCGGAAAGTCCCAGGGGAAACCATGAATGTGCGGGAAGCACAACGAGGGAAATGTGGATAGATCTATTGGGCCTCACAAACCCCACCCGACGGCGGGGATGCCGGGCAGGTGCATATTGTCTCTAACTATCGGGTTACCGAGGCATCGGTAGCCCAGTCGTCTGGGCTGGATTCATCTTTTGGTACATGTTTAGTAATGGGTTCCCAACCGTAGTAGTAAAAACTCTTAACGTCTAGCTAACGTTCTTATAACCTAGTAGTAACAGATATGATCTTTGGAACTTATAACAACTCTTTTGTAAAACTTATGAACTCACCGACTTTATGTTGACTTTTTAAGTATGTCTTTCATGTTTAAATTATGGTAACGACATGGTTGGAGTAGGTGACAGTTTGGGATCGGTGATCCTAGAGGTTAGAATTGGCGTTCAGGAAACCAAGGTCTTAGAAGCATCTTTCCGCTGCGTTGGCAAAGGCACCAAGCGTCACAACCGACGAGGGGAAAAGTCAGGGTGTGACATGATAAAAGGCCTTTAATTCAAGAACCAAGACCTCTCCGCTGAACTCCATTCTTTCGAGCCTATCCGGTCAAGGTAATCAAATTAACTGATCCCTCTTAGTTGTTTCATTGTTATGTTTAAAAGCCTTAATATTTCGGTTGTTAACCCGGTTGTATATGACATTGATTGAAAATTAGGGTTCATAGTTAGATTAATTGGGGAAGAACGACACATTTAGATACAGATAAGTACTTTTTCATTTCATATTAATTCACAAAAAATGATTGAGGTCTAGTGGTTGTTTTGAAACGTTAACGTGTTAGGTTCCGGGTGACCCGGATTCGACCAAAGGTCCCCAGCGCATTTTTATTTTTTTTATTATTTTGCGTTATTATTATTGTTATTTTTTTATTTATATAAAACATATAAATACCAAAACAAGGCATAAGAAATTCAGTACATATCAAAAAATACCAAATTTATTTTATAGACCTTATACACCATATGTTTTTTATTTACACTTTTATTTTTTGAAACTTATTTTATTTCATATTTTTACTAATTTAAATTGTTTCTAATAATATTTAGTTAAGTAAAAAGCAATTTTAGTTAATTTTAAAACCAAAAAATTTCATATCAGAAACTCCATTCTAATTTAGTTTTGCAAAAAATCAATTTAATCATTTTACACAACATTTAAATTCTATAAATCTGTTTTAAATGATAATAAAACAGGAAAATTACAAAAAAAAAAATATTGTATTTATTTCATACTAGAATATTTTTTTTCCACAAAAAATATTTTTATGAGATATTTTTGTATTTTTATTTGTATTTATGATTAGTTAAATATTATAAATCATTTAAAATTAACTAATTTAAATTTATCTTTTTATAAATTTATTTTTATATATTAAGGGACTCTGAATTAAAGTACTTACTTTTAATTTAACTAATATCATATTTTTATTTTACACATTTATTATTCATTTATTTTGAAATGATAATATGATTTCCATTTAAATTTTATACAATTATTTCATTTAAGCTTTAATTAATTTAGGCAACAAAATTCATTAATTATTTACTTTATAAAAATTAATTTGTTTAATTGTTATACAATTATTCCCATTGTTATTATTGTATAATTATTACCTACAAAATATTAAATTTTAGTTTTCTACAATTAGAATTATACAATTCCAACTTTCAATTCGATATTATTACAAAACCATCTTTCCCAATTAGGTCAAGAAAACCCTAGTGCCTTAAATCCTAGAATGCTAGACTTTTAAGTTCATTTCACTTATTAGCGTTACTGATACAATATAGGTTTAATTCCCCAGGATTCCCATCCTTTACCTAACTACTGTTTTAGTTGGATTTATTGCTTTCGCAACGGTGAGTATACATGTCCCATTTTGCTTTGCACACTTTTTAGGTGATTCATGTACACTTATACAACTTTACACATACACATAGAAGTTCACATTTTTACAAATACAATTCTAGTACGTTGGTGCATTTGCTTACATTTTGTGCAATATGCTTAGACATTACATGTAGGTTACATTTGCACTTAGTGAAATCTTAACACTATACAAGCTGACCTTAACATCGGATAACGCTATTTGGATTGAAAAGCTGCCTAGATTTATTCTTCCCCTTTTTTCATCAGAGAATTCGTGGCCATTGTTAAGTTTACCCAAACATCCTTGGGTAAGTACATCGCAGTTCAAACCATTGCACACTTTTTCCAACGTGTACTATATATACACAAAACTATGTATGCTCACCAACATATTATGTGTTGACAAATATTATTTTTTACATATTTCAGGTGCATCGTGATTTCCTAGTAGGATACATATAACGCTTGGACCTAGTTTAAAGTTTAAAATTCAAATAAACATCATGTTATGTCCTTGTTTTGAGACATTGTTTTATTTTTCATTTCTATGTATGACATTTTGAGAAATTGAAATAATAATTATTTACATTTTAGTACCATGAGCTATTAAACAATCATCGCTAAGTGATACCTCGATGATTCCACCATCGGTTTGGGTGCTATAATGGTAGTGGTGGTTTGGAGAGAGAGATGTGGAGATTCAAAGGAGGAGAGAGAGAGAGGGGCTATTTTATTTAAAGGTAAAAAATACAATTAAAAATTAAATTAAATAAAGTATATAAAATATCTAAAACGCCTCCTAGTCTTGTAGGCAAAATGTCAAAAAAGTGCCTCATTTAACAATACATTTTAACCGGATTACCCAATTGAATGAAAATGATAACAAATTGCAAACCATAGGGGTCCAGTTACAAAAAAATAAAAAAGAAAAAAAATTTAGAAGGAATGTGGCGAAAATGCTTAACTTAAGGAAGAAATAATTGTTAGCTCTTTGTACAATAATATTACCCATATATCGTATAAGTACCACCATTTTCCCCTATTAGTTAATGTTGTTTCGCAAATAAAAACAGTACTTTGTGAACTAAAACATATTTTTTATTTGAAAATTAAACTTCTTTAGCACCTCAAACACAAGTGTCCTGTCTCGAGAAGAGACAAGAAAGCCAAACAAAAAGGAATGCCAAACAAAAATCAATTACATCAAGTGTTGGGTCTGCTGATCTGGAGAAGAACAGATGATTGGAAAGCCAAAATATACTACTCAGTTGATCCTAGAAATAAACAACATTTACAAGATACTTCTCCCAAAAGACTGTTGATCCTAACATCTGCTGTACTCAACAACTGTTGGAAACAACTGCTGCTGCAAAGGACTGCTGGATAAACAACTGCTAGAGAACAACTGCTGACTAAAGGGCTAATGAAGAACAACTGGTGACTAAAATGCTGAAGACTAAAGGTCTGTTGGAGCCAACAGCATTTAGGCTCCAACAGATGATACAAGACCATCAGAGTTTTCCTCAACAACAGTTTACCTTACAGTGTTTTACAATGTAACAGTAGTTTGTATTTAACAGATGTTTTATGTTGTTATTCTGTTAGAGGTCACTGTCTTAGGTGACGTCAGCTGAGATCATCAGTGGTTAAGATTTGTCTATAAATAGAACAGTGCTTGTACTGTTCTATTCATCACTCGAAACATTCTCTCAGACAAACAATCACAGAGTGATCAGGTTGAGGGGGAGTACTTGTAATATTGTAATCTTTCAATTAATGAAAGCTTTCGACTAAAAACAATTATTCTCTTGTTTTGTTTTATAGTTTATCATTCCGCTGCACTTTCCACATATACTCACTTCATTCATTACATCTTTTATATAAACAAATCAAAACAATCAAACTCAGATCCTAACAATTGGTATCAGAGCTTGGTCAATTAAATTCGATCAACCAATCAATTTAATATAAACAGATCAACTCACAATTATTGATATCGTTTGTTTGTCGGATTGAAAACAGAGTAATAGTTTATTTTCGATTCAACCGTTTGTAAACAGACTTTGTTTTCGTAAAAATCAGAGAATGGCTTCAATTAATCAAGATCCACATAACACTGGTACTAGCAACAAGCCACCGATGCTTGTCAGATCTGAATACAATATCTAGCAACGTCGGATGAGTCATGTGCTAGCTCAACAAAACACTGGGTGTTGGAAGTCGGTTGTCTTTGGACCACATGTTCCAATGGTGCCGAGTACCGAAGATCCCAAGGTCCAAGTACTTAAAAGTGTCGAAAACTACTCCGAGCAAGATTTTCAAAAAATTGAGTTAGATGCTAAGGCTTTCAGTATTGTAGCCATGGCTCTACCAAATGATATCTATGCTGAGCTGTTATACTGTAACAGTGCAAAGGAGTTGTGGGATGCTTTGAAAGAACAATTTGGTGGGACTGAGGATGTAATTGAAAACAACCGTGAAATACTTAATCAACAATATGAAACATTCAGTCATGTGAAGGGAGAGTCATTAACACAACAATTTGAGAGGTTCAATTGTTTAATAAGTGAACTAAAACTGGTGGGTCTAACTTACCCAAATTCAACTTTGAATCATAGGTTTCTTAGATTACTTCAGGACAAATGGGACACTATTGCAATTATTATGAGAAACTCAATTGGTTTTAAGGACTTGACTCTGACCCAGCTTCATGGTAAGCTCTTGACCTATGAGAGAGAGCTTAACCAGAAAAAGAAGCTCCAGGATTCTGGAAAAGTGTCTGATCATTATGTGTTTGGCAATACAACACTTTTGGGTCAAGATAAGGTACCTGGAAGTAGTAAGGATCAGGGTTATGATCATTACATTGATATAACCACTGGTTTTAACACTGATTCTTACTCATCACTCAGCTATGCTTTTGCAGCAAGTGGTGATATCCAGGCATCTGACAACACATCCTTTGTGTATAATGACCTTCAATACATTGACCCTGTGGACTTAGAAGAAATGGACATTTTGCATCAATTGGCCTTGCTCAGTATTAGAACTAATAATTTCTATAAGAAAACTGGCAGAAGGTATCCAGGTTTACATGGTGGGTCAAAAGTGGGGTTGGATAAATCAAAGATCAAGTGTTATAAATGTCACAGAATGGGTCACTTTGCTAGGGAATGTAAGAGTCAAAATGGTACACCTATGATTACCTATCCAAACCAAAGGCCTCAGACCAACACTTATCAGTTTTCCCAAAATACCCCTGGACCAAATGTGCAAAACACTGCTCACTTTGCACAGACCTCAACCATTGTTCCTATGCAGTATGTCCAAACCACTGTTCCTCAGTTTCATTATGTCCAAACACCTGTTGCTCAGGCACAAATGCCAATGACTGCTACTTCATCCTCTGCTCCTGCAGAGACCAGTCAGCAAAGCCAACAGAGCTTTTTCACTCAAGGCTTTATTGATTGGAGTAGTCTACCAGATGAGCTAACAGATGAAAACATTGCTCTAGTTTCCAATTCTGAAAATAATTTCTGCTTCATGGCACTAGAAACAATGTTGAAGAGACTAATTCTGAGGGAGTGGCGTCTATGTCTGAAAGTATGACTAATGATGTTGTTGATGAAGTTGTTTCAGCTAAAGAATCCGAAGTAGAGGTTTTGAATCTCTCAGACCCATGGGGTACTGATGACTGTGATTGCCAGTGTAACTGTGCCTTGATGGTTGCTACTAAGGTATCACCTCAAATCTTAAATGACTTGTGCTCAGATAAATGTATCATAGCATTTGCAAATGTAACGCCCTAAACTATTTTACAGAAAACTCGCAGCGGAAAAAGCCAACCCAAAAAAAAAAATTCTTTTCTTAAAAACAAACTTAAATGTTTAGAAACCGAATCTTCTAAGTATTTTTGTCGTTACATCTTAAAATACTTCTTAATACATTCAACGTGATTGATCTCTATCTAATTAAGTGACCGTGACCACGTACAATCCGCCTCCTCGCTCGATCTCCATCCTTTCCTTGCTTCATTAGGTAGACAAGACAACCTGCATTCACCACATAACCATTTCGTTAGTTCAATAGGTGACCTCGAGTAATCTACTTGTGATGCGGAAGTAACATCCAACAATACTCTGGGATCCTGTCCAATAGATTTCATTCAAGTTCGGGTGGGTTACCCCGATCCGAACCTCCACGTCTCCTGCAATCATACTTACATACCTACATTCCCCATCATTCTCATAACAAAGGTTACTAACCCCACAATATGTCCAACATACAATTCCTTCGTATAATTCCACAATACATACAAGCATACAATTCCCTCCTATAATATCACAATACATACAAGCGTACAATTCCTTCCTATAATACCACAATACATACAAGCATACAATTCCTTCGTATAATTCCACAATACATACAAGCATACAATTCCATCCTATAATAGCACAATACATACAAGCATACAATTCCTTCGTATATTTACCCAACCTTTGGTTGGACATTTACTTAGGTCCTCGACCATCCCCAAGGACCCTTGGGAACTCGTTTAACATTGCTATAAAATGTTCTAAGGATACCAAGTCTCATGTTTGAGTACCCTTTTGGTTCTTTAAACATTTATGCCATTTTACCCATTTGACCCACTATGAGTTTTAACTTATTATGCATATAAGTAAACCAACCTTTTTGCTGTCAACAACTATTTACTGACAAAACAATCGCCAAAACCACATCAAACATGTTCGGAAAAATGTATAAAAATTACCGAGCATCCTTTATGTTGTAAAACAACTTTTGACCAAGTAACGTGTCGAAACTCAATGGTTAAGACCACGAAACAGGCTCTGCAATTAGCGGACCTGATTCTGTCAACGACTAATTTCTTGACAAAACATCCGCGAAAACCACGTTAAACGACTTTAGAATAATCTATAAAAATTACCCAACATCCTTTATGTTGTAAAACAACTTTTGACCGAATTTCGTGTCGAAACTCAATGGTTAAGACCACGAAACAGGCTCTGCAATTAGCGGACCTGATTCTGTCAACGACTAATTTCTTGAATAAAACATCCGCGAAAACCACGTTAAACGACTTTAGAATAATCTATAAAAATTACCCAACATCCTTTATGTTGTAAAACAACTTCTGACCGAATTTCGTGTCGAAACGCAATGGTTAAGACCACTAAACAGGCTCTGCAATTAGCGGACCTGATTCTGTCAACGACTTATTTATTGACAAAACATCCGCGAAAACCACGTTAAACGACTTTAGAATAATCTATAAAAATTACCCAACATCCTTTATATTGTAAAACAACTTTTGACCGAATTTCGTGTCGAAACACAATGGTTAAGACCACGAAACAGGCTCTGCAATTAGCGGACCTGATTCTGTCAACGACTAATTTATTGACAAAACATCCGCGAAAACCACGTTAAACGACTTTAGAATAATCTATAAAAATTACCCAACATCCTTTATGTTGTAAAACAACTTCTGACCGAATTTCGTGTCGAAACGCAATGGTTAAGACCACGAAACAGCCTCTAACTCATTTGACCCGTTTATTTCAATTCTCAATTATAATGTTACTAATCTTGGGCCCAAGTGACATCCACCTCACTTGACCCATTCTCGTTTATCTATATTTGGGCGTCCTATCCTAAACTAAACAATTTTTCTTTCATTTTGATGATTCTAACCCATATTGAGTTAGAATCCCACATTCCCATAATCCATATTTTCTTGCATTTACACAATCATTTAGTTACTATGAGACTTATTGAAGATAAGTCACTTACCTTGGCCTCATTTATGCATTCCATGGTCCGCTTATCCGTTTGATCCTTTCCTCCTCAAGCTTCCACCTAGCTTGACAAGATCCACTTCTCTATACTCAAGATAGATCAAGTTAGTCATTGTTTCAAATAACTAACTCATATCATGGGTTTTCACACTTTAATTTATTAAAACTCATATTCGGGTCAGTTTGACTTTTTATTAGTCAAACTAACCTTTTACATGTTGTGTACACTAATCATAAGGCAATAGTCTTAATTATGAACTATCCCTTCTATTTACCATATCAATTCATTAAGTTTAGTGCACATTTAACTTCCTAATTATCATTAGGCAACTCATTTCATCATAAAGCGTGTTTTCAACATAATATTCATTCAACATTACTAACTAGGCATTTTCACAAACACTTAGTATGCATAACTATACCATCCTTGGTTATTCCAAATACTAGTTACCTAGTAAGTAACCAATTCATGAACTCATCATGAAAACACCATTCTAGCCATTATGTTTAGCTATCCTTTCAATTCAACTTGCAATCAACCTAGCACATAAGTATCATGCAATACACATAGGATGGAATTTTTACACAACCCATGCTAGAAACATAGATTTACAACTATTTTAGCAACTTCAAAGCTACTAATGAAAACCTAAAATCATCATCTTTTGTAACCAAGCAATTTCAAGTAATTAAATAATCTCTATGTCATTAAAAATGATCAATATCATTTATAATCAAGCAATCATATGAATTTAACCCTATTAACCAAAACCCACTTGAGAGTTTCGAATTATAGACAAAATGGATGCTAGGGTTCTTACCTTAAGCTTAAATCTTAAGGATAAACTCTCTAGAACACACCCTTCATCTTGTTCTTTGATTTCCTTGCATAATCTCTTCAAGTTAGTGATTTTAGGGTTTGATTTGGCTCAAGAATGCCCCTTTTGGGGCTGAATTCGTTTTTGACCCAAGTGGGTGTCATTTGGACCTTGTTTTAACCTCAAAATTACACTATTGGCCCTTCAACTTAGCCCCCATGAACCCTTTCAAGTATTTAACCCAAAATCTAACTTAGTTAGGTTCTTTTGTGTTATCTACATTGCATTCTAGAAAACAATATTAAAAGGTTATTTCGATATTAGAACATAACCCTCATCCTTACCAACTAAATCTCGTTTCGTTTATCCATAAAACGTTCATTTTACTATTTACTTCGTTTGTATTTGTTAACCACGCCTAATAGAGTAATTAAGCGAAATGGATTTTTGGGGTGTTACAAGTCTACCCCCCTTAAAGAGGTTTCGTCCCCGAAACCTTTCTCTTGTATTTACTTTGGTTACCTCAAAATACTTTGACTCTCTATACCAATTTGAGCACTGCCCGTTCCTTACCATTCTATAGCCTAATAAACTAGTGCTATATACTTAGGGGGATTATCCCTTTGTTCGACTTCACACCTTTTTAATTTTATATGATAGCCTTAGCTTTCATAATATGACTTGGGTTATTCTATTCTTTCGGTTAACTAGGCACAATTACCTAGGCACTACCGAATCGGTACATCTACCATATGCACCCCACCCTCTTTTTGGTAAATTTCAAAGTCATTCTATTCACACTACTTTGTTTGCTAGTTCATTTCATGCACTACTTACTGTAACGCGTATGTCCGTTACTGAGAAACACCGAGTCTAACAAATATTCATTCATCTTTTGACCTTTTAAAAGTCAACTTTCCAACTACATCATGTTTGAACTACCCTTCATTCATACGTGGGTACTATTCAGCCTGTATAAATCTCTACTTAACAACCACGAAATATCTAAGTTTACTAACCTTCCAATAGTTCATACAAAATTCGTTTCAATTAGAATGTCTAATTATATACATCTTTCCTTTACAATCTGTTTCTATCGTTAACTACCGTATATTATTACCCATCCTTACACATCAAGGTCCTTCCAACCTTGCCCCATTAAGGTTCTCCTACCTATCATACATGATTTCCACCCTATGAACCGTTAAGGTCCTCCCAACCCTTTTTGACCCGCTAAGGTCTTTCAATCCATTTTGACCCACAAGGGTACTTCTACAATTTTGACCCATAAGGGTACTTCTACCATTTTGACTCATCATGGTCATTCTACCATTTTAACCCATAAGGATATTTTCACCATTTTGACCCATCATGGTCATTCTACCATTTTAACCCATAAGGGTATTTCCACCGTTTTTACCCATCATGGTCATTCTACCATTTTAACCCATAAGGGTATTTCCACCATTTCGACCCATCATGGTCATTCTACCATTTTAACCCATACGGGTATTTCCACCATTTCGACCCATCATGGTCATTCTACCATTTTAACCCATAAGGGTATTTCCACCATTTTGATTTGATCCGAACTTGTCTACGGACTCAAACCTTTCATTCCAACTATTCACCCACACGACCACTTACTTTCCAATTCTACCAGGCATACCTGTAATGATTCTCATGGTCTCACGTGCATCGCATGCTTCTTGTGCACTGGCCAGGTGTACAATCTACATGCTATCCACGTGCCTTCATGTAATCATTACCTTATGCCTGGGGACTAGTTTTCAGCTTCGTGCCACATTTCAATTTCCTAAACAACATGGTTATTTTTCCTCCTATGTTTTACCATCCTTGAGGATTTTCCTCCCACCGGTACTAATAGTTAATTATCGCGTACCTGTGATTGTTCCATCTTATATACAATTTCCGCGATCTATCTTGGATCGTGTCCTTAAGACCTCTTCATTATCCACAAAAGCTCACCTTAACATAAACACCACAATTAGCTTTTAACATGTCATGTGAGTTAATATTAAATTCTACCTTTGGGCCTTGATCGAGTCTTGGATTGTACGGGTCACTGCATTCAGGAGCACACAAGTTTGAGTTCAAGTACATACTTCCTTGTACTAGATTTCACTCAAACCAGGGCTCTGATACCAACTTGTAACGCCCTAAACTATTTTACAGAAAACTCGCAGCGGAAAAAGCCAACCCAAAAAAAAAAATTCTTTTCTTAAAAACAAACTTAAATGTTTAGAAACCGAATCTTCTAAGTATTTTTGTCGTTACATCTTAAAATACTTCTTAATACATTCAACGTGATTGATCTCTATCTAATTAAGTGACCGTGACCACGTACAATCCGCCTCCTCGCTCGATCTCCATCCTTTCCTTGCTTCATTAGGTAGACAAGACAACCTGCATTCACCACATAACCATTTCGTTAGTTCAATAGGTGACCTCGAGTAATCTACTTGTGATGCGGAAGTAACATCCAACAATACTCTGGGATCCTGTCCAATAGATTTCATTCAAGTTCGGGTGGGTTACCCCGATCCGAACCTCCACGTCTCCTGCAATCATACTTACATACCTACATTCCCCATCATTCTCATAACAAAGGTTACTAACCCCACAATATGTCCAACATACAATTCCTTCGTATAATTCCACAATACATACAAGCATACAATTCCCTCCTATAATATCACAATACATACAAGCGTACAATTCCTTCCTATAATACCACAATACATACAAGCATACAATTCCTTCGTATAATTCCACAATACATACAAGCATACAATTCCATCCTATAATAGCACAATACATACAAGCATACAATTCCTTCGTATATTTACCCAACCTTTGGTTGGACTTTTACTTAGGTCCTCGACCATCCCCAAGGACCCTTGGGAACTCGTTTAACATTGCTATAAAATGTTCTAAGGATACCAAGTCTCATGTTTGAGTACCCTTTTGGTTCTTTAAACATTTATGCCATTTTACCCATTTGACCCACTATGAGTTTTAACTTATTATGCATATAAGTAAACCAACCTTTTTGCTGTCAACAACTATTTACTGACAAAACAATCGCCAAAACCACATCAAACATGTTCGGAAAAATGTATAAAAATTACCGAGCATCCTTTATGTTGTAAAACAACTTTTGACCAAGTAACGTGTCGAAACTCAATGGTTAAGACCACGAAACAGGCTCTGCAATTAGCGGACCTGATTCTGTCAACGACTAATTTCTTGACAAAACATCCGCGAAAACCACGTTAAACGACTTTAGAATAATCTATAAAAATTACCCAACATCCTTTATGTTGTAAAACAACTTTTGACCGAATTTCGTGTCGAAACTCAATGGTTAAGACCACGAAACAGGCTCTGCAATTAGCGGACCTGATTCTGTCAACGACTAATTTCTTGAATAAAACATCCGCGAAAACCACGTTAAACGACTTTAGAATAATCTATAAAAATTACCCAACATCCTTTATGTTGTAAAACAACTTCTGACCGAATTTCGTGTCGAAACGCAATGGTTAAGACCACGAAACAGGCTCTGCAATTAGCGGACCTGATTCTGTCAACGACTTATTTATTGACAAAACATCCGCGAAAACCACGTTAAACGACTTTAGAATAATCTATAAAAACTACCCAACATCCTTTATATTGTAAAACAACTTTTGACCGAATTTCGTGTCGAAACACAATGGTTAAGACCACGAAACAGGCTCTGCAATTAGCGGACCTGATTCTGTCAACGACTAATTTATTGACAAAACATCCGCGAAAACCACGTTAAACGACTTTAGAATAATCTATAAAAATTACCCAACATCCTTTATGTTGTAAAACAACTTCTGACCGAATTTCGTGTCGAAACGCAATGGTTAAGACCACGAAACAGCCTCTAACTCATTTGACCCGTTTATTTCAATTCTCAATTATAATGTTACTAATCTTGGGCCCAAGTGACATCCACCTCACTTGACCCATTCTCGTTTATCTATATTTGGGCGTCCTATCCTAAACTAAACAATTTTTCTTTCATTTTGATGATTCTAACCCATATTGAGTTAGAATCCCACATTCCCATAATCCATATTTTCTTGCATTTACACAATCATTTAGTTACTATGAGACTTATTGAAGATAAGTCACTTACCTTGGCCTCATTTATGCATTCCATGGTCCGCTTATCCGTTTGATCCTTTCCTCCTCAAGCTTCCACCTAGCTTGACAAGATCCACTTCTCTATACTCAAGATAGATCAAGTTAGTCATTGTTTCAAATAACTAACTCATATCATGGGTTTTCACACTTTAATTTATTAAAACTCATATTCGGGTCAGTTTGACTTTTTATTAGTCAAACTAACCTTTTACATGTTGTGTACACTAATCATAAGGCAATAGTCTTAATTATGAACTATCCCTTCTATTTACCATATCAATTCATTAAGTTTAGTGCACATTTAACTTCCTAATTATCATTAGGCAACTCATTTCATCATAAAGCGTGTTTTCAACATAATATTCATTCAACATTACTAACTAGGCATTTTCACAAACACTTAGTATGCATAACTATACCATCCTTGGTTATTCCAAATACTAGTTACCTAGTAAGTAACCAATTCATGAACTCATCATGAAAACACCATTCTAGCCATTATGTTTAGCTATCCTTTCAATTCAACTTGCAATCAACCTAGCACATAAGTATCATGCAATACACATAGGATGGAATTTTTACACAACCCATGCTAGAAACATAGATTTACAACTATTTTAGCAACTTCAAAGCTACTAATGAAAACCTAAAATCATCATCTTTTGTAACCAAGCAATTTCAAGTAATTAAATAATCTCTATGTCATTAAAAATGATCAATATCATTTATAATCAAGCAATCATATGAATTTAACCCTATTAACCAAAACCCACTTGAGAGTTTCGAATTATAGACAAAATGGATGCTAGGGTTCTTACCTTAAGCTTAAATCTTAAGGATAAACTCTCTAGAACACACCCTTCATCTTGTTCTTTGATTTCCTTGCATAATCTCTTCAAGTTAGTGATTTTAGGGTTTGATTTGGCTCAAGAATGCCCCTTTTGGGGCTGAATTCGTTTTTGACCCAAGTGGGTGTCATTTGGACCTTGTTTTAACCTCAAAATTACACTATTGGCCCTTCAACTTAGCCCCCATGAACCCTTTCAAGTATTTAACCCAAAATCTAACTTAGTTAGGTTCTTTTGTGTTATCTACATTGCATTCTAGAAAACAATATTAAAAGGTTATTTCGATATTAGAACATAACCCTCATCCTTACCAACTAAATCTCGTTTCGTTTATCCATAAAACGTTCATTTTACTATTTACTTCGTTTGTATTTGTTAACCACGCCTAATAGAGTAATTAAGCGAAATGGATTTTTAGGGTGTTACAAGTCTACCCCCCTTAAAGAGGTTTCGTCCCCGAAACCTTTCTCTTGTATTTACTTTGGTTACCTCAAAATACTTTGACTCTCTATACCAATTTGAGCACTGCCCGTTCCTTACCATTCTATAGCCTAATAAACTAGTGCTATATACTTAGGGGGATTATCCCTTTGTTCGACTTCACACCTTTTTAATTTTATATGATAGCCTTAGCTTTCATAATATGACTTGGGTTATTCTATTCTTTCGGTTAACTAGGCACAATTACCTAGGCACTACCGAATCGGTACATCTACCATATGCACCCCACCCTCTTTTTGGTAAATTTCAAAGTCATTCTATTCACACTACTTTGTTTGCTAGTTCATTTCATGCACTACTTACTGTAACGCGTATGTCCGTTACTGAGAAACACCGAGTCTAACAAATATTCATTCATCTTTTGACCTTTTAAAAGTCAACTTTCCAACTACATCATGTTTGAACTACCCTTCATTCATACGTGGGTACTATTCAGCCTGTATAAATCTCTACTTAACAACCACGAAATATCTAAGTTTACTAACCTTCCAATAGTTCATACAAAATTCGTTTCAATTAGAATGTCTAATTATATACATCTTTCCTTTACAATCTGTTTCTATCGTTAACTACCGTATATTATTACCCATCCTTACACATCAAGGTCCTTCCAACCTTGCCCCATTAAGGTTCTCCTACCTATCATACATGATTTCCACCCTATGAACCGTTAAGGTCCTCCCAACCCTTTTTGACCCGCTAAGGTCTTTCAATCCATTTTGACCCACAAGGGTACTTCTACAATTTTGACCCATAAGGGTACTTCTACCATTTTGACTCATCATGGTCATTCTACCATTTTAACCCATAAGGATATTTTCACCATTTTGACCCATCATGGTCATTCTACCATTTTAACCCATAAGGGTATTTCCACCGTTTTTACCCATCATGGTCATTCTACCATTTTAACCCATAAGGGTATTTCCACCATTTCGACCCATCATGGTCATTCTACCATTTTAACCCATACGGGTATTTCCACCATTTCGACCCATCATGGTCATTCTACCATTTTAACCCATAAGGGTATTTCCACCATTTTGATTTGATCCGAACTTGTCTACGGACTCAAACCTTTCATTCCAACTATTCACCCACACGACCACTTACTTTCCAATTCTACCAGGCATACCTGTAATGATTCTCATGGTCTCACGTGCATCGCATGCTTCTTGTGCACTGGCCAGGTGTACAATCTACATGCTATCCACGTGCCTTCATGTAATCATTACCTTATGCCTGGGGACTAGTTTTCAGCTTCGTGCCACATTTCAATTTCCTAAACAACATGGTTATTTTTCCTCCTATGTTTTACCATCCTTGAGGATTTTCCTCCCACCGGTACTAATAGTTAATTATCGCGTACCTGTGATTGTTCCATCTTATATACAATTTCCGCGATCTATCTTGGATCGTGTCCTTAAGACCTCTTCATTATCCACAAAAGCTCACCTTAACATAAACACCACAATTAGCTTTTAACATGTCATGTGAGTTAATATTAAATTCTACCTTTGGGCCTTGATCGAGTCTTGGATTGTACGGGTCACTGCATTCAGGAGCACACAAGTTTGAGTTCAAGTACATACTTCCTTGTACTAGATTTCACTCAAACCAGGGCTCTGATACCAACTTGTAACGCCCTAAACTATTTTACAGAAAACTCGCAGCGGAAAAAGCCAACCCAAAAAAAAAAATTCTTTTCTTAAAAACAAACTTAAATGTTTAGAAACCGAATCTTCTAAGTATTTTTGTCGTTACATCTTAAAATACTTCTTAATACATTCAACGTGATTGATCTCTATCTAATTAAGTGACCGTGACCACGTACAATCCGCCTCCTCGCTCGATCTCCATCCTTTCCTTGCTTCATTAGGTAGACAAGACAACCTGCATTCACCACATAACCATTTCGTTAGTTCAATAGGTGACCTCGAGTAATCTACTTGTGATGCGGAAGTAACATCCAACAATACTCTGGGATCCTGTCCAATAGATTTCATTCAAGTTCGGGTGGGTTACCCCGATCCGAACCTCCACGTCTCCTGCAATCATACTTACATACCTACATTCCCCATCATTCTCATAACAAAGGTTACTAACCCCACAATATGTCCAACACACAATTCCTTCGTATAATTCCACAATACATACAAGCATACAATTCCCTCCTATAATATCACAATACATACAAGCGTACAATTCCTTCCTATAATACCACAATACATACAAGCATACAATTCCTTCGTATAATTCCACAATACATACAAGCATACAATTCCATCCTATAATAGCACAATACATACAAGCATACAATTCCTTCGTATATTTACCCAACCTTTGGTTGGACTTTTACTTAGGTCCTCGACCATCCCCAAGGACCCTTGGGAACTCGTTTAACATTGCTATAAAATGTTCTAAGGATACCAAGTCTCATGTTTGAGTACCCTTTTGGTTCTTTAAACATTTATGCCATTTTACCCATTTGACCCACTATGAGTTTTAACTTATTATGCATATAAGTAAACCAACCTTTTTGCTGTCAACAACTATTTACTGACAAAACAATCGCCAAAACCACATCAAACATGTTCGGAAAAATGTATAAAAATTACCGAGCATCCTTTATGTTGTAAAACAACTTTTGACCAAGTAACGTGTCGAAACTCAATGGTTAAGACCACGAAACAGGCTCTGCAATTAGCGGACCTGATTCTGTCAACGACTAATTTCTTGACAAAACATCCGCGAAAACCACGTTAAACGACTTTAGAATAATCTATAAAAATTACCCAACATCCTTTATGTTGTAAAACAACTTTTGACCGAATTTCGTGTCGAAACTCAATGGTTAAGACCACGAAACAGGCTCTGCAATTAGCGGACCTGATTCTGTCAACGACTAATTTCTTGAATAAAACATCCGCGAAAACCACGTTAAACGACTTTAGAATAATCTATAAAAATTACCCAACATCCTTTATGTTGTAAAACAACTTCTGACCGAATTTCGTGTCGAAACGCAATGGTTAAGACCACGAAACAGGCTCTGCAATTAGCGGACCTGATTCTGTCAACGACTTATTTATTGACAAAACATCCGCGAAAACCACGTTAAACGACTTTAGAATAATCTATAAAAATTACCCAACATCCTTTATATTGTAAAACAACTTTTGACCGAATTTCGTGTCGAAACACAATGGTTAAGACCACGAAACAGGCTCTGCAATTAGCGGACCTGATTCTGTCAACGACTAATTTATTGACAAAACATCCGCGAAAACCACGTTAAACGACTTTAGAATAATCTATAAAAATTACCCAACATCCTTTATGTTGTAAAACAACTTCTGACCGAATTTCGTGTCGAAACGCAATGGTTAAGACCACGAAACAGCCTCTAAATCATTTGACCCGTTTATTTCAATTCTCAATTATAATGTTACTAATCTTGGGCCCAAGTGACATCCACCTCACTTGACCCATTCTCGTTTATCTATATTTGGGCGTCCTATCCTAAACTAAACAATTTTTCTTTCATTTTGATGATTCTAACCCATATTGAGTTAGAATCCCACATTCCCATAATCCATATTTTCTTGCATTTACACAATCATTTAGTTACTATGAGACTTATTGAAGATAAGTCACTTACCTTGGCCTCATTTATGCATTCCATGGTCCGCTTATCCGTTTGATCCTTTCCTCCTCAAGCTTCCACCTAGCTTGACAAGATCCACTTCTCTATACTCAAGATAGATCAAGTTAGTCATTGTTTCAAATAACTAACTCATATCATGGGTTTTCACACTTTAATTTATTAAAACTCATATTCGGGTCAGTTTGACTTTTTATTAGTCAAACTAACCTTTTACATGTTGTGTACACTAATCATAAGGCAATAGTCTTAATTATGAACTATCCCTTCTATTTACCATATCAATTCATTAAGTTTAGTGCACATTTAACTTCCTAATTATCATTAGGCAACTCATTTCATCATAAAGCGTGTTTTCAACATAATATTCATTCAACATTACTAACTAGGCATTTTCACAAACACTTAGTATGCATAACTATACCATCCTTGGTTATTCCAAATACTAGTTACCTAGTAAGTAACCAATTCATGAACTCATCATGAAAACACCATTCTAGCCATTATGTTTAGCTATCCTTTCAATTCAACTTGCAATCAACCTAGCACATAAGTATCATGCAATACACATAGGATGGAATTTTTACACAACCCATGCTAGAAACATAGATTTACAACTATTTTAGCAACTTCAAAGCTACTAATGAAAACCTAAAATCATCATCTTTTGTAACCAAGCAATTTCAAGTAATTAAATAATCTCTATGTCATTAAAAATGATCAATATCATTTATAATCAAGCAATCATATGAATTTAACCCTATTAACCAAAACCCACTTGAGAGTTTCGAATTATAGACAAAATGGATGCTAGGGTTCTTACCTTAAGCTTAAATCTTAAGGATAAACTCTCTAGAACACACCCTTCATCTTGTTCTTTGATTTCCTTGCATAATCTCTTCAAGTTAGTGATTTTAGGGTTTGATTTGGCTCAAGAATGCCCCTTTTGGGGCTGAATTCGTTTTTGACCCAAGTGGGTGTCATTTGGACCTTGTTTTAACCTCAAAATTACACTATTGGCCCTTCAACTTAGCCCCCATGAACCCTTTCAACTATTTAACCCAAAATCTAACTTAGTTAGGTTCTTTTGTGTTATCTACATTGCATTCTAGAAAACAATATTAAAAGGTTATTTCGATATTAGAACATAACCCTCATCCTTACCAACTAAATCTCGTTTCGTTTATCCATAAAACGTTCATTTTACTATTTACTTCGTTTGTATTTGTTAACCACGCCTAATAGAGTAATTAAGCGAAATGGATTTTTGGGGTGTTACAGCAAAGATAAAAGAGGTGAATGAAAACTTTAGAAAGAAAATTTTGGAAGATGAAATTCAGTTTGAAAAACTCACTAAAGAGTTAAAATCAAAATTAACTGAAAAAGAATCTGAAATCAGTAGTTTAAAACATGAAGCAAGCATAACCAAAGACCAGCTTCAAACTATGATAACCAAATATCATAGTTGTAAACAGGAGCTTGAATCCACCCAGGTTGAATGTTAAAAATGTGTGGAATCATCTAAAGGTTTTGAGATGATTGTTAACCAACAGTCTAAAAGTCATGTGAAATTTGGCTTTGGTATTTAAGAAACCACTGCTCAAGGTTCACAAACCACTGACAAAAAGGAACCACTGTTGGTTGAAATCATCCCAACTAATTCAAAAGGTCAAGAAATCAAGGTAACTGAACCCAATGGCAAGAAAATCATTCTTGAAAAATTGGAAGGTACACCCTGATTTGATGAGATTAAAAAATATAAATTCAAACCAACCTGGTCAGATGAGTGTGATGTCCTTGAAAATTTCAAACCAATGACCTTCAAAACCTCTGATGGTAAAAAGGCACCACAGGCCAAAATCATTCCCTTGAAAGATCTTCCAACATATGATCAAACATCTGTTGAAAAGAAGAAAGAAAAAGGGAAATCAAAAGACAACTTGTTTTGTGATTTTTGTGAAAAGAAGAATCATGTTACTAAAAACTGTTTTCTTCTAAAAGCATATGATATCAACAAAGGAACAAGTTTAAGTGATTCTAAAATCAAAGAATGTTTAATATGTAAGAAAAAGAATCACAAAACAAAAGAGTGTCTGTATCTCAAAAATTTTGATGAAAAAATAAAAGAGTACAAGGCTTAAACTCTTGAAAGTCAAATGGTTAGTACTTCAAAAGGAAAACCCAAACAGACTTTTGAACCAGTCCAAAAAGCTGTTACCAAAAATCTGAACAAAAACTCTGCTCCCAGAGATGTTTAGGTAACAGATGTTCCACCAACTAACAGGTTCCCAAGAGGATATGGACAACCAACTAGTCATCCTCTGCCACATGTTTATGAAGAGCCCAAAAGGCCTTCAAAACCTAGAGTGAACAGACATCCTCATGGTTATCAACATCTGATAGGAAATGATCAAACATCTGTTGGACCAAGTGTTGACATACAAGCACTGGCAAATGCTCAACAACAGCTGTTGAACTTATTCCAAAAGCTAGTTCAAACCACTAATCATTTTCCTAAACTTGAGGCTGAAAAGTCTGAGAACCCATCCAAAGCCAATTTGGCTTTGGAAACTCACCAAAACTAATTCTTTACTGATGTGCAGGGAGCTTCTGCTTGCTTAGATAGTTTATGGTATGTAGATAGTGGAGGCTCCAGGCACATGACTGGATGTAGAGCCCTTCCTCTGGACTTTCTTGCTCATGGACGGTGTGATATATCCTTTAGTAATGATTCAAAAGGTAAAGTGTTGGGTTCTGGAACTGTTCAAGCAGGGAGACTTAAGTTTGAAAATGTCAATCTAATTGACAATCTAAAGTTTAATCTACTTAGGGTATCACAAATGAGTGACAAAGGATATGGGTCATTCTTCACTAAGAAGACATGTAAGATTGTTGGACCAGAAGTGGTTGAAAAGATTAACACCATCATTGCTGAGAGTAAAGCACAACTTGTTGCTCACAGAAGTGGCAATGTGTATGTAGTTGATATAGTGAAGGATAATCCTATGGCAAATGTCTATCTGTTCTCTGCTGCCTCTACCAAAGAGACAGAATTGTGGCATAGGAGAATGGGTCATACCAACCTTCAAACTATCAACTCTCTCTCCAAACAAAATCTTGTCAGAGGTTTGCTACCAAAAGAATTCAAGTGTGATGAGCATTGTGTTTCCTGCTTAAAAGGAAAACAGCATAAAAGCTCTTACAAATCCATTGATGAGTCCAAAACAAGTCAATGTCTACAACTTTTGCACATGGACTTGTTTAGCCCAGTTAAAATCATGAGTCTAAGAAGAAAGAGATTCTGTCTTGTCATAGTTGATGATTTTTCTAGGTTTACATGGACTTATTTTTTACACTCTAAGGATGAGACTGCAGGTATCTTGAAGGACTTTATTACCAAAGTTGAAAAACAATATGACTTGCCAGTAAAAGTCTTTAGAAGTGACAATGGAACAGAGTTTAAAAATAAGGAGTTGGATGATTTCTGTGTGTCAAAAGGGATTATGAGGCAGTACAGCGTCCCAAGAACACCAGAGCAAAATGAGGTGGTTGAGAGGAAAAATAGAACTCTTATTGAAGCTGCAAGAACCATGCTAGCAGATTCTGGTTTGCCACTGTCCTTCAGGGCAGAAGCTGTAAACACTGCTTGCTATGTTCAAAACAGAGTTCTGATCAACCCAAGACATCAAAAGACTGCTTATGAAATTTTGTTCAAAATCAAACCATTAATCTCATTTTTCAAAATCTTGGCTGCCCATGTTTTATTTTAAATCTTAAAGATTCCATTTTAAAATTTGCAGCCAAAGTAGATTGTGGATATTTTCTGGGATATTCTTCTACTGCCCAGGCCTATAAAGTGTTTAACACAAGGACCAAGACAATAGAAGAAACTCTGAATTTAAAGTTCAATGAAGATATTACTGTCAAAACTAATAGTGCAGGTATTTCATAATCTCCACAACAAGACTATAGAACAGATGTTGTGATTCCAAATCACTATAAAGTCTATTCTGCATCAGAGGAAGCAGCTGTTCAAAGCACCTGTCAAAACTCTGTCACAGCTGAGTCAGCTACTGTTGGCCAGTCTTACCCTCAAACCACTGCTTCACCTATTACATCCACTGCTCAATCATCTGTTTACAAAAGTCAAACCTCTGTTGACAAAAGTCAGTCCAATTTTACACCACTTGGACCCATTCCCCCACCTCCATTTCAAACATCTGTTGGCACTACAAAAGTGCAAACAGATGTTACACCAACAGAGTCACCAAACCTCTGTCCTTTACCTCAAAATGCCATCATACCATATCAGGGAGATCTAATCTACCTAAGAGCTCATCCACCAGATCAAATCATTGGCAACATCAGAGAGGGTGTGCTCACAAGAAGCTAATCCTCAAATATCTGTCTTTTTGCAGGCTTTCTATCTCTCACACAACCTGTCAAGTACCAAGAGGTACTAAAAGACAACAGTTGGGTAGAAGCTATGCAGGAAGAGCTCCTTCAGTTTAAAAGACAACAAGTATGGGAACTTGTACCACTACCTAAGGATGTTTGTCCAATTGGCACAAAGTGGGTCTTCAAAAACAAAACTGATGAAAGGGGTATAGTTATCAAGAATAAAGCCAGGCTTGTGGTTCAAGGCTTCAGACAAGAAGAGGGGATAGACTATGACGAAACCTTTGCTCCTGTAGCCAGGTTAGAAGCTATCAGACTCTTCCTAGCCTTTGCTGTCAACCATAACATCAAGGTGTATCAGATGGACATCAAATGTGCATTCCTGTATGGCAAAATTCAGGCTGAGGTCTATGTACGTCAACCACCTGGTTTTGAAGACACATTCCATCCTGATTATGTCTACAAGCTTAACAAAGCCTTGTATGGACTCAAGCAAGCACCTAGGGCCTGGTATGAAACTCTTTCCACCTTTCTCTTATCCATTGGTTTCACAAGAGGTAAAATTGATAAAACCTTGTTTTTGAAATGGAGAGGGAAAGATCTAATGATTGTTCAAATATATGTGGATGACATCATTTTTGGATCCACATGCTACAAAATGTGTGAAGAGTTTAGGGAACTCATGAAAACAGAGTTTGAAATGAGTGTTATGGGTGAACTTCAGTGCTTCCTTGGTCTCCAAGTGAAGCAGCTGCAAAATGGCACATTCATTCATCAAAACAAATATGTAAAAAATTTGTTAACTAAATTTGAGATGAATGACTGTAAGCCATGTAGTACACCCATGAGTACAGTCAAGCTACTCACTATTGATGACAAGGATGAACTGGTTGACCAAACACATTACAGATGCATGATTGGGTCTTTATTATACTTAACTGCATCTAGGCCAGACATTATGTTTGCCACTTGTGTTTGTGCAAGATCCTAGGCTTCACCCAGAAAGTCAAACCTTATTGCTGTGAAAAGGATATTCAGATACCTAAAAGGTGCTCCCACACTTGGTATCTGGTATCCTGCTAATGGAAACATTGAGCTTTCAGGTTATTCAGATAGTGACTTTGCTGGCTGCCTCACCACAAGGAAGTCTACACCAGGAGGGTGTCAGTTTCTAGGGAATGCCTTAGTCTCTTGGCAGAGCAAAAAGCAAGCAGTTGTTTCAACTTCAACAGCTGAGGCTGAATACATTGCTGCTGCAAGTTGCACAGCCCAACTTATGTGGCTTCAAAATCAACTGATGGATTTTGGGATAACTGCACTAAAGACTCCACTCATGTTGGACAGTGAAGCTGCTGAAAATATCATCAAGAATCCATTTTCTCACTCAACCACAAAGCACACAGACATCAGACATCATTTTGTCATAGATAGCTATAAAAAAAGGTTTGATTTCTCTACATCATGTTCCAACAGAGGATTAGTTGGCAGATGTGCTGACAAAAGCTTTAGACACATCTACCTTCACAAATCTGATTTTCTAGAATTGGTATGCTAAACATGGACTAAACAACAAAAGTGTTTTAAATAAAAACATTAAAATGTTTCAGAAAATCAAAACTTCATCCTTAAAAATAGCATTTTGGTTGAAAATTATGTTAAGGATAAAACAACCACTGTTTCATCCACTCTATCCACTGTTAGTTGAAAAATCTGTTTCAAACATCTGATCAGATAAAACAACCACTGATATATATATATATATATACATATATATATACATACATATATCTATAAAAAAACCCAAGTGCTGTTAGCATCAGCACTTTGGTAAAACAACAGCTGTTTGCATCAGACTTTTGGCAACAGCTGTATACCACCAGATGGTTGGCCATCAGATGTTTGCCACGTCTGCTCCCAAAAGCAGAGTTTTGGCCACATCAGCGGTTTCACCAGAGACTATAAAAACCCTGTTTTACCACAACAGACGTTACACTGTCTCATTGTATTCAAATATTCAAACCGCCTTCTTCATCCTCAAACCCTTACTCCAATTCCACTCACACTCACACTCGGAATCCATTACAATGGATCTTCAAGTAAAAGCCACCCACAATTATCTCCCATATCTGGTAAAAACAGATGACAACGTTCCATTCCATTCCACCATCGACATCATCTTAAACTCCAAATACCTGACAATCCTAACCGCTGATGCTCCTATTCATCTTGATACCCTCCAAGAATTTTGATTGAATGCTGAGGTTCTTCTTCAAGACAAAAAGCCTACATCCATTATCTCAAAAATTGGAGAGACAAGTATTACCATTACCCCTGAACTGATATCCACAACCTTCTCACTCAATGATCTGTCAGGTAACGACTCTTTCCCTAAGGCAGAGCTTCGCACAGAGTTTCAGGAAAGAGGTTATGATGCACAAATGACTGGGTCAACACTTTTCAAAAAGTTTTTCCCACCAGTCATGAAATTTTCCTTTCATACCCTCCTTCTCTGTGTCTCTGCTAAGACCACTTCCTTCAATGAAATCCCATTGAGGATGCAGTACTTGGGTTATGCTATGTTGTCAAACTCTTTCTTCAATTTATCCCAGGGACTGTTTATGGACTTAGTATCAAATGTGAAAGCTATAAAGTCTGGGTCTAATAATGCTTTTCTGATTTACCCAAGAATTTTGAGTGACAAAAGGTTTTACCAGAAAAAGATTTTAAAAAGGGTGAGTCTGTCAAATGAAGAGTCTAACTGATGAAACTTTCACAAGAATGTTGGGTTCCACTACCCAAGAAAAAGTATCAAAAGTGTTAAAAATTTCAAAAACACAAACAAAGAGGACCAAGACAACAACTATTGTCCAAACCTTTGTTGTTGAGCCCACTGCTCCTGGTGATCATGGCACTACATCCAGTGCTGTGAAACCCACACCAACCACCTCCAAAAGAAAACGTCCATCCACAAAAACCACCACTACACCCAAAAGGGGACTTCTGGAAGATGAGATACCAGAGGAAAACCCTGTTGCAACACAAAAGCAACAAGAAACCACTGTTGTTACTTCCCCACAACAGATGGATATATCTCAACCTAACCAAACTCCTCATGAATCCTCACAAAAGGATCATGTTGTAAGCCAAAGGGAAACACATCATGATACATATGAGTCACTTGGCCATATGTTCACAAGCCTTCTCCCAGGGCTAATTCTCTTTTCACTCATCCACCTTCACCAAAACATGTCCCTCAAACCATGCAACCTCTGTTTGATGCTATTGATAAAACTCAGGAAAATCCCAGTTCCTCTCCTTCACCCATCAATGAGAGTATACCTCAAATAGTGACTGGGACTGAGGAAAATCAATCAGCCATCCCACAAACAGGTAGGAATCCAGATGATCCTATTAACTTAGGTGATGGGTTAAAATACCAAGAATTGACGGCCAGAGTACAGTCCATTGAAACCTCTGTTGCTGATATCAAATCAGATATCAAGACAATATTGGGATCATTGGCTACTCTTACCAAGAGTCAACCATCCACAGCTGATCTTGCTAATGAGCTATGGAAATCTGTTTCTCCCATCATCATAGCTCACAGAAAATTAGCTGATCAGACTCAAGAAACCTATATGCAAGTGATCAGGAACATGGTGGATGCAAGATTCAATGACACAAAAGCAGACATCAAAGGCATCAAAGATCATCTGTTAAAGACTACAGGCTCTGACCCTACCACAATTCTCAGCGATGAAAATGATGATGAATTCACTGCTGATGATGCCAAAAGGGGGAGAGTGGCAGAGATAGATTGCCAAAGCTAGATCCCTTTGGTTGTCCACCCTCACAAAAGGGAAAATCAAAGTCTGCCAACAAACCAGGGTCTACTCACACATCACCACAACAACAACCAAATGTTCAAACCTCTGTTGCTACTAAAACTGCTAAAACCAGCAAAGCAAAGGAAGTTGATACCTCTGCAAATAAAAAGGCTGAAAAGGCTGCTGAGGATAAGCAAAAGAGGGCTGACACTTTGGAAGTTAAAGCCGAATTTTTGGTACAATTGAAAACGGAACAACAGCAAGAAGTTGAAGATGTGGGTTCCTTTAAAAGGAAGAAAATACCTGCCAAACATGTCATAAAACCACCATCCAAACTTCCTGCTAAAACCACTGCTACCAAAACCACTGCTGCCACCAAAATCACTGATACCACCACAACATCTGAACCTATCACCACAACCACCAAACCAACCACTGAACCTACTACTACAACCACTCCACCACCTAAAATCCAAACATCTGCTAGTTCTACAAAAGTGCCAACAGATGTTAACATAACCACTGCTACGACATCACCATCACCAAAAATCTTGTACAGCAGGAAGAGAAAGTCTACCTTTGTTGTACAGGATGAAAACATTCATACATCACCACCTACTACTTTAACTACACAATCTACACCCATAACTGCCATTCCACTTTCATCATTCTCACCACACACTTCACAATTTACATCCCATAGACCACCACCAACCATTACACCATTGGCTGTTCAGTATCCCCTTGAACTTGATCTACTCAAGGGGGAAATGCAATCCTTTTACAATACCGAACAACCATCTGAAAGATCTTTCCCATCTCTTCCAAATTTTCCTGTTCCCATAAACATAGACACATATCTTAAATACAAGGCTGAACAGACAGATGCCATCATCAAAGAGAAATGCAAAGGGAAAGACGACAGGAGTGCTCAAGGCATCCATTCAGCAGAGCTTAGCAAACTGAGAAGGATTGAAGATTTTTCTAAGACCCTGAGTAACTCTATGTCTACCATGCCTCTCAGCAGTGACTTGGAAAGGGAGGTTAGGGAATCACTTCTTGAACAAATCTTGTCAACCATGCCCTACAAAACAAACAAGAAACATTTTGCAGGCTGGACCACTCATGCTCTCAGAGAAGAACTCATAAGAATTGAGGACATGGCCAAAAATCCCCCAACTAAGGTCTCTGCCCCAGATTTCAGTAAAGGCAAAGATCCAGCCAGAGCCTTAAAATTCACAAGAATGAGACAAGAGATTTTGGCTGCAGACTATGGGGAGATAAAGTCTATTGCAAGATGGTCAGAGCTGAGGCTGGTTGAAACTTACAAAAAGTTAGAAGAAAACAGGAAGAAAGACCCTACCTTGCCCAGAAAACTTGTCTATGCTAATGAACCCTTGATGAAGAAACCTCAACAGGCCTTTACATTAGACAGCCTACTTGATACTTCTGATCTATCTGTTGCTGCAAGAAGACAATTCAAAAAGAAGAAAGAAATGTCTATAGAAGATCAAAAGAAGTTTGCTGATACTTTTATAAAGGAGGGCCTCTTCAATCAAATACATTTTTTCTCTGATCCCACTTCTGAGAAACTCAGAAAACTCATTGGGAGACCTCCATCACCAAACTCATCCAGAATAAAAGTACATCCCAGCAAATCCTCTGATTAAAAAATTCTAAAATGGAAGGTCACCAAAGACACCCATGAATTGACTCTGCTCAGATCAGATGGAAGATCTCAAAGACTTAGCATGGATGATGCACATGGCCTTTGTGCAGATGACCTCCAAACACTGCTGAACCTTGAGCTTGAAAGAGATGTTGAAGACCTCTACTCATTGAACTTTGAGTTACAATTCAAAGGTCAAATTAGAGAAAGTCTGATGAGGAATAAAGATCAAGAATAAAGTCTAGTTTTGGCATCATCTGTTCTATGGGGAGATTGTTGGGTCTGCTGACCTGGAGAAGAACAGATGATTGGAAAGCCAAAATATACTACTCAGTTGATCCTAGAAATAAACAGCATTTACAAGATACTTCTCCCAAAAGACTGTTGATCCTAACATCTGCTGTACTCAACAACTGTTGGAAACAACTGCTGCTATAAAGAACTGCTGGATAAACAACTACTAGAGAACAACTGCTGACTAAAGGTCTGATGAAGAACAACTGCTGACTAAAATGCTGAAGACTAAAGGTCTGTTGGAGCCAACAGCACTTAGGCTCCAACAGATGATACAAGACCATCAGAGTTTTCCTCAACAGCAGTTTACCTTACAGTGTTTTACAATGTAACAGTAGTTTGTATTTAACAGATATTTTATGTTGTTATTCCGTTAGAGGTCACTGTCTTAGGTGACGTCAGCTGAGATCATCAGTGGTTTAGATTTGTCTATAAATAGAACAGTATTCATCACTCGTAACATTCTCTCAGACAAACAATCACAGAGTGATCAGGCTGAGGGGGAGTACTTGTAATATTGTAATCTTTCAATTAATGAAAGCTTTCGATTAAAAACAATTATTCTCTTGTTTTGAATTATAGTTTATCATTCCGCTGCACTTTCCACATATACTCACTTCATTCATTACATCTTTTTATATAAACAAATCAAAACAATCAAACTCAGATCCTAACATCAAGTTAAAACAACGGCACTTGTCCCACTCCACACTAATACACTTTTGTCTGTGTTTAAACCACAAGTAACCAATCGACTTTAAAGCCTCCATTATACCCCGTACGTTGCTTCTACGATGTTGAAACATCTTCTCCTTCCTAGCCTTTCACATTTTCCAACACACAATCATGATCAAACCTTTAATCACTTCTCCCTTTAGTTAGGAAACTCCCGCGCGCTTGTGAACCTCCAATAAATCAGGGATCGAAAAATAATATATATTCATAATCTTACACCAACTCATAGCGCATTCCAAACATTCGTAGCCAAACTACAAGCTGTGAACAAGTGTTTCGCTGTTTCCTCGACTTCTCCACAGAAAATACAAGCCCGTCCCTCGACCACAATATTCCATCTTCTCAGCGCCACCTTTGTAGGTAAATGTTCCAATTTGGCCCTCCACATAAAGATGTTACATTTAATAGGATCTCATTTGCACAATTGAAAAACACTCTCATTGCTCTCCAACTCCTCCTGAACCATTATCTGTTTGACCGCATCGACAAAGAAACTTTCTGAATTTAGTCCCACCCAACGCCATGAATCTGTCACTGAACTAAGTCTAACATGATCAATCACTGAACTAAAATAATTACATAGTCTAGTAAGTTTCAAACTAACATGGCCCACGTCAAAATTTACATATTTTGAAAACACAATAAAACCAAACCGAAAGTAACACCTAATAACATAGAAAAATTACACCGTTAGTCTTTGTGATTTCAGTTAAATTTCAATGTCAAGTACCAAGACTTTTTATAACATCTTCAAGAATTAACATTCTAATTTGTATCAATTTCAGGTATTAATACTAAACCCACTTAAAATTTATCAAAACTAACCCTCACGTGAGTTACACGTGAGGGTATTATGATCCATTCACCCTTATGTTTTAAAACCCCATACTTTGATCAAAATCAAAACCCATTCATTCCCCTTAAACATTGCACCCTTCATATTCTTGTTCCATGTTTACGATCATCAACA
Organism: Ambrosia artemisiifolia; assembly: GCA_032199755.1. Lineage (NCBI taxonomy): Eukaryota > Viridiplantae > Streptophyta > Magnoliopsida > Asterales > Asteraceae > Ambrosia > Ambrosia artemisiifolia. Next base: position 33,078,109 of record CM063521.1, read on the forward strand.
AATTTTCTGATTAGGGAAAAGATGTTGGCTACCTGTAACATCAGAAAGGACAATAGTGAGTATCACAATTTTGTACTTCAAGGATGATGATACATTCATACCTCATCTTTCAAATCCCTAACTTGTACTTCAAGACATTCTTGGAATTCAGTAGCCCTGTAATGTCTTGGCTGCACCGATTACACAATGGAGGTTCAACCCAGGCAAAAAATTTGCACCTAGAATGTTGAATCAAAAGAAGGCTTTGAATACATACCGATTTAAGGGTAGGTGTAAAAATTAGTGCTTGAATACGTACCAATTTAAGGTAGGTGTAAAAATGACGTCCGTGATTGCTTTCAGTCCACGAGATTTTGATTGTTTCTTGCCTACCATATTTGCAAAGAACCATCGTCTTGGTTGGCTGTGAAGATTGGTTAATGAAGGTGTAAAGCAGATGATGAAGGCGGTTTTATAAAACGGCTTTAAAACATATGGGGTAAATGGACCATAATACCCTCACGTGTAACTCACGAGAGAGTTAATTTCGTTAAGTTTGAATCGGGTTTAGTGTTAATATCCCACATTGATATAAATTAGAACGTTAATACCTGAAGGTGTTACTCCCTTCGTCCCAATTTAGATGTCATAGGCCCACAAACACACATATTAAGAAATCTTTGTTTGTATGTTGTAAAATGACAATAATATCCTCAAGTTATTATTTCAAATTTTTTATTGGGTTTTTTTCTTTTATGGGTAAAACTGGAAATTGCTTAGAAATGGACATTTAATTTGGGACAACAAAAAGTGCAAAAATGGACATTTAAAATGGGATGGAGAAAGTATAAAAAATTTCAATACCTGACATTGAAATTTCGACAAAACCACAAGGACTAACGGTGTAATTTTTTTTCAATAACATATTAGTGGACATGAACTTAATTTATAACTACGAACTTTTACCTAACCAAGTAGAGAGTTTCTAAACTCCGAACACAACCGAATTAACCTATAAATAAACAACATTAAACAAATTATTTTTAGTGACTACATAGCGAAAACCTTTGAAGACGAGCCAGATGTGAGTATCATGAAGATTTTTAAACATGTTAGATGGATGGTTACTAATTGGTGGAAGAATACGATGGAAAAAGAAAGTGAAGACTTAGAAGGCTATAAGAAGGATCTTCATAGGCTCGGGAGATTGATGGAGGAAAGGGAGTTGGATGAGGAGGAGATTTGGATATGGGAGGAATGCAAGAAAGGTATATCTCAAGTTAATGACCGGAAATGTCGGGATTTACAACAAAAATCTAGAGTTTTATGGGCCTCTAAAGGTGATGATAACTCCTCCTTCTTTCATATAGTGGTTAATGGTAGGAAAGCTTCTAATGCGATTCCGGGTATTATGGTGGATGGTACGTGGGTTTCGAAATCATCGAAGATTAAAAAAGCGGTCCTTCAATTTTTCAGGCGGCATTTCTCAGATACGTCGCACAATCGGCCTCCTATTGTTTGTGATAATATTAACAAACTTTCTCCAGACAATGCAGATTTTCTTATTCGGCCTTTCACAAGAGAAGAAATTAAATTGGCTGTGTGGGAATGCGGCTCGGATAAAGCCCCTGGTCCAGACGGGTTCAACTTTAAGTTTGTAAAACACTTTTGGTCTTTGCTGGAGGATGTGTTTCTTAATCTTTTCAATAGGTTTTATGACTCTGGTAAGAATAGTAGAGGTTGCAGCACAACTTTTATTACTTTAATTCCTAAAGTTAATACGCCGGTTGGGTTGAAAGACTATAGGCCGATCACTTTAATTGGTGCGATTAGCAAAATAATTTCCAAAGTGTTGGCTTTACGGGTGAAAGAAGTGACGGGGAAGATTATCTCTCATACGCATTCTGCCTTTCTTAAAGACCGATTCATTTTAGATGGCCCCCTAGTAATTAATGAGGTTTTTGGTTGGGTGAAAAAAATCAGAGAAAAGGGCTTTATTGCTGAAAATTGACTTTGAAAAAGCTTATGACAACGTCAACTGGGGCTTTCTCTTATCTATCATGACACAAATGGGTTTTCCTGATCGTTGGTGTCTATGGGTCAAGGGTATTCTTGAGTCAGCGAGATCGTCGGTTTTGGTTAACGGGTCGCCTACGTTTGATTTCCAATGTCAAAAAGGAATTAGACAAGGCGACCCCCTATCTCCTTTCATGTTTTTGATTGTGATGGGAGTTTTTTATTTATTGTTTCCTAAGCTTGTGATTTGGGGATAATAAAGGATCTTCGTGTATTTAATGGGGGCCCTCTGATTTCCCACCTCATGTATGTGGATGACGCTTTGATTATGGGGGAGTGGTCTTTGGAGAACATCCAGGAGACTGCTAGACTTTTTCGGATTTTTTATGTTTGCTCTGGTTTAAAAATTAGTATTCGAAAATCTCAATTATATGGTGTTGGGATCGACTCGGTGAGCAGGTTGGTGTTATGGCTTCTATTCATGATTGTATGGTTGGTGAGTTCCTGTTTGAGAATTAAAGTGGGTACTAATATGAATAGATGTCACAATTGGTGTTCGGTAATCGATACTATTAAAGGGCGGTTGGCTTCTTAGAAAGCTAATGTTTTATCCATGGGAGGCAGGTTAACTCTTATCAAATCTGTGCTGGCTAGTATCCTGTGTACTACCTATCCATTTATAAAGCACGTACAAAAGTAACTGAACAAATTGAAAAGTTGATGAGGAATTTCTAGTGGGCCGACACTAGTGAAGATAAGAAAATAAGTTGGGTGGCTTAGAATATAGTGACAAAATCGAAAAAGAATGGAGGCCTTGGCATATCCAAGATTAAAGACGTTAATATTGCACTCTTTGCTAAATGGGCGTGGAGATTTAAAGCCCAACCAAATAGTATATGGGTCAAAATCATTGAGTGCATTAATGGGGGTAGAGGTCGTTGGGATTTTCTTCCAATGAATAAGCGGATTAAAGGATGTTGGTCGGATGTGGTTAAACATATTGAAAATCTCAAAATTAACGGTCACACTCTTAATTGGTATTTCCGGTCTTCCTTGGGGGATGGTAAGTCGATTCGCTTTTGGTCCGATTTGTGGCTTGGTAGCACAATTCTTAAGAACAGATGGCCGAAATTATTTGAGCTAGATCGGTACAAAAATTGTTTGGTGGCAGAAAGATTATAGGTTATCGATGGGAGTGCTCGGCTCGTGCTAGATTGGCATCAGCATGTCCCTACGGTGGAGGTTCTATTAGAGCTGCAAGATATGAACTTTCTTTTGTCGTCTGTTGTGCTTACAGGTTCGAAGGACAAGTAGTCGTGGGGCGATAAAGCAGACAACAATCACTTTTCAGTTGCTGATGTGAAAGATGGAATCCGGAAACCTGAAGAGGGCCGAAGTGAACAACGGATGTCTTGGGAAACTTGGGTGCCAGTCAAAATTAATATCTTTATATGGAGGGCAGAAAAGGATAGGATCCCAACCAGGATGGCGCTTATTAGTAGAAGAATCAGCGTTCAAGACCCTTCGTGTCCTCTTTGTGAAACGAGTCAAGAGAATACGATGCATTTGTTTACGGGGTGCACCATTTTTTGTGGGGTTTGGATGGCTGTGGGTAATTGGTGCAGACTTGCTCCAGTTTGGTTGTTCGATTTTGAGGACATCCTAAAGCTTCCTCAGTCCGTAGGCGGCAATAACTGGAGTAAACGGGTCGTCAAAGGCATTGTAATGATAACATGTTGGGAGATTTGGAAAGCTAGAAACGACAAGGTTTTTAATGGGGTCAACCCAAAGGTTGTTGAAGTGGTTGCGAGGGTTAAAGCTTGTTCTTTTTGTGGCTAAAAATAGATCTAGATTTAAAGATTTAGTTTGGAAAAGTTGGATTGTTAACCCATTGTACATATTGTAATTTCTGCCCGACGGTCTTCGCTTTGAGGACCAACCTTGTTTTTTATGAAGTTCACTATTAAAAAAAATGACATACGTTTCTAGCTTGTCCACGCTAAAAGTTGTTCGTATAGACAAAGTTTGTTGTGGTGTATAAAAGAATGAAAACAGAAAAGGAAAACAGTTGAATAATTTAATGTTATTGATGGCTTGACCTTACCATTTGAATTATTTCAAAATGTGACCAAGTCATTAGTCATTACACATGTGTTTGTGGTAACCATTGTTTTTCATACCATATGACGCAACCAATGATGAAAGCTTTGAAATGGATCGGTGTGTAACATCACCACTTGCATTTATCCGGTAGACTTCCATAAATGGTACTGCACGTTCAATTAATTATAAACCCACCGTCACATAAAATGCTATTTTATTTCTTTTTGTCAATCCTTTGACCAATTAATAGGTTGACTGCATAGGAGGCAGTCACAACCTTTTTGCTTTTGACCTTCAAATCTTCAACCTATATAAACGATGTCAAGACATACTTCATGCATCATCCATGCACTTTGAAATAAACATAACATGAGTACTAGCTCAGAAGAAGGTAACTGTTCAAGCCAAAAGACTTACAAAGGTGTTCGGTGTCGACGATGGGGCAAATGGGTATCGGAGATTCGAGTTCCAGGAAGTCAAGAGCGGCTTTGGCTTGGCACGTACTCTACGCCCGAGGGTGCAGCCGTGGCTCATGATGTAGCCTCTTATTGTTTAAGAGGAAGCACGTCATTGCATAAACTTAACTTTCCTTCTTTGTTACCTCCTACAGCACGGACAGACCTATCTCCCAGGTCCATCCAAAAGGCAGCGTCTGATGCTGGCATGGCCATAGACGCAAGGTATATTGCGTCTAGAGAAACCGCACCTATTAACGAGGCATTGAACATTTCTGTAGATGATTATCTTTGAATTAGCCAGATATTTTTCGACCATGTAAGTCTACAATGAGAAACACAGTGTATGTGTTCAGTGGCGGTTCTAAAAATTTTTTTTTTAACATTAATACTATGGTTTGGTTTTTGAATGTGTATGAAGTTGGAGCTAGAAACCTTCTATTACCGATGTCATTATACATATACATGTTTAATTGTTTATGTGTATACATGGCTCCTACATATGACTAAATTCTTTCATGTCTTCTACATAGAAAGGAAAATATAAATTTAAGGAAATTATAAAAAAAAAAAAAGAAAGTCCTATTACTATGAAAATACGAAAACTATTTGACTCAAATTATGAGTTTGCGACATAGTATGTTGCTCTATAGAGAGAGAGAAAGAGGGGGATTAATTATTTTTTGAACGACCAACAAACATTTCTGCCCGGCCATCTAAGGGAGTCCCCACACTATGGACAGACCCCCAAGACCAACCCAATGGAGGGCCCATACGTACCTCGGGTGGCTGACGTAGTCAGGCCCACCAATGCGATTTCCGAAACCGGGGAAAACCCAACCCCTCACCCGCCCGTAGGCACGAGGGTGAAGGATTGGTAAAACCCGGACGAGATCAGGACTTAAACTCGTGACCATAGGCCAGGAGTCATCCATCATTTCTCATTATGATTAATTTTTGAATGAATTTAATTCGTCATTTTTAAAGATTTGTAGTATAAATTAGGGAAAAAGAAAAAAAATCCACAATCATAAACCATTCTTCACACAAAAAGAAAATAAATAATGGTCATTTGTCCACATAGACGCTGGCCGGCTTGCCACGAACGACAATGGACTTAGACACACGATGCGGTATCCATGGGTTTTGAGCTCTTTGTATACACATATATTTATATGTAATTTTCAATTTTATTTATATACACATATATTTTATTTGTCGTTTTTTAAGTAGACATGTTTTTACCCCTTCATCGACTCATATCTTTAAGAATATAGGATTATGGCCAGAATTTACAGGTTTTGGTTGATATATTTGACTGAAATATATAGATTTTAGCCGAAATTGCTAGACAGCCACCGACTAGAGATTAATTGGTGTTTACTCGGTAAACCTCCGACTAGCAATTAATCAGTAATTAATCGAAGGCTAATAGGGATTTTTACAACAATTCATTCAGTGACTATGGTATCTAGCTTTCATTTTTAAGTCTTATTCTTATGTACTTTTGCATTTGCAAATTATATAGCTTGAATGATCCAACTTGAAAGTAAGAGTGTAAGATATAGTTACTTTATAATACTATTACTAGGTTATGTTCCCCAATTATACATTGGTGTAATGTAAAAATAAAATTTGTATAAGTTTAAAAATATAAGTAACTGAGATTACACGTGAATTTAAATAACCAAGGTATATAAATTTTACTAGAATTAAGAAAATACGAAAATAATTTATAAATTTGTAAATATCTCCTTATATACAACTAGTTTGTAATATTGGTATATCTATCAACTATTAGTAATTTAACTTTGGCACTGCATTTTATTATTAATAATGCGACGTACAATTGATCATGAATGAAACCGGGCCGTGGCGGAGCCACCCACAAATGAAGGTGGGTCGGTGCCCACCGTAAGTTGCATAGTTTTCTGTAGGAAAAAGCCAAGCGTCCGTCTAGTTTTCGTAATGAAAGGCTCAATGCCCACCATAATCATTAGCCCAGTGCCCACAACCGACCGGATGGATAGATGAAAACGGAACATATCATAATAGAGATACATATTGAAAACTTAACAGACTGCAGGAGACCCATTCCTCTTCATCGGTCATTGAACAGTCGGATAGAGACCATTCCGGCGATCATCGAACAGTCATAGAAGCTGTGTCAGACGGCCCATCATTCAGATCGAACAGACACAAAGTTAAACAGTCGAACCGGTGGCCAATCATTCCGATCAGTGAAGCCCATCCAAATTCTGAAGTCCCTATAATCAGCCCATTCTCCTTGGTGTAGTTGTGGTGGTAATATATATTCATATTTGATAAAGATAAGTGATAATTCTCAGAACACGAATGATATTCTTTTGAGTTTTATAAAGAAAAGTGATATTCTTTTAAGTTTTAGACCACCTGTAGTGGTTTACCCATTTCACCCCACCCCTCCTACCAAACTCCAAAAACTCCAAATGGAGTGTTTTGATTGGCTTCAAAAAACCTGTCATCTTTCACCCCATTTTTTGGCGTTAAAATTTTCACGCCATACACATAAAAAGAAGAAGAAAGAAGAAAAAGATTCACGCCTCGAGAGGCGGTGTTAGGGCTTGAAGGGGCACTTTTAAGGATTTCACGTCCAATTCACCTTCCCTTACACATAATCTTATATATGTTTTTGAGAATTTCAAATTATTTGTGGATGTCATATGCTATATCCTTTGTGAGTTTGTTATTTGTGATTTGATAATTGATATTAAAATGTGCTATCTCCATTTGTAAGATGCGATATTAATACATTATATTGATATTTGAAAGTTTTGTGTATAGATAATTAATTAGTGTATAATCCAAACATCATTGGTATTTGAAAACAAATTCTAATACAAATTATTTGCTAATTTACTAGTTGTGGCTTTGAGTTGGATCGTTGATTTTTTAATAATTTAACCATTTGAATATGTCTTTGCATAAAGTTAAACAAGGTGTGTATTTTTTACCCTCTTAAGCAAGATGTGATTTATGTTTGTTTCTGTAATAGTATTGTTTATGTTAACATATACTTTTTATTTTCATTTAGGAACTCTTTTTAATAATTTCTTAAAAAGAAAAGAACCACCCTCAAGTGAAATTTCATCCGGTAGTATGCCCGCTTTTACATGGAATTACTTCAAAATATAGCCGCTTTAAGTCCACGCGACTCTTTTTTCTCAGTTTGATACATCAAAGTTACTTTGGTTGAGTGAGTTCCATGCATATGATTTTAATACTAAAGAAAAGAAGTGCTTAAGCTTCAACTTAGATTGTATCATCATAGTGTTCTACAAGATACATGTTTTGAAAATTTGAATAGTATCGCCGATCTTGCTAAAGTGATGGTGAAGACGAGGAAACATCTATCTTATCGTTTGGTCTATCGACTATTAAAGCTAGCCTTCGTTTTGCTTGTTGCAACTGCATCTGTGGAGAGGCGTTTCTTGGTGATGAAACATGTAAAGGCAAGTTTGTGCAATCGTATTAGTTATGATTTCTTGAACGCCTGTGTAATCTGTGTTGTAAAAGTGGATGAAATTCTCAATGTTACTAATGAAGATATAATTGAACATTTCCAAAAGATAAAAATACATAGATGACAATTGTAATCGAGGTATGTTATTATTATATTTAAATATTTAATGAACTAAATTATTTTATCGTTGTTTTTTCATCCATTATTAACCGACCTATATTGTGCCCCCCATACGAAAAATTTCTATATCTACCACTAAAACTCGGTATTTCATATACAAACTACTCTTGATAACAATTGTGTCTGGCTCTTATTTATTGTCATCGCCAAACATACCGATAATGGAAATTTTCTTCATTGAAATTTAAATGGAATCTTCTTGTCCGATGGTATGATATTAATTCGCAAAATAAGTGTGCGGGTGCCAAGATTTCTTTATAATATTATTTCAGCTCCAATAAAGTGTTTTCCTAATGTAATAATCCTTAGTCTGGTACCATAGCACAGACCATTTTATTGATCAATGTTACGTAGTTGCAAATATGGTAATTATTAATTATAATTTAAGAAATTATTTTAAAATTATATTCCTTACAATAAATTAAAAAAAAAATCATTATTACAATTAACTCAAATCTTATTTTTTGTCACACTCTCAAATTCCACTTGCAAGGATTTACAGCGAGACGCGTGACACACCAGGATCCAAGTCAACGGCCACCATAAACGACCTCTATATGAGATAAGATTTATGTAGTAAAACCAAAACCAACAATTAAAAGTTTAATAGTACAGCGGAAGCACAATATAGTTTACAACCCATAACATCGAAAGACATAAGTTTAAAATAAGTTTAATAGTTATGCATATGCAGCTAAGACGGCATGCGACTCCGTGCGCCTAATCCGATTCTGTTACCTTATGCGACCCAGGAAAACATATGCTAAATGTGTCAAGATAATAACGTTGGTAAGTTCACATGTTTTAGTTATAATGTGTACTTTACAAGATCAAATAAGTATACTATTTTATCGAATCTTAGCTAGACATTATCCAAGTTACTTTCGCGATTGGAACCATTGTTGACTGTGATGTTACTCAGTATAGTGTGTTGCTTCTCGATTATCGTCATCCCCGATAACCCCTGTGTGTTATAGACAATATGCACCCGTCTAACCTCCAGTTGACCTGGGTGGGGTTTATCAGGCCTAATAGATCTATCTACATTTCCCCTGTTATATACCCATATTAGTGGTTCCCTTAGGACGTAGATGTATCACAAAGTAAACAAGTGATAACAATAGTATTAAATGATATGAAGAAAATCTGAGTAGGTAGTATGTTTCTCCTCCATGAGAAAGTATATAAAAGTGAGGCCGTGAAACTCACCTTAAGTTGCGTCTTCTAAATGATAATAAACTAGATATGTATGATGGTCCCGACTACTGGAAACCTATCATAAGACGCAACCCGTTATTGTACGAGTAATGACTTAATGTGTTTTCATAAAGCGTTTTGGCCGTGGTAGACTACATAAGACCCGACATCCCATTGGTAACACATAAAATCAGTTTATTAATCATATATAAGTTCTCAGATAATCATTCTCATAAAACACGTAATTTCACAACGCATTTACACCATAGGGTTTGCCCTTCCCTATAAATTCTTAGCATGGGGGTTCGCCCTTCCCTATGAAAATCTTAGAGGGGACGGGGCACCCTCGGCTACATCCATTGGGCTTCAGAAGCCATAGGGCTACACCGGCCCATGTAAGGGGCTAGTGTGTTCGGCTTGAAACTGGGGCTAATGCTGTGCACTTGGCTACCTCTCAAAGTGGTCAAGTGACCGTTAGAAGATATTAATAAAAAAAACTTTTTAACTTATTTTAAACATATATAACACACCAAATTTCACACCATTACATTAACTTTAATTAAAACATTACATAAACTTAAAATAAAACATTACATAATCCTAAATTAGAATATTTATTAAACCTAAATTACTTAAACACACAAACGGAGAGTAGTTATCTCAATCCTCTAGAGTGTACTCCGGCGATGACACGGAATGATCGCTATCATGACTGTCCGACCTAGCATCCGAGCGGATCAGCCAAAGTCAGGACTTGGAAGACGATATGGTTCATCATCCATACTCACATACTCCCCACCAATGTCTGTTTCGTACCGTTCCTCATTTGGAACCGGAGTAGGAGGGTTTGGGGTGAGGTTGGGTTTTGTCTCCACAAGTTGTAGCTGCCCCAATCCAAGCACAGTCATCGTGTAGTCATGGGCCATATAAGTTTTTCATATATAACAGGGGTATTTGGAGACATAGCTGCGTGAGTTGGTAAAGGAGGAACATTTATTATTCGAGGGTACCCTGGTTGAGGAATGTACACTCGTTGAGGAGGATGAATGTATACTGGTTGACGAGGATAAGTGTACACTGTAGGAGGAGGAGGAGATGACAGTGGTTGAGGTTGGGGAGGAGGAGGGGACAATGGTTGTGAACGTGGTCGTCGACAAGAGGATCGCCTAAGGTTTGAAGGTCCGGTTTACTCGTTATGATAACCACCACCCATATCTTTCTTTGTGTGTGTAGATTGAATTGTGAGATTAAATTGTGACTAACTCTGAGTATTTTGTCTTGTATTTATAGGCTTAGAAAAGTAGCCGTTGGAAAACTATCCGTTTGAATATTAATTTTTTATTAAATCTTTAAGTAATTTTTTATTAAATAGTTAAATAATTGTTTATTAAATACTTAAATAATTTTTCTATTAAATATTTAAATAATTTTTTAATAAAATTAAAATTATTAAATTTAATAAATTTATTTTGTTTTAATTAATTAATATTAAAAAAGAAAAAAAGTTTTAGGCTACTTTGGGATAGGGCATTTCCAGTGATGGGGCTACTTTAAGCTACTTCAGGGTACAAATGACGTGACATAGTTTTATTACTCCCTCCGTCCCATTAAAAGTGTCTTGGTTTGAAAAACACAAAGTTTTAGGAATATTAAATGATTGTCTTTTTTGTTTGCTATATGACAATAATACCCTTGTCATAGGTGGGTCCATCATATTATTTGTTTATTTTAGTTGTGTTTTTAAGGGTAAATTTGGAAATTGGCTATTAATTTTTTAAAGTGGACACATGAAATGGGACAAATAAAAAAGGGAATATGGACACTTATAATGGGACGGAGGGAGTAATTGGGATGAGGCTACATGGGGCTTGTGCCCCTACCTCCCTTAGCATAGGGGTTTTTCCTTACCTATAAATTTTTAGCATAGGGTTTACCCTTCCCTATAACAGAAGTTAATGCACAAAACTCAGATTTGCATGTTATCTATGATCACATATCATATAATTGTCAATAAATTACCTATATTATGTTTTTGTTTCACCTACGCACGGGATACGAGACTTGTGTGTTGTTTCACAGGGATTCCCCGATTCACCAAACCATGACCATTGTGTGTGTAGACAGACTCAACTAACCCAGTTAAACTCGTTTTATAAATTTTTGCTAAGGTAGACTTAATTAGAGAAAGTTAACTTGGGTTTGCCAGGTGTCACATTTTTCAAATTCAAATTAATATAATGATTTAGTTTTTGCATAGAAAATTATTTAAAAAATACATTCAAATTACGATTATCTCCTTTAAATTTACATAAATATGATCTAAAAATGGCGAGAAAATCCCAAAAAAATCTAATGTGTCCCTATTTATTTTTTATTATATAAAATCGAATAGATAGATATAGATACAGATTGACTATTTAATGAATATCAAAACCATAAAAAAAGAAGTTAACTTTTTAAAATAGAGGGCTCTTTTTGTACTAGTGGGGATCCTACGCGATGCGATGCGGTAGGGGTGAACAATTTACATGTATAAGTATAATTGTGTAGTTGATAATTCGACAGGATGCGCGAAGATATAATTAATCTAAATCAAATATTTTGAAAATATTTATAAAAAAAACATTTTGAAACGTCACCCAAAATATTAGATTCAAAATGCATAAACTATGACAATTGTAAATATAACATTACACAATAAATAGATAACTCTAGAATACATGCCTTAATGGCGATTCGTATATCTAACGATAAGTTTGGTTGATGATGAAATACCATTTTGTATTCTACTGCATACTTGCACTCATGTAGACCACATACTATTTTTCTTTGTGAAGTGATGGATATTAATATATTAATATAATAGATATAGTTTTAATTTGTTTTTTTGTTTTATCCACTCTCATGTTATGGTCTGGTTAAATGGATTGAATTTGATCCTTGAATAGATGGTAGTTTCAATGGTTTGGTTATGGTATTGATTTGGCTGAGAAGAATTGAAAAAAATATGTAATTTACGATATTCGAAACTGAAATTATGTAAGTATTCGTTTAATAAATTTTTAAGGGTAAAATAGTAATTTAATAAGAGTAATATTATTAATATATATGGTTTAAGAAGGGGAAATATGTAATTAATTTTATGGGTTAGGTAAATATGTAATAAGGCAACTTAGCAAGGGGAAATATGTAAAAAGCCCTATTACGAGAATAGTAAATTCTAAATGATGAAATACCACTTTGTAAAAATCAAACTAATAATCAGGTTTTTATTCATTATATATAATTATTATTTCTTGTTGACTTAGCGAATCCCTCAAAAGCCTACGAATTTTAGATTGTATTAAATCACAACTCAATAGTGTTAAAACTTTAATTTTGGTCAATATTTTATTTTATACAATAAGTGGTAAATAAACAACAACAAGATGAAAGTTCTTAAAAATCATTACAAATATGTTAACGCCATTCACATGAAATTAAAAAGAACAAAATCAATTCAAGCCCTGAAGAAATATATAGTAAACATATAGATCCACAAAAATATAAATTGACACAAAATTTAAATAGAAAACGTCCCTAATATGCAATAGATCTAATTAAGGGGTATTATGATGAATACGTAATTTTGATTAATAGTTACCTGAGTCGAGGTTATCTTTAGAAATCCTATGAATAGTCAACAATCAGCCTACAACACCGTTTTTAGCATATCATGGTCATGAAAATATTGAAAGACTGAAATAAAACCAGAACATTTTTTATTCACAGACGGATGTTGTTGTTGCGGTATATAAACCGTAATATGGTCGGCGGCGTTGATCGGGAGATGAAGTTGTATGGATATTTTTGACTGATTATTGTCTTGATCGGGAGATATCACCGGTTTAAAGTTCATCGAGTGGTGATCATTGAATGTCACCATTAATAGAATCTATTTATACAAACAAGAAAACAAAATATTAGTGTATGCTATGTAATGAACTTGAACATGTCGCATAACATATGCAAATAGATACACAATCATATGTATTTTAGTATGTATATATTGCGGCAACGTACGAAACCTATCACCTGATGCTTCGATTTGATAAGAGATTTGAGATATGGGTCGTCGAGCAGGAATCAATGGGTGACTATTTATAAGTTATTGATGTCTAAGAACTTCTAAGCAAAAATGCAATCAAGAAAATATGTTCCATATTAATGAATTGATACGTGTGCAGACTGAGAGATGTAAGAGAGACATGCGACTACTTGAATGTTAGCTTAAGATGGTATTTATTTTGAAGTTATTAAGACTAATAACTTGCATTGGTATACAACTTCATCTCCCGATCAACGCCGCCGACCGTATTACGGTTTATTCACCGCAACAACAACATCCGTCTGTGAGTAAAAGGTGTTCTGGTTTTATTTCAGTCTTTCAATATTTTCATGACCATGATTATTGTCTTGATCGAATGATTATAAGTATATGCTAAGATATCACCGGTTTAAAGTTCATCGAGTGGTGATCATTGAATGTTGCCATTAGTAGAATCTAATTATACAAACAAGAAAACAAAATATTATGTCGCATAACATATGCAAGCAGATACACAATCATATGTATTTTAGTATGTATATATTGCGGTAACGTATGAAACTTATCACCTGATGCTTCGATTTGATAAGTGATTTGAGATATGGGTCGTCGAGCAGGAATCGGTGGGCGACTATTTATAAGTTCTTGATGTCTAAGAACTTCTAAGAAGAAATGCAATTGAGAGAACATGTTCCATATTAACGAATTGATACGCGTGCAGACTGAGAGATGTAAGGGAGACATACGACTACTTGAGGGTTAGGTTAAGATGGTATTTATTTTTAAGTTATTAAGACTAATAACTTGCATTAGTAATGGCATTGAAAAGCTAGTTATTTAGCCGGTTATATTTGCTTTGTCTTAACCTTTAACATGGATTTGTAACAACTTTTTACTAACCAAAAGTCATGAGTTAACCTTTTATTATTGTTACACTTATTAAAATTCAAATAAAATTAAAGATTGTAAATTTAAATAAAAATAAAGACGATTTAATCCTGGTCTATAAAGAAAAAGACAACTTTTATTTTATTTTTTAGCTAATATTCATTTTCATATGTCTTGATATTTTTATTACTCAGTTTTAAATAACAATCACAATTTTTATAAAGATCAAGTAATCAAATGTTTATATCATATATATTTAATTTTATTTTTTAATTTGATTATTAAATATGGTGAACATAAGTTATGGGTTCAATGTCATTAAAGAACAATATACTTGGTAAACAAATGTTTTATGTCAATATTATTAAGTTTAATATCTTGTACCTACTTTTTACTAACCAGAAGTCATGAGTTAACTTTCATTATTGTTACACTTATTGAAATTTAAGTAAAAGCTATGTTGTTTTAGTGAAATTTAACAAATCTAATTACTAGATTTGAAAGAAAATTGACATCATGAAGAAAGACAATTTTATCCTTTTACTAAGCTACTTGAGTATTGTACCATAAGCATAAGATATTGTAATTATTTAAATTTTGTAGTCATCCTTCCCTCATGCTTTATAATATAGTATAAATTAATGCCTATTTACTATCATATTTGTCTCATGTGATATATATATATATATATATATATATATATATAGGTAAAGAGTTGGCTAAAATGTCTATTTTTCCTAAGAAGTGTAAGAAGTCTATAAAGTCATTGTGTTTTAAATTTTAGGAGAAATGTTTTATATTCTTTTGGTATTGTTTTATATAGAGAAATAATAAAATTAACAATTTAAAACACAATTAAATGTATTCTAAGCATTAAATCTAAAACACGATGCGAGGAAATATAATCAGTGTGTTCTAAAGATAATCAATGTGTTTTACAATTTAATGCATAGAATCCATGTGATTGTGTTTTAAATTGTTGTTTTTTGTTGTTTTTCTATATAATAAAATACACAATGCGTACATAGACTTCTTACACTTCTTAGGAAAAATAGACTTTTTATACGAACCCTACCCTATATATATATAGTGGAGAGTTCAAATGAGAATAAAATAACTTGTAAATAGAAAAAGAACAAATGTTAACCAATAGAAATATTTCATATATTAATTGTATTTAATGTTAAATAACTTATTTATTTATTTTTGTAACTCCCCCTAAACTAGTTCAATAAATGAACTCATAATTAATTTTTAAGTTATATACTTTTAAAGCAAACCTAATTATAGTAAAGGATAAGTTCGATATGTGTAGGATGAACTTTTACATGTGTAGGATAAATGTATGATAATCTCGATATGTGTAGGATGAACTTTTATATGTGTAGGATAAATGTATGATAATCTCGATATTTTTAGGATAAAATATGATAATTTTCGATATATGTAGGATGAATTTGGATATGTGTAGGATAAATTTTTATAATGTGTATGATAAAGTGTTAATGACTAATTAATTAGAGAGATAATAATTAATGTAAGAAGAGCTAAAGTATTTAATGTTTATAATTATGTCATTTGTTCTTCTTGTTTTCATATTAACTTTCTTATCATTTGATCCCCCTATATATATATGTGTGTGTATGAAGGTCATATATTGTTGGATAAGTGGTCTCTTTGCAAGTTTATATCCAAGAACACTTATGTGTTATAAGTTTTATCAAAGTAATTTGCACAGCGGAATAATAAGTGTTCGAGAGAATTACACAGATTGTCCTTTAGTTTTACCTAAAATTGCATCCTATGTCCTTTTTTCGAATTTTTAACTCCTTATGTCCTTTGTTTTATACAGTTGTTACATCCTATGTCCTTTAAGCCAAACCCCGTTAAAAAAGTCTGTTAATGAGGGGCAATCCTGTCTTTTCACCCTCAAAAGGACAATCTGTGCAATTTCATGTATAACTAAAGGACAATCTGTGTAATTCTCTCTAATAATAATAATAATAATAATAATAATAATAATAATAATAATAATAATAATAATAATAATAATAATAATAATAATAATAATAGGAAATTTAATAAAAATAAATGTTTTCTGAACCAAAAACTTTTATTTAGGTTCATGATCCTTAAAAATAATTTTCCAGAAAATTTGGGATTTAAATCATTAAAGATGAATTTTTAATCAATTATTTATGATTAAAACTATTTAAATTAATAAAAGTATGAAAATAATTTATTTTTCAGAAAATTTTTATGTGATAATTTTATTTATGGTTTCAAGATGTTACTCCTAAATTTTTATAATTTTTAGGCAAAAGATGGATTTATTATAAATATATAACCTAATTGCTGGCAAATTCAAGGGTTATTTAACCTTTTTTATATAATAGTTAAACTAATCAAGTTTGAATTTATGAATAATATGTCCTATTATATAATACGTTTTGTCTATATTCAGTACATAAGATGCCTAAAAATCAAACTGGGGAGGTAACAAATCTATGAAATGGCTCGTTAAAGTCTAGTATAATCTTTAGCTTTAACTGACTTTTCACCAAATACGCTTTCGACAACATTTTTTAGGCTTCACTGGGATAACAATATTACCTGAAATATAATAAAAATATATGACTGAACCAACCAAATTAATAACTTTATATATACGTTAAAAGTATATATAGCATCTATTTATAATTTTCGATTAATAATAGTTGCTCTTTTGTCTTCAGGTTTTTTTTTAACGTCAATGCATTAATAAACGTTACCTCGAAAAACATTTACAAGGTTGCCAGTTCAAAATTTAAAAATTAAAATGAGCAAAAGTAAGTTTAATAATATATAGGGGAAGGAGAGAGAAATACTCCTAAATTTTTACTCCCTCCGTCCCACTTTAAATGTCCTCATTTCCTTTTTTGTTTGTCCCAAATTAAATGTCCCTTTCCAAAAATGGAAATGTAATTTCCAGTTTTGCCCATAAAAGACAAAACACAATCACCACTTTTGAGGATATTATTGTCATTTTACCACATACAAACAAAAAATTCCTTAAAATGTGTGTTTTTGAAAGTGGGACATTTAAAGTGGGACGGAGGGAGTATAATTTTTGGGCAAAAGATGGATTTATTATAAATATTTTAAGATATCACATAAAAATTTTCTGGAAAATAAATTATTTTCATACTTTTATTAATTTAAATAGTTTTAATCATAAATAATTGATTAAAAATTCATCTTTAATGATTTAAATCCCAAATTTTCTGAAAAATTATTTTTAAGGATCATGAACCTAAATAAAAGTTTTTGGTTCAGAAAACATTTATTTTTATTAAATTTCCTATTATTATTATTATTATTATTATTATTATTATTAGAGAGAATTACACAGATTGTCCTTTAGTTATACATGAAATTGCACAGATTGTCCTTTTGAGGGTGAAAAGACAGGATTGCCCCTCACATGAGGGGCACGTGATCGACTTAACAGACTTTTTTAACGGAGTTTGGCTTAAAGGACATAGGATGTAACAACTGTATAAAACAAAGGACATAAGGAGTCAAAAATTCGAAAAAAGGACATAGGATGCAATTTTAGGTAAAACTAAAGGACAATCTGTGTAATTCTTCTCTAAGTGTTCTAAGTTAAAATGTCACTTTTAACAGGAGTTATGACTCCCCCTCAATCAATGAACTAGGAAGTTAAAGATGAGAATCAATAGTAGTAAATAAAGCAGTTAAAGCAACATGATTCTCAAATGTATATGAAAAGATAAACTATAAAAGAAAGTGAAGGAAAGAGTTCAAGTAATTATCAATAGATATTCGTGTGTGTATAAATAGTGGGAGTGACCCCTCTATTTATAGCCAAAAGATTACATACATTCTAAGTAAACAAAAGCTTATAATAATGTTTAGATAATACTACAACAGGATGTAGTATCGAAACTTGAACAACGACTTTAAGCTAATTAATATAATACTAAACTGCTAAGATTAAAGGGCAGTTAGAATCTTCTAATGAAAGTGCTGATGAGTCTTCAGCAGTTCTTCAGATATTTTGTCTGGTTTATCTTCAGAACTTCTGATGTTTCTACTCTTCAGAACTTTACATGTTTTCTTCTTCTTCAGCAGTTTCACAAAATGATGAGAGGATATAAGACTAAGGTTTATGCTGGGTTGTCAATCCTCTTTGACCTTACATATATATTATCATGTTTTCTTCCCTCATCAAAAGAAACCCTACCTCCCTTTTCCATGTTATCTCTCTCTCTAACACCGACAACAAAATCCCTCTCCTTCACACCTTCTACTGTCCTTTTGAATCGACCATGTTGTTAACTCCACCCTTCCCCGGTGTTCCTTCTATCGTAAACCACCACCACCCTCTCCTTACCGACCCTCTTCACCACCACTGTCGTCACATACACAACCGCCACCGATGTTTTTGTAACATAAATCTGTTTTCGTATAAATCGATGCCGCTATAATATACATCATGGGCTTATGGGAAGCTTTTCTTGATTGGCTCCGAAGGTTCATACTTTTATCCCTTTAAATCTCTTTTCTTTTTATTATCCATCAATTTTGGTTGTGTATAGTTTAAATCTTGGATGTATGATTGTGTAAAGTTGTTTGCTTTTAGGGTTTTGTGTTTGATTGATTTGGGTATGTTGGGGTTTGTGTTTCTTGGATAAAAATGTTTTTTTTGTTTGCTTTTTGTTTTTTGTATTAAGATCTGGTGGCTCATGTTATTGTTGGTTTATCTATTTATAGCTGTGAAATGTTGATGATGATATAATTAGGGTTTGCTATATTACTAGATATGATGATTGGGTATGAACTGATCTTGAAATTAACGTTGACAGATCTACAACCAGAAGATAGATCTGAAGGACGACTTAAATCTTCATAAACATCGCTACTTGAACCACACCGCTCCACAACAGATCTGTGATAGGACTATGACGGCGTTCTTTACCAAACCCTCATTTTACCTGAACAATTTGCATTGATATGTACCGCTCCACGAAAGATGAGTGGTAGGTTAATTAATTAAATAATCTTGAAATAAAGTTATGAATTTTAGAGTGCCCAAACTTTTAAATTATATAGTTTTGTGTATATATAGTTATTTTAGTCTTTTTAGGGTCAAGTGTTCGTGTAGTCGATCTTTGTGTTGTTGAATTGAATTTGTGTTATCTCATAAGCTGGTTTTTTTTGTATATTAGGATTATTTGTTTTCAAAAGGCAGATTTTTGTGGTGCTTAGATAGACAATCTCAAAAACAACTTATGATAACTAATCCAATACACTGTGAAAGACTAATTATTTTGTGGTTGGTTCTAGATGTGGTAATGAAGGGTTCGGCAGAAACGGAGATCGGCGGCGATAGTCGCAGAGGCGAAAAGTGTCATTACACAGCTTAGGCGAACAAACAAGCGGCGTTGTAGGTTTATAAGCATGGCCGTTATTTTTGCGAAACAGTGGGATTGTTCATTTTAAGTAGACTATTATTAGCGCTCACATTCAATCTCATCACCAGGTATGTGTGTTCATCTTTTGGTTATATTTTTTATAAAACATTGTAATCTTTTGAATTCTTTTCGTTCATGTTCAGAATGATGATATTGTATAGTATTGATTTATTTGCAGCACATTTGATGATGTTTATAAAAATTGATTTACTTGTGTTTATTTGGTATTAATATTGAAATATGGTTTGTAATTTAGGATGAGTTTGAAGAGAAAGGAGTGTATAAAGATGATGAGCAAGATGAGCAAAAAGGTCAAAGGATGAATGTTTACAACGCATGTGGTGCTTCTTTTCAAAAACCTACACACTTGAGGCAGAATATGCAAAACCATTCACTTGAGTTATATTTGAAGCTCTTTATTTAATGCTACTTACTGTTGGTGAATAAATTGCTTGGTTCAGTAAAGTTGTTTCTTCTATTGTTGGCTTAATATAAAGACATCGTTAAGTTGATAAGTTTTAAATTTTTTAGTCTATTAATTATTCAAGATGGTTCGTGTGAGAGATTACAGAGATGTGATAAGTTTTTAAATGGTTGCAACTTCTAACTTAAGTGGTTGTTTAGTTGATTAGGTTAGGAATTATAGGAGTCATTAGAATGTGAGAGACTAGAGAGATGTGATAAATTTTTGAAAAGTTGCAGCTTACTAAAGTGATTGTTTAGCTGATTAGTGATTAGGTTTTAGGTTAGGGAATATAGGAGATAATACTGATTAGAATACTATGGACATGCAACAATTGAGTGTGAGGGATTGGAGAGATTAAATTAGATTATGTTTATATAGTTTGAGACTTTAAGTAGAACTTTGCCAGCAATAAGTTTGAATTCAGCTTTATTGATGTTAAATAACTATAAGTAAATGACCAATGGTAACTAGTAAGTTCAACTTTGGTTCATGATGGTTTGGATTAGAAGTTTTTATAGTTTGTTGGTTGTTGAGGGTTGATAGTAGGTGTAGAAAAGTATTGACAGTTATGGAAGATTGTGAGTTTCAGAGTTTTTGTTAGATTTATTAAGATGGAAATAAAAATGCATACATTGGACATCCTATATCCGAATATTTTTTATATTTGAACTAGAATCTGTCTATCACGGGACACTCCCGGGGTATAAATTAGTATATCTAAATAGGAAAACTGAAAATAGGAAAAGTTAACAAGTGTCAAAATGGTCCCGAAGAAAGAGAACGTGTCATCATGAATTTTTAAGGGCAACATTCAAAAACAAAATTTGTCGTAGTTTCATATGATGTAAACAAAAGGCATAAACCTAATCATTTTAATAAAAAGGCAATTAGGATTTAGAATGCGGTTTCATTTTTAAAAAAATTGCTAATAAGAGATTGTTAGGATTTGAACGTGGTTTCATGCTCACAATCACACAAAGCCACAAACCTAATCATAACATATTGAGTTACTAACATAATAATAAAAAAGGCAATTAGGATATAGGCAAAATTACAAAACACAGAATACCAAACTTGAAATTATTAATAAATAATAATTCCATATTCCCATCCAAACCAACCTAAATACCATTTGATAGGATGTCGTAAACTGGTAAAAGATAGTTTTTGTAAGTCCAAATTACATCAAACTATGTAGTTAGTGGTAACAAGGGGGTTGAACCACGAAGTGTCTGTGGTTAGTGTAAATCATTCTTAGTCGATGTAAGATGTCACTTTTATGAAGAAATAGTTTAATTATGAAGTTTATAGCTTTTGATCAGTTAAGAATTGGGTTTGAAAGTTTTGTGAACCAACAAGTGATTCAAGATGATGCTTGAAATAATAAAAATGATTACTTTGATTAATATTAAATGCTTGATTGAAATATTGATTGAAAACAATAATAATAAAAATGGATATCACACCGGTTCAACAAGCAACCTAGAATTCTATAACAAATTGGGATTAATCAAGAAATTGTAAATAGGATTAACAAGTTAATTGTTACAATAGGCTCGGGTGTCAAGTTTCATTAACATCAAAGATGGACTAAACTACACTTCATTATTCTAGAACATACAAACTCTATTGTGTTAAAGCATAACTAACTGAATTCATTTCTCTAGTAATTGGCGCAAGAAACAATTATCAAAGAGAATTCAAAACAAGATTAACATAATTAACAAGTTTGTTCAAATCCCAAATAAAAAGAAAATAAGAAAATACCCAAATGTTTAAGAACACTAGATTACAAGTCTACACTGGGTGATTCCAACGGAGATTAGTCGCTCATGGTGAAGGAGACTTCAATGGTGATGGAATGGATGCAAGAAATGCTCATGAGAATATTGGGGATGTAGGGTTTATGAATGGTGTTTGAAGGTTTTGTGATTGGTGAGAAAGATGGATTGAAAGATGATGAACTTCAATGATTTTGGTGTTCTGGAATGATACGGTGATGATTTGAATGTAAAAGATGATGATAAGATCCACCAAAGTTTGTTTATAAAGGGTTTTTTCGAGTCAAGAGTCAAAGGCAACATAAAAACCCATAGAAGTCCATAAAATTCGTCAAAAAGAAGTTTGACCCAGTGACCCACGTGGGCCACTCCATGATATGGCATGGCCCATGCCACCAGGTGCGTCAGCGACATAGATATATCTAGTGGGCAACGCTAGTTCATTAGTGACACGAGATTTGGCTGTTTCCCGGCCACTCACGCCCAATTAGCCATTTCTCATCATTTCTTCCATTCAGTTCACTCTAGCTTCAATCTAAAGTCCCGTTTAGTTTCCAAAACACACTTTAAACTTCATTAGACATGGAAATCACAAACCTTATCAAAGTAGTGTATCCAAATTCTTAAAATTGCATAAAAACAAAACCTTAACTACTTAAAACTTTAGATTTTCACCCATGCATCACATCCCCACACTTAGCTTTTTGCTCGTCCTAAAGCAAACTTATTACACTTTCACAATTCCAAACACAAAACGCATTTTGCATTTTGCATTCTCAAACCTAAATGAGTTAAGGTCTAATGTCATACCCAGTTCCTACGCTTTCGACAATAAAAACTTCCCAACTTTCAATCAATCATTCTTTATAAACTCAAGTGGTTACCTAAGATTAGCCTACCTTCTAAAGCAAACAAACCACACACATATCCCTCACAATGTTCTTTCCACTCGGTTCAGTTGACTAGCATTGATGTACTAGTATATATATATGGTACACTCAAAACCGATTATAATGCACATGAGTATATACTTGCAACGTAGTCGCACTTCACCAAATTACACAAAAGTGAACACAAGTCAAAAGGTCTTTAAAGGATTGTAGCATGGCTGGGCGAAGGGTATGGAATGGAATATTTTAAGAGTGACTAGGGTAATGAAAATTTGACTCTTATTACATAAAACAACTAATCAAAATGAACAAACAATTATCTCAACTATAAGGCAATGTTGCGCCTTTTATTCAACGCCTAACTAAAGCATATTTTTGTGCTTTTCTATAACATATTTCGCTCTTTTTCGATGCTTTTCTAGTTATTTTTTGAAGAATAAACATTGCAAACTAGTTACAATACAAAGAACTATCCTAAAATCAAATTTTCATCACTCAAGTTTAAAATTAAAAACGCTAAACGGGTCAAATGGGTTAAAATGGGTGATCAAATGAAAAGGTTAAGGCTCAAGATTGGTTAACTAAGGATATTGTAATGGGTACGGGAAAATAATAATGGTTTAAAAATAAAAAGGTTTATCCTAATGCCTTTATCACTCTTATGTCCACAATTGGTCTAGGGCGGTAAACATACTAAAGGTGCAAGTTCTACCATATGCAAATATAATGACACACTCAATTCAAGCGAACACAGGAATAAATAGAATTTTATAGAATGTAACAAGTGATAGCTCAATATCTCATATGAAAAGTTAGGTAGGTATGTGACATGTGTGTAGCAAATCAACATTTCAAGCAAACTACTCCCAAATAACCACCCACAATTCTTTTTATCAAAACTAGTTGAGAGTAATCATGCGAATTTTTCAGAACCTGACCATGACAAAATACCAAAATGGTTCATACCATCCCGTACTGACTTAGTTACTTGCGTTTTTTGGAATGCTTAAACGAGGACATTTTTGAAAAATTCTCAAATTTTCTCCCCCATTCCCACACTTGAAATCAACATTGTCCTCAATGTGTAGAATTTAAATGGTGGATTTCAAAATGCTTAAATTTTCTCCCCCCCCCAACCCACACACACACTTAGGGTATGCTTTATCCTTAATGTGTAGGGAAAGGCTAAAAGTGTGTAGGGGAATGTGCTAACCAACCAACAAAGATTGGCACACCCCGCCAAGGCGAAAATACGGGAATGTGATTCGAATGGTTTTCAAGCACAAGGTTCAAGCAACACACAAGATTTAATTTAAATAGATACCATCGAAGGATGGATGATGTAATAAATTATTAAAATAACACGACATTGTCTGGAAATAAGTACTTGTCTGAAATCACATAACTGTAAACACCAAAATGACGTATGACTGACACAATCAAATCCATGATGATACCACCAAGTGCAAGCCCAAACGTAGCCCTCAAGTCTCTGCTCCGCATGATTAGTTACCTGAAAACATGCATAAAAGATTTGTCAACATATTGTCGGTGAGTTCACGGGTTTTAATGTACCATGTAAAGTGCTCGTGTAATTCGTGTGTGACCAATCATAGGCTAGCTAAGCGAATGATTAATGTGCAAACCATGAGTCCCATAACCAAACCTCTTGACTATTGTGACTCACGCATTGTACAATAAAGACAACGTATGTATAGTAGAATACTAACACTCTTTTGTATGTAACCAGTTAGAGCGACTAACCAAGAATGGGGGTGTCAACCCAATAGATCTATTAAAGTGTTCCATGGCTTTCAATAGCTAATGGTTATAGTGTAAATGTAAATACGAGGACTGTTGAGCTCATGAACCAAATGCATCATGTTCCACATGGTAGTCGTGATAGAATAAACACACCAAATGTAATGTACTAGAAATGTAGCATGTTTAAGCCCAAAAAATGGAAAATAGTAAAACGGGGCCGTGAAACTCATTTGGTGTCTATAGATGTGGTCTGGTAAAGCTGTAAGGTAGGATGGCTACTATCCTGACAATTGGAACCCTATGATTGTCAAGAGTATGGTAAGTTGTACGTTCTTGTCGTTTATCGTACAAGTTATTCACCCGACATTGTGGACCTTTGTATTAGTGTATGTGGGCCATGTGTTTGGTATACATGACAATCTTTAGTTGATTTTTATGTACCTGTAAAGCATACGGTTCCAGAAATCCCGGGCGTTTTACTGTAAAATGTTATTTATTGTGAACAAAATGGGTCCCACATGTTGTCATGGGCTACCAATTGTCCCCAATCTAACACGTGTGGGTGGGTTCATGGTAAAACGAGTATTTTGACACGATTTCTAACTTATGGTATTCAAAGAGGGTTTAACACATGTTAGGGCCATGCTAACACATGTTCTATTAATATCTTTAAACTTTGTTATAGACCTTAATCAAGAATCCGAATCATGAGCCATGAAATCGGCTTTCATAGTTCCATTTTATGGTTGAAAAGAGATGTTCATGAATGTATAATTGTATTTCATCATACAATTCCGATTGTGTTTGAGTGTAGAATGTGATCATACTAAAGTGTGTACACATGTGTTTTTAGTTCAAAAAAATTGGATCTCTTGGGATATCTTCGACACTAATCAAGTCCCTATACCCGTGTATGTTCATGTTATTATATGTGTCGAGTTGATTGTACGTTCTTTGTGTGAGTGCTTCGAGTAAAAGAGAATCAAAATCGTTCATCGTGGCTTTTAAACTTGTATATTATTATGTCTATGGACTAGGGGCCGATTATACAAGATCAAAGGGACATTGGGTCAGGTTTACAATGGGGCCGATCATCATAGAATGAGAACTAGGCATCATGGATAGTTAGAACATACCTCAAGATTTGATGGTGGAATGAAACTTTGTGGCCTTCGAGAGCTTCCTAATGCAAGCCTTGAGAGTGTCGGATCGAGTTTTGAGGGAGGTCTGGAGGAGCCGAAGCATACAAGGTGTAACAAGGGAACTTTGGATTTTTGTTTGTGTGATTTTGGATGATCAATAAGCCTCTTTATATAGATGGCCTATTAGGGTGGCGACAACTGCAAAAAGGGTATGCTTAATCCTCTTGGTTGGAGTATTGTTTAGTGATTTTAATCATGGGTTGGTTTAAGATCCTTGCATGGCCGATGAGTTGGATGATCAAGCTAAGTTTAGATGTGTTGACTTGCCTAGGAACTTGCATCATGGTTTGGCTTCTTTCCTTCTTTGGTATAAGTTTTCGTTACATCATCATCATGATAATTGATTACATCATGTGTGTAGGGGTGAGGGTTAATCAGCCGATAGGTTTTTGTTTGGATAGTGTGATCGAGACAACACATTGTGGTATGATTTGTATGTACATGATGATAGTGATAGTTTCTTAAATCCTCCACATTTTCGATTGGTTCTTGGCAAGGACGGAAATGAGTTGACCTTTGGAAGATAGAGAGGCTAGTTGTCTTTGCCATTCTAGTGTAAAAGTAAGACAACCAAGTTGAAAGAGACATGAGGTTGCCTAGGGTCTTGTGTTCGGCAGAAGATAGGACAAAGGGAAAGAGTATCTTCTTTGGGTTAATATCACTTATAATGAAGGCTTCTTATGATGGTTTCATGCTTGAATGGTGATAATTATGGACATTCCTTTCAAAGGAACAAGTGAGTTTGTGTGTGTGATGGTCATGACCGAAGGAAAAGAAAGAAAAGAGGTGGAGTTATGACCCGTGAGGATCCAGACACTGTTACCGGTGTGTTTTTCGTTCCTAACTTTCGTTATATTTTGGTTTTATCCTTATCCACATCGTTGTGCGTTTCGTATCCATTGAGTGTTTTGATATTTGTTTTGGTCGTCATTTCGCATTCATTGGGTTGATGGGGGTCCTTTGGGGATGCTACTTGGACGGTACCGGTGGGTTATTTATACCGATCACAGTAGTCTCCATTAGGCCTTCGATCAGGAGGAGTCCTGTGTCTTGTATTCACCTTGGGGAAGTAGTTTCCCGGCTGTTATTATCACTTTTCGTTCATGACTTTCATTTCGTTGCATTTTGGGAAACATTGCTTGGGTACACATAGAAGTCAGCACTCTTTTCTGTTGAAACCGAATGAATCTCGGGACGAGATTCCTTTTAACGTGGGGATGATGTGACGACCGGGAAAATTTTTCTTTTTATCGCTTCATTCTCTTTGACTTCGGGAAATTTTCAGGACGAAAATTCTTTTAACGTGGGGATGATGTGACACCAGGCAAACTCCGGTTAGTAACTTTTGAAAACCCAGTAAGTCTACCTTAGCGAGTCGTGCATACATTACACATGACAGGGTCAGTTGAGTCGAGTCACGTTAAGCACTTGTCAATGGATCAATGATTCGGAGGATCATTGGGGTTTTAACACACACAGGTCTCGAGTCCCGGGAATTGGTGAGCGAATGTGAACGTGTTTATTTTCATGAATTATGTGTTTATAATCATTATGTGATTTGTCAGTATGTGAATACGTGTTTATATGTGTTAAGATGTTGATTACGCGTAATTGCATGACATTATAGGTGATTACGCGTAATTGCATGACATTATAGGTGATTACGCGTAATTGCATGATATTATAGGTGATTACGCGTAATTGCATGATATTATAGGTGATTACGCGTAATTGCATGATAATATAGGTGATTAAGCGTAATTGCATGCTGATAGGGGGTGATTACGCGTAATTGCATGCTGATAAGGGGTGATTGGCCTAATTGCCTATAGTGAAGGCGATTAGGAGGATTCTGAAGGCGATTAGAGCCCTAATCGCCTATAGGGAAGGCGATTAGAGCCCTAATCGCCTATAGGGAAGGCGATTAGAGCCCTAATTGCCAATAGGGAAGGCGATTAGGAGCCCTAATCGCCTATACTGCTGCGTAATCGCCTGACGTGTTTTAAACGACTAGAAACGCCTATAAATACCACCCTTGACTTGTAAAACATCATTTGTGCAACCCTAGCCGTCCCATAACCTCTTTCAACTCACAAACACCCTAAAAGTCCAGACCTGATTTCTAAGGTGTGTTCTTCATCCCCAAACCTTTGTATGTTATTGTTTTGCACCCTAAAAGTCCAGACCTGATTTCTAAACTATTGTGTCTTTGAAAACCTATTAAAAACAGTTTCTAAACAAACCCAAACCTCTATGCATGTTATATGTGTTATATACATATAAAGGTAGGATTTTTATTATTGAAATATGAGTGTTCTTGTGTTATTGATATGTTTCTAGCTTATATGAGTTATTATCATGTTAACCTAGGAGTTTGGATGGTTATAGTTGTTTATTGTTAATAATAGATGTTTAGACCCGTTTGAAGGATTATGTGGAATCTATGATATTATGATGTGTTTTGTTGATTATTTAAGATTAGGGTTTGCTTTAGGATGATGCTAGAATGATAGGATAGTGTTGAACAACGTTGTTACGTGATGAAATCTTGATATTTGCCGTTTAGGGCAAACTTTGCATGTTGATGTGATGTTTACATGATAAGTATGCTATTTTGGGAAAACGCTTGCATTCGGGACTGTTAGAATGATGATAATTTATGGGTTTTGCTTGGAATAGGTTTATAATGTTTTGGGTTTGATATTTGGTGTTTCCACATGTTTCGGATCTGATTTGGAGGGTTAAACACGCGAAAAATCGGAACAGAACTGCATGGGGCGATTAGGAATCCTAATCGCTTATGCTGAAGGTGATCAGGTGCCTAATCGCCTATAGTGAAGGTGATTAGGGGCTTAATCGCCTATACTGAAGGTGATTACGATCCTAATCACTAGTTAGATCCTGAAATACATGTGGTACAGGCCTAATCGCCTATAAGGTACTAGAATAGGCCTAATCGCCTATAGCTATAGACGATTAGAGCCTAAATGCCTATACTATAGGCGATTACCCTTCCTAATTGCTAGTTGACTTTTCCTAATTGCTAGTTGACTTTTCCTAATCGCATGTACTGCTGCTGTAAGTGTATTTTGACAATCCGAGACCCGATTTGACACCTAGGAACATGCTAGGAACCCCGTGACATACCTAGTAACTTGGTAACACGTGCTCGGACTTATTTATGCGTTATTTGAACTATATGCTAGATTTGGTGAACTCTTACACGTGTTAAGTGTTGTTTGCATATATGGTATGATACCCTGTATAAGATGAACACGTGGGATGTCGGGTCACCAATGGGATGTCGAGTCTTGTCTCACGTAGTCTAGTTGTCAGTCAAACGCATTTTCAAACATATAATGGTCATGGACTGGACATTTAGGGACTAATGAACCCAACGGGTTATTAGTCTAACTTTACACACATCTTATGATAGGTCGCCACTAGTTGGGGCTATCATACACATGTCGCTTTACTTGTTAACTGAAGACGCAACCAAAGGTGAGTTCACGGCCCCACATTTTACTATTTTTATTTTTGGGGGAGAAACATGCTTAAACTCTTTTATCACACATTCTCATGTTATACTATGGCTAACATCTTATTACTATACGGTTCATCAAAGTCCCTTAGAAACCACTAATACGAGGATGTAGCGGGGAAATGTGGATAGCGCTATTGGGAACTAACAAACCCCACTCGACGGCTGGAGGCCGAGCGGGTGCATATTGTCTCTAAACACACAAGGCATACCGGCGATGACGGTAGTCCGTAAATAAGGGTTATACATTAAAACACAGTCAGCAATGGTTTCACCCGTACTAGTAATATTACATAACGCCTAGCTAGCGTTCACACAAGCATAGTAGTAACGGTAACGGTTTTCAAGGATTGGATTAAACGTTTGAATAAAACCTGTGAACTCACCAGCATTATATGTTGACCTTTTTAGCATGTTTTCTCAGGTCGCTAAGGTAGCAGCTGTCAGCTAGGCGCACGGAGTTGCACTGGAGTCGTACTCGCGTCTAGGTTCATAATGCATGTTTGGGAATGATAAACTTTTGAACTTATGTTTCCATTTCCTTTTGACTTTTGTAAAACTTAAATGCTTCCGCACTTCTAAATGATGGTTTTAAATTTTATGCATGGTTTTTCTACGTATGTTTTTACATATAGTTGTCGTTTATTGTGACCGTTGACTTGGATCCTGGTATGTCACATGCCTCGCGGTAGAACTCCGCAAGTGGGAAATTTGAGGGTGTGACATGAAGAATGAGTCTTTATTCAACATTGTTAATCTTTTGGAACAAAGATCTGACGTTACAGTTTATTTCGCCACTCGGATCTGGGTGCCACATTCTGGCGGCTTACGTGATTTAATTCTTAAGGAGGCCCACAAGTCTAAGTACTCGGTTAATCCTGGAGCCGACAAAATGTACAAAGACGAGAAGGAATTCTACTGCTGGCCCAACCTTAAGGGTGAAATTGCAACATACGTGACCCGGTGCCTTACTTGTTTGAACGTCAAAGTTGAGTATCAGAAGCCGTCCATCCTGCTGCAGCCACCCAAGATTCCCGTTTGGAAATGGGAACAAATCTCTATGGATTTCATCAACAAGCTGCTTAAGACGTCCAGTGGTAACAACATGATTTGGGTAATCGTTCAACGATTAATCTAGTCTGCACATTTCCTGCCAATCAAGGAAATCGACAAGTTAGAGAAACTTGCCAAGCTGTATATCAAGAAAATTGTGACTAGGCATGGTGTGCTTGTCTCAATCATTTCCGACCATGACAGTCGATTCACGTCTCAATTCTGGCAAACCCTTATGGAGGCACTAGGCACTCGTTTGGACATGAGTACAACCTATCATCCTCAAACCGGTGTCCAGAGAGAGCGGACTATCCAAACCCTAGAGGACATGCTCCATCCTCGTGTAATCGATTACGGTGGAAATTGGGATTCTCATTTGCCACTGATTGAATTCTCCTACTATAACAGCTACCATACCAGCATCAAGGCTGCCCCGTTTGAAGCCTTATATGGACTTAAGTGTAGATCTACTTTGTATTAGGCGGAAGTTGGAGACAAATATTTGACTGGTCCCGTGCTAATTCAAGAAACAACCGACAAGATCTTTTAGATCCGTGAACGTTTGAAAGCTGCTCGAGATCATCAAAAGAGCTATGTTGATCGCCATCGCAAACCACTTGAGTTTCTGGTTGGCGCTAGAGTACTCTTAAAAGTCTCACCTTGGAAAGGTGTACCACGGTTTGGCAAACGTGGGAAGCTTAACCCCCGATACATAGGTCCTTTTGAAATACTTGCTAGGATTGGTCCCGTGGCATACAAGCTCAAGCTAGCTGAAGAGCTAAGTGGTGTTCATGACACGTTTCACGTATCCAATCTGAAGAAATGTTTATCTAATGAATCCTTGATCATTCCACCCAAAGAAATTCACATCGATGATCAACTCCACTTTATTGAGGAGCCAATCGAAGTGACAGATTTGAAAGTCCAGGAATTGAGAACGAGTCGCGCCAAACTTGTAAAAGTCAGATGGAATGCAAAACGCAGACCCAAATTTACATGGGAACATGAAAACCAGATGAGACGAAAGTATCCTGCGCTCTTTCCAAAGACGGTTGTGACCCGTATGTCAACTCGATTTTGCAGACGAAATTCCAAAAACAAGGGGAGAATGTGACACCAGTCAACGATCCAGGTCAACGTACATACGCATTTTACTTATTATTGCCATTTCATATAATTAGACATTCTGCACACACTATCCCCTCCCTAGGCTAGTAAAGTATGAGTAATTGAGGAAACTCAATAGATTATCCGTTTATGCGTAAAGCACCCGGAATATACAAGGCAATTGGCGTTGATCAGTCAAGCCAATCACTCGCTCAACAGAGAGAAACTGGATACCCAGCTAACACACAAAGTACAAACAATAAGACACGTGGCAAAGCCCGAATAGAAAGTTACACAATCCACTCGAACACGAAAAACTACAAAGTGTTTAAATGAGGTTATCATCCACATCAATCATAAAACACTCCCAAGGAACGAACATATGTTATCATTAGATAATAATACTCCATAACACATGATAACTCCTCGCTAACGTATGTATACATACTAGTTTGATCACAAATAATATCAAATGCTAACCTCCAATAACTTGTGTTCATGGACCTATAACTTGTAAGAATAATACATGTTAATATCATCATCGAGTACCTTTAAATTCTAGATGAACACATGTCAATGTTGACACTTAAATAGATATTCCTATATCAATGACGACTAGAGGTTATCAACACAAATCATGTTCATATGTTTACAATCGGCCGCATACATCCATTCATCACCACATTCACTTCTTTACAAGACCAAGTGATGATCAAACTACCTCTACACGTACCTATACACACACACACACACTCACATAAACTCATACATAGAATCAAGGACCCGAGCCCAAGACGATCACACGAGAATTCCGATCGCCACCTCCGTTGTCTCTGTCACCACCAGCTGCCCCAACACCACTCTGAATCCGCTTTGGGCAATCCTTCTTAAGATGCTCCAAATGACCACAAAGAAAACACCCTCGCTCACTCAAGGGGGTAGGAGCATCATCATTCTGCTTTAGCTTATGGTAGTCACGCTTGAAATGCCCTGATTCACCACAATGAAAACACCCCTGAATTTTCCGAGGAGTAGGAGCAGCAATCATCGCCTGAGTCTGTTTCAATCGGGAGTTGACCCTGCAGTCCTTAGCCACATGACCTATTCGTTTACCATGCTTGCCACGGAATTCTTCACAACTACCATAGTGATGGAACCCACAGTGATTGCACTCCGGTAGTTTCCCAGTATACCCACTCTCGTTGTTCTTGCACTGCTTCAGTTGAGGGTTGGACCGACAATTCTTAGCAAGATGACCATTACGATGACATCGGTTACAACGAAACGTATCGCAACTCCCCACATGATGGTATCCACACCTGATGCACTCCGGGAGCTTTCCATTATATCCTCCTTGCTTCTGACCAGACGATAACCCTGAAGCTTCAAGCTTTACTTTCTGCTGATGCACTTCGGCTTTGGCCACATCCTTCTCGACACTCTCCCGTTTCCTTTTGTTGTTTTCAGTCCCTCCAAAGATGTGGGGCTCACACTCCATGAACACCTTAAAAGTACACACCTGCTGGCCCAGAGGAGGTGGTGGTGGAGGACAAACGACATTCCCACCGACGCCTTGTTAAGCGGCCTGTTGAGAAGTAAGAGCAGCAGTCACTTGTTGCTGGATTAAATTCTTCAGCTCTTCTAGGGTTATGTTGATGCTTTCATGACTCCCGCCAATACTTTGTTCACCACGACTCCCAGACATCTTCTGCCGAAACAAGAACAATATACTCAGACCCATCACCAATGCTAAACCAAGAGGATAAGAAAGAGTGAAGGATTGGGTTCAAACGTGACTGTTAATCCCAACACGAGGTCCACCAAGTCTTCCATGCATTTCAATTTATGATTTCGTGTGCACCCGAAATGATAAATTGCTCTACATGGTCCTCTAGGCGTGCCCCGAGCTCGAACCTCAAGTCACCCGACACCCACAACTTAGAAAGAAATGGCCAACCCAAAAGATCAATAAACAAGCTCCTTCGGCTTCAAACCCGAAGGAGAGGATGAAATAAAACTAGAAATGATCAAGAATGAGATAGATAATATGATACTGCGTGATAAGGATACCGACACCCCGACAAGGTTAGTATATTTACCAAAAGACACGACTCAAATGTATGTGACCGTCTAGTGTGTGTGAGACTCGGCTATAGTCTAGACTCTACATGCAGTCCTAGTTCACTATAACCATTGGCTCTGATACCAATCTGTCACACCCTCAAATTTCCCACTTGCGGAGTTCTACCGCGAGGCATGTGACATACCAGGATCCAAGTCAACGGTCACAATAAACGACAACTATATGTAAAAACATACGTAGAAAAACCAAGCATAAAATTTAAAACCATCATTTAGAAGTGCGGAAGCATTTAAGTTTTACAAAAGTCAAAAGGAAATAGAAACATAAGTTCAAAAGTTTATCATTCCCAAACATGCATTATGAACCTAGACGCGAGTACGACTCCAGTGCGACTCCGTGCGCCTAGCTGAAAGCTGCTACCTTAGCGACCTGAGAAAACATGCTAAAAAGGTCAACATATAATGCTGGTGAGTTCACAGGTTTTATTCAAACGTTTAATCCAATCCTTGAAAACCGTTACCGTTACTACTATGCTTGTGTGAACGCTAGCTAGGCGTTATGTAATATTACTACTACGGGTGAAACCATTCCTGACTGTGTTTTAATGTGTAACCCTTATTTACGGACTATCGTCATCGCCGGTAGGCCTTGTGTGTTTAGAGACAATATGCACCCGCCCGGCCTCCAGCCGTCGAGTGGGGTTTGTCAGTTCCCAATAGCGCTATCCACATTTCCCCGCTACATCCTCGTATTAGTGGTTTATAAGGGACTTTGATGAACCGTATAGTAATAAGATGTTAGCCATAGTATAACATGAAAATGTGTGATAAAAGAGTTTAAGCATGTTTCTCCCCCAAAAATAAAAATAGTAAAATGTGGGGCCGTGAACTCACCTTTGGTTGCGTCTTCAGTTAACAATTAAACCGATATGTGTATTATAGCCCCAACTAGTGGCGACCTATCATAAGATGTGTGTAAAGTTAGACTAATAACCCGTTGGGTTCATTAGTCCCTAAATGTCCAGTCCATGACCATTATATGTTTGAAAATGCGTTAGACTGACAACTAGACTACGTGAAACAAGACTCGACATCCCATTGGTGACCCGACATCCCACGTGTTCACTTATACAGGGTATCATACCATATATGCAAACAACACTTAACACGTGTAAGAGTTCACCAAATCTAGCATATAGTTCAAATAACGCATAAATAAGTCCGAGCACGTGTTACCAAGTTACTAGGTATGTCACGGGGTTCCTAGCATGTTCCTCGGTGTCAAATCGGGTCTCGGATTGTTGAAATACACTTACAGCAGCAGTACTTGCGATTAGGAAAAGTCAACTAGCAATTAGCAAAAGTCAACTAGCAATTAGGAAGGGTAATCGCCTATAGTATAGGCATTTAGGCTCTAATCGCCTATAGCTATAGGCGATTAGGCCTATTCTAGTACCTTATAGGCGATTAGGCCTATACCACATGTATATCAGGATCTAACTAGTGATTAGGATCGTAATCACCTTCAGTATAGGCGATTAGGCCCCTAATCGCCTTCACTATAGGCGATTAGGCTCCTAATCACCTTCAGCATAGGGGATTAGGATTCCTAATCGCCCCATGCAGTTCTGTTCCGATTTTTCGCGTGTTTAACCCTCCAAATCAGATCCGAAACATGTGGAAACACCAAATATCAAACCCAAAACATTAATAAACCTATTCCAAGCAAAACCCCTAAATTATCATCATTCTAACAGTCCCGAATGCAAGCGTTTTCCAAAAATAGCATACTTATCAAGTAAACATCACATCAACAAGCAAAGTTTGCCCTAAACGACAAATATCCAGATTTCATCACGTAACAACGTTGTTCAACACTATCCTATCGTTCTAGCATCATCCTAAAGCAAACCCTAATCTTAAATAATCAACAAAACACATCATAATATCATAGATTCCACATAATCCTTCAAACGGGTCTAAACATCTATTATTAACAATACACAACTATAACCATCCAAACTCCTAGGTTAACATGATAATAACTCATATAAGCTAGAAACATATCAATAACACAACACTCATATTTCAATAATAGAAATCCTACCTTTATATGAATATAACACATATAACATGCATAGAGGTTCGGGTTTGTTTAGAAACTGTTTTTAATAGGTTTTCAAAGACACAATAGTTTAGAAATCAGGTCTGGACTTTTAGGGAGCAAAACAATAACATACAAAGGTTTGGGGATGAAGAACACACCTTAGATTTGTAAGAAAATGAGGTGTAAGGCTTGGAAAGGTGGGTTTTGATGCAAAAACGTGTTCTAGAGGGTGTTTGTGAGTTGGGAGAGGTTATGGGACGGCTAGGGTTGCACAAATGATGTTTTACAAGTCAAGGGTGGTATTTATAGGCGTTTCTAGTCGTTTAAAACACGTCAGGCGATTACGCAGCAGTATAGGCGATTAGGGCTCCTAATCGCCTTCCATATTGGCAATTAGGGCTCTAATCGCCTTCCCTATAGGCGATTAGGGCTCTAATCGCCTTCAGAATCCTCCTAATCGCCTTCACTATAGGCAATTAGGCCAATCACCCCTTATCAGCATGCAATTACGCGTAATCACCCCCTATCAGCATGCAATTACGCGTAATCACCTATAATATCATGCAATTACGCGTAATCACCTATAATATCATGCAATTACGCGTAATCACCTATAATATCATGCAATTACGCGTAATCACCTATAATGTCATGCAATTACACACCTGCTGACCAAGAAGAGACGATGGTGGAAGAGATTGCTGATTATCAGCGTTTCCACCAAGGCCTTGCTGATTGGCCTAGAAAGAAGCAAGAGCAACAGACACCTGTTGCTGGATTAGATTGTTCAGCTCTTCCTGGGTCATGCTGATATTACCACCGTCACGGCCAACAGTACGACCACCCTGACGACCATCGCGAACTCCAGACATCTTCTGCCAATCACAAGGATTTGAACACTCAGATTTTTCACTAGTACAAAGCTACTAGCAATCAAAAGGAATTTAGGACTGGGACCAATCATGACCCTTGATTCAAACACGAAGTCCACCGGGATTTTCATGCATTGCAACTTATGATTTCGTGTGCACCCAATAAAATAAATTGCTCTACATGGTCCTCCAGGCGTGCTCCTAGCTTGAACTTGAAGTCACTAATTACCCACAAATTAGATGAGACATTAAACTTATAACGATCCCCAAGTGAACAATCACTCGGAGGTGTACTACAATGAGTACAGGTGCATGATAGTGTGTGTAGGCATGTGTGTCCATTGGAGTATAGAAGGGAGATGTCCGAATCTTGGACAGATCTCTCGAATACGCCAAACCCACTCCAATGTACACCACCGCCGTGCAAGATCAACAAGCCTCTTCGCCTTCAAACCCAGAGAAGAAGATAAGATAGAAACAAAAGATAGAACAGATGAAGATAGAATGAATGATGCAACATATAGATGATGATGATACTAACACCCCAACAAAGATTAGTAAGTTTCCCATATAGTATGACTCATATATATGTGACCGTCTAGTGTGTGTGAGACTCGGCTATAGACTAGACTCTACATGCAGTCCCAGTTCACTATAACCATTGGCTCTGATACCAATCTGTCACACCCTCAAATTACCACTTGCGGGGTTTTACCGCGAGGCGTGTGACACACCAGGATCTAAATCAACGGTCACAATAAACGACAGCTATATGAATAAAATACATAAAACAAACCATTTTGTTTTCAAAAGATCATTAAGTAAAGTGGAAGCAAAAGATCTGATTACAATCCAAACTACTAAGTACTGATAAACTGAAAATGTTTTAAAACATGCAAATGATACAAGACGCCGTGCTACTCCGTGCGCCTATCCAAAAGCTGCTAGCTTAGAGACCTGATAAAACATGCTAAAAATGTCAAAACATAATGCTTGTGAGTTCACGGGTTTTAAGTAAAATGTTTCATAAGTTTTGAAAGATCCATCATATTACTACTATGTTATAAAGACGCTAGCTAGGCGTGTGAATTCACTAATACGATGCCACATATGAACCACCCTATGAACTACGGAACTACTGATCCTCGACGAACTGAACTACATACACACGGCTAACCGAACAACCAATTCACAGCGAACTGAACTGCCGATCC
The DNA here is from genome assembly GCA_032199755.1 of Ambrosia artemisiifolia. Taxonomy (NCBI): domain Eukaryota; kingdom Viridiplantae; phylum Streptophyta; class Magnoliopsida; order Asterales; family Asteraceae; genus Ambrosia; species Ambrosia artemisiifolia. The sequence goes on from CM063521.1 coordinate 33,116,072, forward strand.
ATGGCTAACTGAACTGGGCTTACACAATCATACAGCAAACACAAGATAACACTATTATAACATGATCTATATGAATACAAAAGTATATAGCATGTTTCTCCCACGAAAACGAAAACACTGAAAGAGGGGCCGTGAAATTCACCTTAGGTTGCGTGTTCAAATCAATAAGATATCTGACACGAACTGATAGTCCCAAGTATGGGAAACCTATCAAAATGTATGTACAAGTGTTTCGACTAATAACCCGTAGGCTAACTAGTCCCCGATTGTCCAGATCATGACCACGTATGTTTGAAAATGTGTTTAATCGTTAATCTGACACACCAGACATACCTTGTTGAGTCGTTACACTAATTCATCAAGTACACATAGTTTACACACAAGGTTCAAGCATAAAACACTTAGTTTGTATAAAACAATCACATTTATGAAGTCGTGCGGTCGAATCAGAAAGTTCCCAGTTTGGTTCGACCTTAACATAGGTCGAATGAGGTACATGGTAGCTGTTTCGACCTATTTCATGTTGGTTCGACCTTTTTTAACTTGGTTCGACCCTCCGAGGGTGCGAACGAGTTCCTGGATCGACCCAATTCCTGCAAAAACTCACAAAACGCACCAAATCGCATCAAAACAGTCCGAAAACATCACAAAACATCATAAATCACAGCAGCTGATTACATTTAATCTATCCCCATAAAACTCTACAAATTATATCCCGAAATCCATCCGTTTCATTGAGAAATCACAACTTACCCAAAACAACAAATTATGGAATGTGACATCAATGCATGTATTTCTTTAACCAAAATGGAAACTTATCAAGTCTACCTTGTAACAGAATATTATGCTTAGATTATCATGTATATGAAAACCCCTAATCATCTCATAAACAATACCATCAAGAACAAACCCTAGATCTAGCACCAAAACCCCCAAAATGGGTAAAACATCATCAATCATCAATTACACCCTATAATAATCATAAATCATCATTTAAAACTGTCTTAGATCATTAATATATCATCTACACATCATTCAAACATCAAATAATACATAACACCTCATTTAAAATCATTAACACGTGTATTTTTGTATAAAAACTCATTATTAATGAAAAGGTTTTGTTTGGAAACGTGTTAGAGAGGTTTTTATCCATGAAAACATCTTTAAATTAGATCTGGACTTTTAGGGTTTGATAAAAATGAATGAAAATTGATATAAAAGGTTTTGGATGAAGAACACACCTTGAATCTTGAGAATTCGTTTCGGATCGTAATCAAGAAACGTGATCTCACGAATACCAACCGTAGGGTGCGGAATCCCCAACGATCGTGCAAAATGATTCAGATTTAATCGATAACGATCGTGATGAAAACAGATAACGAATCACCGAGCAATTTCCATAACTTTAATCTTTGTATTAGATCAAATCAAGATGTTTACAATTGAAAACCTTAGACCTAATACAGAGAAAAACACACACTCACACACTAGGGAAAAGCTCAAATGATAACTAACTCTCCAAAACTCTATTTTCAAAATAACTAACTTTCCCTATATATAGGCTTCCACATTCGCCCCTTTCATATGGTCGAATGTGGAACCTTTTCCACATTCGCCCCTTTTGATCATACGAATGTAGCCTTTCCTATCACTAATCCACATTCGACCCAAGACAAGCCACATTCGCCCCTTTTGTCTGGTCGAATGTATCTTCTAGCTAAAGTCTTGGTCGTTTTCTGATTATCTGAACCTTCGACATTCTGTATAGGATCACTAGCTAGGGACATACATGAATAATGCACTAACAATCTCCCCCTTGGACCTAGCTAGTGATGTACCAAATCAGAAAGTTATCAATTCTTCAAATCTTGATCTCATCATCTTGAATGACTTGAAAACTTTCCATCTTCATGTACGTTTGTGTCGAAGTTCCTGTCTATCTCTCTAGTAAGCTTCGAAATCTCAGACAGACTCAAGAAATCTTGGCTTTGACATTTGTTGGTCCAGAGATGAAGATAGACAATAATCTTGAATTCTTCAATCTTCAGTCATTTCTTTAACCACTTTTTACTAGCTTCTGTTGTTCTGGTAATCTCGATGTTCAGGTTTGGGTCTTGTTCAGTTACACACTTTGTCGATGAGTCTTGAACAGTGCACCTGTTGTGTTTGATTCTGCAGAAAAAATTTACTAAAAACTGCACAAACTACAACCGGCGTTAGACACGACAAAAATATCGGAAGTACTCTTCACATTCCTTTTGACCCTCAATAGTTCTCCCCCTGAACTATAAAGCATTTTTAATATGTACCAGAAACTTGAAAATTTTCAATCTTTTTCATCTTTTAAGTATCTGAGCCTACACATTCAGTATCCCAACATCGGTTATCGAAAATAAAATTGAAACAAAACTTTTTGATTTTTCAAAGTTTATGCTAAAACACACCAAAAATCTTTTTGAATTTTCAAATGTAATTGAATAAAAGTAAATTCAACATATTTTTGTGAATTTTCCAGTTAAGAGGATCATATCAGTATTGAAACAGTCAGTCATAACCCTTTTTGATCAATTTTCTGTTTTTGTCATTGAGCATCCTACAACCATTACCAGTATGTTTGTCCACTTAAACTCAAAATCATCATTCATTGCTCAGCACTTTAGATACATTATGGTAATATTAGATACTGAGTAATCTATGGTCCCCGCATTCGCGACACATTCCCGTATCAAGAATTGCACAAAGCTTCATCGTAACGCGTGATTATACTGAAGTTATCCGTTAGTTACAAGGTATGAGGCACAGAGGTGACAGGTCAGCAAATTAATGCTTCAAAGTGACTTGTGCACTCTACCAGGGTGAGGACTAATATCATACATGATTTTCATCATAGTATTGATACGATGCATTAGATAATCTTTGATTATCATCACACATGTTAAGTTCCTCATTCGGTAACTTATGGTTTTGGCTTTATTAGCTCTTTTAATAAGATATCCTGACTGAATCTAGGTCTGTAAATCAATACAGCAAAAGATCAGTTAGGCCATCCCCAGATAACTTTCAATATAACTACCCGAAACCTCTGATTTTGGCAATCTATCAAACGAAATTTCGGTACTAAGACCATATGCCAACAATACGTTGATCCACATGATTATCAGTTATTGATTTTAAGTTTATATCACCATGCTGAACTTTAAACTTTGATTTCAAGCCTACCAATATATAATTGTAGTGGCTACTCAATGTTTATCAATTCATTTTGGTTTTTAGAGTAGTCTGACAGTCCACTGATGTACTATCATCTCCTCTTTTTCTCCAGGAAAACTCATTTTTGATTTTCTATTTTTTATTTTTTTTATTTTGATTTTTCTGAAATTTTCTCCCCCTAAAAATCTAAAAATAAGCATATTTTTGGATTTTTAAACTTTTTGAAGAAAAACAAAATAAAATGATATCTGATGCGGTTTACTCATTGAGTTTCAAAAAAATTGCTTGACTCACTTTTATCTTTCAATTAGTAAAAACCATTAACCAAGATAAAAGAGTTTAGAATAAACCATTTTGTCGTATCTGTTGTAAAAATCCAAAACTTGAAAGCAATTGCATGAGATTGCAATGTTTTCCGGCTTCACAGGTTGGAAACAGACTACGAACACTTTCCTCTCTGTTGAAATCATGTTTTCATTCTTCAATATCCCTTCATTGACCTTCACCTCTCCAATAAATAGCTTGTATACAAATGCTCCACTATCAACTATCAAAGAATAGCTAATAGGTCTGTCTGGAACAATCTGCATACTTATTAAACAATTAGCACGTGAGAGGTACCCATCCCTTCACAATGATGGGTCGTCCAAGGTCATCAATCCTCGGAACATCAATCCATTCTCCTTTTGAAAAATCAATTGGTTTTTCAATGGATTGATTTGAAGTAGAAATTGCTATTGATTTAGAAAGTGCTTTGGGTTTCCAAACACGTTCAGAGTTTATTTTAGATTTTGTTGAAATTGTTTTAATTTTTGACTTTTCAGATTTCTTATTTGAAACTTGCTTCTGAACTTTGTTTGGAATCTTCTCAGACTTAACTGATGAAGACCCAGGTTTAGAGTTATTCTTAGGCTTAGCCTTAGAACTCCCTCTTACCTCAGCAACCCGTCCACAATCTCCATGTTTTATTCAAGGCAATTTTGTTGCGATTGTCATACACAACAAACTGTTTCCCCTTATGTTTATTGGTTTGGTTTGAGGCTACAGGCCTTTTGACATTGCCTGAATTTTTAGCAAATTTCACTTCGGTCCTTTTCTGTTTAACATACGGACAAGCAGCAACTAAATGCCCACACTCTCCGCAGTTATAACAAGACCTATATTCTTCAAAATCACATGCATACCCGTCATCCCAATACCAATAGGGACAATGAGCTGCAATATGACCAACTTCACCACATTCAAAACAGTTTCTCCATTCAACATAACCATGAGAATACTGTGGTGAGTTGTCTCCCCGATAACCATCAAATCGAGAGTTATATGAATAATCATAATAGTCATATGATCTAGATGAAAAATTTCTTGAATTCTTTTGATGAGAATTTTTCATCTGATCATTTCCTTTCGATTTTTTTGGTTTTGGTCCCTTTTCTTTAGGACCTTTTCTTATTTTCAGCATTTTGCTTTTCAATATTTTTCTTTTGATCCTCTTTATTCTCATGTTGGTTAGGACTGAGTTCAAAATGAAGATGATCAAATTGATTTCTAAATTGATTTAACAAATCGATATTATCAACAAAAATACATTTAAGTAGAGATTGTTCGATATTATCAATTAGAAAATCTTTGTTAAAAATCAATTTGTCATGTCCTTCCAATATGTAGGATCCTTCAACTCCTTCAGGAAACCTGAATATGGGTTTTTCTTCAGATTCAGATTCTGAAGTTGTTACCACATTTTCAGTTTTCTTTTCAAACATTTGTTTCACTTCACAATCAGGATTAACAGCACAAGGTGTTGTGATTTCCAACTCTGATGTGGGATTATTCTTTGAAAAACTTTTATTCATTTCTAACATTTCTTTCTTTAAAGATTCAATTTTATTTAACAAATCTTTTTCATTCTTTTCAAAAACTTTATTTTGGTTTTTACAATTTTCTAGTTCATTTGCTAGGTTCTGTTTGTCTTTAATAAGTGTCATCAATTCACGTTTCAACTTGACACATTCAGAACAACTAGCACACTCAACACTAGATCTTACCTCAGCTTCTGATTCATTACCATTATCAGATTTTGCATCACCATTTGAGAGGTCACTCTCTCTTGATTCACTTTGTTCTGAATCTGTATCAGAACTCAAGACACTTCCTGACAATTCACTGGAAACATCATTTACCATTTGTTTGACTAAACACACAACATTTCTTTGAACACCTTCATTGTTAACACACTTGTTAACATGTACCCTTTCATCAGTTGGTTTCGGTGTCTTTATAAATCCCCAAATGTTGTCAACTTGAGAATTTTGTCTCTGTAATTGTTGTCGTTCAGCTTCTATCAGAGCTCTTATCTGCTCATCCGTTCTTGATATGGTCAAGTAATTCATCATTTTTCCAACAAAAATATTTCAAAAATTTTCTGAACCTACTTTCGCCCAAACAGTAACCCCCGAATGTAGAATAATGACCAGAATGTAAAATATCCAGAATCCCTTTCCACTTTCGTCCGAAATGGTTCACCTTCGTCCACTTCTTTTCACCTTCGCCCGCCCGATGAACCGAAGGTGGAAAAATACACCCGAATGTGGAAAAATCAACACAACAATCCTAGGTTCGCCCTGAAAATTCCTACTTTCGCCCAGAAAATCTCCAGGTTCGCCCTAAAAAGTCCACTTTCGCCCTCTCGTACTCAAAAAATTTCTGAAAGGGGCGAATGTGCAGACCTGTTCATCATTTTCTCCCTCAAGAACACGAATCTGAACGATTTTTGACAAAATTTTCACCAAATGTAATGATTTTGGATAGGTTTTGTGCGGAATTGATTTTAGACAAGTTTTTGTGAAAGAATTTTTGAAATCAACACCGAATTCAACTCCAATTTAATCAAAAACCATGTTTTTATGAAAAGCTTCAAAATTTCTAGGGTTTTGATCTTTACAACTGAATTCAGATCTGTTTTCACCAATTCAAATCAATTTGCAATCGTGAAATCGAGCCTAAGCTCTGATACCAATTGAGAATTCGTTTCGGATCGTAATCAAGAAACGTGATCTCACGAATACCAACCGTAGGGTGCGGAATCCCCAACGATCGTGCAAAATGATTCAGATGTAATCGATAACGATCGTGATGAAAACAGATAACGAATCACCGAGCAATTTCCATAACTTTAATCTTTGTATTAGATCAAATCAAGATGTTTACAATTGAAAACCTTAGACCTGATACAGAGAAAAACACACACTCACACACTAGGGAAAAGCTCAAATGATAACTAACTCTCCAAAACTCTATTTTCAAAATAACTAACTTTCCCTATATATAGGCTTCCATATTCGCCCCTTTCATATGGTCGAATGTGGAACCTTTTCCACATTCGCCCCTTTTGATCATACGAATGTAGCCTTTCCTATCACTAATCCACATTCGACCCAAGACAAGCCACATTCGCCCCTTTTGTCTGGTCGAATGTATCTTCTAGCTAAAGTCTTGGTCGTTTTCTGATTATCTGAACCTTCAACATTCTGTACCGGATCACTAGCTAGGGACATACACGAATAATGCACTAACAAATCTTCTCTTGTTTATGTTATAGAACGTGTTTGTAGGTTAGGATCTAAAAAACGAGATCAAAAACTCCTTTCTACAGGTTGGGGTTGAGAGAGAGAGCACTTGGAGGTGATTAGGGTTTGTGAAATGATGAAAAAGTTGCCAAGTATGGTATTTATAGTCTCAGTTGGTTGGCACCCTTCATGGGTCGAATAAAGGTCCATTCGACCTAGTCACAGGTCGAACCAGAATCCTGGTTTCCAATTTTCTACGGTTTTGTCGATTTAATACATTTTAACACATGTTAACACATGAACATGCAATCCGAACATATGTTAAATATGTATAATCATATGAACATCATATAAACATGTATTTTCACATAGCACATCGTATACGGAAAAATTCATGTTTATTACCTAATTTAATTTATTGTTTATGTAATTTCACCAACAATGGGACTCAAGACTCGTATGTGCGTATGATAACCCCAATGATCCCCCGAATCATTGAACCCTGGACAATACGTAAGTATAAACCGACTTAATTGACCTAATCAAGTATGTTAAGTAAATGCTTTCGCTAAGGTAGACTTATATGTTTGAAAATTATTACATTGAGTTTATCGGTTGTCACAGACTTTGAGTTGACGAGATGCATAAGCGATAGCCTTATTCCTCTGCATGAGTACACATCCAACACCTTGATGAGAAGAATCGCAATAAACCACGAAATCATTGGCACCTTCGGGAAGAGAAAGAATTGGAGCACTACACAATCGGTTTTTCACAGCTTGAAATGCTTCTTCTTGCTTGACTCCCCAATCGAACTTCTTGTCTTTCTGCGTCAAGATTGTAAGTGGCTGGAAAATCTTAGAGAAGTTTTCAATGAACCGACGGTAATAACCAGCTAGGCCCAAAAATTGTCGCTCTTCGGTTTAGGTTTTAGGCGCATCCCAATCTCTGATTGCTTCAATTTTGTTAGTATCAACTTGGATGCCCTTCTCGTTCTCAACGTGACCAAGAAAATGAACTTCTCGAATCCCAAACTCGCATTTAGAGAATTTGGCAAACAACTTCTCGTTTTTGGGCAACTCCAAAATTAATCGAAGATGATGTTCGTGCTCATCTTTGGTTCACGAGTAGATCAGATGTCATCAATGAAAACAATCACGAATTTGTCCAAGTAGGGCTTGCAGACACGATTCATAAGTTCCATAAAAACAGCAGGAGCATTCGTCAAACCGAATGGCATAACTAAGAATTCATAATGCCCATAACGAGTTCGGAAAGCAGTCTTCGGGATGTCGTCTTCTTGGATCCGCAACTGGTGATACCCCGAACGCAGGTCGATCCTTGAATAATAACTGGAACCCTGCAACTGGTCAAACAGATCGCCGATCCTCGGCAGCGGTATTTGTTCTTGATGGTCAGCTTGTTAAACTCTCGGTAGTCGATGCACATATGAAAACTTCCGTCCTTCTTCTTCACGAACAAAACAAGTGTTCCCCGCGGAGAAAAACTCGGGCGAATGAAACCTCTGTCTAACAATTCCTGAAGCTGGTTAGACAACTCTTGCATCTCGGATGGTGCTAAATGATACGGAGTGCGAGCAACTGGAGCAGCTCCTGGGACTAGGTCAATGCAAAACTCGACTTGTCATGGCGGTGGCAGCCCCGACAAGTCTTCTGGAAAGACTTCGGGATAGTCTCTCACTACCGGGATGTCCTCGAGCTTCCGATCTTCAACTTTATGTTCAACGGCATGTGCCAGGAACGCGACACAACCCTTCCTTAAACATTTTTGCTCCCTGACGCAAGATATGACTTGAAGAGTGGATCCAGTACGGGCTCCTCGAATCGAGAGAGTTTCACTATTTGACAAGGGGATACAAACCAATTTCTCATGACAGGCGATCTCTGCATTATGCTTGGATAACCAATTCATGCCAATGACAACATCGAAACTACCCAAGTGAATAGGCAGTAGATCAATACGGAAAGCACTATCACCAAGTTCCAAAACAAAATGCTTAACAACTTCCTTAGATGAAATTAACTTACCATTGGCCAATTCTATGGTATAATGTGTGTCCAACTTACTTGATTGTAATACAAGGGAATTCTTAAAGTCGGTCGACACAAAGCTAAAATCATCAGCTGAAAAAAAAGAACCGATGCATAATGGTTGTTAAGGAGAAACGTACCAGTAACTACATTAGGATCTTCGTGTGCTTCATTGGCTCCTAGCACAAAGCTCGTCCGCGAGATTAATTCTTAGCCTTGGGGCAATCCTTGCGGAGATGACCGATCACACCACATTCGTAACCCCCATTTTTGTCAAGGGGAGTGTTGGTGGCCTTAGCTTTGCAGTTAGCGGTTTGGTGACCTCGGCGGTTGCAGTTCTTACACAGGATACTCTCACATGTGCCAACATGATGATAATTGCACTTGCTGCAATAGGGATGGGGCCCTTTGTACTTTCGTTTGGGCTCCTCAGCAGTGGTGACAGTAAAAACCTTCACAAAGTCTTGGTGCTTGTGGGAGGAGTTCTTTCCCCTCTTGGAGTTAGATCGCTTGCTCTTTTCTCCAAAACTCTCGCCAGCAACTACAACCTTTTGGTTCAACGAACCCATAAGAACAACATCATCAGTAAGACTGTGAGCTAGAGTAACAGCATTCTGGATGGTAGTGGGTGAAAACGCAATGACCATGCTTCGAATCTTAGGAGATAAACCCCAAATATACCGCTCAACCCTCTTGAATTCGGGAGTGACGGTATGAGGAACAAGTCAAGAGAGTTCATGGAAACGAGTAGTGTAAGCAGTCACATTAGCATCCACCATAGAAAGTTTCCAGAATTCTGCTTCAAGCTTTTGCAGTTCGCTCCTTGGATAGTATTTCTCCATGAGTAGAGCTTCGAATTTGGCCCAGGTAAGGTTGTAAGCCGCGTCTCTACCCAAGGTTTGCACTTGGAGATTCCACCAAGTAAGAGCTTCATCTTGGAAAGTGCAATTAGAGTACTTCACCTTCTGATCCTCGGAACAACCGCTAACGTCAAGAACTGACTCAGTCTTTCGATCCAACGAACAATCCCAATGGCACCCTCTGTACCACGAAAATTCCATGGTTTACAAGCCATGAAAGTTTTGTACAAACATCCCCAAACAGGGTTTTCATGTTCTGTGTATACAATAGTAAATATCATTAACACAAAGTTTCGCGCAGGGGTAGTAGGTAGGGAATTTAGACTCAATTTCTACCGTTATCCGTTTCGCTTCTCCGTCGACAACCAGTACCTCCAGAATCGCCGCTAGAATCGGCTCGAGCTACGTCATGACGATAAATTACCTCGGAAATTACCCTTGCCAACTCAGTAGGAGTAGCTGGAAGTGACTCGCCCTCATTGGTTCTTGCAGATTGTCGAGTTTGCATATTTTCCTTCTAATACATCACATATCAAAAGTATAAGACACATATTTCAGAAATATTGTCATGCATACAAATGTAACAACCAAATATAACCATGAACACTAAGTCAATCACAACCACAAAGCAAAGAAAAAATAAGATACATCATAGATCCAAATACCATTACATTCATTTCATGTTCATAGTTCCAAAACACATCAATTGTAATGATACAAAAGACTGGCGGTCTAGCCACACAAGTTTTAAACTACAACCATAAAACATCATAATATAAGGTAAACTCATGAAGATATCCTACAAAGATAAAGATAGGAAAGCAGCAGTCAGAGCAACAACTGCAGCCCTCATACGCTGGTCTGTCTCTGCCATCCTCTGCTCTAATGCCGCCAATCGCCTCTCAGCTTCAACTCTCCCCATGGCAGCCGCTAGCCTACCCTGCTCAGCCTCCGACATGTGGTCCTCCAGCTCCCGGGTACGAACACCCATAGCCACCATCCGTCATGAAATAGAAGAACGCCACGCTTGGTGTATAAAGGTCTCCCAGAAGATCCTCCAAACGTCATCTCCTCATGATCATCCTCCTCATCCTTGTGGCCCAAGTCACCTGTGATACTGGGGAGAAAAGGCCTCCCGCGGGCCTGGGAATGCTTCCTCAACCTCCGAGATGGCTCGGGCACAGGTACGGGCGCCTCCACAACATGCTGCTTCGGTGCAGGGTCAGCAAAAAGGTCAGGCTCGCCGGGAATGATAGAGTCGACGGCCGGCATAAGAACAAGAGCACGAGTAGGAAAAGAAAGTACAACTGGCTGTCGCACCCTCTTTTGGGGAGTGTACTTCTGGAGAGCATGACCCTAAAATTCGATGCAAAACGAAGGGGCCAGGCTCGAGGCAGAGTGGGTCATGGGAGACGTCACTGCAGGATGGACGTCGGGTCGGCAAGAGAAGGAAGAACGTTATCCTCAGTGTCATCATTGGAAACACGTCGGACCACGGGCGTGGGGTCTACATCCATATCGGATTCAGAAATGAAACCACCTCCATGGTGAGGGAAATCAGGGGCCTCATAGAGAACGGGAGCAGATAAGATAGTGAGGTAAACCAAAATGGCCATAATCCTGTCAAACGCATGCATATATATATATATACATATGAATGAACATGTATGCAAATAAATGAACTACTATACCTGTGCGTCATCGTGGAGCAGCTTAAGACTTGAGAGGTGCAAGGCGAGATAATGTGGTACTTGGTGAAAACGTTTCGAAAATCTTTTGGGTTATAGTTGACTCAAAAGAATATTAGTTCGCTATAACCTTTTGCTCTGATACCAATCTGTCACACCCCGCCAAGGAGGAAACACGGTGTGACACCCGCCGTTTTACCAGGTCAAAGTCCGTACACATTTTAGTCAACATTTAATTTTTTATGCATGATTTATAACATTTTATGTGCATAAGTCCCCCGAGAAAGTCTAGCAAGGCCCGAACAAGTATAATTTCACCCATATCAACGAACATTGGTGACACGAGTTTAAACGACTATAAACCATTTTCTAAATACATGTGTAAATGTCTATTTGATCAACAATATAGTAAAGAACATCATAGAATTTCATATATAAAAACTAGTATTTTACTAACTTATACATCCACATATATAAGTGTATATACACGACACACATACAAATATATATATACACACACTCATGTGCAAGGAACTAAAAGACATATTTAATACAAATTTTTACATACCAATTGTCCCATTATAAATGAACCATCTAGTCATGTTTATATGTTTAACTATAAATGGTAGAACAAGTAATCAACACTAGGATTTATAAAGCCTCTTAACCCAAAATAATCACCACCACCACTTTGCTTCTTGTCTCATTTTTACAAGACACTAGAACATCATCAATGAAGTGTCATATCTTTCACATTCTTCCTAAGACTAGTCAACCAAAGATTTGGTGACTTAACCATAATTAGTAAGATTCCTTAAACATCTTGGATCTATAATGTTGGATTACCACAATGGTTATATGTCTTTTCCTTCCCTTTGTCTTGTTTTCGGCCGCCAACCCCCCCCCCCCCCCCCCCAATATCTATATTAATCGTTTTTTAACAAGTCAAACCCTATTAAACCACATGTTAAATTAAGTCCTAGAATGATCTATTGTGTTGTCATATTGTTTGATCCTCACCTAACATCATCATGGCATTAGTCAAACCTTAAGATATGATTTAGACCTAAGATTATGTTGGCAAGATATGAGACAAAGTAAGATTGTTAACCAAACATGGTAAGATCCTTTATCACCCATAAATCTATAAGAGTTGACTTACCCTTTTGAGACTAAACACCCACGTAACCACCTATCTCTCTTTCCCTCTCTTTTCCTATCTGTCTCTCGGCTCTCTCCCTCTCTCCCTCGTAAACAATGAGCCGCCCCCTTCCCTTATCATACAAGATCCCTACACATCCAAAGATCATGATGATGTTCCCTTAATCTAACACAAATCTCACCAAATCTTACAAAGGTCATCTACTACTTTTAGTAATATTCCTTAATAACACTAATCTATGTAAGATTTCTTTCCTAAACAAGCTTGATCTTCCCTTCCCTTGGTTTATGTGAGCCGCCCCCAAGACCAAAGAGTGGTCAAATCTTTCTAAGTTGTCCAAACATCCCATGATGCCTATTGTCTAGTGATTAGTCAAGTGATTAGATACCAAAGAAGTAAGATTCTCTTAATCTCAAGGATTCATGAAAGTTGACTTTCCCAAAATACAAACCACCATCCTAATCCCTTCCCATCTCCACCACTATATAAGGAGGTCTTGAGTTAGTTTTACCACACACCACAACTCACACATATCCTCACCCTCCCTCTCTAAACTTTCGGCACCCACACACACATCCAAACCAAGTTCCTAGAAGCAACCAAGGATAACTAGTATCTTGCACACCTTCTTGTTCATCTAAGAGGTATGAAAATTAAAACAATTACTTCTTTAATTTGATTAGTTGTTACATGGTTCAACATTAATATTTCCTAACAAACCAACACAATAATGTAGTGTGTATATGTGTACGTGCGTATATGTGTGTGTATGTGTGTGTGTGCGTGAATACATATACGTATGTGCGTGTATGTACGCATGATAGGTATAAGTACACACATGTACACGTGTGTATGTGTATAAACATGTAAGTGATTTAGGTTATAATATTAATATGTTTTAATAACAATAGATGTGTAAGCAAGATCTATGTATGTGTATTTATACGTGTGCATGTGTATATATATAGTATGTATGTATGGACTACCAAGATGCATATGTATATGGGTATGTATGTACAAGTGTAGGTCTGATGAACATAACTACCTATGATTATGCGTTGGAATACATATAGGTAGATATATGTATATATGTACACGTGTGTATGTGTGAATACACATATATGTGATGCTTTTGTGTACATATAACAAAGATCCAGTGTAGTAGTGAACAATATAACTCATTTTTGAATAAGAACATATGTTTTATAATTAATAACATGTCTTAGGAACCAAGATCTATTTTCCTATCAAAACTATTATTTTCGAGCAACATAAATGTCACCAAGGAAACTAAACAAATCTACCACTAGAGATTGGGTGAACCACGAGTACCATGGATTACTTTTTGCATAAATCTAAGGTACCCATGTATCTAGGACATATAGATCGGGATACCTAGTTGTCGGATATACACTCTTTCTAGACTACACACGGACTTGAGGTGAGTTTCACGGCCCCTTTTTAGTATTTTTGTTTTGGGAAAAAGCATGCATTGTTTACTTGTTTTAGAATGAATTCCTACTAGACCGGTATATATGAGACGATATGTTTAGAGTACTCACTAAAGCCCTCGTGAATAGATCTATTGGGCTGACACCACCACCCTTGGTTAGTCATTCTAACCTGGATACATACAACAAAAGGGTGCTTGTATTTCTTTTATGATGATAGATTGCCTTTATTGTGCGATGTGCAAGGCACCACTCATCAAGGTTTGGTTATGGGCTCATGAACGTTTATTGTCATTGATCTTAGCTAGACAATGACGGGTCATTCACGGAATTTCATCAAACTTTACATTTTCAACTATTTCAAAACCTGTGAACTCACCAACTTTTGTTGACAAAGTTTTTATGCATGTTTTTCAAGTAACTAATCTATGGATGGAACTTGGGATATGTTTGGGCATTCATTCACGACTATAACTTTTGGTGTTTTCAAAACTCTTGATCCCGTGAAGGGTTTTAAACTGTACTTTGTGATGGTTGTTATCGTTGAACATGTTAGCTACTTTTACTATTAAATAAATGTTTGCTCAAATCTTGTGCTTGAAAACCTTTCGTGGTTGCATCCTGTGTTTCCGCCTAGGCGGGGTGTGACAGATTGGTATCAAAGCTCAAGGTTATAGCAAACTAGTTTTCTCTAAAAACTAAACTATAACTACTACGATTTTTCAAACGAAAAGTTTTCATTGCATGAAAAATGTTTTCATCACACTGCACTGCCCAAGTTCCATGCCCTTTTTCATACATTGCATTCACGCGAGCATAGTATAGGAGTTCATGACGCTTACATATGTGTGTATGTGTACATTGGATTTTGACAGGATCTTGGCTACCTATACTCACCCAATTGTTCTCTCGGATTCGGAGGATGATTCCTCTATCATCCCCGAGACATCTAGTGACAGCGATGTTGACGGTTATTTCGCGGATTCGAAGCCCGAGGAGGACTACGTGCTGGATATTGTGGGAGATGACACGCAGCATGACCCCATCGTTTCGGATGACGAGCCCGTGTACTTGCCGGTGAGGCCCAAGGAGTCGTTGTGGATGCCGCTGACCCAGCTCCTGTGGTCATGGAGTAGTCAGCTGAGATCCCTCGCGTGGAGGAGGCACTGCTTGCCGACGTGCCGTAGTCTTCTTCCCGCCCCCGTCGCGTGATTCTTGGCAGTACGCGCGTCATCTGCACTGCCAGCAAGCGTGTGCGCAGGCCCCAGCCCGTGGCGCCTGTAGCACTAGTCCAGCCTAGCCATACTACTGAGTCTTCCGAGCCCCTCGGAAGAAATTCTTAGGAGGTCTCTGTTCCGCAAGCGGACCTTCCTACCTACAGTCGGTGGCTGGCTCACAGCGACGAGGACTCTGACGACGACATCTTCATTTCTGCTCATGGTGTTGAGACCTCCTAGGCCCCTGCTGACCCTCCTGCACCTGGTCCTCTTGGTACCTTACCCATGCGCTGTTCCCTTCACACGGTGCATGGCATGGTGGGTACGCATGATGGTATCATCCGCGATCTCTGAGAGCGAGTGGATGAGCTAGGGGCCAATGCGGAGGCTGAGAGTCAGACCAATGCCGCCATCATTGAGCACCTTACAGCCTACGAGCGCGATTGGACGACGCCGAGCGAGGACTTATGGTGGCTGAGCGTGAGCGCATGGAAGCCGAGCGTGGGTGAGTTGAGGCATGGAGGCGTGTGGACATCGTTAAGCGTCGTTTGGATGAGATAGATCGTAGTGTGCGGGCTGTCGTCGTTCCTTGAGCTGTTGCATTTCCCCCCCCCACCTCCTTAGTAGCTAGGTTGTAGTTGTTGTAGTTTGTAGCTTTTGTTATCTAACCTAACCAGTGTAGATGCGTTTTGCGACTAGTGATTGGATGTTAACATATGTTAGAGATGCTGATGGGTAGAATGTGAAACAGTTCTGGGCGAATGTAGAGTTTGGTGGGCGAAGGTAGAAGACTTCTGGGCGAAGGTGAAAAGGGACTTGACTGAAGATGTAGATTCGTACCATCTACTGGGCGAATGTGGAAGAAGTCCACATTCGACCATTGTAAACGGGCGAATGTGCAGGTAGTATATATAGAAGTTGTGTTTTTGCAATGTATAGAGAGGTATCAGTTGTGTGTGTGTTTGAGTCAGGTTCCAGGTTAGTTTGAGAGAGTCTGTAAGTGATCTAGATTAACCTAAAAGTCATTGTAATCAAGTTTATGAACAAGTTAATCTATGAAAAGCTTTGAAAATGATATTGATTGTGTTTTGATTTGAGTTTTATCTGTTTTGTTCAAAGCTAGGGTTTCCGCACCTGGTTTTGTAACTTGTATGATCAATTAATCCTGTTTTAGTCAAAATCTTTCGCTCACAACCAGTAGTAGTATCTTTTGGGTCATTTCATTGTATGGCTTGTATGGGTTGTAGTGTTCTACTTATTTTGTATCACAAACCGACGTACTAAAAACAGAAACAAATTAATGGAATGACGATGTTATGGTTTATTGATTTCCCTCTATTATTATCTGTTTATGCTATGATTTAGTTAGTTATTCTTGTTGTATGTTTATATGATTATGCATTATTGCCATTGTATCCGATGGTTGTGTGATAACGCATTTCATGGTTATTGTGGATATCATGGTTGTTTATTCGAGCGCACATGATTGACAATATTTTCGATAAATATGTGTCTCATTCGTTTATATCTGATGTGATAGAAAGAAGTCATGTCGCCTCGAAAGAACACCTGCAATACCGAGGACAACACATTCCCAACCACGTCTGAAGAGCTAGCCAGCATGATTGCGCAAGCTATTGCGCAGCACGACGCAAACCGCACAGACTCCAGTGGTGGATCTGGTGGAAATGGCCGGCGAAGGACACGTGGAAATGACAATGGTAAGATATCGAATTGCTATACTTCCTATGGCCTTGTGATCACTTGCTGTTATTGATGATGCCACATTATCTATGACACAGAAGTTGAGAAGCTTGAGTCGGAGTTCTGGAATCTGACAATGTCCATGTTGATGGAGAAGTACTGTCCCCGAAGTGAGCTTCAGAAGCTTGAGTCGGAGTTCTGGAATCTGACTATGTCCGGAGCGGAGATCACTGCCTACACTACTCGTTTTCATTAGCTGTCTCGTTGGAACCTCATATGGTCACGCCGGAGTACAAAAGGCTTGAAAGGTACATTTGGGGGTCTCGCCCCTAAGATACGCAGTATGGTAACTGCTGCTGAACCTACCACCATTCAAGGAGCTGTCACCCTAGCTCATAGTCTGACTGATGACGCGGTGCGTATGGGCGCATTGATTTAGAAGGAGGTTGAGAAAGGAGGAAGTTCGGGTGACAAGAGAAAATGGTCAGATATCAGGAAAGGTAAAAATGGTGGAAATCAGTCTGGAAAGAAGCAAGAGGTAACAAAGGCATTTGCTGTAACCACTGCTGCTGTTGCTGAGCCTAGGAAGAAGTATAATGGACCGCACCCTCTCTGCAACAAGTGCAACTATCATCATGTTGGAACCTGTGATGGCATCCGTTGTGACCATTGCAAGAAGATTGGTCACCAAACTTCCCGATGTTGCGCTAAGGCTGCTGGTACCCCTGCTGGGAAACCAGGATGCTATGAGTGTGGTGTTGCGGATCATTTCAAGAAGGACTGCCCGAAGTTGAAGAATCAGGCTCGCGGTAAAGCTATTGTGATAGGAGCCAGTTGTTGGGACGAAGAGGATTGAAGAAACCACCTTTTGATAACCTTAGTCTTTTCCATATCTGCCTAAGTATAGAACTGCTGAAGAACAAAATGAAGAAGTACTGAAGAACAAACACAAAGTACTGAAGAGTAAAATCATCAGAAGTTCTGAAGTCTAACCAGACATTTCACTGAAGAACTACTGAAGACAAACTGCTCATCAGCAGTTTGTCACTCATCAGCACTTTCACTCAGAAGCTTCTAACCGACTGAAGATCAGCAGTTTTACTATTATATTGTTTTGTTAAAGTCTTGATTTCAAGTTTCAATGTACAGACTGTAGTAACCTTATCTTAGCATAATATCTTTGTTAAATATCTTAGATTACTTCAGACTACAGTTTAGTACATTAGTCTATAAATAGATGAGTTTGTTCATCTATTTTAGACATGTGATTTTGTGTAATATCTTTGAACTTATATTGAAATCCTTCGGGCTTTAAACTTATAATTTCCACTTCACATCTGAGAAACATAAACTGCTATTACTGCTTTATACTTAGATCATTTATTGTTTCTCATTTATTATTCAGTCAAGGGGGAGTAATAACTCCTCATCAAAGTGATCTTTTAGACCTTTGAACACTTATATTTCCGCTGCTTAATAACTCTTATATAAATCTGATAAACACATAAGTGTTCATATAAAACAGCCACTGATCCAACAATTGGTATCAGAGCTTCTGGTTAATCTGATCAAAATCAATCTAACAAATTGAGATTCAGACACAGGCTCAATATTGATATTCAATAAAAAGGATAAAAGGCTCACTTTTTAAATCCATCACTTTAAGAAAGTATTGACAAATCTAAACTTCTTAAAAATGGATCCCTACAATACTGGATCTGCCAACAAACCTCCTATGTTAGTCAGAAATGAATATAACATATGGTCTAAGAGGTTGGCACATACTATTTCTCAAACAAACACTGGCTGTTGGAGGTCTGTAGTTTTTGGACCTCACAAACCAGTTGTTACTGATCCAGAGGGTAAGACTGAAAGACCAAAGGATCCAAAAGAATACACGGAGGAAGATTTCCTAAAGTTTGAGCTTGATGCAAAAGCTTTCTCCATGTTGGCTATGGCTCTCCCAAACGAAATTTATGCTGGCCTTTTACATTGTGAAAGTGCCAAAGAGCTGTGGGATTGCCTAAAAGAGCAGTTTGCAGGAACTGCTGAGGTGATAGCCAACATCAGAGAAATATTGGCTCAACAATATGAAACTTTTACTCACATAGAGGGTGAAACTTTAACTCAACAATTTGAAAGATTTTCTTCACTCATCTCTGAGTTAAAAATAAACAATCAGACCTATACAACTGAGTCTATGTTACATAGATTTTTAAGGTCTTTACCTTCAAAATGGGAAACTTACTCAATAGTCCTCAGAACCAGTTCAGATTTTAACACCTTGAACCTAACTAGGTTACATGGTAAATTATTAACTTTTGAAAGAGAAATCAATCAAAAGAAAAAGCTGCAAGAATCTGGTAAAACTGCTGATGACTATACTCCGGGTAGCACAGCCTTATTAGGACATGACTCACCATCCTGTTCTAATAATTTTGGTTCTTTTGACCACATTGACATAACAGCTGGGATCTCATCAGATGGATCTTTCCCAGCTTATGACAATGAGGAACTAAGTCAAACTGCTGACAACATGTGTTTCATCATGGATGATTTAAAATATTTTAGCAGTGATGACTTAGAAGAAATGGAAATATTGCACCAACTGGCCTTGTTAAGCTTAAAAACTAACAAATTTTACAAAAGGTCAGGAAGGAAATTTCCAGGACTAAACAATTCAACAAAAGTTGGTTTTGACAAATCTAAATTGAGATGTCATAAGTGTCAGAAGTTGGGACACTTTGCTAGAGAGTGTAGAAGCTCTAGCTATAACCAACAAATGTCCCCTGGAAATCAATATAACCCCTCATATAATAGGAATAATGGAACTAATGGGAGTGCTCATTTTGTACAGGCACAAGCTCCAAATGTTCAATATGTGCCACAAGTACAATATGTACAGATGCCTGCTCAACAACAACAGCAGCTCATGCCTCCATTTCCAACTGCTCAACTTCCTGCACAAACTCAACAACCCCCTCAGCAACAAAGCTTATTTACCTCAGGGTATGTTGACTGGAGCAGTCTTCCTTATGACACGTCAGAATGCAGTCAGGATTCAGACAATAAGGTCTATGATGTCAACTGGGGAGAACCTGATAATGGCAGAAAGAATTTTGCCTTAATGGCCTTTGAAGGATACTCTTCAAATTCTGCTCTCACACAGGTATCACAACAATCTCTGTTAAAGCTTTGCACTAAATCTTGCAAAGAATCATTTGCTTTAATTAGAGAAACCAATGTGCATTTACAAGGCAAATCCAATGACATGGAAAGAAAATACACACAAATGAAGTGTGATTTGGAAAGAAAAGTCATGTTGAAAAACAAAGAAATTTCCAAACTAAATGATAAATCCATTGAAACAGAAGCACAAATTAAAACCATGATAGACAGCCTAGGAAAAGTCAGACAAGAGCTTGCTGACACCAAGGTTGATTGTGAAAAATGGGTTGAGTCTTGTAAAGGGTATCAAATGTTACTTAACAAACAAACTGCAGCCAATGTTAAGTTTGGCATTGGATATACCCACACTGAATCACCAACAGATTTCACCCACAAAACTGATAATGATGGGAAGAAATTGATTCAAACTTCTGATATGGAGGAATGCACATCCTACCATCAGAACTTCCTCAAAAAGGGAAGTACTGCAGAAGTTAAAACTACTGACAATAAGCCATCAGCAGTTTCAACTACATCAGGAGTTGAGACCCTGAAAACTGCTGATGACCTATTTCAAAAATCAGATTTTGTCAGTAAATTGTCTTCTAACTCTCTTGATCTATCTAAAAGGAAAGAGAAGGCAAAAGCATGTGAAATATGTGGTCTGTTTAACCACATAACTGAACTTTGCAAATTTAGAAAGGTAAATCAGTTAAATAAACAAAGACAACAACTGATTGTGGGAAAACAGATAAAACAAGATTTTCAAAATACCTTTTTTCCCAACAAACAACAATCAAACAAAACCCTTTCTAAGAAGAAGCCTTTATCTCAACAAAGGTCATCTTCTCAAAGTTCAATTTCAGAAGTTTCACCTAACTCATCAGCAGATTCACAAACTGCTGAAGTTAAAGATTTGATAAACCTGGTCAAACTTCTGATGACCAAAGTTGATGGTGGAAACCAAAAAGAACCCACCATTGTTCTTAATGACAAATCCATTGCCAAAAAGACATGGATTACTAAAAATGGTCCACAACAAGCTGCACCTGTTCTCAAGAGCAAACCCAAAGCCAAACTGGCTTGGGTTGCCAAAACTAACTAATTTGCTATCTTGTGCAGAGAGTCTCCAGAGGTTTGAATAGCATATGGTATGTGGATAGTGGAGGCTCAATGCACATGACTGGATGCAGATACCTGATAAACAATTTTATCAGTCAAAGAGAAGGATCTGTGTCCTTTGGGAACAATGCCAAGGGATATGTGCTAGGATATGGCAATGTATCCTCAGGCAAAATGCAGTTTGACAAGGTCAATCTGGTTGAAAACCTTGAGTACAACTTGCTGAGTGTCTCTCAAATGTGTGACAAAGGATATTCTTCCTTTTTCACAAAGACAGCATGCAAGATCATATCACCAGAAGGCCAGAAGTTGATAGAGAAGATCATTGAAGATCATACTTTGCTGATTGCCAAAAGATGTGGCAATGTCTATGCAGTGGACATTGAAAAAGACAAAGTATTGAACAAAACTGCCTGTTTCTTCTCAAAGGCATCAACTTCAGAAAATGATCTCTGGCATAGGAGACTTGGCCATGTGAACTTTAAAACCATCAATAAAGTCACAAAAATGGGCTTGGTCAGAGGTCTACCTTTGAAGGAATATCAGTGCAAAGAACACTGTGTTTCCTGTCTTAAAGGTAAACAGCATAAGTCCTCCTATAAGTCTATTGAAGAATCAAAAACAACTGCATGTCTTCAACTACTCCATATGGACTTATTTGGACCAGTCAAAATCATGAGCCTTGGTAAGAAGAAGTACTGCTTGGTCATCATTGATGACTACTCAAGATTCACATGGGTCTTCTTCTTATATTCCAAGGATGAGGCAGCTGAGATCATCAAGTTCTTTATTCTACAAGTAGAGAAGCAATACTCTCTATCTGTCAAAGTCATCAGGAGTGACAATGGGACAGAGTTCAGGAACAAAAATCTGGATGAATTCTGTCTGTCTAAAGGGATTGTTAGACAGTTCAGCATTCCCAGAACTCCTGAACAAAATGGTGTGGTAGAAAGAAAGAACAGAACATTAATTGAAGCAGCCAGAACAATGTTAGCTGATTCAGGCCTACCTTTGTATTTTTGGGCTGAAGCAGTCAACACTGCATGTTATGTTCAGAATAGAGTTCTTATCAACAAGAGACATACCAAGACTGCCTATGAAATTCTTCATGGCATTAAGCCCCTTATCTCCTTCTTCAGGGCTTTTGGATGTCAATGTTTTATCCTCAACATCAAAGACTCTATCTCTAAGTTTGCTGCAAAAGTTGACACAGGTTATTTTCTTGGTTATTCTCCATTGAGAAAAGCTTACAAAGTTTTCAATTCAAGAACCAGGATAGTAGAAGAAACACTGAATGTCAAGTTCAATGAATCAAAACACATTCTTATTCCAGCAGATCCTGCTGAATTATTTGATCTTGACAGTTTTCATTTCGGACCTGAAAAGACTGTTGAATCGTCCAAACCTCCTCAAAATGGTTTTCAAGGATTTGAAGATGATAGTCCTGCACCATGGACTCCAAACACAGTCAGAAGATCAACTATTAAACCTTCAGAAGTTTCAATAGCTTCTACTTCAGGAACTACTGATGAACATTTTGAAACTACTGATTCAGCTGAACCTAAAACTCCTGAAGTTCAAATAACAGCTGAACCAGATATTATCAATCTCAGTGGTTTATTTGAAGAACCTGTAGAGCCATCATCCAGTACAGGTTTACAACAACTGATTGAACACAAGGATCATCCATTGGAACAAATCATGGGTGATATTGCATCAGGGGTACTTACAAGAAACCAGCTTTCCAACTTTTGCTTATTCTCAGCATTCATCTCTCAGTTGGAACCAAAGAAGTATCAAGAAGCCCTCAAAGACAACAATTGGGTGCAAGCAATGCAAGAAGAGTTGCTTCAATTCAAGAAACAACAGGTTTGGGAAATCTGTCCCTTACCTGAAAACAAGCAACCAATTGGAACTAGATGGGTCTTCAGAAACAAATCAGATGAGGCTGGTATGATAATCAAGAACAAAGCAAGACTAGTGGTACAAGGTTATTCCCAAGAGGAAGGAATTGATTATGATGAAACCTTTGCACCAGTTGCAAGACTTGAAGCTATCAGGTTATTTTTAGCTTATGCAATTTCCAACAACATTAAAGTTTATCAAATGGATGTCAAAAGTGCATTTTTATATGGAAAAATAAAAGAGGAAGTGTATGTCTGTCAACCTCCAGGGTTTGAGGATCCTTCTCATCCTGATTGGGTTTACAGACTTGACAAAGCTCTTTATGGGCTAAAACAGGCTCCAAGAGCCTGGTATGAAACACTTTCCAACTTTTTACTAAAGAATCACTTCTCAAGGGGATCCATTGATAAAACTCTTTTCATAAAACATGTTGGAAATCATGTCTTACTTGTTCAAATATATGTTGATGATATCATTTTTGGTTCAACAAATTCAAAACTGTGTGAAGAATTTAAGAAACTCATGCAATCAAAATTTGAAATGAGTACAATGGGAGAATTGCAGTACTTTTTGGGACTGCAAATCAAACAACAGTCAAATGGAACATTTATACATCAATCAAAATATGTTAAAGAATTATTGAACAAATTTTCTTTACAAGACTGTAAAACATGTTCCACTCCCATGACACCAATCACACAAGTTGAACCAGATGATCAAGGGAAACACATTGATCAAACCATGTATAGATGTATGATAGGTTCTCTTTTATATCTAACTGCTTCTAGACCAGATATCATATTTTCAACTTGTGTCTGTGCTAGATACCAATCTGCACCAAGAGAATCTCATCTAATTGCAGTCAAAAGAATCTTCAGATATCTGAAAGGAACTCCTACTCTAGGGATTTGGTATCCTGCTTCAAGCAATACCAAGTTAACTGCTTTTTCAGATAGTGACTATGCAGGCTGCAAAATGTCAAGAAAATCAACATCTGGTGGTTGTCAATTCTTAGGAAACTGTCTGGTGTCCTGGCAATCAAAGAAACAAACATCTGTGGCAACTTCAACAGCTGAAGCTGAATACATTGCTGCTGCAAGCTGTACTTCACAGATACAATGGCTCCAATATCAACTGCTTGATTATGGAATCAAAGAGACCAAGACCCCACTTTTTGTAGACAGCAAATCTGCCATTAGCATCATTCAAAATCCTGTTCAGTTTTCAAAGACTAAACACATTGAAATCAGGTATCATTTCATAAGAGATTGCTATGAAAAAGGCAAGATTGAGGTGAAGCATGTCACAACAGCTAATCAAATAGCTGACATTTTCACCAAACCCCTTGATTCAACAACTTTTCAGAGGTTAGTATCCATGCTTGGGATGTTAAACTTAGAAGAAAGTCTGTAAGTGTTTCACTTTTTAAATTCTGCACATATTTTATTTTTCACTTACATACTTATCTGTCACAAACCTCTGAAGACCAAAAATTTGAGAAAAGAGAAAGTTCTGATGAACAAATTTTGAAAATTACTGATAAACATCAAAATGGGACATTTTCAAAATGGATATAACTACTGATGAAAATCAGAAGTTAGAAAAGTGTTTTAAAAGTCATCTGCATCAGCAGTTGAAACTGCTGATGAGATAACTAAAACCACTGATGAAGAAACCTTTCTTCTTCAGCAGTTTGACTAAAAGGGTAAAACAGACTTTTCACTCGTCAGAGGTTTGACCTAGTCGGTTAAAAACTTCTGATAAATACCCTGTTCCAACACTTATCCATTCAAAAAGCAAAATTCCCTCTTTCTCTCTCAAATTCAAAACAAAACCCCTTCTCTAACCTAAAAATCACTGTTCGATCAAAAACATCCATGGCTCTCGTGTTAAAACAGGGACACAACCAAAGAGGCTACTTTGTTAAAGATGAAGCCTGGTCCCAGTATGATGAGATACTTGATCTCATCATGAAATCCCAATATTATGATGCTTTCACCATTGATCCACCCATTCATGAAGAAACTCTTAATGAGTTCTGGGCAAATTCAGAAACGGTGAAGGTGAATAATGAAGTGATTTCCCTCAAATCTTCTATAAAAGGGAAACTGATGGCCATCTCACCAGAAACACTAAGCATCAGGCTTGGTTTGAAGGATTCTGAGGCACCTGAGCATATTCCAACCTCAGATATTCATCTGACCATGACAGAGTGTGGCTATCAAGGTACTTTGGCACAAGCAACAGTTTACAAAAAATATTTTGACCCACAATATAAACTGTTATTTCATTATATTATTATGTGTCTTAGTCCAAAAACTGGGTCAATAGATCAGATGCCTTCAACTTTTCAACCTATTTTTCATTCCATCATAAATGAAACTTCTTTCAAGGCATCAAAACTGTTTTTCAATGAACTGGTTTTACATCATGAAAATGATAAAAAGAAATTTTTGTTGTATCCAAGGTTTGTTATGCAGTGCATAATAAAAGAACTTGGAGAGGGAGTACTTGAGGGAAAAACAACAACTTTAAATCCTTTAACTGCTCAAGTATTCTCTAGGCACAACAAACCAGCACTTTTGCTTGAAGATGACCAAGGGGAAGAACAACCCATCCCCAAGGAACCCACATCTTCCAAACCCAAAAAGATAACCAAAAAGCCTAAACAACAAAAACCAAAAACAACCAAGTCACTGAAAAAGAAAGTTCAGGAAGTGGAGAAACCTGAAACTACTGATGTGCAATCTGCACTTGAAAAGGAAGTGGCTGAAACATCCTCTCAGCACACTCCTTCTCCACCACCCAAAAGAAAACCTGTCACAGTTATATTTAAAAGAAAAAGATTTAAGAAACAAATAACTGTTGACCCTGCTTTTGAAACTGCTGAAACCATTCCCACCAAAACTCCTGAACACCAACCCATTACAACTACTGAACCTGAACCCTCACATACAACCATAGAAATTGCCCAACTTCTCTCAGGACTTAAAGGAACCCATTCACCACATGTCACTCCCCTTACAACACATCAAATTGGGGAGATGCCTTCAGAAGTTGACATGAATGTGGATCCCTTTAGCCCAACACAGAGAGATGAGGATGAACAAGGGTTTGTAAGCCCAAACTTGCAAACTTTTGATATTTTTGAGGCTGCTACTACTCACTTATCACCCAGTGGTGAACCTGAGGACAGTAGTAACATACTTAAGACCTCAAATCTGGCAACTACTGATGAAGGCTTAAGGCCAGAGGTAGGAAAACCTCAGGACCAAGACAAAGAGGTTCATGAGACTACTGGTTTGGGTCCAGCTCATGATATAACTGATCCTGCCCTCTCTGAGGACACTATCAGGGATTCAGATGATTCCATTAAGTTGGTTGATGAATCACAAATTCCACAAACTGAATTGACGGTTGACATTGAAGGTCCTGCATCTAAGGTCTCCAAGCTCAAGAAGCTGGTCACCAAAGATCAGGTTAAAGACCAGTTAGCCCAAAAATCCCCACAACTGGCATCTTCAGAGCAATCTGAAGATCACCCAAAAAGCACCCCTTCACCAAAACAACCTACCCAATTCACTGGGCTCACAAGCATAGACTTGAACCAACTATGCAGCCCAGATGGTCCCCTGTATCAGGCACTCAAACAAATTATAACTGATCAACTCAAACCCTTCACAACTGCTTGGGAGTTAAAAGCTAACAATCAGTTTGGGTTGATCAACTCGAGACTTGCAGAGTTGAACAAGAAGATGGATGAAACTCAAGATCAACTGGCAAGGTTGTCTGCTGCAACATCTCATTCTATTCGGCTTCCAGAAGTGGATGAAGCCAAAAAGGGGGAGATGATTAAGGAACCAACAGATGCTACACAAAGACAAAATCCTGATCAAGAAGCTGATAGACCAATACAAAGACCAGGAAAAGAAGTAGCACCAGAGTTCAAGTTATCTAAGGCATCAGAGGGAACTACTGATTACATTTCTCAAACTACTGAAGACAATCCTTCAGCAGTTGTGACCAAACCTACCACATCAGCAGTTCTACCTCCTAAACCATCATCAGAAGTTCCTAAGGCAACTGAAAAAGACCCTGCTCCCACTCCTTTGCCTACAACAACTTCCACAGCTGTTTTAAACCCTACTCCCATCAGCATGTCGAAAGACTTATTAGAGAAGAGTTTGAAAGAAGCTGCCAAGAAGGCAAAAGAAGACAGAGTATGGAACAGCCTAGAAACTAGAGAAGACTTGACCTTTGAAGAAAAACTGATCAAGTATCAAGAAAAGCTTGATGAGCTTGAGGCTGAAGAGAGAGCACTTGAAGCTGCTGCTGAAGAAGACAAAAGAGCACAGCTTATAACATTCATTACAAAGAACTCCAAATCCAAACAAGTGGCCCTCAAGAAACTCTCAACACAAGAACTGACAAGAAGAGCTCAGATGCTATCTGATAGAATAGCAACTGAAAATGAGAGGAAAGCCAAAAGAGCTGAAGTAATTGAAGAATTAGTGGCTAATGGCTATGGTTCAAAAGCCTCAATCAGCAAATGGAAAGAACAAACTTTGTATGAGGCGTACAAGAAATTCAAAGCAAAGAAAGTTGCTGAACCAGAAAGATTTGAAAGCCAAGAAGTCCAAACAACTTCTATTGTCAAAAGACCATCTGGTACATTAAGAAGGCCAGCCACCAAAAGAAAAGCAGATGGAGATCCCATTGTCAAGACTGACTTCAAAATGATTCTGCTAGAAGGAGATCAGTTGGTACATGGTGATTTTGATGTTGAAGAGAAACCCATCTTGACCCAATTCAGAGACAAGGCTACCTATGCTTATCAATTACAACAATCCATTCAAGAAGAAACACATACAAGGGTTGTTACAGAGCATCACCTGCCCAACATGCCAATCCAAGGTGTTGCTGAATTACAAGGAAGTCAAGAGTCTCACCTGAGAGTCACTGAAATAGAAGACATTCCTCAATCAGGTCAACCTAAGGAAACAGGCTTGGTTTCCTATGCCTCTGACTTTGACAGGTCAAAGGTAAACATTGTAAAATGGTCATTTACTGAATCCAACTCAGTACTTGTGACCAGGAGAGACCGTTCAAGTAAGGTCTATAGAAACTCAAAGGAGTTGAGTGTTTTATCGTCCAAAGACCTTCTCACCATTCAACATTTAACACCTGAACTTGGTCCTCTCACTGAGCAACAAAGATGTACTCTTACCACCCGGATGACAGCAGAGATCTGGAGGATGCTAGAAGAGAGAAAAGGACAACAATAAAGGATAGATAAGGTTTTGGCTTCATCAATCCAGGGGGAGATTGTTGGGACGAAGAGGATTGAAGAAACCACCTTTTGATAACCTTAGTCTTTTCCATATCTGCCTAAGTATAGAACTGCTGAAGAACAAAATGAAGAAGTACTGAAGAACAAACACAAAGTACTGAAGAGTAAAATCATCAGAAGTTCTGAAGTCTAACCAGACATTTCACTGAAGAACTACTGAAGACAAACTGCTCATCAGCAGTTTGTCACTCATCAGCACTTTCACTCAGAAGCTTCTAACCGACTGAAGATCAGCAGTTTTACTATTATATTGTTTTGTTAAAGTCTTGATTTCAAGTTTCAATGTACAGACTGTAGTAACCTTATCTTAGCATAATATCTTTGTTAAATATCTTAGATTACTTCAGACTACAGTTTAGTACATTAGTCTATAAATAGATGAGTTTGTTCATCTATTTTAGACATGTGATTTTGTGTAATATCTTTGAACTTATATTGAAATCCTTCGGGCTTTAAACTTATAATTTCCACTTCACATCTGAGAAACATAAACTGCTATTACTGCTTTATACTTAGATCATTTATTGTTTCTCATTTATTATTCAGTCAAGGGGGAGTAATAACTCCTCATCAAAGTGATCTTTTAGACCTTTGAACACTTATATTTCCGCTGCTTAATAACTCTTATATAAATCTGATAAACACATAAGTGTTCATATAAAACAGCCACTGATCCAACACCAGTGATGCTCGTGAGGATCCCAATGTCGTTACAGGTATGTTCCTTGTTAACAACACATATGCTTCCGTACTCTTCGATACTAGTGCCGATTTAAGCTTTATGTCGACTGACTTTAAGCATACCCTATAGGTAGACTCTAGTAGGTTGGGCACTCGCTATTCTATAGAACTAGCTAACGGTAAGGTTATCGAGTCGGAAGAAGTTGTTGAAGGACGTACCCTTAACTTGGGAGACCATGAGTTTCACATAGATTTGTTGCCCATCGAGTTGGGGAGTTTCGATGTGGTAGTTGGCATGGATTGGCTGTCAAAGAACCATGCGGAGATCGTGTGCCGTGAAAAGATTGTCTGTATTCCCCTCCCTAGTGGTGAAATTCTCTCGGTCAAAGGAGGGAACAGTCGAGCCACTTTGCGGATTATATCTTGCATGAAAGCCCAGAAGTGCCTTTGGAAGGGCTACTGTGCATTTCTAGCACACGTGATCGAGAAGAAGTCGAAGGAGTTGAAGATCGAAGACATCCCTGTAGTGAGAGATTTTCTGGAGGTCTTTCCTGAAGAGTTGCCAGGATAACCGCCTCTGAGACAGGTGGAGTTCCATATTGATTTGGTGCCGGGAGCTGCACCTATCGCCCGTTCTCCGTATCATCTAGCGCCATCAGAGATGCAATAACTCTCAAGTGAGCTGCAAGAGCTGTTGGATAAGGGCTTTATCCGGCCAAGTTTCTCCCCTAGGGGTGCACCTGTGTTGTTCGTGAAGAAGAAAGACGGACCTTTTCGTATGTGCATAGATTACCGATAGTTGAATAAGCTCACCATCAAGAATCGGTATCCTCTCCCCAGGATTGATGATCTGTTTGATCAGTTGCAAGGCTCCAATTTCTACTGTAAGATTGATCTGAGATCCGGATATCATCAGCTTCGTGTACAAGAGGAAAGCATACCTAAAATAGCTTTTAGGACGCGTTATAGTCATTATGAGTTCCTAGTCATGCCTTTCAGATTGACCAACGCACCAGTGGTATTCATGGATTTGATGAATAGAGTATGCAAGTCGTATTTGTACAAGTTCGTGATTGTCTTTATTGATGATATATTGATATATTCACGGACTCAAGAGGAGCATGAGAAACATCTGAAGTTGATTCTTGAGCTACTTAAGAATGAGAAGTTGTATGCTAAGTTCTCCAAGTGCGAGTTTTGGATTCGAGAAGTCCACTTTCTTGGTCATGTGGTGAACGAAAAAGGTATTCACGTCGATCCAGCAAAGATTGAGGCAATTAAGAATTGGGAAGCGCCTAAGTCACCAACGGAAGTGCGACAATTCTTAGGACTCGCTGGATATTATCGACGATTTATTGAGAACTTCTCTAAGATAGCTCAATCCTTAACCGTTTTGACTCAGAAGGATAAGAAGTTTGAATGGGGTGATGAGCAAGAAACTGCCTTCCAGTTGTTGAAGCAAAGGTTGTGCAGCGCTCCTATTTTATCTCTGCTCGAAGGAACGGATGATTTTGTGGTCTATTGCGATGCTTCACACCAAGGTCTAGAGTGTGTTTTGATGCAAAAGGATAAAGTGATTGTGTATGCCTCTCGTCAACTCAAGGTTCACAAGACGAATTACACTACGCATGATTTGGAATTAGGAGCTGTAGTTTTTGCGCTTAAGATTTGGAGACATTTTGTATGGAACCAAGTATACAGTCTTCACAGACCACAAAAGTTTGCAACACATCTTCGACCAGAAGGATTTGAACATGAGGCAAAGAAGATAGGTTGAATTGTTGAACGATTACGACTGTGAGATTAAGTACCATCTGGGAAAGGCAAACGTCGTAGCGGATGCCTTAAGCCGAAAGGAACGCGTCAAGACCCTACGTGTGCGTGCACTAGATTTGACAATTCATTCAAGTCTCACGGATCGCATTCGGGAAGCCCAGCAAGAAGCGCTTAAGGAAGCCAATATCAAGGAAGAAGCTTTGCATGCCATGGTTAGATGTTAGAGCCCAGAACCGACGGGACGATGTGTTTCGCTAATAGGATTTTGGTCCCATTATTTGGTGGATTAAGGGAATTGATACTCAAAGAGGCCCATAAGTCAAGATATTCGGTTCACCCAGGAGCCGGTAAGATGCATAAGGATTTGAAGGAATTATATTGGTGGGCTAACATAAAGGGTAGTATTGCTATGTACGTGGGAAAGTGCCTCACGTGCTCTAAAGTCAAAGCCGAGTATCAGAAACCCTCCGGTATGTTTCAGCAATCTGAGATACCCGTGTGGAAGTGGGAGCAGATTTCGATGGATTTTATCACTAAGTTGCCAAGGACGGCAAGCGGTCATGACACAATTTGGGTAATTGTGGATCGATTGACCAAATCTGCTCACTTTTTGCCAATGAAGGAGACGAATAAGCTGGACAAATTGACAAGGCTCTATATCAAGGAGATCGTATCAAGGCACGGTGTTCCAGTTTCCATCAGACTCTTGAGGATACGCTTCGTGCATGTGTGATTGACTTTGGAGGTAACTGGGATATTCATCTACCTCTAGTTGAGTTCTCATACAACAACAGTTATCACACTAGCATCAAAGTCGCATTGTTCGAAGCTCTCTATGGATGTAAGTGTAGATCGCCGCTGTGTTGGGCAAAAGTTGGAGATAATTAGTTGAGCGGTCCAGAGATAATCCAGGAGACGGCTGAAAAAATCTTTCAAATCAAGGAACGATTGAAAGCTGCCCGGGATAGGCAGAAGAGCTATGCGGATATGAGGAGGAAACCGCTAGAATTTCAAGTAGGCGGCAAGGTCTTACTGAAAGTTTCTCCTTGGAAAGGAGTGCCCAGATTTAGGAAACGCAGCAAGTTGAACCCGAGATATATTGGTCCATTTGAGATCTTAAAGAAGGTTGGACCTGTCACGTATAAGCTTAAGTTGCCCGAAGAACTAAATGGAGTTCATGACACATTCCACGTGTCAAATCTTAAGAAATGCTTATCGGACGAATCTTTGATCATCCCGCCAGAGGAGATCCAGATTGATGAGCAACTCCATTTTATTGAGGAAACAGTCGAGGTCACGGACTGGAAAGTTCAGAAGTTGAGGCGTAGCCGAGTTAAGCTTGTTAAAGTTCGGTGGAATTCTCGACGCGGACCCGAGTTCACTTGGGAACGTGAGGATCAGATGAAGCGGAAGTACCTTTCTCTCTTTAAGAATTTTCCGGTATCAAATAAGCCACGTCGAATTTCACGGACGAAATTTCCTCAACAGGGGGAGAATGTGACACCCGCCGTTTTACCAGGTCAAAGTCCATACACATTTTAGTCAACATTTACTTTTCTATGCATGATTTATAACATTTTATGTGCATAAGTCCCAGTCTAGCAAGGCCCGAACGAGTAGAATTCCACCCATATCAACGAACATTGGTGACACGAGTTTAAACGACTATAAACCGTTTTCTAAATACATGTGTAGATGTCTATTTGATCAATATAGTAATGAACATAATAGAATTTCATATATAAAAACTAGTATTTTACTAACTTATACATCCACATATATAAGTATATATACATGACACACATACAAATATATACATATATATACTCATGTGCAGATTATGCTCCCAACGACATGAACCTTCAGTACAGGAACCAAGCCAGTCCGCGACATTAACCAACTTATTCTTCCCAAGTTTAACATATTTGGGAATCTATCTTTGAACACAACATCCCTACACCAATTGTCGATCCAAAATCTAATGTTTCGTCCATCGCCCAACTTGCCTTGCACCAAATCGTTCATCATTTTGCCTTCCACTTTTGTAATCTTACCATGCTTGACAATGTTTTTCCACGTCCCAATCAATCGATTGTTAATTGGTGGGAGGGTCACGTTGGAAAGCTTACCAACTTATTATTTACTATACATAAGGAGCCGATGACGGTAGTTAATGAGTTGGAGGCGATGATTAAAAAGTTTCTTTGGGGTGGGAATCTTGAAATTCGAAAACCACATTGGGTCGGTTGGGATAGGATTACGTGTGATAAGAAGAATGGATGTTTGGGATTGAAGCGGTTGGATGTTAGTAATAGTGCTCTTCTTCTTAAGTGGTTTTGGAGATACAGAGCGGAATCGAACGCGTTATGGAGAAGAAATATTGATTCGGTTCACCTTTCAAAACGAAAATGGGGAGCTTTGCCTATTAACAATCGATTGACTGGGACGTGGAAAAACATTGTCAAGCACGATAATATTACAAAAGTGGAAGGCAAAACGATGAACGATTTGGTGCAAGGCAAGTTGGGTGATGGACGAAACATTAGATTTTGGATCGACAATTGGTGTAGGGATGTTGTGTTCAAAGATAAATTCCCAAATATGTTTAAACTTGAGAAGAATAAGTTGGTTAATGTCGCGGACTGGCTTGGTTCCTTTACTGAAGGTTCATGTCGTTGGTTAATGGAAGCCGAAGGTAGGCCATTGCTTGTTAATGAAAAAGAGGATTGTTTGAGTATGATGGTGGAAATGCTTTGCTCAGATAGGCCGGATATTTGGATATGGAATGAGGATAACTCAGGATCATTTTCGGTACAATCAGCAAAAAGGTGGCTTCAAAAGGAGAATCTACAAAGTTCTTATTTCGTTTTGGAATGGTGTAAGTGGCTTCCGGCCAAGATAAACATATTTGCTTGGCGAGCGGAGATGGATAGAATAGCTACAGCGGGAGCCTTGGAGAGACGGAGCATCCATGTTTCGAACAAAGGTTGTGTTTTTTGTGATCATGTTTTGGAGACGACGGATCATTTGTTTACGGGTTGTAGATTCTCATATTGCATTTGGTCGTCAGTCGCTTCATGGTGTGGTATTCCTTACTTCTTTGCTTTCTCCGTTCGTGATATTGTTAGTATGCATCGCTCGGTGGGTTTCAAAGATGTCAAGAAAGACACGTTTCAAGGGATTATGTATACGGCCTTATGGAGTGTTTGGAAAACAAGGAATGAATGTATCTTCAAGGATAAGAAATTGAAAGTGCTAGAGGTGATGGCGGAGATTAAAACGTTATCTTTTTATTGGTTTAGATGTAGATATAAAAAGTATTCGATAGATTGGGATTCTTAGTGTAAATTTTATTTGATGTATTTTTTTAGGCCGGGTCTTTGTCTCCTACTTGGAGATATAGGGCCATGTCGGTGTTGGTTTAATAAAGTTTACCTTTCATAAAAAAACAAAGCGGATCTCTAATATTATAGTTGCTACTTGAGAGAAACACACTACCTTACATAAATATCAAAATCTTGTGTAAATAATGATATTGATTATACATATACTCCTAAATTTTGTATTAGTACTCTAATAAGACTCAACTTTTTAACTTTTGGAGTGATAGAAACACTTTACATAATTATCATGATGATGAATAATTTTATTGAATCACTGTATATAAATAAAATGAATTTATTATAAAAAATGATCAAAGCAAAGTTAAGCAGAAGCCATCCTTAGTGGTCTCTACTCGGCATGCCTACTTGTGACCAACTATATTCGTGGGGCTGTTTTGCTGTAGAGACAATAAAACTTTTGTGACTTTTCATTTAAACTTTAACTCTATGTACTGGAGTTTACTTCAGAAGAAAAAAAGAAAAGAAATGTCTTGTTGTTTTTCTTTTCCTTTCATTTTATTTCTTTTTTTTTTTAAGTCCTTTCATTTCCGTCCATTGCTATATTTTCCCTTTCATTTCCTTTCGATTTGAAACGAAGAAATTTAACTCAAACTCTTCATCCTTTCTCTCATTTTCCTTTCATTTCCTTTCAAACAAAGTCACTAGAACAAACCTATTTGTATTTCCTTCCAATTTTTTGTTTTCTTTCCTTAAATGAAACTTGAGAACACAAAGTAAACATGTTTAAAATTAATTATAAACTTTACAATACCACAATAATATTGGGGCAAATACCATAACAGATCAACCTACTCTCTAGGTTTTATTTTTTAAATTTTTGTATCCTAAAGATTTGGATAATTCTACAAAACATGTAAAGGCTGAATATATATTTAAAAGTATGATTAATAAAAATAGTGTAGTTAATAAATATTTTAAAAAGTTTAATCACATTTAGCATTATTATGATTTTTTTTTTCTTTAAGTGTTAAAAAATAAGTTATTAATCTAAAGAAAATTAAAGATAGTTTTAATAAAGGATTGATTTTTAGATGTATTAATTATAATAAATATTAAAAGTTAAGTATTTAAATAATTTTGGAGTTTAGAACTAATATATATAAGAACGTTCTTGTACAAATAGTTCTTATCCCATATATAGCCCTTAACGTGAGAAGTGAATAAGGGTATTTTTTTATTTTTATTCTTTTGAAAAAAAATTCATATTGTTAAACATGTATTTTATTAATGAAATCTAAAAAATAATTTAGAGTAGAGTAACTACATAATTACTGTTGTAGAGTAATTATGCAATTACTCTAGTGTAAACTACTGTACTTACTCTAATAATGTAATTACGCTAAAAAATTTATATTATTCATCTAGAAAACATGTTTAAGCATATGGGAAAAAAAATTCAAAAACAAATTCCTCCTTCACTTCTCATGTTTAGTAGCTCAAGCCCATTTTTATTTGATCTTTACTATATATATAAATATAAAACATATGTGCCCCTTATAATCTTTCTTTCTTTCTCTCTCTCTTTCTATATATATAATATATATATATATATATACACACTTTCAATAATAGGAGAGTCGTAAGTGACGTTAGAAAGCTGACGTGTCAACACCTTAGGCAGGCCACCAATGCCTGCGTGATGCAAAACCTGACGTCACAAACCGCCTTAAAATATTCACAAATAATACGTGGGCCACGTTAAAGCACCACTTTTGTTGACTTTAAAAACATCCGTTTGGTAACCATACTCAACAGCGGTAAGAATCCCACTTGCCTCAACAGCTGATGTGAACAGCTGTTTAGTACATATTCAGCCCTTAACTTTTTGAAGTTTTAAGAGGGAAATTTTGAATTAACATTGGGAAGTGTGATTTGTGCAGCTATATAATGATTATTATCTCAGATGCTTTCCTTATACACAACCATTTTCGTTAACAAATTAATTAATTCATAAAATCTCCTCTCGAATTCTTTCTTAAAATCTTCTCGATGGATCTTCATAACAAAATTCATACTTTTGTTTGTGATCTGCATCGATCCAAAGATATCTGGTATTTGAAGGTTCGTATCATACGAAAGTGTA
Organism: Ambrosia artemisiifolia; assembly: GCA_032199755.1. Lineage (NCBI taxonomy): Eukaryota > Viridiplantae > Streptophyta > Magnoliopsida > Asterales > Asteraceae > Ambrosia > Ambrosia artemisiifolia. The sequence goes on from CM063521.1 coordinate 33,152,473, forward strand.
AAGAAAGTTTGAAGATAGAAATGATATTGATTGATGAGCAGGTAATGTAATTTTTTTATCAGCTTTTTTTATATGTTGTTATTCATGAAATAAACACAAATTGTTTCTGTGATGTTTTTCGCTTACTTTATGTTATGGTATTTGAGTTCTTTGGTTGATGTTTAGTGGAAATAAAGTTTTAACATGGAATGGTATTGATTGATCAGCAGGTAGTGTAATTTTTCTCTAAGCTTATTTTCCTTGATGTTTTCTTATGTTTTTCGGTTAGGTAAGGTTATTAAAGTTGTTGTCGTTGATATTTTGTTTTATATTTATTTTCAGGGCGATAAGATTCAAGCGTTCATAAAGAGTCCTTTGATCCACCTTTTTGACCATCAACTTCAAGAAGATGATGTCGTTATTCTATTTAAGTTTGGTGTCAGTGAAAACAAGGATCCATACAAAGTTGTAGCACATGATTATAAGATCAACTTTTATCATTGTACGACTGTTAGCCGTATTGTTGGTTGGCAAGGTGTTGAGTATGGATTTAATTTCATTGGTTTTAAAGATATTCTTAAAGGCAAAGCGAAGGAACTTTTGTCTGTTGGTTTGTTTCTTACTTTAAATTTAATATTGAGTATATTAAAAATTGTGTGTTTATGTTTTGAATTATATGTACATTTTATAGATGTTGCCGGTTGTCTTATTTGGTATGGTTCTTTGGATGTGTTTGGACGACCTCCTAAAGAAAGTAAAAGGATGAATTTTGATATTCAAGACTTGGAGTAAGCATTTCCCTGTTTTTTGTTTGTAAATTATTGTTGTTACTTTCATTTTTTTCGTTGTTTAATTTGTTTAGTGGTGATATGATAAATCAACCAAATCATTATTTAATTCTTATATTTTTTTATATATATTTAACTATGTTTATGTTTTGATTCTATGTAGTGATACGATATTGCGATGTACAATGTGGAATGTTTATGCAGAGCAGTTTAACAAATTCATTTCTCCAAACGCTGGTAATGAACATATAATGGTTGTTATACAACATGGTAAAGTTAAGAAATCAAAAGGTAATTTATTTTATACTCCTGTTATTAAACATTTGCGAGTTCATTGTTGTTTTATACTCCTGAATGTAGGTTTAATTGAGGTGAAGGAGTTAAGAAGGAGGTACAGTGTCATTTTTTTTATGGATTTATAATTAAATTAAAAATTTTTTGTTGTGTTTTATTAATTCTACCTATTTTTTAGTCTTATATTGAAGCAAGGACAAGATGCTGCTTTTTTGACACCCTACAAACACCAATTAACAATTTTTAACAAATCAGTAAGTCTACCTTAGCGAGTCGTGCATACATTACATAACTAGGTCAGTTGAGTCATTGGGATGGTTCTGGGAATCATCGGGAGTCGTTACAGTGACCCTCGGGGTCATTGGGAGTTGGTCCATAACCACGTGTACAAGGATTGATGATTTGAAGAATCGCTAGGTTTTAACGCACACACGCAAGTCTCGAGTCCTGGGATTGGTGAACGAATGTGAAAGTGTTAGTTATCATGCATTATGTGTTTACAATCATTATATGACTTGTCGGTATATGAATACGTGCTTATATGAGTTAAAATAGTGTTTAACGTGCCAAAAACCCTAAATGCATGTAAATAGGGGTTGATTGGCCTAAATGCATGTAAATAGGGGGTGATTGGCCTAAATGCATGTAAATAGGGGGTGATTGGCCTAAATTCATGTAAATAGGGGGTGATTGGCCTAATCGCCCACATGTTGCTGCACCCTAATCGCCTACAACGTGTCTGACGACTAGAAACGCCTATAAATACCATCCTTGACTTGTAAAACATCATTTGTACAACCCTAGACGTCCCATAACCTCTCTCAACCTACAAACACCCTCTGTAACACGTTTTTGCATAAAAACCTACCTTTCCAAGCTTTACATCTCATTATCTTGCAAAACCAAGGTGTGTTCTTCATCCCAAACCTTTGTAATGATTTTGTGTTACTCCATAAAGGTCCAGACCTGGTTTTTAAATGTTTATGTCTTTGAAAACTCATTAAAAACAGTTTCTACATAAACCTAAACCCTCATACTTGCCTTATGTGATAATTACCATGCAAAGATAGGATTTTTATGATGTAAATGCATGGATTCTTGTGTGTTTAATATGTTTCTGAGATAATTAGGTTGTTAGCATGATTTTTGATGAGTTTGGAGGTTCATGGTTGTGTATTATTGCTAATAGATATTTTGACCCGTTTGAATGATTGTGAAGGATTAAGGATGATATGATGTGTTTTGTTGTTTGAACAAGGTTATGGTTTGCTCTAGGTTGATGCTAGAACAGTAGGGTAATATCGAACAACATCGTTATGAGATGAAATATGGATATTTGCCGTTTAGGGTAAGTCTTGCATGTTGATGTGATGTTTACATGATAAATATGCTATTTTAGGAAAACGCTTGCATTCGGGGCTGTTAGGATGATGATAATTTGCGAGTTTTTGCTTGAAATGGGTTGATAAATGTTTTGGGTTTGATATTAGGTGTTTCCACATGTTTCGGATCTCATTTGGAGGGCTAAACACGCGAAAAAGTGGAACAGACCTGCATGGGGCGATTGGGGAGTCCCAATCGCCTGTTTGAACACGTGATTAGCCCAATCGCATGAGATAAGGAGCGATTAGGAGCCCAATCGCATACTGTACACGTGATTACAATCCTATTCACTAGTTTGACCATCCGAAGCACTAGTTGACTTTCCTAAATGCTAGTTTGACCATCCCAATCACTAGTTGACTTTCCTAAATGCTAGTTTGACCATCCTAATCACCAGTTGACTTTCCTAATTGCATGTTTGATTCCTAATCGCGTGTACTGCTGTTATATGTGTATTTTAACATCCCGGAACATGGTTTTACACCTAGGAACATGTTAGGAACCCCGTGACATGTATAATAACCTAGTAACACGTGTTCGGAATCGTTTGTGCGTTATTTGAGCTGCATGCTAGACTTGGTGAACTTTTACGCATGTTAAGTGTATAATTGCATATGATTACATGATATCTTGTATTTGGCTAACACGTGGGATGTCGGGTCACCAATGGGATGTCGGGTCTTGTCTTGTGTGAGTAGGTTATCAGTCAAACATGTTTTCAAACGTATAATGGTTATGGTCTGGACACTTAGGGACTAGTTGACCTGCGGGTCAGTAGTTCGGGTACTCATATGCATTTAATGATAGGCTGTCGATACTAGGACTATCATTGGCATTGTCTGTGGTTTATTAAGAAGAACGCAACCTAAGGTGAGTACACGGCCCCTCTTTTACACACTTTTCTCTCGGGGGAGAAACATGCCACACGTTTTAACAATACAACGCTTATGTTATAAATACGCAACACTTTTTGAAACGCAACGCTTATGATACGTTATTGACTTTTGTTTACTATACGATGAAACACGGAACTCCCTGGGGGAAACCATGAATATGTGGGTGAACATAACGGGGGAAATGTGGATAGATCTATCAAGCCTGACAAACCCCACCCGTCGGCTAGGGGCCGACGGGTGCACATTTTCTTTACTTTAGCAACACAAGCATCTCAAACACGGAAAGCATCGCAAGAATCGTTTGCCAGTAATGGTTTCAGCATCACAATCGTAGTAGTAAGAAACACTTGTTGATTTGTTAAACGCATCCATAACTTGGTGTCTTTGTGATGAAACTCTTAACGCATGGTAACACTTTGTAAACTTAAAACATGTGAACTCACCAGCATTATATGTTGACTTTTTTTTTTGCATGGTTTCTCTGGTCTCTAAGGTAGCAGCATCGGATTTAGGCACACTGAGTCTCAGTTGGCGTCTAGGGTTCTAGTCTTATGTCTTTTAATAATTTCAGACTTCATTTACTCTTATTGAGTTGTAACCAAGATTTTAAAGCTTCCGCTATTGGTTTGATACTTTTAACTTTTGGTTTTTGGTTTACGTATCTTTTACATTTAGTTGTCGTTTATTGTGACCGTTGACTTGGATGTTGGTATGTCACGCGCCTTGCGGTAAAACCCCGCATGTGGAATTTGAGGGCATGACAAATTGGTATCAGAGCCAATGGTTATAGTGAACTAGGACTGCATGTAGAGTCTAGTCTATAGCCGAGTCTCGCACACACTAGACGGTCACATACATATGATTAGTGTCTTTTGGTAAACATATTAACCATGTCAGGGTGTCGGTATCCTCATCACCCAGTATTACATCATCTATCTTATCTTGGGTTATTTTTGTCTCTACTCTACCTTCCTCTCCGGGTTTGAAGTCGAAGGAACTTGTTTGTTGACCCCTGCAAGGCGGTGGCGTACATTAAAGTAGCTTCGGCACATCCTCGAGATCTGTCCAGGATTCGGACATCTCCCTTGTATGCTCCAATGGACCCACTTGCTTACACACACTATCTTGCACATGTACTCGTTGTAGTATACCTCTAAGTGATTGGTCACTTGGGAATTCTTTTGAGTTGGTTGTTTCTTCTAAGTTGTGGGTATCGGGTGGCTTGAAGTTCAAGCTCGGAGCACGCCTAGAGGACCATGTAGAGCAATTTATCATTTCGGGTGCACACGAAATCATAAGTTGAAATGCATGGAAGACCTGGTGGACTTCGTGTTTGGATAAATGGTCACGCATGGACCCAATACATGACTTCTTTTGATTTCTAATGGTTTTGCGTTGGTGATGGATCTTAGTGTTTTTGTTCTTGTTCTTGGCAGAAGATGTCTGGTGCTCGTGGCGGTCGTAGGGGTGGTCGTACTGGTGGCGGCGTTGGTCGCGGTGGGGGTCATGGTAATGTTAACATGACCCAGGAAGAGCTGAATAACCTGCTTCAACAGCAGGTGAATGTCGCACTGGCTGCTTTTCAGGCTGCCCATCAGGCTCTTGGTGGTGCTGCTGTCAATCCACCTCCACCTCAGTGTACCTATAAGAGGTTCCGCGACTGTAAGCCTCATAACTTTGCTGGCAGTGAGGGAGCGGTGGGATTACTCAGGTGGTTGGAAAAGGTTGAATCTGTGTTTGCCATGTGTAACTGTCTAGCGGGTGATATGATGAAGTATGCTTCAGCAACATTTGAGGGTCCTGCTTTGACCTGGTGGAACGATACCACATGGATTTTAGGGTTGGGGGAAGTTGCCCTGGGCGGAGTTTGTTCAACTTTTGAAGACTGAGTACTGTCCTAGGGACGAGATTCAGAAGCTAGATCATGAGGTCTAGAACCATAAGATGGTGGGGTCAGAGATCGAGGTGTATACTGCTAGGCACAATGAGTTGGCTGTGTTATGTCCAGACTTGCACACACTGGAGTACAGGAGGATCGAGCACTACATTTCTGGGTTGGTTCTGGAGATCGCAGGGTTGGTGGCTGCTGGGAATCTTACTGTCTTTGCGGAGGTTGTTCGGTCAGCTCACAGGATGACTAACATGAAGGTGGCTGAGGGTGTGTTGCCTCCTCGAGGCGCTACTGTGAAGGTTTCTGAGGGTAACAAAAGGAAGTGGGAAAGTTCAGGAAAGAGTTCAGCTCAAGCGCAGCCGCAGCAGCAAGCTAGGAAACTAGAGACAGTGGACACACCGTCGAGTCAGAATCGAGGTGGATATACCGGGAAGAACCCTAAGTGCAACCAGTGTGGGTACCATCATGTTGGGAGTTGTGATACGTTTTGTTGTAATCATTGTCATCGTATTGGTCATAAGGCTAAGAACTGTAGGGACAACATTCAGCCAGGGCAGGTTCAAGCGGTCGTCCCCACTCTTGCTTCTCGGGGAAACCAAGGGTGTTTTAATTGTGGTGAAATAGGGCACTTCAAGCGAAATTGCCCAATGCTGGTTCAGGGTGGCGTTGGGGCGGCTAGTGGTGATAAAGACAATGAAGGCGGTGGTCGGAATGCTCGTGCTTACGTCATCGGTGCGAGGGAGACTCGTGGGGATCCTGATACTGTTACAGGTACGTTTTCTTTTCTCGGTTGCTATGCTTCAGGTCATCTCGATTTTGTTTTACCATTTGGCGTCTCGTATTTGATTTGGGTTTTAACTGTCGTTGGTCCTGGTAATTTGGAGACACCACTTGGACGGTACCAGGTGCGTCGTTTATACCGATCACAAGGGTCTCCAATGTATTACCAGTTAGAAGGGATTAGTTGTACGGTAACTTGTGGCAGTCATCTTGTGTTCATTTTGAGGAATTAGTTCCTCGGCTTAGGGTATTTGTTCTTATCATCTCGGGTTGTGATTCTTGCGTCTTTTTGTGTTTTTGGGAAGTGTTTCTTTGGGCATCGGGTGCTTAGTTGCATGCGTCTTGAGTCATCTCTTGTATCGTCCAGATTCGTTACGGTTCACGTTGTGGGCCGGGTTTCTTGTGGGATCGAGGGGACTAGATGGAATCTAGGGAACCTCATTCGTTACTTAAGTATATACTTGGGTCGACACTCATTACTGTTGAAGCGAAGTGAATCTCGGGACGAGATTCCTTTCAACAGGGGGATAATGTGACAACCGGAAAATTTTTCTTTCTTTTATCACTTCCTTTCCGGTTTCGGGCAATTTTCGGGACGAAAATTCTTTCAACAGGAGGATGATGTGACACCCGGCAAACTCCAATTAACAATTTTTAATAAATCAGTAAGTCTAGCTTAGCGATTCATGCATACATTACATAACTAGGTCAGTTGAATCATTGGGATGGTTCTGGGAATCATCGGGAGTCGTTACAGTGACCCTCGGGGTCATTGGGAGTCGGTCCATAACCACGTGTACAAGGATTGGTGATTTGTAGAATCGCTGGGTTTTAACGCACACACGCAAGTCTCGAGTCCCGGGAATTGGCGAACGAATGTGAAAGTGTTAGTTATCATGCATTACGTGTTTACAATCATTATATGACTTGTCGGTATGTGAATACGTGCTTATATGTGTTAAAATAGTGTTTAACACGCCAAAAACCCTAAATGCATGTAAATAGGGGGTGATTGGCCTAAATGCATGTAAATAGGGGGTGATTGGCCTAAATGCATGTAAATAGGGGGTGATTGGCCTAATCGCCTGTTGCTGCACCCTAATCGCCTACAACGTGTTTGACGACTAGAAACGCCTATAAATACCATCCTTGACTTGTAAAACATCATTTGTGCAACCCTAGACGTCCCATAACCTCTCTCAACCTACAAACACCCTCTTTAACACATTTTTTCATAAAAACCTACCTTTCCAAGCTTTACATCTCATTATCTTGCAAAACCAAGGTGTGTTCTTCATCCCAAACCTTTGTAATGATTTTGTTTTACTCCATAAAGGTCCAGACCTGGTTTTTAAATGTTTATGTCTTTGAAAACTCATTAAAAACAGTTTTTATATAAACCTAAACCCTCATACTTGCCTTATGTGATAATTACCATGCAAAGATAGGATTTTTATGATGTAAATGCATGGATTCTTGTGTGTTTGATATGTTTCTGAGATAATTAGGTTGTTAGCATGATTTTTGATGAGTTTGGAGGTTCATGGTTGTGTATTATTGCTAATAGATATTTTGACCCGTTTGAATGATTGTGAAGGATTAAGGATGATATGATGTGTTTTGTTGTTTGAACAAGGTTAGGGTTTGCTCTAGGCTGATGCTAGAATAGTAGAGTAATATTGAACAACATCGTTATGAGATGAAATAGGGATATTTTCCGTTTAGGGTAAGTCTTGCATGTTGATGTGATGTTTACATGATAAATATGCTATTTTTGGAAAACGCTTGCATTCGGGGCTGTTAGGATGATGATAAATTGGGGGGGGGGGGGGGGTTTGCTTGCATTCGGGGATGTTTCGGATCTGATTTGGAGGGTTAAACGCCCGAAAAAGTGGAACAGACCTGCAGGGGGCGATTGGGAAGTCCCAATCGCCTGTTTGAACACGTGATTAGCCCAATCGCATGAGATAAGGGGCGATTAGGAGCCCAATCGCATACAGTACACGTGATTACAATCCTAATCACTTGTTTGACCATCCCAATCACTAGTTGACTTTCCTAAATGCTAGTTTGACCATCCCAATCACTAGTTGACTTTCCTAAATGCTAGTTTGACCATCCTAATCACCAGTTGACTTTCCTAATTGCACGTTTGATTCCTAATCGCGTGTACTGCTGTTATATGTGTATTTTAACATCCCAGAACATGGTTTTACACCTAGGAACATGTTAGGAACCCCGTGACATGTCTAATAACCTAGTAACACATGTCCGGACTCGTTTATGCGTTATTTGAGCTGCATGCTAGACTTGGTGAACTTTTACGCATGTTAAGTGTATAATTGCATATGATTACATGATATCTTGTATTTGGCTAACACGTGGGATGTCGGGTCACCAATGGGATGTTGGGTCTTGTCTTGTGTGGGTAGCTTATCAGTCAAACATGTTTTCAAACGTATAATGGTTACGGTCTGGACACTTAGGGACTAGTTGACCTGCTGGTCAATAGTTCGGGTACTCATATGCATTTAATGATAGGTTGAAGATACTAGGACTATCATTGGCATTGTCTGTGGTTTATTAAGAAGAACGCAACCTAAGGTGAGTTCACGATCCCTCTTTTACACACTTTTCTCTCGGGGGAGAAACATGCCACACGTTTTAACAATACAACGCTTATGTTATAAATACGCAACACTTTCTGAAAAGCAACGCTTATGATACGTTATTGACTTTTGTTTACTATACGATGAAACATGGAACTCCCTAGGGGAAACCATGAATATGTGGGTGAACATAACAGGGGAAATGTGGATAGATCTATCGGGCCTGACAAACCCCACCCGTCGGCTAGGGGCCGGCGGGTGCATATTGTCTTTACTTTAGCAACACAAGCATCTCAAACACGGGCAGCATCGCAAGAATCGCTTGTCGGTAATGGTTTCAGCATCACAATCGTAGTAGTAAGAAACACTTGTTGATTTGTTAAACGCATCCATAACTTGGTGTCTTTGTGATGAAACTCTTAACGCATCACAATCGTAGTAGTAAGAAACACTTGTTGATTTGTTAAACGCATCCATAACTTGGTGTCTTTGTGATGAAACTCTTAACGCATGGTAACACTTTGTAAACTTAAAACCTGTGAACTCACCAGCATTATATGTTGACGTCTTTTTGGCATGGTTTCTCAGGTCGCGAAGGTAGCAGCATCGGATTTAGGCGCACGGAGTCTCACTTGGCGTCTAGGGTTCTAGTCTTATGTCTTTTAATAATTTCAGACTTCATTTACTCTTATTGAGTTGTAACCAAGATTTTAAAGCTTCCGCTGTTGGTTTGATACTTTTAACTTTTGGTTTTTGGTTTACGTATCTTTTACATTGAGTTGTCGTTTATTGTGACCGATGACTTGGATCCTAGTATGTCACGCGCCTCGCGGTAAAACCCCGCATGTGGAATTTGAGGGTGTGACAGCTTCTACTTCTCAAACAGATGTTTCATAACACTCTGTTTATCCATTGGTTCAGGAATTCATTGTTGGTTCAGAAAAGAAATGTGTTGACGAGCTTATGGAGATTGATATGGTTTTAATATTTATTGATTATGATTAATATTTGTTCTCCTTATTAGAGCTTTTTTTGTTAAGTAATATAGTCTTTATTTCTATTTTTGTGCAGCCAATGTGTTGTGTTGTAGTTGCGATAATTAAAATTCTGCAAGAAGGCTATGGTTGGTTTTATGATGCATGTCCCAGATGTTTTAGCAATGTGATTACTAAATCAGAATTCTTACATCTTCATGAAAATGTTACTGAAGAAACTCTCAAATTGCCTGTTTCTGCTTTGTTTTGTTCCAAGTGTGAATGTCATTGTACCTCCGTTACTACAATGTACTTAGATCTAATTAAGTACAATTTGTTTTTTATATAAGCTTATTGCTTTTTATGAACCTGTATGTATGTTTTTAGATAATATTTTCGTCTATGTGTTTCAGGTTCAAGGTGCATGTAAGGGTTCAGGATGAGACTGGTAGTGTATCGTTTGTGATGTTTGACCGAGATGTTATGAGAGTTGTCGGATCATCCGCAAGTTGTATAAGAGAAAGGCAGTTGAAGCTTGGTGATAGTGAAAGTTTGCCTCAAGAATTGTTTCGCTTACTTGATAAGATGCTGGTTTTTAAAATTGATGTTTCTGAATATAATCTTACAAACGACTGCAATGTCTACACAGTCATGAAAATATGTGATAATCCAATCGTAATTTCTGAGTTAATTGCTGTTCATAGTAATGGATATTGTAATGTTGATGAGGTATTAAATTAAACGCATTTTTAGGAATTGCTTACTATCTTTTACCTTTGAATGTTGTCTTAACAGTTTAGGTTGTATGTTTGGTTTGTATGTACAATGTTTAGGGCAGCCAGGTAGATTGTGATTTTAAATCTGTTAACCAAGCAGAATGTGAGGAAGCTGATAGCCAACTGATGTTAAAGGTGAGTATTTTTTTGTAACTTGATTAAAATGTTTTTAAGTTTTTGTTGTTATTTAACATATCATTATTTGTTGTTTTGAAATATTTGAAGGATGTTGTGTCGTTACCGGTGATTCTTCTGTCGTCGATGCTGGAATGGATTGTACTATAACTCCCAATGGAAAAAGAGTTTTTGAAGATTCTAATAAACTAAATGTTGGTGATTTATCCTCTTCATGCAAAGGACCCCGGAAGGAGCGATCTAAGCCTAAGAGTTTTCATCTTTTTGATTTTTAAATTTCAATTTAGTAGACAACAATTTATTTTTAATAATATTATGATGATTGTATTATAGTTGGTTGTATATTAGTTTGAATGGAACTACATTATCAAACATAACTGGTGTTATTTAATATTATCGTGGCTATAACAGATGCTATTCAATAGCAATATTAGGAGAACAGATGCTACTTAGTATCATCAGAAATATAACAGATGGTATAAAAATAGATGATATATTCATTCTCAGTCAATAGCAGCAGAAATATAGCAGATGCTACTTAAACAGATGTTATATTTAATTGTCAATGTTTACAAACTGTTGTTATCAGCCTCTTCCTTTTTTGTTCTTGATTCTGATGGATTACTTTGCCCGATCATTTCCCCGAATCTGCCTGTCATAATATCATCTATTGAGAACAGAGTTTTTTGTTTTTTCGAGCTGGTTGGTCACCATCATCATAATTTGGCTTTCTTTGTAGAGTTGGATCAAGTTTTCTTCCTTCCTGTAGCTTTTTGTAGAAATCCATGAGTTCATATTCCTTCCAAAGACGAAGTTGTGTCATCTTTCCCAAACCAGCAGCCACCAGCTCTTTTCTTATTATTTTTAACTTTTCCCTTCTTTCAGTGTCAGTTTCTTTTCCCTTCTTCCACTTTGGTGGACGTTGTTTGCGATTAGGTTCTTTAGCCATCTCTTTAATTTTGTTAAGTTCACTCTCCAGTTCCTTAAAATCCCATTCACCAAATTGACTTCTCTTGGCTGTGTAAGTTTTGGTTTTCATTATCTCATTAAGATATCCTTCTCTCAAAATGTTTTCTATATCAGAGTCAGGTTGGCTATTAGACACTATCTTCGACAGGTTACTTGAGTATTCTTCTAAAATTCTTACTTTGCTGTATAAATCCTGTAAAATTAGTGATGCTTCCCTGTCAGTTTTTCCAACACTTTTCAGCTTTGAAAGCATGTCAAGCCTGTTCTTCTTTCAACTCCAAATACTTCTTAATATTTTGTGGCTTTTCAAAACCTTCAAGAGACTTGAAGCACAGTGACGATGGATCACGTGTTGAGTAGAAAGAGTCTATCTCAGGTTTTACTGCTTCTAAGTCAAGGACAAGATCTGAAAGTCCTTCTGGTGTTCTGAAAATAGATGTTTCATCTGTGGTGGTAACATTAGTTTGCACATTTTGGACTTGGACAGATGTTGTTTGGATTGTTGTTTTGTCTAGTATTTTTGTGGTTTCTTGAGCATGTGTTCTTTGTTCTTTTCTTCTGTTTGAGGAGCCTATATCCCCGTGTTGCATTTGCTGCTCTTTTTTTTTTAATCAATGCGACAGCATTCGCTTCTCGCTCCTTTTTCGCCTTCAACTTAAGTAACAGCTCTTTCTCTGCCTGTTGGTTTGCACTTTCATCAACTCTCTTACCTAAAGACACTGTAGATTGATCTTCAACAGTTGTAATGACTGGAACAGATCCTGGATTATCAGCTGTTTGCACATTAGTAGGTTTTGGTGTCTTTGGTTGTGCTCCTTCTTAGGTGGCAGGTTTATTAATTTATGTTGTGTTTTGTTCTTCTTTTCGGCTTCATTATTATTTTCTTCATCTTGCTCATAAATTGTTGTTGGGGCAGAGCCAGTGGTCTTTAGTAGATGGTTTTTGATGGCTTTGATGTCAGCTTGAATATCTTTGTATCTAGCGTCCACCGTGTTTCTTATCAATGCCATGTGTGAATTATGATTAAGGTCAGCCATTTGTTTGTGAGTTTGGATAATTGGGACAACGTGTTCCCATATGTTACTTGCAATAGATGTTGGTGTTCCGTTGTATAATTCAATCAATTCTTCCATTGAAGATTCAAGTTTGCTGACTCTGTCCGTCAATTCTTAATTTTCCAAGTCATCAAATTCAATAATAGGATTATCGGAAATCATACGAGATGTGGTTATGGTATTTGTTTCAATCAGGTCAGTTGAGTCACTGGAAAAGGAGGTGAATGCTTTTTTTTGTTGGTTTTTCGGACTTCCAGCCGGTACAGAGTCCACAATTATAGTGTCAACAGTTGTTACAATTGCAGTTTCAGTTTCTTTTGGTTGTGCATTCTCAGTTGTAGAAATTGGAGAGGAAATGGTATCTGTCTGAGTTTCTGATGCAGCCTGAAACAAGGGTTCAAAACCAGTTGCAATTGTAGAAGTAGGTTGTGTAACAGAAGGTTGTGGTTTTGTTGCAACAGTTGTTTTGATTCTTTTTGGCAGTTTGGATTTACCTTTATTTCTTGACTTACCTGTTGTGTTTTCTACACCAGTTGTTGTAGTCTCTTGGATAGCAGTAGTAGCAGTTATTTCAGAAACAGGTGTGGCAACGACAGATGTTGAAACTTCACTTTGTTTGCTTTTAAATTGCAACATTTTTGTTAAAGTTTTTTCTGACAAGCTTTTAATTTTCTTTGGTGCACCTTTTTTAAAATTTTCTCCAGTCAAAAGGTTTTTCAAATAGAAGCTTATCAGTCTGGGATAAAGTAGGAATGATTTACTTTGACTTGAGTTTATGCCTTTCAAATTGCGAATTATATCTGAGAACACAGCCTTGGATAAATTGTAATCATTGCTTGTTAAAACTGCATAACCAAGATACTGTATGTTCAAAGGTATTTCATTAAAAGAAGTTGTCTTTGAGGATAGACAAATAAGAATGGTATGGAAGAAAAACTTCATTGGTGGGGGAAAATCGGGTTTCATTATTGTCGCCCCAGTCGCTGTTCCTGCATACCCTTTTTAGTGAACTCTTCGTTGAGTTCATCTTTTAAAAAAGAGACTTTACCTTGCAAGTCGTTTATTGAGAATGTTGTGGAGATGGATTCTTCGGTCATCTGAATATCTGTATCTCCAATCTTCGAAACAATCTTTTTTCTTTATCTAAAAGTTTCGCGTTCAACCAGAATTCTTGTAGAGTTTCGACATATATTGGAGCGTCAGCGGTGAGAATGGGTAGGTATTTCGAATTTGTGAGAATATCGATTATTGAGTGAAATTGAGTGTTACGTTCTGTTTTTACCAAGTATGGTAGATTGTTATGAGGGGTTTTTAATAGAAGATCCATGCAGAAGATTGAAGAAGATGATGTGAAATCTATTTAGGGTGTGGAAGAGGGAAAACCGTCTTTGTGTATTTAAAAGTCAATAAGACAGTGTTACGTTTATTTTTTAGGGCAAAAGGAATGAAAAAGGGTTGCTGATATGGCAAAAAATCTGTTTTTGTGTAAATGACGTGGCATATATCTGACCAAAATTTTTTAAAGTCAACCTCTCTATCATATAACAACTCTGTTGTTTTATTATACTGTTGAACAGTCAACAATTGTTTTTGATACAGTGTCATACAGTAAAGGAAAGATACGTTTCAACTGTAGTTGATTTTTGGTCAAGCAGATGGTTATTTATATAAAAACGTATAAATATGAACTTTTATTAGTAATATTATGTTATTTATACAATTTATAAAATTAATCAAAAAAAATATTTATCATGTGATAATGTGTTGTAAATCTTTCTATTGTTTATCTTATCAATTAGGAAATCCTAGGTATTTTATAAACGAATTTTCTAATAAAGATTTATGATGTTAGGCTTAATTTTAGTTTGTATGTTAATATATGTTGTAAATACTATACGTTATGAAGTTAATTTGTCCTATATAATGTAATAATAATTATGTTTTAGTTGAGTATATATATGATATATACATATATATATAATTCAACATATGTTCATTCTATTTCAGCAGATGTTGATGTTATTTCAACAGACTTTTAAATATGCTTTATCACATCTTCAGCCCAAAATATATTTAAAAATGATGTTTTGGCTTTTCTGACAATATTACTTTATTATAATTTTTATATTATTTAAATTTAATGGTTATTTTCCTCTATAAAAGTTGAAGAAATTGCAATTTGTTATCATATGTTTTTCTCTTAAGTCGTTTTTACATTCTAAATGATTATTTCATTTTGACATTCATAATGATCTTAATAATTATCTTATTTTCAAATGCAATCCAAACACTTCTCAATAAAGTATTTCTAATAATTCGATGTTAGTGTTGAAGTTGGAATTGGTGTTCTCGGAAAATGCTTACATACAATCAATATGTATTTGCTGAAGAAAACCGGTGGTTATATAGGAAGCAAATCGGTGATAAACGTAGAATAACATGTTTCCCCCTGCTTCTTTGTATTCAATTCTAGAAAGGATTCTACCAAAGTATTTGCTGAAGAAGACCGGTGATTATATATGGAAGCAAATCTGTCATAAACGTAGAATAAGATCTTTATACTTTTCCTTCTTTGTTTTGAATTCTGGAAAGGATTCTACCGAAGTTAAAATTCTTGTTTTACTTTGTTTAGTTGAATATTGTAAAATGTGTTACTTCGTATTCAATAATATAGTATTTTGTTCGTATATCTTTCAATATTAGTTGTCTTTTGTGAATAGATGGTTATTTTCTTTCAACAGAACTATAGAAATAGTTAGGAGATGTACATTGTTAATTTCGTAATATTTGTAAAATTACTCATTAGGAAATAATAGTTTCATTTTTTTATTATTTTTTTTTTGTATTTTTTAATTTTTTTCATGTAAAAGATTATAAATTTAATGAAGTTGCAATGTTACATTAAAATATTATTCATTGTTTTTACTTTGCAGTATAATATAATCATCCTGTTAAATTTTAGCACATACAATTCATGAGATGGTGCATCTATTTCAACATATGATTATTTAATGCCAAGATAGTTTTAGATATTTTTTAGCAGATGTTCAGAGCAAAATATATTTAAAAATGATTCTTTGGGTTTTCTGTCAACAGTATTTGATTATTATTATTTTTTTATTATTAATACTAATTAATAATATATTTAAGAATGGGTCATGTTGATATTCTAATTTTCATATCTTTTTTTCATAAAGCATTTTGATTTTCTAATTTTTGACTTCATATTCATAATTTGAATATCTTTTGCCGAATAATAAATATATTAATAATTTGATGTTAATGTTGAAATTAGATAATACATTTAAAAATATAAAAAATTATATAATGTTGAAATATCTTTTGCTGAATAATAAATATATTAATAATGTTTGTAATATTGTTCAATCTTTTGCCGCTCATATTTAAATTTTGAGGTAAACGTTTAAAGTTAATATAGAAAATTGTGTTTGTGTGACACCCGGCAAACTCCGGTAACTAACTTTTTGAAAACTCAGTAAGTCTACCTTAGCGAGTTGTGCATACGTTACACATGACAGGGTCAGTCGAGTCGAGTCGTGCATCATTGGGGTTTTAACACACGCAGGTCTCAAGTCCCGGGAATTGGTGAACGAGTGTGAACGTGTTTGTTTTCATGTATTATGTGTTTATAATCATTATGTGACTTGTCGGTATGCGAAAACGTGTTAACATATGTTAAAACGGGGTTTAACGCGCCAAATACCCAAGACCAGGCCCTGCAGGCGATTAGGGAAGCCTAATCGCCTACAGGAGGGCGATTAGCAAGGCTTAGGGGGCGATTGGGCTTGTCTAGGGGGCGATTGGGGGCTAATCGCCTGATAAGGTAGGCGATTAGCAGCCCTAATCGCCTGATAAGGCTGCACAATCGCCCATACTGCACCTGACGACTAGAAACGCCTATAAATACCACCCTTGACCTCTAAAACACCATTTGTGCAACCCTAGCCGTCCCATAACCCATACCAACACACAAACACCCTCTGGAACTCGTTTTTACATCAAAACAACCATTTCCAAGCTTTATCCATCATTTTCTCCCAAATCCAAGGTGTGTTCTTCAAACCCAAACCTTTAAATGATTATATTTTGTTCCCTAAAAGTCCAGACCTGACTTTTAAATGTTTTTGTCTTTGAAAATCCATTAAAAACCGTTTTAAAACAAACCCAAACCTTTATGCGTGTTATATGTGTTATATGTGTTTAAAGGTAGGATTTTTAGTATTGAAACATGATTGTTCTTGTGCTATTAAGGTGTTTATGGCTGTTATGAGTTAGTATGATGATGTTCTAGGAGTTTGGATGGTTTTGGTTGTGTATTGTTGATATTTGATATTTTGACCCATTTGGATGATTTTGAATGATTAAGGATGCTATGAGGTGTGTTGATGATTGTATAATGTTAGGGTTTGCTTTAGGATGATGCTAGAGCAGTAGGATACTATCGGACAACGTGGTTATGTGATGAAATCTGGATATTTGCTATTTAGGGCAAGTTCTTGCAGGTTGATGTGATGTTTACATGTTAAGTTTACTATTTTGGGAAAACGCTCGCATTCGGGACTGTTAGAATGATGATAACTTAGGGCTTTTGCTTGAAATATGTTTGTTAATATGTTAGGATTGATATTGGGTGTTTACACATGTTTCGGATCTGATTTGGAGGGTTAAACGCGCGAAATTGCATCGTGCAGCTGCAGCAGGCGACTAGGACCACAATCGCCTGCTGTGGTAGGTGATTAGGCCCCTTAAGGGGCGACCACAATCGCCTGCTAAGGTAGGCGATTAGCATCCTAATTGCCTGTTGACCAATCCTAATCACCAGTTGACTTTTCCTAATTGCATGCTAAGTTCCTAATCGCGTGTACTGCTGTTATAAGTGTATTTTGATATTCCGAAACCCGATTTGACACCTAGGAACATGCTAGGAACCCCGTGACATGCCAAGTAACATAGTAACACGTGTATGGACTCATTTGTGCGTTATTTGACCTATGTGTTAGACTCGTTGAACTTTAACACATGTTAAGTACTAAGTTGCATGATTTGTATATGTTTGTGTATGAGAGGAACACGTGGAATGTCGGGTCACCAATGGGATGTCGAGTCTTGTCTTACGTAGTCTGGTTGTCTGTCAAACACGTTTTTCGGACACATAATGGTCATGGACTGGACTTAGGGACTAATGAACCCGACGGGTTATTAGTCTAACTTGACACATATCTTATGATAGGTCGCCACTAGTTGGGGCTATTGATGTGTGTAAATGTATATATAAAAATAACACAAGCTTTAATTAAAACGACTCACCTAAAAACTACACACGTACGGCAAGTGTACCGGTCGCAAAGCAGTAAAAAGATAAGACCGAGTATCGAACCCAAAAAACACGAATACAACTCTAGATCACAACCTCTACCGAATACTAGCCTAAATAAATAAGTACTTATATGGGGGGTTAAACTAATAATTATAAACTAAATTAATTAAAACTAAATTACTAATTAAACTAAGAAACTAAAAATAAACGAAAGCTAACGAACTGGTCTGGAACTCTAGTGAGGAGAAGACTGGTAACCTGGGTAGAATCTCTAGACTCTGGTTATAAAAGCTGACCTATGTAATCCGGTTGGAGACCCTGTTCTCACCTAATAAACCTCTTGTCAAGGATAGCCGACTAGACTCAAGGCGGGACAAGTATTGAGATGCTAAAATGAAAGTGGATCGCCCCAGCGAAACCAAATCCCACAGTAATCCTTTAATCAACCACTCTTGGATCGAAAACTCCCAAACTGCGAAGCAGCCTTAACTAATACGAATGAAATCCTAGGAAAACTCTAAACACGAATAAGTAACCGGTCTCGCCCCAGCGATAACCAAACTACCAAACAATGCCTAGTTAGTCAACCTAGCAATCCCGAATTATATTCCTAACCTTCGGGAAGGGATTGCACACCTTAGCTAATTGATTTTAAAAACCTGTTAAACTTGCGCTATTCCTAACTGCAAGAACTAGCTCGACAACAAAAGTTAATCAAACTAGAATGATTTCTAGATCTAGGGGATATTCCTATATGCCTAGAACATCAAAACCAACAAACAAGTAATCAAATCAAAAAGCGCCAGTACACAAATATTCAAAATCAAACATAAAAATTAAATCATGTAACCCAACACATCCAAAACGAAAAACATAAGTCTGTAATTAAAAACCGTAATCTAGTTCATCATCCCAAGTCACCAATAAAAGGTTTAGCCTATAATATTTAGAAACATCTACACAAAATAATTAAAAATAGGTTTAATCATGTCTAATAAAAATATAAACGAAAACTAAACCAAACCCGAAGCTCCTTGAATATTAATCTTTAACATGCCCGGGACCTTTTCTTCTCCGCATCTGTTCTGCTCAGCTTTTCGATCACCACAGCTTATTTTTCATGGATCTCTCTTTTTTTTTAGATTGGTCGAATTAATAATCCTTCCAAATTGTTGACGTCGAGCCCCAATCATCTATCCACCGACTTTTTATTTTAAAGTGTTATTTGTTTTTTGGCTTGGGCCACGAGCCCAAGTCAATTCCTTTTCTTTTCTTTTTATTATTATTATTATTATTATTATTATTATTATTATTATTATTATTATTATATTATCATTATTATTATATACTATTATTATATATAGCATTCTAGCTCCGTGCTCTTAACTCGGGTGTTCTTGACTTGACCAAACTTATTCGTTTACGCTTCAACGTCTATGAACACATGCTCTCAAGTGTTCGTTTCTCAATTAAAATTCTTTCGTTTTTGAGTCCATTCTCCACGAACACCTATAAAATAATAAAATAAATAAATACATAATAAAATTGACACGAAACGAATAAAAACTAATAAAACGCTAAAATAAATTAAATAGACAAGTACAAGCCTAAAACTAATAAAAACACTAATAAAAAGACCAGAAAATGACTACAAAATGCATAGGAATTTAGATGTGTTTTGCAACACATCAGCTATCATATCATACAAACGGTTTACTCATATCACATAAACGGTTTACTCATTAACGGAAGACGCAACCTAAGGTGAGTTCACGGCCCCACTTTTTACTGGTTTTGCTTTCGAGGGAGAAACATGCTTAAAACTCTTTTATGACTCATGGCTCATTTTCACGTTATACTATGGCTTACTTATTGTTACTATACGGTTCATCAAAAAGTCCCTTAGAAACCACTAACATGGGAATATGGCGGGGAAATATGGATAGCGCTATTGGGAACTGACAAGCCCCACTCGACGGCTGGAGGCCGGGCGGGTGCATATTGTCTCTAATAAAACAAGGCCTACCGGTGATGACGGTAGTCCATAGGAATTAAGGGTCAGTACACGGCATAATCAGCAATGGTTTCACCCGTAGTAGTAATCATATTCTGCGCCTAGCTAGCGTTCTCACAAGCATAGTAGTAACAGTGATGGTAACGGTTTTCGAAGGATCACTTTAAACGTTTAAATACAACCTGTGAACTCATATCACATAAACGGTTTACTCATATCACATAAACGGTTTACTCCTTAACGGAAGACGCAACCTAAGGTGAGTTCACGGCCCCACTTTTTACTGGTTTTGCTTTCGGGGGAGAAACATGCTTAAAACTCTTTTATGACTCATGGCTCATTTTCACGTTATACTATGGCTTACTTATTGTTACTATACGGTTCATCAAAAAGTCCCTTAGAAACCACTAACATGGGAATATGGCGGGGAAATATGGATAGCGCTATTGGGAACTGACAAGCCCCACTCGACGGCTGGAGGCCGGGTGGGTGCATATTGTCTCTAATAAAACAAGGCCTACCGGTGATAACGGTAGTCCATAGGAATTAAGGGTCAGTACACGGCATAGTCAGCAATGGTTTCACCCGTAGTAGTAATCATATTCTGCGCCTAGCTAGCGTTCTCACAAGCATAGTAGTAACAGTGATGGTAACGGTTTTCGAAGGATCACTTTAAACGTTTAAATACAACCTGTGAACTCACCAGCATTATATGTTGACTCTTTTAGCATGTTTTCTCACGTCGCTAAGGTAGCAGCTGTCAGATAGGCGCACGGAGTCGCACTGGAGTCGTCTCGCGTCTAGGGTCGCATTTGCATGTTTTGGGATTGTTAACTTTTGAACTTATGTTTTATTTACGCATGACTTTTGTAAACTTTGAATGCTTCCGCACTGTCGAATGTTGGTTTTAATCTTATGCATGGTTTTTGTTTACGTATGTTTTTACATTTAGACGTCGTTTATTGTGACCGTTGACTTGGATCCTGGTATGTCACATGCCTCGCGGTAGAACTCCGCATGTGGGAATTTGAGGGTGTGACAGTTTGTTTTATTATTTTTCAGGTATAATCATAACATATAGCTTCTCTTATAAGCTATATCTAAAAGTAAGTTAAATAAAATTATATAGAATAATCAATATTATTTAAATAATAAAATTGTGTGGTATTTTCTAATTAAATTTAGTTTAGGATATTAACAGTGGTGAGTGAAAAAATAATAATGACGATGTTGAACATCGATCTCCAAAAAATAATAATCATGATTTTTATTGTTTGTGATTTTTCAAGTTTAGAAGTAGTTAATTTATTGTGTGTTGATGTGAATTTGTAAAGAGCGTCTCTAATAACATCTACTATTAACATTCTTCAGTTTTTTAATATGTTCAATAGAATATGGAATACATCTGTTCATATGTCTGTATAGATCTTTAGTTGAGTCTGTTTGATTTAAATGCTATTCATTTTAACAGTATTTTAATAAAAAAAAATAGTACAACACTTAGTTGGGGATAATGTGTTTACAAGCAAGTGTCATGTTTGTAATAATTATTTACAGGTCTTATATGTAACAAAATCTCCATTAAAGATTTAGATCCTCGATTGTCGAAAACATGATTACTTTTTCGAAAGTTAGTTTGTTCAAATTTGGATCATTTTTTAATTTAATAATACTATTTGCTATTTGAAATTATTAAAAAAATTATATTATTATAGTAATGTTTTTTTTTAAATTTATTTTCAAAGTAGATGTTTTGTATATTATTACAAAATACAAATACGAAAGTTACGTCACAATTGTATGTTTTGTCAGTATTTTATATGTAATTTCTTAACTTAAATTATGTATATGTATAAGTACTATTATTATTATTATTATTATTGTTATTATTATTATTATTATTATTATTTTATTATTATTATTTAGTAAAAGATTGTTTATTATATGTATTGTCTGTTCTGAGGCAAATTATATAAATCTTGTCCTGTAAGCCTTTTTCCATGGTTTCATTAATTGATATATTAATCTTACATTATAAGTTTCCCTTGAAGCTTCCATTATAAGATTCCTTTTATTTAAATGCAACTTTATAATATATTTGTTTAATGAACGTTTGTAAGTAAATTCAATGGAGTTCCTACTTTCAATACTTAGGTATATGTAAGTGTATTTATTTCTTCTACTATAGTTTTAATTTAAAATTTATAATTATGTAAATTTGTATTGACAGTATGGGCTTCAATGATGTTTCTTACAAATATTATTATTCATATTAATTAGTAGGAGTCCTTCTATATTGGACGTGCTGTTTTCCAGTAATTGCTAAATCGATTCTTTTTTAACCAGGGTGAAAAGTATAAAAAGATTGAAGATATTAAATTGTGTAATGAAAAAGAAATTTCAACAAATATCTGTAATCAATAATTTTTAAGTTGAGTTTGGATATTTTTTCTTAATAGACAACTCAAATTGTTTATGCTATTATACCGTACTATGCATCATTGAAAATTTTTTATATCAACATAAGCTCGAGTTCCAAAGTTAATCATTACCATTTGAACTAATTTTATTAAAAATATTATGTTATTATTTTTGGGTTGTAATTGTGTTTTCTCTATAAAAGCTAGAAAAGTTATTTATTATTGAAAATATAAGTTGACATTATAAATAAAAAAAGTACACATATTTTTATAAAAATAAACTATTCCAAAGTTAACAACTTTAATTATAAAATTTAAATTACTTATTTAATTATATTTTATAGTGTTACTTTAATAACAAATTTAAGAAAAAATTACGCTGTTAGTCCCTGTGGTTTCCTTCTAGTTTCAATGTAAGGTATTAAGGTTTTATTGTTTCACTTTAAGGTATTAACCTTTTAATTTGTTTCAATGTCAGGTATTAGAGACTAACCTAGTTAAAACTTAACTAAGTTTGAGGGGTATTATGGTCCAATCACCTATATATTCAGTTTTTGAAAAAATTGTAGCTTGGGGGACTCGAACCTGGCCTCTAGCCGGTACTCATTCATAAAACTTAACACCAAATACCAACTGCTCTGCAAGTCTTTTTGTGATATTATTGATTTCGAAATTTTATTAAACAATCTCTGTTATACTTCATCTTCCCCAAATTTTGCATAAACGGATGGCTCCTGCCGCCCTCTATGGCGGAGCTCCGGCGAGTTCCGGCGGCTCTACTCCCGACAACAAGACACCCCTCCCTTCTGACACTACACCCCACCCCGATTAGAGAGAAAGAGACGAGAGAGGGAGAGAGATGCAGAGGATTCAGAGCAGACAAAGAGAGAGGAAGAGAAACCGAAGAGAGAGAGAAAGTTGGGTAGAGAGAGGAAGAGACACAGAGGAGGAGACGATGACAGTGACGGTGGAGGCGCTGGTCTAGGGTTCGATGGTGGTCTGGTCTCGAGTATCAACAAGAGCACGGTGGAGATTATGGTGGTCGATTATGTTCGTTATAAGGGGTTACGGTGGTGGTTTTGGAACTGTAGTGGTGGCTGCTCGGCGGTTAGTGGTGATCGATCGAAGTACTGTTAGTGATGGGTTACTGTTATCAGGAAGACAAGTGATGCTCTGCGATGGCCATGGTTAAGAAACAACGTATGGATACGGCTGTAATATTTAGTGAAAGGTTAGTATTATAGTTGGGGATAACACGAAGTCACGAAGTGGGTTATCAATGGTGGTGGTACGGTTAAGTGATTGTGGTTGTTGATAATGATGGTTGAGGAAAAAGACACACTGGAAGCATTAGGTTCGTATGGTAAATTTGGGGAAGATGAAGTATAACAGAGATTGTTTAATAAAATTTCGAAATCAATAATATCACAAAAAGACTTGCAGAGCAGTTGGTATTTGGTGTTAAGTTTTATGAATGAGAACCGGCTAGAGGCCAGGTTCGAGTCCCCCAACCTACATTTTTTTCAAAAACTGAATATATAGGTGATTGGACCATAATACCCCTCAAACTTAGTTAAGTTTTAACTAGGTTAGTCCTTAATACCTGACATTGAAACAAATTAAAAGGTTAATACCTTAAAGTGAAACAATAAAACCTTAATACCTTACATTGAAACTAGAAGGAAACCACAGGGACTAACGACGTAATTTTTTCCAAACTTAATTTTGTAATAAATGATGTTGGTACAGTTCAAATTTATAACTGAAAGTTGATAAATTGTTTTTTCACCCTATAAATGGAAAAGAAATATGTAGATTCATTTTTCAATCTTATATGCCTTCCCCTATTTTCAGTTTCAAACTCCGTATCCCTTAGTCATAATGGTATTACGATCAAATTTCCTTCCACAAATATTCTAAAAGATTCTTACAATCAAAGGAAAAAGGATTATCAACAATCCGTCTGCAGTGAGCTTTGAATTGTTGTTTTTTGAAGATTCATACAGTCAAAGAAAAACATCAATCGATAATTACTACATGCAAATCCTATTTGTGAAATTTAGGTTGGATTGTTAAACTTCATGATGTTTAGCTAGAAAGGGTTGTTGATGTTTGTTTTAATTATATTTAATGCAAGTGCAACAGTTCTTAAATAACGTCATTCGTTTTGTTT
Organism: Ambrosia artemisiifolia; assembly: GCA_032199755.1. NCBI lineage: Eukaryota > Viridiplantae > Streptophyta > Magnoliopsida > Asterales > Asteraceae > Ambrosia > Ambrosia artemisiifolia. The sequence continues at coordinate 33,176,947 of CM063521.1, forward strand.
GAGTTGTTGTTTCGAATTCTAAGCAGGAAGATCATTCTTTAGTGTTGTTTCTTAGAAACGTTCTTTGAAGTTTATTGGGATTTTTATTTAGTTTGTTAAATTTGATGTTGTAAATTTGTTAATTGATATCAAAGCAATTTTTTAAGAATATATGTACTTTTCTTTTACAAATGTATCATTTTCTATGTAGATTTATAAATCAGAGGGTTGCTTCAATTAAAATTGTCTTTTTGTTTTTAAAATTTGTTAGCTGCAATATTTCTTTTCAATGTCTACTGATTTATTTCTCGTGATTGTAATACCCTTAAGTATTAAGAAAATCATTCATAGTAACAACGGTTTTTTATAAATAATTTACTTTCTTTAAGTTGTAACATAAATAAAATACTTTATATCATTTATAGATTCAAATAAGTATGAATTAAATACTTTTATTGGTAATAAAAAAAAATAATGATAATATGTAAATTTGTTTCATAGTAAAGTTGTAAGTTCTGGAGGACCTTTTGTAATTGTGAGTTTAAAAAGAGTAATATTGTTTAAATTTATAGTATTTAATTATTTATAACATTATTTTATTATTTTATTTGTTGTATTTTAAAAGACTAATATTTTTTTGAGTGTATAAATTGCGAGTCGTCATTTCAGTTTGTAATTTTATTTTTCTTCTTTTCTACGATAATAATAATGAAAGCAAGAGCTAATAAATGCAACAATATGTTATTTTTATTAAACTTCTTACTAAAAGTTTTTTCAAAAATTCAGTAAATGAAAGAAAAATGTATTTCCAATTAACCTTTGATAATCAAGTTGGAATTGGTGTTCTCAGAAGATTCTTACAATTCTTTCAATCAAAATAAAATATTTATAGTATAAGTTATTTATAACATCATTTTGTTATTTTCTTTTTTGTTATTGTAATGGTTTCATGTTTATTTAAAAATCCCCACAGCAAATGCAGGTTGATTAGATAAATAATATTTCTCTGCTTATTGAGTATTCAAATACATTATCTGATACTTTATTTTGTTTTCGGTTTTGTGTTGTTTTTATTTTTTGTTCATGTTTTGTATGACTTTTGTATTAACTTTTAAGTTGATGGAACAAATTTCATAGTTAGTATTACTTCACTTTTGTAGGTATAATGGAATTTTTTGTTACAAGACTTCCTTTTTGTATGTATGTACGTAAACAATCTTATTTTGTAGTTTTTCTTTGTATTTTCTATTTTTAATGTTTGTGTGATTCGGTTATTTTTAGTTAAATTAAGAAAGTTCAACAATCCTTTTTAAAAAAACTTGAAAAGTCAATGTATCTCTTTGTAGGATGCTATAAAAATGCCTAAAAGTAATGATTACGATTTTGAAGTTAGTTTATTAACATTATTATTTTTATATTTTTATTATTATTGATGTTGCAAAAGTAACTTACAACTTTAGATTTACTTCAAATCTAACAAATAAAGTTGAAAATCAAGTTTACAAATAGTTAACATATTCACTCTATACATATGTAGGAATTCCCAATATTCATTATCCATCTTTATATTTTCGTTTAACTATTCTCACAATACATCTCTCTATCACATATGCATAATGATATTACTTTCAAATGTGTTTCCACAAATTTTGAAAGATTCTTACAATCAAAAGAAAATAGATTACCCACAATTCGTTGCTATGAAAATTGGAATTGTTGTTTTTGCATGATTCTTACAATCAAACTGAAACAACAATCCATTATTATTATATATGTACATAGCAGCAGGTCCCTAATCCAATATTTAGGGCTTTTAGAGTTGGATGACATTTAAATACGAGTTGTGTTCGTGTACTGCTTTTCGTCGTTTTGTTTTTCATTATGTTTTGATGATGCTGACAAGAAAGATCATTCGCTAAGATATTGTATCTTTTTCCTGTATTTTCTATGTATTTTGTTGTCTAATTGAAGAAATGATTGTAACAGTTTTGCTCTATTTTACAATTAACAGTAATAATTTAAAATTGTAAGAACATAAGTTAAATTAAGGGTAAGATTAATTTAAATATAATTTAGCAGTCGGTTATTAGGTAAGCATTTTAGATAACTGTTGTAAAGAATTTGTCTATTTAATGTTTCCCAAGTTGTATATACTCTTCAGATACAATAAACGTTTTGAATACAAATAATGCTTATAACAAAACTTTTCGTTTAACGCATTAACTCAACTGTAATAACTATATAGTACGGTATGACGTTTCATTTCACATGTTTTAACGTTGATTGTGTTTCTTTTTGTTTTTAGTTTTGTATTTGTATTTCAATATTATATATGGTTTTTTATGTTTTGTGATGGTAAATTGAATCGTATTAACTTTTGTGTTTTATTCAACAGACCTTTAATCCGTCTGTAGATTTATATGTGTTATCTCAACAGATGTTTAATTCCGTCTGTAATTTTATCTTTGGGTTGTTGTAATAGTTGTATCTATTTATGTTTTTAGTTTTGTACAACTTATACTTTATTATTTCGTCTATTCGTTTTCTAAAGAATTCATGTATTTATGTTTCAGAAGTTCTATAGAATCTTTAAATACTATAAACGTATAGAAATTAAATAATCATTATAACAAAACTTTTCGATTAACACGTTAACTCAAGTATAATAACTATACTATAGAAATTAAAACCTTTCATTTCACGCGATTTAAATGTATAAATCAGTAAATAAATGACGATTTTCAATATAAACCTTTTTAACATTTATATCTCAGTATTCATCAATAGAATCAATGGCAGTCGCAATTAATAAGCAAGAACATGTTTAAGTGGGAGTATTATAAACCTTTGTGTTTGTATTGAAATTTGTATTTAAAAAAATAAATAATTTAAATAATTTTTTAAGTGGGAATATTATCTAAATAGTTGAATTTACATCTGTTTTAATCAACAATGTTTAAAACAGTCTTTTAAAAATATGTGTTATATCAACAGAGCATTACAGTTAGCCTAATTATGTTTTTTTCATAGCAGACGATTGGTTTCTGTGACGACCCGGAAAATTTTTCTTCTTATTCGTTTTCTCTCTTCGACTTCGGGAAATTTTCAGGACGAAAATTCTTTCAACAGGGGGATGATGTGACACCCGGCAATTTCCGGTAACTGACTTTTGAAAACTTAGTAAGTCTACCTTAGCGAGTCGCGCATACGTTACACATAACAAGGTCGGTCGAGTCGAGTCGCACATCATTGGGGTTTTAACACACGCAAGTCTCGAGTCCCGGGAATTGGTGAACGAGTGTGAACGTGTTTATTTTCATGTATTATGTGTTTATAATCATTATGTGACTTGTCGGTATGTGAAAACATGTTAACGTATGTTAAAACAGAGTTCAACGCGCAAAATACCATGCACCAGACCCTGAGGGCGATTAGGGGACCCTAATCGCCTTCATGAGGGCGATTAGCATGATGATATAGGCGTTTGGGCATGTTTATAGGCGATTATGGGGCTAATCGCCTATAGTGAAGGCGATTAGCAGCCCTAATCGCCTGATAAAGCTGCATAATCGCCTATAAGGTACCTGACGACTAGAAACGCCTATAAATACCACCCTTGACCTCCAAAACACCATTTATGCAACCCTAGCCGTCCCATAACCCATACCAACACACAAACACCCTCTGGAACTCATTTCTACATCAAAACAACCATTTCCAAGCTTATTCCATCATTTCCTCTTAAATCCAAGGTGTGTTCTTCAAACCCAAATCTTTAAATGATTATATTTTACTCCCTAAACGTCCAGACCTGACTTATAAATGTTTTTGTCTTTGAAAACCCATTTAAAACCGTTTTTAAACAAACCCTCACCTTTATGTGTGTTATATGTGTTATTTGTGTTTAAAGGTAGGATTTTTAGGATTGAATCATGATTGTTTTTGTGTTGTTAAGATGTAGTCATTTTGCACACGCAACTGTTTTGGGAAGTAAATTGTTGTAAACACGCCACGCTTTTGAAACACTTTTGGAATGCAACACTTTTGGAAAGCAACACTTTTGAATGCAACGCTTTTGAAACACAACTCTTTTGAATTACAACACTTTTGATGACTACACGACGAAACTAGGAAGTCCCTGGGGGAAACCATGAATGTGCCGGGCACAACGGGGAAATGTGGATAGATCTATTGGGCCTAACAAGCCCCACCCGACGGTAGGACCGGGCGGGTGCATATTGTCTCTAGTTTAGCATCACAAGCAACTCAAACACGGGTAGCAACTCAAGAAACGCTGTCAGTAATGGTTTCAGCATCACAGTCGTGGTAGTAGTAGGAAACGCTTGTTTGTTCGTTTGTTTACTCGTTTAGCGCATCTCATGACATGGTATTTTTGTGATCAACGCTCAACACACGGAAACTAATTGTAAACTTAAAACCTGTGAACTCACCAGCATTATATGTTGACCTGTTTTTGGCATGATTTCTCAGGTCGCTAAGGTAGCAGCATCTCAGGGCATAGGCGCACGCGTCTGCACGGCGTCTAGTTTAGGTTTCATGGTTTTGTTATCAAACAAGTTTGGAAACTTTTGGATTTAGTTTTGTAAAACAATGCTTCCGCTGTTATGTCGAATGGTTTGAACTCGTGTTTTGAATTTACTTATGTTTCATATAGTGTTGTTTATTGTGACCGTTGACTTGGATCCTGGTGTGTCACACGCCTCGCGGTAGAACTCCGCAGGTGGAAATTTGAGGGTGTGACAGATTGGTATCAGAGCCAATGGTTATAGTGAACTAGGACTGCATGTGGAGTCTAGACTATAGCCGAGTCTCACACACTAGACGGTCACATACATTTGAGTCATGTCTTTTGGTAAACATACTAACTTTGTCGGGGTGTCGGTATCCTTACCACACAGTGTCACATTACCTATCTCATCCTTGGTTATTCCTAGCTTCACTTTATCTTCTTCTTCGGGTTTATAGTCGTGGGAACTTGTTTGTTGATCTTTTGAGTTGGCTATATCTTCCTAAGATGTGGGTGTCGGGTGACTTGAGGTTCGAGCTCGGGGCACGCCTTGAGGACCATGTAGAGCAATTTATCATTTCGGGTGCACACGAAATGATAAGTTGAAATGCATGGAAGACTTGGTGGATCTCGAGTTGGGATTAATGGTCACATTGGACCCAATCCTGGACTTTTCGTATTCTCTTGGTTTAGCGTTGGTTTTGGGTCTGAGTGTTTGTTTCTTGTTCTTCTCAGAAGATGTCAGGACGCACTGGTGGACGTACTGGGGGACGACGTGGAGGCCGCACTGGTGGGGGTAGAGGTGGTGGTAACATCACCTTGACGTATGATGAGCTCAATGAGATGATGCAGCAACAGCTGGGTGTTGCGCTAGCTGCTTTTCAGGCTGCCCAGCAGACTTTCATGGGTGCTACTGCTCCTCCGGTTCAGGCAGGTGTTGCTTATAAGCGGTTTAAGGATTGTCAACCCCTTAGCTTCCAGGGTACGGAGGGGGCTGTGGAGTTGCTTCGATGGTTGGAGAAGACTGAGTCGGTGTTTGCTTTATGTGAGACTCCAGCAGTGGGTTGGGTGAAGTTTGCTTCAGGGACTTTTGTAGGACCCGCCTTGACGTGGTGGAACTGCGTCACACAGACACTTGGTCTCGGGGAGGCCAACGCCATGCCTTGGGCGGATTTTGTGCGTAGGTTGAAGGACGAGTACTGCCCGCGTGAGGAGATTAAGAGGTTGGAACAGGAATATGGGAATCTTAAGATGGTGGGTTCTGAGGTTGAGGAGTACACGATCAGGCACAACGAGCTAGCAGTGATGTGTCCAGGTTTGTCGACGCCAGAGTACAGGAGGATAGAGCAGTATCTTGCGGGTTTGGTGCCAGAGATTGCTGGGTTGGTGTCTGCTAGGGATCCTACTACCATATCAGAGGATGTGCGGTCGGCTACTAAGATGACCAACTTGAAGATTTCTGAGGGTGTCTTGCCTCCTAGAGGCTCTTCTGTGAAGGCGCCGGCGGAGAACAAGAGGAAGTGGGAAAGTGTGGAGAAGAGTTCAGCGGTGGTTCAGCGACAACCGGCGGCAAAGAAAATTGAAGTTTCAGGGGCAGCGTCGGCTCAGAATCAGGGAGGATACACTGGAAAGAACCCTAAGTGCAACCAGTGCGGGTACCATCATGTTGGGGGCTGCGATACGTTTCGTTGCAATCATTGTCATCGCTATGGTCACCTGGCCAAGGATTGTAGGGCCAGCAGTCAGGCAGGACAGGTTCAAGCAGTCGCCCCCACTCCTGCTCCTCGGGGAAATCAAGGGTGCTTCAATTGCGGTGAAACAGGGCATTTCAAGCGGAATTGCCCAAAGCTGAATCAGGGAGAGGCAGGTACAACTAGGAATGGAGGAAACAACAAGGGCGGTGGTGTAGCTGCTCGTGCTTATGTTATTGGGGCTAGAGAGAACCAGGAGGACCCGGACACTGTTACCCGTAAGTATTCTTTCTTATCTCTTGCTACGCTTTGGTTCTACTTTTATCCGCATTGTTGTGTGTTCGTGTTTTCGGGTGTTTTCTTTGTGGTTTGGTCTCTAATTCTCATTCCTTGGGTCGACGAGGGTCCTTTGGGGATGCTACTTGGACATTACCGGTGGGTTAGTTATACCGATCATAGTAGTCTCCAGTAGGCCTTCGATCGGGGGTCTCTTGTCTCATACTCACATTTGGGGAGGTGGTTTCCCGGTTGTTACTGTCGCGTTTTGACTCATGACCTTCACTCGTTGTATTTTGGGGAAACGTTACTTGGGCACACACAGAGGTCGACACTCATCACTGTTGAGGCCGAAAGAATCTCGGGGCGAGATTCCTTTCAACAGGGGGATGATGTGACGACCCGGAAAATTTTTCTTCTTATTCGTTTTCTCTCTTCGACTTCGGGAAATTTTCGGGACGAAAATTCTTTCAACAGGGGGATGATGTGACACCCGGCAATTTCCGGTAACTAACTTTTGAAAACTTAGTAAGTCTACCTTAGCGAGTCGCGCATACGTTACACATAACAAGGTCGGTCGAGTCGAGTCGCACATCATTGGGGTTTTAACACACGCAAGTCTCGAGTCCCGGGAATTGGTGAACGAGTGTGAACGTGTTTATTTTCATGTATTATGTGTTTATAATCATTATGTGACTTGTCGGTATGTGAAAACATGTTAACGTATGTTAAAACAGAGTTCAACGCGCAAAATACCATGCACCAGACCCTGAGGGCGATTAGGGGACCCTAATCGCCTTCATGAGGGCGATTAGCATGATGATATAGGCGTTTTGGGCATGTTTAAAGGCGATTATGGGGCTAATCGCCTATAGTGAAGGCGATTAGCAGCCCTAATCGCCTGATAAAGCTGCATAATCGCCTATAAGGTACCTGATGACTAGAAACGCCTATAAATACCACCATTGACCTCAAAAACACCATTTATGCAACCCTAGCCGTCCCATAACCCATACCAACACACAAACACCCTCTGGAACTCATTTCTACATCAAAACAACCATTTCCAAGCTTATTCCATCATTTCCTCTTAAATCCAAGGTGTGTTCTTCAAACCCAAACCTTTAAATGATTATATTTTACTCCCTAAACGTCCAAACCTGACTTATAAATGTTTTTGTCTTTGAAAACCCATTTAAAACCGTTTTTAAACAAACCCTCACCTTCATGTGTGTTATATGTGTTATTTGTGTTTAAAGGTAGGATTTTTAGGATTGAATCATGATTGTTTTTGTGTTGTTAAGATGTTTATGGCTTTTACAAGTTAGTATGTTGATGTTCTAGGAGTTTGAATGGTTTTGGTTGTGTATTGTTGATACTTGATGTTTTGACCCATTTGAAGGATTTTGGATGATTAAGGATGATATGAGATGTGTTGTTGATTGTTTGATGTTAGGGTTTGCTCTAGGATGATGCTAGAACAGTAGGATGCTATCGGACAACGTGGTTATGTGATTAAATCTGGATATTTGCTATTTAGGGCAAGTTCTTGCATGTTGATGTGATGTTTACATGTTAAGTTGCTATTTTGGGAAAACGCTCGCATTCGGGACTGTTAGAATGATGAAAACTTAGGGGTTTTGCTTGAAATATGTTTGTTAATGTGTTAGGATTGTTATTGGGTGTTTTCACACGTTTCGGATCTGATTTGGAGGGTTAAACGCGCGAAAAACCGGAACAACTGTGCTATAGGCGATTGGGGATCCTAATCGCCTATGCTATAGGCGATTGGGAGTCCAATCGCCTGATATGAAGGCCTAATCGTGTATGTATAGGCGATTAGGAGCATAATTGCCTTCATTTCATGCAATTGTGATCCTAATTGCCTTCATTTCATGCAATTGTGATCCTAATCACTAGTTAAGCCCTGAATTGCATACCTTATGACCATAATCGCCGAAATGCACATGGATAGCCCTAATCACATATAATAGGGGGAGATTAGCCTCTGTAATTGCCTGTTGACCATCCCTAATCACATGTTGACCTTTCCTAATTGCATGCTAAGTTCCTAATCGCGTGTATTGCTGTTATAAGTGTATGTTGACATTCCGAAACCCGATTTGACACCTAGGAACATGATAGGAACCCCGTGGCATGCCTAGTAACATAGTAACACGTGTTTGGACTTGTTTGTGCGTTATTTGACCTATGTGTTAGAATCGTTGAACTTTAACGCATGTTAAGTACTAAGTTGCATGATTTGTGTATGTTTGAGTATGAGATGAACACGTGGAGTCTCGGGTCACCAATGGGATGTCGAGTCTTTTACATTTGATCAGTTTAACAGTCAAAGCATTTTCAAACGAACCTGGTTATGGTCTGGGCATCTAGGGGCTAACTAACCTACGGGTTATTAGTCTAAGTACTTGTAACTGTCATATGTTAGGTCGCCGCTTTACGGGGCTAGCATAGCTTGTTGGTTTAAATCATTTTCGAAGTAACGCAACCCAAGGTGAGTTCACGGCCCCTCTTTTATATGTTTTCTTTCGGGGGAGAAACATGCCACGCAATTTAACAAACTCAACGCTTTTGAATAAGCATGTAACTCTTTTCGGAAACGCTTTACTCATTTTGCACAGGCAACTGTTTTGGGAAGTAAATTGTTGTAAACACGCCACGCTTTTGAAACACTTTTGGAATGCAACACTTTTGGAAAGCAACACTTTTGAATGCAACGCTTTTGAAACACAACTCTTTTGAATTACAACACTTTTGATGACTACACGACGAAACAAGGAAGTCCCTGGGGGAAACCATGAATGTGCCGGGCACAACGGGGAAATGTGGATAGATCTATTGGGCCTGACAAGCCCCACCCGACGGTAGGACCGGGCGGGTGCATATTGTCTCTAGTTTAGCATCACAAGCAACTCAAACACGGGCAGCAACTCAAGCAACGCTGTCAGTAATGGTTTCAGCATCACAGTCGTGGTAGTAGTAGGAAACGCTTGTTTGTTCGTTTGTTTGCTCGTTTAACGCATCTCATGACATGGTATTTTTGTGATCAACGCTCAACACACGGAAACTAATTGTAAACTTAAAACCTGTGAACTCACCAGCATTATATGTTGACCCGTTTTTGGCATGATTTCTCAGGTCGCTAAGGTAGCAGCATCTCAGGGCATAGGCGCACGCGTCTGCACGACGTCTAGTTTAGGTTTCATGGTTTTGTTATCAAACAAGTTTGGAAACTTTTGGATTTAGTTTTGTAAAACAATGCTTCCGCTGTTATGTCGAATGGTTTGAACTCGTGTTTTGAATTTACTTATGTTTCATATAGTGTTGTTTATTGTGACCGTTGACTTGGATCCTGGTGTGTCACACGCCTCGCGGTAGAACTCCGCAGGTGGAAATTTGAGGGTGTGACAGTTTCGTCTGTTCGTTTTCTAAATAATTTGTCTGTTTAATGTTTCCCAAGTTGTATATACTGTTCAGATACAATAAACGTTTTTGAAATTAAATAATCCTTATAACAAAACTTTTCGTTTAACACATTAACTCAAGTATATACTATGGTATGACGTTTCGTTTCACGCGTTTTAACGTTCATTCTATTTAATTTTCCTTCCACAGATTATTACACAATCTTTTGGCAAAAATATAGGGAAAGTTAGTTTGACAACAACTGTTTATACTGACGACAGATGTTATAGAAAGCCCCAAAAATAATGATTACGATTTTGAACTTACTTTATTATCATTATTATTTTATTTATTATAATTGTCGTCTTGCAATTGTCTTTCATTGTATAAAAAATAAATAAATAAAAGGTGTCAAAATTAACTTTGAATGTTAGATATATTTAATTCCTTTAAGTAGCTTTGTATCATCATATTTAATGTTGATTCTATTTATTTTTGTATTTCAATATTATATATGGTTTTTTATGTTTTTTAATTTCAATCGTATTAAGTTTTGTGTTTTATTTAACAGACCTTTAATACGTCTGTACATTTATATGTGTTATCTCAATAGACGTTTAATCCGTCTATAGTTTTATGTTGGGTTTTTGTAACAGTTTTGTTTATTTATGTTTTTAGTTTTTGTATGTCTTTGAAAATTATATAGGGTTTTTTTATGTTTTGTGATGCTAAATTGAATCGTATTAAATTTTGTGCTTTATAATAAGTATACTAGGCTATGACCTTTCATTTCACGCGTTTTAAATGTATAAATTAGTAAATAAATCACGAATTTCATTATAAACCATTTTAACATTTACATTTCACTATTCATTAATAGGATCAATGGCAGCGCCAAGTAATAAGCAAGAAGATGAAATGAAGGAATTTGTTCTTAATCAAATTACAGCACAATACTATCAAGATTTGAAGACTACAAGAGATTTGAAGTCAATGCCTTCGACTCCTGTTGCTGATTTGTCGTTATTGTGCAATTCAGAGGCTGGGAATAAGGATGTAGAGTTTTTGAATAAATTTGTAGATCTACATGCACAACTTGAAGCTTCAATGAAATTGAAACTTAAGTTTATTAATTGCTTTAAGTAGCTATGTATGTTGATGTTAAAGGTTGTTTATATTTTGTTTTTGTTTTTGTTTTTAGTTTTGTGTGTGTGTCAAAATTATATATGATTATTTATGTTTTATGATTTTAAATTGACTCATATTAACTTTTATGTTTTATTCAATAGAGGTTTAATCCGTCTGTAGATTTATATGTGTTATCTCAACACAGCTTTAAGTCGTCTGTAGGTTTATATTTTCTTTGTTGTAACAGTTGCAAATATTGAACATCTGATCAGTATTATTAACTGGTATCGTGAAAGGGACATAGGTTACGAACTACAGTTTCTCTTTTTAACAATAAAGAAAGAAAAAGACGGTACTAAACAGTTGTTTTTCGGAGCAGACGAATGGGTTCTTAATGTAGTCTTTTACTAAACAACGCTTTAAGTTTGGGGCTCGGTCTCCCGTGTGTATCACATGGGATTTCACTTAGTATATATATAATAAATGAAAAGGGGTATATCATATGGCACTATGTGAAGCCTATACACCCTTTAATTTCCCTCAAAAAGTCTTTTTTAAATATATTTTAAATAAAGATAACTATTAATTATAATTATTATAAAATTTCAAATATGTTAATTAATATTTTTATCTTTATCTTTTCCTTATTTTCTCCTCACATTTTTTAAACATTAGTAACTTTTATATACGACAACTTTTTTTGAATTAAAATATAGTACAAATGTGTTTTTAAAAGAAAAAAAATATTAACGTATAAAAAATTTATGATCGTTTAAAAATAATGGCAATAGCTGGTATAAAATAAAATAACAAAGTGTAATTATTATTTAAATTTACACCAATCTGAACATAGACTTATAAACAAAATTAAGGGGGGATGGGGCATCACCAGATTTGGTCACGGTAAAACCGCCGCCGTTAGTGCTGGTAGGGGTCCCGTGGACCTTTATCTGGTTCTATCTAACGGATAGTGGAGTGGAGATTTTGAATGAAACGGTCATTTTTTTACCGTTTTTATTATTTTCGAATGTTTTTTTACCCTTTTATTTTTTACCACACTATATAAACACCATATCACACATACAATTTTATACAACTACATACATGGATATGGGTGGTGGCAATTTGTTTCCGATTACGTATCGTCGACGATCATCCCGTGCAAACCGCCAAGCTACAAACAACCCACCGGTTACACACCAACCGACAAACCCTCATACTTTAAACCAACCGGTAACACACCCACCGACTACACATCCTCCCCCAACATTTAAAATTTACGAGCCAAAACTTCCTGGCGATTCGTCGTCGAAAGAATTGCATTACGTATATGAATACACAATGGCTCTACTACAACCAGGAGCGATACGGATTGGAGATATTGTAAGAGTGCCAACGCGTAATACTCCTCTTACAGTGCAAAAACCCCCGGACGAAGGTTATGAAACTGATCCGGGGCGGAATACGTAATGTATTTGGATGAAGAAATGTCTTGCACGATACCCGAAAGTGAGGGATAACGTTACGAGAGGTTGGACGGGCATGATAGTGATCGTGACTACTCTTCTCCCGAGTCAATTGCGTGGCCTTTCTTTTTTTAGCTATGTTTAAAGAATGATTTAATTAGGTTTATGTTTAATTAATGTTTTAATTAGGTTTATGAGTGTGTAATATATAATTTAGGTTTATGTAATGTTTTTAATTATGTTTGTATAATATTTGATTGTTAATTTTTAATTTTAATTTTTTTTCTTTTAACGGTTAGTTTTATTAAATATTAAACATTAGTATCAAACTACCTTATTTAAAAAAAATCATTAAACACTAATATCAAACTACATTATTTTAACCTAACGCAACAACTGTCATGCTGCAACATGGTTGAAATTCATGTCGTGTGCATTCACATACTTGACGTGCATGACTTGGATTGCCATATCTTCGTCAAGATCCCCGGTTACTTTTTGTAATTAAAATGAAAATAAATAAAAGAATCAGTGGAGTGTTGCCTTCAATTCTGTGTTTCAGTAAAGTTAATCAGTGAAGTGAAATGATGTGGCAGTACAAGATTAATTGAAATCAGTGAAGTGAAAAACTTTTCAGTGAAGGAGCCTTCCCCTAAGAGTTAAAATAAGTTATGGTGCCTATCAAATCATTCATGTGAAATGATTGCATGTGAAAGCTAGTGTGAACATAAACATGTTAAATTTCTTAAATAATTTAACATTTTGCATGATAGTGATACCCTTGGTGGAGGCCCTCCACCTACCTTTTCAACCGTCCTATACTCCCCCACCCAATTCAACATCATGATCACCTTACTCCATTGGGATATACACATCCATAAACAATTTTTTTAACAACATACGCTTTATATATACAGGGATGGGATCATTTGATAACTTATTTGAGTTGTAAGAACTCATTTTATAACCACACTTATTTTATTCAATAATGAATGTGTGGTTATAAATTAAACCATAATAAAATATTGAATAAAATATTAATTTAGTTACATAAGGACAAGATTTCTTTACACGGGTGTAAAAACGTCGTAAATAATTATTATTTTTTCATTTTTTTTACGTCGGGGTTTAGGTGTTCTTACACCAATGTGCAAAAAAAATGATTCACATTTTACGTCGAGTTCTCACGAGTTCTCGCAATTCAAAGGAGTTCTCATATGATCTCAATCCTATATATATATATATAGTGTAAGTATATAGTGAAAACTTTATTATAGTGAAAACTGTGGAAACTCTGACTTCCCAATCTTTTTTTAATGAAAATTTTAGGCATGTAATATACATGATTTTAAGCAATTTGAGCCAAAAAAATAAAAAACGCGCCGAGCGATTTTTTTTCTTAAACATTTTTCAGGTAACACATGGGTAACACATGTTATTTTTGCTTAACATGTGTTACTCGAAAATTTATTATTTTTTTAAAAATACTACTCGCGCTTTTTTTTATTATTTTTTTTGCTTAAAGTGCTTAAAATCATGTATATTACATATCCTAAAATTTTTATTAAAAAAAAACTTAAGAAGTCAGAGTTTCTACAGTTTTCAATATATATATAGGGAAGGTATAAATTGAAAACCCTCTTGAGTTAAGAAAACCTATGAAAACTCAAGTTACAAAACTTTTTTCTTTTTACACTATGTAACAAATATGTTGTTAAGAGTTTTGAACAAAAAAAATCAAAAAAACGCCGACTAGATTTAAAAAAAATAGTAACTTTGATATAACATATTTGTAACCGATAAGCTACAAATGTAACACAACAATTTTGTTTTTTTTAAACAAAATTCTTCGGCGCTTTTTTTTACTTAAAATGCTTAAAACATGTTTCTTACATTGTGTAATTTTTTCAAAAGAAAAAAACTTTTGTAACTTGAGTTTTCATGGGTTTTCTCAACTCAATGGGGTTTTCAATTTATCCTCCCCTATACTATATTATAAAGCATTTCTCAATGACTTTTTTAAAAAATTAGAAGTACAAGTATAGTTGCTTTTCAGACAATACATAATACATAATACACATCTTTACTACTTTTTAAGGGCAAATTTGTCTTTTACACTTGCCTTTAATCATACCACATTATAGTTAATGAACCATAATAATATCAAAGACTTTACATTAGTCATGTACCATTAATCCATTAGTAATATTAAATGTTTGTCAAGATAATATTAATATTTTCATAAGTAATACCATTTAAATTTGGAATCATCTTATTTAGATATACTTTCTAATAATAATAATAATAATAATAATAATAATAATAATAATAATAATAATAGCGGTGGTGATGGTGGTACCCAAATATAATCAGTGTTTAAGACATATCGAGTTAGAAAACACTTTCTAAAAGAGACTTGGTGACACCCGCCGTTTCGCGCGGGCTAACCCTTTAGTGTGTGTGTATATATATATATATATATATAGTTAGGATAAAATGAGAATTTGGTTGAGTTGAGAGAACCATAAGAACTCATCTCCAATATTCAAGATTTCTAATGGTTTTAAACTTGGGAAAAAGATGGACATGGCCATGTAAAGAAAACCTATATGAATTGTGTAGTTTGACTTATAAAGTCAAAATGCTTGTTTTGGTACATAAATAGTTAGTTAAAAATTGAAATTGAAGATTACAAAACCTTGGCAAAGCACAAACTTTTTCAATTATTTAATGACACGAACTATGGAAGAAAGACAAAACCTTGGCAAAGCACCAAACTTTTCAAGTCCCTTTTAAATTATGCAAACGGTTCGTCTTTTATTTTCCGGTTTAATGTTTCTTTTCTAACCATCTTTTGGCAAAAGGATCCACTTATGGGTCATAAAAAACAAATTTGAAAAACTTGAATCCAATATTATACTCATCCATTAAGAAAACAAGTTCCATTCAAATTATAGAAATTCAAACATCCAAGTTTGATGTTAGTTCCATCTTGAATTCTAAGATTGTGAGTTGCATAAGAGATCAAGTAACAATGTAATAGACCGGTTGCTAGTAATTCAACATAGGAATCATCCATTTTGGCATACAATCGACCAATTGGCTTAATGTCTTCCTCATCCTAAACCAAAATTTAATAATAAAAAGAACCAAATCAAATGTTAACCCAAGCCGATAACCAGAATCAGACTCTGTTTATGCAAACTTAAAAAAAAACCTTATTATTGGATTTTCCAATTTCTAGACTCGATAATATGATAACCAGTTTCCCAAAAAAAATCCAAACATCTCAATGGTTAACAAAAATAGTGATGGTTTGATTGATATTTCCATTTAGAGAGAAATACTATTTGTGTCCATGCGTTATAGTGGTTTTAACTACTTGAACCCGAAATCCAAAACTTTAACTACTTGCGTCCCTAGATGGAAATTAACTAACCTATTGAGTCCAAATTGTTAACTCCGTTAACTAAGTTAGTTAAATCTGTATGAAATGACAAAAACACCCCTACTTATTAAAAAAATAAAAGATTATACAAGCCCAACCCTTCTTTATACCATCTTCTTCTCCTCTACACCATTTCTACTAACTTAACCCACCACTGCACCACCACTTCATGTGCACAAAACCCTGCAACACCACCACTGCAACACCACTCCTTGACCAGCTCTTGTTTATACCTCTCAGACCCTTCAAGTTTGACTAGGTTGACTGGTCCGTTGACCAGCTCTTGACAGATGTTGACCGAGTCAATCTAAGTTGACTCGGCTCTTGACCCGTAAACATCCTATATCATCACCACATCAGCCACCATGCTTCACCACCGCTACCGACGCTTAAACCATCATGACCAGAGGCTACCTTCTTCCACTTATGGTACCTCTTAATCCCCAAACACTGGTTTAGTCAAGTAACAACTAGCAATGAAAAGGAAAATAAGAATATTATTAGAACTCACCATCGTCATCCTCACCAACGGCATCACCATCTCTAAACCACAGAATCGACACCATCATCTTTAGATGTTTGGCTATCCCTCCTGTGTTGACACAACCGCTTCTCAGATGAGGAAACCTTCGTCATCGTAAGAATCATCTTCCTCCGATTAGTAGGTTTACGCGACACACGCGCCGGCGAACGACTAGCGACATCGTGGCTCCGTCGTGCACCACCATACTCCGACCTCTTTTTCTCGCTGGTCTCTCTCTTTCTCTCTCTCTCATGCTCTCTATAGTTCCTCTCTTTCTCTCTCTATATATATGTATCAGACGTGTGTGTGGATTGTTTTGGTTGTTCTGGTTTGGTGTGATCCCCTGTTCCTAATTGCCACAATGATTCTGATTTTATAGTTTATCTGGGTAAGTATTCTCTCTTTTATTTGCCTTTTTCCATTAGTTTTTTTCCCACATACTTAAATAATTTAGATGGGCTACTCAGCTTTCAACTGTAAAGAGAATGGAGTGAGAGAGAGAGAGAAAGGGGGGGGGTTGGTTTAGGTTTGAGTGATGAGATTTTATTGGTAGGTTGATAAATTATTTATTAGATTTTTATTTTTTTTAAATAATAAGGGCATTTTTGTTTTTTTTAACTAATAGACTTTATGGATGGAGTTAACAATTTGGACTCAAATAGTTAGTTAATTTTCAGCTAGGGACTCAAGTAGTTAATGTTTTGGACTTTGGATTCAAGTAGTTAAAATCACTATAACACTGGGACGCAAATAGTAATTCACTCTTCCATTTATCTTTTCTAACCATCCCATGATTGATATTTCCATTTATCTTTTCTTGATGAATTTATAAACATTTGAAACATACCAGCTATAAAAGTACATGAGATGATAATGTTATTTGCTTTTAAGAAGGCTTTGAGCAAGATCAAAAGCTTCAAATCCTTGGGAAATCTTATTCTTCTTAAAATTTACTTTTGCTATAGCACATTTCAAAAAGCACCAGTAATAAGAAAATTGAAAAAAAAATTGACAGAAAAAGACAGGGCAAGGTCAAACCTCTTTCTTCTTTTTCTTAACTATGCAAGAGCCATAGAATAAAAGCAAATCATGAACAAAAGGTTTAAGAGATCACCTAATATGTTGCAAGCTTTTCTTCTCCAACCTATATGAAAACTTACAAAAATAAATCCAAATGAGCACCAAAATAAACAAATGGAGGTGCCAATATTGAGCCATTAACTTATAAATGGTCTAATCCTGGCTGTGTTTTATCTTAAACGAACACGGTACTTTACCCAACCCTCTTAACCACACATTTTGCCATTCTCTAAACAGATATATAATATGACAACATACTTGGAGTCAAAATACCAACATCTAAAGTCTCCTTTCATGTAATAATATGTTACTCCAATACAAACTTATTATAAAACTAAATCACCTAGAAGTGGTATAACATCTACCTCTTGAAGTAGATATTTTAAACTTACCAGCATAATGTGCTTCAAAAAGAAGCTTATCTCTCACATCCATCAAAATATTCTAAAAATAAATTTAACTATCAAGTAAGAAAGGTATCCTACCAATATTCAAGTGAATATTAAAAACATCAAAAATATGATTACAAAGAATTCCATTTACAACTAGCGAGAAACAATAGTATCAATGGTGTACCCTTCTTCAATCTCAGCTGTTTTTAGATGCTTCAATTAAACACACAGATCTATCAGTTAAGGATAAATTATCAAACAAAAGCTTTCAAAAATTAGGCATTTCATAGATAATAGCACCTAAACTTCACACGAAACAATTACAACTTGTGTTAGCACCTAAAGACAGATCGGAGGTCACCGAAAGAATTTTTTCAGGAAAATTTACCTTTTGTGTTAAGCATCTAGGAGCTTTGCCTAAAAACATTGACTGAAATCTTCATCATAACTAGACAACCAGATTGTGGAGAACTGTTGGGCTTCAGCTACACCTTGATTGATGAATGCTCAATAAACTTCTGCAACCAATGAAAATCAAGAAAATACATTGCTTCTTTAAGAGGTACATAGAAGCACTGTGACACCCGGCAATTTCCGGTAACTAACTTTTGAAAACTTAGTAAGTCTACCTTAGCGAGTCGCGCATACGTTACACATAACAAGGTCGGTCGAGTCGAGTCGCACATCATTGGGGTTTTAACACACGCAAGTCTCGAGTCCCGAGAATTGGTGAACGAGTGTGAACGTGTTTATTTCCATGTATTATGTGTTTATAATCATTATGTGACTTGTCGGTATGTGAAAACATGTTAACGTATGTTAAAACGGAGTTTAACGCGCAAAATACCATGCACCAGACCCTAAGGGCGATTATGGGACCCTAATCGCCTTCATGAGGGCGATTAGCCACATATTTCAGGCGATTAGGCATGGTTATAGGCGATTATGGGGCTAATCGCCTATAGTGAAGGCGATTAACAGCCCTAATCGCCTGATAAAGCTGCATAATCGCCTATAAGGTACCTGACGACTAGAAACGCCTATAAATACCACCCTTGACCTCCAAAACACCATTTATGCAACCCTAGCCGTCCCATAACCCATACCAACACACAAACACTCTCTGGAACTCGTTTTTACATCAAAACAACCATTTCCAAGCTTATTCCATCAATTTCTCTTAAATCCAAGGTGTGTTCTTCAAACCCAAACCTTTAAATGATTATATTTTACTCCCTAAACGTCCAGACCTGACTTACAAATGTTTTTGTCTTTGAAAATCCATTTAAAACCGTTTTTAAACAAACCCTCACCTCTATGTGTGTTACATGTGTTATTTGTGTTTAAAGGTAGGATTTTTAGGATTGAATCATGATTGTTATTGTGTTGATTAGATGTTTATGGCTGTTACAAGTTAGTATGATGATGTCCTAGGAGTTTGAATGGTTTTGGTTGTGTATTATTGATACTTGATGTTTTGACCCATTTGAAGGATTTTGAATGATTAAGGATGATATGAGATGTGTTGTTGATTGTTTGATGTTAGGGTTTGCTCTAGGATGATGTTAGAACAGTAGGATGCTATCGGACAACGTGGTTATGTGATTAAATCTGGATATTTGCTATTTAGGGCAAGTTCTTGCATGTTGATGTGATGTTTACATGTTAAGTTGCTATTTTGGGAAAACGCTCGCATTCGGGACTGTTAGAACGATGAAAACTTAGGGGTTTTGCTTGAAATATGTTTGTTAATGTGTTAGGATTGTTATTGGGTGTTTACACATGTTACGGATCTGATTTGGAGGGTTAAACGCGCGAAATTGCATTGTACAGCTGCAGCATGCGATTAGCATCCTAATCGCATGCTGCTATAGGCGATTAGGCACCCATTGAGGGCGATTAGCATGCTACTCGCATGATATATAGGCGATTAGCCTTGCTAATTGCCTGTTGACCATCCCCAATCACATGTTGACTTTTCCTAATTGCATGCTAAGTTCCTAATCGCGTGTAATGCTGTTATAAATGTATTTTGACATTCCGAAACCCGATTTGACACCTAGGAACATGATAGGAACCCCGTGACATGCCTAGTAACATAGTAACACGTGTTTGGACTTGTTTGTGCGTTATTTGACCTATGTGTTAGAGTCGTTATGCTTTAACACATGTTAAGTGCTAAGTTGCATGATTTGTGTATGTTTGAGTATGAGATGAACACGAGGAATGTCGGGTCACCAATGGGATGTCGAGTCTTGTCTTACGTAGTCTGGTTGTCGGTCAAACACGCTTTTTGGACACATAATAGTCATGGACTGGACTTAGGGACTAATGAACCCGACGGGTTATTAGTCTAACTTAACACATATCTTATGATAGGTCGCCACTAGTTGGGGCTATCACATCATATAAACGGTGTACTCATTTAACAGAAGACGCAACCTAAGGTGAGTTCACGGCCCCACTTTTATCTGTTTTGGTTTTCGGGGGAGAAACATGCTACACACTTGTGTTCTTAAAAACTTACTCACAAACATGTTTTTCTTATACAAAAGTGTTCGGCTTATGAAACAACTCTTTTAAGTTCGGATAAAACTGTGAACATTCGGTAACGCATAACGGGGAAACGGGGATGACGGTGGTTTAGTGTATTCTTGTGAAAGTGTATTCGTGAAATGGTGTAGTCGTGCATTAGTGTATTCGTGGAATAGTGTAGTCGTGCATTAGTGCATTCGTGAAACCGTGTATCCGTGCATTTGTGTATTCGTGCATCCGTGTAGTCGTGTATCCATGTACTCACACATTGTGAACTCAGGTATTCGTGTATCCTAGCTTCGGCATTGGTAAAGGTTTATCAAAGTTCAAACTCGTGAAACGTTTTTCCTTAAAAACCTGTGAACTCACCAGTATTTTATACTGACGTTTTTAGCATGTTTTCTCAGGTCGCTAAGGTAGCAGCTGTCATCTAGGCGCACGGAGTCGCACTGGAGTCGTCTCGCGTCTAGGATCATTATGCATGTTTTCTTGGAAATGTTAAACTCTTAAACTTATGTTTTGATTACGTTTGACTCTTGTAAACTCATACGCTTCCGCGATTTCATTGTTGATTTTTAAATCTTGCATGGTTTTGTTTACGTATGTTTTTACATTTAGACGTCGTTTATTGTGACCGTTGACTTGGATCCTGGTATGTCACATGCCTCGCGGTAGAACTCCGCATGTGGAAATTTGAGGGTGTGACAAGCACAAATATATTCAATCATTCACACCTATTCAATTGGTGATTATTTGCATTGGTTATCGCAGCTTACAAGCTATTAATGAGTGCTTAATGTATGAATTAAATGTGAATATCAACTAGTATGTTCAAGAATGTGAAAGGATGAAGAAGTGTTCTAAAAGTTAGGCATGAGGGGCAGAATTGGGATATGATTTTAGGATGTGAGGTATTGGAGTATACTAAATTTACTGTTCCACTCTTCTAAGAGTCTTAATTGTATATAAAGTTCCAATTATACCCTTATTATATAAGCATAACTCATTTGTACATTTTGCTTTAATTGTTGTATGCTTCATAAAATTATTAAAGGGTACATCTCTTTTGCTTAATAAGATAATCTATATCTATATCTTATATATATATACTACATTATAAAGGAGGAGAGATGTCTACAAATGTAATTTTACATACATATTAAGATGGCATAGGAAAAGTCTTATTCTTAAGACCCAAATGTCATGTAACTTTTTCCCTTTCTACCCTTCATGCAAAACCTACTTGTACATATTCTTTTATCATAACCTACAATTACCATTAATCTATATTTATAATCTATATCTATATTATTATATTATAAAGCATTTGAGAAGGGTATCAAACAAAATTAAGTAATTACCACATTTTATTAAAAAATTGCAATTTTATATAAAAAAATTTATATATAAAAAAATTATACAAAAATGTTTCTACACATACAAATATATACCTATACACGTTAAAAAGATTGTTAGAATCAATAAAAGTCGAACTTTACGAAACAAATTGTGTTGCCTTTTTCTTTAAAAAAAAATAGTGTGCGCATGAATTGGTTCACGAACCCAAACCAAACTGAACTGAACCGAGCCGAACCAGACTCCAAAACTGATCTTTCAAACCAGCGAAACCAGGGCTGAACCGAACTGAAACCAGTTCGGTTCCTAGAAAAAAACCAATATGTGCACGTCTATAAAGTTCTCAAGTTGGGATGTCTTATGTGGAATATTTTCAACTAACCTAACTTCCATTTTCACTTTCCGATGTCACTGATAGAAATTTATGGTGGACTTAATTAGTAGTTGTATTGCATTGCTTTTATCATGTGGAAAAACTTATGGGTATGCTTCTTTGTAGGTTGATTACATATGAGCCGTTCTAACCTCCTCTTAATGTGGATCTTATAAAGGTCCCTATTATTTCTTCTCCTTGACAATCTCTACAGATTTGGCACTTTCAACATATTGAGTAGGACTATTAGTATAATAATAGTTACTAATGAGTAAAATTGCTACTTCCATTTTTTTTACTTGCATGTATGTCAAATTGCATATGGTATATGGAACGTAGCATGCTATCATGTCTCCTTGTAGCCTTTAAAAAATTACCCCACTGCGAAGCACATGTGCTTACACACACAAAAATATACCTTACATATTGATTCTTTTAATCGTTTTAAGGTTTAAATTACGTTTCCGTCATGTATTGTCGACTCCGCCGTATAGGAAAAAAAATCAAATTATAAACTTTAAATGTTCACATTTTCAAAGTAACATCCTTTAAAATCTAAAAGTGTGTTTAGGATTGCTTATTTAACTTCAAAAGTGCTTTTGGTCATAATTGTTTATTGACTTATAACTTTTTGAAAATGAGTTTTCAAAAAAATGTTTGAATTAGCTTTTGTGATGATAAAAGTCAACAAGTAGCCCCACCCCTTGTGGTGTGATGGTAAAGATGTTAGGGGTTTCAAAAGGAAGGTTGAGAGTTCAAGCCTCATAAGAGGCAAAATAAGGGTGTAACTAAAAGGGGATGAAAAAAGGGATGTAATAAAATGGTGTAAAAAGGGGTGTAAAAAAATAGGGAACGAAATTAGTCGTTCAAAAAAAAATATATGTCAATAAGTTACTTTTAAAAAGTGTTTGGCTTAGCTTATTATGAAGATTGGTTGTATTAGTGGTAAATTTGTAAATTTTATGCCAAAAGCTAAAAGTCGGGATTTGTGACTTCTTGAAAACACATTTCTAACTTACACGAGTTTGTTTATTAGACATGTCGTGTTATGATTAGCTAATTTATTAAACGAGGCGTATAAACGTTTTAGTTTAGCTGACACAATCTTATGATTGTTGTGTCGTATGTTTCATGTTTCAGGTCACGTTAGGAGTTCCCGCCCGTACCTGTAACCACAATAGAGAGTTCTTACGCACTAATCTAAATTGCAACACACTTACCTTTAACACCAGTACGCCACAATAGAGAGCTACTATGCACCTATCTAAATTGCAACACGCTTATCTTAAACACACCTGCGCTCTATTGTGATTTAAACACAATAGGGTTAGGTTTGTAGTGATTTAAACAAATCAATATAACAACCCAAATTAGAACACTAGTTTAATAAAACATGTGAAGTCGGATTGGCTCAATCAAATTAGTGGCGATTTTACCAACCATATTTTGTATTCACTTCGTCCTGACAAGTTCGTAGGCTACCACTTCTATACGCAGTGGCGCAGCTTAGTTGGGGCGGGGAGGGGCGGCCGACCCCCCCGGATTTTCGCGCAGAAGTTTCGATTATATAGTATCCGTATAGAAAATTTTGAAAATATAGGGTTTCAACCCCCCGAAACTGGTTTTCAACCCCCCGAAACTAGTGACTTTCAAACCCTCGGTGACTTCCGACCCCCTGATCCTTCGGGCCAAGCTTCGCCACTGTCTATACGGTTTTATTTTTACAATTTTTTTTTACAATGTTATTAATTATCAAGCTCCTAAAGCCAACAGTTGTACACTTTTATTTTTACAACTTTTTTTAACAGTGTTATTAATAAACTTAATAAGGAGTTCAGTATTTTATAATTTTTACCAAACTGAAAAACACAAGTTAATAAGCATCAGGTTTTATTAACCAGTAAGGCCAATCATACTTAGATAAGCAAGACAAATAATCTTAAATAATAAGATTACTTAATTGTCTGTCAAAATTTATTGAATGTCAACAAACATAACTTTGCTATCTTAATCTAATCTAACTCGAAATTCTAAAGCCTTCACAGAATTCCCCCCTAAAGTCTACAAAATTAGGGATATGTGCCACAAACTCAAACTAATAAACAATGAAACCAAAACCCCAATAACAGACGCTCTTCTAACCATGCCACCAGACGTTGAGCTGCAAATTAATCTTATCAGAAATTTGAATATTACAAATTAATGCTAATTAGGGGTGTCCATAAACCGCCTAAACCCACCGAACCGACCATACCAAAGAAAGCCAAACAGTTTGGCCGGCTTGAAATATGTTTGTGCAGTCTAGTTTACGCTTCGGTTTTCATGGTTTGATAGGCTGTGTATACCAAACCGACCTTTTATTTATATTTAGTTTTTTTTAGGAAAATAAGGTATCTATGTATATTATTTTATGAACAATCTTTATCATTTTTAAAAAATTTATTGCAAAATTATGCTTTTTTTAATGATTTGTCTAAAACCGTGAAAACCAAACCGGTTCTTCCAACCCAACTACTCTGGACGGTACGGTTTGTGTTTCCCCAAAACCATAGTTACCGGTTGCACCCATAGTTTTTGTCGAAACCGGCCAACGAACATCCCTGTAGTCCTAATGACTGTATGTTTACCTTTGGATCACTGCTTTTGTTGTGAGTCCAAATCCATAAGGAAATAGTGGATCGTAATGTGGATCACCTATGTTCATTGGAAGTTGATCTACCCTTTTAAACCATGTTCTTGAAAGTTTACCGGTAAACTCGTGGTCACCAAACAGGACATCAGCCACACCATGGCCTTCGGTGCCAGGTAACCAGGCTGCAACTAGAGCATCAATCACAGACAGATATGGTTCAATCACAACTGGGCGACCCGATATGATGACCACAACACACTTCACATTCCCACAAACGGTTTTGATGATGTTTGGACCCGGGTCAGCAATAGTGAGGTTTGAGCTATCACCAAACATTTCTGTGTAAGGATGCTCTCCAACCACAACAATAGCATAAGAGAAGTTATTGGACTTGATAAAATCGGCATTTGGATTCTCCATGTAGGATACATCCGTGTTTCGGTCAACTGCAGATTTGATTCCAGTAAGAATAGTCGTTCCTGCATTTGAAAAGAAAATTATAAATCAAAGGGCTTTTGTACCATTTCTCAAAGGTAATGGAAGGCATATCTTGAGAACTCTAAATATTTTGAGAACTTTTATTGTTTAAACATGTGTGAAAAAAAGAGTTCTCATTATCTCATCTGATGTCCTACCCTATATACATTTAGGGGTGTAAACGAGCCAAGCCTAAGCTTGAGTTTGAGCTCGCTTTGAGCTTGATTTCAGCTCGTTTATCATCTATTATTAATTTATGTATAACAGTACGTGTTACTTAGTTATTTTATCATAATTTATATATAATAATAAATATTATGTGTATATGAAATTAGAAGTATATATATCTATATCTATATATATATATATAACAGGCTTGTTTAGGAACACGAGCCTACTCAAGCTCGATAAGTGAAGCTCAGACTTGGGCCTGTAAATAAACGAGTTTACTTTTGGGCTAGAGCTTGGTATTAAAAATATAGTACCAATTGTTCTTCACTTTTACCTATTCACATTGACTTCAGACCGTCTATTAGAAGATCATGAATTTTTTTACCATACAAAACATGAATTTGGAACTTCATTTGTTCTAACTTGGGTTTTTTACTTGCCTTCTAACAGGGCTAATGGGTTAAAAGATATCTAAAGTTCATATTTAATGCATGGAACATCCTAAATTGCTTTAAAAAAATTATTATTGCAATAGTATAGTTTTTTAAGCATATTTAACACGCGACCTGACCTGACCTGACCTGTTTTGACCTGTTTTCCCACCTCTAGAGCTTGCACCCAAGCTTTTAGCCCATAAGATAGACATACCTGTTGTGTTTTCATTCCCACTAAACCCTTGCCAACCAATTGTCCACCCGCCACATTGGTAGCCAAGATTATCAGCATGACTTCCAGCAACCAAAACTTTGGATGCCATCTTGGGCAGTGGCAGCACTGGTTCACCTCCTTGTTTCCCGTTTTTCAACAGCACTAGCGATTTCCTCACTGCCTCCCTGGCTATATCTCTGTGTGGCTATAATTTTCAACGAAAAATAAGTTAAAAATAAAATTAAGGAACCAGTTAGAAGTGGATAATTCACTGATAACTGACCTGGCTTCCAACCTCGTTAACCATACTGAAATCAGCAAGAGGGTTCTCAAACAGGCCCATTGAAAATTTGACTCGTAAAATTCTGCTCACAGCATCATCGATACGCTCCATTGGGATAAATTTGTTTTTGACCAAATATTTAAGGTTATTAATGAACTCGCTGTAGTTATTTGGGACCATAACCTGTTTAAGAATTAAAATTCAATATAAAATTCGTACTTCATGAAACAAATTCATTAACAAAAAATGAATATACAAACCATATCGATGCCTGCTGAAATACTAGCTAAGACAGAGTAAGTGTAGTTGGAATGAGGAGGGGAAGTAATTCGGTCAATTCCCTCCCAGTCTGAGATAACAAAACCCTAGCAAAAGAAACAATAATTACTCCGGTCCAAGAAAGAATAAAGAGTTCACTTTAAAAGAAATCAATTTTATTGGATGTAGAAAAGTAAACCTTGAAATTAAGCTTGTCCTTGAGGTATCCAGTAATAAGATCGCGATTGGCATGCATTCTTTTACCATTCCAGCTAGAATAGGACACCATGACTGTTGATACACCCTTGATAATAGAGTCATAATAAGGAGGCATGTGGATACTTAACAATTCATGCTGATTGGCCACAGTGTTATTTTCATCTATGCCATGAGTCGTCCCACCGTCTGCCACAAAGTGCTTTGCACATGCAGCTACCTTGTCCCTGATTAATTATAATGAAGGGTAAATAGTCATTTTAACATATGGAAAACATGCATGCAAAACTATAGGTCCTATGTACAAAAGTAAAGCTGAAAACTTTATTCAAAGGGTAAGTAAGGCACATACTTTCCACCAACATATGGGACACCAAGGCGTGATCCTTTAGGAATTTCACCTTGCAACCCTAGAATGACGTCTGTCATATTTTGAACAAGTTTGGTATCCTCACTGTAACTCTCATAACATCGACCCCATCTTGGATCTCTACAAACCTATATATGAAATTGCACAAGATGAGACTTTTTTTGAAACAACATGTTAACGGCAATACATATTTATCGGTCCAACTAGCATTTTCACACATAT
Source organism: Ambrosia artemisiifolia (assembly GCA_032199755.1). Lineage (NCBI taxonomy): Eukaryota > Viridiplantae > Streptophyta > Magnoliopsida > Asterales > Asteraceae > Ambrosia > Ambrosia artemisiifolia. The sequence continues at coordinate 33,204,425 of CM063521.1, forward strand.
AAGTGTTTCGAAATGTACTTACAGCAATACATGGAGCAAAAGCATATGGAATACCAGTTGCTCTAACTTCAGCAGCAGTGGCAGCACCAATTCTCTTCACAAGATCAGTGTCTCTGGAGTTGACATTTATTGAAATATGTTAGCGTCACAACTAGAACCAGATACAACATCAAAGTAATATGTTACATGTAAGTTTTACAAGCTTGACTTGCCTGGTAGCTCCAAGGCCAATGTTATGTGGAAATATGGTAGCATTAATAACATTGTTGTGCCCATGAACAGCATCAATTCCATAAATCATTGGGATTCCTAAACGAGTAGAAAGCGACCCATTTTGGAACTCATTTACCATATTAATCCAATCAGCAACGGTTGCGTGTGGATTGGGAACACTCCCTCCTCCACTTAGTAAGCTTCCTGCATTTAATTAGACATAAAATGATTCACATCCACCTCGTATGTTAATCTCAACCCCTCAAAATACAAAAAAATAAAAAAATATATATTTTTTGAGCCGATGGATCTCAGTGGGGGGAGTCTCTGTCTCCTTTGATTGAGGAAAGGTTTGCTCTCATCCCACCCTCCCAAACCCTACCAATAGCTTGCTCTAAGTGGGATTTTATAGAATCCGTTTGTTTGTACATCATGAACTTAACACAAATCATTTCAAGATAAAAATCTTTACTAACTCGTTCTAGTTTATTCCAATTATACGCAAAAAAATAATGAAACGGAAAATTGGTTTGTGTTCTTAATATTCAGAACGACAAGTTAAATAACGAATTTTATATATACATGGGTGATGATATCTGAAGATATTTACTTACCAATGAAGTAATGCCTCATGATATCAGGAGTAGCAGAAATCCTTTCTATCTGAACCATTTGCCCAATTTTCTCCTCCACAGTCATTCTTCCCAATAAATCTTTTACCCGTGCAGCAACGGGCTGTTTTGGGTCTTTATACTTAACATTGTCCGCCACCGTGGCCACACCCAACCACAATAATAATAGCACCATCCACAAGTTAGACATTGCCATTGATCTAACCATATTCACTGCAACAAATCAAACATGCATAAACCCTGTTAGGCTGTAAACTTACCAATTAATCTAAAACCTTAAATCAGAAGATGACAGGGTGAATAATTTATTCAAATTATTCACATAATGAGCCATATTAAGATACTAAATCTTTTGAAATTTAACACTCTTAACATGCAGTTAGCTTCTAATTCTGCACAAATAACCTAATTTGACCATGCACTTGACCATTTATAATATCAACAGAAATAGAATTTATTCAACACTGTTAGAATAAAGAATATAATTTGTTAGTCAAAGTTTAAAAAAACAGAATCGTGCCTTGAGGCGTTTTCCCTTCGCTTCGCTAGGCATAAGCCTCGAGGCAGAATTAAAAAATCAATACAAAAATTATATATCTTATGAAAAATAAAATACTAACTAATTTCATCACCAGCTTCACCAAAATAACATAAAAAAACACAACAAATAGGCACGGAATGTTTGAAATTGACACAAAAAGTCTAAAACATCATAAACGCACATCAAAACCCCCAGAAGCGCAAGTTTCCTTACCGCCTTAACCCTATGAGGCGCACGTACAATGTTAGTGTTAGGGGCTGTTTGCAGCATTGTACTGACCCATTAAGAGGCTTACTAGTATGTTTTTAAAACTTACCCCTGAAGAAGCTCCATGAACCATTAAGAGGTGTATTTAAACGCACTCTACCTCCGACCGATTCACAGCCACTTAATTGAGTTTGTAAGATACTAATAAGAGAGAACAAATCATTTCACATAATACTTTCTCTCTCTAGATCAAAAATAGTAACTTTCAACATAAACGACGTTTCTGCTAATAAATGAAGTTCATTAGAAGAAATAAGATTACATTTGAATTTAAATTAGGTAAACCCTAGAACACGTTTTAATAATAAAAAAAAAAAAAGACATGAGTTTAAAAGGTAGGATAACAATAAACAGGAAGATGAAATGGTTGAATAAATAGAATGTTAAGAGGCCATTAAAAGGTAGAGAATATCATACCAATAGATCTCTAGAGTAGTATCTGTTAGTGATAGTTGCCGTTAGGCCTGTAGATACTTTAAGCAGCAGTAACGTTTTTTTTTTGAACGGCAAATTTCTACTCCTTATGGGACTTGAACCCATGACCTCCCCTTAGGTGTTCCTAGAAGCTTTGCTTCTACCATTGGGCCACCAACCCCAATGGCTAAGCAGCAGTAACGTTACTGCAGCTGTATAGCATTACCAACACACACACACATATATAGAGAGAGAGAAGACTGACTAGTGACTCACTCGTATGATATTATTATGCGGTTTTTATTGGAATTGAGGAATAAGACCACGGTTTTTTACCTTATTTGCATTTTGAACCCTTCTACTTTTCAATTTTATTCTTTTGCAAACACATCTTTCACTTATTTCCATTTCAAGTCCTTTCATTTAAAGTTATATGCTTTTAACGTCCTTTCATGTGATCCGGCAACGGTCAAGAAGAACGAGGAGGAGGAAGCCCCCCTTAAACCAACTTCCACAGGGAGCTTCTTTTTCTAGCTAAACAGCCATCACAAGTCACAACTTTAGTGGCTTCGTTATATTCCATAGTGTTCATGCCGTCGTCGATGCTAGTTTGCTGACTAGTGACCACAACTCTCTCGAGTCTCTTTTCTCGTCTAGACTTTCAATGTTATTTATTTTATTAGTTTGTAAGTTATTTGATTTTTTGTTTACGTTAAAATTTTCCATATCTGGTCATATGACAAAACAAGAAGCCAAGAAGTGGTTTTCATCATTTTATTATTATATATCCATCAGATTGTATATAAACTTTTGTTAGCCAAAGAATTAATTATACTCCCTAATTTCTACTAGGGAAAAATTAATATGGGGTTGTTAATTTTAGATGTGAAACCTATCAAAACTACGTAGTTTTTAATTAAAATCTATTTTAAACTCAATTTAAATACTGTTGTATAACAACGACCTATTAACAACTAACATACAAGATATGTAGATGTAAGAACATGGATTGGAGAGAATAGAGAATGGAATGATTCATTCTTATTGATGTGTCTTAGATCAAATACAAGAGCCACCATATATAGGCTATAACATTAATACAAATATAAATGTAAATGGGAGTTGGAAATGTGGATAGTCACTATAAATATAATACATTTATAACACTCCCCCTTGACTATCCACGTGATAAACAAAATAATGTAGTATACGCTTGGTGATGCTGCCTCGTTAAAAACCTTGCCAGGAAAACCCAGTGGGACAAAACCTCAGCTAAGGGAAAAAGAGTGCAGGGCGTATTACTCTTCCTGATACTTCTGGATCAGGTATGTTGCCTCATTAAAAACCTTACTAAGAAAACCCGATGGGACAAAACTTAGTGAAGGGAAAAAGAGTGCAACGTGTCGAATACTCCCCCTCATTTTAATATGTATCATTTGAATGATGGTGTCGATCTTCTAAGAAAGTTGCTCAAAGTTTTGTAGTAAATAATTTGCGTTCTTGATCACTTGACGTGAAAATCTTTAAGTTGAATCATTGATGTATGATCTTCATTCCAGAATTTTAGTCTCTGCTCTCGTAAGTGCAATTCTTTAAGTTTAACTAATGTTGCATCCTCTCGTAAATAAATGTCACAAGATCAACAAATGTGATGTGTTATATTCCCTGCATCTACAAGACTAACCAAACTTGTTTGCATGGGTTAGTGAAATATAATCAAATATCGCTCATACCTGAAGTATTTGTTTTAACTCATTTCGGTGTCTCCTCACTTGACATAGACTATATTATGATAATAAGTTCACGTGAAAAATATAATAATCATGCATAATTAGCAAGACATATACTAATGTCCATATATATTTAACTATGGTACTTCTAGAGTGAAAATCTCTACTTTGGGAGGAGATGAAATGAATAATTTTCCATATCAAGTAATTGGACAACCTTTAATGCACTTTAAATATGAGCTATGTCCATTGTAAAATGTACCACCATCTTCTCAAGATATACTTTGATGGATTGGTAAACATATCATATATACTCGAATTATAGGTCAAGCAACAAGTGCACTATGTCAAGGACTTTCAAAAATCCCCCTTTTAAAAGTTCTACAGAGTCTCTCGATAATGCTCAGACATTATCACTGTAAACTGCGAGTGAACTTTTAAAAGAAAACTTTTGATACAAGCTGGATAATACAATCAAACTTATGTTGCTCTTTATTGGGATATCTCATGAGTTTTATAACACTCAACCCCCTTATTTAGTCCATACATATTATATTACCTTTACATAATACTTCTTAAGGTATTGATATCAATGTTGCAGGCATCATCAATCCATCAAGAACTTTTCCATCTTGACCAATTACGCAAGTGCATTAACTCTTCAATTGGAAGAACAATAACATCTATTTCTCCAATATATATTGTACAATTCTTATACATTAAAGTATCATAATCACCAGGTTCAGTTTATAACCTGTGGTGTATTGGTGCACAATAATCACATCCTACGATGTTTCATATTACCTTTTAAGCACTCAGTTGCTTTAGGATACTCATGAGAAGTTCCACTTATATTCAATTCAATCATATAACAAACATAACTCAGAATTGAATCTATTTATTCTGATCATAACGTTCTCGAGAACTTACGTTACAAGATTTTGACACATTAAATCCTTCATCAGGTATTTTCATGTAAACTTTCAGTGTCAAGTAAATCATGATATTTATTAGACGCATTTCAATTCTCTCTTTGCATTACCAGACTAATAACATAATGAAAAATCATTGTATCCACCACTAGAGAATGCGTCTCCTCATAATCAATTATGGGTCTTTGCGAAATTCTTGTGCCACCAATTTTACCTTATATCATTTTCTTTTAAAACGTTGATTCGCACAAAAGACCTTTTTCGTATCTATATGTTTTACAACTTTTGTTGTATGGACTACTGGTCCAAAACTTTTCTTTTCAATAGAGAATTCAACTCTGCCGCATTTGCGTCTTTCCATTTTGGCCAATCATTTCTTTGTATTCATTCATAGGCAGATCTTAAATCTTGATCCTCATTTTAAGCGCTACATTACATAAAATTTATAACGACGTCGATTTTATTTCGATTCCATGCATTTCGTAGACATGATACTATATAACGAGATCTCTTTATTTTCAGGTACCTGAGGTTCTTCTGGAACCATCATGTCTAATGTCTCTTCAGGAGACCTTTTTACTATCACCTCGACTTGACCATCTTTCTTACTTGCTCCAATTTCGAGGATTTTTATTCTTGGAACCGACTAGTCTACCATGCTTCAGGCATGCTATAGACATATCACCAATGTATGGTTGCCCTTTCTGGGACACAAATTCAATTGGAGCACTAGCAGTTGATACATGTGACTTAGCTAGCCACTATATTTAGGTCAGTGAATACATCTGGTAATCAATTTATTCTTGTAAATGAATTATCCTTTGTACTTTCAGTTCACACTTATTAATTTGAGGATCAACTGATAATTCATTTCATCTTTTCAACTGTTTTTTATCTCCCCCTCATATTGGAAATATTGATTGTTAAAATAAAAATCAATCAATCAATCAAATCACACCTTTAACGACTCTAAGTACGTGGTTATCAATACTTATTCTTATCCAACATATATTCTCAACATTCTTTGAAGTCCCATCTTTTGTGCATTGTGGTGGATCAATTGCAAAATATATCGCACATCAAAACAATAGATGGGAAATGTTTGGTTCCTGGCCGAAAACCAATTATAATGGGGAAATGTTAAATAACTTGTTGGCTTGATGTGGATTACTATTAGTCATGTATGACCACATGTACTTATATATAAACATGTACTTTTGCTCTCATGATTATTATCTTTGCAATAAAAATTAGATGTTTAGTGATCTTCTCACCAAAACACGTATTCTAATTATCATTACTAACTTGAGAATTAAATTCACAATTATAACCAAAATAAACATGCCACTCTGGAATAATATGCTTGCTATCTTATTAGCTAAGTCATAAATCACGCAAACTTCAGGTTGCGAACTTGATAACCATTTAGACGATGCATCGATTTTAAATACTAAGTGGTGTCATGTTAGGATATATGTATCCTTTATTCACTTCCAGAATATTTAGGGATACTCACCCTATATGGCAAATATATAATTTCACTTTTGAGCAAACATTACATGATATGTATAAGATGGAAGAATCCTTAAGTTCTTCATTATGTTCACATCATCATTGACTCGGTGTGGTCTTACCGGTCATGCCAACTAATTAAATAATTATGATCCATAAATTCCTAGTTTATGATCATATATGTATTACTTGCACGTATGTAATACAACCGTAAGATATGAGAGTATGTATGAAATATTCAAACCATCATCTCATTATTAATCATAACCATCATTACAATTCTAAATGGTCAATCTCATCATTACAAATTTCTCAATTATCTCCCTGATCATTACATTTACAATGATCAATATGTAGTCACATTCAATTTAGAGAATGGAGTATAAACAAAACAAGTTTCATAACTTTTCATTATTTACTCAATCACAAGAATATGAGATGATTTCAAACTTGTCATACTCTCTTAATGATATGGTTACTTCATGAGCACATCTCATATGTGACAAATTATTAGACATGTTGCACTTTTGCTTGTCTAATACACGACAAGAAATATGAGAGAATAATATATCTCATTCTCATATAATTACTTCATTAGTGTGCCACTTCTTGTGGTCGATTTCAATATTAACATCGTTAATCTTATTATCAACATGATGATCATTACAATTTCCTCATTCAGGATTAACATGACTGATCTTGTTATGAATATGGTGATCATTAAAACTTCCTCATTTACTATGATCATAACCTCTATAACGATCATTTTGTAATCATCATATTATTAACAAAGCCGATCTCATTAACATGAGCATCATAACAATTTTCACAATTACCATAATCATGGACTTAATTTATACCAATAATTATAACATCGCATTCACTTCAGGGAATGGATTATAACCACAAAAATTTCATGGTGGAATCATTACAACTTTCTTAGTTATGTACATGATCTTAACCTTTATACCGATCATTTTCATCACATTCACTTCAGGGAATGGATGAGACTACGCCACTTTCATGGTGATCGTTTCAAACCTTATAAATTTTTTTTTTAATAATCTTGCCACTTCAAGAGCATATTTGAGGTTTGACAAACAAAATTTGTAATATCCGATTTTCCTTTATAAATAAACTTCTCTTCATGTAACATCAACTAAGAAGTATATATACGTCCGAGTCATATAATGTTACCTTTCTAACATCTTACGACCTTTTGTAACATGATAAAGAGATACAGTGAGCATGACACTTTGATATCAAATCAAAGCAAATTTCTACTCTTTATGGAGGGTGAAAATAAACCACAACTTTGGTTTAATTGTTCTATTTGATATTATGAATATAAAGAAATAATAGCATGTATATAATACATGATGTTATAGCATGTCACCATATAAAGACGAGTTAGAATAAGCCTTCATGCCTTTATGAAATAAGAAACTTTTCATCACCAATAAACAAACATAGATAATTTATGTAATAACTTATAACGGTATAACTAATCATATAAATATGATACATACAAATTAATGTTTGCACTTATTTTAAACATATCTCCGTAAAGTCTCCATGATAAAAGTATGATCAATAACTCTTTTTGTATGATATGTTCGTTCTACAAATATACATATCTCTTTTACCACATAAATATTTCAAATCTAAACATGGATACAATAATGTATACAATTATCATGGTAATTAAAAGGATGATGCCATCAGTTGATTTAAGATTACTACTTTATAGATAAAAAATGTATACATTTCGTTTTTTTTATGCCACAATCAATGAATTTATAATATTATATGATACTAACCATGTCAATGTAAATAACTGAATGTGAAAGGTCACGCGAGTCCAACATAACTTTTATACTTACTTTAGGGTCAAATCAATTATATATAATAGCTTCTTAACTCTTATTGTACAATCATTTCATGTTAAAATTCAAAACATGTTAACATGCACTTTAATAAAAAAAACAAATAATTAACACAAGTGAAATCAAAAACTAAAAACAAATCTAATAATATTGATTAAACCATTAAATTAGTATATATCTATATCTGGGGATAAAAGAAGTTATGACCAGTTATAATATAATTCACTATACATGTTGAAATATAAAACATGATTGAACATACTTTGATGAAATAATAAATATAAATCTCCATCTAATAAATATAAATCTCCATCTAACAAAAAATCGTATTTGTTATAATATGGATTATTTAGGGAAATTAAAGAGAATAACAAAACAAATCTCTAACACAACCCATAATTGTATGAATTACAATATGGATCATGTATGTGAGAATAAAGAATAATGATAAGTTAGAGTATGTGGTATACCTGATGATGATGCAAGCAGTTCGTGCTGATAACGTGTTGTATAACAACGACCTATTAACAACTAACATACAAGATATGTAGATGTAAGAACATGGATTGGAGAGAATAGAGAATGGAATGATTCATTCTTATTGATGTGTCTTAGATCAAATACAAGAGCCACCATATATAGGCTATAACATTAATACAAATATAAATGTAAATGGGAGTTGGAAATGTGGATAGTCACTATAAATATAATACATTTATAACAAATACTTATATTTCGTCTTTTATTTTCCATTAATTTCCCCAAGTTTATTTCACCAATCGATCTCTTGATCACGTTCTTTGTTTGAATTGATGAATCAAACATTTATCTTTCCCTCGTATCCAAATATATCGACTCACAGCATGCATCACATGACATCTTTAAAAAAACCAGCAGGAACCCGCGCGTTGCGGCGGGGCTGCACGATGTTTGGCTATACATAATTGGTATATATATATATGTATGTATGTATGTATGTATGTATGTATGTATGTATGTATGTATGTATGTATCTATATATATATATAAAACAAAGCCCTTTTGCTGACGTGGCGTCCATTGGTTCATTCAATCCCCCCTTGAAATCGCCACGTGACATCCTTAATGAGTGTTTTTGGTGTTTTTTAATCATTTCGTTTTTTTAATTAAAGAAAAAAAAAAGATAAAACCCTACCTATTCTTATCTCACCTCATTCTCCTCACCCCAAACCCTAAAAAACAACCCTCGCCTCACCTCTACTCTACCGTTCCACCATCCTCAGCAGCTCCTCTGAAAGCAAGCATAGAGTTTATGTCTGTCTCTTGTAAAGAAAATTTAAGGCTCCAACTGTACACGGTTTATGTCTCTCTCTCTCTCTCTCCATTCTCCATTCATTACTATTACCAATCATGTCACTCCATAATCAAGGGCTTGGATCGGTTCACTCAACGGCCATGATCGACTCTTTTCTCCATTGTTTGGTTTCTACTCTGCAGCTAATCCCTTTATATCTTTCTTCTTTACAATAGTTGATAATATTATCATCAAAGCATATTGAAGGAAGATCAAAAAGCAAAGGCCGGTTGATAATTATTTGCTTAAATTAATTAATTAGTTTTAATTACTTGCTTCTTATAAGGTGTGCTTCTTTCTTCTGCTTTTTGCATGTCCAATTCATCCATGCTTCTTTATTAATCCTGGACCTTTAACCATGATTTTGAGTGAAATAAAATAAAAAAATTGGGTCATGGAGAAGACGTCGAGAAACGTTGCTGCAGGTGTTAGCGATAAGCAAGTTAAGGTAGAGGCAACCTTTATTCTAAAAGGTTTGGAAGCTTCTGACCTAAAAACCCTGCTTCCTTTGGGGCTACGACACTTGAATCTTGTGCAGGAAAAGAAAGTTCTCACAGTCACAAATAACTTTACATGTGAGTCTAAGGTACGTCGCTTTTTCTATCTTTTATTATTTATTTTTTTTATAAACTTTGATTTATCTATTGTTTAGATTGTTTTTATGGTTTATTGTTTTTATCTGTTACGGATATATCTATAGTAATATATTTAGGTATGATTGTTTACTTAAAGGTGAGTTTAGGTACCTTGAGTTCAGTTGAATTTATGTGATTGTAGTGTAATTTGTTAACAGAATTGATAGGCTTCATCTTCCAATTTTGTAGTGGTTATGTAAGTTTCATTATTTATTTCAAGGTAAGTTTTGTTAGGTTGAGTTAAGTTTAATTTATATCAGTTTAGTTTAATTTGTTAAGAGAATTGATACATGTATTGAAAGATTGTTTACATTCTTGTCTGAATTTCCACCGTAGCCACCGTAGTTGGCTGCGTTAGCTGCAGTACCGTAGTATGTGGCGTAGGATTCCGCTGCTAAGGATGGAGGGATGGTGCTGGTGGCTATGATGGTGGCTGCAGCTAAAGTTATTGCTGTGGTGGTTAATATATTTAGGTATAATTGTTTACTTAAAGGTGAGTTTAGGTACCTTGAGTTCAGTTGAATTTATGTGATTGTAGTGTAATTTGTTAACAGAATTGATAGGCTTCATCTTCCAATTTTGTAGTGGTTATGTAAGTTTCATTATTTATTTCAAGGTGAGTTTTGTTAGGTTGAGTTAAGTTTAATTTATATCAGTTTAGTTTAATTTGTTAAGAGAATTGATACATGTATTGACAGATTGTTTACATTCTTGTCTGAATTTCCACCGTAGCCACCGTAGTTGGCTGCGCTAGCTGCAATACCGTAGTATGTGGCGTAGGATTCCGCTGCTAAGGATGGAGGGATGGTGCTGGTGGCTATGATGGTGGCTGCAGCTAAAGTTATTGCTGTGGTGGTTAAGTTTGGTAATTGTAGCTTGGTGGTGGATTGGATCTTCTTTTATTATTTTTTATTAAGTCATATTAGGATTTTCAACCCCGGGACCTTCCCGAGGTAGATAGCTAGTGTATGTATAATTGATAGATATGTTTAGCTTTAAGACTTGGACATGTAGCTTTAGGTCTTGTTTTATTAGCAAAAAGAGATAACCATAGCGGATATAGTTAGACCATGCGTAGTGGGGGCTTTATATATAAAGCCCCCCTTCCTGATTGGTCCACGTGACTGCTGAGTCAGCATGGAGAGAGAAACTGAAAAGGGGGTGTAGTGGTGGGGCTTTATATATAAAGCCCCTAAATCTGATTGGGCCACGTGGATTTTTTTTTAATCTTTTAACTCAAAATAATTAAAATAAAAGGCAAATAATTATAAAAAAAATTACAAATAATATTAAAAAACACACAACTAATATTAAAAAAAGTTACAAATAATATTAAAAAAAATTACAAATAATATTAAAAAACACACAACTAATATTAAAAAAAAAAGTTACAAATAATATTAAAAAAAATTACACACCTCCTAAATTACTTATTTAAACATTACATATTCCTAAATTACTTAATTAAACACATAATATAATCCTAAATTACTTATTAAAACCTAAACCTCCCACTACGGAGGGTAGTTGTCCCAGTCCTCGAGTGTGTAGTACTCGGGGGATAGGGAACGTGAGCTGTCCCGTCCATCGGATCTCGCATCCGAGGGGAAATAGTAGTACTCACGAGGAGGGGTAGGCATGCTCCTGAGGCGCTCCTGCTCCTCAACTTCCCTGAGGGCTTCCAAGTCCTCAGGAGTTGGGTCCCCATATTCACGGGGTGGGGTGGTCTGGTGGTGGTGGGTGGGGGTGTTCTGGGGGGTGGGGATAGGTTGGTGGTAGGGGGTGGGGGTAGTCTGGTGGGTGGGGATAGGTTGGTGGTAGGGGATGGGGGTAGTCTGGTGGTGGTGGGTGGGGGTATTCTGGGGGGTGGGGATATAATTTATGTTTTACAAGTTTAAAAGGCTAAATGCAACACATATTTATCACATTCTAGCAGGTAGCCATAAGGTTGTAAACGAACCAAACGAATACGAACAAGACTTGTTCTTGTTCATTTGTTAATCAAATAACGTGTTCACGAACTGTTTATGAACACTTACCAAACGATACTTTTTGTTCGTGTTCGATCTTTAAGGAAATGAACGTGTTCTTATTCATGTTCGTTTGTGTTTATTTGTTAAATTTAGGTGTTGAATAAAAGCGAACATAAACAAACACAAATGATTTTAAGCGAACAAAAACAAGCATTCATTTCGACTAAAATCAGTACTTTTCATCACAATGCCGCCCAAAATATACTAATCCGATTACCTAAGCATACATGACACAATCTTGATCACATATTTACCATAATATAACATCTCATAAAAAACACAAAATTATCATATTAACTTAAAATCCTCGTTTAATTCACTCAAAATAATAGTTAATCAAAATAAATGAAGTAATATTAATGTGTGATACACTAATATATATTAAATAATCTACCAATAGGAAATTGGAAGTGCTTAAAAACCCTACTGAACTAATGAGCACAAACAAACATAAACGAACATTTTATTGAACCTTCACGAACATAAATAAACGAACGCGACCTCTATTCATGTTTGTTTGTTTAACTAAATGAACATACTTTTTTTTTGTGTTCTTTCATTTACTAAACCAACGAATACAAACAAACTTCCCGCCGAACAGTTCACAAAACGCTTTGTTTGTTTACAGCCCTAGATGGCCAGACAATCATCAATTTATTGATGAATAAATTGGTTTTTTTAAATATACCCCCCTCCACCCACCCACGCACCCACACACAACTTTCATTGTTCAAATTATGTTACTAGGGAAAAGGTTTGTTTATTATTTTATTATTTTTTAACTTTCATTGTTCAAATTATGTTACTAGGGAAAAGGTTTGTTTATTATTGTTATTATTTTTTAAAGTCTAATTATCTTATAGCTAAATAGCATCAAATTTTGCACTTATTAGAAGGATTTATATTTAAATTTTGAACCAACACTATTATGAGTAAACATGTCACGTTTTAACAACTACAAACAAAGAGGAAAAAAAAAGGCTGTATGGTTTACGTCCCAATAAGATTTTCACGTGGAGCCACGTGCTGGATTTTTGTTTTGGTGTATATGCATAAACTTGAAAAGATTTGGGGTAAATTCGGACAAATACTTAACACATATGTTTGAATGTTTTGAATGCCTGAGATTGAGAACGTGTAGATGTGGGAATATTTTTTGTTTACACAAGTCTGACTTCACTCTTATATTTGGGTTACTAGTAGTGTGTTCGCGGATGCGGTGGGGAACACAACTACTTTTACGGGTATGCATAAATCGGTTCAATTCAGTTATTAGCCTCAACCAAAACCAAAGTCAACGGTTAAATAATCTTATTAACCGATTGGTTAAATGATTCGGTTTATTTGATTAGATTGTCATTTTTCAGTCCGGTTAAGTTAATTTTGTTAATAACCAAAACTAAACATTGGCCAAAGTATAAGTCTACCAAAGCATGAGCTTAATGCCACATCTTTTTTGGCCCCATTCTATGATGTTATTTTATATTTGTATCGAACTTGTTTCTGTAGTATTGAATCATAGCTTGTTCCAAAAAGAGGCAACACGGTTAGGTTAAAAATGAAAGCGAGAAAGTGAGGAATGAAAATCGAACGAGTCGTGTAGTAACGGTGAAAGGTCGTACATCTGAATCGTAAAATCACGATCATCAAAGCCCCACTATCTTCTGTTACATTCTTGCTCTAATTCTTTTTACAATTAAAATCAAAATCAAAATCTAAGGTGTTGTAGTTAGCGACTTGGTTCATTCGAAATTGTCAATCAAAATTGTTAATTTGCTACGCATCCCTTGAAGATAAATTGATAATATATAACTTTTACTACTCAACTGTTGATTTTTGCATCTTACGAATTATACAGATAAAATATGACATAATATGGATGTTAATTCATGTTTTAAATAAAATGATATGTCTTTACTAATATTTATATATGATTAAAATAAAGATCGGAAATAAAAATTATGATTAAAATTTCGTTATGTTTATGTTATTATAATCATGGCTAATACTTAAATTTCGATATTCATATTATGTTTTAAATTTAGGATGTTTTTGATGTCATATACTCTTTGTTTTGCTTATATAATCTGTTTTTAGTGTTTAATAAATTAACTGTTATGATTCTGCTTATAATTAATTCTTTTTACAATCACAATTCACGATCCATTAACAATTATATATCCATTGCAGTCTGTAACTTCTTTTAGCATCATTGCGCTAACCTAAGCATCAGGTTTGTCAAAATGTCATATTGAGAAAATATGGAAATAAATGAACGTGTAAGCCGATTAGGAAGAGCTTCTTATGTGTTATTGATTTATTATTCTCGCACCAACAAATATTATTGAAGAAAAAATAGTCGACCTCCTAGTAGGGATGTTAGACAATTGATCCACATGGTTGATCCTTCACCGATGAAGCTAGGGCTGAGATAAACCTGAAAGATAAGGTGTAGGTAGGGAGTGTACTACAATCGTAGACGTTTATAACAAAAATGGGAGATGTTTTATACTACAGTTGTAGCTTCTCGTGTTAGAAAAAAGTGACCTTATAAGGTGATGAAGACCCTCTTATATAGAAGTGACATATGTCAACATCACTAAACCCTAATCTGGTGGGCCGAGGCCCGGTTAAGTTCTCCCTACCCTAGTGCAAGTTAGTAAGCATAATTAGGAAATAAATACTTAAATATGGAAATGGAATCAATACCGCCTTAATTGCCGAATGTATTCCTGGAAGGGACACATGTCGTCTGTTGATTGGCCACGTGTCTTAAGCTTATGTCTAATAATGTGGAAAGGTAGTTGGTGGAGATACAGGCGTCCTTGTTGCACGTGTGACTTTTTGGCTTCGCGCGTACGATACACTACGCGCCCTGCCATTAGGTTGTAGAGGCACAAGGCCTGTGTTACGTTTTCCGGATTTCTGCGCCCATGGCTTCCTGGCGCAGGACATCTTTAGAAACGTGTGATTTTGCTCTCTCAAGTCGTCACTTTTGGGACTCGCGTTGTATGGATTAGGCCAATCCATGTGATGATTTGGCATCCAATCTCTTCAATGATATGATTTTTTTACTATGGTCTCTGTTATGCTAAAAGAGCCTCAAATTTAAAATTCATTTTAGGCCCCTAAAAATGGTCGAGTCGGTCTTGGTAAATCACATAATACATCAACTTTTTAAAATTAAAAAAATATTAGCATTACTACTCATAAAGAGAATAAAATTCTCATTTTTATGATATTTTTTTTAAAAAAAAAAATTAACGTGTGAAAAAATTATGGCCGTTTAAAAATCGTGGGGGTAGTTTCCTTAAAACAAGGAAAACACGTAACTACTATTTTTCGTCTAATTCGGTTCGCTTTCGTTTTAGTTATTACTGAAACCTATCATATCATTTTTATATATAAAAAACCTACACCAATACTATACTAAAATTAAAAAGAATATACTGCTCGTTTATATGGTGTAATAATATTAAGAAAATATTCACGCACGAAAAAGTTATGGACGTTAAAAATATCGGGGTAGTTGGTTAAATTAAGGATGCAAAAGTGTAATTACTATTTAAATAAAAAAAGTTGAGTAAAGATGGAGGGGGCACTTGTGTAAGTATTTTTTAAAATACATGTTTACCTTAAAAAAGTAGTTAATATATGCATTGTGTTTTATACTCTAATCAATATAGTTGTAAAACTTGAATTTTAAGAGATCATTGATAAATGTATTATAATAAAGATGATTTCAGTTCGTTTTCGTTTTTTTGTTTTCGTTTCGGTTATTGCTTAACCCTAACATATAACTTTTTAATAATTAAAAAAACTATAGCAATACTATACTCAAATTAAAGAGAATAAAATGCTCTTTTATACGGTGTAATAAAATTAAGAAAATATTATCGTCTGAAAAAGTTGTGAACGTTTAAAATTCGTGGGAGTAGTTGGTTAAAATAAGGTGCAAAAGTGTAATTAGTATTTAAATAAATAAAATTTAGTAAAGTTGATGGGGCAAATATGTAAGTATTGTATAAAATTATAATATAGTATATATAGATTAGGGGGGAAACTGTAACTAATAAATGGTATATGTGCAAGTTATGTTTGAAAAGACATAAATACCCTTAAAAAGTAGTTACTACATGTATTATGTGTTGTACTTTAAGCATTTATTGTTGTATTACTTAAAAATTAAGAGGTCCTTGTAAAATGCTTTATAAGATAGTATAGATATAGATAATCCATTGAAACTCGTTAAATTACTTTTTAGTTTTTTTTAATTAATTTTTAATTTTTTTTATGGATGTAATATGTTTATCTCACTACTCATACACCTTTCTCACCTTAGGAGCGGGATGAGTGATACATATCACATATGGTGAGTGCCGGTGACGAACACAAGGAAAGCACGAGCTTTGGTATCAAGATATTCCGTAAGAGAAAGGAGGCAGAGTGGTAATAAGACTAACCACATCGAGGGAGGGAACCATAAAGCTTAAATTTGCGGAGCGACCAATCTTTTGTACCGCCTCCTGGCTCTCTCCCAATAAAACGCATGCGGAAGCGTGGTATAAGGCCGACCACATAGGGGGAGGGAATCGAAAAGCTTAACTTTGCGAAGCGGACCAATCTTCTGTACCGGTCCCTGACTCTCTCCATATAAAAAGCGTGCTGGCAGCGCGAAGAGCTAAGCTCCTAATATCGTGTCGAAGGTTATACCTCATAAAGTCTCCGAAGTTAAAGTTTTGTATGTATTATATCCTTTAGATAGAGCAACAACTTCTAAGGAAGGTCTTCGGGGCTTATAGATCTCATGGAATGGTGCTTTTAGATCTCCTCATGACATAAGGCAAAATTTAGAACAAAACTTTCCATCTCTAGCTTTCATAGAATTTTTTTCTTTTCTTTTCTCTTTTTTTTGTACTTTGAAAATACCATTACATTACCCCAAGCCAAAATGCAAGTTTGAAAAGCAAGCCAGAGAAAAGCATCGTGAATATAATACCTTTCATCTTAAAGTTAGCTACTAAAAAGGGGCTTTAATGATCACTTAAAGATATTTTTTATAAGGATTTACATAAATATTACGTGAGGATTGAGCTACTAAAAGATATTATCCTCCCCGTAAAATAAGCCAAATACTCTTGGATGGGTAGTTAAATAGAGGGAGAAATCTTTTTCTCCTAAATGTAGTCTATCGCTTTGAGTTCATGACTGTTGGGAATCATGGTATCATATACGGAGCAGAAGCGGTTAATATTATTATTTTTGTAAACCGAAAATATATATACATATATATTTTTTTTCGATTAATATATATATAATAATATTCAATTTTATTAATCCAATTAACAAAATATTCCCAATCGGGATCTTGGTTAAACGCGTATAAACAAATAAATAATAATCACAACCATAGGGGGTTTAGTAATCAACCTTTGACGACTACACCGGAATTGCAACACACGGGTTACAACGAATCCTCGCTAGTAGGAAGCTTCACGAACCGAGCACGAACCAACCAAGAGGAAGGAGTGAGCGGCGGTGGTTGTTTGCGGCGCAGGAGGGGCCGACCGATGGGTGGTGGCGGCGATCAAGGAGAGGAGTGGGAGTATGTGTGTTTTATTATAAAACTTGTGATTAGGGTTTGATCCCTAATCCCTTATTTATAATAATAAAACTTACACATAACCCCTTTTATTAATCAGTTAGGATTCTCCTTTAATAATAAACTCTTTTACTATTAAGTTCCTCCAGTTCAAACAATTTATTATTTCACAAATAATAAACCACCTAAATGTAAACTTATCTGATTCGTGTACCAACGTGTAACTCTTCGGATCGTACCGGGTCGGATTACATAGACTTCGACTTTAATTACTATCGGACATACCATATGTCCAACAATGACAACCTTATGAATTGATATAAATTATAGGATGCATATCTGAGTAAAGTGGCATGGCCAAACATCATTCCAAATATGTACCAGCTTACCGTTATCGATATTTCTAGTTGGATGAACGTATTGCTCCTAAAGGTTGAAATAAGACGTTAGATTCTCATTCATCAATAACTCGTCTTCCAACTTCTCATATGGAAGGGTCCAATCCGAAAGAAGAGGAAAAGGAGTTCACCTCAAATCAATGCAAAGCGCACTTAATCCAGCTATCCTATCTGATTGAGAAAGTCTTTAGGTTCCAGAGTTTTGATCTATAAAGAAGTGAAACCACTTTCAAAGACTCAGCAATAGGGTAGGGCATAGTGGCTATGGTGAAAACTTTATAAGACCAAAGGGTGTGGGGGGCGGCATAGGGGGGGCATGGCTATGCCGGGCCTCTCTACACCACCCCCCTGGGGCTGCATAGAGCTAAGGGCGGCATGGGAGGCAAAATTTTGCCGTTGGTGCCGGGCCAACTTTGTTGAGAATCGTGATTAATTAAAAAAAAAAAAAATCCCACGTGAAGGGCCATCTTCTGCAAATGGGGAGGCACCACACCTTGTGGTCTAAAAACCCAAGCTTGATAAATTGTACAAAGATAAAAAAAAAAAAATCACAAAGCTCGGTGTTTTGTAAAGCTTATACTTAAACGTAGATAAAAATAAATATATTGTAACAACGTAACTGAATTTGCCTAAAACATTAAAAATATAAAATAAAACAAAATTATATGTTAAAATAATGGTGCTCTCTTATTAAAACTTGGGCTCAATATTCGGACTGTGTTTATTTTACAAGATAGAAAGAATTGCACGTCTTTGGTCCCCCAATGTTTGTTCAAACGTATGATTGGATCATAGAGTGGATTTTGTTGGGTTTGTGTTTTCTAAATCTGTTTTTTTTTTTTTTTCTCAAGAAAATTATAGTTTTTCAAGTAGATACGCTGAAATTATTAATTTCATGTATTCATGAGCACAGAATTGTGTATATGTGATCCTTCCTTGAAGTTTAATTTTGTGAAGTAGTGTATCCAAGACGTGTGAATGTAATTGAGCATAAATATGATCTAAGGTGAATTTAGAAGTGCGTCTTTCACAAACTATGGACGAGATTATAAATAAAGAAATGTTTAGATATTTATGTGTATGTGTGCCTAGACCACTTCAATTAAGTAATGTGAAGGTAAATGAAATATCTATTATAACATGTTCATGATATGGACCCTTAGTACCGGTACAACTGACATGGCCCCTTAGTACGTCTTCAACTGATATGGACCCTCAGACTATGGGGTGTGGTTCCCCTTCCCCCTTCCTTCCCCTTGTCCACATCAGCGCCACATCATTTTCCCCTTCTCCTCCCCCAAACCAGGGAAATGGTTCCCCCTTCTTTCCCCTTCCCCTCTCCTTTATTTTAATGTGTTTTATTGGGGGAAAAGACAAAAAGTATATATATATATAATATTATTGGGGAAAAAAACAAAAAGAAATAATAATATTAAATGATCGGGGAGGACGGGAAGAAAGTCCCGATGGCACCGAACAATGATCGGAGGGGGGGGGGGTGGTGTTCACTTGGGGGAAATTGTCCACATAAGCTTTCCCGATCCTTTCCCCACCCCACACCCCATAGTCTTAGTACTGATACAATCTATATGGCACCTTTTAGTACAGGTACAACTGAAATGGCCCTTTGTACGGCTACAACTAGAATGGAGAGTTGTCGATCCCTCATGAGATGTGCACACTCTCAAAGTATTAGATGCAAGGAGTGAATCATACTTAAAGTAAGGAGGCAACTTTGGTCATCGAGTAAAGGGAAATGGTTCCCCCTCCTTCCTCCTTCCCTTTTTCATTATTTAAACTAGTGGGTATGCCCGCGCGTTGTTCCGGGTATTATCTTTGGAAGTAAAAATTGGTCTTGTACATGAACTTGTTTTGCTAAGAATGGAACACACTTCTGGTTCGGACCCAATATCAAGCATCCGATTTACTTCAACAAGCACCTGCTAAAAGTAAATAAATAAATGAAAAGAGGCAAATTTGCTCAACACGAAAAAGACTTGTACCCGCGCGTTGTCGCGGGCAGTTATGAGATCCATAGAATCATCGTAATCATATAAAAGATTTGAAGATATAACAAGTTATCTCGAAAAGTACAACCAAACATAATAATATTCGAAAAAGACAGTGATAATATTATTTAATGAAACGGAGAATAAAAAAGTTTATGTTGGTGGTAAACAAAGATGTAGTTTGTAAAAGGCTGCATAATCAATCTCTATCATATTGGCTGCAGGCTTTGATGATAGCGTCTATGTTGGCTGTGAACCATTCATCGTCTGAGTCGCTGTCCGTATGTTTGTTGTCGACGTTTGTCTGCACGGGTGCTGGTGGTGAATTGTTAGATCTGTGCGTGGTTTGGGGTGTGTGCATGATAGTTCCTTCATCAGTTGGTGGTGAGTTGATGCCTGTAGGTAATTTAAAATGTGTTAGAATGAAAGACATTTTTAATGGATATGCAAGTGATATAAATATATGTGTAATGTGTCATTACCTGTGAAAGTAGTATCATCGTTGGTGTTTGTTGATTCAGTGATTGTGTTGGGTGTTGAAGATGGTGTCAATGGTTTGGGGTCTTTCGTCACTGCTGCTGTGTTTTTTGGCTCCTGCTTCATTGTTGATGTGTTTTTTGGCTCCTGCTTCATTGTTGGTGGGTTTGTTTTGTTCAGTGCTGTGTGTAAGTAGCGTTAGTTACGTTTAGTGTGTAGTACGGTTAGTTACGTTTAGTAGAAGCAGTTAATATTTATTTTTTAATAAAAACACTACTTACCATGGAAAGTGGGTATAGTCTGCCTTCTCATTGATTTTGTTGTAGGTTCAGAGCAATTGTCACTGGTGTGTTGTGCGGTAGTGGTTTTCCTTTTAGCAGGTTGTTTCATTTTCATTTTCGTTCTTGTTGATGTAGGGATACCTGTTCAGTAAGGGTTGGTTAATGTTATGACAATTGATGGGTGTTCATGTTGGGGGAAATGTTTGTGACTTTAAGCATGTAAATTAATTGTAAATGTTGTTTTAAAGTTAAACTGGAAAAGTAGTAAAGTAGATGTTCATTATTGTTACGGGTGTTTTTTTTTTTTTTTTTTTTTGTCGTTAGTGCGATTGGTAGAAACTTGTAGCCGATTTGTGACTGTTTGTAAATTATGATCCTACTACAAATGTTTTATTTGGTTTTATGAGCACACAGGTAGATTTAGGCGAATTTCCCTTTTGTTAAAACGCGCTGTTGAATCGCGTTAGTTTTAGTTGTGTGTTGTAGTTTTTTTTTTGTTTGAATATATGAGATATAAAATGGTTATGTATAATTGTTTATCGTGTTTTAGTTTTCATCGCAATAGATGTAGGTTGTTGTTATGTAGGGCAATATTAGTATGTTGTCGTAGGTGAAAAGTAACATGAATAAGTTAATATGATAATTAAAACATGATTGGTAATTGTTTTGAAACAATACTTAATGTTGGTACAAAGTGAAATGGTTAGGGAAGTACAAGACAAGTAACGCATAATAATGACGTCATGTTTATTCCATTATAGTAAAAGGTAGATGTGCGAGTAGTTAAATGCAAGGTGAGATAAAACTCTCAACGAAGATGGTGCCGATTTTCCCACAAAAGCAACTGACGCTGTAGAAGCATTCCAAATTGTTGTTATCCAAAGGGATTTCATACATCTTACGCGGGCCATTCATAACAAACCAGTTGCCGTTTGTCATGTAGTGGGTGATTGTGAGCCATAATGTCATTGGGATTGGTGGTATTGGAGGCGATGAGAACTTGGTTACCCATTGGCCTTCTTGCAAGACCCATAGTTCGAATAACATATTTTGCATGCCGGTTGTAAGGACCATGTGTAGTGTGTTGTTGACGTTTGCTAGCATGGCTTGGAAGATGCCTAAACTTGGAATGGGGGGGAAGTCTATTTCCGTGAGTTGCTCCGTTGATGTATCAAAGCCAATCAAAACATTTGTTCCTACAACCCAACACTCACATACAGTGAAATACACAGTGCCTCCACATAGAGTTCCAGGTGACAAGTAGAATGTTGTGTTTGCGTATTCCTTTTTTGTGTTGAATGGAATATGTCGCCAACTTTGGAGGCGTCTTGAATAGATATGTGCCTCTATAAAGGTTGTTGTCCTTTTGACATGTATGACATTGTAGTCGTAGGAGGCGTCTTTGTACATGCCAACCGTATCCGTAATGTCTTCGTATATGCCACGACCATCTAATGTTGTCAAATTCTTGTAAGTGTTGGTTGTTGGGTTCCAAAGTAGGAGGTGATTTGTGGGGAGCAATTGTGTACACAACAAACCATCTATATGTGCCAGGATAGCCACATTTGTAATTCCATCTTGGATGGGGAATTGTTTAATTGTCTCATGAACATAGTTACATGTTTGAAAGTCCATACTAAAAATGAAGCAAGATAAGTCACGGATTAGTATGGTTCTTTGGTTAGTCGGACCTGATGACTGTGAACAATGATTTTGTCGAAACTGTTCGCTTGCCATTAAGTCACGCCATTCCTTGCATACCATTTTGCAACTGACGACATCCTTTGTGGCAAGGCGGGTTAGTATGCAAAAAACTATTAGTTCAGTTGGTAAGTGTTGCATGATTTGTGATGTTCCTGTAAGTGTTTATGTAAACGTAAATCTATATCTATATATATATATATATAAAAGAAAGCATATATGCCCATTGAGAGTGCCACGTGGTTTAATAATTGAGTGTTTTTTTGGTGTTTTTGAGTATTTTTCTAAATTTATCTCTCTATCTCTTAATTCTCAATTACTAAAATTAAATTGAGTTATTTTAGGAAAAAAGAATTTAAAAACAAATTAAAATTTTTCTCTCTTATCTTCCTCCCATAATTTTTAAACATAAATATCTTATATATTCGAGATTTTTTAAATAAAAAAATTACACCAAATTAACGAGCGTTTTATTATCTTTCTAACGAGTACCATAGTGCTATATAAAAACGACTATTTTTTGTGGGGTTATATTCATACAGAAAAAAACACAAAGTGTTCAGGTTATTCATTAATCAAATTGTAACATATTTTAATTTACGTGAAGATGATTATATGTTGAAGGTTATCCTTTTAATACTTTATTATGTTTAATATGGTTTATGCTTTTTATTTTTTTAACTTTTTAAATAAATGTTTTTTAACTAAGATTGATTATGTTTAAGTTATTTACTCTTTTCGTGATTTGAGTTTTCTTTTTTTTTTATCATTTTTTATTAAATCATATTAAATTTTTCAACCCCGGGACCTTCCCGGGGTAATCGGCTAGTGGATTAAATATAGTGATAAAAGTGTAGTATTAACAGTATGCTATGAAAGAGATGTATTGGGAAGATGATGGTAGTATGGTAAACATGTGGTGGGATGGAAAAATGATGCCAGTGTGTGGCATGGTTAGATGTCAAAGTTAATGACTTTGATTATAGGTGTAATATATTAATGTATGGTTAATATTAGTTTCAAGTTGGAATCGAGTATAGGCAATTTGGAGAATGTAGTTATAGAGTTAGACAGAATATACGTTTATATGTAAGATGATCGTGTTATGTTAATGGTATATGGTTTACAATGAGTATTGAAAGAAGTAGATGCATATCATCACGAATTAAATATTTATGTTTATTTTGAAATGGTAAACTTGTTTTTGTTGTATTTTAGATTATGAGTTTTAAAGAATTATGAATTGTTGTGACAATTATTTAGCAGCATATGTACGGATTAAAAATAGTATATCATACATATGAACTATATATTCAATATACTAATAAGTTAAAATAAGTTATAAAAATAAATATTACTTTATAACATATTAGGCTTCTAATATGCTGGAGGGGTAAAACAGCTGGTTGGATTTGTGACAGTGGGAATTTGAAGATACGCCACATAGCTTCTGGTGGTGATATGTAGCGGGCGTCTTGAAATCGTTTTATTTCGTTGATAACAGCGTGATGGTTATCTTGGTCTATTTGGATGACTTGTTTGTCATGTCCTTTGTAGATATACTTGAAAAGGTATTTCACGGATTTTATACTTGAGCATATCTCTAGGTTAATGTGGCAGTTGAACAACATTAATAGCTTCGGGTTATAAGGCACAACCCATCTGTTGTCCATTTTTTTTCCCCTCACAATAGCTGATATACCGTTGTTACGCCTCCGATAAAGGGGATATGCGTCCTCTCCTTGAATTGTTTGTTCGTTAAATTGCCTTGGGTAGCGAAACCTACATATTTTAGGATTTCCTTCCATGCAGGGGCTGGTAGGACGTAAGACGCCACATGGACCATGAATCATGTGTTTGATAACGACATCATGTAGAGTTGGGTGTGTCTCCTTGTTTGGTATTTCAGCGCAAACAAACTTGTCATACTCATCGGGTGAGTTGATCTTATGTGCCGGATGCATTATGAGAAGAAAATGTGCATGTGGCAAACCACGTTTCTGGAATTCGATAACGTATACGTGTGACTTAACTTCACCCAATATATGTTTCTTGAAAAGTAGATCCTTTAGTTGTTCCAATTTAGCACGAAATACTCTTGAAAGCAGATCTGGTCTATCATGTGGTTGTTGTCCCGTGGCTAAGTTATCCTGGATTTCTGGCCAATTTGGGTTACATGTCATTGTTAGGAAGAAATCTGGTTTGCCGTCATTGCATCTAGGAATCGACGCCGCATATCTCGAGGGCCACCAATGAAGGATGCGGGTAGGACAATGCGCTTGCCAATTTGGTTTGGTTGGACATCACCAGCGGTTACGAAATCAACAATACCTTGGTACAACTCGGCCCTAATTTTCGTTTGGTTCCGTTCATAGTATTGTAAGCGTCCAGTTTCAATTTTTATATACACATCCACTGTGAATTGTTGTAGCAGTCACCCACCAAGCAGGAGTATGTTTACTGTTGGCCGGATTTGAAGTTTGTAGGAATAGTATTCACGCATGGCAACTGTTTTCCTTGACCTTCCTGCTTCCGGGTCTGTTGGGAAAAAAAAAACTGGCATTCATATGGTATATTTAATTGTTGTTGCTTGATGTTACTGATCTAATGTTCCAGTATCTATTAAAAATTAAATAGAAAAATCTGCAATTACCATTCATTACAATTCTAATATATGCTGCTACTTCACTGTCTCAACAGGATTTTTTGTGTGAGTCAAGAGTCTTCGAAGAAGCAATTTTCCAGCAAAGAATTAATAATCATATTATTACTATGCATGGTGGTGACTGGTGACAACTATTGCAGTTTTCTCTTTAATAATGTGTTATCTACATCCAAAGGATAACTTCCCTAAACAACTGCCTTTATCCTTATATGATAAACATAAAGGTTACAACAGTAGTACCAAGTTAATAAGGTATAAAACAGTTTCATTCCAGAATAAAAAATATCTGTTCACTCTCCCACCAATCCTGTCACAAGTAGCTATAATTTTAGAGGTTTTTTTTTAATATCAAAACTTCGTTTTATTGACTGTTGTTAGTCAAATATTTGTCTGATTCTCTTATTTGTTATAATTATAAGAAATCGAAATATGTAGCAGGAAACCGAATTCAAAATTTAAGAGAGGTTCCTGTTTCCGGGCTGTTGGAAAAAAAACCAACTGGCATTCATAACATGTTGATGTGGTACGATGTATGTATTGTCTTATGTCTAATTGTGGTCTAAAGTATGTACGCTTGAAAATTGTTTACCTTCTGTGTCGTCGTCACCGTTGTCCTCATTCATGTCCTCATTCGTTGACTCTTCAATGTTCCTCACTCCCCGACGTGGTATATCTAAAAAAGCAACTGGCATTCATAACATGTTGATGTGATACAACGTATGTATTGTCTTATGTCTAATTGTGTTCTAAAGTATATACGTTTTAAAGTTGTTTACCTCCTGTGTCGTCGTCACCGCTGTCCTCATTCATGTCCTCATTTGTTGACTCTTCAATGTTCGTCACTCCCCGACGTGGTATATCTGGGTGCCATCCGAACTCTCCATTTGGAAAGAATAATGGGTATGATAGCGGGTCATAGTGACAAATGATTGCGACCCGTTTGTGCAGTCTGAAGACAATTGTGCTGTCTGAACACTGATGCGCAGTCTTAGACCCATTTGACCCGTTTCTACAGTGTTAGCATATAATAGTTAACAAAGTGTTTTATAATATATATTACTTCTGATGGTTTATGAATCATATAAGGAAAAAAGCAAGTTGTGTGGCTAAGAATGTGCAGCCAATTGAGGAGATATACATCGTTAAAATAAAAAACATAAATGGGACCGAACTTGCACCACGCCCCGATACCTGCCTAAATACCTGTCGCTAAGATGCAGCCCGTAAATAAGTGGTCTAACGTCTCGTCTGCAGCTGAACCGAAAATACACGAGACATCATTGATGTTTATTCTCCTTCTAACCAGCCCAACCCGTGTCGGAAGGCGATTCATCTCGGCACGCCAAATGAATAAATTCACTTTTAATGGTAACCAACTATCCCACTTCATATTGTGCTGTCTGGTCACGTCCCTACCCACTCTCAGCAGCTTTTTGACCTCCGCAAGCGAGTACTCCCCTTTAAAAACATCATCCCATAACCATTTATCCTGACCGAGCCCAAACGTGATTCTGGAACAAACCTCAAACAGCTCCTGTTGTTCAGAAATTTCAGCCACTGTTTGCGGACCTCTCGACCAGCTCTGAGCAAAACAGAACCTGCCCGAATCGACAATAAATGTGTCCCTAACAGTGCCCAAACCGACCCGCTACATCCCCCGAACCATCTGTACCACCAAATAAAACAACACTCCCATGACTGCACACATAATTACCAACACCGACACCATTTCCACAACCATCACAGAATCTTGTTCTCTCCATCACCCAAGCGACCAACCATGCCGAAACGACCTCCGACTACACAATATTGAACTCGAAAACCCACCACACAAGTTGTGTGGCTAAGAATGTGCAGCCAATTGAGGAGATAAACATGGTTATGATTTGACCCATTAAGTCATTTAGTCATATGTATATATAAGTTATTATTTTGGCTATTTTTTCTTGATCAGGCCCTTTGGTATGATTTAGCAGAGGTTCTATCTGGTAGGGGGAGACATGGTGTTAACTGATGATGGATCAAAATCTACTTTCTTTGGCATATGACCTTTTAATCCTAAATAAAATTAGTTAGCAAAGTTGTAAAAGGTATATTTTTTTAATTTGTGCAAATTGCCTTATTTAAAAGAAAATAAAAATCTTACCTATATAATCAGCACTTGAATATAATTATAATTAAGTCCAAAGTAAACGTGTTTTCTATTCCAAAAACAATATAAAATCAAAATGATAATAGTGGGGAGGCCATGATTATAACACACTAATTAGAGGTTATTCCCAAACTCTTTCAGGTAATTTTAAGGTAACAATCAACCTAAATAAATTAATATTTCATACTCTTTCAGGAAATGGCGCATGATGTTGAGACGAAAGAGCAGCAGGCTCCAGCAGCTCTTTCGAATCAAACGTCATTAACCGTTCCTCTTGTGCAGACTAAGAAAGCCTATTTAGGTTACAAATGGGGAGTGAAACAGTGACCGGATAGACTGAGAAATGAGCAATGATGGCTGGACAATATGGGGACGGGCGGATCCGGTCTTTTTTGAATCCTATCTCTGTGTGTATTTAGGATAGATAAGCAGATAAATATTATGCAATTGTAAATGGTTAAAAAGTAGAATAATGAACACGGTATTTTATAGAATGAATGACATTAATGTTATCGTAAAATCAAAATACAAGTCTGCCAGATAAACAGTACATAACCGCAGTAAAGAAAGAAGTTTCACTAAAGACCTATCAAATATGAGCTGTAAATTATATTACATAGATGGTGACACAAGCGTTTCAAATAACAGTGCGCCTTCATGCTCGCGAAACCAACTTACGGCGTGAAAACAGTTGATGGCATCCATTGGTGCAGCGATTTCATAAAGCTTCCTTGAGTTACTCATGACAAGCAATTTTCCATTGGCCATGAAACGTGTTATCGTGCACCAGACAGATAGTGGTATAGGAGGAATTGGGGGCTGTGAAAAGAGATTGATCCATTGATTTTCTTTTAGTACCCACAAGTCGAGATTCATGCTATGTAAACCGGTTGTGAGAAACAAGTGGAGCTTGTCTCCAACGGCCAGCAGATGTGACATGGAGATGGTTGATGTTTGTACGGGTGGGAAGCATATCTCTGTCACTTCTTGCAAGGTAATAATAAATCCAATGACAACATGAGCTCCATGGGTCCATAAGTCACAAACTGTGAAATATAAAGTTGGGCCACATTGAGTCCCAATTGACCATACGAAAATCGGGTTTATATACTCCATTTTTGCTTGAAATGGTATTTTCTTCCATGAGGTTAGGTTTCTTGAGTAGAGGTAGGCGTCGAATGACTCGGGTTTTCTGGTCACGTGAAGAACCTTGTAGTCGTGCAGCGGGTCCTTGTACAAACCAATAGTGTCTTTCAAATCCACATAGAAACCCATCCCATCCGAGGTAGATATGTTGACGTATGCAGTAGTGGTTGGGTTCCATAGGTACAATTGATGGGAATCTTGGGCCCAAGCACAAATTAAACCGTCCAGGTGTGAAAGAATGGAGATGTATCCAACGTCGTGGTGGAAAGGGCATGTAATGCGGGTCTCTTGACCAGGTTCACAGGTGTGAAAGTTGATAGGCTGTATACAACACATGTCATCACGTATGAGTAGGGTTTTCTGGTTAGCTGCTATCATCGAACGGGACATGTGTACCCTTTCAAAATCTAGGGTCGATAGTAGCGCAAACCATTCCTTGCATACGGTTTTAGCTCGAGCTGCATCTCTTGCGGGGGTCCGTGTAAGTATCTCAAAGACGACAAGATGCGCACAAAGGGATGGCATCGCGGTGTTTCGTGCATAACTATGCAACGCCATACCTAGAAAGGTAAGTACAGGGAATGTTAGCGCAGATTCATGAATTGAGATTTACGTGATGCAAATACGTATGAGACAACAAGAACGGCAGTAGTGAGTGATTGTTTATACACTAAAGGGATAGAGAAACTAATCAACTTGTAACAACCTATGCTGACGTGTCAAGTAACATAACTAACTTGTACAATAAATTTGTATTGACTTGAACAAAATCCAGATTCTTTTCATAATAGATAGTAATGTAATGTATTAAAACTATTCAAACTGTCAAAAATAACCATGAAATGCATCTGCAAGTTGTCGACTTACAAACACGAAATATCTGATCTGACAGAGCAGATGCATAAATCATATGAAGAGCATGTTGGTTTATTTCTGAAGCGGGCTCAGTTTTTTATTTGGGTTAAAAGAAAGAAACGGGTCAGACAATTGGGTTCAAGAATAAGATGAAAGGTCAAAGTCTTAGCTGGAAATAAGGAGGTCGATTTGTGCATTGCAGGCTGTTCTAAGAGCTTTAGATGCCAATTTTGCTCAGCGGGCATTCCCGCTAGTGGCCTTATTTTCTCACAATACAACACATACTCTTATAAAATAACATGTATAATCTATGATTCTATTTTTCAATCTAGTCCAGTATACCATATACATACCTTCTACTATTAAGTAACTACAACATTTCCACCTATTCAGATTCTAATTTTTTTATCTATAAATTATGAGCAATTGCTTCAATTACCATCAATCATCCTTGTTACATTACTACATATGTAAAATATGTTAGGTTGTTGACTTGTCCGTGTGACACTAATTTAAAAATTAATGAAAGTTAAGGATTAAGATAGCAAACCTGTCTGGAAAAGCACCAGAATTGAGGGGGCACATGTGACTGACTCTTTCTAGGTTCTGTTGGTTAGAGCGTGTGGCGGTTAACCACAAGGTCTGAGGTTCAAGCCCTCCTTCTAGCGTTTTTAAATTTTAGTTTTCGGCCGTTCAAAAAAAAAGGTTCACATTACTGTAGAGTAACTTTTTGTTACTACTGTATATAACTGTTGGCCTGTCGGAGGCGGCAAAAACATGTGTGGTATTTTTTGATGAAAACGTTCGAAGGGTTATTGGTTGGGTCCCAAATGAAACTTTTTTCCTATCAATTAATTCACCGGTGTTCGTGTTCAGTAAGAAGTTCAAAAGATGACCATCTCCAAGTGCACATAACAAGTAGGGTATGCAAAGTCCACCTAAATTGTAGTATACTCTAAGCCCCTCAAACAAAGCTAGGCGCATATGTACCCTCCCCTAAAGTTTTGTAATGGGTCAAGATAGGTAATTGGGTACATGTTTACATAACTAAACAGGCCACAGGCTGCTGACAGAAAGACTTTTTTTTTTCCAGAATTATTTTTTAACTATAATGTTTAGGTAAAGATTGCCATGGTGGTTAAATACAGTAACTTGGTTTAAATACATATAAAACAATGCACCTTCAGCGAGTAGAGTATGAAACTGAAATTGTGTACTTGGTTTAAAAAAAGCGAGGCTCGTCGAGAGGCACACTTTGAGGCAAGGGTCCACTGTCCACGCT
The DNA here is from genome assembly GCA_032199755.1 of Ambrosia artemisiifolia. NCBI lineage: Eukaryota > Viridiplantae > Streptophyta > Magnoliopsida > Asterales > Asteraceae > Ambrosia > Ambrosia artemisiifolia. Next base: position 33,235,121 of record CM063521.1, read on the forward strand.
TTTTACAACATAAGGCGTGAGCCATACATGAGGCGCAACTGAGGAGAGATTTTTTTTTCACAGAAAAGCTGCCTGAGGCGCGCCTCGTGTACATAGAGTTTTCAAAAAAACAAATAATTATAAAACTTACTGCATATGGATAACTACAGTCAATAAACAACTAAAATAAGAATGTTTTCAAAAAGCAAAAACACACCCAAATTTCCCACAATAAAATCAATTGAAAACAAATCATATCCAGCGAATCAGAATATATACAGCAAGCAATTTACATATCATATATGAATTATGAATCTAACCAAAATCGTCAACATATTAATTATCAAAAAGTCACCACAAATTCACAAACCCCAAAATATAGATGCAGATAAAATTGAACCATGACAACGTGCAGCATAAGTTTTTAACCAACAATATATAAACAACCAATGGTGCTTCTAGTTATGTAGCCTTTTCTTCTATGTTGTGACAACAAAAAAACATGTTTAAATAACAGAGCAAACTTTGAATATTTTTGCCTCAAATGGTATTTTTAAGATGGAAAATTATAAGTGCTGCACAGTTAGTTCCTGGGCCAAACAGATCAGTGACGGATCAGTACTCAGAAACATAACCGGTACCTAATACCATACAGATAGTGGGAAGTGAAAACTGAAAACCTAATTACTTACTCTTGTGCAATATTTAAAACATTTATACATCATATATCAAAGTGAAAAAATACAAATAACCATGAAATGCATACCTGCAAGTTGTCGACTTAGATTGCGATCAGAAGTGTAAGGGGACCCTATTTGCAATGCCTTTTCTTAATGAGTTGATTTGGAACTTTTTCTATCTCTTATCCCTATCAAGTGAAACATACAAAAAACCTTACTAAAATTAACTGTTTAAGGTCTACCCAACCCACATACAACTGCTTTGGGTCTACTTAACTCAACCCAACCCATTTACTTGTAAAGTAGTATCTCTAACATAGAAAAATCACCAGTACCAAATGAAAACAAAGTTACCGTAAGAAGACGACTGTGTAGAACTGCAAATAGCAAAGTAAGAGAGACCTATAATTCAACAAAAACGCAAATTATCAACAGCAAATTATCATTATCAATTATCAAATAAAAGGCAATGGGAAACCAAATGAAAACAAAGTCACCGTAAGAAGACGACTGTAGTATTCGACAAAAAACTGGGAAATTTTGCTTTACTGATTCAGCAAAGACCTGGGAATTTTTGGTTAGTGATATAGCAATGATTTGAGGTTTAAGAATCAGATTTATGGGTATAATTCGTAACTGAAGTCGTAACCGTTGAAAGAATTGAATTCGTAACCGTTGTGTGTTATGGGGTATGTGGATTCTGATTATCATGTATTGAATGGGGTACCAACAATCTGGCTCTTCAGGAAGCTGAAACGGCTCTTTCATTAACAGGAGGTTGGAAAAAGTAAATGAATTCATGAGTGTTTGATCGATTGTGATTATGATGTATTGAATGGGGTACCAAGAAGGTGGCTCTTCAGGAATCTGAAACGGGTCTTTCATTAACAGGAGGCTGGAAAAAGTAAATGAATTCATGAGTGTCTGATTAGGTTAGGAAGAGGGTGGGGGTATTAAGGGAAACAATTTTATACTTTTAACTAAAATGTCATTACAAATTTACTAATGTACCCTTCTTTGTGTCTTAATGTTCCACATAGTTCCAATTATACCCTTATTATGTAAGCATAAATCACTTGTGCATGTTGCTTCTTAAGTTGTACACAATTGAAATTTACTATCCTAGCCATCACTCCTCCTTAATAAGATAATATAGATGAAAAAAAAAAAAATTGAACGGTTGAAAATTTGTAACACACACACACACAAACCCATTCCTCTCTCTACCCATCACTCTCTCTCTCTACCCTTCTTCATCATCTTCATCATCCTTCACCCTCACCAACAACCACCGCCCCCCTGCACCAACCGCCGCCACCGTCCGCCGCCCCCTGAAACAACCTCCACCTTCGTCGTCGTCTGCACCGCCGTCGTCGTCTGCACCGCCGTCCAGATCTGCTTCTCTCTCTCTCTCTTAAACACCTCTCTCTCTCTCTCTAAACCCCTCTCTCTCTCTATTTAACGTTCAAAAAACTTTGGGAAATGGGACGGGGAGAACGGGAAGAATTCCCCGAGTTCACCGATCATCATTCGGGGGGGGGGGGGGGCGGTGTTCCCCTTCGGGGAAAGTACCACGTCAGCCTTCCCGAAGGTTTCCCCGACCCACACCCCACAGTCTAATAGATGGCATAAAAAGATAGATTTATTACTATGATATGGACGTGTTACCATATGTGATCTCCTATGTGTTTTATGCTTTATTGAGAGAGGCTAACGTACAAAGTTTCTTAACATACAAAGTGTAAGAAGCATTCCCAGCCATTAGATTTAGGCGGTGGCAAGATGGTAATTAACAATCCTAATCACATTTGGGTTAATCTAACCAAGGGTAAATTAGGAAAAACACGTTTAAATTTCTGTGAAATCATAACAACAGACATAATCGATGCAAAAATTTTCAACGATTGAACCTGATTTTTCATCGTTTTCAACTCGATTAAACGTTCAGAATTATTAAACAATAAAAAACATTCGATTACAAACAAAATCAAAACGTATTTGCAAAAATAGAAAAAAAAGAGTATGATAATTCAGTCGATAAAGTTAGTCGAATCATATTCAAAAATCACTATCAACGCATGTATTATTCACAGAAACGAACGATGTTGATAATAGAAGAAGAATTAAAGAAAAAAATGGCTTTCAAAAAAGTTTCAGACGATGAAGATCAGAAACTGTTAAACAGAAAATCATAAAACGCACTTGGTTGTTTTATAAAACGCATTTGGTTTTTTAAACACTACTTAAACTGGTTTTTACAAAACACACTTGGTTTTTTTATAAAACGCACTTGGTTTTTGTAAAACGCATTTGGTTTTTGTAAAACGCATTTGGTTTTTTTATAAAACGCATTTGGTTTTTTAAACACTATTTAAACTGGTTTTCACAAAACACACTTGGTTTTTTATAAAACGCACTTGGTTTTTGTAAAACGCACTTGGTTTTTGTAAAATGTGGTTTTTGTAAAACGCACTTGGTTTTGTAAAACGCATTTAGTATAATTAGAACTCACCTTTTCCTCATTTTTTTCCTATTTTCCTTTGTTTTCTCCAACAAACAAACAAGTATATTCACATACAGTTGGGGTAAGGTTTTTATGGATTGGTTGTTTTTTTGTCTTTTTTTCTTCTTTTTCCTTTGTTTTGTGATTAGCCAGAGATACAGATATGTTGGCTTGGTTGTCTTCTCCGAAGATAGATGGAAATGACTAGATCTGAGCCACGATTGAGGTCGGGTTGAAGTCGAACAACGATTGAGGTCGGGTTCGGTTCCGATTACGAAAAAAGAGAATAAAAAAGGTAAAAAGGTGGGGTTGGAAGGTGATGATGAGGAGTATAAACCATCTATATTGATGAGGGATCGAGCTCTTCTAGTGGATCAGATGATGAAGATGAAGATAAAGTTTGTGAGAAGGGTGATGAAGATGAAGATAAAGTTTGTGAGAAGAGTGGTTAGTTCAGATCTGCCACAAAAAGGAAGGAAATAAGGGTGTTTTGAGTTAGGTATAGTTAACCATGGTTTACACGTGTCAATATTTGATGGCTTTCTACACTTCTCACATTAAGAAACTTTGTACCCTATACTTTCTCTTTTGTATGAACTCCTATGTGTTACCATATCTAATTGTTTAAGCCTTCATGTCAGGCACTTTAAGATGATAGTATGATCGTTTGGATATGGTACAAATTGATAGGAAGATTAGTTAGTGATTTTTGTTGTTTGCAACTAGCTCAATGAATTTGGGCTCCTGTCGTTGATTGTAGTTTCTTTAGCCTGGCCCAATGGACCTACACTCACCAACTGAAGGAGAAATTGGATTTTGGTATTATTTTCAACATAAATAAATATATATGATACAAACAACTTTTAAACAAGTCTAAACGTATAACTATCAATCATGCATGTGTGTTTAAACTCCCCTTAATTATATATATATATTTATTCGATCCCTTCAAGAGTTCCCATAAGTTTTGTACGTAGTGTGAATTGAAATTAAACAATTTGTAAGATTGGCACAAATTTTTATTCTTTATTCATTTCAATAAACTATCATGAAAAAAAAAAAAATCATGTACGTGTTTCCCTTACAAACAAACGGATTGCTTCATGGATAACAATTCTACTAGTTATGTAAGTTGGGTCAAGTAAACTCTAAGGATAGGACATGTATTTAATTGAACTCCCAAACAAGAATACATAATATACCCCCTACATCATGCAAACATTTTGGAATACCTTCACCATCAAGTAAACATAAATCCTAACCATCAAAATATCTTTCATGCATCAACACACACCATATATATACATGCATGCATATATGTCATACCCACACACATATACAACCCATTCCCCTTCTATCTTTCAATAACACATCAAACTCAAAACCAAGGTTTAACATACAATACGAATGGCCATGAGAGGAAGGGGTGGTAGAGTTAATCCCAGCCGTCAACCACGGTTGATCACCGGTCGGGTGTATGAAGATTTTAAACCCATGTCTGAATGGAGACAAGAAGATGGTTATGACACTCTTCTTCTATATCTCCCTGGTAAATTCATATCACCAACTTTATCTTATCTTTTAAGTTGGGTTTCATTTTATATATTTTCTAACTTTATTTGCTAGCTAGAAAAGTGGTTTTGTTAATTTCATCAAAAAAAAAACTAGCAATAGAGTAGTTAGTGTTTGACCGAATTAATTTGTAATCGATCTTTGAAGGTTTTCAAAAGGAATACATTAAGGTGACGACTGAAGATGTGAATATCGTTAGAGTCCGTGGGGAGCGTTTGATTGTGGATAACAAATGGAGTCGCTTTCAGGAAGATTATCGAGTTCCTGAAAACTGTGAAATGAGAGGTATTCGTGCCAAATTTGATGGTGGCATACTAACAATTACAATGCCTAGGAAGACCACCACTGCACCACCACCTCCACCTCCCCCACCGCCACCACCCCCACCACCGCCTCCACCGCCACCACCACCGCCTCCACCACCACCTCCACCACCGCCTCCACCACCGCCTCCACCACCGCCCCCACCCCCACCACCACCACCACCTCCGCCAACCACCCAACTTCCACCTAAAACAAATGAACAACCATTCAGAATAACTAAGCAAGAAGAGGTGCTATTGCTACCCAATGCTAAAACAGAACCGAAGGAAAAGAAACCTCGAACTACACCTTACACTTTACCACCACAACTAAAGCCCACTTCTTCACATACACCAACCAAACAACCCACAACCCAAGAAGCAAAGAAAGAGAAACACAATGTAGTTGGAGAAGTAGACAAAGGAAAAGAAGCATTAGTTGATGATGAAGACTCGGATAACAAGAAGATCATCAGTTGGATGGTGAATGAAGATAGGAAGGCGTTGGTGAATGTGGGTGTTAGTGCTCTAGTCATTCTTGCACTTGGTCTTCATGTAGCCTACACTATTGGCCTCCTTTCCAAACGGAACTAAACTCTGTATTTATTATAATTATATGCTAATTGTTCTAATCTTATGAATTTGGACCCCATACTTGTAATTATAAAAGCTTAAACTTGAACTCATTACCACTACAAGCATTCAAATGTTAATTGTATCGTTGTTTATATTTCTAATTATACAACTTTTATATCTCCGTTACATTATAAAACATTTAGAACATATAAAATTAAGATATATATATATATATGATCAAATAAAACTCGTCTGTGAGTGCATTACGTGGTAATATCTCTAAAATGAAGGTGCCGCTTTATGTGCGTCAATTTTTTACCCACTTACAATTTAAATCGATATTTGATTTATAAAAATTGTGTGCAAGTAGACTCTTCTTGCACACAATTTCTTACAAAAAGGAACACCTCGGAGTCGTGCTTGTTTTATGAGTTTTACAACCCTTCATATAAAAGTTTTAATTTCTGCATCAAACTTCTTTCTAAATTTTAACCCTAACTCTTATATACAACTAGGCTAGGGGTGCTAAAATGGGTGATTTAGGATGAGCTTGGGTTACAATGGGTTTGGAATGGATTTGGATTAAAATGGGTAAATTAGAAAAAGGGTTATGATGAGTATAGGTTAGGACTTAGGAATTAGGTCAGAAACGGTTCGAATCATCATGACTTAAAAACATTAACCTAAAAAAATTATAAAAAAAATAACCAAACTAAAAAAAATAAAAAACAATATTAAAATTTAAAAAAATAAATGAATAACTAAATAAAAATTAAAATCAACCAAACCGGGACAGTTAATGACCCAGCCCTTAAACGAGCCAGACCGTTTCAACCTGACCGCGCCCATTAAAGACCTGAATTGTTTCAACCATACTGGGCCAGTTAATGACCCAGACCGCTTCAAACCGGTTGAGCCCGTTAACAACCTAGCCCCTTTTGACCCGACCGGTCCCGATAATGACTCGGTCCGTTTCGAACCGACGAATCAGTTAAATAACCCAAAATGTTTCGATCCAACCGGGGCCGTTAACGACCCACACTGATCCAACCAAGCCATTAACGACCCAGTCAGGCGCGTTTTAAAGCGATTAATGGGTACAATTTTCTTTCGAAATTACATGTTTTGAGTGAAAATTTATACCAGTTATATACTTGGCAATGGGTCACCCACCATAAACAAATTTGATGAGTGGCCATCGACATAAAAACCATTCACAGCCAGCCTTATGTCTTCCCCATCGTGGATCTCCATGCTTGTTTCCTCTTCTCCGACCTACGTTTGACCTGTTTTGCTAGTTTCCACTCTCGGAATTTTTCCCGATCCTTTAACCAACCGACGTAATCCTTGTCCTTCTGGCACTCTACAAAGTCGGCCAAATCATCGATATCTTCCGTCACATTTCTGGTCCTGAGGTACACCTCACCACTGCAACGTTCTCTTGGTGATGATAATTCATTTGCAGCACAAGCATTGCTGAGCAACAAAACCAGTCATGTGTATGTCAAAGCTTTGAGCTGATAAATCTATTTTTTTTCAACAAGCATTGGTATACACTTTAGGATCAGCTTGCTGAAAATGAAATTACCACCTCTAACTATAACAAAGAATCAAACTTTATGTATCATATGCTTCCATAGTATGGTATTGGTATATCCCTTAAACAAGTAGGTAAGGTAACCAGGTCATATTAAAGCAACTATTAACCCCAAAAGTTTTTAACATTTTTTATTAATTTCAAAATTTTGGATCAAGGTATTATGCCCAATTAATCAGTAAAATTTACATCTATGATTAATGGTTTTTTCTATGAAAAGGGGGTTGGTTACCAAAAATAGAAACTTGGCCAAAGTTGGATACCTTTTTATACAAATTCACCTAGCTTTTATTAGATCATACCTCACATATAGTGTCCGTGTCTTCTGAAATTTTGCAGCCACTCCAAGACTAGGATATTGGCATACTGAAGCCTGCACCATTTCAACAACAATTAGATTGTTGAAAAACAACAGTATCACACAAGACAAGAGATTCACCTCTTTGTAAACGGTAAGAGATCTTTCAGATGATAATGATCCAGGGTCAGCTTCAGCTAACGACCTCAAGAAGTCTACGTTACCCTCTTCAAGAACAAACAGATTACACAAGCCCATTATCACTGAAATGCAGCTCTTTACCAGAAACCCAAGCCCGCTATCAAAACACAACGATAGCAACCCTAAAAAATGCAAAAGCATCAACCTTGATTCCGTATGACTTGTTGGATTTCTTTCCAACAAACTGTAGGAAATTTTTTGGATCGGGAGACGTATACTGAATTCTTTGAAACAACTAATGATTCCCACAATAATATCATACTCCTTGCAGATTGACATACCTTTTGAAGCTTGTATAAGTGAATTACTCATCAGCATCAATAAGGATGCTAGAAGACAGATATCTTGTAGACTAGCATCACCATGATGAGGCAGTTTAATATCATTAACATCATCGGCAGCTCTCAAAATCATGCTTTTTAAAAATGATGAAATCTCATCTCTGCATGTTGTGTCAATTATGCATAGATTCTGCTGTACGTAATCCATAGAGGAGGATATAAGCTCGGACTTTATAACAAAAAACTCTCTCCTTAGTTTTGAATTCCACAAGTTATTCAATGTAGTTATCATCTCATTAAGTTTCTCGCTTTTGCCGTGATAAATACAAGATTCCAATGATGGCTGTGAACTGTTATTGACCAAACTACCCCTAGCATCAGCTGTACGGTTCTCAGTTTTCAAAATGGACATGTGTTGTGTGTACATTGTAACTGAGCTTTCAAATACTGAAATGTAGCCATCGATTAGCTTAGGATGTGGTGTACGAGTTTCATGATTTATGCCAACACTAATGACATCAGTAACCAATGAAACAATATAAGCCTGCAATAACTTAGGTGAGGAAAGCACAATGGGATTTTGCAGCAATTTTTTGGCCGAGATGATTCCCAGTGCTGATGACTTGGAATTATTAGAATGGTCCCACGTTAACCTGTTAAGAAATTCTTGAAGAGCCACCTCACTAGAGAATGACAGTGAAAAATGAGAACATATCATCTCCATCATTAACCCAAAGTCACCACTATCAGCATTAACGTTAAATAATCGTTCATTAGTAGAAGAATAGAAATCGATTGTCCGCAAATACTTTCTCAACTGACCATGTACCAAAAGCTCGTCTATGATCACCTATTAAGATGCCCATAAGTTGTCATCAACTATTCAAATTCTTCATGATTAAGATCTTGGTTTTAAAAGGAGTGTGGCACTCCAATGAGTTTTGATCGCATAGGCCTATGCGTGCGCATCACATATACAAGGCTATCGTTATTAGAAAATTACTATAAATTATTAACGGATAATATTTTTAATTGGTCAATAGATGGTCTAATTTGTTCAAATACTCAAACCCATTGATCAACCAATGGTCATATTTGTTCAGTTAGGTTTGAAAAACTCAGACCCATTGCAATTGATTGTCTAATTTGTTCAATACGGGTCAACTGCATAATGCGTCGCATCAGACTGCATCAGATGCGCATCATGAAATCGGATCGCCTTGCTGCAGTTTATGCAATCTCATCACCACATCATGCATTATGTGCTTTTGACGCGTGCATTTTAAAACCAAGATTAAAACTAACCGTGGAAACCTGATTATAAACATAAAAAAAAGTAAATCTAAATCACCTCAAGCATTGCTGTGATAGAAGGAATGCAGGTATCAAAGAGCTCCAACGATGATAAGGATGCCACCTCAGCAAAGTAGTCAGACGTAATTTCACCATTGTGCATGCATTGACAACAAAATGACCTTTTAAAGTCTGCAGTTTCTGCTACTTCAAGTAAACTCAGCTTTTTAAATACCAAAAGAAGAAGTCGTACGCTTTCTACAAAATGTTTTTCAGGCACACAAAAGGTCAATGTTACCATGCAACATCTTATCAATAGATTTAACTCTTCCAATTCAAGAGAACGAGCCGCAGAGACATCATGTTTCGTAGAGTGCAAATGCTTCAACCGTTTTTGAAGATTTTTGAAGAGTACGCGGGAGAGTGTATATACATCTCTTAAACTCATGCTGATTTCACTTTCATTGGTATCAATGACAAATACATCAAACTCAGCTCCTTTCCTTGAAGATTTAATGAGCAAAAAATATGTAATTTCCAAGAGTTGTATCTTAATATCCTGATTACACAAGAAATAAGTCGGGAGAAGCTTAAGAATAGAGTATTATTAAACAAGATATAAATTAGGGGTGAGCGTACGAAAACCAATAACAGAAAAAAACCGAAACTGAATCGAAAATAACCAAATTAACCGATCAGTTACAGTTAAGATACGGCCAAAACCAAAACATTTGGTTACGGTTATGGTTTTCCCTTTTCTTCCATAACCGAAATAATGAAACCAAACCTATAGTTATATATTTATGTGTTTTTCATGTATATCTATGTATTTGAAACATATTTTATGTATTTCCTACGTATTTCATGTATTTTTCATGTATTCTTGAAAAAGGTTCAAAACACTTAACTAACTATTTTAAGTTTATAATTTTGCACAAGCTTTATGTTTGGTAAATAACCGAATGTAACCAAAACCGAACCGACTTAACCGATAGGATTCGGTTACAGTGTTTCCTAAAACCGAACTTTGGTTATGTGTAAAAACCGAACCGAAATGACATTTGGTCAACCCTAAGCCTAATATAAATGCATAAGAAAAAAAAGAAAAGCGTACCACAGGAGATTCAAGGGCAGAGATTAGGTTTTGAAAAATGTTGGGCTTTTTAAGTGGACTGTCTAGGGTTTTGTTAAGTCTGCGTTTACTCCTTGTAACAACCATTTCTGCCTGCCTATATTAACAATTTGAAGAAAAAACTAACAATTAATAAACTTTTTGGGGGAAATTAATAATAAATATATTAGGACAGAAAAAATCAATAGGATTAGGGCAACAATCTGCAATAAAAAAAAAGCAAGAGGATGAATAACTAACTGGAGTAGTGGAGTTGAATAGTGATGATACCTGTTAAGTATAGAACACTGATAGACGATAATGTGTGTGGTTTGAGCTTCGATTTGCTGACCTAATAAATTTTGTTTATGCACACAATTTCAACTTTCAAGCGGGAAACTGATTATCCAAAACCGGTAGGAAGATATGACTGGTGACTATCGGTTGGGTACTTCATGGTACAAGCACTATAGCTTATCTATTTTTTTTTTACCTTATTAAGGAGACATGTCTAGAAAAGTAATTATACACACATTTTAAGATGGGATATCAAGAGTCTCATGCTTTAAACACTATATGTCATGTAAAACTTCCCTATAATACCCCTTATTGCATTATTCACTTGTATTATATATCTATGTTAAAAAATTAGTTACGCATCATCATTTCTAGAACATGTTCTCATCATCAATACATCAATTCATCATCAATACATCAATAACTGACCGAACAAACACTTAGCAAATAACTTGTAATAGTCATTTGCCTGGACTTACATATTTATGGCATTTTTTATCTTTTAATTGTGAAAGTTTATTTTTTTTGTGAAAGAAGTTAAAATCTGGATAAATTTTATTGATATAAAAAATAAAATGAACGGATACAAATACAAAGTAAAATTTAATTACATAATCTAATCACCGTCTTTTTCAAATATTACGTTAAAACTAATATAAACTACTAACAAAAATGAGTACCGCGTTTCATAAGATGTCAACCGGGACACCCGCCGCAACGCGCGGGCATTCCACTAGTATGATACCAAAAGAAAATGCTCTAATGCAAATTATAATCTATGTTCAATGAATTTTATACCGTCACGTCGAGAATACCATAAAAAGGAATACGGTATCGGTACCGATGTTGTTTGGTCGGTATCTGAAAACGACGGTAAAGAAAAAAAAGTCAAATGTATTTGATCAATTCGAGTAAAACTTTTACCGAATAGTAAATTAAAATAATTACATCGCAACGGTATATTCGGAATTTCATAATGTGATTATATTTTGCTCTCTCATATATGGTACATTAATTTTTATGCTACATCATAACACATTTTGCATCTTAATATTATATTTGTCCATCTTGGGAAGATCCCGGAATATAACCTAGTAATAAATGAGAGCAAAGAAAAGATAAAACAATAAAAGAAAAAACAAAAAAAAGACATAGACTACTATAAAATGGGCCGGTCCAAACTAAATTTAAACTATTGTATGATCATTAAAATAGCATATATGTTTAATAGTTTCTATTGTTGGGCTTAGTGACCGTTGTCTCATGCTCTCAGCTCCAAGCGCCTTTCGAAGACACTCATTTTTATAAGGCTACCTCGTTTTTCTAAATACCAACTTTTTATATAAAAAATATTGAAGTTATATTGTTTGTGTGTGGAGCCCACACATACGTTCATTGGGCCTCACCCTTCCATCGCTCCGCATTATGGCGCTTCGCATGACGATCATGTGGAAGGAAATCTATATTAAGATTGAAGGAAATCATATGTTGAGCCTTTTGATTGTATAATAGGTATGTTGGGAATCATGGTATCGTACACGAAGCGAAAGCGGTTATTATTATTATTTTATTTTAACCGAAATATATTTATACATATATATATATTTGCGATTCATGTATAGTAAATAATAATAGATTTTATTAATCCAATTAACAAAATATTCCCAATCAGGATCTCAGTTAAACGCGTATAAACAAATAAATTAAAAACAACCATAGAGGGTTTAGTAATCAACCTTTGACGACTACACCGGAATTGTAACACGCGGGTTACAACGAATCCTCGCTAGTAGGAAGTTCACACCCGAGCACTGGCCTACCGAGAGCAACACTTTTGCAAGAGGGAGGTAGCCTATGGTGGTGGTTTGCGGCGGATAAAGGGGGCGGCCAAGAACCCTTTTCTTGGGGAGGAAGGAGTTGTTTTGTTATAATAAACTTGTGATTAGGGTTTACACCCTAATCCCCTATTTATAGAACAAGACTCTTGGATTATTCTCATAATATGCCATATCCTTTGGAATATTCCCATAATATTTCATAATATTAATCTAATTAATATTAAGTCCCTCTAGTTCATAATATTATTATTTCATAAATAATAATCCACCTACAAGTGAACTTATCTGATTCGTGTACCAACGTGTAACTCTTCGGATCGTACCGGGTCGGGTTACGTTGATATCGACTTTAATTACATCGGACATACTATATATCCAACAATCTCCCACTTGGACGATTTTAATTAAATGAGTCAACGTGCGCAGAGTTGGCCGCCTAGCTGCATCGCATTTCACCCAACACAGTATGACACTTTACAGTCATCAACCAGTTCTTTGATTTCAAGTAACTCTTTACTTAACCAAATACTATAGCCCTGATAATTCTATCAATAAGTCCCTTCTGTATAGACATCCGTTGATCATAAGACATGGATCATTCATTCTTATATTGATCAACCATTCTCTATTCTCGTCTTTAATTCAAAATGGTCTAACGAACTACATTAGTCCGAGCGTGGCCACGCGTTTATACCGGTTTGAGTTTACGAGGGCGCCAGAATGTCTAGACTTCTAATCATATAGAAGTACAGAATTCCATCAACGTCATACAACTCCCACTTAATCTTGGATTTCTCCCAACGCTATCCGGATTGCTACCCATGTTTCAGGATAGTGTTAGATAACATCAAAGATAGTCCTTGATCAATGTAGTTTAATATGTGCCTTAGGAAAAAGGACAGATTGAACATATCAATATCAAAACATCTCATGACACAGATCCATGGAGATCGTTTTGAAGCGAGTTACATCCAATATCATTCCCTAATGATATCTGTGAATTATGATTCTCAAACCCTTGAGTTATCCATCTCATGAATACAACCATCTCAATTCACAATAGTCTTACATTCAAATTCATTCCCATGTAATTTGATCGACTACGGACATTTAGAATACTCTTATTCAAGGATTTAAACATACAAATAATGAACACAGTTAATAAATATTTAAATTTGCATTTAACCCATTAAATCAAATAAATATTCAATGTAACTGTTATAGTTCAAAATAAAACACCAATACTAACTACAGATCATGCCCACTGTCTAGCAACTCTAAGCCCTATCTTTCCAACATGCTCCTCATGTTTAGCTTGAGGTAAAGGCTTAGTAAAGAGGTCAGCCAGATTTAGATCTGTATGAACTTCGTTTATTACGATGTCTCCACGTGCTATTATCTCTCTAATATAGTGGAATTTCCTGAGTATATGCCTTGTGGTCTGATGTAACCTTGGTTCCTTTGCAAGAGCAATGGCACCAGTGTTGTCACACAACATCTCGATTGGTTTCTTTATGCTAGGCATAACATCGAGATCAGTAATGAACTTCTTCATCCAGGCAACCTCCTTTGCAGCATTGTATTCTGATTCACAGGTGGATTGAGCAACCACACTTTGCTTAGAGCTCTTCCAAGTAACAGCCCCACCATTCAGAATGAAAACATATCCCGTTTGTGACCTTGAATCATCACGATCAGTCTGGAAGCTTGCATCAGTATAATACTTAACTGACAGCTCCTCATCCAATCCTCCATATATTAGGAACATGTCCTTAGTCCTTCTCAAGTACTTAAGAATGTTCTTCACTGCAGCCCAGTGACTCTCTCCTGGATTCTGTTGATATCTACTTGTCATGCTAAGAGCATACGAGACATCAGGTCTAGTACATAACATGGCATACATGATAGAACCAATAGCAGAAGCATATTGAACTCTTTCCATTTTCTTCTTTTCCTCTTCAGTGTTTGCACACTGTTTGCTACTAAGAATGGTTCCATGTGCCATGGGCAAGAGCCCCCTTTTTGAGTCTTGCATTGAAAAGCGTCATATGACCTTATCAATATATGTACTTTGACTCAAACCCAATAACCGCTTTGATCTATCTTTATAGATCTTTATTCCCAGAATATAAGCGGCTTCACCAAGATCTTTCATTGCGAAACATTTACCCAACCATGCCTTAACATCTTTAAGCATAGGGATATTGTTTCCAATGATCAGTATGTCATCTACATACAGTATAAGAAAAGTGATATAGCTCCCACTAGATTTCTTGTAAACACATGGTTCATCTTCGTTCTTGATAAAACCAAACTCTTTGATTTTCTGATCAAAACGGAGATTCCAGCTGCGAGATGCTTGCTTTAATCCATAGATGGATTTATTCAGTTTGCACACCTTATTAGGATTCTTTGGATCGACAAAACCTTCAGGTTGAACCATATAGACATCTTCCAGTAAGTGTCCATTAAGGAACGCGGTTTTGACATCCATTTGCCATATCTCATAGTCATAATATGCAGCAATGGCAAGTAGAATTCTAATAAACTTAAGCATGGCTACTGGCGAGAAAGTTTCCTCATAATCAATTCCTTGAGTCTGAGTAAAACCTTTCGCTACAAGCCTTGCTTTGTAGGTTTGCACATTCCCATCCATGTCAGTCTTCTTCTTGAAGATCCATTTGTTTCCCACAGTCCGACATTCGGCAGGAAGATCAACCAAATCCCAGACTTGGTTATCATACATGGATTGCATCTCTGTATTCATGGCTTCTTGCCATTTCTTGGATTCCGAATCCAAGATTGCAGCTTTGTAAGTACCAGGCTCAGCTTCATCAATCATGAAGATATCGTCATACCTTATAGGTGCACGACGATCCCTAATACTTTTCCGAACACTTGGTGTTTCTGTTGTTTCTTGAGTCCTCTCAGGCTCAACTTCAACAACTGGATCAGTTACTTCTGGTTTTGTCTGAACAACTGGTTCAGTCACTTGTGTTTCTCGAATTTCTTCAAGATCCACATGGTTATCTCCAATCCCTCGCGCCAGAAGCTCTTCCTCCAAGAAAGTGCCTCTACGTTTAGTGAAAATCCTATTTTCTGTGGGGTGGTAAAACAGGTAACCAATCTTCTTAGCGTATCCGACGAAAACCACTTTTTCGCCTCTGGGATCTAGTTTATCCGAAGATTCTAGAGTGACATAAGCATTACATCCCCAGACTTTAAGGTAGGATACATGAGGTTTCTTTCCATGCCATATCTCATAAGGCGTTTTATCAACCTTCTTTGTTGGAGCTATATTCACAAGTCTTGCGGCAGTTTCCAAAGCATAACTCCAAAAGGATTTTGGAAGGTTTGTTCGACACATCATTGATCGAATCATATCTAATAGAGTTCGATTTCTCCGCTCAGACACACCATTATGTTGCGGTGTTCCAGGTGGAGTGAGTTGTGAAACTATTCCACAATCCTTTAGATGGTCGATGAATTCCTGACTAAGATATTCACCACCTCGATCTGATCGAAGCATTTTAATAGTTCTATTTAGCTGATTTTCTACTTCGTTTTGGTACTCCTTGAACTTTTCAAGAGTTTCATGTTTATGCTTCATAAGATAAACATAACCATATCTACTGAAATCATCAGTAAATGTAACAAAGTATCTTTCTCCATGTCTTGACATTGTTCTGAATGGACCACATACATCTGTATGTACAAGTCCTAACAGATCATTAGCTCTTTCTCCAACATTTGAAAAAGGTGCTTTTGTTAACTTCCCACTCAAGCATGATTCGCATTTTCCAAACGACTCTGAACCTTTGGAATCTAAGATTCCTGCGTTTTTGAGTTGTTTAACACGATTCTCACTTATGTGACCAAGTCTACAATGCCACATATACGTATCATTAAAGTCCAACTTATTACGTTTATGGGAGATATTGCATAATATGTTATCGTTTTGGATTTCTATCTCATAGATCCCATTTTTGGGTTTTGCATCAAAGTAAAATACATCATTAAAATAAGCAGAAATAAATTCACCATTAAAACGATAATTAAAACCTTGTCCACGCAAAGCATAAAATGAAACAATATTTCTAGTCACACTATGAATAT
The DNA here is from genome assembly GCA_032199755.1 of Ambrosia artemisiifolia. Classification (NCBI taxonomy): domain Eukaryota; kingdom Viridiplantae; phylum Streptophyta; class Magnoliopsida; order Asterales; family Asteraceae; genus Ambrosia; species Ambrosia artemisiifolia. The sequence goes on from CM063521.1 coordinate 33,251,765, forward strand.
AATAAACATTGTTCAAAACAAGTTCTAAACCAGAAGGAAGTAAAAGAACATATCTCCTATTGCCTTCACAACAACTCTTTGTCCATTGCCAACATGGACCTCCAAGTCGCCCTGTTTCAGCTTTCTAACCTTTCTTAGTCCCTGCAAAACATTACAAATGTGGAAACCACATCCTGTGTCAAACACCCATGTTTTGCTAGAAAAAGCAAAGATTTCAATAACATATATACCTGAGGACTCTCCTCCAGAAGCTTTGGCTTGCTTCAGTTCAGCTAAATACTTAGCACGGTTCCTCTTCCAGTGCCCAGTTTCATCACAATGAAAACATTTGGCATCTTTCAGAGGTTTCTTGTTGGCAACAACTTTGCCCTTTCCCTTCCCTTTGCCTTGATTGCCCTTCTTTTAGGTGATAGGTTTTTTTTTAACTTGACCCTCCTTCATTTTCAGCACATGAGTGCTAACTGATGTACCCTATTGCATACGAGTGGTTATGAGTAATCACATCACATCAAACCTCTCATGACGAGCCCTCTGTTGGAACATTTCCACCAAGTGCTGATTCATCTCGTACGCCATCATCTCATCCATGGTCCTTTGAAGTTCAGGTATCATGGATGCCAACATCAGACATGAGACTTTCAAAAAGTCATCAAAGTGCTTAGAGTAGTTTCTATAAGCGACAGAGTTCTGATTGATGGGTTCATCAGGGATTGGCGTTTCAAGAACATACAGTTTGTTCTCCGCCTTGAGAACGATTTTCAAGTTGCAAAATTAATTAGGATGAGACCCCGATTCATCAATACACAGTGAACTAGCTTAGCATTGTCCACTGGTACGATTAGGTAGGTAAACAACAATTGTTAATTGTGTCCACTACACAACTCTCCATTTGGGGTTATCGCTAAGAGCGATGTATGCTTAACACCAACTATGCCCACTTGACAAACAAGCGATGTTTGGTCCTTTACTGTTAACTGTAACACCGGCCTATGTTACACAGGAAACGCGATGATTACCTTCACTCATGATCAACGCCCAGATGCAGGGTCAGCACTAACATTTGGGTTCGATTTAGAACGAAGTGTTAACTCGTTAAGGGTGGCATAAAACATCAATTTAAAATTGGGATTTAATTTTAATATTTACCATAAATATATTGAATGACTCGTTAGCATGATGTGAGTCACACAATAGTTTATAAAATCCAATTTTATATTATTCGTGATAATTGAAACTTCTTTCAACACTCGACACGGTATAGTTTTAAATACCCTATTTAAACTATGTTGGTCGTATTATCGCGAATGAACCTGTTTTAATATTAATAAAACTCCTTTTATTAAATATGCTTTTCGATTTTTATAAAACTTGTTTTAACAAAACCGTTGTCATGATTGTGAAAAATTGTATTTATTTTGGGTTATCTCGATTATTTAAAATAAATAAAACACAACCACAAAACATAAAATAAAATAACCGAATCGAGCCCCTAACAGGTCGCCCGTTTCGTTTTAGCCAGAAACGAAACGAACTAGTCTAAAAGGGTTTCAAAACTATTTCGATAACTCCCACTTGACCCGAGATCTCTATCTTCATGGAACCTGTTCGCCTTTTTATCTTCATCTTGATCTTGTACTTGTAGGATTACAAATAAATTTGAAATACAAAATAAAACAAATCTATTTTAACCCTATCTATTACACCGGATCCAATATCCGTAATAAAATACAAATCAATAAAAGATAAAGATAAAATAAAACCAATCACAAACACAACCATGACAAGGGTCAAATACCTAGGGCTCGATTCACATCACAAACATGAACAACTAAAAGCTTTTGATCTTTTGTCAAAATAAATAAATAAATTTTGACAAATAAAACATAGATCAAAATTATAACCTTTACCATCTATACGCGCGTAACCGTGGCTCTGATACCACTGTTGGGAATCATGGTATCGTATACGAAGCGGAAGCGGTTATTATTATTATTTTATTTTAACCGAAATATATTTATACATATATATATATATTTGCGATTCATGTATAGTAAATAATAATAGATTTTATCAATCCAATTAACAAAATATTCCCAATCAGGATCTCAGTTAAACGCGTATAAACAAATAAATTAAAAACAACCATAGAGGGTTTAGTAATCAACCTTTGACGACTACACCGGAATTGTAACACGCGGGTTACAACGAATCCTCGCTAGTAGGAAGTTCACACCCGAGCACTGGCCTACCGAGAGCAACACTTTTGCAAGAGGGAGGTAGCCTATGGTGGTGGTTTGCGGCGGATAAAGGGGGCGGCCAAGAACCCTTTTCTTGGGGAGGAAGGAGTTGTTTTGTTATAATAAACTTGTGATTAGGGTTTACACCCTAATCCCCTATTTATAGAACAAGACTCTTGGATTATTCTCATAATATACCATATCCTTTGGAATATTCCCATAATATTTCATAATATTAATCTAATTAATATTAAGTCCCTCTAGTTCATAATATTATTATTTTATAAATAATAATCCACCTACAAGTGAACTTATCTGATTCGTGTACCAACGTGTAACTCTTCGGATCGTACCGGGTCGGGTTACGTTGATATCGACTTTAATTACATCAGACATACTATATATCCAACAAGGTATAGTATACATATGTTTGACATTACGATGTTCCTAGATTGTGTTCTATTTGTTCATTAGGATCTTTGGGCAAGGCTTTGATGCTTGTTTGTCAGCGGCTCAAAGTGCATTAGGATTTTCTTCACCTTGGGTCTTCCTTCAAGTATTCTTTGGATAGCTTTTAGCCTGTATTGTAATTTTGTATTCTTTAATTCAGTTTAAACAAAAAAAAAGTAGATATATTTCGCTAATGTTTTACCTTTAAATCATTTATACTAGACCTGGCAATTTCAACCCATCTAGTTGAGTTTGAGTTATTAAACCCATCCTAACCTAAACCCATCCTGACTTAACAACCAACCCAACCCAACCTACCCATTTTGCCACCCCTAATTTATATGTGAAGTGGAAGTGCAGTGATGTATGTAGCTGAGGCATCCTAACAGACCGGTAGATGAACCGTATAATAAACTGACACAAACAAGCGTATTTTCTTAAGGAGCAAATAAAAATTAACTTATTGAGGGGAGATGGGTTCGATTTGCAAGTCCTGATTGAGGCAGCACCACTATTTTTTCTGGTGGTGTTTAAACTGACAAGTAATGGCGAAGGCGAAGGTTTTCATTTGGTGGTGATGAAACCGGGGGTGGAAGTTGTTTCTGCAGGTTGAAGAAAATTTGTGAGATGAATCTGCTTACATAAAAAAAAAAAAAAAAAAAAAAAAAAAAAAGAAGCCACATGGCAACCATTGATTGCTTCCACTTATTTCAACAACCAGACATAGTTAGTGTAGATCGCGGTGCTAAATGTATGTACAATATAATAAGAACTGTGTTTTAGAACACCTTGCAACTAATAATTTATCAACAATTTATAATTTTCACTACCAATTTGTTTACATGTATGTATGTATGCCATGAGCAGCAGAAATCTAGAACCGGTCTGCTAACTGTGGAAATTGTTGTAGCAACCATGTCACACTTCTAATGGCAACCTGCATACACCCATTACATATATAATATTAGCTCTTAATTTTAAGTGATTTATTCTACACTCAACTTCAAAACATGACCACTTAGATGGTGTATGTAACACAAATTCAAAACAAGTAAAAAAAAAAATTAATCAAACAAGTCGATAGTCGGCCAAAGTTTATTCAAACACTTCATATCATTTCATAAAGAAAAATATGTTACAATTTGACGTTGATTAATTAATGGTAATATCAAAGAAAGAGGAAAAAAGTGTGTGCAGATTGACCTAACTGTTTTTTATACATATTAAAAAGTCACCTATTTTCACATGTTATCGATCGATTGGTAAATTTTTACAAAGGGAGAAATACAAACCAAAGCAAAGTAAAATGGGTGAAATTAATTGAAAAACTCGACAGTCACCCAAAGTTTATTCTAACACTTCATTTCATTTTATAAAAGAACGTATAATTATTTGCTACTTATGATAATTAGTTAATCAAAAAACTAAAAGAAAATGGACCAAAAAAAAGTGTTTGCAGGTCGAGTTTCTAACTGTTTTGATATGTTTTAAAAACTAAAAAGATACCCATTTTGATATGTTATCCATCGTATTGATAATGCAATACAAGAAGAAAAATTACAAACCAAAGCAAAGTCTCCAGGCTTCGCTGCAGGCTCCACGATGTCTCTACCGTAACTGATTTCAGAAAAAGACAGAATTATATACATTTTGTAGGTTTATAGCCATCACTAAAGAAAAAGTAAAAACTTGGTGATCAGCATGCATTAATATTTTTAACAAAACACTTGCCCTTACATTATTTTGCGGCGCCCATCCACCACCTTTAACCGATAAAAACTGCATCCTTTGCTAAATGGAAAAGGTTTTCCCCTCCATTCTGCAGTAATTAGAACCGTCAAATTAGCATGCATTGAAAGAAGTACTTTGGTTGCATAGGAAGAATAATGACACAACCAATATAGACGAAGATACCTAAGTGCCAAGTCACTCCAACAGCTGATGTATCTTCACCAGATATATCATCAATAACAAACTGTAGATCTTGGCTGATGGTATATATGAACTTTTCAAAAAAATCTAGTATAGCCTGCAAAACCTCAAAACAATGTGCTTGAAATTAAAAGAGAACTCTAAACTATAACATGGCAAATTCAACATTTTTGTTCGCGTATACTCCATCAAAAGACTCATGAAGATGTAACATTTGTTTTGTTCCATTGTTTATTTATATAAATCTAGGTGTGCTCATTGACATGCCTACGTTCTAATACAAAATTGCAGGGGAAAACAAATCATCCCCATTGATATGGGTTTTCAGGCCTTTAAAATAAGTCGCATGACCACCTTTATTAAACTTCAGTGGTCAAAGCTACAATATTATGTGTATGCAACTTTTTTCCCTTGCCTTTAATCTAATTGCCCAACAGTTTTGAGTACTGTTTTGCCCCAAATAGAGCCAGCCTTTTAGTTATCAGACCAATATATGTAGATAATTTCAATAATTTGGAGATAAATACTTTCCACAAAATCCATTTAACAGCAAGAGATAGAAATGCGGCGGATATTGGTAATCTTAGTCTCGTACGCTATTGTAAAACTGTGTCCCATACAGGCTCAATACCTGCCGGGTATGTGTCGGTATAATCCACTGGGATTCCCAAATATGTTTAATTTTATATGACTTTATTATCTCTAAAAACTAGAAAAAAACTAAAAGTTAGTTAAACAGTAGATTATTCTATGACCAAGGTGAACAGAGAATAAAATATACAAAAATGTTGTCAGTTATGGTTCATGTAAACGCGTAGGTATTTTTGGTTAATTGGATCAGTATCACCTAATGGCTAATACCATGCCATTACCCGCCCCATACTCACAAACCATTTAAAAAACTAATCCCATACCCATCCTTTACGTCCCTTGGCATCCATGTGAATAGCGATCTTTGTTAGAGGTGTTCACGATCCGGTTTTGACGGTTTTTTGGTCAAACCGTGAGCGAAACCATTAGTAACACTTTTTGCTCATCCAAAACCAAAACCGTAGCATTAAAAATCAAAACTGAGCCAATGAGCCATTACTAACGGTTTGGCTCCGGTTTAGCTTCACGGTTTGAACTTATTTGGCTTTATAAAAAAGTAAAAAACTATAAAATAAAGAGAAGTGTCAATGTGCACCTATGAGTTTGGATAAAGTGTAAAATGTTGCTAATATCCCAATAATTGGTCTAGTTTTGTTATGGTAAGATGATACTATCCATGCGGGTCACTCATTTCCTACCAAACGTTAACGTGGGCATCTAGAAGTTAGTTAGTTATTTCATTCGAGTTGAGAATGGTAGTGGGACATAAATTAGGACTAGGAGTAGTGCTCTTACCTTTCTTCTGTATTTCCTTTAGCCTATGTATGTTTTCAATGTTTAGCAACAAATGAATTATGAATTAGTCTACCTCTTCCATCTATTTTCTAATAATTATAATACCAAGTTGGCACATATCATAAGAAAGACATGTTGCTAAGGTCCCATGATCATATTCTAGCCTCTAAGTTGGAAACATAAATATAGCAATCAACACCATGAGTTCATGTAGAATGTAACATCTCAAGAATGCATTCATTTCATACGAGAGTGGTATCGGATTATATCAAGTCACTTAGCAACATATCACATATGAATTAATTAAGACTCGCACACACGCAAAATATTTTTTAAAATCTAAATAGTTAAACAATCTTACAGTCCGGTCCGGTCCGGTTTTACACGTACAGTTTTCAGTTTTCTGCATAAACCACCACAGACCTAACTGTTTGCTACGGTTTGAAATTTTTGAATCCGACCGACTTATTATTTTAAAAAGACCACTCGCGATACCAACCAACTGATGACCAGTTTGGACGGTTTAAAACCGAAATGTGAACAAAAGTGAAGTGATTTTTGTTAATCGAAACAAAATTCTGAAGATGCAAAGCATCAAATTGCTTATTATTATTATTATACCTTACGACCGACGAAAGGTTGGGGAAAAACAAGGTCCTCGTAAATACAGTCCTCTGCAATAAGATCAACCACAGTAGACAAGTTACGAGAGTTTATTCCGTCGTAGAATTTTCTAACAACATCGCAACCCGAATCTAAGGGACCGGCTGGAGACGAATAATATTCCTCGTCTTGAGAGAGTTTTGATGAGAGTAGCTGACTGTTGTCTGTTGGAGTGCTCTTTAGTGGAAATCGATTGATGTTCCTACTGTTGCTTCTTCTTCTGATTATTATTATGTGATGATTGAAAAGGGAAGATGGAGGAATTGGGTTTTTGGTGGTGGATGTGGTAAGGAATGAAGGGGAGGGTGTGGTTATTGTTGTTGCCATTAACAATTTTTTTTTTTTGTTTGAGATGGTTGCACAAAAGAGAAAAAGATCATAAAACCACACAATGTGTATTACTTTTAATGCTATCCATACACCTTGGTAGTTAACACGTACACTTACTAGAGCATTCACAATAAATCATTCATCTCCATCTCTATAATTACACTAAAAATCACTACCTTTCTCCCTCCTTTTCTATTTAATAATACTTATTCTATACTTTTATCATTACATTTTCTCTCTCCTCTACTCACAACCACTTTTAAAAATATTAAAAAATTATAGAGGGTGAACAGTATCTCCTCCAAATTTAACGATGAACAATGTCTCATCTATATATTTTCTCTCTCCTCTACTCACAACCACTTATACCCACTCTATATAATATAGAGGCACCTCTCACACTATTATAGAGGGGCTATTGTGAATGCTCTTAGTGCCGCAAATGAATCAAACGAACACGAACCCTTGTTCTGTTTGTGTTTGTTTGTTAAGAAAATATATGTGTTCATGAGTACTTATCGAACGAGATTTTTTATTCGTGTTCGTTTGTGTACACTTGTTAATTTTGTTGATGGACACGCACGAACACCAACGGACATTCATGAACACAAAGAAGTGTTTGGAAACAAACATAAACGGACATGTACTAACTTTCAAATAAGATCGAATTCACATACATATATTTGGCTCTTTTTTTTTAATGAATTTCATTTTCATTTAAAACAGAATACGAAAGTTACATCATAATAGAAGGTAGACGGGCAACAAGCTGCGCCGCCACCCCTTTCTGAATTGCAAACCCTAGTCTACTAAAGACAAATCCTTGCCCCCCTGGGGATGAAAAATTGTTGTGGACGACCCGTTGGACCCTGGTCAAGAAACGAATAGCTTCTGGCGCCAGGGAGCCAAAGGTGTCAAAGGCCAGAGGGATAAAGACATGTTGGTTATCTGCACAAGCTTTAGCGTGTTTATCTACTTTCTTTGATTCCGCCTTTCTTGATGCTTGCCCAGCTACGAAACCTGTTTCCCTTAACCCAACCAGAGGAGATACCCCGGTGAGGTCCACGCAGGCATGTTTCCCCCTCTCCCAACCAAAGACAAGCAGATCTGCGGGTCGCAGGGTAGATCTCCCTTCCGTGGGGTCTGTGAGGAAGTTTACAGGGGCCTCCTTTTTGGCAGAAATCCCAGCTCTTCTCAGGATATCCCACAAAACGTCCCTCACCCAATCATGCCGATATTTGAAACCGGGGAGCTCCTTGCAATGAATTGCATGTTCCCCGTATTTATCCATGCAAGCTTTGCGGCAGATGGGACATGTTTCATCTTCCGGATACATAGGGATCATCAATCGGTACTTGAGTATAGCCCTGTACTCTACTGCAGACATGCATTGACCCAAACCCTCAATCGGGATAACGGTCAAAAAATCCTGAGCGTGAGGGCCCTTTAGGCATTCAATCACCGCCTTCTGGCGAGAGGACAACTCAAAAACTTCTCCCAGGCTCTGAGCAGTTTTGCTAAAAAGAGCATTCGCCAAAGTTTTTTGTGGCTTTGAGGGGGCGGTGTCCTTATTAGAAAAACCGCCAGTATCGAAGTCCGGGAGATAGACATTTAAGCGTTCGAGTGCCTGTTGATAGTCTGGGTCTAGTCCAATGACCCCACTGTTTCGGAGGATATGATCCTGAAGTTCCCAAGACTGAGCTCTGGACGCCACAAAGGCATAGACCCCAACATCTCGAGCTGAAAGAAGACCCAAACCACCTAAACGCATCGGCAAGGATGCCAAGCGCCACTGGAGGTCCCCGAAGAAGGGGCCACCACACACAACTATATCTTCGATAGCCTCGCGGAGACCATCATCGAAAAGGGATACCGCATCCACCATTAAGTGGGGTTGACAAGTTCGCAACCCAAAAAGTAACTTAGCAACCCCCATGCATGACCTAAGCAGCAGGAGTTCACTTTGGGGATCTCTAAGGCGGGGCAGTAGTTTCATAAGGGCAACCGCACTCGTAGCCTGCTGCCCTGCCAACTCCCCAATAAAGGTAGGATCTCGGCTAACAGCCCCACCAAGGAGCTTAACCCCCTTCTCTGGTCTACCAATCCCTCTCGGGAAAAGCTCGTCCTGACTTTTCAACGCGTCACACGTCGGCCAAAAGACCTCTGTTTTCTTAATATTGAGATGAAGCCCCAGAGATGGCCCATGCACGTTGATAATGTCTAAAGCCTTAGCAACCTCCACTGCGTTGCCTATAATCGTCCCATCATCCAAATACCAGGCATGAAACGGTAGGTTACAGTGTTCCTGAATCCGCATGATAAGGGGATGTAAGGCAAGGGCAAAGAGAAGGGGCCCCAAAGGATCTCCTTGCTGCACTCCGGTGGTAGCCCCAATACAATCATTGCCCACATACAGCCTAGCAGGCTGGGCATAAAGGAACTGGACCCACGGATATATAGACGGGTACCGCTGGTGAACCTCTTGGAGAAAAACTGTACGGTCGACCATGTTGAAGGCATTGAAGAAGTCTATTGTAAGCAGAGCCAGAGACCCATCTGCATGAAAAGAGTTGAGGAACCTGTTGGCACTGTGAAGCATCGCCTCTGCCCCATTTGGTACCCCTACTCCAAATTGAAAGTCCCCCAGGTACTGGGCAATGTCTTTCCCAACCTTCTTCATTGCCACCTTAGAAACCAACCTTCGCCAAATGCCCCCCACAGCAATAGGCCGAATTCCATTATCGAGCTTCAATAAGGGGGTGAGGGGGGCCGATGCAATGAACTCGGCAAGCGTCTTAGGGCAGGCCCCCCTAAGCCATACGTTGACAACTTCAGTGATGGCCGCGAGCAAACCCGAGGAAGTCACTGAGCCTTCGCCCCCAATAGCATCCAACAAGTGTTGGGCACGTATCCCGTCCCTACCGCAAGACGTCCCTTTAGGGAAAGAACGGATACATTTAAGCACACAACCCTCATCTACTAATAGAGCGGGTTGGGCGATAGGGTTAGAAGGAAAGGATGGAGGCGGCACCACTGGGTGTTTATCAATGAGGGCCTTCACCGTCGATTCACATAGAGGGGCGACTCCACTAGAGCACAACACCTTCACCGCCGCCGTGAAATGACCATCCCTGACCTTTCGCAGACATTGTTTTATATTAGGGTCGCTTGCATTGTCCTCTCCCATTTTGGCTTCTCCCCTAGATACCGAAACCTCCCCCTCCCTATCCAAAAGGGAAGAAACCAAGATCGCAAACCCAGACCCATCTTTCCATTCTCCAAGCGCTTGCATGATGCTACTACACTGCAGAGATTTCCTGTTCCCTGATCTTCGTTCTTGCCTGGATGACGGTCGGACCACCCTCAGGGTTAACCGTGGAAGCAATAACAACTGGGGGGGATGCTTTTAACAGTCTGAATAGGGAGGGAGAAGACACGCTCGAGGAGGGCAACATCCCCAACCATCCCGGTTGGGTGACGTGGGTTTGCGTCGTCCACCGTTGGACATGGTTTCCGTATCCCAACAATGAAATCTTCGACATCTTCCGAGACCTTGGCGAACGATACAACCTCATCGTCATGCTTGCATCCCCTACTGAGAGCATGCATCACCATGCACCTCCCACATAACCATTTATCTCCTGCCTTGAGAACTTCCCCGACATCCAAAAAAAGGTCCCGATCCTTCGAGATAGTCTCCTTCATAGATAGCCTTCGGTTTTCAGTGGTGAGGTGAGTGCTTTGGATGTGTCCAAGAAGGCGCAAAAATCCGTCATTCCCCGGTTTACCATCTTTACAATCGTGAAAATGTTTAAAGGGGCAGGTCCTCAGACCACTAACAGAGCCCTGCGCAAAACTTCGTGACTTGGCGTTCCGGGCCCTCCTGACAGGGGCCATGTGCGAAGTGTTAACCGCCAAACTCGAGATGAGTTGGGGGACAAAGGAAACGGCTAGCAAAAACCTTTTACTAGGCGGTGAGGGTAGCAACCACAGGTTGCCTGCCCTCTAAACGAGACCCCACCTAATTCCTTACCCCATTATTATTATATAGTAATAGGAATATTAAGTTAAAAAAAACAAAAGAAACAAAGTCAAAAGATAAAAGTGGAGCAGGTCCTTCTGTTTTTCACGACAAAGCTTTTGAAAGGATAAAACGGCGAACCGACAAAACTGGATCTGACGACCCGAAAGTGAAAACGGTCGAACGTAGAGGAAAGAAGGAAAGAAAAGGGCTCGAAAGTGAAAAAGGTCGAACGAAGAAGAAAGGATCCGGTCGAACGTGGAAAAACAGGAGGTCGAAAGTGGAAAAGAAGGGTCGAACGAAGGTCTAACAGCTTCGGAAAAAGGGACGAACGTGGGTTTTGAAATTGGACCGTTGGAGGGTGGGAGGAGGTGACCGGAGGGGGAGGTGAGGACGGTGGGTATTGGTCTGAGGGTGTTCGCCGGACAGACGGAAAAGGTGTAGATGGGTCAGAGGCTGGTGGTTTTGGGAGGAGGGTTTGGTGTAGATGGGTTGGGTGTGGAGGGTAGAGTGTAAATTATTTATTTATTTATCTGGGTAAAATAAATGAAATGAATGATGTCAAAACAAATATAGAAATTAAAAACCTATTAAACTATTGAACATAAACGAACACGCTATCGAACGTTCATGAATATAAACGGACGAACACAACCTCTGTTCATGTTCGTTCTTTTAACTAAACGAACGAATTTTTTTGTTCGTGTTTGTTCATTTATTAAACGAAAGAATACAAACTAACTTTCCGTTGAACGGTTCATAAAATGTTCACTAAAAGTTCCATACGTTTGTAGCCCTATGTACAAACATCTAGCAAAGGGCCTACTTTGACTGTTGGGCTATTCTTTTAGTTTATTCTTTTTGTTTTGAGACTAGATGACCCTTCACAAGTCTTACTGGTTGAGTAAAGTGGACAGAGAGGTTCTTCATTTAACTAATATGATTTCGTGTTGAGATTGTTTGGGATTGAGTTGGGAAACTTTTTATTGACTTATTGGCTTCTTGAAAAAACCTATAAGTCAATAAGTCATTTCCAAAAACTAGGATTTGGTGCTTTTCCAAATGACTTATTGGTTTTTTCAAGAAGCCAATAAGTCAATAAGAAGTTTCCCAACTCAATTGGTAGAGACATATGTTTTTTTTAGAGGGAAGGTCTTAGGTTTAATCATGGGCAATGTGTATAATTTAGGATTATTGATGTAAAAAAGTAATGTTCGCCGTTCAAACAAAAATCCTGTTGAGGTATTTGGAAAGCTATAAATGAGAAGGTTTCTCGTATAAAGTGGTGTCGATCAACTGTGTGATTGAAGACATGCATCTTAGAACATGGAAAGTATAATACACAAGCAAATGTTGATATGTGACAAAAGGTCACATATGCCATTCAATCATTCATTCTACGGACATACGAGCAAAAATAGATAAATAATTTTGTATTTGTGTCCTATGAGTTGTCACTATATATGTGATTGTTTTATCGCATGTCTATTAAAGATACAAAAAAAAAAAAAAAAAAAATATGGCTACTTTATGACTTTCTTAACCAATATTCTAAGGGTGAGGCTAACGTATAAAGCTTCTTAACGTAAGAAGCGTAAGAAGCAATCTCAACCATTAGATTAAGGATGCAGATTAAAAACCCTAATCATACTTGGGTTAAACTAACCAAGGGTAAAACAGGAAAAAACCGTCTAACTTTAACAGATCGTAACAACAAAACCCTGATTTTTCATCGTTTTCAGATCGATTCATGTTCAGAATGATTACACAATTCAAAAACAAAAAGAATCGATTACAATGAACGAAAACGTAAAGATCAGTATTTGAATCTAAAAAAAAAACAAAAAACAGAGGATTAAAAATAATCATATAAACAATTATGAATCGTAATAGTTGTCGAAATACTCTCGATTTTGTTTCAATAAGGATGATTAAACATAAAAAATAGGTTAAAAACAAGTTGCAGAGGAAGAAGATGAAGTTGGTGAAGAACAGAGCACTTTTATATATCAAACGCATTCACAAAATTACAGACGCACTCATTGAAATTTCAGACGCATTCATCAAAATTTCAGACACACTCATTGAATTTTCAGACGCACTAATTTTCTATTCAGACGCACTCCTTGAAATTTATTGAATAGATACGTGCGTTTAAAACAAACGCACCTTACTTGTTTCTTAAAATTTAAACGCACTTTGTATTTGGTGGTACAACAAAAACAAACGCACCTTTATTTTAAACAAACGCACCTTTACTTTAAACAAACGCACCTTGTATTTAAACAAACGCACTTTGTATTTGGTCAATCTCCTTTTTGACTTTCTTGATCATCTTGAAGTTTGCCAGCACTATTAGCATTAAATTCTCCTCTACATTTATGGCTCTTTGTTCCTGATAGACTTTTGCACGTATTAAATCTTCCATGTCCGCCTCAAACTCTTCAGCTTGTCTACCCAAGTATTCTTCCAAATTCTTGATTTGGGTTTATCAGACAAATGAACAGATTCTTGTACGGAAGACGACGATTGAGGATCGTTAACGAGAACAGATGATGAAGCCAAGCTTAGAAGCCGTGAATTGTGACGAATTCGGGTAACGAAGATTAAAACTACACAGCGAATCGACGATCTTTGACGACTGCATCTTTCTTTTAGGTTACTGAATCTGATCTTCATTTTCTTTTAGGTTACGGTGGTGGTGGTGGTGGTGGTGATGGTGGTGGTGGTGGTAGTGGTGGTGGTGGTGGTGGTCAGATCTAGATCGGTATGTTTCAGAATGAAAATGGGTTACGTTTATAACAGGGAAGATAGGATTAAATGTGTTTAACTGTGGTTAGGTTAGATTGACAGGTGTCAATCTCTGGTGGCTTCCTACGCTTCTTATTTTAAGAGGCTTTATACCGTATACTTTCTCATATTCTAAAATACTTTATTTTATGTTTGATGGCGTAAGTCCCAACGGACTATAATCTCGATACCAAGACCATGTGGCATCCGTTTTTCAAAATAAGGTATATCAAGCAAAAGTAGATATGTGATTGATATTCGTTCGACTTATGTGACTTTTTTTTAGCATGTGTATACATGTATAACACATTCTCAACAAAAAAGAAAGGCTATGTTAGCACAGTGGCGGAACTAGCTGATGTAGCTGTCGTGGGCTAATCAAAAACAAGTATTTATGACTTAAATACCTATACTAGTACGGGTAAGTAAGGTCGTCTCCACAGGGAACGCGTGGTCAGTATAAGTTTGAAAATTAAATTAATAAACTATTGATCTTGATTTGGGATTTGTTTGATTAAGAAACGAGTAAATAATTAAAAACGAGAGTGCTATCAAATTAAGGAAAAGTAACTTCCACCCGGGATCCAGGTTATAGACTTTAACATAAACTTAGTTTAATTACTAAACACCACATAGACATGGCCTTGGGGTTTCTGAATTGAACTAATAACTAAAGACAGTTTTTAATAATAGCCGTACAATCTAGCTATCCGTTCACAAACACCAATTACCCACCAATTACTAACCCGCTAACAATGCAAGAAATTGTCAATACGTTTAATAAAAGATAAATAATTCAAGCATAAGTAAACGTTTCATCAATTCAAACACAAGTGGTCAAGTTATACCGGTTCAAACGTAAATAAACAAAGTCTAATGCAAAAGAAACTAAAAATCGTTCACCCGGGGAAAGTCACAAAAGGTTTAGCCACGCATGGATGTCATGGCTTCCATCTTCAAAATAATTCTTGTGTCCCGATCTTCTATGTGATCAGCCGCCCAAGAAAATAATCCTTCCCTCTAATTTGTTTGTTGTTCGATTGAATGAATACTGTCGCCCAATTAATGTTGCCGTCTAAGAAAATCCTAACAAACCCTCCAAGAATTCTTCAAATCGTGTGGCTTTGGGCCGCGTGACCATAAGGTCACGTTTCTTTTCTTTTTTTTCTAATTATATTATTATTAGTAGTAGTAGTAGTAGGTGCTCGCGTATCAGGTGCTCTTGACTTGACCAAAGGTGTTTGCTTACGCTTCGAATTCCATGAACACTTGACCAAAGTTGATCGTTTTAAGCTCATATCTCAAGAACACCTACAAAACACATACGCAATAATAAATAACTAAGATCAACTAAAAGCACACAATAAAAGACTAAATATATACAAAACAAGCATATTAACAAGGTGTGTTTGACAACACAACACATCACACCCCCACACTTATCTTTTTTCGTCTCGAAAAAATTATGCACATACTCTGCTCAAGACATTATCACAAACTAGCACCCCAGTCGCCCCATCATACCTTAGCTAAGGTCCAAAGTCATACCCCATTTGCAGATCAGCATTAGATGTGTTAATTCAGCAAGTCAAATTGATTTCCATTTAAAAACATAATTAACCCGACTAAATCTAACATGCTTTCGGTTTTTATTTTCATGCAACACACCCCTCACAATTTTTCACTCCACTCGATTTAATATCTGGACTAGCATGTAATGCGCTAGTATTATTCACTCAAAAACCAAGTATGCAACTCTGTTATCATAGACTTGTATGACAATCACACCTTAACTATAGACAATGCACGTATCTAAAGGACTTACGGGTTTTGGGCTTGGGGTAAAGGTAGGAAATTTTGGCTAAAAGTGGTTCAAAAGAAAAGGGTTCAACATGATTAAATGACATCCTTATTCTCACACTACACACACTAAACAAACACTTTGGGCATATTTGACCCATAACACATACTTCTATTTTCGTTTTTTTTTCTTTTTTTTTTCTTTCTTTTTTTTTCTCGTTTCATTTTTTTTCATATATATATATATATATACATATTTTTTCAACACTTAATGGAACTCAAACACATAAACACAAACATAGAACACAATGGATGTCATCAATTTTCTTAACAACGGTTAACGGGCCGATTTGGGTAACTTTATAGGTTTAACAAACGAAAAGGTTTAAGCTCAACATGGGCTACTAGGGGTAATATTGTGGGTAACAGGATCAACACATAACAAATAAGTGGGTATCAAAAGAAAAAGGGAAATCCTAAATTGCCTTTATCATTTACGTGCATATCTAGTCTACAACCTCAGCATGTATCAAATCACACAAGTTCTGCAACAGAGAAACATTTGGCCTACTCTCAACAAACGAAAATATATATATAGATCAGTCTATTATCTAGCAGGCTCAAGATCTCACAGAAGTGGGGAAATGGGTTGCCGATGTGTGCATGGATTTATTACCAATAGCTTGTTAAACCTAGTCAGGCAATTCTAAACATTTTTCTTAAAAAGACCTGCTGAAAACGGTTCATATTACTTTTCCATAAATTAAACCATGACTAAGGATCTACTGCCAAAACAATCAAGAAACGACTAGTATGTACCGAAAGAGCTATTTTATGTCTGAGTAGAATGCTTTTTAGGAACAATTTTCAAGACATTTTCAAGGTTTTCTATTTTTTTTTATTTTTTTTTAGACTAAAAAATAAATAAAATAAATGAAATCCCCACCCCCACACTTGAACGACACATTGTCCTCAATGTGACTAGGGAATAAAATAAAGCAGAAATAAAACTAATGTACAACAATAAAAGGAACGGACTCCCCTGGATATAGGCAGTACGCGCATGAGTCTCGTTCAATTCCTCCCAATGCGACCGTATAGCATTTCATTCGCGGCCGTTTGCCTTCAATTATATTCCAAAATCCAACTTCTAATCAACCACCTCTTAAAGACCATTTCCTCATAAGATTCGACCGATTATGTTCTTATGAAACTTCCAAGGCTACCCCCACGCTTAATCTCATTTGTCCTCAAAACGTATTAAGAGACACTTAAGCAAAACAAACCCCCAAAGATACGTATCTTATAAATGATGCGCCCATATAAGCAAAGTAGACCACAACCACTTATCGCGAATGACTTATCCGACCTTACAATGTTCCATTCTTATCAAGTCTAAAATGGTACCCAAAGCAAACAACACTACGCATCAGTCCATAAATTCAACCTAGCATATAACTGTTCCTCAATTCATTCAGTACCCCACATGAAAGACAACTAGTACTAACAGACGCAATGCTAAAACTACCACAGGTAACGAGCAGAATAACTCGAACAGAATACATACCGACCTGACACTAAGGACTTAATAGAAAGGAAAAAAATAATAATACTAATAAAATAGAATAAAATAAAATAAATAAAAATCAGGAAACTTACCTTGTTAGTGACGAAACCGCACTATACAGAAAGCAAAGGACATGACACAGGTCTGATTTGGGGTCGCCGGGTGTCGAGGTGAAGCAGAGGTGGGTCGGTTTAGAGGGTGGAGGCGGTGGTAATGGAGGAAGAAGAGGGTTGGAGTTCCGGTGGTGGTGACGAGTGACGAGGTGGAACAGAGGTGTGGGTTGGGTTTTGGTGACGGTGGGTCAGGGGCGTTAGAGTGATCAGTGAGATCGGGATTTGGACGGAGAAGGGGCGGGACGGTGGTGAAGTGGTTGCTGACGAGTAGATGGAGGAGGTAGCCGGAGGAGGTGGATGGTGGTGTGATGTGTGTCGGTTTGGTTTTGATTGCGGAAGAGAAGAGGGGCGGTGTCGGGTGGTTGCAGGAGGTTGGTGGCAGAGGTGGGTCAATATTCTTGGATGGTGGAATAAGAACAGGGGCGGTGGTGATGTTGAGGAGGGAGAAGGGTTGGTGTTAGAATTTGGGGAAGAAAGGATAACAGGGACATGATTGATTTAATTTTTTTTATTTGAAATACGCGGCCCTCATATTTTTCACACAAAATACGCGACACGCGTATTTCACTCTTGACAGAAAGTTTTACACGTTTTGTACTTAGAAAAATTTTAATCTTTTTTAATTTTAACACCCTTAACACCTCTAAAACCCATTCCAATGCCCCATTAACATGTAAACTTACCTGAACTCCTGTTGATGATGATTTCCTGAATCGAAAAGGTTACGATTTCCTGAAAAACTTGAAAACACACACAAAAAAAAAACAACCGAAAACAAACAAAAACCAACGAAAAAAAAGAAAAAAAATGTACAAACTATACAGTTCAATATACCTGGTACTTTGTTCTCATGGTGGTCTAGTGGGATGTTTGCGTCCCAATGTCTCCAGGTATGTGCTCCTCCAGCACTCAGGTAGATCATCCACAGTCTTCCAGATTGGTCCAAACAATGCCAACCTATGCTTCTCTTTATCAAATTCAGGTGGCTTCTTGGCTTTCCTTTTCCTTCTCTTTCTTGTGTCGTCTTCATCTGCTACCTCGATCCTGTTAATCATAAAACACTCCTCCTAGGATTGATTAGTAGTTAGATTGGGAAACACATTAAAACACAACTCCTTTTTCCCAAACCTTATAGTGACCAATCCACTAGCACAATTAATGATAGCATGAACAGTTGCTAGGAATGGTCTACCTAAAATGACTGTAGACTGTGCATTTTTCGCATTCGGCTCACCATCTAAAACCAAGAAGTCAACTGGGTATTGGCAACCTTCCACCTTCACTATGACATTAGTCAACATTCCCCTAGGCTGTATAGGCTTTTGATCAGCCAACACCATGGTGGTATTGACTTTCTTTAAAGGACCAAAGTTAAATTTGTCATATAAACTGCCCGGGAGAATACTGACACAAGCTCCAAGATCTAAAAGTGCCCGGTCAATGCTAATATCCCCAATTCGGATTAAAATAAGGGGCACTCCCGGATCTTGGAGTTTAGGTGGACCTTGTTTACCCAAACCTGATGTTAAATCTGGCTTCACTAAAGCCAAAGGGAAAGGGACAATCTTAACTCCCCCACACTTATCCTTGGACTCAGTGGGGTTTTCGTTAAAATACTTTTCACAAAACCTCTTTTTAAGATTTTTCATTTCAGTTTTAGTTTGTGAAATTTTAAACTGACCACCACCATTTTCTGACCCATCACTAACATCAGTAGAGAGAAGACTTACAGCATTAATTTGCACAGTTCTAGTAGACTTAGAACTTGATTGCTGATGTTGTGGGTTGAGGGTAGTGTCACTAGGAAGTTTACCTGGGTCTCTCCTATTCTGAGCCATCTCTGATGCTAGCTGAGTCACTTGTTTTTCCAAGGTCTGGTATGCTTTAGCCTGCAACTCCTGTTCCTTTCTGATCTGCTTCAGCATCTCCAAAACTTCATTTGTTGACCCACTAGACTGATTACCCACTCTGCCCTGATCAGAACCCTGTTGGTAATTTCTTTGGTTTCCTCTATTATAACCCCCTTGGTTCTGATTATTATAGCCAAGCTGTCTGTTCTGATATGACTGTCCTCCTTGACCATAGACCATGCTAACCTCTTCTTCTGCTGCTCTGTACCGATCTGGACAATCCTGTGCAGAATGGCCCAATTCACTGCAAACCCTACATACTGGATATGACTGAGTTGCGTGTAGTGTGTCTTTTCCTAAACCTTTCAAACTCGCCAATTGCCTTTCCAATATTTCCTTCTCCTTCTCTAACTGAGCCACCTTGGCACTTGTGACACTCGTACTAGCTGGTTTAGTTATTGAATGCTTTTTCTTCCGGTCAGACTGAGCTTGTCTCTTAGAGTCTGTAGCTACTGTCTCTAGATAATCCCAGTCCACATCGACATGATTCCTTAGAAAAGTGCCCCTAGTAGTAGCCTTGATATCCCTGATATCATCATTTGACAACCCATCATGAAAAGCAACGATCAACTCCCATTTTTGAATACCATGATGTGGACAATTCCTCAACAGCTGATTAAATCTCTTCCATGCTTCATAAAATAATTCACCTGGTAACTGTTGGAATTCCCTAATGGCTGTCCTAGCTTCACTAGTCCTCTGAGGAGTATAATATTCTTCTAAAAATTGTTGTTGTAACTCTTCCCAGTTATAGACACTTGCAGATGGTAAAGATGTAAACCAATTACGTGCAGCATCCTTTAATGAAAACTGAAATAACACCAACTTTACCTGATCTGGTGTAAACCCATGACCTCCAACCATCCCACATACCGCCTCAAACTCTGCTATGTGTGCATAAGGCTCCTCGCTACCCTTCCCATGAAAGTTGGGAAGCATATTCAGAACGTGATGTTTAACCTCAAAAGTCCTACCCCCACGAGCTACGGGCATAACAATAGGTGATGAATTGGGTGCTATCTGAGGTCTAAAGTGACTGTCCACTCCTCTAACGTGAGGATCCTGTACTCGTGGACGCCTTTGCCTGTGTGGAGGGTTCATTGGTGCCCTGTTCACCCTAGGTGGGCTTTGATACCCACGTCCACCTTGATCCCTGTTCAGTGGTAGGTCATACTGACCTCCTTGGTTCTCCCCATAATCATCCTCATCAGTCCACTCCTGACCATTATCGTAACCTTCTTGATATTCCCCATCATCCCATTCTTCCACTCTGGCCCGAATATTATCTTCATTGAAAATACTGTCTGCCCTATGTGGATGTGGCTCTCGGTTCAGGTGAGTGGATTGGGTTCCTGAACGATCTCTATGAATAACCCGAAGTGGGTTAGGCTGTGGTGGAATATTTTGTGGTGCTGGGTTAAATGGTTGAGCTGGTGGTTGATCTGGTGGAGGTTGGTTAAATTGTGGAAAGGGTGGTAGTGGCATATTTGGTAATGGATTTTGTTGTGGTGGTTGCTGGTTACCCTGGTTGGCAAGATTACTGTGATTGCTCATATTTGATGATGATGTCTCTATCTCTGCTAACTCACTTGGACCAATTTTTTTATGATGAAGTGTCCGGTTCTTTCTAGCAGTTTTCTCAATTTCAGGATAAAAAATTAGAGGTGAAGTCTTTCCTGAACGACGTGTATGATGCATGCAATTTTAAGTCACCTGCACACAGACAAACAAACAACTTTGCGTAATACCGAACTAAACAAGAAAACTAAAATAAATAAAAGAAAAGAAAATTATTTTTGGGTTTTTTTTAAATATTTCTTTTTTATGAGAAAAATGAAAGTAAAAAGAAAACTAAACTAAGCGCACGTGTTCCCCGGCAACGGCGCCATTTTGATGTAGCTGTCGTGGGCTAATCAAAAACAAGTATTTATGACTTAAATACCTATACTAGTACGGGTAAGTAAGGTCGTCTCCACAGGGAACGCGTGGTCAGTATAAGTTTGAAAATTAAATTAATAAACTATTGATCTTGATTTGGGATTTGTTTGATTAAGAAACGAGTAAATAATTAAAAACGAGAGTGTTATCAAATTAAGAAAAAGTAACTTCCACCCGGGATCCAGGTTATAGACTTTAACATAAACTTAGTTTAATTACTAAACACCACATAGACATGGCCTTGGGGTTTCTGAATTGAATTAATAACTAAAGACAGTTTTTAATAATAGCCGTACAATCTAGCTATCCGTTCACAAACACCAATTACCCACCAATTACTAACCCGCTAACAATGCAAAAAATTGTCAATACGTTTAATAAAAGATAAATAATTCAAGCATAAGTAAACGTTTCATCAATTCAAACACAAGTGGTCAAGTTATACCAGTTCAAACGTAAATAAACAAAGTCTAATGCAAAAGAAACTAAAAATCGTTCAACCGGGGAAAGTCACAAAAGGTTTAGCCACGCATGGATGTCATGGCTTCCATCTTCAAAATAATTCTTGTGTCCCGATCTTCTATGTGATCAGCCGCCCAAGAAAATAATCCTTCCCTCTAATTTGTTTGTTGTTCGATTGAATGAATACTGTCGCCCAATTAATGTTGCCGTCTAATAAAATCCTAACAAACCCTCCAAGAATTCTTCAAATCGTGTGGCTTTGGGCCGCGTGACCATAAGGTCACGTTTCTTTTCTTTTTTTCTAATTATATTATTATTATTATTAGTAGTAGTAGTAGGTGCTCGCGTATCAGGTGCTCTTAACTTGACCAAAGGTGCTTGCTTACGCTTCGAATTCCATGAACACTTGACCAAAGTTGATCGTTTTAAGCTCATATCTCACGAACACCTACAAAACACATACGCAATAATAAATAACTAAGATCGACTAAAAGCACACAATAAAAGACTAAATATATACAAAACAAGCATATTAACAAGGTGTGTTTGACAACACATCACTAGCCCACTTTTATGTTCTGGGCACCCTTCGGTTTAGAAATGGCAAAAATGAAAAAATTAGTAAGAATCTTGCATGGTTTAAAAAACATTACCAAAATAAACCCATTGAAATTGGAAAATCGTGAGTTCATGGATCCACCGTTAAAATGTATAACATTGATCTCTAATTCGATTTATCTTTGGGCTTGTTAATTCGTTTATGGACCGGATTGTGTGTTATGTTATTGGGCTAAATTCTGATCAGCCCAACAGTGGTTCAGGTTTGATAAAAAAGAGGGTTCAATGTGTTGTTTGGTCTGGTTCTAGTGAATCGGGTCATATTATGTTATTTGTGTTTGTTTGTGTGTTTTGTCACACAGATCGTTGACATGGCAAGGATAAGATCGTTGGATTGTTTTGATCGTGGCCGTTGATTCTCTAAAGGTTTGGCTATAAAAGGAGAGCTCCTGAACGAGTTGAGAGTTTAGCTCTCATTTGTTTTGTTCGTCACTTTGTACTCAGTCTCTAGGGTTTCTGTATTAGGGTTTGTTTCTGTAAGTTTTGGTATTATTGTTTTGTTAACAATCTTCAACAACTGAACTAATCATTCAGTTGTTGATTGATAACTTTGTATTATTTCAGATCTTAACGATTGTTGAGATCTTTGGGTTGGTTGGGTGTTTTTAGGGTTGGTTAACTAATAAAAGTTTTGGTCACCGTTTTTTGTCGCTATTTCTGTATCTTGTGGTTTGTGGTTGTTGTTTATAATTTTGTTTGATGTTTGTGAGAGATTTGAGATCTGTGAGAGTTAGATTCAATATTTTCTACATGGTATCAGAGCCATAGGCTCTTGATCTTGTTGTGTCTTTGTTTTTCCGCTGTATTAGGTCAAGGATCTGATCTGCTATAGATCTGGTTCTTGTTCTTGAAGATCTGTTAATAAGTTTTAACAGATCTGTTGGTTTGGTCGAAGGATCTGACCTTGTTTATAGGTCTTGTCTTTCATTGTATTTGGTTGTAATAGATCTGATCTCTTTAGATCTTGTCTATTACTTGGATCTGTTTTTTCTTTGTAGATCTAGGGTTTATTGTCAACCATTGTTGGCTGGTGGCTCTGGATTGTGATTCTGGTACGTGGTTGTGGGCTTGGATAGCTGTGGTGCTTGCTCTCTGGTCGTGTAACCCTAAGTGAAGGTTACAGACTACGAGTTTCTGGTGAGATTGTTCCATTCTCCTTTGTTTTTTTGTTGTTGTGTCTAGAGGCACTGACCGGGTTAGGGTGGACCGGTATTGGCCAAACTACTTGGTGTCTTGTTTGTTGATTTGTTTGATATTTGTTCTTGATTCATTGTCTGGTTATTTTCTTGGTTGTTATATATAAATACTATATATATATATATAGTTAATAAAAGGGCTCCTGAGTTAAGAACTGGGTGGACACAATTGAGTGACGAATCCACTATCTGTACACTGACTCAGCTTCGTCCTTCTAGGAATAATTGTATTGTGATTGATCTTGTTACTTGTTTGAGTGTTTGTTGTTTGATTAAAAATGGGTGATGTTGTTAACCCTGCTGGAGGAGGTGGAGGGGGTGCTAATCCAGGTTCTGATCAAACTTTGGTTAGCAAACTGGATATTAGTGATCCCTTGTACCTTCATCCAAGTGATACCTCAAGTCTGACCATTATTAGTATTAAACTAAAAGGAACTGAGAACTATTCTGTGTGGTCTAATTCTATGAAACTTGCTTTACAAGCTAAAAATAAAATGGGATTCATAGATGGAACTTGTGTAAAATCTGTTGATGATGAAGTTCTTGCTAATCAATGGGATAGATGTAATTCTGTTGTTTTGTCTTGGTTGATTAATTCTGTATGTGAAGAGTTGTATTTAGGACAAGTGTTTTCTAAATATGCTAGAGATGTGTGGATTGATCTTAAGGAAACTTATGATAGAGTTGATGGTTGTGTTATGTTCAACTTACATCAAAAGATTAATAGTCTGTCACAGAATGGAAGTTCTGTTGCAGAGTATTATCATAAGTTGAACACAATGTGGAAGCAGTTTGATTCCTTAGTTCAACTGCCTATGTGTACTTGTCAAGCTTCAAAAGAATTCAATGATTCTAATTCTCTTATTAAACTCATGCAATTCTTAATGGGGCTTGATGAGGTATACCAACCTGTTAGGACCACATTGCTAACCAGTGATCCACTGCCCTCTGTAAAGACAGCCTTTGCTATTGTCTCTAGAGAGGAATCTCATAGAGGTGCTAGCAGTGGATCAAAAGGTGTTGGTGTGTCCTTTGTTGCTAAATCTAACTCTGTGGATAATAGGAGAAGGTCTGTTAATAACACTGGTAATAATAATGGAAATACTAGAGGACCTAATCCTAGTTTAAAATGTACTCATTGTAATAGAATTGGACATACTATTGATAGATGCTTTGAAATTGTTGGTTATCCTCCTAAAAGAGGTTCTGTTGGTCAGGTTAACAGAAACAATAACAACAATTTCAATAATTCTAGATCTAGTAGTTCAAGTAATAATGTTTGTGCAAATGTTTCTACTTCTGGTTCTCCTTTTACTTCTGAACAGATCACAAAATTGATGAGTCTAATTAGTGAAAAACCAGGAGGAGATCCACAGAGTTCTAATGTTGGAGGTGAGTCTGTTTTGATAAATGGTTTCTCTAGTGTATCTATACTGTCTAAATTGTCTAGTATGTTTAACAGTTTTTCAAATTGTTCAAATTCACTCAAATTTGCTTTACTACTTGGTTGGATTATGGATTCTGGTGCTAATCAGCACATGGTAGGGAGTGATAAAAACATGATTAATTGTGTAGATGTTTCAAACTATAACATGTTAGTTAAACATCCTAATGGCACTAATGCTAGGGTAACAAAGATAGGAGATATTAAGCTAGCTGAAGGTGTTGTTTTGACTGATGTTTTCTATATACCTGATTATTGTGTGAACTTAGTTTCTGTTTATAAGTTGTCTAAAGACAATAAATTGGATGTTCTGTTTAATGAACATTCATGTTCTGTCCAGGATTCCAACTCAAAGAGAGTCCTGGTGACTGGTAGACAGCAAGATGGTTTATACTTTGTAGGTGATGATGTGAGTCTTAGTAATGTTTGTTTTAATAGTATAAGTGAACATGGTCTTTGGCATAGTAGACTAGGACATCCTTCTAGTCAAGTTCTAGCTGTGTTAAAAGAGACTCTTAACATAGGAATGCCTGATTCTCAACCTTGTGATATCTGTCACAAGGCTAAACAGGTCAGAGTACCATTCCCTATTAGTGATCACAAAACTAAAGTTATAGGGGAACTAATACATCTTGATGTATGGGGACCTTATAAGGTGACTAGTAGGGAAGGATACAAGTATTTTTTAACTGTGGTAGATGACTATTCAAGATCAGTTTGGGTTTATCTGTTAAAAAATAAAAGTGAAGTGTTTGAGAATATTGTTAACTTTTGTGAATTGGTCAAAACTCAGTTTTCTAAAAATGTTAAAGTGTTAAGAAGTGATAACGGGTCTGAATTTCTAAATAAACAAATGACTGAGTTTTGTAATAAAAAAGGTATATTACATCAAACATATTGTGTTTATACTCCACAACAAAATGGTGTTGCGGAGAGAAAACACAGACATCTCCTAAACACAGCTAGGGCATTACTATTCCAAAGTGGTGTTCCTCTTAGATTCTGGTCTGATTGTGTTCTTACTGCATCATATCTTATTAACAGGATTCCTTCATCTGTGTTAGCTGGTAGAAGTCCCTATGAGTTAATATATGGGTTCCCCCCTGAACTTAGTCATTTAAGGAATTTTGGTTGTCTTTGTTTTAAAACTATTTTTAATGATCCTGATAAAATGTGTAGTAGAGCAAACAAGTGTGTTTTAATTGGATATTCTTTCTTAAAAAAGGGTTATAAAATTTTAAGTCTAGAAACCAAAGAAATAGATTTTTCTAGAGATGTTAAATTTTATGAAAATATATATCCATTTAAAACTGATATAAAACAAACTGTTTTTGAAAATTTAAATCATTTAAATTTTTTTGATTGTTTTGAAACCAAAAATCCTTCAAGTGACTATACCCAAAGAGACATGAGTCCTCCCGATGATGAAGGGGAACTAAGTAGGACTCATGAGTCTTCTCCTGAGGGTCAGTTAGGTGACCCTCCTAGAACCACTAGAGAGGTAGATCATGTTCATGATCAGCCACCTGATGGTTCAGAAAGGAGGGGGGCTAACGCCTCAGAGGCTGGAGACTCAAATGATGAGACTGCAACCCCTGAGGGAGATAGGATTAGTAGTTTTAGACATTCTACCAGGGAATCTGTTCTGCCTAAAAGATTTAATGATTTTGTTCTTGATGGGAAGGTTAAGTATGGTATAGATAAAACTGTTAATTATTCAAATTTATCTGTTGAGAATTTGTGTTTTGTTTCTAATGTGAATAAAGTGTTTGAACCCACATCTTACTATGAAGCTTCTAAGAATCCTAAGTGGATAGAAGCTATGAATAGTGAGATGGAGGCCTTGTATAGAAATAATACTTGGATTGTTACTGACTTACCTCCTAATAGGAAGGCTATTGGGTGTAAGTGGGTATACAAAATCAAGTATAAATCTAATGGTGAAGTAGATAGATACAAGGCCAGGTTAGTAGCCAAGGGCTACAACCAAAGGGAAGGTATAGATTTTGGAGAAACTTTCTCTCCAGTGGTAAAAATGGTAACTGTTAGAACTGTTATAAGTTTAGCAGTTCAAAACAGTTGGCCTTTGTTTCAGTTAGACATTAATAATGCCTTCTTGTATGGGTCAATCAGTGAAGATGTCTATATGACTCTTCCTGAAGGGTATTCTTCAGGAAATGAATCAAAGGTGTGCAAATTAGTTAAGTCATTATATGGGCTGAAACAGGCCCCTAGGAAGTGGAATGAGAAACTAGTTGATGTTCTGGTCAAGATTGGGTTTGTTCAAAGTATTTGTGACTACTCTATGTTTGTTAAGTCTTTGAATGGTGTGTTTATTGTTTTGCTTGTGTATGTTGATGACATTGTCATCACAGGAAACAATGAATCTGAAATTAGTAATGTCAAAAGTCTTTTAAAGGAAAGTTTTCAAATAAAAGACTTAGGAAAACTGAAATACTTTCTTGGTATTGAGGTTTTGTATTCTGAATCTGGTATATGTTTGAATCAAAGAAAATATTGTCTAGATTTGTTGAGTGAGTTTGGATACTTAGGCTGCAAGCCAGTTAGTATACCTATTGAACAAAATTATATTCTGTCCATGAAAAAGGAGAAGTCTGAAAAACTTTTACAAGATGTAACTGGTTTTCAAAAACTAATAGGAAAGCTAATTTATTTATCTCTTACTAGGCCTGATATAAGCTATGCAGTACAGTTCCTAAGTCAGTTTATGCATAAACCGACTGAGGCAACTTCACACATAGCTTTAAGGTTACTGAGATATTTGAAAACATCTCCTGGTAAAGGGTTGATGTTTAAAAAAGGTGATGAATTTGGTTTATCAGCATATGCTGATGCTGATTGGGCCAAATGCCTTGAAACCAGGAAATCAGTGACTGGTTATTGTGTTTTCCTGGGTTCTAATCTGGTTTCATGGGAAAGTAAGAAACAAAGTGTTGTTTCTAGGTCCTCTGCTGAGGCAGAGTTCAGAGCGTTATGTACTGTTACCTGTGAATTGGTTTGGTTATTTAATCTTCTTAGTGAATTGAGTGTTAAGATTGACTTACCACTAAAAGTATTTAGTGATAGTAAATCTGCTATCTCAATTGCTGAGAACCCTGTGTTTCATGAAAAGACAAAACATTTTGAATTAGACTTACATTTTTTAAGAGAAAAAGTAAGTAGTAAGTTTGTTGAGATTTTGAAGGTGACTTCTGATCAGCAGATTGCTGATATTTTCACTAAGGGTTTATATGGGTCACAACATGATTTGTTGTGCAGTAAGTTAGGATTAACAGATATGTTCAGTAAATCGAATTAAGGGGGGATGTTAAAATGTATAACATTGATCTCTAATTCGATTTATCTTTGGGCTTGTTAATTCGTTTATGGACCGGATTGTGTGTTATGTTATTGGGCTAAATTCTGATCAGCCCAACAGTGGTTCAGGTTTGATAAAAAAAGAGGGTTCAATGTGTTGTTTGTTCTGGTTCTAGTGAACCGGGTCATATTATGTTATTTGTGTTTGTTTGTGTGTTTTGTCACACAGATCGTTGACATGGCAAGGATAAGATCGTTGGATTGTTTTGATCGTGGCCGTTGATTCTCTAAAGGTTTGGCTATAAAAGGAGAGCTCCTGAACGAGTTGAGAGTTTAGCTCTCATTTGTTTTGTTCGTCACTTTGTACTCAGTCTCTAGGGTTTCTGTATTAGGGTTTGTTCTTGTAAGTTTTGGTATTATTGTTTTGTTAACAATCTTCAACAACTGAACTAATCATTCAGTTGTTGATTGATAACTTTGTATTATTTCAGATCTTAACGATTGTTGAGATCTTTGAGTTGGTTGGGTGTTTTTAGGGTTGGTTAACTAATAAAAGTTTTGGTCACCGTTTTTTGTCGCTATTTCTGTATCTTGTGGTTTGTGGTTGTTGTTTATGATTTTGTTTGATGTTTGTGAGAGATTTGAGATCTGTGAGAGTTAGATTCAATATTTTCTACATCCACCTTCTATTCTTTTAATACGTATAGCATGTTGCACATTTGTATTTTCAGACAACTAGTTTTATAATTGTATGTTTGATGACATAAGTATAATCCCTAGAGGCCTAGAACTAGAAGCTAGACAATTTATAAAGGGTGTTGCTAAACGTACACCCCTTATAAAATGAACTCAACCAGACACATGAAATGCACGGACACAAAAGAACAATCCCGTACTTGCTATAGCAACCCGATTGACACGACAAGAACACTCTTCGTCCAGATGCCAATTCTACCAAATACTCATCCGTGATTCATCTGGATTGTTGGGACTAGGATTTCACCATAAGGGAGCTTATTATTGTTGCAATATGCTTACTCTGTTTTTTATACTGTCTTCACCATTAAACTTGAAGAAACCAATCAATCTTGCCTCGTTGATTGAATTAAAAAACTCTTCATGACAATAATCTTGCCTCGGGCATCACTATACCAGGAAACATGTGCGGCCTGGACGGGGAAATAGCTCAGAACAGGCTATTTTAAATAGTGGTCATTTTGGTCGGGTCAGAACGAGCTTTTATTAAAATGAGTCAAATGACAAATAAGAAAGTTACAGGCTCACCTCACGCCCCATAGTTCCATTCAGGTGCTAGCGCCAGCCATTCTTTGAACAGGAATAACCTTTTGACCAAAATGACCCGCCCGTTTGTTTTTCATATGCGAAGACACTTGGACGGTTCACAAAGGTATGCATACACCAAGTCTAGAACCATCCTATAGATTCCTACATTGACCCATTAGGTAAACCAGCTTGCTGACCAACACAACACAACTACTGGTACAACACTCCTCCTATAATTGCCCAAATGGAAATTTCAATATTTTTACGCAAATCTGGAAGAAGTTTGGTCTCTGATGAAGCTTTTTATCTTCTCCACTTTGACTCCACACGCGCCAAGAATCTCATCTTTCACTTTGGCAGTTGCACATATTAAACCAGTATGGTCTTGTATTTATAACTAAAGGACACATCTGCAATCACATTGACTGATTATAACTCTACATATTCAGAAATAAAAAATCAAAATCTGATAATCCTGTCCATATAGTTGAATCTAGCTAAAATCAAGAATACTAATAAACCCTAATATCATAAAACAACATGTAGACACCAAAGGATCAAATCGAGCCATCGAAACTGAAATTCAGAGCACAAGTAACTCAAGAGAATTTTAAAACATACGATAATGCTTGTTTGGCCGTAATGAATTTGAATGGAAACTAAAGAACATTGCATCAAAAAATGTAATTTAGTCATCAAAATTCAAGAAACAACAGAAACGTTACAAGAAAGAAAGCAAGCCAACCAATTCAATTAAGAAAATCCATGATTTTCTCAATAATTCACCAAACAATTTCTTCAAGATCCTGATTTCTGGAAGGTGTCGAGCTGTTGAGACTCTAGAGAGAATTGAGAAGGTGTTGACTGTCGGTTGAGAGAGAACTTAGATTGCATAAGTGAGAACTGGGAAGGTGTTGATTGTCAGTCGAGAGATAAATAATATGGTGTTGTTGCTAGCCAAGAGAAAACTAAGAAAGTACTGCCAGGTAAACCCGTCCTGTAGGTTGCCTATCTTGACCCGTTTGGTTTTTTTTTTCCCACATTTAAGTCTACCCATCTTGACCCTCTAAGGCACATTTTTTTATATAACGTCCAAATCAGCCCAAGTTAAAACACATGGCCATTGATATAGCCTAGCGAATCTCCTCAGAAGGTATCAAAAAGCAGACAGAAACTTGAAATGATTTTTCTTTATATCTCAAAATGCACGTACAGAACTTTAAATATACAGAAGTAACCATACCACTACCTAACTAATATGACGGCGATCATACAGTAAACAAGGGAAACACGGATGTCATGCAAGTGAACAACGTGTCAGTCATGTTCCTATTTACAGACATGCTTACACATTGTCATTAGGATTGAAAGAGGCAATAGTTTCCGCCCCTAATATTTGGCTGTCTAACCAGAAAGATGAACATGGTATGAGCAATTGAGCATTAACTAAAATTGTAACTTTAGTGGTATAACTTGGTGAAATATGTACCTTCTCATCATCCGGAAGCGGACTCGCTCCAAAGAACCCAGGAATATTGCATTCCAAATGGCATCTCATGGCCAATATTCTGGTCTTGGTTTAAAAAAGCGCGAGGCGCTCCGAGGCGTTTTGGGTCCAAAATCCTAAGCGCGAGGCGAGAGCTTCAAGTATGTGAGGCGCCTAGTGTTAAAAAAATTATAAAAAAATATTTATATATGTTAAAATGACACTTTCTACATGTTAATCAATCATAAGCACAAAAACATGATTATAAAACATCCTTAAACACATAAAAAGCATATTCAAAACATAAAAACGCCGAGGCACTACTGTAGCGGGCCAAATAAAGCAGTTTAAAAGGGTTTTTTTTGGCTGAGGCGCTACTGTAGCGCGCGCCTCAAGCGCTCGAGGCGGCGCTTCATGTAGTCTGGCGCTTTTTGACAAAAAAAGCGTTTTTCTTGGAGCCTCGGGCGCCTCACGCCACGCCTGAGGCGCGCTTTTTTAAACCAAGATTCTGGTATATTGCAACTTACCATAACTTCCATATACTGAACAAGAACATAAAACTAGATATATTCACAACAACTGAAATAAAAATAATACCATTTAACATTCAAAAAACAGCAGGGCAAATAATTTTATGTCATTATCCTCGGTTAACACCTTGCAGTATCAAAAATCCTGCCTTGTAAAAAGAAAACAAAAATCATATTACAACAGAAACAATTATTCAACTCTAAATTTAGAGAATTTCTTTTGCAAATTGTGAGCTACATCATAACCACGAGAGTGCCTTAGCACATTTACGGTTCTTGCATAATTCAAATAATCGGGCTTCAAACCTTTCTCCATCATTTCATCAAGAATCCTCGCAGCATCATCAGCGTTCCCCTTCATCCGATGCAGCCTTGCAAGCAAGCTAAACATCTTATTAACATGAGGCATCCTTTTCCTTTCAATATCACAAACATATGCATGCGCGTCCTCGTATCTTCCAGCATTAAAATACCCTTTCACAATAGCAGAATACGTCAAAAGCCTAGGAACACGACCCGTCTCAATCAACATCTCAAAACTCTCGGTCACCACTTCCATTTTACCAAGTCTACAAGCATGCGTAATAATAATCTCAAACGTCATCTCATCCGGATCAGCCCTAGCTTCCTTCATCTCTTCCAGTAAACTCAAAGCCTCGGAAATCTTATCGGTTTTGCACAAACTACCTAAAATGTAATTATATATTTTCGTCTCGGGTTCACACCCCGCCGCACGCATCTTCTTAACCAAACCATACGCCTCCTCCGTCCGCCTTCTCTTACACATCTCCCGAACCAAAACCGCGTAATAACCCACCGTTTTTTCAGTAATCTCAATCACATACTCCGCCAATTCAAAAAGATCAATACCACAAAGCATACTAATCAACGCATAAACACCCGAACTACGAACCGACCCACCAACTTCCCCCAACACCCGAACCACAACCGAAACAGACTCCCTCGCCTGCGCTCTACTCAAATCAAGCACAGGCAAAAAGGCAAACGCCTTATCATTCAAACAAATACATTCAAGCGAAAACCGCTTCAACAAAGCTCTCATAGTATCATAATCATTTAACCAACCACAGTTATCAATTACTAAACTACAAACATCCGCATTGCGATAAATATCCGGGTTATTATCCCGAACCCAGTCGAAAAACTGCAAGGCGGGTATTTTTTCGCAGCTCAAGGCCCAAATGATCTCACAAATGGAGTGTTTGGTAAGTTTGGTGTTGATGGCATCTAACTTAGATTGACATAAGCCATTAGTAGTCTTGATTACATTAATCAGTTGAGAAACCAATTGGGTTTTGTGGGTTGGGTTAGAAACTAGGGAGGAACATCTATGAGTGAATAAAGTGTGATTGGATGGGTTAATTATAGAATTAGGGTTTAGGGTTTTGAGAGAAAGAGGGTTTAGGAAGAACCTGATTGACAGCAGCTTCTTTGTGGAGAGGTTCAACATCATCATGTGGTGATGGTAGCAGATATTATTATGTAATGTTGAATGTCATCTAAGTCAACTAATTAAGCACAGTTTTCTCTCCTTTCTGGAGAATCACAGCTTCCAGGTTTGGGACAATTACACTTCCAAGATGATGATGAGTAAAACAATTGTTTTGTTTTTTATTCGTGACGGAAATAAGAGGGTGTTTGCTATTGAGTTCCAAAACAACTTATTGATTTATTGGTTTTTTTACGAATAAGTCAATAAGATGTTTGTGTAACTCAAAATCACTTTCTGTTTTACTTTTGGTTTTTTGCTTTTGTGGGTGGAAAAATTATTTTTTATAAGTTAGAAATCCTGGCTTTTGACTTTTGTCTTTTGAAAAAAAATTACGAATCTATCACACATACAACCAATGTACACAATAAATTAAGCGAAACATTTAAAAAAACAATTTATTGACTTTTTGACGTTTCTCATCCCAAAAACTAATCCAAACACTTTCTTTTTAAACTTCTTTTTAAAAAGTCATAAGCCAATAATCACTTCTGACCAAAAGCACTTTTGCATTTCCAAACTCAATCCCAAACACCCTCTAAATGTGTTTACGAATTCTTACCGAGTAAAATTTTATGTTTGTTAGTTAAATAAATCAACGTGTTTGTGTTCATTCGATAACTTTAGGTTACGAACAGAAAGTAACTTTCCATCAAACGGTTTGCGGAATACTCGTTGAACGTTTAGTTCGTTTGTAGCCCTAGGTTTTAGTTTGCTACTATAAAAAAGGTTAAGGGTAGAATACACGGATGAGATTCCTGTGGTTTATCAAAATTTTGGATTTGGTCTCTAGCTTTCCAAAATTACATGGATAGTCCATGTCGTTTATCAAAATTTTGGATTTGGTCTCTTGCTTTTTAAAACTACATGGATGGTCTATGTGGTTTGCGTTTTGTAACGCATTTAATAACCAACCAACAAATTTAAAGGTTTTCGCAGGTCCAAGTTAAGGACTAAATGTGTTATGAAGTTCAAACCATATGAATCATTTGTGTAATTTTGGAAAAATTTGGGACTGAATGCGTTAGAAAGTACAACCCACAAGGACCATCTGTTTACTTAAGAAAAGCTAAGCGGTGAATAGGAACTCTAGGGTACATACCCCAGCCCCAACCACTCTGAGAGGGTCACGTCGAAGTGGACCAAAGGTACCCTAGAACCACCAATTACTCGCGACACTCTAGGGTACTTTGCCTGTAATCTTTTTTTTATTTTTTTCATTTTCCATGTAAATAAAACAAATAAACTTTAATAAAAATACATTTATATTAATAAATCACAAACATTACATAAAAATAAAAACACAAACACTAATCTACAAAACACAATTAAACTAGAAAAACACACAATTGAACTAACAATACATAAACTAATCAAAACGCGACCTTAACATTTGCCACGCCGAAATGTGGAAAAATTCCGCATCGTACCGAATTTGGTACTCAATTTGGGGGGACCCCAACTGCGATGTCTTTGGCTGTATCCACACCCTCTTCCTCCAAGGTTCTTCGATAATGAGCATGAAATCGCTCACATTTCTTGTGGAGGTTGTCCCACTTCCTGTGAAGTGAATCAACTGTGCGTTTAGATCCACCCAATAGCTATTTGAATTGAGCTAGTACACAAGGCCATAAGGATGGTTGCAGTGGTGTTGGTGCATCTTTGACTTCGGTAAACGCGGTGACCAACACGATATCCCCATCCTCTTCATCACATTAAAGGGGTGCGACTTTATAAGAGGCTCGTACTACAGAGCAAGCAAAGAAAACATAAGGGGTGTGCGCCAACATACCATGGTTAAATTGGATGAAGGTGACACACCCCGCCAAGGCGGAAACACGGGGATGTGATTCGAAAGGTTTTCAAGCACAAGGTTCGAGCAACACATAAGATGTAATTTAAAATGATATAATCAAATGATAAACATAGTCATACATAGTTAAGAAAAACATAACATTGTTTGGAAGTCATTGGACCAAATACTGAAAGCATGACATGACTAACATTATTGAATCTCAACCGGTGATGATACCATGATGTGCACACTCGAACCCCTATCCCAAGTTCCCGCTCCTCATGAACATTTACCTGAAAAGCATGCATAAAAGATTTGTCAACATAATGTCGGTGAGTTTCACTCTTTGTTACGTGATTTGCACTTATGTCATGCCAAAAGTTAGGGGAAATGACTTCTTGTATGAATCCAATGTTGGGTGAACTCATGACCAAAAGGCCGAACAGATAGTAAGGGCAAAATGATAGTTTTTGGACACTAGTTTTATGGCGACAGAGAAACACCGAGGATTGCACGGAGTTCAGATTGAATCAATGGAGAAACCATTCAGTGATGTTCCACTTTGATAAGCAAGGAGTACTATGTAGTGTATGTGATCAATGATTGAAACTTGAAAGGTAGGTTTGATGTATCAGTCGACAAAGGGGAGGATAAGTCGAGGGAGAGATGGTAAGACCACTTAAGGTATCCAGCTATCCGGTTGAAGTCCCAACGTCTGTAAGGTGTGTTTACACAACTTGGGATACTTTGGTCGTGTATGATGATAAGGAATACACATATAAAGGAAAGTTTTACAAAACACCATTTCGACTGATTGGGCAGACGTGTAAAAATTGGCTTCCAGGAGGGAAGGTTCAAGTTTATCGATGAGCATGGGAACCTTCCGCGATATCATCCTCTGTGTGTATTGCAGGCAATCGAGTGTTGGCATCCCTAATAAGGTTAATAATAATCCTTGTGGGCATTGGGTGGTTGAAGATTACGGTGTCATAGAATGACTAGAGTGCTACAAGGTAGCCCTTATATCAACAAATGCAAATGGATAACGACGGAGGTGTCTATCGTCATCATTCCAGTGAACAAGATGGAGTGTTGTAGACACATTGAAGTTGGTGTGAGAATGAGGATTTTGGAAAGTTGGGGAGTGGAGCCTAACATGGCGCGGGACAATTTTTGTTTACATAGGCGTCGTGCCTTGTCCGACTAAAATGACATAAGCAAACGCCAGGAACTTCAACGAACACGGGAGAGTCACACATCATAGGGTGTTTATCAAGAAAATCCCTATTCAGCGTGTGTTTGATGTGGAGAACTAGTCCCACGTAACGAATTTAGAAAACTCGGTATTGACCGTGTTCATCGACTCGAAACCTAGGGTTCACCAAGATTCTTATGCACCGCAAATTATGACTACGTGTGCACCCATAATAATAATTTGCCCTGCATGCTTCCCCAAGTGTTCTCTAATTCCGAGCTTCCGACCAGGGTAACAAGAATTATATAGAATGAATTGACTAGGAAGAGTCCATTAAGGTTATTTCCTTCATTAGAAGACTATCCGGACGTTCTGGCTTGAACTTCAAGAGAGTGGTCCTCCAATCACTCGTCCCTGGGTAAGTACAATCATCAACACAAGTCGTCCGTTTGCTAGGCGTCATTCTACTAGTTAGTTCGGGTTGTTGGTGAAGTTGCGAGGACCGGTCAAACATAAGTCGTGACGGTACGACGATCGGGGACCTATAGTCGCTTGTATCTTCAGAGAGTACCTGGTTAGGGGTTGAGGACGAGGGCGTCCTCTTTGTGACAACAATATCCAAATGTGCACCTAAGAGCTTGTTATGTTATGCAAATGGAATGGAACTTGTGCAGTGCGTTGTGATGAAAAATGTTTTTCATGCAGGGGAAAACGTTTTCAAAAAGTTTTGCATTAGTTATAGTTTAGACTCAAAAGGAATCCTAATTCTCTATAACCATTGGCTCTGATACCAATCTGTCACACCCCGCCAAGGCGGAAACACGAGATGTAACTCGAAAGGTTTTTAAGCACAAGATTCAAGCAAATAACTAAATAAAGCATAAGTTTTGATTTCAACTCGTCAAAAGTTACAATTCGAGAAATTTGCTGTTTTTGAAATCTAAGGATTTTACATTCAAACTTCGTAATACTTGCTAGTTCAAATAAAAATCCCCGCGAAAATATTGTCGTGTAACGCATGCTTGAATCCCAAGTTCCATTTGTGAAAATCTATGACCTGAAAAACATGCATAAAAGATTTGTACCAACATGAGCCCATAACCAAACCTCTGACATGTAGTGCCTCGCGCATTGTACAATAAAGACAACGTGAATGTGATAGAATACTAGCACCCTTTTTGCATGTGGCAGGTTAGCGCGACTAACCAAGAGTGGGGGTGTCAACCCAATAGATCTATTCAAGTGTTCCATGGCTAACTGTTTAGCTCATGGTTATAGTGTAATGTATGTACGAGGACTATTGAGATCTCATGAACCAATTGTCTCATGTTTACAATTGTAGTCATGCTAGAATTCACTCTAAATAAAATTAACATGTATAGATGCATGTTTTTCCCCTAAAAATATGAAAAC
Organism: Ambrosia artemisiifolia; assembly: GCA_032199755.1. NCBI lineage: Eukaryota > Viridiplantae > Streptophyta > Magnoliopsida > Asterales > Asteraceae > Ambrosia > Ambrosia artemisiifolia. Next base: position 33,289,153 of record CM063521.1, read on the forward strand.
ATTAAAAAGGGGCCGTGAAACTCACCTTGTGTCCGAGTAAGTGATCTAGCAAGGCAGACGCTGGAATGACTATAATTCCGATAAAGAGTGCCCTAAAATGTTAAGGACATCTTAAGTTTTGTGTACTTTGTTATTTACCATACAAGTTGTTCACCCGACTTGTGGACCCTTGTGTTTTGTTATATGTGGGCCATTGTTTGTGCATGTGACAACTATTACTTGTTTTATGTGTACCTTGTAAAATGTATGGTTTCGCGAATCCCGGGTGTTTTATTGTAAAAACATATCCATTGTTAATAAAACGGTCCCCACATGTCATCATTAGCAATGTAATATTCCCCAATTTAACATGTGTGGTGTAGTTATGGAAAATCAAAGGTTTAACATATGTTATGATGTGTCATGGTGTTAGACTAGTATTAATATGTGTTTGGTACCTTCTAATGTGTGCTCGTTCTTATAGCCGAAACCTTTGTATGAATAGGTGACTCATACCCAATTCTTTAACACATCAAAACGACTCAAATAATCACAAGTGTGTGTTAGTGTGTTTACATGAAATCGTGTGTGATTATGCATACATAATATCACCTAACCTCGGGTATAAATCTATACATGTTTTGGTTTATGAAATCGTTTCTAGTGTCGTTTATCTAAGTCTTTTGGCTCGTTTGTGAACCCGTGAGTTGATGTGTCGACTATATACATGCTTCCTTCTAACCTTGGACATGTGTAGTGTACATATATATACGTATGAGTGTAATGTAGGTGTATACATAGTAGTGATCTAGTGTATGTTTCATTATCAAGATTTGACATGTATGTGTGTGTGATCTAGGCCGATTACAATTTCGAAGGGTTATGGATCGGGTGAGTTGGAATGGAACCAATTATAATAGAGAAATTTATAAGGGTTCGAGTAGTTTAACTAATCTTAGGTGTATGTTTGGCCGAGACTAGTGATTCCTAGTCGACTCCTCCCAATGGTGATGTTAGAAGATGGCTCGTGGGAGATCTCCTTGATGGTTCTTGGGTGGGTTCTTCGACCGATGGTAAGCAAGGAAAGAAGATGAGTTTGTAAGGTTTTGAGGTGTGGTTTCAACTTATGAGAAGCCTCCTTTTATAGTGTTTTCCTTGGCAAGTCCCACGCTACCTTTCTTGTATTCATTGATTAGTGCACCTTACTATATTAGTGAATTAGATTTTCTAAATGTGTTGTTGTTGTCTTGATGATTCAGCCGATCCATGAGTCACCAAAATCCTCCATTTTTGGCATGGTATTATGTGTAAGACATTGTGTAAGAAGCTTGGAATGTTTGTGAAAGTGTGTAAGTGTCTTGGTTGTCCTCTAGTTGTCATGTATGACAATGATGGCTCTTGAATCAAATGTTGTTGATGGTGATGGTTCTTGCGGCCACTATTTAATGAAAGAAAAGGAGTGGAAGTTTGTTTTAATCCACAAATGAAGTAACTGTCTTGTAGGTGATTGGAGCTTCATGATTTTAGCTAGAAAAGGCAAGATCATAGGATAGGGACATGACCTTGAGTCCTATTTGTGATCTTCGGCCGAGATGTAGACAAAGAAGGTTAATGACAAGAGGTTAATTCTAGGGTAGGCATAGGAGTGTAGTGGTGATAGTGACCAAACCTTGAAACATAGATTTGTCTCCATTTGATGATGGTGATAGTTCACGTGGTCTCCTTGTTTTCGATTGGTTCCCATCATTCTAGGAAGGTTCTTGGTCTTGGGAGGATGGTTAGTTTAGTTGTCCTTTCCATGTAAATGTAAGTGTGTGACAACTTGATTGAAAGAGACATTTGAGGGAGTTTGTATGTATTCAGCCAAAATGGGAGAAGAAAACTCATCATTTGTTTGTTAGTGGGCTATGATAGTGACATCTCAATGGACTAAGATTTGGTTACAATCTTAAAAGAAATCGTGGGGTGTGTGGATGCAAGCTTGACTAGTCATTATCAATAGTGTGTGAGTCTATGCTAGTGTTTAGTTATGGGAATTGTCATTGTCATAGTATTGTCCCTTTCATGCGTATAAAATCTAGTGTATGGGTGTAGTCAAGTTGTCATATCCCCATGTGTGTGTAAGGTGTGTAGTCCCTTTTAAGGTATATGATATATATATATATATGTATATATGTGTGTGTGTGTGTCATCTAGTTTGATAATAACATGTGTTTGTCTCAAGGATAATATTAACATGTTAATAATACCAGGTGCTACTCATTTATAAACATGTGTTGTTTTGTCCATACGTAGTAATTGGACATTCGGTTGCTCTCTGTTGAGCGTGTGATTGGCTTGATCGCTCAACGCCAATTGTCGCGGATGATCCGGGTGTTGTATGCGTAAATAGAAAATGTAATGAATTCCTGAAATTGTTTAGGCTTTGCTTGACTCGGGATGACACAGTTATTGTAATAATGTCTAATGCACAAATGGAACGTTGTGAATCTAGTTAAGTGTACGGATATTGCCCTAGAAAATTATCGGGTGTCACAGTAACTATCGTCCCGACAATAAATGCCCTATGATTATCAAGGATATAGTAAGTTATACGTTCTTGTCGTTTACCATAGAAGTTGTTCACCCGACTTATGGACCCTTGTGTTAGTTATATGTGGGCCATTGTTCGTGCACGTGACAATTATTACATGTTTTATGCGTACTTTGTAAAATGAAGGTTTTCTGAATCTCGGGCATTTTATTGTGAAAACGTATCCATTGTTGGCAAAATGGGCCCCACGTGTCATCATGGGTGTAGAATATTCCCAATCTTAGCATGTGTAGTTGTTTTATGGAAAAACGAATGTTTTAACATATGTTTATATATTTTAATGTCAAAAGATAGTTCTAACACAAGTTATGGCTAGATTAACATATGTTAGTATGTATAGCCGAAACTTTAGCATGATGTTTAGTTCTAGATTAGTTGCTAATGACCAAAACTTCGGCTTTCATGTGCTCGTGTGTGGGTGTTTGTGGGTTTATGAGCATATAGGTGTATGACATTGTTCCAAAGTTGTTATTTCTTGTATAAATGTCGAGTCATGTGAAGGTGTATATATATTCATCATGTTAGCTTCAAAACTCGGATCTTTTTTAAACCACATAGCTTTTATACACATATCTAGCTCGACTTTTGGTATACCTTATACACTAGGTCGATTTCTTTGTGCTTAGTGAGTGTGTGCGTACGTAGATAGGTATGTATGTATGTATGTATATATGTATGTATGTATGTATGTATGTATGTAATTGATAACAATTAACATTTAACAAGATAATGTCTTTAAAAATTACTAAACCTAGGTGTGTTATGGGGTCGATTACAAGGTGTTTATGGGTCAGCGGTCAGGTTAACATGCGGGCTGATTATTGTTAACAAACATTAATCTACAAAACACACTAAACACAATTAAACTAGAAAAACACACAATTGAACTAACAATACATAAACTAATCAAAACGTGACCTTAACATTTGCCATGCCGAAATGTGGGAAAATTCCGCATCGTACCGAATTTAGTAATCAATTTGGGGACCCCAATGGCGACGTCTCCGGCTGTATCCACACCCTCCTCCTCCAAGGTTCTTTGATAATGAGCATGAATCACTCACATTTCTTGTGGAGGTTGTCCCACTTCCTATGAAGTGGATCAATTGTGCGTTTGGATCCACCCAATAGCTAGTTGAATTGAGCTAGTACACAAGGCCATAAGGATGGTCACAGCGGTGTCAGTAAGTCTTCGGTAAACGCGGTTACCAACACAATATCCTCATCCTCTTCATCATATTAAAAGGGTGCAACTTTGTAAGAGGCTCGTACTATAGAGCAATCAAAGAAAACATAAGGGCGTGCGCCAACATACCATGGTTAAATTGGATGAAGGTTTGGTGACGATGGAGCCCGGTGGGTTTAGGGGTGAAGATGGGTGAGATTGGATGTTGAAGGTTCAGTAACGGTGGAGCTCGGTGGTTTTGGGGTGGAAATGAGATAAGGTTGGTTTATATTGATGAAATGGTAAAATAAAAAAATGACCGTTGCTCCACTATCAAAGGTTAGAACGGTCAAAAATTGAATGTTAGCAATTGTTGTAGCTCGGTTACTTCTTGCCTAGCTGCAGAGTTTTTCAATGTTTATGAGGGGGTGGCGGCGGTGTTTCCGCACATCAATTGTTGCCAAGAACCACTACCCATATAGTACCATGTCCCCTTTAAGGACTAAATCCAAAATTTTGATAAACCACACAGCCATCCGCATACTTTACTTAAAGGTTAAATAATGATAAATTGTTATCATATAATCATTTAATTTTCACTTTATAAAAATACTAGATTATCCTCAGGTGCTTCCCAGGATAGATAAATCTAATATGGATTAACAAAATGTGTGTACCGTAAGTCTATGTATAACTTTGTCACTTTCTCAAGACATTCTAAAGCTATTAAGTGAACGTGAATAAAAAACAACCAAATTGGTATCAAATTATATGTCATGTTGATGATTGATTTAAGAGGCGTGCATGGTAAGGTGATTAATTATCACTTATAATATAGAGATTTGCCTGGTGTCTAAGAATCATAGACTACATCTAACCTGCTTAGCAACCTTTGTAATCAATGTTCTTAGAAACACCAATAAAAATACCAAAAAATTATATTATTGCCAAACTGACTAAATCTGTAAATATATATGAAGTTAGCAGGTTCTTATATGTAATAGTAGGTTCAAAAGCATATATACTATATTAACATGATTAGTGACTTGCCTACACGTGATCAACAAATTACCTAAATACATTGTGTGTTTTTTTTTTCTGCATGAACAAAAACCCGCTAAAAAGTCATTTTTTACGTTTTTGTATAAAACTATGATACTCGTTGAAAAGATAATAAAATTCTCGTTAATTTGGTGTAATTTTATTTTATAAAAACATCATATATAAAAGTTACTGACGTTTAAAAATTTTGGGATGAAGATAAGGAATTGGTAAAGATAAAATATTAATTAACATAACTGAAATTTTAAAATAATAGTTAATAGTTATCTTTATTTAAAATATAATTAAAAAATAATTTTGGAGGGAAATTAAAGGGTGTGAAGGCCTCATCTAGTGTCATGTGTCACACTCATTTTCGTTTATTATGGGTACTAGCTGATTATCCCGGGAAGGTCCCGGGGTTGAAAAATCTAACACGACTTAATAAAAAAATGATAAAAGAAGAAAACCTTGTTAAAGCATCACTAAGATACGGACCTTGATCGGTTTTATATGCTTATACACATGAATAACCATGCGTCTTCTCATAGTCATCAATCACCTAATCAACATGTGCATAACAAATTATATATATATATATATTATACTATTAGTTTACATAGTTTACAAACATAATGAATAGTAAATTTAATATTATTTTATTCCTATTAAACTTAATATTATTTTATTCATATTATTATTTTATTATATTATATACTATTAATACAAATAGTATAATATTATGTAATTTCATTATTATTTTATTCATATTATTTTATCTAAAAACTTTATTATATTATATACTATTAATATAAATAACATAATATTATGTAATTTCGTTACAAATTTCATGTGTTACCTTATGTGTAGATTTCTTTATTTTTTTTAACGTTTACAACCAAAATGGAATCTCGATTGTATAATTCATTGATTGATCAACACCTCATCTAAATCTCGATTGTAAAACGCGCAACGCACGTGATTTTATACAACTAGTTTATTATATGACCAATTAAAGAGAAGAGCATATAAAACCATTTAAATGGTGTTAAACTAAAATACAATATATTATATACATGACATGACCTTTCTTAAGACGACCTGTATTAGAAAGCCTCCAATTTTCCACATTGTAATAATTATATAGCAATCAAAATCAGTACCTTAGCTATCCATTATGTTGATAACTTAATGTTTATACAGCCAGGGCCAGCCACAGAGCACGATTCTATCATGTCAGACGCTGTAAGATTTCGCATGATCGCCTACATGTTATAAAAAGCATAAAACCATTTAATTGGTGATAAAACTTAAAATACAATCTATTATATACATGACATGACCGTGAAACAAAGCTCAAGTTTCATCAAGGCGTGGCTAACCAGCAAAGACAACATCGCATATGAGGTGCAAACAACAACAACTAAATCGAAAGAACAAAGAAGACCATATCATTACCTTATGCGAAATCTTAGTTCAAATCACGGATACCAGCGTATGAGAGAAATTCTGGTTCCGTCAGCTTCCTTTAATCACGAGATCAACACACCACAATTAATAAAAAATAAATCAAATTAAAGTTTATTAATTCAAATAAAAGTCAACATGAAACAACATACCTAAGCAACTTGATTAAAGATACACAAGAAACAATATGATTGTCAATTAATGATTACCAAACCAAACCCTCTCTAATGGATCCCAATTTTAGAACTCTCAAAAATTGAAAGATAAGAACAAAGTTGCAAATAACATTCAACCGTTTACAATCAATCAATAAAATAAATAGCAAAAAAAACATCAAATGTTTAGATTGCTAGATCCGAACAAATAATAAACCTAGGTTAAATAATTCTACAATATTTATTATTATTATTATTAAATCCAAATGAATAAGATGATTTTGTAATAAGAAACAATATCGTATGAAAAGATAAAAGATTTTGAAACTTAAAATACATAAAAGGAGCATTGATGAATGAATAATTTGTGATATAAATCTATTTTTTTTTAATTCCCACAAGAAGCCACATGTCACATTCAATGGAGGGAGGAAGCCACCAACGAATGTCACGTCATCAAACACCAATTCTTTTATATATATATATATATATATATATATATATATTAATAATAGATATTTGGCAAGGAGCTTTTAGGAGATTCAAGCTTCAAGCTTTTAAGAAAAAACTCTTACTTAATAAAAAGCCTTGTTTGGTTGAAAAAGCTTGAAGCTTTTAGGTTAGGAGAAAAAACTCTATATTGAAAAGCTAGTAGTACTGACGTTTAAGAAAAATCTCCTACTAGCTACAAGCTTTTAATGAGTAAATGACACAAATACCCATTCTATTATGAAAATAAAATAAAAACCTTCCTTACAAGCTTTTAATTATGCCCACTTTAGTCATTTTATACATTTTATTAAACGCTCCAGCTACTCTGCCAAACACCAAAATATATTTAAAAAGCTACAGCTACCAGCTTGCAGCTAGTTTTGCCAAACATATCCTATAGATAGACAAACAGACAGATGTACACAATTCTGATCTTCATATATTTGTTTCTTCTTCGTAGCACTCTTCTTGCGATCATGCCACTTAGATGCAAAAGCAAATGAGACTAAATCATGTTGGGGAGATAATCCAGAGTTTTCAATTCTAGCACTAATAGGGTACACCAAAATTAGATCCAATTCAACAGATATACATGTGGTATTGTTATGAAACAAATTGGTAATAACGGTAAGGGGCTGTTTGGTTGATTAAGTGTTGAATCATTAAGATGTCTGAATGGTTAAGAGGCTTTGAATGATTAAATGTTGAATGGTTCAGCTATGCACCAAGTCTGAATGGTTCAGCTCTTAACCATACTATTCAGAGCTTTTTTTTTGTTGTTGAAACAAACAGTCTGAATGCTAAATCATTCAGAGCTGAATGGTTCAAAGCCTCATTAAGAAGCTACCAAACAAGCTCTAAGATTGATAAAGAGGAAAATAACATTAAGAGATAAGAAGTAACCTTAATTAACCGATACACGTTATCTCATTTATGAGTCGCTTAAGAACAAGATAATCAACTATTACCTAATAGATCCTTGACAATACTACATTTACAAAATAGTCGCTGTACTTATTATCCACCATACTAACTCTTGTCGGGGATTTTTCTTTTATTTCTCATATCTAGTGGGATATGATTGTAATCTTTTGTCAAACTTGGAAATGTTGTAAACAATTAACACTTGGTATCAAAGTATATTTTTTTCATTTAAATGCTTGCTTAATTATATGATTTGGAAACCTTTCATGTTGCGGCTTATGATTCCGCCTTGGTAGGGTGTAATACCGACCCACAGAAAACCCGATAACCGGCAAGGCCATGATGACAGAGAAGCGACTCTAGTCCAAAACCTGTCGGGTTGGCTAGTTACAAGTTGCCTATTAGGTATATTCGCAGGTTTTTTATATATATTCCGGAATACGGGTATATCACTAAATTGTTTAAATCCCATACTCAATCCAAAGCCCACAAACAAACAAAAAAAATCTCTTACCCGCTTACCGGACCTCATACACATCCTAAATGTGTCAAGTTTAAAGTTTACCTATCAGATTCCTGTTCGATTGCGATCCTTAACGCTCCATAAAGATGTCCTACATAGGGCTGCAAACGAACCGAACAAATACAAGCAAGGCATTGTTCGTTTTCATTTGTTAAGGAAATTATGTGCTCACAACAGTTCATGAACACTTGCCAAACGAGATTTTTTGTTCATGTTCGTTTTGTTAAGAAAACACTTGTGTTCGTGTTCGTGTTCGTTTGCTAATTTTGTTCTTGGACGCACACGAACATAAAGGAACGTTACTGAACACAAAGAAATGTTCACAAACGGAAACAAACACAAACGGACATATATTAACTTTCAAACAAGATCTAATTCACATATATTAAGAAATTCACTAGATCCATCCAAAATATAACCTAATTATACAAATATACTTAGTTTTTTTTTTAATAGCAACTTTCATTAAAACACAAACGTGTCCTTAAAACAAGGACCATTTGGGGAAAACATTTACAACATATACAAAGGATTAACTACCCAACCCTTCCAAATAAGTGATCTAAATCTAGATCGACTCGATAACCATAAAAAAGCCAAAGATTTAGTATTAGACACAACCTCTACAACTTTAGGCGTCCTTCTTTCGAAAACCGTAGTATTACACGATCTCCATATGACCCAACAAGCAATCACTACAATGCACTTGATAATCCGTTTTCCCCATTTAGAAGTAGTTGCATTTTCATGAAGCCGTAAGATGTCTGAGAAATCAAAGGCGTAAACAGGACCGATTTTACACCATGATCCGATCATCAACCAAACACCAAATGAGAATCCGCACCCTGTAAAGATGTGTCCATGCTTTCGTTGGCTTAATCACATAAGACACATCCCACATCTTGAATGTGGACCCCTCTTCTTGTAAGCGCAGTTCTTGTAGGTAGATGATCCATCTCCGCTCTCCACATTAGAAGGTTAACTTTAACCTGCACCCATGAATCCCACGACATAAGATGCACCCTCTTTATATCACTGCCCTTCCAAATTAGCCTCTTCACCTGCGCAACCGAATACTCTTCATGATCCACATCTACCCATTGCCATCGGTTTTCATGTTCTGCATAAGAGAAAATAGAGAAAATTTCCGAAAGTTCCTGCATTTCAGACAACTCTGCAACAGTTTGCGGCCATCTTCTCCATTGCGGATTGAGTGATAGTCTTCCAGACGCACACACGAATCGATCCCTGATAACGCAGTTTTTCATCTGTTCTAGCCGTTAAAATGCAGGCAATCGGTCCTTCAATATGGAATACCCAAACCAGTGGTCTGTCCAGAATATGATATACAAACCAGCGCCGACTTTGCCTTTGATGTTACTATGCCGTGATGAACTTTGCAACCTTAACTTCGACAGAAACGTAACAATCGCCTTCCAAGAACCCCTAATTGATTTGGACAACGGAAGAAAAACCCATATATTTCCACCCCATGAATTGATTCGATCACCCTTCGCCACAGAGAATTCTTGGTTGTATAAAACCTCCAAGCCCATTTTGATAACAAAGCCGCGTTCACATCACCGCGTTTAGAAATACTGAGGCCTCCATCGTCTTTGTGCGTTGTAACCACCGCCCAAGAAACCCAATGCATCTTCTTAACATCTATAGAACCTGTCCACAAGAACGCCTTCATCAAGCCTTCTAATTGATTGAGCACTTTAACTGGAGCCTTGTAAATCGACAAGTAATAAATAGCAAACATACTCAGCATTTAACATTATGTTGGTAAATATAATAATGTAGTGTCTTGAAAAACCAAGCTCTCTTCTTAAACTTGAAGTCTTTATTAGTTATTCATTTAAACCTGAAGTCTTCATTAATTATTATTTATTTAAATATTATACTAAAAGTGCGGTTTATTGATCTCATGCAGTCATATACTTACCTCACATAAATTATTTATTTATTTGGGTAAAATAAATAAAATTAAACAATATAAAATAAAATTAAAAACTCCATTAAATTATTGAACATGTTATCGAACGTTCACGAACATAAACGAATGAACGCGACCTTTGTTAATGTTCGTCCGTTTAACTAAACGAACAGTTTTTTTCTTCGTATTCGTTCATTTATTAAATGAATGAATATAAACGAACATCCCATCAAACGTTTTATGAATTGTTCGCTAAAAGTTCACTTCGTTTGCAGCCCTGATACCCTTCTCACCTTACGTCATAAATCTAAAAATAATTCGATATTTTGTTTTGTGGTTTGTTTTCACTAAACACCCAAAAGTAATACAAAAAAAAATGTAGGTTAAAAAGTAAAAAAAAAAAAAAGAAGTAGCAATTTAGGGTTTTATGTATTGTAGCTGATAAGCAAGTGAAGGTTCCATCTCCTTCATCTTCAAGTTTGCGGCCTCCAACAATCGACTTCAATATGGGGGTTTCCAAAGCTCAGCTTCTCGAACGCTTACAGGTTTCAATCTTTCCATTCTTTATTTTTTTTTTTTATGACCAATTGAATTAATTGATTGACATTTGAACATGATTGGTTTTAAATCCACACAAATTGGATTAGGGATTGAAGTGCTAGTTCTTTATTTGTTAGAATTTGATTACTGTTTGATTATTTATTGGGATTATTTGTTGACTTGTGTATTTACTGTATTGAACAGGCTCAACAGATTCAGTTTTCACAGTATGATCATCCTGTAGTTATGACTGTTGAAGCTCAGGTTAGTATTGTAGTTATCACTTGGTTTCATGTTTTGCTCCTTTGGACCTATGACTTTGTGATTGCTCACCTTAGTCAATTCTGTGTCAGTGTACCACATAGTATGTGTTGTATGTGATTGGTCATGTCAGTCATTTCCGTTTAGGGATGAGCATTTCGGTATAAAATACTCATCCTGTTTGGTACATTCGGTATCAGGATCGGGATCGGTTCGGTATGGTATGCTACCAAGCTCATCCCTACTTCCGTGTCAATGTACCACATCATAGTGCATTAGTGCCCAATGATTTGGCCCTCATACGGCCTATATGACTATTTTCGACCTATCATACGGCCTGTATAAATATCACATGGGCCGTTTGATCACCTTTTTGCCATACAGTCAGTGGTGTTTGAAATTTTGAATGGCTTGTCAGTGGTGTTTGTTTAGAACTTTAGATTGACCCGTTTGTTTTTCTTACTATCTGACTTTTCGTTTATAAGGCCAAATATGTTGGACATATCAAAGCTGGATTGAGTAAAAACTTATTCCTAAAGGTATATCTTTCAAATGTTGGTATTTGCCTCTTTCTTAAATCGAATGCAATAATCGTTATATATTTTTTTTTTACGTTTAGGATAAGAAGCACCGATATTATATCGTTTCGGCCTTGGCTGATACTAAGGTCGATTTAAAAGGTTAGTTTGTTTATTCTCTTAATATTTGTAATATGTTGTGTTTATAATTTTATATCAGTATAGACACTCACTCACTGAATGGGAATGTATTTATTTTTCTTGATGTGTATAACACTTCTTTGTGGCTTTGAAGCTGAGCAGTTCTATCTCAAAGGCTTGGCCTTGGAAAAGGAGGGTTGAGAATGGCGCCTGAAGAAGCAGTTTCAGAGATACTTGAGGTTCCTATACGCATTTTTGTTTCTTTTTTATATTAATCATTTGGGCGTTGCCATGATATTTTTTAGGTGCTCCTTGTTTATGTTACAATATTTGCATTTGTTAATCCGGCGTCCGGCCACTTGTTTTGCATACTTAGAGCATCCATAATAGGGGATTTTTGGGCTTAGGTGGAGGAGGATGAATGTTGTTTTGCCCAAAAACAGCTATGTGAGAGGGGGAGGAGCCTTTTTTTGGGTGATTGTGCAGCCATATTTGTCCGTAAGAGGGGCAATTCAGGGTGGGCAGGGGTTGACGTGGCTGGCTTTTTAGCCTTCGTATTGTGGATGCTCTTAGCCTTTTACTAAGACTATCTTCAATAGGGAGACCCGAAAACAGTAGTGACGCGGCAGTTGCCCAAACCCCGTATCTTGCCCTTCTCACAATCATTAAAAACTACCTTAACCCCACCCACACAAAAGAAAAGCTGTTTGAGGTGGTTCTTGCACAAAAACATCACCGCATCTTCAGTCCTCCACCTTACCCTATCTCTCCTACAATGACGCTCAAAACTCTTTGTTGGAATTGCTGTAAATCACTACAGTACCGATAGTTTTCACTCATTATCTACTGCTATAATATTTTTTCAGGTGCCCTTAGGATCTGTTACTCCATTTGCCCTTGTGAATGAATCAGCTCGGTATGCATGTTTACTGCTTTCTTTATTCTGTCGATTGGACCATTTTTAATCTCCATTGCCGTATTCTCAAGTTGTTTATTCTATTCTTGAAGGAATGTGTCGTTGTTATTAGACCAGGGTTTTAAAACCCATGAGTGCTGCTTCTTCCATCCACTTTCCAACGATGCCTCAATCAGTAAGTGTTGATATTCTTCAGAAGTAGATTACAGTCATTCACTTTTTTTTTTTTACTTTAGCCATTTTAAGTTTTTAACCGTCTTCTTTTGATGTTTCTGGTTGAAGCCCTTAAGATACAGGATCTCTATACATTTCTAAAATCAGTAGAAAGGATGGTCGCTTATGTTGATCTTGAGGTAACAATATATTTATTATTATTATTTTACTAGATGTTTTAGTCTTTGTTTTCCATTTCTTATACTGGGTAACTGTTTTTCTAGGCTAATCCAACTGTAGGGAAAGATCAACCTCCAGATTTAGCTGCTTTAGTTCCGTCTGACACTCCGAGCATACAGAATATCTCGGAGAAAACAGCTACTTTGCAGATTGATGGGGATGTAAAGAGCAAACCAGTTGCTGTTACAGGTATAAGCGGGTGCTGTTTTTATACAAGATAGTTTTTCTGTTGAAATAAACGTGGTGTATGCAGGTCTTTATTATGGGTCATGCGTATAGTAAAAAATAAATATTCCCATATTTAAATGTGAGAGTAAATTACACGGATGGTTCTTGTGATTTGGGACAAATTGCAGGTTTTGTGCCTGATTTCACTGTTTGCCTTCAAAGATGGCTTCTTGAGTTAAAAAAAAGTAATTACAATAATAACAACTTAAGGGGCATTTTGTCATTTCCGTGCTATTAGGAACCAAATCCGTAAAAAAATGGATATAGGGACAAAATCTTTAACATGCCTTAAGCCACAGGGATCATCCGTATAATATACTCTAATTGTAATTTACACTTTACACATATAATCCTTTTATAATAATTTGTAACTTGATGTAGCCAAAGCATCAAAGGTTTCCAGTGGTCAACAGAAGGAGAAACCGGTCAATACTGCAAACTCTTCAAGCTCTTTTGCTGATCCTGAACAGTTTATTGAAGAAATATTCAAAAAAGCATCTGCCATTGTTGTTGCCGAGGTTAGTTGGACTTCTCTATAATCTAAACTCTGTTTCAGATTTTAACTTGACATCTGAAATATTAAACAGATCAAAGAGGAAAATATTAAACAACACGGAGACCAACTAGGTGCTGTTGTATCCGACAGTATAAGGAAAAATCTTACCCTAGAGTTTAAAAATCTAGCTGTGAGTATTTCTTCTTTATCAGTTTATTATTATTATTGCCATTAAAAAGTTATATTTTCATGATGTGTTATTTTATTTTCTTTTGCACTTGAAAACATGTCTGGAATTTATTTGAATTACTTGATGATTTGTTTCAGACTATGTTTAAGAATACAGCTTACACTGAAGGCTTTGGTGCTGGTATTCGCTGCCCGGCAAAGCGTTTATAAGTCATTAAATGATACGATGATGCAACAGCAGTTGGAGTAATTTTTCTTTCTTTCTTTTCATGAAATCTTTTGAGGATGGGATTTGATTGAATATGCTGGGACTTTATTTTCTGTATTTCTAACATCAATGCAAGCAGGATGAACATGTTATATGATTGGTTTATAGAATTATTTCGTTTGATGGTTAAGATTCACCACCAAGAAGACCCATCCAATGGTTTGTAGTAGATTATGCAGTGAGTCATGGCTTGTAATATATAACTCAATAATTTATAAAAAACACTATAATATGACAATAATTGTCCAACAATAAACAAAAGTATTGTACCAAATTGATCAGTAATCGGTATACTTAGCGAATCGTGACTCTCCTAGCATTATATCATAGTATCTATCAGACCATAAGGTGTGGAGAGGGGTGGCATTTTCATGATGGTCCGCCACGTAGGCGCCACGTAGGAGTGGGGGGAAAGGCATTCTCATGATGGGCCTCCAAGGGGGTGGTGTGCACTATGATGACGGGCCTCCTAATTGGTCAGAATAATTAAAAATAAAAAAAAACAATTAAAACCCAATAAAATGGACCGGCATGAACGGCAAATTCTTGCCTTTGGTGCCGCCCCAAGAGGATGCCGCCCCTAGGGGGGTGGTGTAGGGAGGCCCGGCATAGCGATGCCTTGCCTATGCCGCCCCCCACACCTTATGGTCTCAAAGGAACGACACTTCTACGGTGTCCTTCCTTTAATATATTATTTGTCACTAACTTTTAGATTAACTTTATATTCTGTCACTAACTTTTAGGTTAACTTTATTTTCTTCTACTTTGACCACGAAACTTAGACTATCAAATTTTTACCTTTTAGGATTTAAAACTTTGGCCACTAACTTTTAGCTTAACTTTATTTTCTTCTAATTGACCACCAAACTTTCTTTTAATATATTATTGGCCGCTAACTTTTAGGTTAACTTTATTTTCTGCCACTAACTTTTAGGTTAACTTTATTTTATTTCAATTTGACCACCAAACTTTTAGCTTTTAAGATTTAAAACTTTGGCCACTAACTTTTAGCTTAACTTTATTTTCTTCTAATTTGATCATCAAACTTAGACCACCAAACATTTAGCTTTTAGGATTTAAAACTTTGACTACCAAACTTTTAGCTTTTAGGATTTCAAACTTTGACCACCCAACTTTTTTTGCATTGCACTTTGGCTTTAGCTTTTAGGATTTCAAACTTTGACCACTAAATATTTAGCTTTTAGCCGCGAGTATTTTTTTGAAGCCCACGCGAGAATAACAGTCACTTAATATTATCTTTTATGTCCACGAAACCCTCCACGCAACAAGAGCTCCCACAGCGACGCACGATCTTTAACGTCCACCAAATCCTCAACGCAACAGGAACTCCCGCCGCGAAGCGCGGGGTAATAGAATCCTAGTTTTTTTATAGCAAAGATCTGGATTAAGTTTTTATAATATAAAGTGTCTAACCTTTTATTTATTTGACTTCAAAGTTGTCGTGAGTTTTATTTGTTGTACCTTTTTTATTCAACTGTTTAGCTGGGTTTGTTTTTGTTTGAGTTTAAAAACTAATTTGGTATAACCGGTTAAACTAGTTGGATCTTATATTGTTTTGGTTTAAGTATACATTTTTTATATAATATAACTAAAAAAAATATGGGCCATCGATTAAGTCTTGGGCTGTCACCCCACCGACCCCTCAAAGACGCCAGTGATTCTTCTCCACGTCCTTTTTTGGGCCACATTGTTAGCCATCTATCATGTAAGAGATGTCTCATGTTTGAATATTGCTTTTACCGTTTTCTATCATAACTTTCTAAAGGCAATCAACGTACCTGTGATTTACCAGATACCGACAGTTAACAATGTATGGACAAACCGTGTGAGTTTTCTGGTTTTTGAGTTATTATGGTCAAAAAACACATCATTTCACTAATTACCTCCAGTAACCCAAAACTCATCACTTAACATTAAGATTACCATGAATAGGTTTATTACATTGTTAGAGACATCCACCATTTTTTGTTTACCGACATCTATATTCATGGGTTAACTACATAAAGAGAAAGTGAGGTGAGAGGAAATTCTAGAAAGAGAAAAAAAGATCAGTGAATGAAGATGCTGAAAAGTGCACATGTTTGCCATATGTACAGGAGGTAATGAGGCGTGTAAAGGGTAGATGGTCCGATAATTATAAGTTGTGTACTAAGTACTGTTCAAATACTTAGACTATTAATATATAAATAATAACAATATAGGGATGATAATGGGTGGATGTGAAACGAGTATTGACATATATGATTGTAAGATCGAGTTTGTGGGTATAATTACAAATATTGAGTATATCCGTTCACCGGTCTTATAGAATTAAACAATAGTCATTGGATGTCGGTATCCGAATCCTGATGTTATACTCGTCGTCTAGAATATAAAATTTATATATAGCTAGAAGAGTTTACCCATCCAACATAAAGTGAACCCACATTTGTAGTGTGACAGAATTTACAACCCTAAACATTCACGACTATACAATACAAATACCACACTACGCTAACGGAAGAAATTTGATAAACTAGAGTGATTTAATTTTTATTTTATAAAATACAAAAGGGAATTGAAATAATCCCAACTTTGTCGGGTTGAAGGCAATGATCCCAACTTAAAATCTAGAATCTAACAAGTTCAACTTATATTGGTTTTTATTTCACTAGACCAAAACTAACTGATTTAGTTTTATGCTTACATGGCAACCATAAAGTGTAAACGAGGCAATAGAATGCATAAAAATGACATGTCACACAAGCATAAAACTAACTAATAACTATGTTAGTTAGTTAAGCCTGATTTTATTGTCTCCCCAAACAAAGTTGGTAATTCCAATTCCTCAATATAAAATAGATTCCTAAAGAGGAGGGAGGCATTTGAAGAACAGCTCTCGATTCGTCTCCTCCCCATCTTCCATTAGTTTCGACCATGCTACGGAGGTACATATATAATTTTCTGAAGCAGGATTAGGGTTTATCTCATCTTCATTGCCTATTTTTCTTCATTACCTAAAACTTGCATTTTGCTGCTTAACCTGTTTATGTTTTGAATTGAAGGTCTATATTGGAGTTATCTTCTCGTCGTCGATCACTTGGACGAATTTCTCCACGAATAACTACACAGGCATGTTCTCCAATACTGATTGCTTTTGATGTTCTCCAGTAGGGTTTGTTTATAGTTACTTACTAGGAACCTGTAAACCGTCTAATTTATTAGGTGAAGACTAGTTTTTAATACTCTACTCTTCTTTTTCCATGGTTTCTACTTTGTAGCAGATACCTTTGTATCTTTCCTCTAGGAAGGAATATTCTGTTGCATCTCAGCCCAATTCGTCTAACTCACCCGGAGAACCGCCAAACTCTGGGAGCAATTTGTCTAAAGTTTTTGTTGGAACTATAGCCCTAGGTGCTGCAGCTGTTATAACAGCTTACCAGACTGGCTACTTAGATAAACTTCTCACTAAACAACAGAACAATGATCTTAATACACATCCAGTTCCGGTTCTCCATGAAGAACCCCAACGGTTGAAGACAGTTGATGGAGTTTCGCATGATGGTGAACCTGTAGAACAAGTTTCTATTCAAAATGTTCAAGAGTCTGAGGTTTCAAGTCCAACAGTTGACGTTGGTGAAAAAAACATCGACACTGATCCGTATTATGGTAGAAGAGAAGAAGAAAATCAGTCTGAAATTAAAGAATTGCCAAAATCAGAAGCTGTTTCTGTTTCTGACCAAAATGTCTTAACTTCTGATACTGCAAGCATTGATTCGGTAGCACCGATTCAAGAGGATTTTAGCACAAAAGACCAAGATCTAAAGCCTTCTACAGAACAACATGAGGGAGTTCAAAGCACTTCAATACCAACTGAGGTTGCTCCTGTTATTGAAGAAAGTGCGATAAAGTCTGAGTCGCCTCAGCAGCAAGACACTGCAGATGTGACACAGGTGCTTTTTCTTCCATTTTTTTTCTTTAAAATAACATAGTGGGTACTAATTCTGTTTAAAGCTAGTTTATGGTTTATTTATTTATTTATTTTTTAGCAGGGTATTGTGAGCAACGATGCCAAAGAGCCAAATTCCCTTCTTGATGCATACCTCGTAGAGGATCAGGTGGAACAAAATGCTGCAGCTTCTTCATATCCGGATAAGGTTAGATACTTAGACGCCGATTGCCAAATAATGTATATAGAAAGCAGAATAACCATCTTCAGGAAGAGTGTCTAATTACCTTTGATGTGAAATGAAGGAAGTAGCTGCTGCAGTGGAAGGTAATGATGATGACGTTGATGTGTCAAAGAATGGAACATTAGTTTTGGATCTCTTGGAAGCCATTCACACAGCTGAAAAAAGGCAGGCAGATTTAGATGCACGTATTTTTTCTGAAGAGAAGAGGTTGATGAAGGCAAGACTATATTACATTTTGTATTGAAATGCAAACATTGTTATACCACTTTATGGTTTGCTTTATGTACATCTATTATTATTCCATTTTATAGCTGCTTAACTTTTGACTAAATTTGTTTAGGAGAAATATGAAAAGGAACTAAAAGATGCAAGAGCCCGGGAACTCATGTATGCCGAAAGAGAGACTATCCTGGATAAGGTTTTGTACATTTCCATCTTTGAACGTACTCTGAGCATGCTAGTTAAAGGTGAATTTTGGGCACTTTATTTGTGATTAGCATCTGAAAATGCTAAACCCATTTGTAGGAGTTACATAAAGAAAAAATAAAAGCAGCTGCTGCTCTCAAGTCACTTCAGGAAAAGTTAGAAGAGGAGTTGAGAATGGAGATTGAAAGAAAGGTATTTACCTATTTCACCATATTTCAACTATTTGCAGCATCTAAATAGCAGTTATAGTGTTTGCTAATCTCGAATTTTCCAGGAGTCTGAAAAAGAAATGGAGCTTAATAAGTTGAAGGATTTAGCAAAAGCCGAATTGTTTGCAGCAATTACGAAGGAGAAAGCATCTCAAATTGAAAAACTTGAGGAGGCAAATCTCAATGTATGACATCATTTGAAGTTGGTTTTGTTAATTTACTTGCTTAAGGTTGTTGAGGTGGGACCCATTGATGCAAATTTGGAGACGAATGTGATTTTAAATGGCATTAAACCCTTTTCTTCTGGAAATCATTAATTGAGAAGTTTGCTATATTGCCAAAAATTTCATAGCATTTTGCTTGTAAAACTTTGACGGATGGTGCATTTTGTAATAAGTTACGTTTTTTGTCAGTGCTCGCTGGAGCTGGTACATCTTATATATTTTTTTTGTGAGGTAACTAATCTTTTTTATGTTCTAATATGTAGATAAATGCTTTATGCATGGCATTCTATGCAAGATCTGAGGAGGCGCGTCAAAGTCATTCTGTCCACAAGCTTGCATTGGTTTGTTTTTGCGGAACAATTTCTTACCTTTATAAATAATTTTCTCTATGATAGTTCTTAATTAGGATTTGAATTTGTTTATTTCCACTGAACACTGCCTAATGGTTAAGCATCCCCTTAACATCTGATGATTTTAATCTTCTTAATCAACCACCAAGGCTTTAGTATTGCATCCCTTAATCAGCATTTAGTGTTGAATTAACTTTTAGAAAATAGAGTGGATTAGTTAACATCTTTCAGATTGTGTTCATCAATAAACTTTCCTCAGTTATAAAGTAAATATTTATCTACTTTCATATTAATTGTAGAGTGCAAAATATTGATGCTAAATTGCTATGATCATTTGTAGTTATCATACATATAAACGAAAGGATAGATCCATAGAAGTAGTTTGTCGTTATTCATCCTTTACATTATAGCTACTGCAACATTTATGTTAAGTGAAGTGTAGAGAATAGCAGCCAACTGTTGGCTGCCAACAGGATCTTTCACACCACCCTTCATCTCTTGCTACCATTTATTTACACCAACAGCATGTCCCTATTCTTTACCATCATTATCACAACCACTATGGTATACTCATTATATTCATCATAGTTTCTAGAACTAATAGCTTAATAAGGGTGAATTGGTGAAATTATGATTTAATTATTATCCCTTCTGTTGGATATATTTTCTTATATATTCTCTCTACTATTTTCATCAACATGTATACGGTGGCCTCTCTCGTCATAGATGTTGATGGATAAGATTTTGGAGGAACACACATTTCATTGCGATCCACAATCAGATTTACTATTTTGTAGGCTTGTCACTTGTAGTATGTTTTTGCTGATGTATTAACTTTCTGAAATGGCTTATAGAGCTAAATACACATCAACTTGTGTGTCATGTTGTGAACATGTGATATGATAAGTATATTGACAACTTTTAATTTAAATCTTAACTAGTGACATGTCTTAAAGTTTCATATTTTTCCTTTTCTTTAAATACTCTATGAAGTTTATACTAGAACGTAAAACTGTGTTTGACAAATTTTTTGTTAAACCAAATTCTGTCTAAAAAGTTTCTGAACCACATGTAAATTAGTTTGAACCTTATCATGTTTTTCAAAACAGGTATGTGGAAAAAATAACGAGTTGGTTTAGGCTTCAAACCCAATAAAACACATTCTTTTCCAGTAATTCTCTTTTCAGAAACAAAGTAGTTTTGGGCCTTTTGCATGAGATTTTTTATTTTGTCATCAAACAAAAATCCCTACAGCATTTACAGTAAATAAACACGATACACTAATACCTTTTGCAGGGTTCTCTTGCACTGGAAGATGCCCTGTCTAAAGGATTGCCTATACAGAAAGAAATAGATGCTCTTAAAACTTACATGGATGGAGTTGATAAAGACTCGCTATTAGGTTTGGTCATGGCATCTCTTCCTGAAGACACATTGGAAAATGGGACAGATACCATATTGCAGTTAAATCACAAGGTAAGCCTTTCTATGGCTTCAATATTTTTGTACTATATAGACCATTATCTAAATATTTGCTTTTAATATCTATCTTTGTTTTATAATTGCACTATAGTTAATCTGTAATTAAAGTATCAAATGTCATCATGAGGCATGCTTCATTGGCTATGGATTATAAATTGTAGTTTTGATCCTTTGTTATAATTGACAAGCTAAAATTGATCTATCATACATTATTTTGTCTGGTTCGTCATCTTGAGTAGATAATGTTTGATGAGAATATATTCTCTTTTGTTAATTGCCATACTAGGCACTAGCATCACCTTTATAATAGCCTTAGGCGAAAGTAGTTCAGTATTGCAGCTTTTGACACTTTTTCCTATCTGGTGATGGATTATAGTAGATATACAGTTGATATGGTAAAGTTTGGGACCATTTAGCAGACTTCTTTATATGGCATGACACTAGAAAATAAGGTTATGGCTTCTTGGTTTCCAAAAGGGCTTTGTCATCTGTATTTAGTGTTTTTTTGTGCAACTTCAACCATAACAAACGCTAGTTCACTGGATGTTATAGTTCTTCTCTGCCGAAGCCTGAATCTCACCGCTCATGAGTGAAAATACATAATAAAGATGGCTATCGCTCATTCGCTCCATTTTTTTTTATTTCAAAAGCCTTTGTGCTAGACATGCTTTTTGCTGGATGCATACATCTTGTTCATATAATGGTTGCTACTCCTTTCTATGTGACAAAAAACAGTGATTATAATGTTTTAGACCCCCCCCCCCCCCCCCCCCCCCCCCCACACTTACCCACCTACATATAGAGTGGCAAACCCTTTATATAATACCAAAAAAACACAATAAAGCTGTTATACAACTATATAATTTAATACCTCGAATATTTTAATAAATATGAAATTTTCTGTTTTCTATACCATGATATTTGGGTTGAATTTTGTTCATAGAATTTTATTACCAGTTCTTATTTTATTTGCCTAATATTATTCTAATACATAGTTTTTTATGGTTTCAATAGTTAGATTTGTATACATTTGTTCATAAGTAATAATCTTATAATGTAGTTTAATATATTAGTTGTTTCGTGAAAAAAAAGAACTAATGGATCAACTTAACCCAGTTGACCTGTTATCCATTGTTAAGTTCTTGTCATAAATTACAGACACACAACACAATTGAAATATTATTGGTCAACTATGGGATAAATAACTCTTGCAAAACCCTAACCGATTAGAGTTCTTTCCAGTATTGCTACAAAGCTGTCGATAATGCCCATCTTCCAACTGCTGCTCAAACTATGAAATTACCATACTTGTGGTTCTATTCTAAAACTTCTGTATGGCTAGCACAACTCTATTGCTGCATATGGCAACTGCTCATATCTTAACCACAAATCACCCCTAAAACCCTAACCAGAATTTGCAGATCACAACTACTTCACTAACCATGCATCATTCTGCCCTTCCCTTAACTCTCGCGGTCTCACGCACACGACTGATTACCACTACCATACAGCTTTTCTGCTTTAATTAATGGTCTTGCTCACTACTCTCCCACTGCTTCCGTCACTAAATCAATTCGTAGAAATTTGCCTTAAACCTTACCCTTAACCATTTATGGCTATGATTTACAGCGTGGAACAATAAAATGTTAGGCCCCCACATCGACTGATATCGGTGCAAGTTTTTTCTAGTTGCAAATCTATAAAGCAGTTTTCTTGTAGTATTCTGGGTCTGGAGGTGTAAAACCTAATTGATAAGGGATTAGGCAAATCACTATGATTTTGCAAGCATTATCTATGAAGATATTGTTTAAGTTTCTAGGGATTAGGAAGACAAGCCAATCTCTCAAAGCAAGTTAATTTGTGCTGTGTGTGATTGTCGATTTCATTCAGTAAACGTTTTCAAGTTCATGCCCAGAATCAAAACCAGACAGTATTTTGTTTTACATGCAGTCTTTCCCTTGCATTCTGCAAATAGAATGTTTCCGTGACTTGAACCCATGGTCGATCCACGAGTATGTAGCCATAAGTGTTCTAGGCGTGCATGCCTAGGGGAGGCGAGGTGTAGAACTCCTCTCTCTTCAGGCGCGGCGGGGGGCGCACACCTTCATTCGTCTAGGCTAGGTGGTCGCTTGGTTCCATCCATGCGCAAGCTTGTGTTTTATGTTTCCAATATCTAAACTGTTGGACATTGGTCCCTGCTTATTTATTTAAACCTAAAGTTCATCTACGAACGTCTCTACTTCTCTTTCTTGCAAGAAGACACATTGCTTCAAGATCTTCTACCCAAGTGTTCTCAACTTGTCTTCTACCCAGCAAATTAGACTGTTTTAAATACATGCAACTTAATGTTTCTGCAACTTACTGTTTCTCTGTGTTTTCACTTTTTGTTTGCTTAAAATCTATCATATTGTGTAATTCCATCAGGAATGTTTATTCACTTTTATTTTTCTTCAGTTTACCACATGTGTGCAATTCTGCTAGATTCCTTTTTCACTTTTACAATCTTCCAGATACGTCTGAACTTTTATACGTTTGAACTTCTGTTATTACTTGGATGATTTTAGTTGCTTTTTATATATTGGTGAAATTGTATTAATTGTTTCGGGCATGCGACATATTTGCATGTGGGCGACATGCCTGCCCTTAGCACCTTGAGTGCACCACGCAACTTGGAGTATCTAGATTCAAGCTTTCCCCTATAAGCTATTTGTAAACTCAAAATGCGATTAAATTTTTACATTGATCATGAAATACAAGTTTCATGCAGTGCAGGAGTGCTGCAAATGTGCAATCATATGTTACAGTGTAAAAGTGAAAATTTGCAATATTTAGCAGCTTAAGATCTATTCTCTCAGCCGGTTTTGAATCTTTGTGTATTTTGTGGCTGGTTGATTAGTGCAAGATAAAAAATTTCCCATGTTTTTCTCACACTATCTGGTTATGTTAATTCTGTATCTTTAGATGTCTTGTAAAGCTACCAGAGGTTATGCTTATACTTATAATTATGTTCTTATCATGGTCCAGTTTGATAGCTTGAAAGGGACGCTGCGGCACTTCAGCCTACTGCCTCCAGGCGGCGGTGGCATTTTGGCGCATTCCTTGGCTTATATTGCATCCGGACTAAAGGTGCGTGCACATCTGGGACATCCATATATTGTTGTGGAAATTTACAATATGACAAATTGTCCTTTTTAACCATAGAAATATTACATTATAAGTTCTTTGTTAACACATGAATTTTTTTAATCATATTTCATTCAAATAATTTAATTGTAGTTTCACAGTGAAAAGGGTGGGTAGAAAAGATGGAATCTTGATATTTCTTGAATAATCACTTTTTTCTGCTACATGTGTGAACAAATTGGGTTGAAACTGGTAACCGATAAATCATAATAAAGATCTCTTCATCTAAACACTACAACTGATTATTAAAACCTTCAAGGGGGTGCACAGTGGTAAGTGCACAAGGCTCTTGGCTAGGGGTGTAAACGAGCCGAGCCCGAGCTCGCCTAAGAGATCGGCTCGTTTTGAGCTCTATTTCTAATTCTAAAGCTCTACTCGCAGTGAGTAGTATTTCAAGCTTGAGCTCGGTTTGGGCTCGGATCTTTTATTATTTACTAATATTTTCATTAATTTATTTTTATTCATTATAATATTTTCATACATATAGTTATAATTATACTTTTTGAATATAACATAATGTATTTTACTTGGCTATTTTTATCATGATTTTATATATAATAATAATAATTATTATACGCATTAATATCTAATATATTAGTCCCTTGACTAATATAATCGACCAATACTTACCAATTTATAGAGATACATATAAATCCCAATCAAATCTTTTTTTTTGTTTTTAAATATATTTGATTTTTAAAACACTTATAGATATTTAGTAAAGTTATTCTTCAATATATAAACACCTCAACTCATTGATTTACCATCAATATATAATCCTTTTAGCACGTATGGCTAAATCAGTCAGTTTATATTTATATTATTTTATAAGATTATTGTTATTTGTCATGATTTGGTAATTTTTTTTATTTGCGCTTTTTTCTTAGTCCCGCGCTTTTTTTTGCGCTTCTCGCCTAGGTAACAGGCGGAGCCTAAGCGCCTTGAGTGCGCCTCACGCCTTTGATAACTATGTATTAAATCAAGTATATATAAATAACAGGCTTGTTTAGGCTCGTGAGCCTGCTTGAGTTTGGTAAATGTATCTCGGACTCTTTTATTAAGCAAGCTTATGGCTGAGCTCGTCTTGTTTCGAGCTTTTAGCGAGCCCTTCTCGAGTAGCTCAGGAGCGGTTTGGCTCGTTTACACCCCTACCCTTGGCATGGGTCTTAGGTTCGAATCCAACTTTTTTACTGGTTTTTTTTTTTTTTTTTCTGCCTTTGACTCCCTTGAAAGCCACGTCTTAAGCACAAGCTGCATTTTATTTGGTTCCATTGGTTAGTAGGGTATTGGTGGGATCTTGTGAGTTAACCGGTAACCGAGTTATGATCAACAAAAAATATACTTATTATTACTACTTAGCTAGAGGATTGCATTACCTAATCATGTTTCAAGTTTCAGGTTAAGGAAGGTAACACTTCAGGTGACGGAATTGAGTCGGTGATTAACCGAGTGGAAAGCTTTTTAGCCGATGGGAAACTTTTGGAAGCTGCTGACACACTAGAAAATTGTCTAAAAGGCAGCCAGGCAGCTGAAGTTGTCGGTGATTGGGTCCGACAAGCCAGGAACCGGGCAATCACCGAGCAAGCACTAACTCTCCTTCAGTCTTATGCTACATCTGTAAGCCACACTTGAGTCACATTGCTCATGGGTTCTGGGCGAATAAAGACGGTGTCGTTTCCTTCTTCATAACCCTTAAAGTTTTAGCCTTGTTATCGAGAATTTGGGCTCTGAAATTGACCAGAGTTGACACCTTTTTTGTTTGGTTGGTTGGAATGCCAATACACTTCAGGTTTTTGCTGATTAATGCTTGAATTGTTGAGGGCTTGAGGCTATATTCACATGTACTTGTAGTGAGACGCACAAATGGCTATCATATGTTTGAAAATATATATTAAAGAACACTTTACTTTCTACGAAATGAATAATTTTCTTAGAACATTACTATTGAGATTTTTTTTATATAGGGGAAATGAAATTTAATAATCCCAACTTTGGGGGGTTGGAAGGGAACAGTTCCAACTTGAAAGTTGTAAGATAACTGTCGCAATTTGTCAATGTTTTTATTTTGTTGGTCCCAAACTAACCCCAGTTAAGTTTTTCTGTTAAGTGCCAACGTGGCAGTCCACGTGGCACAGTATGTCCAGTTGGCAAAAAACGCGAGTCCCACTTGTTTTATAATACATGATGAAGATGATGGAGGAAGAAGGAAGGTGGTGGTAGGTGTTATTATTATTATTTGTTATTATAAATTTCTTTGTTATTATTATAAAACAAGTGGGACTCGCGTTTTTTGCCAACTGGACATACTGTGCCACGTGGATTGCCACGTTGGCACTTAACAGAAAAACTTAACTGGGGTTAGTCCCACAACAAAATAAATACGTTGACAAGTTGAGACTGTTATCGTACAACTTTCAAGTTGGGACTGTTCCCTTCCAACCCCCAAAGTTGGGATTATTAAATTCCATATCCCCTTTTATATATTTTAGTTATTTATTTTAGCTCTTTTTTATCAGTAGCATCATCAATGTTTAATTAATTTTATGTGTTTTTGAACATAGAATACGATCTTGGTAAATCTTATGTTATATGTTATTGAAGATATTCATGTGTTGTGATACATGCTTGCATAACCATATAGTCACATTTCTATCTTTCCTACTAGAAAAAGTTATACCGTTAGTCCTTGTGTTTTCTATGAAATTTTAATGTCAGGCAACTTTCTTTTTTTTTTTTTTTTTTTTATATAACATGTTCAAGTATTATCATTCTAATTTGTATCAATGTAGAGCATTAGCACTAACCACTATTAATATTTAACGAGACTAACCCTCACGTTTCACGGGAGGGTATTATTGTCCATCCACCATTATAATACCCAGTCTTCATAAGCCCTTTGTTTGCTTCATCTGCATAAGCAACAATCACGACCTTCATCAACAAACAACGATGGTTTTTTGCAAATGTGGTAGGCAAGCAACAATCAAAACTTCGTGGACTGAAAGCAATCCTGGACGTTAGTTTTACACATGCCCTAAATTGGTATGCATTCAAAGCCCTAACTTTACACCATAAAACCACTGCCTCAATTGGAATGTGTTCAAAGCCCTCTTTAGATTCAGCGTTCTAGGTGCAAATTCTTCGCCTGGCTTGATCCAACGTTTTGGTAATATATTTGAGTCGAATGGTAATGTTTGAGCTTATATTAGTACTAAGTTTGTCAAATTGAATTGTACAGTTTGACCAGATAAAAGTCAACAAACTGTAATGGTTAAGGAATGTAAACACATGGCCATTGCAAAGTTTTGAAAGTTTAACGACCATTTTAGTTTGTCAAATTGACTTTGCATTGTTTGAAAAATATCTTAGTTAAATGGCCATATCATTCTACCATGTTAGTTTGTCAAATTGAATTGTGTAGTTTGACCATATAAAAGTCAACAAACTATAATGACCCATATTAAACAGTGCATATAAAAATAAAAGTCAAGAGACTCCAATTATTTAGTTTGTCAAATGGACTCATATCAGTTGACCATGTATAAGTCAAAGTCACTTTTCAAGAGGAAATAGGCCATACCAGTCTAACATTTTAGATGAAAATAAAGTCAAAGTCAACAAACCTATATCATATTGCAAGGCATATCAGTAGCCATAACATCAGAATGCAAAGGCACATGAGTTATCCATTTGACCCATATAAGATGCAAATATCAAAGACTAAAATAGACTTGTAATATTTTTCCTAATCGAAAATCAGTTGACGATCGTAAAGACTTGATCAGAATGTGAAGGGTGCAATGGTGAAGGAGAATGAATGGGTTTCCATTTTGATTAGGTAGCCAACATATGGGGTTTTAAAAAACAAATGTAAATGAACAATAATACCCTCTCGTTTAATGCACGTGAGGGTTAGTCTCGTAAAATATCAACAGTGGTTAGTGCTAATACCCGATATTAATACAAATTAGAATGTTGATACTTGAACACGTTATTGAAAAGTCTTAATACCTGACATTGAAATTTCATAGAAGCTATAAGGACTAACGGTGTAATTTTTTCTTCCTACTATGTATTATCAGTTATCACTACTACATACAAGTCCTTAAACTACTGTTCTGATTAACCCCTCTACACATGTTATGAAGTTTTTGCACCAAAAATGTATGTAATATGCAGCATATAACTTTTCGTTCTATTTACAAAATAATGCTAAAACTATATATCATATAAGTATGTTGTTTCACATACATAGTAATACCAATTATACATTTGGTTTAAAGATTATTAAACTATTTTATCTCATTAGAAATACTTTAAATAATAACATTTATAATTAGAAATGTTTTCAGCAAAACCCCCAAAGTTTAACCCACTTTATAAAGTTAATATACAATAAAGAAACTTGAATAAAGTTATTTTAAATTCTTTTTTGTTACATTTCTTTTGTAATTTTCTCTTTTTTTGTCACTTTAGTTATTTGTTTTTGGATTTACTTATTTTTTTTAATAAATATACAATCTATAAACTTCAGTGTCTTTGTTTTTTTACTTCTTTTTTTCCTTTTAGTTCTATTTTTAAATCATTATACTAATTTATAAGTCGTCAAAAAATAACGTTACAAATTTTAGCACTGGCAACATATATGCGTTTTGAACACGCAACAAAATATTGTAGACAACACGCAACAAAGCATCGTAGACAACGTTACTTGTTTCTTATGTGTGTACTTCATGTGTTATTAGTTGTTTCAACATATGTTGTGTCTTGATCATTTAGAACCAATAATTTTCCACTTGCATAATAATCAACGTCAACAAAAAAACATTTAATAGCATGCAAATTTCCCTTAGTAAACCAATATTTTTTATTGTTTATAAGATTCGCATGTAGTGCATACAAAATATATATAGACATATGAATATCTTTTTAAATGGTTCGTCTATGTTACTTTTTATATTGAGTGGATTTTAGAGCATTCACAATGAAAACCCCATCCTCATTTACATAGTTTAACTCAAACACACATTTATTCATTAACTTCGTTTATTTATTTATTTATATTTAAAAAAAAAACCCACACTCGATTCCCAATATATATTCATAGGGTGAGGTTCTTATACAAAGGTCATAGTTTGTGAGAAAGATAAAAAGTTGATATGTAGATATGATTTTTTGGACTTAGTCATGATGTTTTGGATTCTTTTGCCTAGAAAGACACCAAACATAACAATTAAAAACCGAAAACAATGTATTTTAGGCTTAAAACTTAAAACTCAATGCCAAGAATATTCAGCAGTGTGTTTTAACTGTTAAGTAGTGTGTTTTAAATTTAATGGCTATAATACATTGCATTGTGTTTTAAATTGTTGTGTTCGGTGTTTTTAAAGCCAAAACAACCCAGTACATCATTTCTAAATTCATAAGATGATGCCTACATGTTAATTCTTAATCTTTCTCGTACTTCTCACAAAATATGTCATTTATATACGAACCTAAACTTATATTCAGATTCAACTAAATAATAAATTTCTCATTCACAGTCACATTAAAATATTGGATAGATGATCTATTCAACCCCCTAAATATGGGGTTTCCTTTAGTTTCTGCTATAATATGAGGGACGGTGGACGGAGACTCCACTATGACTATGGGATTGAAAATAAACAAAATATCATATTTTTTCTTATAATTTAATTAAGTATGAGGAAAGGGATGGAGGCTCCATTGTAAATTCTCTCCAATCTACTCACAAATGAATACATATATACAATAAGTAATTAATGGTCCTTGAGTTCTAGGAGTCTATAAAAGACGAGAAAGTAAGACGGCCGGCTTCCTTGCAATAATCGTAAAACATTTCGTTATATATACACAAAATAAAATTATACAATTTGCCAATTATTATTATATAAACGGTGCATGGATAGATAGAGAGAGAGATATAGAAGGAAAAATGTGTCTTGATTTCCATATAATATTTCTAAACAAAAGGAAAAGGAAATTTAAAAAAAATGAAGAAGAAGATGATATTGATGAAGAAAAGGAAACTAGAGGTTTGTTAGCAAGAGAGGTTGAACGATGGAATAAAGATCAAGAAAAGGTTCAGAACCCTGTCAATCGAATCATATAACATATGTATTGTGTTAGTAGTTGATGATGGCTTTGAGACTAATCTTCTTTGTAATGTTTTACTTTATATTTCACTTAAATAATGTTTATTATAGCATGAGACGTTTAGTTTTTTTTTTTTGGACGGCGTCCCAGTGGTCAACTCGTCACTGGGGTGAAACCTCGGCCCGGGTTCGAGCCTCCGCGGTGGGCATTTAAGCCCTGAAAGAGTGGTTGCCAGACCGACTCGCCCTTCCACGTGTCTCAACCCAATAAAACTAATTGGTGGTTTGTTTGACCTGCTTGAATTGTGTTTATGTTGTATTATGATTTAGGAAAACAAAATAGACGGAAAAAAATGCTCAATGTGGCGTTCGAACACCTAACTAACTTTTGAATAAGTGAAAAGAATGATTAACGATTCAAGTATTGTTAGCTTCTATAACTAGTAACGTAAGAGACACATATTAAAAGATATAATTGTTTCATCACACACACATTATAATCTGAACAATAAATGAAGAATAACCTAAGTTAATCAACACGGGATAGAACACTAGAAATCTTATTGCTATCGTACATTTAAACTTGTTAATGATTACAATAAATAATTCAAACGATTTCCTAGCTAAACAAGTTTCGTGGGGTGATGATTTACAAAATTTCCAAAGGAATTTGTACACACATACGAATAGCCAAATACACAACCGTTTGCAATTCAAATCGCGTTGTCCTGAGTTTACAAATCACGTTTTTGAATTGTTATGGGGGTAGCGTTCCAAATTCATACCGTGCTTGTAAATCATCAAAACGTTGGTTCATAACTTACATTCTTCCACAATTTTCCCTTCGATCAAAACTAAGCACGTTCGTTCACCTTTAATTGTCTTTGGCTTCTTCGATTTCAAGCCGGCTCGTCAACCCACAACCGAACTCGAGTTTTGAAACACAAAATTAAAAAGGGATATGGGCGCAGCTTGTTGCTCGCTTACTCATTATCCAGATGTAACTTGGTTTTTATTGTTTAAATGAATTAACTTGGTATATTATACAAAAATTTGTATGTATTTAAGTAAACATAAAATAAAGAAAATATTCTTTTTTTTTTTTTTGAAGAGTGACTTTCTATGTACTGGACCGAATTGGTCACCAGGTTCGTCGAAGACGATTACCTGTCAGATCCGCATCCTCGTCGCGATGTTCTATCAGGCCCCGACCGCCGCGTTGTCTGACCTTCGCTCGAAAACTATACTACCCCACACGATAAATCGCTGGGGTAAATTGCTGGCTAAATATTCTTTTTTAGCCTTTGCACCTAAATATTTTTATTTCAAAATTTATTTGCATTAAATACTACCAAATATCCAATTGTTTCAAAAATTAAAAGGTAGGACAAGACAAGAACAACAACAAAAAAGAAAAAAAAAAAAAAAGAAAAAAAATCTATCCCCTCACTATCCACATGCTGTAGATAGACAGATTAGCATAGACTGAAACTCCTTCATCCCCATCAAACAATACAATGGTGAATTTCACACTTACTACACCATGTCCATCCCTTCACCATGGCCTTACCTACATCAAGGCCGCTTCCTCGTCGAATTCCAATTCCAATTCCAATTCCATTCCGACTCCAAAGCCAGAAAAAAAGAACAAGGGATTCGCAGGCGTGGGCGTTGGTTTGCTGGCTGCTTCCATGCTACTTTCATCCCCACTTGATGCCAATGCTACCCGAATCGAATATTATGCAACTGTGGCTGAACCACCATGTGACCTTCAGTTCGCGCCTTCAGGACTTGGTTACTGTGATCTTGACCCTGGCTTTGGTGAACAAGCTCCATATTCTACGCTTATCAACGTTAGTTCATTTTCATAATAGCTGCAAAACACCATTAATTAATATTCCCATGTCCCTGTTTATTTATTTAAATAGCGTAACATAAACAACAGTTAGTTAAACGAAATACAAGAGACATTAGTTTTAATGTTCGTTCTAGTACATTTTATTAATACTATTAGTTACAATTCAGTCTAGTTTCATGAAATTCGAATACCGTCCATTACAATTTTGTTTAGTTTAATTAGTTTTGTAAGGCCTGGCTGGCATATTGTATTATATTGATGTTCATGTTTATGTTCGTTAATCTATGTTTAATTATGCTTTTTCATTTGTGTTACTTTATACTATTAACAAACAAACATAAACGGATAAACACACTCATTTTCGTTTAATTGTTTGTGTTTACATGCTTTTAAATGATAGAATTGGTCATTAACTTGGGAATTGAAATTATGATAGGTGGTATAGGAAGTTCTTGTACTTTGTTTATCTATTTGAAGACTAGTGTGCTTGTTACAGATTCACTATACGGCAAGGTTTGCTGATGGCATAGTTTTCGACAGCAGCTATAAACGCGGTAGACCTCTGACTATGCGGATAGGCGTTGGGAAGGTGCACGTTTGTGATATATCGACTCTAGTGTAATTCGACTTACAATTCATGTTTTTGATTAGTTGATGTCCAACTTCCAGGTAATCAAGGGGCTTGATCAAGGGATCTTTGGGGGAGAGGGTGTTCCACCCATGCATGTTGGTAAGAGTATAACACATTCTTATTCTTGTTCCTGTTCCTGATCCTGTTTTGCGTCACAATCCGCCCATTTGTTGCACAGGTGGACGACGTAAACTTCAAATTCCTCCAGACCTAGCATATGGACCTGAACCTGCTGGTTGCTTTTCTGGTAACACTCTCTCATCCTTATAACTTATAATCATGATGTTTCAATTTAACAAAGTGTAGTCGTCGTAAAAATGTTTAATACATTTCACATTGTAGGTGACTGCAATATACCTGCTAATGCAACACTCCTGTATGACATTAACTTTGTGAACATCTACTCGGGTAATCGAAAGTGACTGGCTTCAAAATGATTAGGAATGTAAAATGCATAATCAAGTGAGTTTTTCCCTCAATGTTGTTCACTGGTTATTATCGCGAATAATATGTATGTATGTATGTATGTATATACACATTCCATTTGTTTGTATGTATAGGCATAATTGGGAAATCCAATCCAAATCTATACATTTATCAAATTTACCATCACTAGAGCTTTCTCATGACTTGCAACTTTTGACATGTATATTTGAAAATGGATTGTTTGGGGTCAAATAAGAATTCTTCCGATCAGATGGTGTCCGAACATCTTGAAAGTCGCCTAGTGTATAAGAGTGCGTACGATCTTCTAAATCGCTTTATTAACAGGTTTCGTGTTTGGCCTTAACCGGTTTTGTGTCTATAACAGGTCGACACGTTAAGATATGTTTATTTTCGTGTCGTGTTCGTGTTTACCGGTTTCGTGTTTGTGTCTTATCGTGTTCATATACAGGTCTTATCGTATTTCTTATCATGTCTTGTTGTGCCTTATCGTGTCTTGTCGTGTTAACTTATTTTACTAGGTATTCCTTATTGTGTCTTGTCGTGTTAACCTGTTATACACAGGTTCGTGTTTGAAAAAATGACATGATTAGATTTCGTGTCGTGTTCGTGTTTACAGGTTCGTGTTTGTGTCTTAACAGGTTCGTGAAACCTGTTATGCTAGCCCAATTT
This sequence comes from Ambrosia artemisiifolia, assembly GCA_032199755.1. Taxonomy (NCBI): domain Eukaryota; kingdom Viridiplantae; phylum Streptophyta; class Magnoliopsida; order Asterales; family Asteraceae; genus Ambrosia; species Ambrosia artemisiifolia. Next base: position 33,323,169 of record CM063521.1, read on the forward strand.
GTAGTCATGCTTAACACAATTAATAAAAATAAAGAAGACAGAAGACAAAAATTAAAAATGTTTGCTGGTTAAAGTGGAATAGGCCCATAGCTGACCCATTGTAGGCTATACCTTTTACCCCCCTCCCACATTCTTGACAAAATTCAGAGGCTATACCTTTTACCCCTTCCACATTCTTCCTTTCAATTGTTCGTGCTTAATTTAACTCTACCATTGAATCTCTCAATCTCATCCATTGCCTAGATCAAAGACCAAAAATCCTTCTCATCCTTTCTATAATAGCCCTGTGTATTTTTTCTCTATGTATATATTTATATGTAGGCTGAAAAGGTTACAAAATTTGCAAAAAAAAAAAAAAAAAAAAAAAAAGAAAAAAAAGAAAAAGAAAAAGAAAAAGAGGGATGGACATAAGGGGGAAGTGTGAAATCACACCCAGATAAGAATGCACAATACACAATTGATAACAACTTATAAGTAACACTCTTATTTCATTGATATAAATTGTAAGGTACAAAAGTTTGGAACTTAAAAGTACAAAGCTTGATAAACTACTCCTAGCTAAAGATATAACTTTTCCATTAAAATACCCGATCTTGTATATCTTATTCCACTAGTCACATAGTTCCAAGGTAAACAATATACCCAAGAACTAGTCATCACTAAATGTGACAGATGTAAAAATGAACGTCAGTCATTGCTGGTGAGTCAATGAATATACACAAGTTGTAAACCGCATTATTTTCTTTCATTCATGACTTGTATCCGCCCATGTCGCTATAACCTTACATCACCACTGGTACCCACGCTTGGGACCCCATGACGGTGTCATCCCCGTGACTTTAAACATCACACAGTCACTTCCCACTACACTACAGGTATAGTACCGACAAATCCCGCCGTAGCGGCACGTATAAAGGACCACAAATATCGTGTGTATGTGTGATTAGATTATATATGCGTATAATAGTCATGAGTGCAATTATAATAATTAACAATTAGGACAAGTATGCTCACATTTGAAAACATTCTTAGAACTCACATGTTATACCGTTGCTTAACACTTTGTTAGTTCGATCAAGTCCTACCTTAGGGTCTTGATACAATTACATAATCTTAGGTTAGGTAATGGTACGCCTAAATAGTTATTATTATGGTTGGATATTGATTAACACTATCTTGTTTAAGCATAGGTAATTGTAGAATTTTAGGGTTTCAACCAACACAAACCAGAAATAAACAAAACAACCACAACAATATCAACACAAAGATGTAGGCGACAAAACGGTGACGAAAACTCTTATTAACCCAAACCAGAAAGTTACCCCCCAAATACCCAAAGATCTCAGCAATCACTGAGATCAATAAACTGAGAGTACAATACAGAACGATCTGCTGATTACAAAGATCAGCAGATCAACAGAAGAACAATACAAAGAATAAAACTATTACAAACCTAATGAAACCCTAATAACCAGAGAACAACGAACAGAACAAAAGAAATAAAAGCTAAACCCTAACTCGTTCAGCTCAAGAGTTTATATAGCCACAGCAACAATAATCCAACGGCCACGACTGATTTAATCCAACGAACATAAATCCTCCATGTCAGCGATCTGTGTGAGAAAACACACATAACAAACACACTTTAACAAAGACCCGGTTCATATGAACCCAGTCCAAACAACCTTTTAATGAACCCCTTCAGACTAATGGGCTAACTATTACAGGCTACTCTTTTAGCCCAAACTATCAGGCTAGCATACACAAGCCCATCAGCTTATTATTATTATTATTATTATTATTTAGTAATTGAATTATAACAATATTATTTTCAACATGCCCCCTTAATTCAATTACTAAAAAGATTTGACAAGCCAAGTTTATCACAAAGAAAATCATGTTGAGTTGCAAACAACCCTTTTGTAAAAATATCAGCAACTTGTTGTTCTGATTTTACCTTAACAGCTTTAACAAAACCTGAACTAATCTTCTCTCTTAAGAAGTGAAGATCTAGTTCAAAATGTTTTGTTCTATCATGAAATACAGGATTTTCTGCTATAGAAATTGCAGACTTACTGTCACAAAACAAATTAACTGGTAAACACATCTGAATACCTAATTCACTTAATAAATTATGTATCCAGATAAGTTCACTTACAGCTGAACACATAGCTCGGTACTCAGCTTCAGCTGATGACCGAGCTACTGTGCTTTGTTTTTTACTTTTCCAAGATACAAGATTACTACCAATAAAAACACAGAAACCAGTTACAGATTTCCTGGTAACCAAACACTTAGCCCAATCTGCATCAGAATAGGCTGATAGATTAAAACTATCATCTTTCTTAAAAACAATACCTTTCCCTGGAGAAAGCTTGAGATATCTCAGCAATCTCAAAGCTATCCGTTGTGTAGTCTGAGTCGGTTTATGCATAAACTGACTCAGAAACTGTACTGCATAGCTTATATCAGGACGGGTCAAAGATAAATAGATAAGTTTTCCTATCAATCTTTGAAACCCAGTAACATCCTGTAAAGGCTTATCATTCTTATTATTCTTAACACTTTGAGCATGGTTCTGCTCAATGGGCACACTAACCGGTTTACACCCTAAATAACCAAAGTCACTCAAAAGATCCAAACAATACTTTCTTTGATTAAGACATATTTCAGACCCAGAATACACTACTTCTATGCCAAGAAAGTACTTCAACTGTCCAAGATCTTTTATTTGAAAATTTTCATTTAAAAGTTTCTTAACTTTATTTATTTCTTCAAAGTTATTTCCAGTGATAACAATATCATCCACATACACGAGTAATACCAGAAATATACCATTATCAGACTTAACAAACATGGAATAATCACAAACACTTTGAACAAACCCCATATTTTTCAAAACAGCAACTAATTTTTCATTCCATTTTCTAGGGGCCTGTTTCAGCCCATATAAAGACTTCACTAATTTGCAGACTTTAGACTCATTACCAGAGGAATATCCTTCTGGTAATTGCATATAAACATCTTCAGTTATAGACCCATACAAGAAAGCATTATTTATGTCAAGTTGATATAGTACCCAATTGTTTTGAACAGCCAGACTTATGACACATCTAACAGTAACCATTTTGACCACAGGAGAAAAGGTTTCTCCAAAATCTAACCCCTCTCTCTGGCTATAACCTTTGGCAACAAGCCTTGCCTTATACCTATCAACTTGACCATCAGCCTTATATTTAATTTTATAGACCCACTTGCACCCTATTGCTTTTCTACCAGGAGGTAAATCAGCAATAACCCAGGTGTTATTTCTATACAGAGCCTCCATCTCACTGTTCATTGCTTCTACCCACTTAGGATCTTGAGAAGCATGATAGTAAGATGAAGGTTCAACAGTTTTGTCTAAATTAGATATAAAACACTTGGTTTCAAAAGAAAGATTAGAGTAGTTAACAACCTTTTCAACCCCATATTTAACCTTTCCCTCTATCACATAATCAGTAAATTTTCTAGGTAAAACAGACTGTCTAGATGACTGTCTAGAGGAAATCCTATCTCCCTCAGGGGTAAGTGTCTCATCATATGATCCCTCTAATCCTGAAGAACTAGACTCTCTACCTAATTCACCACTAGGTTGCTGATCATTAACATGATCTACCTCTCTAGTAGTTCTAAAAGGAGAGTTATCTAACTGCTCCTCAGGAGAGTGATCATGAGAATCACTTGTTCCCCCTTCATCATTGGGAGGTCTTGAATTTGAACCATTTTCAGAACTTATAGTGTCATATATATCAAAAAAGTTTGAATGATCCAGATCTTTAAAAACAGTTTCTTTAAACTCTGTTTTAAAAGGATATATATTCTCATAGAACTTAACATCTCTTGAAAAACTTATCTTTTTTGATTCAAGACTTAACAACTTATATCCTTTTTTAACAAATGAATAACCAATCAACACACACTTATCAGCCCTACTACACAATTTATCAGGATCATTCAAAACTGTTTCAAAACATAGACACCCAAAGTTCCTTAAATGACTCAGGATAGGGGGGAACCCATGTATTAACTCATAGGGACTTTTACCATCTAACACAGAAGAGGGAATCCTGTTTATAAGATAAGAAGCAGTAAGCACACATTCAGGCCAATACCTAAGAGGTAAACTGCTTTGGAATAGTAAAGCCCTAGCAGTATTTAACAAGTGCCTATGCTTCCTCTCCACAACTCCATTTTGTTGTGGAGTGTAAGCACAGGAAGTTTGATGTATAATACCATTTTTATTACAAAACCAAGTCATTTGTTTATTAACAAATTCTGTACCATTATCACTTCTCAGTACTTTAACATTTTTAGAAAACTGTGTTTTAACCAATTGACAAAAAATCTCTATATTTTCAAACACTTCACCTTTATTTTTAAGCATATAAACCCAGACAGATCTAGAGTAATCATCAACCACAGTTAGGAAGTATTTGTATCCTTCACTGCTAGTGATCTTGTAAGGACCCCATACATCAAGGTGTATTAGATCTCCTACATTTTTTGACTTATGATCACTAAGAGGGAAGGGTACTCTAACTTGCTTGGCTTTATGACAGATCTCACATGGTTGAGAATCTGCATTGCCAATATTTAATTCATCTTTTAATACTGCTAAGACTTGACTGGATGGATGTCCAAGTCTACTATGCCAAAGACTATGCTCAGAAACACTATTAAAACATACATTACTAAAACTCACATTATCACCAACAAAATACAAACCATCCTGCTGTCTACCAGTCACCAGGACTCTCTTTGTGCTGGAATCCTGGACAGAGCAGGTATGTTCATTAAATAGAACATCAAGTTTATTGTCCTTAGACAACTTATGCACAGATATCAAGTTGACACAGTAATCAGGAATGTAAAACACATCAGTCAATGTAACTCCAGGAGCTATTTTAATATCCCCAATTTTAACCACTTTAGCATTAGTACCATTTGGATGTTTAACTTCCATATTGTACTTAGACACATCTACACAGTTAATCATATGCTTATCATTCCCAACCATGTGCTGATTAGCCCCAGAATCCATAATCCAACCAAGTAACAAAGCATATTTAAGCAAAGTGGAGCAACTAGAAAAGTTTTTAAAGACTTCAGACAACTTAGACAATACAGACAGACTAGAAAAACCATTTATAACTACTGACTCACCTCCTGAATTAGAAGCCTGTTGATCACTTGCAGACTTCTCACTGAGCAAACCTATTAGCTTAGAAATCTGCTCAGCAGTAAAAGGTGAACCAGTACCAGAAACATTTGCACATACATTGTTATTAGAACTATTAGATCTAGGGTTATTGAAATTGTTGTTATTGTTCCTATTGAATTGACCTGGAGGTCCTTTCTTAGGAGGATAACCAACAATCTCAAAACACCTATCAATAGTATGACCAACTCTATTACAGTGGGTACATTTAAGATTAGGATTAGGTCCTCTAACATTACCATTATTATTGGTATTGTTATTTACTGGCCTTCTCCTATTATCCACAGAGTTGGTCCTAGAAACAAAAGCTACACTAGTGGCCTTTGACCCATTGCTTGCACCTCTATGAGATTCCTCTCTAGAGACAATAGCAAAGGCTGTCTTTACTGAGGGCAGTGGGTCACTGGTCAACAGTGTAGTCCTAACAGGTTGATATATCTCATCAAGTCCCATTAAGAATTGCATGAGTTTAATAAGAGAATTAAAGTCATTGAATTCTTTTGAGGCTTGACAAGTACACAAAGGCAGTTGAACTAAGGAATCAAACTGCTTCCACATAGTGTTCAACTTATGGTAGTATTCAGCAACAGAACTACCATTTTGAGATAGGCTATTAATTTTCTGATGCAAGTTGAACATCACACAACCATCAACCCTATCATAAGTTTCTTTTAAATCAATCCAAACATCCCTAGCAAACTTAGAGAAAACTTGTCCTAGATACAGTTCTTCACAGACAGAATTGATCAACCAAGATAAAACCACAGAATTACACCTATCCCATTGATTAGCAAGAACATCATCACTAACAGATTTAACACATGTACCATCTATGAATCCCATTTTATTTTTAGCTTGTAAAGCAAGTTTCATAGCATTAGACCAGACTGAATAGTTTTCAGTTCCTTTAAGTTTGATATTAATGATAGACAGACTTGAAGTATCACTTGGATGAAGGTACAAGGGATCACTAATATCAAGTTTACTGACCAAGGTTGGATCAGTTCCTGGATTAGGATCCCCTCCACCTCCTCCACCAGGGTTCACAACATCACCCATTCTAACAAGAGTAACCAATCAAAAAACAAACCAGATAAGCAAGCACAAACTCAAAGACAACAGAACAATAAGATCCTAGAAGGACGAAGCTGAGTCAGTGTACAGATAGTGGATTCATCACTCAAGGTGTCCACCCAGTTCTTAACTCAGGAGCCCTTTTATTAACTATATATATATATATGTATATGTATATATAACCACACAACACAAAACAATCAATCAATGAACCAGAAAACAACTGAACAAACCAAGAAACCAAGTATTGAGCCTACTCCGGTCCACCCTAACCCGGACAGTGCTCCTAGACACAACAGAGAAAAAACAAAGGAGAATGGAACAATCTCACCAGAAACTCGTAGTCTGTAACCTTCACTTAGGGTTACAAGACCAGAGAGCAACAAACACAGCAACCAGGGCCACCACCAAGTTCCAGAACCAAGATCCAAAGCCTCCAGCCAACAATGGTTGACAATGAACTCAGATCTACAACCAATACCAGATTCAAGTAATAGACAAGATCTACAAAGATCAGATCTATTACTACTACAACAATAAAGAACCAGATCTATAATCAGATCAGATTCTTTAAGAACCAAATACCAGATTTGTTAATACTTATTAACAAATCTTCAGATCTAGAACCAGATCTATAAATCAGATCAGATTCTTGATCTTATACAGCGGAAACAAACAATAACAAAATCAAAACAACTCAAGAGCCATTGGCTCTGATACCATGTAGAATTTTAGGGTTTCAACCAACACAAACCAGAAATAAACAAAACAACCACAACAATATCAACACAAAGATGTAGGCGACAAAACGGTGACGAAAACTCTTATTAACCCAAACCAGAAAGTTACCCCCCAAATACCCAAAGATCTCAGCAATCACTGAGATCAATAAACTGAGAGTACAATACAGAACGATCTGCTGATTACAAAGATCAGCAGATCAACAGAAGAACAATACAAAGAATAAAACTATTACAAACCTAATGAAACCCTAATAACCAGAGAACAACGAACAGAACAAAAGAAATAAAAGCTAAACCCTAACTCGTTCAGCTCAAGAGTTTATATAGCCACAGCAACAATAATCCAACGGCCACGACTGATTTAATCCAACGAACATAAATCCTCCATGTCAGCGATCTGTGTGAGAAAACACACATAACAAACACACTTTAACAAAGACCCGGTTCATATGAACCCAGTCCAAACAACCTTTTAATGAACCCCTTCAGACTAATGGGCTAACTATTACAGGCTACTCTTTTAGCCCAAACTATCAGGCTAGCATACACAAGCCCATCAGCTTATTATTATTATTATTATTATTATTATTTAGTAATTGAATTATAACAATATTATTTTCAACAGTAATCAATCCATGTCTAATTAGGGCTAGGCTGTTAGAAATTTCTATAGTATGAATTGAAATTAATATAATGAAATTATTAAATGGAATCTTAATGCGGTGAATTAAAAACTAAACTCTTGAGTAGAGTTTTATGTATTTTTTTAACTAGCGGGGAACCCGCGCGATACGGCGGAATTGACAATTTCACTATAACACAACTATATATAAGTATAACTTGGATAAAGAAAACTTAAAAAACGTAGCACTAAAAGATAATGTATGCATTATGTGATGTATACGTGAAAAAGTTCATGCATACAAATATGGTGAACAAAAGTCCCTTGCGTATTGGTCAAGCAAAATAACGACTAATCTCTGTGCAGCGGCGCACGTCATGCCAGACAAATCGACTGTAACAGATATTATGTTATACCAATGTTCATTTTGTGTGAGCGATGAAAACACCTTAAGGATCAAATGATAAGACATTTCGTATTAAGTCTTCACTGTTATTTTAGACAAAAATTATAATGGATTAAAAATTGAATGATGTTTATGTTGTGTGAATAAATTACTATATGTTAATAAATATAACAATGTAAATAAACATGCACGGTTTTATATACTAAATTTTTATAAATCTTGTTGCTAGGCTGCTTGCACCTTCATGACAATATAAAAACTGGTCATTAATGCGCACAACATTAATCATGTGATTTCAAAAATCCAAACAACTTTAATCTTTGCCTTTTAATTTGGATACTAAAAACACACATTCAAGATTACACTACAAGTCTTACCTGCAATAACTTAAACGCCCTCTCAGCCCTTAATATAATCAGGAGGAGACATCGCCATCGTGCCCCGTGAGATCTCAATATAGGCCAATGCCATAGACAAAACAACATCTTGCTTGAATGATTTGGCCGGTAGTCTGTCTTTCAACAAATTCTCACCAATTTGAAGCACCAGTTCATCCTCTCCAGCTTCTTGCAACACACACAAGGCTCCAAGAAACTTATAAATTTTAGTAACAATAATCAGTGGTTTGTTGGTACTTTAAATCATATTCTTCCTGTTCAGTTGCCCAATTCAAAAGAAAGAAACAAGTCGCCCGCAATGCATAACATTCTGGTATCGAGTGTAGAACATTTACATATAGTTCGAAAGAGTATGGGTTAACTGATTTACCTGGTTTCTTAAAGCAGAAGGTAGTCGAAGATCTTGGTGAGACTCACTTTTACAAAACTACGACACCTTGATCAACTGATGGTGGATATAGAACCGAACAGAATGGAGAATGGTATGTAGATGAGCAATGGTAGGCGCACCATATGGCAGCGCGGCTGCTGTGTAACTCCTAATGGAACAAAGACGACATTGATGGTTTTCGTTGTTCCGATAGGTGGTGTTCGAAAGAGTTCACAGTTTTCGCGGTGTTTGAAACATGCGAGGCTCAAGAATCAAGATATAGCATGAATATCTGTTACCAAGTCCTAAAGTCATTGATTTGGTTATCAATTCTCATTATTATTACCGGTTACGAAGGTTTCGAAAAGGCGATGAAACACTATGGTGTTTGAAAAAAACGTACATCTCCTAATTAAATTCAAAATTTTAGATTGATGAGGAGATAATGATGAATTGATGGTTGTCCATTATTTCAATTAATGATTGTTAATTGCCCTCTTCAATCTAACTTTACCTCTTTTCGTATTCTCCATTAATTTAACACTCTCTAACCTCTTTATTTATGACTAAAAGTCCGATTTACCCCCCATCAAATGCTTCAACTATTTATACTTTAAGAAATCACACTTGTAATTACTTAAATTTGCCAGGTATCCTCCTCTCATGCTTTATATATAGTATAGATATAGATTAAAGTTTTTATGTCAATTTATTAGAGCATTTATTTATCAAAGGAAATCTCGAACTAAGTGACTTAGAAATGAAACTCTTGATCAATCCATGTTTATATATAATGAAGGCTTGGTGCCTTTTTTGAGGATATAGAAAAAGAAATACTCTCACACACATATATGTAGAGAACAAACTCAATCGATGTTCGATTATCTTTCAGACAAGTGTGCAAGTCTGACAGTGCACCACCACTGTTCAAGAACCAGTGTACCCTAGGAACAGACCGCGAATCTGTTTAAGGGAATTGTGTCAAATACAATCCCGGTTCACGTTGATAATTTTGTCTTTAATTACAATTTGCAGCAGGAAGTGCAGGGACCCTGATACCTGCGAGGCGTTGCAACGATTACAATGTAAGTTTTCTAACAAACTTAAACAAATTAGTAAAACAATCCTTCGTGTCGATTAGAAACCGATCTTAAAACCCTCTGCTTAAGGAGTTTGGGTTTGCAAAACTTTGTAAATGTTTTTCTTTTGAAATATGTTGTGGTACATCGAATCGGATTAAATTTATAATTGGAGTAAAATCTTTAATCCGAAGATTCATGGTTTTTCGGGTTCATGGATTTTGTGTCGTGATTAGATAAACCGGATTATTAGCAAATATTAAGATATATTTAGACGTTTTTGAAATACTAAATTTCTAATGAGAGTAATAGAAAAGACATAATATTTGTAAACTCATGTAAAAATGTTTGCTAACGTTTTCTATCTAGTAAACGTATTAGAAAGATGGTTTCAAAGTTTTGAAATGTTTACATTTTCTAATGAGAGTATTGGAAAATAAAAGGTTTCAAAATATAAGGTTTCGAAACATGTATTTTTAACAAGCGTGTTAGAATCGACGGCGTTGAAAGAATAACGTGTCATGAAATATTTCTAATAAGCGTATTAGAAATCATTAGTTACAAAATCGTAAGTTTAATTTTAAACTTATTGAAGAAACAATAAGTATCACGGTGGTTATTACTAATCACCGTGTGGTTTATACTTATGTTCGTCAGGAATAATCCTTTACCCAAACCTCTCGGTTAAACCCGGGTGAGAATAAGAAGGGAGAACGTGTGTGAGAGTTACGTAAATAGAGACACAAGATGTAAGTGGTTCGGTCGGAGAGTGACCTACGTCCACTGTAACTATCCGGAATCTTATTAACAGTTGAGTACAAAGAATTACAAGAGTAATATTAGGTTACAATGGAGAATTTCGGATCCTTTTGCAAGGAGATGTCTTCCTTTATTTATAGGAGAACTCGTGGGCTTAATAGGGAAGCCCACGAGAGGTTATCCTTACTTGGGCCTGGTCAAAGCCCAAGCCCAAGCTTCCCATGAAAAGGGCGGGAAAAGCAGGTTACTGTGGATGACGTCATTCTGTAGCATGGTTGTTGCTCGAGGCGGACACGTGGCGAGCTCTGATTGGCGGACGACGCCCCTATCCTTGCTACAGTCGTTGACCATGCCTCTGCCGTCTGACATCAGCAGGGGATGTCTGCTGTCACTGTTGATGATGGCATGGTGGAAGCGTGGGCACAGTCATGTCGCCGTCCTTGTCAGTGGTGGTTGGACCACCCTTGCCACCTGTCGCCTTCTCATTGGCGCGTACTCTGTCGGAGATCCTTGTGAATCTTCCTTTTGTTATCTTCTGTACCTCGTACCAAAAGTGATAAGGGAAGATACCGCGCGTGATTGTACGCGCTTATCAGGTGTTGTTCGTTGCTTATTAATTGGTAACCTTGCGCGCTGCGCTGCAGAGGAAGCCTGGCGCCGGAGTCTGGCGCCAGGATTCTTGTTTATGGGGATAGGGGCGCCTCCTCCGCCTGGATTAGGCTCCCTATCCCTTCACTTATATATTGATTTCTCTAACGAGCGTGTTAGAAATTGATCATTTTGTTAAGACAAATAAGATGTTTATATTTTCTAACGAGTGTGTTAGAAAAGATTATTGTACAAGATTAACAAAAGTTTTAGAAAACATTGAAACGGTTTAGTCAAACATTTATGGTTTCAAACGAGCGAGTTTGAAACGGGTTTATTTTAGAAAACCCAAAATTAACACCGTTTTATGCAGACGTTTAATTTTCTAACAAGCATGTTAGAAACGGTTTATTTTATATTTAAACCAATAAGTTCTGAAACGATTGTCATAATCGTTTATTTCTAACAGGTGTGTTAGAAAAAGGTTTACTTAATATAACCAAAACTCCATATAACGAAACGTATATTCGTTTATATTCTAATAAGTATGTTAGAAATGGTTAATCATGAAAACCATATACTTTAACGATTTTTAATCGTTTATTTTCTAACGAGCGGGTTAGAATCAGATTTGCTATGATTTGTAATCAAAACATAAATATGTATAGTTTATTTTTAAAACACCTGCAAAAGGAGAAATGTTTTGAAGGAATAAAACATGTCTTTTGAAAATTATATATGGTTTGATGAATTGATGCTTGTATAAGAAGTATGATGTCTTGAACCATACAATAGTCTTGAAAGACTATTTAGTGGAAAACAACTCGATGTTGTTACTAGCATATATATATATATAGGTTTAGGTTCTTGTACAAAGCCAAATTTTTGTAAGAAGGGTGAGAAGCAATGGGGTGGTGACATGTGGCAGCCAAGAATATTTACTAGAGGGGCATCAAGCTAAATTGCATCATAATCTTATTTTTAGAGATAAATTTGATAATAATGTTTGTAATTAATTTGGAGAATTTTTAGGGATAATATGATGACTCTCAACAAATCATGCTCGATTATTATAAAATCATTCTTGCATTGCATTCATCATTCACGTATTAGTCAACATCAATTCTCGAAAATTCTTGTTGTTGTGTTTTTATGTTCTTGCTGTTGTGTTTTATGTATAATATGGGTTTTATAAATCAGTCAAACCATATGCCTCATTAACATTGTGTGTTTTAACACCAAATCAAATACGTTACCTTTTATGTTTTAACCCCATTAGAGTAACATAAACCCATTAACCCATAACCGTGTGTTTTATCACCATATTCTCAACTTTGTGTTTTTAACAGTCCAGTGTGTTTTATCACCATCTTCTCCATAATCTAGTGTGTTTTATCTTCATCATACACAATCAGTAACACATTCAAAAAACACATTAGAATGTATTTTAAAACACAACTATACGTACATTTAAAATGTGTTTTAAACTAAAAAAATGTCGTGTTCTTACATTCAAATCAGTGAACAATAACCAGTATAGTGTTTTAACTTCAAACAAAGTGGTTAAACTAAGAAGTGTTATATCTTCAAACAATGTGGTTTACACAATAAGGCTTTTATCATCGGACGTTTGGGTTAAGGAAAAAAACACCAAAACAAAAGGTAGAACACAAAAACTAAAACCAAATATAAAAAGCTCAAATCAATGACTGATTCTAAAAAAAAGTCAATTAGAAAAGCCTAAAATATAGTTTAATATTTTCAAACTTTATTTTTCACAAATCTAGTCATCATCATCACGTCAATATCACTTTCTTCACTCCTAAAAAAATAAAACCATTATTCGGATGAGAGAGGTAAGAGATGTTTTGGAGAGGGGAGTGTTGTTTTGTTTTGTTTTGTTTTATTTTGGAGAGGGCGATAAATTAGGATGAGAGATAGGAGATAAGAGTTATTAATATCATTTAATTGTAGTGAGTATTTTTACCATTATATCCCTAAATGGTTTAATTCATTAATAAAATTATAACACTAATTATAAGATTACCACTTAATTAATCAACACCATAGATTAAAATGATCTAATGGCCAAAACACCTTCTCACCCTTCTCACACAAAACACACTTTGTACAGGATCTTGCTCAAACGTGCCCAAGTGCAAACTGTCAAAACAAATCTTCAAATCTCTTGTAGTCTTCAAATCTTGATAGTACTGTGCTCTAATTTGACTAACAACAAATTCAATAATTTCATGTTCTTGGTTATTAGTTAGGGCAGCCATTGATGCTATTGATGAAGACTGAAATGTAAATGTTAAGATGGTTTGTTATGAAATTCGTGATTTGTTTACTAATTTATACATTTAAAACGCGTGAAAATGAAAAGTCATAGCGTAGTATAGTTATTATACTTGGGTTAACGTTAAACGAAAAGTTTTGTTATAAGGATTATTTAATTTAAAAACGTTTAGAGTATCTGAACAGTGTATACAACTTGGGAAACAAACAGACAAAATAATAAATTATCAGTTGTGCAAATTGAAGATTTAAATAATTATATCAAATATCGGGTGAAATTAATTTTTTTTTGTTTCAAGATAGATAAATAAATAATTCTTACAAGTGGGAGGCGGGTAAACGGGCTACAACTTGCGCCGCTACCCCCTTTTGAATAGCAAAACCTACTATATTAAAAATAAATATGTTCATATCCATCTTAAAATTTATCAACAAGCAAATCATCTATTAAAAAGAACATCTGTTTATTACAGGCTGTTTGTTTCTTTAAAACAATTACTTTATCGTCTATTAACTAAAACCAAGATTACGAGGTCAATAGTATCCTGTAAAGAAAATCTGTTTAATAACATCTGTTTCGTTCTTTAAAAGAATTACTACTGAATTTAAAAAAACGTAAACAGTCCAACTGTTATACTCTGTTGGTAAAAACCAAATTAAAGAGATGAAACTACTGTTAAAAAAAACTGTATTTCGTAACGTCTGTTTCTTCACAATACCAGTTAATAATACTGATCACATGTTTAATAATTGAAGTTATTACAATCACGGAAACATAAATCTACACAGAAATTAAAGCACTGTTTAGATAACACATATTAAAACAAAAAAAGAGGATGAGAAATATGAACACGTGATGTTTTACGGTATTCAGATTATAAATAACTGTTTAACTTATGTCTTATGTAAATTGAAAATGAAAACCTTGTTTAAGTTCATTTCGAAAATATCTGTTGTAAAAATAGATATTAGAAACAAACAATTAATCTTAATTTGAAAGGAAATTTCATAACACTGTTTAATCAAATCTTTTAGACGTCATCAAAAAATATGGGAAACAGTAGTTAACGATTCAACCCTATTGTTACAATTCCATATTTTCAGTTATACATTGAATTTAACAGAAATAAATACAAAAAGGAAGAGTTATAAAATAACAAATACAAACATCTCTAAAAAAGTACTCTAATAACAACAGAATTACAATATGTGACTTTACAAACTACATAAAAATACAACGAAACATAAAAAAAGCCTACTAACAACCAAACCCTAAAGAACGATCTTTGTTCCCAGCATCATCCAAAAAAAGCGAAAACGAAAACAATGGAAAGCAGTACGCGACAGTAGGTCGTATCTAAATATCAGCAGGATGCAACAACCCCTATCATGAAAAATAAGTAGGGAATGTATATACGTAATAATGAATTGATGTTTTCCTTTGATTGGAAGAATCATCAGAAAACATCAATTCGAAGTTGTTAACCAACTAACTGTTGGTAACATATTTTCCTTTAATTGAAAGAATCTTTCATAAAATTTGTGAAAACAAATTTGAAAGTAATATCATAATGCATATTGGATGGAGAGATGTAAAGTGAGAATGAAGAAATGAAAATTGGCAATTCATCCCTTTTTATAGGCTGAAATATAATAACTATTCATAAAAATTGGTTTTCAACTTTATTAGTTGGATTTCAAGTAAATATAATCTTGGAAGTTATTTTTGAAAATTTTAATTTATTTCTTATAGAATGAAAGACAATTACAACACAACAATAATAATAAAATAATAAAGTAATTTCAAAATCCTAATCATTATTTTTGAGACTTTTTATAACATCTGTTGATATGTGTAATAAATGATGAATTACGTTACTTTACAATTAAAAGAACTCTTGAAATTTTATTTTATTTTTATTTAACAATCAAATTTTCTAAGAAACACAAATACTATTTAGTAAAATTTGTACAAAGATGAACATGTCATGTTTTACATTTTTTTATTATATAATAAGTGTTTAACTTCTGTTTTATCTAAATTGACGTCAAAAGTTTTTTTTTTTTGTTATATAAGTGAGTAAAGATAATAAATATAAATATATAATTAGTGTACATGGATTATTAATTTTATTTTAATTGAAAAATATTGAATTGTTCAACTTTAGTATATTTGCGACATACAAATAAACACATAGCAAGTTAATACTTTTAAGATCATCAATATTGAATTTTTATACCAGTCACTCATTTTCAATCCTTTGGACGCTATAAAAGTTAAACATCTCTTAATTGCAAACCTATAAAGTTAGAATATAAGAGTGTTATTTATATTATTAAAATTAAATGCAGATTTTTTACTAATTTCATATATTTTTACTAATTTAAATTACAACTATAAATTCATTAAAGTACTATTAAATCAATAAAAGTTAAGAAAAATTTCTTAATCCTATGTTTTATGTATTTTCTAATCATGTGTTCTAGTCAACATATTTACCTTAAATATCTGTTGACTCAAATAGAATATCAATTAACTTTTTTTTTTTACAACTGATGTTGATCATTGTAAAATATGTTGACTTTCTATTGAGTTATAACAATTTTTTTTTAAATAAAATAAGACTATGTTTAAGTACTTTTAGAGAATACTTAACCACAATACATTTTTTAATCATATTATTTATATCTTTTCTAGACATCTGTTCGACAAAACAGATTTTACAAAGATCTGATAAAATAATTAACACTGTTATGTATGGTCAAATCATACGTCAGTAGTTTAAATATCTGCTGACGTTTATAATCAGTTTTGACGTAAATATCATTTTTTTTTAAAATAATACTTTCTAATCGAGTATCTATCGAATATGTTTGGATTAATTTGTGTTGAATGTACCTATTATACAAACAACATAAACAAAACACTAATATTTTATTTAAATATTATGATATATTACATCAAGATCTAATACATTACCATAAACATATAAAAAATAAGATAATAAACATAACATTGAAAATGAATGTAAAAACTTCAACTTCAACTTGGTAGACAACTTAAGTGACTTTACAATATCAAATATTATTTCCAACTGTTCCAGATCAGTTTTCATAGAATCGATGTAAATGGCTACATCAATGTCACAAATTGTTGATGGATGTAAACTCTTCAATTTCCACACTACCTTAGCTTTTTTATCAAAACACTTTGAAATACGCGTCAAAGTCTGGTTCAGATGACTTGTGAACAGATGTTGACAAACAACTGTGAACCATTACAATTATACAGTGAAAAATAGTAATATAACCACATTTTTAAAACACACTTTCTAATAAATATCTAACGAAATAAGTATAAATTTTAATTAAACCAGTCTTTTCAAATTCATAAGTAGTAACAGTCGGTACAGCCCTAAAAAACTTTAATGGCCAATGCACAGAAGAACGATCTAGATGCAACCTGACAGAAAATACACCAGCAATTAATGCCAGATGTACTTATTTTTACTATTATTAAACAACAAAAAAAGCTAACCATAAAAATTCTTAAAAAATTAAGACATATTTTATAGATATAAAAACTTTTTAAAAAAAATCACAACTGTTAAAATGTGTAATAATAATTTTTATTCACAATGTAATATAAATTAAATTATTAGTATGAATATAATCATTAGTTTAAAATTACTTAGCAATAAACTTTCATATTTAAACCTATTGTAAGTTGAAAGGTATACAAAATTTGACAATTTGCCAACCGATGTTTTCAAACAACTGTGATCCATTACAATTTTCAACTAAACGATGATGTAACCAGATATGTAAAACAGAATTTGTAAAACATAACTTGTAATTAATATCTAACGAAATCAGTCTTTTCAAATTCAGAATTACAAACAGTCGACGCAGCCCTAAAAGTCGTTGATGGCCACTGTGGAGATGAAGGATCTAGATGAAAAACATAACATAAATCTACACATTATTCGTTTTATATTAGTTAAACAAATAAAAATACTGTTCTTACAAATGATTTGAAGTTTTAAAAATTATTAGTATTACAAATCTATTCTAGTATTACCATTATACATAGTAATTAGTTTCAACGTCCTAGTAATAAAGTTTCATATACAAACCTATTCTAAGTTAAAATTAATAAAATATTTTATGACTTGTGAACAGATGTTGACAAACAACTGTGATACATTACAATTATCCACTCAAGAATAATATAATCACATTTTTAAACAGACTTTGTAACGAATATCAAATGAAATAACAATAAAATTAAATTAAACCAGTCTTTTCAATTTCAAAATTAGTAACAGTCGCTACAACCGTAAAAAGTCTTTGGTGGCTAATGCACAGATGAATGATTAGATGCAACCTAACAGAAAAGCAGCAATTAATGCTAAATGTACTTATTTTTACTATTATTTAACAACAAAAAAAGGTTATCATAAAAAGTCTTCAAAAATTAACATATATTTTATATATATAAAAATTCTACAATAATATTAGCGTCTATAACAATTCTACAATAATATTTCTACAATAATATTTCCTTGAAAAACTTTAATTGTTTAATTAATATAAAAATAATAATGTGTAAATTTATGTTATATGTTTATCTAGATCCTTCATCTCTATAGTGGCCATCAAAGACATTTAGGCCCGTGCGGACCAGTTAATAATACTGGTCAGAAGTTTAATAACTGGATCTATAATAAGAAAGGAAAATATAAATCTACAGACGGATTAAAGCTCTGTTGAGATAACGCAGTATAAATCTACATACGGGTTAAAACTGTGTTGAATAACACATAAAACTTAATACGAGTTGATAATACTGATCACATGTTTAATAACTGAAACTAATACAACGACGCCAACATAAATCTACAAACAAATTAATCATCTCTTCAGATAACACATATTAAAACAAAAGCAGGAGTTTATTTAGCAGAATTTTTAAAACACTATGTTTAAAACACTGTTGAATAAAACAGATGTAAATTCAACTGTTTAGATAATTTTCCCACTGAAACAACTCTTCAAATTGTTTATTTTTTAAAATACAAATTAAAATGCGAACACAGACACTATTTAACAATATTTGTAGAAATAAAAAGATATAATGTTTTACGTTATTCATATTATAAATAACTGTTTGTCTTATGTAAAGTCAAAATGTAAAGGTTGTTTAACTTAGTTTGCAAAAAAGACCTTATCACAAACAATGATTATCTAAAATGCTTACCTAATAACCGTCAATCAAAATTTGTTAACGATCTGGTAATTTTTATTTAAATTAATTTTAAAATTAAATTTAAATTACGGTGTTACATTTATAAATTATTACTCTTACGTTTAACTGAAAATTACACCAACCTCAAAATTATAATCATTAACTTTGGAATTCACGCCGCTGAAACTGTTACAATGACAAGAGGAAAATGAACAAACGAATGAAAATAATTGTTGTACAAACAGATATTAGAAACAAACAATTTTTAACGTTCAACAGAAATTTCATTAAACTGTCTATCAAAATCTGTTGAGTAATCAACAACTTTGTGAAACAACAGTTATACGATTCAACCATATTTTTACAATTTCATAATTTCAATTAAACATTAAATTTAACAGAAATAAATACAAAATGGAAGAGTTATAAAAGATTAAATACAAATATCTCTAAAAAAACTGCTTTAATAACAACAGAATTACAATATGTGACTTATAAAACTACTTGAAATACAAGCAAAAATAAAAAAAATCCTTCTATCAACGAAACTCTAGAGAATGATATTTCTTGTCAGCATCATCAGAACAAAAGAAGAAGAAGCAAAAACAATGAAAAGTAGAAAAAAAACACATTATTTCACATACACCCATGTCTATTTATTAAGTCCACACAGGTGCATATGGATAAAAATAACATTTTTCTTTGATTGTAAGAATCTTCAGAGAAAAGAAACTCCAACTTCAAAGACAACCATTTATTGATAATACATTTTTCTTTTATTGTAAGAATTTTCGAGATGATTGGTGGTAGAAAATTTAAAGGAAATAAGATTATCATGGAGATATGGAAGATAGATTTCTTTTTCCAATGCTTCAATGGATATAAACTTGCAAACTGAAATGAACATTTACTGCACTTATATAGACTGAAGAAATTACTATAATAAAATATAACAATAATAAAAATAATAAACTAATACTGTTAACAAAGTAACTTAAAAATCGTAATCATTAATTTTGCGCCTTTTTATAATATCTATTGCAGGACAATTTCTCTTTATATAATTTATTTTATTTTATACTTGATAACATCTTTCAAATGAAGTGCGTTAATTTATAAAAATTTAAAAACAGTGTGTTTAAAATACTTTTTAACTGAAACAGATGTAAAATCAATTGTTGTAGAACGAAACTAAATTTCAAAACTGAAATCCATAACTTTAGATTTTTCCAACATATATTTAAAAAAATACTATATCTGGGAGAATATATATAATTATTATTTACCAGACAACACTATTAATGATAAACAACGCTTTAAGTCAAATTTTGAAGTAATAATTTCTAATATGTTTTTGTAACATCGTTTTAAGAAATAATAACAGTGTGTTTTGCGGAAAATCTTAATTGTACAATACTGAAAAAAACTATACCAATAAAACTCATCATTCGAATTCGAATTGCATAATATTACTTACAATATGAGAATAAGCAAAGATAAAAAATACAACATAAAGCCAAAACAACACAAAACGAAACATGGTTACAAAAATACAAAATAGAAGTACATTGAACAAAAGCAGAAAGAAATACATTGAAAAGAAGTACAAGACAACGCTTACTATTTAAAGTTGATGCTGTTGTAAAAGCCTTAAATATTAAAAAGACCATCTGTTTTTTTCTTCTTCGTCAGGAAGACACCAACTTAGAAGTTATGATCTCCTTGTTCCAATGCAAATATTGAAACCAAGAAACTTGAATTCCAAAAAAGAAGACAATCTCTTTCTTAGTCCTCTTCCTGGCGCAAGAAAAATTCCTCATGATGGCCTCCTGTTATTGTATGAATGACAAAAAACATGAATTCCAACTTTCTTACCAACGGATTGTTGGTAATCTATTTTTCTTTGATTGTAAGAATCTTTCGAAAATTTGAGCAAATACATTTGACAGTAATATCATTATGGATATTGATTGAAGAGATGTATAAAGATGAAAAATGAAATATTGGGAGTTCCTCCCCTTTTATAGAATAAATATACTAAGTATTCGTAAAGTTGGTTTTCAACTTTATCAGTTAGCTTTCAAGTAAACCTAAAGTTGGAACTTACTTTTGGGATTTTTTATTTATTTTTTATTTGATGAAACACAATTCAACACAAAAATAATAATAAAAAATGTTAATAAAATATAACCTCAAAATCGTAATCATATTTTTTTTCTTTTTATAACAAGTTCTGAAGTAGTTAATTTATTTTTTGAAAATTGTATTTTATTTTTATTTAACAATCCAATTTTTTAATAAACATAAATACTATTTGTACAAAGATAAAATTTTGATGTTTTACATTTTTTGTATTATTATAAGTGTTTAATTTTTGTTTTATCTAATTTTTTTTTGTTTTATAACCATCTATTATACAAAACAGAATTTACAACCTGTACCTATTATCAAATGATACCACAGTACTTTAATGCTGTAAACGCGGCAGATGAAAAACTATATTTACATGTGCCAGCTGTAAAATGTATACACTTGCAATTTAAACGTCACTCCGCAAAGCGTATAATACATGTAGCATACCGTGTTAAAAGTTATTTTCTATTCACACCATATATATACAAAACAGTGTATGAACATTCAGCAACAGCAACTGTAATTTGTCAAAACAACCGTAATGAAAAAAGATATACCAATAAAACTCACCATTCCAATTGCGTAATTTCACTTACAATAGCAGAATAAAAAAACATAGAAAATACAAAATACAGCCGAAACACCACAAAGCGAAAAATGCTTACAAATATACAAAATAGAAGTGCTCTAACAAAAAACTCCAATACGACAGCAAAAGATCGAGAACCAATACAAACTAAAACATCTCTTCTATAAAACAAAAACAAAAATGCAAAACACAGCTGAAACAAAACAAAACAAAACCACAAGACTATTAGCTCTAAAAAAAAAAGAAAACTTATACAATAATATGGCTCTAAGTACCGGAAAAATTAGAGACATATTATTTAAATAGAGACCCATCACATTTTGGACATGCTCCCTTATTATAACAAAATAGCTAATATTTTCCTTTGATTGTAAGAATCTTCAGGCAACATCAATTCAGACTTCATTATCAACCGATTATTGCCAATACATTTTTTTTTCAAACCCACAATTTTAGAGAAGACTAAGGGTACGTAATTTAAATGAAATAACATAATATACTGAAGGTATAGATAGTTGGTTTACTTGTCAATAGTATTAGAAGCTTGCAAGCTGAAACGAAGATCTCTTCGCCTTTTATAGACTGGGAATATATATATATTTATATATACGTACTACAATTAATAACTACATTTATTATTACATGACAGAATTTTTTAACCAATGACATAAACTTTACTGATACAACGAAAAAGTAATAAAACATTTGATGACTTGACAACAGATGTTGATAAACAACTGTAATCAATTACAATTATCTATTGAAGGATAATACAACCTACATTTTTAAAATAGACTTTTTAATGAATATCCAACAAAATAACTATGAATTTAAAGTACACCAGTCTTTTCAAATTCATAATTAGTAACAGTCGCTAGACCTCTAAAAGTCTTTGCTGGACAGTCTACACATGAACTATGTAGATCAAATTTGACAGAAAATACATCTGCAATTAATGCTAAATGTATTTATTTTTAACAACAAAAAAACGTTACCATTTTTATTCACAATGTGTAATAATATTTTTTATTGACAATGTATTATGTTTTAAATTATTAATATGAGTATTATCATTATTTTCAAATTCATAATAATTACAAACAGTCCGCACAACCCTAAAAGTATTTGATGGCAACCGTAGAGATGAAGGATCTAGATGAAAAGATTACGTAAATTTACACATTATTATTTTTATATATTAATTAAACAATTAAAACTATTGTTTAAAGAAAGTAAATTGAATATTTAGTTTTCAAAAAATCTAAAATTTTATCATTGTAACTAATATTTTAAAGAAAGTAATTTGAATATTTACTTTCCACTCATTTAGGTTATTATAACGATCTGTTTCATAATGTTTATCAACAACAATTTATAAGCATGTATTAATATTTTTTATTAACAATGTCTAATAATATTTTTTATTTACAATGTATTATGTTTTAAATTATTAATATGAATATTATCATTAGTTTCAATTACATAGTAATAAACTTCATATTGAAACCTATTCTAAGTTCAAAGGTATGTGTAATTTGCCGACCTACAAACAGATGTTTTCAAACAACTGTATCCATTACAATTTTGAAGTCAAGGATGATGTAACCAGAATTTTAAAACAGACTCTGTAAAACTTAACTTGGAATCAATATCTAACCAAATAACTATAAATTTAAATTAAATCAGTGTTTTAAAATTCATAATAATTACAACAGTCCGCACATCCCTAAAAGTCTTTGATGGCCACTGTAGACATGAAGGATCTAGATGGAAAGATAACATAAATTTACACATTATTATATTTATATGTTAATTATACGATTAAAACTATTGTTCTTACATAGCAATAAACTTCATATTAAAACCTATTCTAAGTTCAAAGGTACGTGTAATATAACGACTTGGAAACCGATGTTTTCAAACAACTGTCATCCATTAACTTTTTTTAGTTGTTTTATAATAGTAAAAAAAAATATTTACATCTACATTAATTACCACCGTATTTTGCAAGTTTCAATATAGGTTGTTGAGCTGTATAGTGATCATTATAGCGTTTTAGGGCTATTGACTTCCAGTAATAATGATTACCTTGAAATTCGAATTTTGAAGAGACTTTATATTTTGTAGTTACATATTTATTTATCAAAAATGAATATCTACATATTTCTATTGATTGGTACAAATAAAAATTAACATATTTATTTACTGAAGGTATAGATTAACACATATTATACCTCTAAAAAATTAACATATAATTTGTACCAATAAAAATTCTACAAAAATATCAGCATCTATAAAACGTGTAATTTATGTTTTTAACGAAGACTTATTATACTTTAATGGGAAGATCTGTTTTACAACATCTGTTTACTTTTCAACAGATCTTAAGAATACATCTCAAACACAATTTAATGTTTATACTACAAAATATACTACAGAATATTTACAAAGATGTTTTGAACATATAAAGATATTAAAGAAAACAAATAACAAAATGAAAATAATTCTTTTACTAATCTTTGGAAAACTTAAAACTGACGCAGCTAATACATTCAAACCAACTTTGAATATAACATGTCTTTATACACGCAACAGTCTTCAACGCATATTTGTTTCTTTCGCTGTAAAGAATCTCAAAAAGACAAACCTTGAACAGAAAAAAACATTCACGGTTATGTTCCAACTACAAGCCTTGAAAAAAAAAGTTAACAAATAACAATTTCAACAAACATACCTGTTGATAAGCACAACCGCGGGAACCACAAAAGCGGAAGTAGACGCAAACGACTTCCTCAAAAGATAAGCATAGTGGCGTAAGAGCATGATTGCAATCTGGAAAGACTCCCGAGTGCATAAGCTAACGCCTCTATCTGTTAACGGTCAAATATTGACAGAAACACTAAATCAAGCATCACTCAAATTAGTCAAACACACATGTTAAACAGAAAAAGATTAACACGCATTAAACACTTGAATACATGCCTTGAAAAAGCTAAACACATATCCATTTTGAGTTTGACGCTGCCGATCTACATCCGCTGGTAATCGTATAACGAATATTTTCCCTTGATTGTAAAAATCTACCAAAGTCAAACCTTTTTCAACGTAAATAATATGGTTGGTGATAAAGGAGACAAAAGATTGAGGGTCACTGAAAAAACTAAACAGATAAATTTTGTTCTTATTGATATGATCGGTTAGAATTAGTTTAGCTGATAGTCGAATCCTTCAACATGAACTTGAATGTGAGAGAAGCAGCTGTTACGGTTTAAAAATTATGGAAGAGATTTAATAATTGTCGAGCGAAGCAGTTGTTACGGTTTAAAAATTATGGAAGAGATTTAATAATTGTCTGAGGGAAAAAGAGGGACATGATGCCTTTATATAGTTGTGTAATGGGGTGTCGAGTTTGAAATTTGAATTTCATCTTGGAGCTCAAATTTAAAATCAACACTCGTTCAAAACTCTGTTGAAGCATGCGGGATTCTTACCGCTGTTCAGTCATGTGGGTACGGAACAGATGTGTAAATGAAGAATTTTTGCTAAAAACAGGAAATTTGATCATACAAGTCACTATTCCAGGTGCGGAAACCCTAGAACAGAACAAAATGATAATCAACGAATCAAAACACACGAATTACGCTTTTCAAACTCATTTTCATAGATAACTTGATCAAATATTGATTACATATGCCTTTACAAGTTAATCTAATCACACATTCAAAGACTCAACCTAGAGAGCAAAACTTAGACCTTAACAAACACAAATGACCAAAGTTCTTACCAACAAAACAAACTAAACCTTTATATACATCTGCACATTCGCCCTGTGTATTGGTTCGAATGTGTAGCTTTTCCACATTCGACCACCAGAATAGTTCGAACATAGAGTTTCTTCAGTACAACTTCCACATTCGACCTTCTATCTTCACCTTCGACCTTCCTAAGCCACCTTCGCCCCTAGACTATCAACTTAACACATGTTAATTTTTACAATCCGAAGCATTAGTCGCACATAATGCATCTACATAACTCCCCCTCGACTATTGCTCGGATTGCCTTCTCGCTTCGTCCATTTGTATGTTCATCAGCTTGATTTTCAGTTGTTTCTTTTGATCTTTTGTCATTTCAGGTTCAAGTTTCCTCTTTGTTGACTGCTTAGGTACTTCAGCTACCTTCACCTGCTTACCCAACTTCTGCTCAAGGTTGCTACCGGAATTGATATCATAAGCAAAGCATACTCCAACAACCTGTTGATACTTCTTTGCTTGTGATGCATCATTGGGATCGCTGTAAATCGGGTTGTAGTACAGCATGATGATATCTTCGAATGTACAGTTTATGAGCCACATTGGGTCAAAAACATGTATTTTCTTGTACGAATCCTTCCCATCTCTCAGCACAATCACCGCTCCAGCATTCCTCCAGTCATAATACCAGAAAATAAAATCATTACTGAAATGTTGTTGAATTGGCATTAGCGGTATCTTTCTCATCACTTCAGGAGCTTTGTAAATCAAAGTCACTCTCTTTCTACCCGTTTTTGGATCAATATCCCTGTGAACCTTCCTTCTCGGGTACTGAGGTTTAAACATATCCCATCTTGTTCTACTCTCCCAGATAAGTTTATCAGCAAACCATCCAACCGCTGTATTATTCACAGAAGCATCAGTCATTCTGAAACGACAGATATCTCTTACCGCCCAGTACGGTAGAGTTAACAAGTCATAGAATCTGTAGAAGTACAGAATTCCAGTTTCCCACTTGACTGCTATACACTTCAGATTTCTAAGATATTTCCAACCAAGTGCTCTGCCTTTAAACTTTTGGTTGTGATATCTATAGAATCCTCCCTGTGCTTCTGGTTTCGGTCTTTTCTCATCAGTCTCTTTCAATTTCTTCAACAAAGTCTTTAACTCATCACTTTGTTCAAATGGTTTCTGTTTATCTTCACCAAACACATTTTTAACAAACTCTTCACTCTTCTTCTCAGCTTTCTTCTTAGCTTCCCTCATATGTGTTTCGGTGAAATCTGGGAATAATTCAGTCTCATCAGTCTCCCTGAAGTATTGAGGATACTCTTCATGAGTTATGTCTTCAATCTCAATCTCCTCAGCTTCTGGTGTTTGCTTATCATCAGAATGATTACCAACATCCTTTTCAGGAATGTCTGGAATCATTTGATCAGACATGATTTCTTCCAGTGTCTTTCCAACTCGCTGTGCAATCCCTTCAAGAATTTCTTTAGACACAGCAGCAGACACCTCACCATCCTCTAAATCAGGATCATTATACTCCAACTCATATCTCTTGTCTTCAGCTTGGAATATTTCAGCAAACTTCCCAGTCTCTATCGTCCACTCTCTCTTACTCAACATCTCCCGATAAACATCTTTTGCTTCATCTGATAACGCTCTGATCTTCTCAATCCAGAAAATGTTATCATTAGCATCTACATTCTCTCCTGCCTTCTTCGAGCTTGACTGACCAGCACTCCCTTTCTTGGTCTTTCTTTGTTCAAAAGTAAACTTGCTCGAATCGTCATTATCATCATCATCATCACTGCTACTTTCTTCATCATCATTCTTTTTGTTACCCGATTCCCCCTCAGCATCATCATCGTCATCAGATTCATCATCTGATTTATCATCTCCTTCCTCATCATTAGAAGATTCTTCGTAATCAACCTGTTCTTCTTCTTTTTCTTTATCTTCTTCTCCTTCTTTCAACTTAGGAGCTTCACCATAAAGTTTATCAAGAAGATCACTCATTCTCTTATTCTCCTTCTTCAATTCCATGTTTTCTTTTCTAACACTTTAAATCATTCTCCTGTTTCCGTTGCACTTCACATCAAGCTCATTTTTCTCCTCCTCAAGTTGTTTCAACTTCTTTTCAAGTTCGTCTTGATTCGTCTTAGAAGCAACAACTATTTGTAACAT
The DNA here is from genome assembly GCA_032199755.1 of Ambrosia artemisiifolia. Lineage (NCBI taxonomy): Eukaryota > Viridiplantae > Streptophyta > Magnoliopsida > Asterales > Asteraceae > Ambrosia > Ambrosia artemisiifolia. The sequence continues at coordinate 33,350,675 of CM063521.1, forward strand.
CTTTTCCTCATTCTTTTTGAATTTTTCTATCTCAGCTTGTTGAGCTGTCAGCATTTTCATCATCTCTTCCATCTTTTTATTCACTTGCTTCATCACGTCATCAGAAACAGTGACTTTAGATTTAGAAGATTCAGCAACAGGAGTCTTTTCCTTTTCCGGCTTCCTGAACATATTAAGAACAGTTTCTAAAGTAGACTCCAGATTAGGAACTACTTCAGGTTCTTTGGAAGACTTCTTTTGTTTCTTAGCAGCTGGTGAGGAAACCTTTGATGAAGTACCAGCATCAGGAACCTTCTTTCCTTTAAGCAGCATCTCTATCTCTTTTTCTCTCAACTTTTTCGTGTCTCTCTTAGCCATCGACTTGTGTTTAGGCTTTTTCAAATTAACTACCACTGTAGATCCATCAAAATCTCTAGTATCAAGCCCTAAATCACCTTCAAGATCAATTGGCTCTTTCTGTAACTGTTCTTCTACTGATTTGTTCAATGATTCAGACTCTCCAACAGCAGTGGCCTTGCGTTTGGAGTTCTTCCTCAATAACTCAGCATCAGAATCCCATTGTTCATCTTCCTCTGTCTCTTCAGAATCTACAGAGTCCTCATCAACCAAACAAGCACCCTTTTTCGCAGTACTTTTCTTTCTAGCCTTCTGCTTCTTTGCAGATTCAGATTCATCAGCCTTTGCCTTGCCCTTCCCTTTGGCTCCAACATTCTTAACTTGTCGCTTTCTTTTTGTAGTAGCATCGGCATGCACCAATGGATCATCATTATCTGACTCACTCTTATCATGTCTAGCCCTGTTCAACCCTGAGTCAGTGTAACCCGGATTAACCAAGTGACCAAATAGACGCATATGTGGTGGCTTCTCATTATCAGGCACACCCTTATATCCCTTCATCCTAACCAACGTTCTGATATTCATATGATCCTGTCCCAACACCATAGTAGGATCTTTCCTCAAGTTAGGATACTTATGAACAAATATCATCATCAGAAATCTGGGATACATCATAAACTTCTTTGACTTCAACCCTTTCAATATTTCCAACATATGATCTAAAATCATCCCGGCTATGTTAAATGGTTTGTTCAGTGTCAAAGCAACCATTAACGAACTCAAACTCTTCCTCATCACATCATATCCTCTACTCACCGTCCAGAATACATGAATAATAACGTGAGAGAAGTACTTGAATTGCACAGTAAGCTTTCCCTTATGTAACGCTCCATCAGTGATCGGACCGTTATACTTCATCCGTAGAAAGCATACTCTCTGTTCAGTCCATGATAACACTCTAGGACCAGTACACTCTTCATCTTTGATCCAAAGTGCTTCTCTAATGTCTCAGTCACCATAGCAACTTTCCCCTGAATCTTGCTTACAATGGCCATCTTTCCCTCCCAGAAGTCATAACGAGCATTTTTCCAAAAGTCTTCAACTATGTCTTTGTATATTATAGCAGGTGTAGCAATGGCATGTATAATCCTGCTTCTTCTGAGAAAGTCAATAATTCCAGAAAACTCAGTGTTCTTCAGAACTTCTCCCACATATGCACAACAGTTGTGAGGAGGTTCGAACGACCATGCCTGAGGTACATTATCAACAGGAGCTTCTGGAGCTTGTTCTTCTTGAACTGGTACTTCTACATTCTCTGCTGGAATTTCCATGTTCTCTGCTTGTTGTTCTGCCATATGTAACACAAAATCAAGAAAAATACGTCAAAATAATCAAAAACGACAAACTTTGAAATTTTTGAGATTTTTAAATTTCCACATTCGCCCTAATTGAGGTACGAATGTAAGAAAATATGAGTTCGAAGGTGCAAAAACTGGTTCGAATGTAAAAACATTAGTTCGAATGTGAAATAAAATCCACATTCGTCCAAATATTTCCACTCTCGTCCGTTATAAAACTCCTTCGACCGTTGAATTCCACATTCGCCCTAAACATAAGGGTCGAATGTGTCTGTTTAAAACCCAAAAATTCAAAATTGTTATCTGATGTGTTTTAACCATTGTTTTTGATTCAAATCTTTCCTAAAACCACCTATTAGTCTTTTTCAACCATCAATTGATATTATCATTTAGTTTTTATTAGTTTTAAAGATAATCTAGGGTTTATTATTCAAGTTCAATCGATTAACACATAAAAACCATGTTATAACCCTAGATTATGTATCCTTCTCCCCCTAAAACTAATAAACACTAAACGGTCATCAATAATTTTGTCAAAAACAGTCCATAAAAGTCCAGCTTGTGAAAGTTAGGGTTCGGACTTAAAAACCCCAATTCTGGCTTCGTTTTAACTCCATTACCTGTGTAATAAGAAGGGAAATGATCAGTAAAACGACTAGAATTAGATGCACAGATCAAAGAAATCAAAGCAACAAGGTGTGGCTGTTTTGAACATTTTTGAAAATTTGGATGAATGAGGGTTCGAATGTGGTCTAGGGTATATATAGGGATCCACATTCGCCCTTCGTCAATGGACGAATGTAAGTTGTTTTCCACATTCGCCCCAAACCAATGACACGAATGTGAAAATGTAATACGAAAGTGAGAGAATTAAAAAGAAATTCCCACTTTCGTCCATTTTAAAGTTACGAATGTGACCACACTTTCCACCTCCTACCCAATTAAGGGGCGAATGTGAATGGAAAATTTTGAAAATTTTTACCAAATCACAAAATCGAATCCCGTTCAAACATTTTTCAACATATATAGCCTCTAACATGCATTATTTCAGTTTTAAATGTTACAAAGCTCAGATTGTTTTATCAAATCTCAGAAAATGACCATCAAACACCGTCGGTTATCTAAAAATAACGCAGAAATGTAAAACTTTTTGGTTTTTCTGAAATTTATATTAAAACACACCTAAAATCTTTTTGAATTTTGTATCTTTTTGTAAAACAAAGATAAAATGCATAAATGTAAACAAAACAGTAAATGTTTTGTGATATCCGGTAAGAGGATCATATCAGTTGTTTGAGAAATCTGATCACAGCGTTGATCTAATTTGTGTTATATTATCATTAGAAACAATGTGTGACCCGGCAACTGCTGATATTGTTGTCCACATAAACTCACATGCAGACTGTTATGCAGTGCTTTAAAATGATACGATTTAAGTGTATTATACTAACACGTCGTGGTTCCCACGTACACGACATACTCTCGTATCAAGAAATTGCACAAAGCTTCCTCGTAACGCGTGATTATGCCAATGGTATCCGTTTAGTTACAAGATATATAGCACAGAGGTGTACAAGTCAGCAAACAAATGCAGCAAAGTACCATGTGCATATATACCAGGTTGAGGCTGATATCAATTACTGATTTTCATCAGTAAATTGATACGATGCAATTAATGATCTTTGATCAATAATAAACATGAAGTTCCTTAATTCGGTAACTGTTGGTTTTGGCATTAAAGCTCTTTTAGCAAATATTCTGATTGAAACTAGGTCCGTAAATTAATACGACAAAAGTTCAATCAGAATATCCCGAATAACAATAACATAACGACCCGAAACCTCAGATTTTGGCAACTCTATCAAACGAAATTACGGTACTAAGACCATATGCCCATGAGGTATTCAGCCACGAACGAGTAGTTCTTTATGTTTGTTTCACTAATGCACGCAGTTATTAGTCTACGAAGCCTATCAGCACATCACACGAAATCAACACACGCCTCATATTGCATTACATATCTTTAGTCTGTGTCAGATCCCCACTGATGTACTATCATTTCCTCTTTTTATCATGGAAATCATTTTGGGTTTTTCTATTTTTATGTCTTTTTGAATTTTTCAATGTTTTTGGTTTTTCTGATAAAAGACTCCCCCTAAAATATAAAACATATTTTTGGGTTTTAGGATTTTTCTGAAAAACTGTAAAAACTTAAAGAAAAATTGAAAACTAAAAAGCGATAAACCGAGGTGATGATCAGTCTTATTTTTCTTTTATACCGTTTACTTTTAAGAGATAATCAAATCTGGATTTATCAAAAGCTTTTGTGAAAAGATCCGCTCTCTGATAGTCAGTGTGGATTTTGACCATATCGATCAACTCTTTTGCATAACAATCACGGATAAAGTGATACTTAATCCGGATATGTTTAGCTTTCGAGTGATTAAGCGTGTCTTTATTTAATGCAATTGCGGTTTCATTATCACAGTGTATAGGGGTTTTAAGAAATTGCAAACCGTAATCCACCATCTATTGCTGAATCCAGAGAACCTGTGAGCAACAACTCGAGGTTGCTACGTACTCTTCTTCGCAAGTAGACAATGCGACCGAGTCTGCTTCTTACACTGCCAGGTGACTAACCTGCTCCCTAAAAACTGGCATACAGCTGTCGTGGATTTGCTGTCTTTGTCACAGCCGCCCCAATCTGCATCACTAAACGCGATAACAGAGTACAGTCGACCAATCCGCGTTTGAACCCTTTTGACATGAGGTACGTGCTTAGCTCCTCGTACCATTGGCGTGGAGCCTGGTGCAACCCGTACAATGCTTTGTTTAGAACGTAAACCTTATCCCGGTGGATAGGATCTTCAAAGCCCGGAGGTTGACCGACGTAGACCTCTTCTTTGACCACACCGTAGAGAAACGCACTTTTGACATCCATTTGGTACACCTTAAATTTCTTGTACAAGGCAAACGCTAGAAACATTCGGATAGCTTCTATGCGTGCCACAGGTGCATATATCTTGTTATAGTTAATTCCTTCAACTTGATGAAATCCTTGCACTACCAATCTGGCTTTGTTTCTGACGATCACGCCTCTATCATCTTTCTTACACTTAAATAGCCACTTGGTACCAATCTTCTTCCTTCCTGGAGGTAAATCTGTAAGTGTCCAGACACCCAACTTCTAAAATTGCAACAACTCCTCTTGCATCGCCTCGACCCAAGCATCATCCAAAAGAGCTTCTTTGTATGTCCGCGGCTTAACCTGCGAAACATAACATGCAAACGACCAATCATTCTGACAACCAGATTTTTGTATTTTTGCATATAAAGCTAAAGCACCAAAACTTTCTGGTGAATTGACACTTCTTAGCTGTCCTCTCGTCATAACACTTCTACCAGGGTCACCGATAACTTGCTCTAGCGGGTGAATACGATGAATCCGAGATTCCGGATGATCAGGTACAATCACTCCCGTCTGAGTAGTCAAGTTCTCCACTGCATCCAGATCATTACCCGTGTTAGACGATGAAGCAACATCTGGATTTGGGTTCACTAGCGGTGCCTCTGTTGCATGATCAAGAATAGCTTCATCAAAATCTCCATCATCTTCCGATTCTGAAGTATCCAAAGTAGTTGAAGCCTCTTGAAACACTTCTTCCTCTGGTACAGGAGCATTGGTATCATTAGAAGCTATTGGAGGAGTTACGGTGATCGGACGCACCAATGGTGAAGTCGCTGCGTTTTCACACTCGTAAAGTAATCTGATAACAGCCTGTTCAACCAAGCTATCTAGATTGAATGATTCAAAGAAATCTTTGTAATCAAACATCCAATCGGGACCATTTCCTTGCACATTTTGAGTATACCATTGAACTTCCACGTTTGCCCACTCTTCCACCTGTCGAGTTCTTTTGTTGAGAACCCGTTTGAGCGGGGTTGCATATCCAACAAAATATCCCTCTTCAGCTTTCGGACTAAACTTTTCGCCTGGATTCAACATAGTACACGGAGCCCCAAAAGGTTCTAGATACTCCAGGTTCGGCTTTCGTCGGTTCAACAGCTCATAAGAAGTTTTACCAAACTTCTTCACTGTTAAGACCCGATTTAGTGTATAATTTGCTGCATAGATCACTTCGTTCCAGAACATTACTGGAAGATTTGAGTCTGCGAGCATTGTTCTTGCCGATTATATGAGAGTCCTGTTTTTCCGTTCAGCGACACCATTCTGTTGAGGGGTATACGGAGCAGAATATTCATGATGAATTCCTTTGTCTTCACAAAGAGCATCCATCTGTGCATTTTTGAACTCCGTCCCATTGTCACTCCGAATTATCTTGATCTTTAGACCATAAACATTCTCCAATCGAGTGAACAGAACTTTCAGATTTTCAAACGTGTCACTTTTATGGTGCAAACACATTACCCATGAGAATCTTGAAAAGTCATCGGTAACAACTAAACAATAAAGCTCCCCAAGATGACTTTTACGTTTGACAGGTCCGAATAGGTCCATGTGCAACCGCTCTAGTGGCATCTTAACAGAGTTTACTTTCTTCACCTTATGGGATTGTTTGTGTTGCTTTCCTTTCTTACAGCTTACGCACTTGTCGTTCAAATGGAAATGTTTAACATTTACGCCTTCGACAAGCCCATTTTTCACCAAGTGATTCATTTTCCTCAGGTGAATATGTCCCATTCTTCTATGCCACATGATTGATTCTTTCTTTGTAGCCTTTGATAGAAAGCATGTAACTTGTCCCTGGGTTGTCATCGCCTTGGACATATCAAGAATATTGAGATTGTTGACTCGAGGTGCCTTCAACATAACCCACTCTTTTGGAATTTTGAAGCCCGGTTTGAGGATATAGCAAGATTTATCATCGAAATACACTGAAAATTGCTTGTCGCATATCTGGCTGACACTTAACAGATTATAGTCAATCTGCTTCACATAAGAAATTCTCTCGAAACTCACTATTCCATTACTCACGCTTCCTTCCATCGTGATGTAACCTCCTTTGTTTCCAGCAAATGCAACATACCCTCCGTTAATATTCTTCACGTCGAACAGCAATGCTAAATCACCTGTCATGTGGCCTGAAGCTCCACTGTCAACAATCCAAAGACTGCTAACAGGGTCAGCTGAAGCTCCATGCACACATCAAGTAAACACGTTAGTTCTTTCGGGGGACCCAAGCCTGTGTGGTCTTGGGTCTTTGAATATCACCCTTCAAAGATTCATTAACATCAACATTTGGTTTTGAAACGATCTTTTTCGGATCATTCAAAACTTTTCAACCTTTTCATTTGATTTTGAAGTAGAGGCTCCCGGAGAACCATTAGGTGTCCAAGATTGTTCCGAACGTTTCAGAATTCGAATCTGAGATTTCGGAGTCTCAGTCGTTTTCTTAGTTTCGTTCACAAATGAAACTTTCTTGACTACCTTCTCTAATTTAACAGAGTTAGGTCCAACATTTGATTTGACAGCAGGTTTTGGTGGAACCTTTTGTCTATCAACTGTTGTGTTCACCATAGGCCTCTTTAATGGTTTTTCCATTGCAATCCGATTTCGACAATCATAATGAAATTGACGATCATTCCTCTTTTGATAAAAAATGTTTTGATTATAAAATGGTGCTGGTTGAGGAACAAATCGTCTCTGAGGATAATAATGATTGTCGATCGGCTTTCGCATGGATTGCCTCATTTCAACCTCGTGCCTTTTGTGCCTCACGTACGGGCAGTGAGCAAGTAAATGCCATCTCTCCCCGCACTTGAAACATGCACGGTACTCTTCAAACACATTTTGAGCATGCGGCTTTGCAAATGTATTGATGGGATATTGATCATCAACACATCTACGCCTTAAACTCTCAGGAGCTAGGCTCCTAGAGTAAGCTGGCTCAAGAAAACCGTTTGCTTTTTGTTTCAGTTTGATGAATTCGGTGACATGAAGCTTTGGTTCTTTAGGAGTATCCAAATACAATTTCTTCAAAATTTCTGGTGGAATATCATTTGATGTTTCATGTTTAGGAAACCATATGGTACTCTCTTGCCAGATTTTCTCAATTTTAGAGTAGTTTGCAAATTTGATTGGATATTCCTCATCAGAGATAATCTTATCAGATCCTTCCATCCGATAAAATACCTTGACGGTTTTGTCACTTGAATCCTTCTTAACCACATTCTTTTCTGATTGACCGACATGATGTGCGTTAGCCATCGGATGAGAATGCTGAGAAGATGACAGTGGTTCATTCGTGATAATGTGATTTTTCTTTGGAATATCACTCACGTTCTCAACTTTCTCACTCTCAGTGTCCGAATCATCAGTTACAGCAGTAACTCTTTCATCATTCAAACCTAAAATCGGTCGTACATCGGAATTTGGATTTCCAACACTAGAAGTGTTAGATTCATCTTCCGATGCAGAGTCAGATTTTACTGAGCTCTCCGGTGTCACTTGATGACAATTGTGATTTTCAAACAGCACCGGAGATGGCACAGACTTATAATTTGTGGTTTGTGATGGTTCATCAATGATGTGATCAACAACATATGCAATATGTTTGTAGCTTTCAAGCTTTTTGTTGACCTTTTCAGCAAAGCACTTGATGGTGGCCATTTCTAACTTAGTGTTTTCAAGTTCATCAATGTAACTGTTAGTTGCCAATTGTTTTAATGAAAGAGTTTTCTTTAAGTCAGAAATTTCCTTTTTATAACCATCAAGCACTTTGTTGAATGCTATAATTTCCTTGCGAGCAGATTGACAGTTAATCACAGCACTATCACGTTGTACAAGGAGTTGCTTATTTTCTTCTGTCAATCTATCACAAGTACCACAATATTTATCACTATTAATATCAGTTGTAGATTCAGAACTTACCTGTTTTGGAGGATCTGTCATAGCCATGAGAGCGAAATGAGCTTCCTTCCCAGCAAAGAACTTGGAATAATCGATTCTGGTAAAGGCATCATCCACTATACATGACTTCCTCGTCTTCAGAAAATCAGCTTCAGCCAACAATTGATCAATGTCATCATCTAGAGAATTCACACTGGCTTCTGAGTCTGATTCACTCTCTGAATCTGAATATACTAACTCACTTTCCTCAGGAACATCTGTGACTGAGTCAATCACAACTCCCGAACTTTTCTCTTCAAACTGAACTTCAACTGTTTCAGTCTCAACATTCATCTCTTCAACTGATTCCCCAACCTCATTCTCAGTTTCTTCAACTTTCTCAACTATTACTGACTCCGCAATGTCAATCTGTTGTGCAACACAAGCTACATTCCCACCAGGTCTTATCTCTTCAACACCAAGTTGTATATCAGTCCAGTCAAAACCTTCATCATTTTAAATCACCAAAGCTTGATTTTGATTGTTATTCTGTGGTTGCTCATTTGGTGTAGTGATAGGAATGACAGTTTTGTTTGGGTTGTTTGGTATTTGAGTTTGGTTGGGTGTATTTGGTTGTCTATTTTGGTTGTTTTGAGAGGTGTTTTGTCGGTTTTGGTAATTGTTTTGGTGTTGATAGTTGTTGTTGCTTTGATAAGAAACTTGGTTTTGAGATTGGCGGTTTTGATAGTTTGAGTTGAATGGGTTTCGGTTACCTTGTTTTGCAAGCTGCGTACACTCTCTCTTGAAGTGACCTTTTCCACCACAATTGAAACATGTGACTTTTTCTTTGTTAAAGCCATATGTGGTGTTTGGAGAAGTACCCAGATCAGTTCTCCCGGTCTTTTCTATGAAATTAGTTGCTCGCCTCATAATGCTTGCGAAAGCCCATTGTATGTCTATAAGCTCCATCTCTTCCTTATCGATTTGAGCATAGTCCTCATTTGTTAAATTGTTGTTACCAATTTGACTTGCTACTAAACCGTTATATGAGGCAACCATTGCTGAGACCAAAGCAATGTGTTGTTGAGCAACTTCCACAGTGACGTTATTCATGTTGGATGTCTCCAACACTACAGGTTTCTGATTGGTTTGATTCATCTGAGTCATGTACTGTTGTTGTTGAGGTTGTGGTTGTGGTTGGTTTGCAGAATAACATGCAGCTTGTTGCATTGGAGAAAATGGTGAAACGAAAGAATTTGTGTATTGTTGTGGTGGTGGTGTGTATGATGGTAATGTGTAAGATGAGGTTTGAGCTAGGTAGTTGATCGGTTGTTTAGGTGGTTCCATGACACTTGAGACACATGCTATATGAGGAGCCACTGTTCCACCAAGACTTGGGTTACCCACTGTAGATGATGTACTAGCATGGTACAACTCTGGGTTTTGAGGAATTTGAGATCTTTTTGCTTTCCTCTTCTCCTCAAGTTCTTTGTTTTCCAGCTTCTGGATAAATTCGTTGATGGTCCAGTACTTGTAAGCATATTTCTCCTTAAGTACCTCGATGTGTTGATCCCAGTAAGGTGGTAAAGCATCAGCAAATTTGTCCACCAAATCCGACATAGGAATCTGAGTGTCATAGCTTGATAATTCAGTTAACAAATGACAGTATCTGGGAGTCAACTCTTTCAGCGTCTCATTTCCAACATAGCTGAAGTTCTCAAATTCTTTCCTCAGCTCTTCCATTCTCAACCTTCTCGTCTTCTTATTACCATCATGACGATTCTTCAACACATCCCATAGTTGTTTGGAAGTTGTACAAGAACCAAACTGATGTAGCAAATCATTTGTGATTGCTTGTGTTAGCTGAGAATATGCCTTCTTTTCCACAGAAAATTTCTTCTTCTCGTCATTAGTCAAACTCTCAAGAGGAATCTGCTCACCGGTATTCTCTAACACTGGTGCCACATATCCTTTTGCAATCATCTGCCACGCCTCAGTTCCTTCCAATCCCATTCCTTCAAGATGAATCTTGAATTTCTTTTGCCACTGGTTGTACTCCTACATCTCCATTAGCTTGGGTGGTCTGTTCCCGCTACCTGAAGATAAATCATTGATTAGTGTAGAAATAGCATTAGTAGTTTGAGTGTTTACCACTGCGGCTGCTACACCCCAGTAATCTGCTGCAGGTTGTTGTGAAGATGATGTAATATTATGAGGCATCGAACTCGTCATTGCTAAGTAGTTAATTGGTTGCGAAGACTGAGTGTTCGATTTCTGAGCAGCTACTGTCCACGGGTCCATGGTAACTTGCTGTTGTTGTGTTGTACTAGGCCTCGGTGTAGTTGGAAATCCCCACATGTTGTTCTCGAAGTTAGAAATGCAACACACTTGAAAAATTTCACCAAAAAGCTTCTACTTTCGCCCTAGAACCTTCACTTTCGTCCCTAAGGATGCCCCGAATGTAGAAAACCAAATATATTATCCACGTTCGACCGTAATTACTTCACTTTCGCACCCCCGATGACCCAAATGTTGAAATTATGACCTGAAAGTGAAAATCCAACACAACAATCCTAGGTTCGACCAAGAAATGTCTACTTTCAACCACAAAATGCCCTTGGTTCAACCTAAAAACCCACTTTCGACCCAAAGCTCTCTAGGTTCGACCCTGCCATGTTCAAAAAACGGTTACACTTTGAAAAATGGTTATTTTGATATGAAATTTTCAAAAGTTAATGGATTTTGATGATCTTAATTAGGTTATGATTCAGAAGTGATTTGGAACAACTTTAATACTTGAAATTGTTGATTTTAACCTCGAATTCTTATCCAAATCCTTCAAATTGTATCAAAAACCATTGTTCAATGAAAACAGAGAAAATTTGATCAATTTAGGGTCCAAATCAGTTCAGAGATTATCAATTTGTTGTTGTATGATCTCTATGGCTCTGATACCACTTTGTAAATGAAGAATTTTAGCTAAAAACAGGAAATCTGATCATACAAGTCACTATTCCAGGTGCGGAAACCCTAGAACAGAACAAAATGATAATCAACGAATTAAAACACACGAATTACGCTTTTCAAACTCATTTTCATAGATAACTTGATCAAATATTGATTACATATGCCTTTACAAGTTAATCTAATCACACATTCAAAGACTCAACCTAGAGAGCAAAAATCAGACCTTAACAAACACAAATGACCAAAGTTCTTACCAACAAAACAAACTAAATTAAACCTTTATATACATCTGCACATTCGCCCTGTGTATTGGTTCGAATGTGGAGCTTTTCCACATTCGACCACCAGAATAGTTCGAACATAGAGTTTCTTCAGTACAACTTCCACATTCGACCTTCTATCTTCACCTTCGACCTTCCTGAGCCACCTTCGCCCCTAGACTTTCAACTTAACACATGTTAATGTTTACAATCCGAAGCATTAGTCGCACATAATGCATCTACAAGATGTTTTTAAACTCAGCAGCGATGCTTTAACGTGGCCCACGTATTATTTGTGAATATTTTAAGGGGGTTTGTGACGTCAGGTTTTGCATCACGCATGCATTGGTGGCCTGCCTAAGCTACTGACACGTCAGCTTTCTGACGTCACTCACGACTCTCCTATTATTGAAAGTATAGATAGATGTTAGTTTTTGTTTTCGTGTCGTATACATGGTGTAGGTAACATACTTCATTCCATGAGTCATAAACCTTAGCTACAAATCTTATTCCAATTTCTAAAGCTAAAAGAAGGTCATCTAGAAGGCATTTATCCACCTGTCTTCAACTTAAAAGTCAGAACCCACTAACTTAAAGTCTTAAATAAATAAAAGTTTGGGGTGTTACAAAAAAATGAAATACAGTAATCCCTTGGTAGGAAACATTCGGAACATATAAGATTATCTCGATACTCGACAATTCAAACTAATCTAGAACCAATTCATAAAAATTAATTCCAAAATAAAATAAAGCAGGCATTATCGCTTTGGAATGAACTTAAGTCGGTTCTCCTCAAACATAATCTGATAAGCATTATTCTCTTCTTGTGTTAGAATGTATTCGAGACAATGATCATAAGATTCATCATTCAATGACTATTAAAGCAAACTGCCGAGTGTATTTATAAAGCTCATACATATTCTCAAAGTACATTGCGAAATGCCTTGCAACTATAACCAATGGAATATTGGACCACACACACAAATGAGCCAGTGACCCAAAACAAAAAAGTTCATAGTTTCATTCAGAAATGATACACATGTATCATATTCTGTAGTAATAGTATAATGGAAAGAAAATTGATAACCCGCACCCAAAATTTGAAGCTCCATGGAAGTCAGTCTCTCGACCTATGCTTTCGTTTCTTACTCCTGACTTGATGACAATTGGAAGTTAAATTAGATATTTGACAAAATCAAACTTAACAATATTAAAGGTAAAATATAGTACTTTTCGTGTAATTCTAGATCCCTGTAATATTTTAAATTAGACGGTCTCCATAATGTAACATTAATAAAAAATAATCATCCACAAGTCCATCACTTAAAAAAGAATGTAAGACTTTTTAAATAAGGAAAAAGTCTTTGGGATGAAAAAAAAATAGTCATGATGCTAGGAAGTATTAAATTGTAAAATATGCATCACAAGAGAACCTAATAGCTAATTACTTTGGATATTAGTAATGTGCCTATTCATTCTGACTAATACTTCATGAACAACCAAATATGAAACAACAAATAGTCATCATAATGCAACATACGTAAAAAGACTTCTATGCTCCGCTACACTTTGAGTGATCCCATAAATTTGATCCCGAACCGAAAACTGAAACATATTGGTTAGGTAGCTGGTACCAGGATTAACTATACCGTTTTACGTGGATTACCCGATATCTGAAGATGAATTTAAGCATTTATACATCACTAGAATACAATATGTTAACCTATAATACAATATTGAAAAATATATAATATGGGCATTTAGGGAAGAAAAGTGGTAAAATTTAGGAAATTGTAAAGAAACCCTTAGTATACCATCTTAACTTTGAATAATTTGGACATATATGTTCATGCCTCCTCATTTATAATGTTGTTAATTCAGGTATTTTGCCTCACGCCGACACGTCTTCACTTGCACAACATCGCTGCCACATTGATATATTTTTTGTTGTTTTGTGGTCAAACTTTAAAGGGCAATGACTATTGTGACAATAGATTTTGTCAAATATAATAAAAATCCATGAAAAAGTTAAAAGAGTCATTTAGGTTTTTTTTACAAGTCTCGTGGCTTTTAGTCTGGATGTAAATATTAAATTCTCATTTTACGATTTTTGTGTGTATACATCACTGCCCAGTAACGTTGTGACAATTGCAAAAAATCCAGGTACTATTCGTACAATATAATAACTATTAAAATAATATAAAAAATTACGTGTTAGACTTAATTGGTGATAATTAGAGTCTTTAGAAATGCATTAGAAAAGTCCAAACATTTTAAAATATTTATTGGGAATTTTAGGAATTTTTGTATCACGGAGTGATAAATTACCCGTATTGAACATTAGTGACGACCCGATTAACTTTAAAAAGTCTAGTTTTGACCCGTAATGTTTGGTTTGGCATGGAATAATATTTTCAGGATGAGAATATTATTAAAACCAATAAAGACTATGATTGGTAGTTTTTAAATCGCTTTGGTCTAATTATTGCGCGTTTTAGAGTTTTAACGCGAGTACGAGACCCGGTACAATAAGGAAACCACTAATATAATCAAATTAGCTAAAAATGGATATTTTTAGTTGGGGAATATTGTTATTGGCCAAATGGTTGAAAACCTTATTTATTTAATATATAAGGGTTTTTATAAATATGTGATGTGTTTGTTTATGTTATAAGTTATATAAAAAAAATACAAACATATACCCACACCCATATGTGACCGCCCCCCATATATTATTAATAATATCAAACACTTCTAATGATGAATATTTAATCCCAAGACCCTTCATTTAATCACCAACACACTTCACACTTCTCTTTCACACTAAAAAACACACACAAAACCTCTCCAACTCCCTTCTCCTTCCTTCCTTTGCCCGAAACCCCACCATCATCATACCTTCATTTTTTTTTATTAAATCATTACAAAAACAAGTATGGATTGTTGAGCTATTTGGTGTTTTAGGTGATTTGGAAGCTAAAACCTTCAAAAATCTAGAGATTAATCTAGAGATTTTTAGAGAGAAACTATCAAAACCCACATTTTTGCAAGATATCTTCAAGGGTATATTCCTGAACCTAAAACCTTTGATAAATCTTTATAATTTTCTGTTTTGATTTAGTTTTTCACCAAACAAGATGGGTTTTTCCAATGGTTTTATAAAACAAGTAATGGGAATGAGAGAATGAGAAAGAGATGGATATGTGTATGTATATGTGTATGTGTGTGTGAGCCGTGTGTGTGTGTTGAGATGATTGTTTATGCTTAGATCCTCAAGATTTTATAACACGCAAGAGGGTTTTTAAAGAGAATTTGTATATTATGTAAAATGATTTTTGTATGTGTAAGATGGTCTAGAAAAATGGTATAGGGTTGTATTTGTTGAAATGTGGCTTGATTGATTTATATGTTCAAGTATTATGCATTGTTTGAAGATGATTATTAGTTATTTTTGGATTTAGGACAGGTAGGATTGGGATAATGTTTTGAAGGTTTTGATAAGACTTATTGAGTCTAGATAGGATCTACACGATTGAGAGACCTTGCATGTGCGATCAAAACGTGTTTTTCGGCTTAAAACGCCAAAATGTGTGCTTTTTGAAAGGGATATTTCAAAACTGATTTATAACAGGTTTTAATGACTTATTTTTATGTAAAATAAAGTGTGATAAAGTGTTCATAAAAGACCTAATGTAAAAACCTAAATGTATTTGCAAAAGTTGCGCAAAAACGCATGTTTTCGACAAGTTTTATGCGTTTAAAACACTTATTTTTAGGTCTGATGTAAAAATAGCTAGTTTAGTGTTATAATGTGTATAAAAGTCATTATTTATGGTGTAAAATATGTTACCATTTTAATGGATGCTTATGGTGCAAAACTATGCGATAAAAGACGTCGAAATGTGATCTTTGAGGCACGTAACGGTTAAATTTTGTGGCTGATTTAGAACAGCAATTTTGGTCCTATTTTGTGATTTATATGCAGGTCCTAGGGTTTAAATTAAGTTTATATGAGTTTCATAGGTTGACATGAGACATTGAAAACTTGTATGATATGGAAATTACTAGAATGTGTCTTATTGTGCTACATGTGTGTATTTGATTATAATGAAATGATAAGTTTATTATTTCAAATTTTGTGGCATTTAACATGGATTGATGTATGTGTGAACATATACTTGTGGACCTAAGGGATAGGTGATTTAACGCGATATGCATGCACGTGAGGTCTAAAACTCAACCAATCATCAAGGTTACCAATGGGTCAATAGGGTACGGGTTAATGGAAATTCAAATCTTGTTGGTTAATCTAAGTCGAGGATGTTTGGTGAATAACTTGAATAGACCTAGAATGTTTGCTAAAATAGCCTTATGGATTATAGGGTATTGTTAGTAAAGGATTGTGGTTTGGACTAGGGAGTTGCTTGATTGCTACGCTTGAGGTGAGTTTCTCGGCCCCTTTTCTTTTTAAATGTTTTATAATCGGAAGATTAACATGCTTATATGATGGGTAGACTAGAACTTTGTTGAACATTTGATAGCCTTGGGTAGGTGCATGACGTGAGGCGTGGGACGCCCGTCTATCCCTTCGGGAGGATACCTCCCCGCATTTCTTAATCATTAGCTCTTAGTTTAGAGCCGTGGATTATGTTAGTAGATCTATTGGGTTGACGCCCCGTCCTTGACCAGTGGGACTGAGTCCTGCGGGAGAACATATCCTGTTAAAAGTTCCTCTAGGAGGTCAGGTCAATATTAGGAATAAAATTTGTGGTTTGATTAAGAGCCTTAGGTTGCGATCATGCTTGTAGGACTTCGCGAGTCTACTTGGTTCTTATTTTAGTAGTACTCTATCATACATTTTAAACAAGGAAATTTGTGTATTTGCCTTAAAACCTGTGAACTCGTCAACATTTTTGTTGATATTTTTAAGCATGTTTTTAGGTACTGATGAAACTTAAATATGTTTAACTAGAAGGTGGTTGCAAGATGTCCATACGTAATTATGTGTGATCTGCTAAACTTTGTGGTAACAACTTCCGTTACCTCATGACTTGGTTTACGCTGTGCGCTGTCGGGGTGTGACAAACGTAAACATCATACATGTAGTCGTCTATCACAAAAAAAAACTAACTCGGTTATAATTTCTTATAGGTGGCTTGATACAGATTTGGCCAAATGAAAGATGACGATATATCAGCGTTGAGACATTGTTGTATACAGTTGACCAGGTCGAAACATTTAGCTGTCACCAAACACACTTTGACGGAGCGTCGCAATTGCAATTAAATATATATGGATTGCAAATCCTGCACCTTAATTCAGGTATTTTGCCTCACGTCCACACGTCTTCACCTGCACAACATCGCTGCCACATTGATCTATTTGTGTTGTTTTGTGGTCAAACTTTAAAGGGCAATGACTTTTGGCCTAGCAATTTTAACGTCATACACGTAGCCGTCTATCACAAAATACTAACACGGTTATAATTTCTTATAGGTGACTTGATACATGTTTGGCCAAATGAGAGATACGTGTGCTCCAGAAACGGGTTCCAGCATATAGGGAAAACGACACGCATTATGTGTTTGTTGACATAGAGGTACGCTCTAAGACACTGTAACTGCTAAACTTACAACTTCAATTCAGGTTAACCTATGATTACTAGCCAATAATCATTTGTGTGCTTCTACTACATCTTCTGATAAAACCGAAAGTTTGATTCACCAAGCATTTGTGTAATAATTTTTTTCCGGCCATTAAGCTATAAGCAACAGGTTAGTTACTATTGATTTAGGTAGCATTATTAAAAGTCGATTTGTGGCTTCAGATTATTACATATTGCTTTCTATTTATGTAATTAGATTGTTACAAATTGCTTTTGATTCCAATATTGTGGTAGACAAACAAATTTATATTTTTTGTACACAAGGCGAACATATTTATTAGGGAATATTTCACTAAATAGTATTTAATTTTTAGAAGTGTTATAATTAGGTCACTCATACAAAACTTTGTTCCAATTAGGTCATTAAAGTTTATTTTATGTTCCAAACCTATATAATTTACCTGAATAGAAGGTAAACTATCCTATATGACATTATTTAAGTAATTTTTTTTTAACATGTTGAGATAAATAATTTACATAAATAAAACAAATTAATTAAACATTCAAACTATCGGCCAATGATCTCCAGCCCAGCTGGTTTGAGGTGGGAAGGTTTACCTCCTTGGAGGGTTCCTGCCCGGGTTTGGTCTCAGGTTCGATTCCCACGTTCCACCGAAAAAATAACCATTGGGTTTGAAAGAGAAACCCGTGTGGTTCCTATGGGATTCGATCCTGGGCAGTGGTCGCTTTACAATACGGGATTTACCGCTGAAACACTACTCTCCAAAAAAAAAAAAACATTCAAACTATCGTGATTTCTTGCCTTACCACAAGCAATTTCTATAAGTTTTAATTCACTCTAACTTTTAAATTAGCAGTTTGCATAATATAAAGGCTATGGTTAGGATTTTTGTAATATATGTATAAACAAAATTTTAAACAGTAAATGAATAAGTTTTGAAAGCAACTTTTTATCTAAATTATTTTTTTTAACAAAATTCATCGAAAAAGAAAAAGAGGCTGATAATTTTTAAATTCTTTTTTTTTGTTTTGATCTTTGTTGCAAAAAAAGGCCGAGTTAACCGATTACTCCTCAAGTATTCGCTCTAGGGTAGGTCGCCGAGTTGGCTGAGTACTCCGAGTACTCCCCGCCTAGGCCGATTTGACCCCCGAGTACTCCCCCGATTAGGCCGAGTACTCGCTCCAAGATAGGTCACCGAGTACAAGCCCAAACCGAGCTTTGCAACAATGGTTTCGATTGAATAGATTATAAAATCACCCAAGTGATAGTTTTCAAAAAAATTACACATAACTAATTTTTTGCCATTTTTAATTTCTCTTTTTTGCAATTTTTTTTATTTTTTTCCCAATTTTTAAATTTTCGCAACTTTCAGAAAATATTTTGAAGTTTTCCCCTTTTTTTTTTGCCATTTTTAATTTCTCTTTTTATTTTTTCCCATTTTTTTAAATTTTCGCAACCATGTAACACTTATGATCCATGTCAACATATTTAAAAAAAAATTAAATAAATGCCATGCATGACGGATGACCTTTTGTTTAGATAAAATATCTAGGATTGAAACATCAAACTAAACTTAAGTGACTTGATTGGAACAACTTTTTTTATGAGTGTTTTAATTAGAACAATCTTAAAATTTGGTTACTATTTAAAAAAGTTACCCCTATTTATTAATAAGGAATTTGTCTCTATTGTAGTTTTAGGTTCGGCCTCGTCGCCTACAATGGTCGACGTTTCCATTGACTCCACCTCCACCTTTTATGAGATTGCATCCTACGGTTTATCGGTTGGTTGACATGTTTTGTTTGAAATAGTTTTGTACATTGATATTTGTATTAAACTCTGTTAAGCAATCAACACCTGTAATTCTGAGCCAAATACTTGGTGAACAATTTATCCATGTCTCGCAATCCCGCCGCCGGAACGTGCGGCGGGCAAGAATCTAGTTTGTATATAAACACAAAACAATGGTGAAGAAATAAAAAAATAAAATAAAAGTACTATTCAAATCCATTCACCTATTAATAGTATATAAAATAATAACTATATAATAGAGTTATGGAACAAATAAAATAAATTTAAGTAACGTAGAAGTGTCATTATATATAGAATTAAGAAACAAATAAAATAAAATTAAGTACTGTAAAAGTGACATTTAAATAATAATAATAATAATAATAGTAATAATAATTAAAAAGCATAGTATAACAAAAATCGATTGATATGTTTAAAAGAAGCACATTTTACATGTGTTTTGATCCACAATGATCAAAATCACACACACCCACATACTGTATATGTTATCTATCTTCTTTTTTTTATATCATTTGTCGGTACACAAAATTTTAATTCGAGGATGGTCCTATGTAGAGTACAGTTTTTGTTTGAACCTCGAAATTTTTTGAATATGAAAAAATGGTTGGAAATGCAATATTCATTATAAAAAAAAACAAGATTATTGCAGGTTCAAACAGAAGAAACCTAAATTATTTTATTTTTTCGCAAGTAGATTTTATTTTAATGTTTTTGTGCTTTCAAGTACAAATTTTGTGTTATGTATATAAGAAATCAGCAAGTTATTTTGTTATATGTTTTTTTAACCGTTTACCTGTATATGTTATATGTAAGCAATATTACCTAGACATGACTTATACATGTTACGTTCTATATATAAATGAAATTTATTCATTCTTAAGAGTGATGAATAATTATTGGGCTTCATCTATCAATCTATACTTTTAATAATAGGAGAGTCGTGAGTGACGTCAGATAGCTGATGGGTCAACAGCTTAGGCAGGCCACCAATGCCTGCGTGATGCAAAAACTGACGTCACTAACTCCCTTAAAATATTCACAAAAAATACGTGGGCTACGTTAAAGCACCGCAGCTGTCATCAACAGCGGTTCACAAGCAAAGAGTCTGCCGTCAAGCAGCAGATGTTAGCCACATACGCTGCAACATTTAGGCCCTAAGTTTGAATTTTAAGGCGGAAAATTTAAATTAACCTAGGGAAACGTGGCTCATTAGCTCCTTATATATAAGCACGCAAACAATTCAGCCATTTCTAATATCAGCTTTTTTTAAACCTAAACAAAGATTTTCAAATTTCCTTCTTAAAAGATATCTTTAAATTCGTGTCGACGTCAATGGACGGTGAAGAAAAGCACGTCACATTCATTCGTTATCTGAATCCAGCCAAAGACATGTGGTACTTGAAGGCTCGAGTCATAAGGAAGTGGAAGACAGCTTATAACTTGGAGTTCATATTCATTGATGAGTAGGTAAACTTTATAACTTGGTTTATTCTCTTATTCATGAAGACGTGTTCTTTTCTGCATGCTTTTTACCTTCTGTTAATCGATATGTAGGGTGATAAGATTCAAGGTTCTGCCAAGGCACCTTTTATGCAAGTTTTTGACAGCCAAATTGAAGAAGACGGTGTGGTTGTCTTGTCTAAGTTCAGTGTAGGTGAAAACAAGGACATATACAGAGTTGTAGCTCATCAATTCAAAATCATTTTTTTATCATTGTACAACTGTGAAACAGGTTAATGGTTGGGAAGGTGTGGAGTATGGTTTCAACTTCTTACCTTTTAACCAAATCCTTAACGGAGAAGCCAAGAATCTGTTGAGCGTTGGTTTGTATTTTATTCTTTAGCTTAGTACAAGCTTTAACATTCAGTTTGGTTGAACACTGTTGCTTTATATTTAACAGATGTTTGGTAAAGTTGTCTGTTTTCTTTTTACAGATCTTGCTGGAAGCGTCATCTGGTGTAGCGACTTGGATGTCTTTGGACGACCTCCTAACGAAACCAAACGAATGAATCTTGATATTCAGGACTTAGAGTAAGGATTCCTTAAAATTGTTATACAACTTTTTCGAAAATTTTTGTATCTTCTATTCACATACCTGACGCTTAACAAAAGCTTTATTTTTTTAATGTCAGTCTTGTGCATCAATAGTTGTAAACAATCATTGTTTAGAACTGCAAATTTAATTTCTGTAATAAATGTTATGAAGAAGTTATTCTATGGCTGGCTGTTTTGAATCTCATGTGGAACACATTTATTTATGTAATAAATTATTTGTAATTAATGTTTGTATAGTATTAGGTTTTTGCTTTTGTTTTACATCTGTGATTCTTGTTGCAGAGGTACGACCTTAAGATGCACATTGTGAAACTCTTACCCAATACAGTTTAAGTAATTCATTTCAAAGATTACTAAGGAGCATGTACTCGCTGTTATCCAGCATGGAAGGGTTAGAGACTAGAACGGTAACTTGTGTTTCAGTGTTGTTATTTTAAAAACATATTAGTACTAATATAAATGAAGTAAGTAAAGATATGTGTGTTGTCAAATTTTTAGAAAGAATTACAGTTCAAACCGATAAATATGGATCTCGCCTCTTTCTCAATCAACTTATAGATGAGGCGTCTGACCTAAAGACGAGGTGCTATTTGTTTATATTTCTATACGCAACTTTACATTTATACTTTCTTTTAGCTAAGAGATGTAATTCTTTTCATTTTTATGTAGTTTGATATTGAAACAAGAACAAGAGTCTGGTTGTACTTCTCAAACTGTTCTTTCGTCGCAGACTGTTTATTCATTGCATCAGGAATTCATAGTTGGATCAGAGAAGAAGCGTGTTGATGAGCTCATTGACATTCAACAGGTTTCAATATTTTATTCGCAGCTTTTATATGTGTTTAGTTTATTATATGTTTGTATTCTTTAAAATTGTTTGTTGCATACATATATACTGTGTTTGCAGCCAATGTCTTATGTTGTCGTTGCAACCATAAAAAGTTTTGAAGAAAGCTACGGTTGGTTTTATGCTGGCTGCCGCAAGTGTAACAAGAAAGTTTTAAGTAAGTCAGACTATTTGCAAAACGCTGAAGAAGTGTCTGAAGCAATTCTCAAATTGCCTGCTACTGCTTTGGTTTGTCGAAAATGCCAGTGTGAATGTAGTTCCTTACCACAAAGTATGTAAAGCAGTAGATGTATACACATTTTTTGTTTCAGATTTTTTATTTCATTTCATGCAGTTTTTTTAGATAAAATATGTTTTATTTGTTTTAGGTTCAAGTTGCAGATAAGGGTTCAAGATGAATCCGGTAGTGTATCATTTGTGATGTTCGATAAAGATGTTATGAGGCTTATTGGAGCAGGTGCAGGTGATATCAGGGAAAGGCAGTTGAAGGAAGGTGACACAAAAAGTTTGCAGCATGAGTTGTCCCGAATCGTTGAAAAGAAGCTTGCTTTCAAGATTGATGTTTCTGATTACAACCTTACAAATGACTATCATGTGTACACTGTCGTCAAGATTTGTGATGATCCTGTTATAATTAAAGAGTTGGTCGACGGACATGAGAATGTAGACAATAGTTCTGTCGAGGTATTTATTCTAATTATTTTATAATAAACATTTATATTCAGTAGATTTTCAATTATGTTACATTTATTTGTGTATGACCACTTTTTAGGTCACTCGGGAAGTTTGTGAAAATAAATCTGTTAACCTTTCAGAATCTTCGCAACTTGGGTTTCAAGTTACTCCAAAGGTATTAATACCTTTGTGCAATTATGTCTAACTTTTTTCTACAACTTGTATTGTCATGTAACGTTTTATTAGTTGTTTCGTGATTTGTTTGATGGATGTTGTATGTGTTGATGCCGTTGTGGATACTCCCACAAGTCCTAATGGAAAAAGAAGTGTTGAAGATTGTGTTAATGTAAATGTTGTTGACCAAAGTTGTACAAGCAAAAGATTGAAAAAGAAGCCTGCTAGGCTCAAAAGTTAGAACTTATTATTAACGTATTCAGATGTTGGTTTAGTTATTTCAATTGTAACTTTTTTTTAACATCTTTTGAACTTCAAAGATATGTATGTTAATTTTGTACAGACTGTTTTAAGAATTTTGGATGAATATATTTTAGCTAACAGCTGTTGTTTAACATCTGTTGTGCCAGTGGATGTAATGTTATTTAATTTCAGTTGTTATATTTCTGTTATCCAATATCTGTTCAAACAATAGTATCTCGAATATTTTATAGTAGTTGAATATTAAATTTTTTTATAGTTATTACTTAAAATATTAGTTAGAATTACTAAACTTGACTTCATTTTTATTAAAATGTTTGTCATGGAAATATTTTTAATTTAAAATATAATAAGTCATCAATAAAGACTTTTAGGGCTTTGGCGACTGTTTGTAATTATGAATTTGAATAGGTTTCAATAACTAAGATTATATCTATAATCTTCGAATAATAGTTTTTATTCACAATGTAATAGTTTTTAAAAATGAATTGTTTTTTTATATGTAAATATTCAGTTTAGTTTCTTTAAAATAGTTGGTACAGTTGTTTCAAAACATCTGTTGGCAAGTCGTCAAATTTTGTATAGCTTTGAACTTACAATATGATTCAAAATGTGGTTTATTACTATGTAATTCAAACTAATGATGATATTCATACTAATAATTTAAATCATAATACGTTGTGAATAAAAATTATTATTACACATTTTAATAATAAATGTTCAAAAAAACACATTTTAATAAAACTTATTTTTTTAAAGAGTTTTTATACCTATAAAATATGTCTTAATTTTTTAAAAATTTTGATGGTAACCTTTTTTTGTTGTTTAAGAGTAGTAAAAATAAGTACATTTAGCATCAATTGGTGCAGTATTTTCTGACAGGTTGCATCTAGATCGTTGATTTGTGCATTGGGCACCAAAGACTTTTATGGTTGTAGCGACTGTTACTAATTATGAATTTGAAAAGACTGGTTTAATTTAAATTTATAGTTATTTCGTTAGATATTCTTTACAAAGTCTGTTTTAAAAATGTGGTTATATTATTCTTCAGTGGATAATTATAATGGATCACAGTCGCTTGTGAACATCTGTTCACAAGTCATCAAATATTTTATTAATTTTAACCGAGTTTAGTTTTGTATATGAAACTTTATTGTTAGGGCGTTAAAACTAATTATAATGCTAACATTAATAATTTAAAACGTAATACATTGTGAATAAAATCTACTATTACAATTTTTAACAATGATGATTTTGTTTAACAATTTTTATTGCTATAAAATATGTCTTATGGAAATTGTAAGTTGTATTTTACAAACCGCTCATCTGTAGAGTGGGCATTATTAACTTTTCTTCAATTTTTATATCTGTTTACAATTCAATAGTTGTTGATAAACATTATGAAACATATGGGTATAATACCTTATGTTATATGTAAATATTTTATGTCATTTCTTAAAAAAGTTTGTCATGGAAATATTATCTATTTAAAACATAATAATTCGTCAATAAAAACTATAATTAAATATTTTATAAATGCTTATATTTTTGTAGAATTTTTATTGCTATAAAATATATTTTAATTTTTTAAAGTTATAGGAACAATAAAAGACTTCAAATCATTTGTAAAAATAATATTTTTAATTGTTTAATTAATATAAAAAGAATAATGTGTAACTTTATGTTATGTTTTCATCTAGATTCTTCATTTCCACAGTGGTCATCAAAGGACTGTGTCGACTGTTTGTAATTATCAATTTGAAAAGACTGATTTCGTTAGATATTGATTACAAGTTAGGTTTTACAAACTCTGTTTTAAAATTTTGGTTACATCATCCTTCAGTTGAAAATTGTAATGGATCACAGTTGTTTGAAAACATCTGTTGGCAAGTCGTCAAATTTTGTATAGGTTTGAATTTACAATAGGATTCAAAATGTGGTTTATTACTATGTAATTGAAACTAATGATGATATTCATAGTAATAATTTAAATCATAATAGGTTGTGAATAAAAATTATTATTACACATTTAAATAATAAAGGTTAAAAAAAACAGATTTTAATAATACTTATTTTTTAAAGAGTTTTATACCTATAAAATATGTCTTAATTTATTTTAAGAATTTTGATGGTAACCTTTTTTTGTTACTTAAGAGTAGTAAAAATAAGTACATTTAGCATTAATTGGTGCTGTATTTTCTGACAGATTGCATCTAGATCGTTGATCTGTGCATTGGGCACCAAAGATTTTTATGGTTGTAGCGACTGTTACTAATTATGAATTTGAAAAGACTGGTTTAATTTAAATTTATAGTTATTTCGTTAGATATTCTTAAGAAAATTTGTTTTAAAAATGAGGTTATATTATTCTTCAGTGGATAATTATAATGGTTCACAGTTGTTTGATGTGACACTCGGCATGTTCAGCTTAAACATTTTGGGAACATATAAGTTTACCTTAGCGAAAAACAGTTGTTAACATACTTAGCTAAGTCAGTTAAGTCTGGTCAGGTTAGGATTGTCCAGGGTTCAATGATCCAGGGGATCATTGAGGAGTCATTTGGTAGTTACACTAGGCTTGGGTCCCGTTGTTGGTGAACTTACACGGATTGAATCAGGTATGATATACAGATTATTAACATGCGTGTAACATAACATGATAATACGTGCTACAAAGGTGTGAACATAATTATACATGCTTATATATGCTTAACATATGTTAGAATTTCATGTTCATATGTTAGGATGTGTTTAAATGCGTTAAAACGACAAAACTGGAAAATCTGAAAAAACATGGATCTTGGTTTGACCAGTAGCGTGGGATCGAACATGGGATGGGTCTTGGTTCGAAAAGTACTGTAGGGTCGAACCTGGGATGGAAAACAACAGGAAATTCATTCGACCTGTATAGGGTCGAATGTGGGTTCATTCGACCTTAAACGGGGGGCGAACGTGGACATGTATAAATACCACACTTTGCCATTTTTCACTATTTCATAAACCCTAGACGCCTCTAAACACTATCTAACGATCTTAATCACTGAGGAAGGAGTTTTTGCTCTTGTTTTTCATAACCTAACCTACAAACATCATCTAATCAAGAATCCAAGGTGTGTTCTTAATCCAAAATCCTTTTTAATACTTTTTGATTCGTTTTCATCTAGCTCTAAATGTCCAGATATGTTCTAAGGATGTTTTATGAATTAAAAACCTTTCAAACATCTTTCTAAACAATACTTAATCAATTAACTTGGGTTTTCATGTAAATAAACATATGTTGATGTTGTATTTTGTGATATTATGTGTTATTTATTGGTTTGCTGCTGTATAGATGATAGAAACATGATCTAGGGCTGCTATTGATAGTGGTTTATGCTTGGTTTAAGTTATTATTGGATAAATGTTGATTTTATGTTAGTTTTGGGGATTTTGATAAATCTAGGGTTTGCTATATGATATGATTATTGATTAAACGATTTGGGGATTTTCATATTCATGTAAAACCGAGTGTTTTGAGATGAACATAAAAAGATTTCAACAAGTTTCCAAACCAGGTAAAGTTTTCATGCACGATGTGACGTTTCCATAATCTTTACCATTTTGGGTAAGTATTAAAACAGATTGATTTTCAAGGGAAATTGGTAGGGTTTTGTGGGGATATGTTATTAATGATTGACTGCTGTGTTCGGTGGTGTTTCGTGATGTTTTCGGATGGTTTCGATGCGTTTTAAGAACACTTGAAGCAGGGGAGGTCGAACCTGGAACACGTTCGACCAGCGTGGGGGCGAACGTGGAACAAAAAGGGGCGAACGTCGAACAAAAGGAGCGAACGTGGAAACCAGGGGGCGAACGTGGAACAAAAGGGGTGAATGTGGAAACCAGGGGGCGAATGTGGAACAAAAAGGGGCGAACCTAGACTTGTAAAAC
The DNA here is from genome assembly GCA_032199755.1 of Ambrosia artemisiifolia. Classification (NCBI taxonomy): domain Eukaryota; kingdom Viridiplantae; phylum Streptophyta; class Magnoliopsida; order Asterales; family Asteraceae; genus Ambrosia; species Ambrosia artemisiifolia. The sequence goes on from CM063521.1 coordinate 33,377,824, forward strand.
ACTGGTTCGACCCTATGCAATTTAAAGTGAGATTTTTGATGCAAACTAAGTGTTTTATGCTTGAACCTTGTGTGTAATCTATGTATACCTGATTAGTTTGAGTAATGGGTCACCAACGGGATGTCGGGTCAGTCTAGTGTGTCGGTTTAACAGTCAAACGTATTTTAAAACGTGCTTAGTGATGATCTGGACAATCGGGGACTAGATAACCTTATGGTTATTAGTCGGGACACTTATGTGAACTTTTTGGTAGATCTCTGGTAGTTGGGACTATCAAGGACGTAGTTTTATTCTTTTACTAAGAGAACGCAACCTAAGGTGAGTTCACGACCCCACTTTCTTTGGTTTTACTTTTGGGGGAGAAAACATGCGTTGAACTGTGTTTTGAGAACTTGTGTCATACTATGGGTTATTTTGGGTTACTGTACGATCTTTTAAAGTCCCGGGGGAAACCATGAATGTGCGGCGTAGCACAGCGGGGGGAATGTGGATAGATCTATTGGGCGTGACCTGCCCCACTCGTCGGCTAGGAGCCGGGCGGGTGCATATTGTCTCGACCTTGTAACTTGTAACATTATTCGGGCGGCTTGAACTTGTAACATACCGAACTTATGACGTGTCAAGCAATGGTTTCCAATCGTAATAGTAACAAAACATACGCCTAGCTAGCGTACTCTGGTTTGAACATTTCATAGTATTGACAGGTTGAACTTGGTAACATTTTTGGAACTCGGTAACTTTTAATTAAAACCTGTGAACTCACCAGCATTATATGTTGACGTATCTTTGGCATGTTTTTCTCAGGTCGCTAAGGTAGCAATTCAGGGAATAGGCGCACGGGTCTACACGGCGTCTAGTTTGAGTCTCATGTTTTGAATGTTGAACAAGAACATGTTTTGTCTTTTGGATTAATGTCGTTACGTTGCTTCCGCTGGTTTTTAAAATGATAAAAGTTATGTTTTGGATTTACATATGTTTCATTTAGTGTTGTTTATTGTGACCGTTTACTTGGATCCTGGTTTGTCATGCGCCTCGCGGTAAAACTCCGCCAGTGAAATTTGAGGGTGTGACAGATTGGTATCAGAGCCAATGGTTATAGTGAACTAGGACTGCATGTAGAGTCTGGTCTATAGCCGAGTCACACACACTAGACGGTCACATGGTACGAGTCGTTTTAGTGGGTTACATATATGCTTTGTTAGGGTGTCTCTAGATCATCAAACTTGCACGTTACATCATCCGTCCTTCTGTGTATTTTACCTATTCCTTTCTTCTTCGGGACGTGAAGACGAAAGGGTTGAACTGTTGAATTTGCACGGCAGTGTTGTATATTGGAGTGGTTTTTGTGTACTCTTGAGATATGTCCAGGGTTCGGACATCTCCCTTCCATGCTCCAATAAGCACACTCGCCTACACTTATTCTTTGGCACAAATGTTTGTTATGGCACACTTCTAGGTATTGGTATTCGGTGACTTGAACTTTAAACTGGGAGGACACTTGAAGGACCATGTAGAGCAGTTTATCATTTCGGGTGCACACGAAATCATAAACTGAAGTACATGAAAATCCCAGTGAGCTCTGAGTTTGAATGGATAGTCCTGGATTGGACCTAGTCTTAGTAACTGTTGACTTCTAGTGGTTGACACTAGTAGTAAATCTGAATCTCTCGCTCTTGTTGTCAGATCATGTCTGGCCGTACTGGTGGTCGTGCTGGAGGTCGTACCGGTGGTGGCGGCCGTGGTAACATCAATCTGACCTAGGAGGAACTGAACAATCTGTTGCAGCAGCAGGTGAATGTGGCCTTGGCCGCATTTCAAGCTGGGCATAACATTCTTGGTGGTAAGTTGATTTCTATCAACTTTACCTCATTCCTGGGTGTCGTATTCTTTCCTTTCATTGTTTACCTGTGTGTCTTGCTTCAGGTGGTGCTGTTAATCCACCTCCACTCATGTGCACCTACAAGATGTTTCGGGACTGTAAGCCCCATGATTTCTCTGGTACTGAGGGAGCAGTGGGACTTCTCAGGTGGTTGGAGAAGGTGGAATCTGTGTTCCTGATGTGTAACTGTCTTCCTGAAGACCGGGTTAAGTATGCTACTGCTACCTTTCAGGGTCCTGCTTTGACTTGGTGGAACTCTACTTCGCGAAATATGGGTTTGGGGGAAGCTCATGCTATGCCGTGGGAGGATTTCGTGCATATCTTGAAGAGAGAGTATTGTCCTAGTGAGGAAATTCAGAAGTTGGATCATGAAGTCTGGAACTACAAGATGGTTGGGTCTGAGATAGAGGAGTACACAGTAAGACGTAATGAGTTGGCGGTGTTGTGTCCTGACTTGCATGCACCAGTGTATAGGAGGATTGAGCATTATATTTCTGGGTTAGTGCCGGAGATAGCTGGGTTAGTAGCTGCTGGGAATCTCCCTACACTTGCTGAAGTCGTTCGATCGGCTCATAGATTGACTAACATGAAGGTGGCTGAAGGTATTTTGCCTCCTCGTGGGTTAGCTGTGAAGGGTTCTGACAGTAACAAGAGGAAATAGGATTGTGTGGGAAAGAGTTCAGTGCCGGTACCGTCTCAACAAGGGAAGAAGTTTGATGTTGTGGGTCCTTCTTCAGGGCAGAAGCAGGGTGGTTATGTTGGGAAACACCCGAAGTGTAACAAGTATGGGTTTCATCACCCGGGAAACTGTGATAGGGCTCGTTGCCACCGTTGTCAGCAGTTGGGGCATCATGCCAAGGATTGTAAGGTAACACTTCCGTCGTCTCAGGTTCGTACTGCTGTTCCTACTCCTGCTGCTCAGGGGACTTCAGGAAAGCAGGGTTGTTTTAACTGTGGTGAATCGGGGCATTTCAAGCGCGAGTGTCCCAAGCTAAAACAGGGTGAGAACGGGAACTGTAACGGGCGGAGGCGGTGGCAGGAATGCACGCGCCTTTGTCATTGGAGCAGTGGAGGCTAAACAGGATCATGACACAGTTACCAGTACGTTCCTTCTCAATAATCGCCATGCTTCTGTTTTGTTTGATTCCGGAGCCGATAAGAGTTTCGTATCTGTGGATGTTAGCCGATTGCTAGATATAGTACCCACCCCTTTAGAGGCTAAGTACTTGATAGAATTTGCCGACGGTAATAAGATTGAAGCGACATGTGTTCTTTGGGAATGTCACTTGGAACTGTCGGGTTTGTCCTTCCCCATTGACCTTATGCCTGTACCTTTGGGTAGCTTTGATGTTGTTGTAGGCATGGATTGATTATTGTTGTATCATGCGGGGATCGTTTGTTTTGATAAGGTCATTCGGATTCCTCTCCTTGATGGAGAAATTCTTTCTATGCACGGTGAGAAGAGCGGTGCTCTGCTAAGTCTCATTTCCAGTATAAAAGCCCTTAATTACCTTCGGAAGGGTTATTCGGCCGTTCTGGCACTTGTTTCTGTTTCTTCGGATGATGACAAGAAGATCGAAGATATTCCAGTAGTTCGTGACTTCCCTGATGTTTTTCCCGATGACTTGCCTGGTCTTCCTCCTCATCGTCAGGTTGAGTTCGGTATTGATCTGGTACCAGGTGCCGCTCCTATTGCTAGAGCCCCATATCGTCTTGCACCTCCCGAGATGCAGGAATTGTCTAGTCAGTTGCAGGAACTTTTGGATAAGGGTTTTATTCGACCGAGTTCTTCCCCGTGGGGAGCCCATATTCTGTTTGTGAAGAAGAAAGATGGAAGCCTTCGGATGTGTGTCGATTATCGGGAGTTGAACAAAGTGACCATCAAGAATTGTTATCCCCTTCCTCGCATTGATGATCTCTTTGACCAACTCCAGGGTTCTAGTTACTACTCGAAGATTGATTTGAGGTCCGGCTATCACTAGTTACGCGTGCAGGAGGCTGACATTTCGAAGACTGCTTTTCGTACTCGTTATGGCCACTTTGAGTTCTTGGTCATGCCTTTTGGTCTCACTAACGCACCGGCGGTTTTCATGGATTTGATGAACCGTGTTTGTAAACCCTATCTTGATAAGTTAGTCATTGTGTTTATTAATGACATTCTGGTTTATTCCAAGAGCAGGGCGGATCATGAGGAACACTTGCGATTAGTCTTGGAACTCCTACGACGTGAACAGTTGTATGCTAAGTTCTCGAAGTGTGACTTTTGGTTACGTGAAGTTCAATTCCTAGGACATGTGGTTAATGAACTGGGAATTCATGTCGATCCGGCTAAGATCGAAGCAATCAAAGATTGGGAAGCACCCAAGACGCCATTTGAGGTGCGGCAATTCCTAGGTCCTGCAGGTTACTACTGTCGTTTCATTGAGGGATTTTCGAAGATCGCTCAACCCCTCACCTCTCTTACCCAGAAGGACCGAAAGTTTGACTGGGGTGAACCACAAGAATCGGCATTTCAGATGCTGAAGCTTAAACTTTGTTCTGTTCCTATCCTGTCTTTACCTGAGGGTACGAATGATTTTGTTGTCTACTGTGATGCTTCTATTCGGGGTCTCGGTTGTGTGTTGATGCAACGAGAGAAGGTTATTACCTACGCTTCTCGTCAACTCAAGGTTCACGAGAAGAACTATACTACCCATGACTTGGAGTTGGGCGCAGTGGTTTTCGCGTTGAAGATTTGGAGACATTACTTGTACGGTACCAAGTGCACCATTTACACTGATCACAAGAGTCTCCAGCATATTTTCAACCAAAAGGAGCTAAACATGCGACAGCGTCGCTGGGTTGAACTCCTTAACGATTATGACTGTGCTATCAAGTATCATCCTTGCAAGGCGAATGTGGTAGCAGACGCCTTGAGCAGGAAGGAATCCGCGAAACCTCGTCGTGTTCAGGCTTTACAGCTCACCATCCATTCTTCTCTGCCTGATCGAATTCGTTCTGTGCACCTAGAAGCTTTAAAGGAGGAAAACCTTAAAGCTGAAACCATGCACAGTGCTGACAAACATCTTGAACTTAGGACTGATGGCCTACACTACTTTGCGGAACGTGTTTGGGTTCCTTTGTTCGGGGGATTACGGGAGCTCGTCTTTGATGACGCACACAAATCCCGGTATTCTGTTCACCCTGGCTCCGACAAGATGTATCAGGATTTGAAGATACTCTATTGGTGGCCAACAATGAAGGCGGATATAGCCTCCTACGTGAGCAAATGTTTGACTTGTGCTAAAGTCAATTTGGAGTATCAGAAGCCGTCTGGTCTCCTGCAGCAACCTGACATTCCTGAATGGAAGTGTGAACGGATCACGATGGATTTTGTCACCAAACTTCCGAAATCACCTAGTGGTTGTGACATGATTTGGGTGATTGTCGATCGGTTGACAAAATCAGTGCAGTTCCTACCTATTAGGGAAACGGACGGCCTTGAACGGTTAGCTCGCATCTACCTTACGGAGGTGGTCTCTCGGCACGGGGTGCCTGTTTCTATCATCTCTGATCGTGACTCTCATTTCGCTTCACACTTTTGGAAGGCCCTGCATAAGGCTTTGGGTACTCAGTTGGATATGAGTACGACTTACCATCCTCAAACTGACGATTAGAGTGAGCGGACGATCCAAACCTTGGAAGACATGCTTCGGGCATGTGTTATCGATTTTGGTAAAAGTTGGGAGATTCACCTACCGTTGGTGGACTTCTCTTACAACAACAGTTACCATTCTAGTATCAAGGCAGGTCCGTTCGAGGCTCTTTACGGACGGAAATGCTGGTCTCCTCTTTGTTGGGCCAAGGTGGGTGAGAGCCAACTCACTGGGCTGGAACTGGTGTACGAAACTTCGGAGAAGATCGTGCAAATTCGTAACCGGTTAGCGGCTGCACGAGATCGTCAGAAGAGTTATGCCGATCGCCATCGCAAACCATTGGAGTTCCAGGTTGGAGACAAGGTACTTCTGAAAGTTTCACCATGGAAGGGTGTCATACGCTTTGGGAAGCGTGGCAAGCTTAACCCTCGATATGTCGGACCGTTTGCAATCCTGGAACGGATTGGACCGGTGGCATACAGACTTGATTTACCGGCGGAGCTCGGTAGTGTACACAACGTCTTCCATGTGTCTAACTTAAAGAAGTGTTTGGCTGAGGAATCTCTTATTGTCCCACTGGAAGAGATCAAGGTCGATGATCGTCTTCGCATTGTGGAGGAACCTGTTGAGATCCTTGATTACAAGATTCGTAGCCTTCGCCGGAGTAAAATCCGCATCGTTAAGGTTCATTGGAACTTGAACCGTGGACCGGAATTCACTTGCGAACGGGAGGATCAGATGAAATTTAAGTATCCTCATCTTTTTCCTATGCGCGCGTTTGAATCTAGGCATGTTACCGCTGAAGCTGAGTGAATCTCGGGGCGAGATTCCTTTCAACGGGGGGATGATGTAACAACTTGAAATTTCTGGTAAATTTTCTTTCGTTTCTGTCTTTTCGTCGCTTTTCTTTTTCTTTTCTTTTTGGGCCTTGTGCAATTTTCGGAACGAATATTCTTTCAACGCGGGGATGATGTGACACCCGGCATGTTCAGCTTAAACATTTTTGGGAACATATAAGTCTACCTTAGCAAAAAACAGTTGTTAACATACTTAGCTGAGTCAGGTTAGGATTGTCCAGGGTTCAATGATCCCGGGGATCATTGAGGAGTCATTTGGTAGTTACACTAGGCTTGGGTCCCGTTGTTAGTGAACTTACACGGACTGAATCAGGTATGATATACAGATTATTAACATGCGTGTAACATAACATGATAATACGTGCTACAAAGGTGTGAACATAATTATACGTGCTTATATATGCTTAACATATGTTAGAATTGCATGTTCATATGTTAGGATGTGTTTAAATGCGTTAAAACGACAAAACTGGAAAATCTGGAAAAACATGGATCTTGGTTCGACCAGTAGCGTGGGGTCGAACCTGGGATGGGTCTTGATTCGACCAGTACTGTAGGGTCGAACCTGGGATGGAAAACAACAGGAAATTCATTCGACCTGTATAGGGTCGAATGTGGGTTCATTCGACCTTAAACAGGGGGCGAACGTGGACATGTATATATACCACATTTTGCCATTTTTCACCATTTCACAAACCCTAGACGCCTCTAAACCCTCTCTAACGATCTTAATCACTGAGGAATGAGTTTTTGCTCTTGTTTTTCATAATCTAACCTACAAACATCATCTAATCAAGAATCCAAGGTGTGTTCTTAATCCAAAACCCTTTTTAATACTTTTTGATTCGTTTTCATCTAGCTCTAAATGTCCAGATCCGTTCTAAGGATGTTTTATGACTTAAAAACCTTTCAAACATCTTTCTAAACAGCACTTAATCAATTAACTTGGGCTTTCATGTAAATAAACATATGTTGATGTTGTATTTTGTGATATTATGTGTTATTTATTGGTTTGCTGCTGTATAGATGATATAAACATGATCTAGGGCTGTTATTGATAGTGGTTTATGCTTTGTTTAAGTTATTATTGGATGAATGTTGATATTATGTTAGTTTTGGGGATTTTGATAAATCTAGGGTTTTCTATATGATATGATTATTGATTAAACGATTTGGGGATTTTCATAAACATGTAAAACTGAGTGTTTTGAGATGAACATAAAAAGATTTCAACAAGTGTCCAAATCAGGTAAAGTTTTCATGCATGATGTGACGTTTCCATAATCTTTACCATTTTGGGTAAGTATTAAAACAGATTGATTTTCAAGGGAAATTGGTAGGGTTTTGTGGGGATAAGTTATTCATAATTGAGGCTGTGCTCGGTGGTGTTTCGTGATGTTTTCGGATGGTTTCGATGTGTTTTAAGAACACTTGAAGCAGGGGAGGTCGAACCTGGAACACGTTCGACCAGCGTGGGGGCTAACGTGGAAACCAGGGGGCAAACGTGGAACAAAATGGGCGAACATGGAACAAAAGAGGTGAACCTGGAAACCAGGGGGCGAACGTGGTACAAAAAGGGGGGAACCTGGACTTGTAAAACACTGGTTCGACCCTATGCAATTTAAAGTGAGATTTTTGATGCAAACTAAGTGTTTTATGCTTGAACCTTTTGTGTAATCTATGTATACCTGATTAGTTTGAGTAATGGGTCACCAACGGGATGTCGGGTCAGTCTAGTGTGTCGGTTTAACAGTCAAACGTATTTTAAAACGTACATAGTCATGATCTGGACAATCGGGGACTAGATAACCTTATGGTTATTAGTCGGGACACTTATGCGAACTTTTTGGTAGATCTCCGGTAGTTGGGACTATCAAGGACGTAGCTTTATTCTTTTACTAAGAGAACGCAACCTAAGGTGAGTTCACGGCCCCACTTTCTCTGGTTTTACTTTTGGGGGAGAAAACATGCGTTGAACTGTGTTTTGAGAACTTGTGTCATACTATGAGTTATTTTGGGTTACTGTACGATCTTTTAAAGTCCCGGGGGAAACCAAGAATGTGCGGGGTAGCACAGCGGGGGAAATGTGGATAGAACTATTGGGCGTGACCTGCCCCAGTCGTCGGCTGGGAGCCGGGCTCTAAATGTTACGAATAATTTTTAAAACATACAAAACGTCAAGATTCAACAAAAATTGTTAGTATAAGGTGGTTACGACATATTTTATTTTTTGAATTCATGTAAAAATTGTCAAAAGAAAGATATACTAAGTAACATGGTGGTTTTTATTAATTAAAAATTTGGGGAAAAATATGCGATGTTACAGAAATAGTGGAAGCAAATGGAACTGGTCGCTGGAAAGTTTGAAGGTTCGCCTGAGAAGAAAAGAAATTTAGAGAGAATTTGTGTGTGAAAAGTTTTGGAACTGGAAAAATGGGTAAGGAAACAGATATATATACTCATCGCATTATTACAACAGTTCATTCAACAAGCCACCAGAAATGCGCCACGTGTCAGACTCGCCCACCTGCAATTACACTCGCGTTCACGGACGGCTACGCGCTTGACACATGACGAATTTTTTTCGTCTGTCATGTGCCTGCACGTCTCCCCATGCTGACAGACATGCTGTCTGTCACCTGACACGTTCACCAACCGCCTCGGCTTCCTCAACACGCCTCATCAATTCCCATCAAATTAATTATAAACTTTTTCAAATTCCCGGCGCCATTACTCCTAATCATATCCACATTGAATATGAAGGCTACGCATTTGCTACTCGGAAAAGGTTGGACATGTCACCCGCAGAGTTCCACCTCACTAACATGCTTTGCAACGATACCACTCGGCGCTGGGTTGACGTAAAAACATAAAGACGTTCTCCGCATGATTCCTTCTCAGGGTCATGCCTGCCACGTCACCACTCGGCGATAGGTTGACGTAAAAACCTAAAGACGTTCTCCGCATGATTTCTTCTCAGGATCATGCATGCCACATCATCACTCGGTGATAGGTTGACGTAGAAAGATAAAGACATTCTCCGCATGATTCCTTCTCTGGATCATGCGTTCCACGTCATCACCTGGCGCTGGATTGACGTAAAAACGTAAATACGTTCTCCGCATGATTCCTTCTCAGGGTCATGCCTGCCACGTCATTACTCGGCGATGGTTTTACACACAACAACAAAGACATCATCCGCACAGATCTTAATCAACCATTCTACTTCCTAGACACCATAGAAGAAATGGGTCGTTTTTATCTTGGTATATGTTAAAGAGCTGCAACTTCTTAGCATACATTTGACAGTGAACAAGGATAAAGAACATCGGATATCTGCGGATTAAGCCAGAGTTGGTCTTTGGATTAAGTGACAAATGTGGATGAGCTTTCACCCATCTTTCACTACGTATAGTCCGATGCCCCACCCGACGTCTCTGCAAGATTAGGAGACGCACTGCACTGGGGGACTTGAAGGGATATGGTCCTAATTCCTAGGGCGGAGACATACCCTACCCCACAACATCGTTGACCCACAAGACCTCCACGAAAAAAATCACGAATGCCTTTCCCCAAAGGCTAAGTATTTGAAGACAATAGGGCTCTGCGGAGCCCAAGACAAGCAATGGCACATATGGAGTGCAATCCATCCGTGGAAGACCCATCGCCCAGCTCTGCGATGGTTTTCCGCAGACCAATTACAACCTGATGCGTCGTGTCAGGGCGGTCCCGCCAGGACTAAAGCGCCAGCAGGGAAGGTGCAGCTGCCTTATCTCCACTTGTTGCACTCAACACCTTCGTGTCAAGCGTCACCTTAGACGACCTTCTAGAAGGAGCAGACTGACACGAACTGGCGCTGCCTAACACACTCTGACGCAGAAAGAAAAGGAGCACTTGCAGCCACTCGCAACGCGCCACGTGGATTGTTGGTAGGGCGGTACCCCTTTCTCTCTCTCTTGCATTTATTACATTCAGTTTGCCTTATGAAAGGAGGTCGCCTCCTTTCATACGACCCACAGTTTCTCTTTTACAGGTTCGAACCCAGCCAAGGTGTGGAGCAAAGGATTATATCCTGCAGCAAGCACGAGTTTACTACCCCCAGCTACCTCCTATGAGGTAAATACCATACTCATTATACTCGTTGTTTCTTCAGTGTTTCTTCTGTGGTTTCTTTTCAATGGATTATTTGAAGTCTATTGATGCTTCTTCCATTTTGGCTTCATGCTATTTAGAAGGTTAGTTAATTTGATTGTTAATTTTTCGCAAGATACAACTTAAAAAAATAACGCCATTCAATTATAAACTTTTTAGTTTATTTTTGTTAGTCCCAGCCTGGTAAAGAAAGAGGGTTTATATCCAAGAGTTTTTGTTTTTTTTTTTTTTTAAAAGCCATGACATCTTAGTTCACTTTAGGCCTAAAAACTGTTAAGCTTGCCCTGTATGAAGTCTTATTCATTGATTCTCCTTAATGTCCAATTAAACTATATACTTACATATTGTTCCCTTAGCTTGGAAGAATTAAGTAAAAAAGACACGATGTAAACAATATTTTTATCGTAAGTTTAATATCAGAGACGATTATATATATTTTTCTCTTATCACATCATCCTCAGTCACCAAATAATAAATGGTTTCAATTAGTAAGTTTTCTTGAAATCTTGAAAATAACGTTAGGTCTAGAAATGTCTATATACATATTTTTCTTTTCGTCTTTTCCCATATTAAAATATTATAGACCATTGGTTTATCCCTTGTCTCTTTTTATTATATAAAAAGATGTTCAACGAACAGTCGAACATTATTGAATTCATTGAACCTGTCAATAATTACATGAATCCAATAAGCACTGTAAATCATGTTTGAGTTAAATCCTTTGTAATATTTTTTTAATCGTGGAACAAAATAAACTTCATAATACAAACGGGCCAAAAAACGTTATCCCAACCAAGTACAAAACATCAACCACCATTCACGATAGGTTTACCTTCCATATACGGAGTATTACACTAAAAATCACTACGATATCTCTCTCTTGTTAATTAAATAATATTTTTTATACCTTTATCATTACATTTCTCATTCCTCTACTCACAACCACTTTTCAAAAATATTAAAAAATAAATGCAGGACACCCTTGTTCGCCCAAATATACCGATGAACGACAGACTTCCCGTATCATTCACTCACAAACACTCACAACCCTATCCTAAAATATAGAGGATCCACTTACAAAAATATATGTAACCTAATGTGAATGCTACTGATACAATAGTAGTTTTTATAGCTATGTTTAATAGCATTTCTCTATCTCCATCTACGTCTACATAACTTAATTAAAACATATCATTAAGTAAAGTTTGTTTATTTTTTAAAAACCTCCGACATTCGATTATGCATTCTATCTTTATATTACAAACACTTATTTTATTTCCCTGTGTAAGTTTAATACACTAAAAAATTATATAGATTGATAGAATAGTTACCCTATAAATATAAATCAAACTTTTTTCATACTACATAGATTCAAACGGGGGTATTTTAGCTGCTTTTATCTATAGTTAAAGAGAAAGTAAGTTTTAGAGGCTCTAATGTGAGTGCTCTAACGGGTTATCTATTTATAAACAAGGTTTAAAAGTGGATTAGTAAAATCCTTTTGCTACGAACTGAATCATACCCGATTCCATTTTAATGGGGAGAAGTGTTACCTCTAAATTTTTCTACTTCACTAATTTTAACTAATCCTGTATTGTCACATCAATTCACTGATTTAATTCACTGAAACACTTTTTTAGAGGCAGCACTACACTGATTCTTTTATTTATTTTCATTTAAATTTTACAACTTTGTTTTTTAATTTCACACTGTTTAAACTATTAAACCGGTTAATATTAATTGACTTTTGCACTATTACAACCATCCCACCACCCAGTGAAATTGAATTGTTAATTCTTGGAAACCGTCAATTGAATTCATGAAATCGTCCCACCAAACGGTCAGTAAAATTGAATAACATTGAATCGTTTCAAACTTTTGTATATAAACACACCAAACCGTGGGAGTTAAAACTCACACTTTACCACGGTATAAACAAACAAACACCCACAAAGATGACTCGCTGGACCAAGGAAGAAGAGATGGCGTTGGTTGTGTGCTACAAAGACGCCACAAACGATCCAATATATTAGCTTTTGTTTATTTTATTTCAAGAATAGTATTATTTTTCTAATATATTATACATTTTTACTTTTTTTATTTGTTCGTTTTTTTGAACTCATTCTTTCGCTTTTTGCGTTTGACGCCTAGGACTCATATGCGGCTAGCTTTTTTTTAACTATGATTTGGACGAGTTAAACCATTTGAAGATGCTTTGAAACCTGGTTAGTATTTGTTTTGAATTTTTATTAATATTTTCTGTATATATATATATATATGTGTGTGTTTAAATTTATAAATTTCGTATATATGTGTGTTTAAATTTATAATAAAGAACGTGAGAGTGAGAGTGAAACACAAGAACATCACATGGCGCCAATATCTTTCTAGATCTCTACCAACCCAACAATTATCATAGGGAGGGTGTTCATAGCAAATTCTTTTCATTTCATTAAATTACACCAATTATGCATTGCTAGTCTGTTATATCACTTCATTAATTTACTTCATTGAATAATTTTTTTAAGACAATATTTCACTGATTTACTTGACTGAAATATTTATTTTTTTAATTTTTTTAAAAAAACATTAATTAAACACATTATTAAACTAATAAAATAACTTATAATAGTAAAAGTAAATAAAACAAAGAAATGCAAATACACATAATTAAAAATAAACTATATAAAAAAACTCTTCGGCTTTCACTTTGAGATACGGTAGATCAAGTGAGGCTAGATGTTCCACGAGATCATTTCGAAGTTGGAAGTGCATATCGAAGTCTGTCAACTCCGCGAGGGCATCGTCGTCAAACACCGGATGGATTGGAAGATCGCGTATGTGGACCGGTGATATCACACGCTTCTCATCTTTAATGACCATGTTGTGCAATATCATGCACGTATAAACGATGACGCTACACCTATCAACAGTCATCGGCCTCAAGGGTCGGTTAGTAATTCCCCATTTCCCTTATCGCCGCTTGCGCCCTAACAAATTTCTTTCCCTTCGGATCGGTCGAATATGGAAACGCTTTCACAAACGTTGACCAGGTTGGGTAGATGTCATCGGTAAGATAATATACACGTTTATATAACTGACCATTATATATATATATATATATTAATTTACAAGTTTGTTGTGCATCACCGGTTGTACACTTTGCATTACTGGTTGTACCCTGTGTGTTATAGGTTATGGATTTGTACTCTTAGTTTAGTTGGTTGTACCTAACAGCTCTAAAACCACTCAACCAGCCTCTCATTTACACACATCCACAACTTCTCTAGATATATAGAGAGAGAGATAAAGACAGAAAGGGCGTTAAATGGATGAAGGGCAGTCCTGTATATTATATATATATTAATTTACAAGTTTGTTGTGCATCACCGGTTGTACACTTTGCATTACTGGTTGTACCCTGTGTGTTATAGGTTATGGATTTGTACTCTTAGTTTAGTTGGTTGTACCTAACAGCTCTAAAACCACTCAACCAGCCTCTCATTTACACACATCCACAACTTCTCTAGATATAGAGAGAGAGAGATAAAGACAGAAAGGGTGTTAAATGGATGAAGGGCAGTCCTGTGGTGTGCTCAAAACGAGCAAGAGCGTCGATGGCGTGGTCATCGGTGGTTACAGCCGCAACTTTAGGGTTCCGCCCAATGCCAGAGATGGCGATGGTGATATGAAGCAGGGTGGGGTTGTCAGCCGCGACTTAAGAGGCGGCGGCGCTAAGGCGACCTAGACTTGGTGGGCTTAATTAATCTAGACGAAGAACTGTGAAAGTCGCATCGGAACGACGCCTGGCGTATTGCATCGTGCAGATCGAAGTCCCATCGGAACGACGGCTGGTAATTAGCTTCTAAACCCTAAAGCCACTGTCAACACATCATTACTTTTTTACATTGTTGATGATCTCAATTTGAACAGATTTATGTTGATTCTGTTCAAATTGAGATCATCAACAATGTAAAAAAGTAATGATGTGTTGACAGTGGCTTTAGGGTTTAGAAGCTAATTACCAGCCGTCGTTCCGATGGGACTTCGATCTGCACGATGCAATACGCCAGGCGTCGTTCCGATGCGACTTTCACAGTTCTTCGTCTAGATTAATTAAGCCCACCAAGTCTAGGTCGCCTTAGCGCCGCCGCCTCTTAAGTCGCGGCTGACAACCCCACCCTGCTTCATATCACCATCGCCATCTCTGGCATTGGGCGGAACCCTAAAGTTGCGGCTGTAACCACCGATAACCACGCCATCGACGCTCTTGCTCGTTTAAAGTAAATGGACAATGCGGTGTCGTTCCGTTTCGTTGGGTAAGAAAAACTGGAGATTGTTGGAGAACATTTATGTTGTTGAGTGAACCGGGGGAACCAAAAAATCCATGCCACAACCACATATCTTGCGAAGCAAACGCTTCTAGCATGATCAAAGGGTATTGGTGATCACCCCTCATATATTGTCCTCGTAGTTTCCCTAGGACATGCTCGCCATACTAAATGAGTGCAATCAATGCTACCGATCATGCTGGGAAGGTGATGTCTTTCTTCGTGTGCTTCGTGTACAAACATGCAATGTCGTGACTTGTTAGTCTTTGTAAAAACTCAGCACCGTATAACTTAATGACGACATTGCAAAAAAATTGTAAACATTCGCGCGATGTCCTTTCTGACATACATAAATACTCATCGTATTCATATGGAGGATTACCGGTTGCGAGTTGTTTCACTGTTGAAGATACCTTTTACATGGGCGTAAAACTCTTTCTAAACCGACCGTCTACGCCCTCTCTGAACAATTCGAAGTTTGCTTCAACATCTGCTGCAATTTTTAAAAATAGACGACTCGACATGCGATACCTTAGTTTAAACCGTGCCTCGGTGTATTTTGGTACGTCGGAAAAATAATAATCTATTAACTGAATTTTGCCTCCCTCGCGATCACATGGCACATATCTTTATTTAGATATTGTGTCTTCCTCTGCAGCTCGCTTGGCAAGGTCCATGATAAACTCAATGCTACTGTCGGTTGAGTTTAAAATTGGGTGCACTTCGAGCGGGGGAATGAAAACTTGATCATTTTCGACGTCAATGTCACTCATTTTTTTAAAAGTATGGAGCAAAACATGAGATAATTTCTATTTTTTTTTGTTCTTAAACCGTGGCATTGTTTTCTTTATACATAACCATTTGGGAAAAAATACCATCACAAAATATGACTGTTTGAATTATTTAAAAAGGTCAAATATGGAATTAAAAAACATTTAAATTCGTCTGTTGAATTTAAGGTCAACATTAACCAGCCCGTTAACTAGAACCAAAAATTGGTTCGCGAGACCACTACCAGCATAGGTGATGGCGGTGTTACCGTGCTGATAATGGGGTACCCGTTACCAATTCGGCTGACGCCCTGTCCCCTAATCACTTTAGACATCCTCTAATACAATCACAATGCATTTTGATTGGACATGGCAAAAAACGATCAAAGTCTACGGGGAATTTTAACCGTTTCAATAATTAAAAATAAAAGACAAGTTTGAGAGTAAGGTGGGGATGCTTTGAGCATCTTCGATTTAAAAAACAAAAAAAAAAAAATATATTGGAAAAGCAGTTGTTAGTTAATCAGTCAAAATCTTGTATGGCCCAAAAGGGAAGGTGACATTGACAAATACAGAGAGTAATGGCCCCAAAAAGTTAGGTATGTGGTTAAGCTTGTGTTGTGTGGTTGAGTGGCCATGATGCACCCGACCCAATGCATTAGGGAGCTCTGGTGTGAGCATAGTCGCACACCTGGACCCCGGCCCAAGAAATGAATCCTTTTCACGTGATAGTTTTTTGCTAATTTACTTATTTATTTAACCTTCCTAAGCTTCAAACGAGCCTAAGTACGCTCTTTTAAGCGGGCCGAGCTTACACGAATTCATTCCTGAGTTTAAAAACACACTTATATAGTAATAAGCTTGAGCCCGAGCTTTGCTTATCAAGCCAAAACCAGCTCACAAGCTAAACGACCTCAATATTCTGGGGCGAAGTATAGTGGTGGCCGCGGGTACCACTGAAAAAGAATTACATGTTGTAGTTTTTTTGCTTTAAACAAGTTTCAGTCTTAACTCATCATTTCCAAACCGTAGCCTATACTGACCATTGTACGACCCGTCCCGATTAAACGAGTATTGTCCAAGACTAACAATTTAATTTGTTAAAAACCACACATGATACTCGAATATTTTATACTTCCATTAAAACCTTTTGGATTCAACATTTACCGAAAATTTCATAAACGAAATCACAAGGTGATTTCATGTCACATGTTTGAAATCACAAAGTGATTACAAAATATAAGTATTCATGTGTTCAAGAAACTAGTTGAGATTTCATCCTAGTATTCATACAAAGCCATTTACAAAATTCAAGATTTGCGGAAGCCATGATTGGAAATTGCATTCGATTCTTCAAAAGTGTGTGTTTGATCCACTCCTGAGCCATTAACGATGATACCTAGGTTCCCACATAAAGTAAACACAAGTTAGTGAGGTTTAACACATGTAAAAGTGTCAAAAAAACAATCCCACACATGAGCCAAAGGCTCGCTGTAGTCTACGGCATTCCAACCGTAGGTTACGGCTATTGATTGTTGTTTGGTGGGTAGGCCGCCGTAGCCTACGACCTTCTGGCCGTAGGTTATGGCCACCAGTCTCTGCTGTTTTTGGGTTTTAGGCCGTAGATTATGGCTAGGAGGCTCTGTATGGGACCTTTTGGCCCTTCAATTTTTGCACAAAATGACTATCTTTGGGGCCTTAAAGGGGTTAAGTTCCAACACCATTGGCAACTCATGTTCATGTCCAAACGAAGTACTTATACAACATTAATTACCCGAGATCCCATGACTATGAATTAGCCCAAAAATGACAAGATTCATACTCATCCAATTCGACCAGTTATGGGTTCTAGCTTACACTTACCTTTCTCGCGAGAATACGAATCTCAAGTTTCAAAGAAACAATCATTATTATCAAGATTTAGTCTAGAAGTGACTTACCTTACGTTTGTTCTTTTCTACGCAAGTCTTTCCCACCGTGGCTTGAATTTGTTTCCAGCTCCTTGCCTATGGGATACGATTCACTTGATTGTTAGTATCATATGATCATTATTGCTCATGATGCCTTGTAGGGGTGTTCAACGAATCGAATAACGAATTTTCGAATTATTCGAATCGAATTTATCAAATTCTTTATATTTTTACCTTAATTCGTATTCGGTTCGTATTCACTTAAAATTCAATTTATTCTATTCGTATTCGATCCAAATAAGAAACTCGAATTTGAATAAATTCGATTTAGTTCAAATTCAGCATAAATAAGAATTTTTTTACTTTTAGTTTTAAAACTAACACAAACTCATTATTTTTAACATATAAAATACTAATCTAGAAAATTAATAAACAACAATATGTCAACACGATAATAGTAAAAACAATAAAGTGTATATCCGTTAGAGTTTTGTAATGTATAAGGTAAATATGTAAACTATGGTTATGGTAAAAGTTGTAGAGACTATGAGTTCTTATAGTTTGACCAAAATTTAAAAGTTTTTTTTTCAATATGTATATTTGTGTATATAATAATGTATATATGTGTATATATATTTAAAAAAAATATACGTGTATAGTTTTTATTCGAATTTCGAATCGAATCGAATTTAAAATCATAAATTCGTATTCGATTTACTGGACTCGAATTCGAATTCTTAATAATCGAATCGAATTCTTGGTAATTGAATCGAACTAAGTCGAATTTTGAATTTTTCGAATCCGAATCGAATTCTGAACACCCCTAATGCCTTGTAAAAGATATTTGAAATTCATAAGCTCATTATTTATGTTTTCATGTAAATCATCTCGACATCTTTTCAAGCAAACATTGGATACTAACATTATCATTTGTCCATTTGAAAGACTTTGGGGTGTTACAACCATGCATCCATTCGGTAACTCTTCAAGAAACAGGACGCAAAATCTCGTCTTATACGTTGGATTGTCTTACTTCAAGAATTTGACATCGAAATCTGCTATAAGAGAGGCGCTGAAAACACCGAAGATGACCATCTCTCTCAGCTCGAAGACCTTGCCTTAGAGACAACAAGAGATGAAATTATTAATGAACAATTCCTAATTGAATCTCTTGACATTGTAGAATCTCGAGAATATCTTTGGTACTCGGATGTAACCAATTACCTAGTCTTTGGTACTCAAAAGATCCTTATTTATTCAAAATCTACGCTGACCAGATTGTTGGAAGATGTGTCCATGGCAGTGAAGCCACTAGCATCCCAAGGCATTGTCACAAAGGACCATGCAGAGGACATAATGCTGCAAATCTTACTGCTAATAAGGTGTTTGATGAATAATTTTGTTAAGGTTGTTAGCGGTCACTATCAAGGTGACCTCAGCAGTGGTTAGTCAACAGATGTTTTGTACTGTCTCTGTCTATAAATAGATTCGTCTAGTATAGGTTTAGTTATCACTTTTCATAGACATTCTTTGTACGAACAGAGTTGAGTGATTAGACTGAGGGGAAGTTGTATTTATATTTGTAAATCTATAATGGTGAATATGATAAAAACTTCTTCTCATGTTTGTTATATTTAATTTCGCTGCACTTCATTTATTTATATTTTCATATTATCATTGTTTCACTAATAACATACTGAAACAATCAAACTAAAATCCTAATAATTGGTATCAGAACTTGGTCAATTAAATTCGATCTAACAATCAATTTAATATAACAAATCTGCTCCCATAATTTGTAATCAATTTGTTCGTTGAATTGAAAACTAAGTAAGAGTTTAATTTACTGTAAAGTTTTTAAACACACTCTGTTTTTCTAAACGATCGAAGATGTCTCAAATCAATCACGATCCACACAACGCTGGAACTAGTAACAAGCCACTGATGCTTTTCAGTTTTGAATACAATACCTGACAACTAGCGGAGTGCAACGGTTCAGAACCGGGCTGAACTAAAACTGCTAAATGCTAAATATAAGAACCGAAACCGGACCGTATAATAGTCTATCGGTTCGGTTCGGAACCGGGTTAAACGGTTCTTGCCCGAACCGGTTATCAATTAAATCCTAAATTAACAATTAAAAAAAATACAACTTTAGTAAACTTAAGTTGTGGTTTCGTCACTTTCATAGTTATATGAATGACCTATCATTATTTTAGAAGTGCACGGAACCAAAATATAATTTTGACAATATGAATAATATGTAACACACATTAATAATGTTACATGTTACATTACATCATTGCACGATACACATTATGAGCCAACCCGTAGACCTCATAAATGATTTTGTAAGCATCGGTTCTCGCTTTAAGCTACTTACTTTCCCTTATTGTACTCTATATGTTTTATAGATTATATCATTCAAATGGAACTCATATTTGTTAAATATTATTTAGTTAATGTGACATGAAAATATTATTTCTTACAAAGACTAAGACGTGAAACTAAGAATGTTTATGGTTAGTTTACAGGCTATTTAAAAAATGCCACTAAATTAATAAAGTTTTTAAATATAATATCTAAAGTTTAATTATAACCCGGTTCTAGCGGTTCATTAAATGGACCCGCGGTTCTGAACCGAACTGGGAACCGTTTTCACTAAAATTTAAGAACCTGAACCGGACCCTAAACACGAGAACACGGTTCAGGTCTAGCGGTTTGGTTTTGGTTCCCCGGTTCTCGCGGTTCCAAACCATGAATTGCTCAGCCCTACTAGCAAAGACGGATGAGCCATGTTCTTGCTCAATAGAACACTGGGTGTTGGAAGTCTTATATTATCGGACCACACGTTCCGATGGTACTAAGTACAAAAGATCCAAAAGTTCAAGAGCCAAAGAAGCTTGAAAACTGTCACACTCCGCCCAGGCCGGGGTACTTACAGTGACCAGTCGGTGCAAACTTAAAGCGGAAACGTAATCTCATTACACAACTTAAGTATTTATTACAAGCCAGTGCGATCCATGTACCCCTAAGCTAAACAAAGCTTAACCATAACACGATGAACCGTCTAAAGTATTCCCACTCTCAGCTAGGAACTTCCATTCCTTACAGCATCAACCTGTGATACATGCTCGAGTAATAAAAATACGTCAACACACAACTGGTGAGTCACATAAACCGACTCATCAGTAAAACAACCACATAAACAATTTTATTGATCAAGTATAATTGCATGTCCCCAAAATATATTCATACAGCCTACCAATTCCCAAGTAGGAACTGTATGTTCCCCCCTGGGGATACATCCGGACATATATTCACACACATGGTCTACCAATTCCACAGCAGACCCACCCGTGGCCTGATAATTCTCCAGCAGGCACACACAGTCTACCAATTCCCCAGCAAACTGTAAGTGTATGTCCCCCCTGGGAAAATATAATGATCATTATAATATATAATACCCTGGATGCCACATCTATGGTTCGATGCATATACATGATCAATCACCATCAAAACAATTTTATGAGCAAGTA
This sequence comes from Ambrosia artemisiifolia, assembly GCA_032199755.1. Lineage (NCBI taxonomy): Eukaryota > Viridiplantae > Streptophyta > Magnoliopsida > Asterales > Asteraceae > Ambrosia > Ambrosia artemisiifolia. The sequence continues at coordinate 33,398,897 of CM063521.1, forward strand.
TCAGGTTTTGAAAATAGTTTAAGTAACTCACCGTAACAGACTTTATTCTCTGCTTATTTGGGCTTCTTACAACTTCAACCGCGATCTAGAATTTAATAAATCATATTACTAATTTGAGTATGTGAACTGGTGTTCTAACTTTAATAGACCCTTCGCATGACAACTGCTAGTACAGTGCCCAACTATTCTAGTCCGACAATATTATTACTTTAATAGCATGCCCAATATTTTACAACTCATGATTCACCTTTTAACAATTCATAATCAGAGTGTCGTACAAAATCACAATCTGGTTGTGCACGTACTAGACAGGCTATGCTAATTTCATAAGCTCTACTATAATGGGTCTTCATCCTAACCCTACTTCTATTATTATATACTATGCCTTACTATTTATAAAGAAAACTTAATATTAGGTAACTAAATAAGTAAATAATTAATCCTATGTTTATAAATAAACTTAGAAGAGTAGATTACGTACCCAAATCAGTACTTGAATGGTTGATTTTTATGATGTATGCTAGAACATAACAAGTACATATAAATACAGGAATGTGTTAAGTCGGCTTGTTTGCCGACTTTCGAAACTTATTCAAGTATTCTTGTCAAAAATATCTTTGCATATATGATATATGTAGAGGATGTGATTCGACACGAAAACATGATTATATGATCATACAAGTTACTAAACCAGGTGCGGAAACCCTAGCTTAGAACAAACTGATATAAACTCAATCAAAACACAATCAAAGTCATTTTAAAAGCTTTTCATAGATTAACTTTTCCAAATAAACGCTTACAGATTGATTACAGTTAATCTAGCACACTTCTAAACACTCTCAACACACTCTGGAACACACACCAAAAACACACACTCTCAATGACTCGTTATACATTACAAAAACCCAAAATCTATTTATAGTAGCTGCACATTCGCCCCATATCATTGGTCGAATGTAAGCCAATTCCACATTCGCCCAGTTTCACTGGTCAAATGTGTTCTTCTGTTCAGTCTGTTCCAGATTCGTCCCTTATACAACTTCCTTCGTCCATTTACAAATCACCTTCGCCCATTTCTTTTTCCTTCGCCCCTAACACATGTTAACATCTAATCATTAGTCGCAAAACGGCATCTACAAACTCCCCCTCGACTATTGATTAGATCGTTTTCTATCTTCATCCATGGCTTTATTCAGCAGCTTGATTCTGAGCTGTTTCTTTTGCTCAGTTGTCATCTCAGGCTCTAACTTCCTTTTCACAGGCTTTGACACATTAGCCATCTTCACCTTCTTGCCAAGCTTCCCCTCCAAATTACTTCCAGCATTAATGTCATAAGCAAAGCAAACACCCACAACTTGTGTGTATTTCCTTGCTTGATCTGCATCGTTTGGCTCATGATGAATCAGATTATAAAATAACATGATGATGTCTTCGAAGGTGCAATTTATCAGCCACATAGGATCAAATACATGCACATGCTTGTATTTATCCTTTCCATCTCTCAACACGATCACCGCTTCTGCCTTCCTCCAATCATAATACCAGAATATGAAATCAGCACTGAAGTGTTGAGGCATAGGCATCAAAGGTATCTTCCTCATAACTTCAGGTGCCTTATAAATCAAGGTAACTCTTTTCAACTTGGTTCTGAGATCAATATCCCTGTGAACTTTCCTCCGGGGATATTGTGGTTTAAATCTGTTCCACTTAGTTCTACTCTCCCAAACCAATTTGTCTGCACACCAACCGACATGTGAATTATTCACTGAAGCACCAGACATTTGGAATCTGCATAGATCTCTGACCGCCCAGTACGGTAGAGTCAGCAAGTCAATGAATCTGTAAAAGTACAAGATTCCAGATTCCCACTTAGCAGCTAAACACTTCAGCCTGCCTAAGTATGTCCAACCTAGAGCTCTGCCTCTGAACTTCGCATTATGGAACCTATAAAAGTTTCCTTGAGCTTCAGGCTTTGGTCGGTTTTCATCCATTAATCTTAATTTCTTCAAATACTCTTTCAACTCATCAGACTTATTTGAAGATTCTGGCAAATCGGCTCCAAGTACTTTCTCAACAAACTCAGCACTCCTCTTCTTTGCCTTTCTTTTAGCAGACGTATTATGTCTCTCAGTAAAATCAGGAAACACCACATCTTCATCAGTTTGTCTGAAGTACTGTGGATATTCCTCATGTGTAATATCCTCTATTTCAACTTCTTCAAATTCAGGGGTCTCTTTGTCATCTGAGTGACTTCCAATATCCTTTTCAGGAATATGTGGAATCGACTCATCAACAATGAACTCTTCAAATGTTTTCCCTACCCTCTGTGCAAGTCCATCCAATATTTCTTTTGCCACAGATGCAGGTACTTCCCCCTCTTCTAGATCAGGATCGTTGTATTCCAATTCATATCGCATATCATCAGTTTGGAATATTTCTGCAAAACGACCTGTGAACTCAATGGTCCATTCTCTTTTCTCTAACATGTCCTTATATACTTGTTTTGCATCATCAGATAAGGACCTCACCTTCTCATTCCAAAACACGGTCTCATCATCAACATTCTCACTACTCTTCTTCGAACTTGACTCACCTGTGTCTTTCTTCTTCTTTGAAGGTGGTCTCTTTTCAAAAGTAAACTTTGAAGTATCATCTCCTCCATCATTATCATCACTACTACTATCATCCTCCTTTTGGCTTCCTGAACCTTCAGCATCATCATCATCATCATTATTATCACCTTCATCATCACTCTTATCCGATTCTTCATCCTCATCATCCTCATCTTCCTCTTTCTCAGATTCAGATGGTTCAAAATCAACCTGTTCAACCTCTTTCTCTGTATCCTCCTCACCCTCCTTCAGTTTGGGTGCAATATTGTACAGGTCATCAATCAGATCACTAAGGCGCTTGTTTTCAGCCTTCAACTCTTTGTTATCTTCTTTAATTGCCTTGTATCTGTTCTTGTTTCTCAGAACCTTACCTTCAAGCTTCTTATTCTTAGCTTCTAGCTTCTTTACCTTCTCGTCTATCTCATCTTGATTAGACTTTGAAGCTACAACGATCTGAAGCATCTTCTCCTCATTCTGCTTGAATCTGGCAATTTCTGCTTGCTGAGCCACTAGCATCTTCATCATGTCATCCATCTTTTTATTCACCTGCTTCATCACATCATCATCCACAGTGACTTTCTTCGACTTAGACTTTGACTTAGATGGCTCAACCTCAACTTCTTTTCCTTTCTGAGGCTTAGTAAACATGTCAAGAACATTATCCAGGGCAATATTAAATTGATCCACTGGTAATGGTGTAGTCTCCTTAGTCTTCTGTTTCTTAGTGGCTGGTGAAGATTGTTTAGATGATGTACCAGCATCAGGTAATCTCTTTCCTTTCAATAATAAGTTCAATTCTTTCTCTCTCAGCTGCTTTGTACTGGTCTTCTTGGCCATGGTTTTGTGTTTGGGCTTGGGCAAATTAACTACAACAGTTTCACCCTCATTCAACTCATCCAAATTAATAGTCAACCCTTCATCTTCAGCACCAACAGATTGCTTGCCCTTCTTAGCTTCCTCAATCGATCTGTTCAGTGATTCAGACTCACCAACCAAAGTGGCCTTTTGTTTGGTAGTCCGGACATTTTCAGCATCCGAATCCCACTGTTCTTCAGTTTCTGTCTCTTCTGAATCAACAGACTCCTCATCTACCAAACTCGTACCCTTCTTAGCAGTTGTTTTCTTCCTCACCACTTGTTGTTTTGAACTCCCCTGATCTGTCTTTCCCTTACCCTTCCCTTTGGCTCCGGGATTGACAACTTGTCTCTTCCTTTTCGTGCTTGCATCAGCATAAACTAATGGATCATCATTATCACTGTCACTATCAGGATGCCTCGCTGTATTCTTTCCAGGATCATTGTAATCCTCTCTAGCCAAGGCTCCGAACAATCTCCTGAAAGGTGGTCTCTCATTGTCAGGCACACCTTTGTAACCTTTCATTCTAGCTAAAGTTCTGATGTTCATATGATCCATAGCAAGTATCTGTGTTGGATCCTTCTTCAAGTTCGGATATTTGTGATCAAAGATCATCATCAGAAATCTAGGATAAAGCATAAACTTCTTACTCTTCAATCCTTTCAACATCTCTAACATGTGATCTAGTATCATCCCAGCAACGTTAAATGGTTTATTGAGAGTCAATGCAACCATTAACGAGCTCAAACTCTTCCTCATCACGTCATAACCTCCACTGACACATCCAAATACTAGAATGATGACGTGAGCAAAATACTTGAACTGCACTCCCAGTTTCCCTTTATACATAGAACCATCAGTGATTGGTCCTTTGTATTTCATCCTCAGAAAACAGGCTTTTTGCTCAGTCCATGATAATTCTCTAGGATCCTCACTTGTTTCAAACTGGATCTGGAGAGCTTCCCTGATATCAGCTTCAGTAATAAACATCTCCATACCCTGAATCTTGCTTCTGATGATAGTCTGATTATCAAAGTAATCATACTTGGCGTTGTTATAAAAATCCTCAACTATATCCTTGTAGATGATAGTTGGTGTGGCCAAAGCATAAACCACTCTGCATCTCTTCAGAAACTTGATGATCTCGGTGAACTCCACATTTTTCTCCACATCTCCAAGATACGCACAACAATTATGGGTCTTCTCAAACGGCCATTTGTTACCGCTTGATGATCCTTCTTCTTGCACAGTCTCTGGAACTGGATCAGTCACTGCAGTCTCTACTGGAATATCAACATTTGCTTGTTCCTCAGCCATCTGAAATGTAAAATCAAAATAAAACGTCAAAACACAAAATCATCAAAAATTCAAAATTTTAGGTTTTTGAGAATTCCACATTCGCCCAAAATAACTGGTCGAATATAGAATATTTTGGCCGAAGGTGTAATATTTTGGTCGAATGTAGAAAGATTTTGAGCAAAATGATACATTCGCCCGTTTTGAGTTTCCTTCGTCCATTTTATTTCACCTTCGTCCGGTCGATGGACCGAAGGTGGAAACTGTTCTAGCCTAAAAATTTGAAAATTTTTCAACCGTGTTTTTAACCCCTAATTTTGATTCAAACCAATCCTAATATGGCCGACTAAGCATCGTGTACCATCAATTTCCCTTAACATTCATTCTATATCAGTTTTTCAAAAGAATTAGGGTTTTTATATTTCAATCAATCAATCAAGTAATTAAACCCTGTTTTAATCCTAATTCTTAATACATTCTCCCCCTAAAACTGATGTGGGATGAATGTGAATCAAAATCAAACATTAAAAATCACTCGATCATCATAAACCCTAAACCCTAGGTCCGGTTAAAGAACGAACGATTCCAGCTTCAATACTTGGCCATTACCTGTAAAACTTATATGAAAAGGATCAGTAAGAAGCAAGGATTAAAACGCACAAGCAGGGAAATCAAAATCAACAAGGTCTGGTTACGAAGAGAAATTTTGAAAAAATTTGAAGTGAGGGTCGAATCTGGATTTAGCTTATAAATAGGCTTCACATTCGCCCGTTCTATCTGGACGAACGTACAATCTTTCCACCTTCGCCCCTAATGAAAGGCACGAAGGTAAAAGTGTTTTACCCGAAAGTGAATTTTGGTATAAAAATCACATTCGCCCAAAATAGAACAACCCGAAGGTGAACAAAATTCCACATTCGTCCCAAATTAAGGGCGAATGTAAAATGGAAATTTTGAAAAATTTTGCCAAATTACAAATTCGAATCCCGTTCAACATTTTTCAATCCGTTAAGCTTCCAAAACACAAATTTTCACTTTTAGAATGATACAAAGCCCAGATGGTGTTGTCAAATCTCAGAAATTGACTATCAAGCATCCCCAGTTATCAAAAATAAAGCAGAAATGCAAAAATTTTGGATTTTTCTGAAATTTTATCAAAACACACCTAAAATCTTTTTGGATTTTGTATCTTTTTGACATTAAAAGTAAATTGCAACAAAATAAAATGCATCAAAGTAAATGAAAGCAATAAACATTTTGTGAAATCCGGTCAGAGGATCATATCAGTTTTCTGAGAAATCTGATCACAGCGTTGATCTTTTTGTGTAATATTATCATTAGAAACAGTATGTGATACGGCAATTGCTGATATTGTGGTCCACGTAAGCTCACATGCAGACAATTACGCAATGCTTTAAAATGATACGAGTTAGATGTATTAGACTAACACGATGTGGTGCCCACACACACGACATACTCCCGTATCAAGTGATTGCACAAAGCTTCGTCGTAACACGTGATTATGCCAGAGTTATCCGTAAAAGTTACAAAGTATATAGCACAGAGGTGTACAGGTCAGCAAATGAATGCAGCAGAGTAACATGTGCGTATACACTAGGTTGAGGCTGATATTAATCACTGATTTGCATCAGATGATCAATACGATGTAATAATGATCTATGATCAATTAAAACATAAAGTTCCTCAATTCGGTAACTTCCGGTTTTGGCAATTAAGCTCTTTTAGCAAATATTCTGATAAAACTAGGTCCGTAAATCAATACGACAAAAGTTTATCAGAATATCCCGGATAACCATAACATAACGACCCGAAACCTCAGATTTTGGCAATCCTATCAAACGAAATTACGGTACTAAGACCATATGCCCATGAGGTGTTCAGCCACGAACGCGTAGTTCGTTATGTTTGTATCACTAATGCACGCAATATTTAGTCTACGAAGCCTATCAGCATATCACACATAATCAACACACGCCTCATAAACTAAACAATTCTTTAGCCTGTGTCAGATCCCCACTGATGTACTATCATTTCCTCTGTTTTACCAGGAAATCATTTTTGATTTTCTAATTTTTAGGTCTTTTTGAATTTTATAATGTTTTTGGTTTTTCTGAAAAATAGCTCCCCCTAAAATAAAGAACATATTTTTGGTATTTTTTGATTTTTCTGAAAAATAAAACAAAAAGTTGAAAGAAACAATCCACTCGAAAGCATCAACTTCTTTGAGGATTAAACAATCCCCTCGAAAGCATCAACTTCTTTGAGGATTATGATAGTAAAGAGAAATTCCCAATTAGCAAAGAGAAATTCCCAATTAGCAAAATATAAAAACTAAAAACTAAAAAGCGATAAACCGAGGTGCCGATTAGTCCTGTTTTTCCTTTATATTGTTTACTTTTAAAAGATATTCAAAGCGTGAACGGTCAAAGGCTTTAGTAAACAGATCTGCACGTTGGTAGTCAGTATGTATTTTGATCATATCGATCAATTCCTTAGCGTAACAATCTCGGATAAAATGATATTTGATCCGGATGTGTTTCGCTTTAGAATGATTTTCCGAATTTTTAGTTAATGCTATTGCGGCTTCGTTGTCACAGTAAATAGGAGTTTTTAGAAACTGCAAACCGTAATCCACCATTTGTTGTTGAATCCAGAGTACTTGCGAACAACAACTCGAGGCTGCAATATACTCGGCTTCACAGGTAGATTGTGCTACGGAAGTCTGTTTCTTGCATTGCCAGGTGATTAACCTGCTCCCGAAAAACTGGCAACCAGCTGTAGTAGATTTGCTATCTTTGTCACAGCCACCCCAATCTGCATCACTAAAAGATATGAAATCAAAATTATCATCATTAGGGTACCAAAGTCCTTTTGAAGGACAACCCTTCAGATATCTAAGGATACGCTTGACCGCCGTCAGATGACTTTGTTTCGGCTTCGATTGATAACGGGCACAGAGACACGTTGCATACATAATATCTGGTCGAGACGCCGTCAAGTACATCAGAGATCCGATGATTGCTCTGTATGTAAAAGGATCCGTCAGCTCCCCCTTAGCGTCCACTCCAATCCCGTGATTGGGTTGAATCGGGGTATCCATCGGCTTTGAGTCCTCCATCTGGAACCGGATCAAGATGTCGGAGACATATTTCGTCTGGTGAATGAAGATCCCGTCGGGTCTTTGGTCCACCTGCAAGCCTAGGAAAAACTGCATCTCCCCCATTGCGCTCATTTCGAACTTTTCCTGCATGACAGTTTCAAACTCCCTGCATAAAAGCTCGTTAGTTGAACCAAATATTATATCATCAACATATATCTGTACTAGAAGCAAGTCATCTCCCGTCTTTTTCGTAAAGAGGGTGCAATCGACGAGGCCGCGCTTAAATCCTTTGGTGATGAGGTATGTACTCAACTCCTCGTACCACTGCCTCGGAGCCTGGTGCAAGCCATAAAGAGCTTTGTTCAACACGTAGACCTTATCCCGGTGGATTGGGTCCTCAAAGCCTGGTGGCTGCCCGACATACACCTCTTCCTTGACTTTCCCGTACAGAAATGCGCTTTTCACGTCCATTTGATAAACTTTGAATTTCTTATAAGAAGCAAACGCGAGGAACATCCGAATAGCTTCGATTCGTGCTACCGGTGCATAGATTTCATTATAATCAATCCCTTCGATTTGATGGAATCCCTGCACGACCAATCTGGCTTTGTTACGAACAATTACCCCACGATCATCCTTCTTACACTTAAACACCCATTTGGTGCCAATCTTCTTCCTATGTGGCGGCAAATCCGTGAGCGTCCAAACCCCCAATTTCTGGAATTGTAATAACTCCTCCTGCATAGCTTCCACCCAGGCATCATCCTTCAAAGCGTCCTTGTATGTCCTTGGCTCTACCTGCGACACATAACACGCAAACGACCAATCATTTTGACTACCAGATTGTTGAATTTTGGCATATAAAGCTAAAGCACCAAAACTCTCTGGCGAATTAACGCTTTTAAGCTGCCCTCTGGTCATAACACTACTTCCAGGATCACCGATTACTTGCTCCAGCGGGTGAATACGATGAATCCGAGATTCCGGATAATCAGGTACTTGCACTCCCGTCTGAACAGTCAAGTTCTCTACAGCATCCAGATCATGACCCGTATTTGATGATGAAGCCACATCAGAAGTTGGAGTTGGGTTCACTGGTGGTGCCTCCTGTTCTTCAGCTTGATCAAGAATAGCTTCTTCAAATTGTTCATCTTCAGATTCTGAAGTGTCTAATGAAGTTGAAGCCTCTTGAAAAATCTCTTCTTCTTGTATAGGAGCGTTGGTATCATTAGAAGCTGGTAGGGGGTTCACGGTGATCGGACGCACCAACGGTGAAGTTGTTGCATTTTCACACTCGTAAAGTAATCGAATAACAGCTTCTTCAACCAAGCTATCTAGATTGAATGATTCAAAGAAGTCTTTGTAATCAAACATCCAATCAGGACCCGTGCCTTGAATATTTTGAGTATATCGTTGAACTTCCACGTTAGCCCAGTCTTCCACACGACGAGTTCGCTTGTTGTATACCCGTTTGAGCGGGGTTGCATATCCAACAAAGTAACCCTCCTCGGCTTTAGGACTAAACTTTTCGCTTGGATTCAACATAGTGCAAGGCGCCCCAAAAGGTTCTAGATACTCTAAGTTCGGCTTTCTTCGGTGTAACAGCTCATAAGATGTTTTACCAAACTTCTTCACTGTTAGAACCCGATTTAATGTGTAATTTGCTGCATAAATCGCCTCATTCCAGAACATTACTGGAAGATTTGAATCAGCAAGCATTGTTCTAGCCGCTTCAATTAGAGTCCTATTCTTTCGTTCAGCAACACCATTCTGTTGAGGGGTGTACGGAGCCGAATATTCATGATGTATTCCTTTGTCTGCACAAAGTTCATCCATCTTGGCATTTTTGAACTCCGTCCCATTGTCACTCCGAATTCTCTTTATCTTCACATTGTAGAGATTCTCCAATCGAGTGAACAGAACTTTTAGATTTATAAAAGTGTCGCTTTTATTCTGCAAACACATCACCCATGAAAATCTTGAGTAATCGTCAGTGACGACTAAACAATAAAGCTCTCCAAGATGACTTTTGCGCTTGACCGGTCCGAAAAGATCCATGTGCAATCGCTCTAGTGGCATCTCAACAGAGTTAACCTTTTTCACTTTGTGGGACTGTTTGTGTTGCTTCCCCTTTTTACAACTCACACACTTGTCATTCAGATGGAAATGTTTCACGTTTACTCCATCGACAAGTCCATTTCTCACAAGTTGATTCATTTTCTTCAGATGAATGTGCCCCATTCTTCGGTGCCACATTATCGATTCTTTCTCAGTCGCCTTGGACAAAAAGCATGTTATTTGCCCCTGTGATGTCATCGCCTTGGACATATCAAGAATGTATAGATTGTTGACGCGAGGTGCCTTCAACATTATCCACTCTTTAGGAATTGTAAAACCCGGTTTCAGAATATAGCAGGATTTGTCATCAAAATGCACAGTAAATTTCTTGTCACAAATTTGACTGACACTCAACAGATTGTAGTCTATCTGCTTCACATACGAAATCCGCTCGAAACTCACTATCCCATTGCTCACACTCCCTTCCATTGTGATATATCCACCTTTGTTTCCTGCAAACGCTACATACCCACCATTGATGTTCTTCACGTCGAACAGCAACGCAAGATCCCCTGTCATGTGGCCTGAAGCTCCACTATCAACAATCCAAAGACTGCTAATAGGGCCAGCTGAAACTCCCTGCACACAAAATGTAAATCAGTTAGTTCTTTCGGGGGACCCAAGCCTGAGTCTTGGGTCTTGGAACATCAGGTTTCAAAGTAACATTTTCACAAACATTTTCAACAACTTTTTGATCAATCTTTTTCTGATTGGTCAAAACAGTTTCCTTTCTCTCAATAACTTTTGAAGTTGAGGCTCCTGGAGTACCATTGGGTGTCCAAGATTGTTCAGTCCTTTTCAGGATACGAATCTGAGACTTTGGATTCTCAGTCGGTTTCTGAACATTGTTAGCAAAAGTAACTTTCTTGGTAACCTTATCTGATTTAACAGACTTAGGTTCAACATTTGATTTGACAATTGGTTTTAGTGGAACCTTTTGTCTATCAACTGTTGCGTTCACCATAGGCTTCCTCCACGAGTTTTCCATCGCTATCCGATTCCTTCTATCATAGTGCATTGGACGAGTGTTCCTCATTTGAAAATTGTTTTGATTATAAAACTGTTGTGGTTGTTGAGGAACAACTCTCCTATGTGGTGGCACATAATGATCCATCGGTTTTCGCATAGAATTCCTCACTTCAACCTCGTGCCTCTTGTGCCTTACATATGGGCACTGAGCAAGTAAATGCCCACGTTCCCCACACTTAAAGCACGCACGGTACTCTTCAAAAACATTTGGAGCATTTGGTTGAGCAAATGATCTAACAGGGTATTGATCATTGTACTGTTGCTTCCTTAAACTCTCAGGGAGTGGCCCTTTTGAGTAAGTAGGCTCATTAAAACCATTAGCTCTGTTTTTGGGTTTAACAAACTCTGTGACATGGACCTTTGGTTCTTGAGGAACATCCAAATACAACTTCTTTAACAAAGCTGGTGGAATTTCATTTGTTCTCTCATGTTTTGGGAACCAAATGGTACTTTCTTGCCAAATCTTTTCAATTTTAGCATAGTTGGCATTTTTTATTGGAAAGTCCTCGTCAGAGATGATTTTATCGGATCCTTCCATCCGATAAAATACCTTGACAGGTTTGTCACATTGTTCGTTTTTATCATTCTTTTCAAGATCTTTCTTCACCACATTAAGATCTTTCTTCACAACATTCTTCTCAGACTTATTCACATGATGAACACTTCTCATCGGAACAATTTGAGATGATGAAACTGGTTCATTTGTAATGATGTGATTTTCTTTTGAAATTTCACATGCATTAACAGTTTGGTTACAACCAGTATCATCACTCTCGGAATCTGAGTCAACACTTTCAGCAGTAACACCTTCATCATTGATTCCCAAAATCGGTCTAACATCGGAATTTGGATCACCAATACTTGAAGTATTCGATTCATTTTCCGATGCTGAATCAGATTTTACCGAACTCTCCGGTGTCACTTGGTGACAATTATGGTTTTCAAAAAGAACCGGAGATGGTACAGCCCGATAATTGGTGGTTTTATCATCAATGATGTGATCTACCACATAAGCAATATTCTTATAGCTTTCCAACTTTTTGTTTACTTTTTCAGCAAAGCATTTGATGGCGGCCATTTCCAACTTGGTGTTTTCAATTTCATTGATATAGTTGTTAATTGCCAATTGTTTTAAAGATAAAGTGTTTTTCAAGTCGGAAATGTCCTTTTTGTAACCATCTAATACTTTGTTAAAAGCATTCAACTCTTTGCGAGTAGATTGACTGTTCATGATAGCACTATCACGTTGAACACGGAGTTGTTTAACCTCCTCAGTCAATCTATCACAAGTACCACAGTATTTTTCACTTGTATTATCAGTACTACATGCAGAACTTACAGGTTTTGGCGGATCAGTCATGGCCATTAATGCGAAATGAGCTTCCTTTCCTGCAAAGAATCTGGAATAATCAATTTTTGGCGAATCCGCTTCTGCAAGCAACTGATCGATATCTTCATCAAGAGAATTAACACTTGCTTCCGTATCCGAATCACTGTCTGAATCAGAATAAACCGATTCACACTCCTCAGGAATGTCAGAAACAGTATCAATCACAACTCCAGAATTTATTTCTTCAGTTTGAACATCAACATCAACCTCAGCATTAACCTTAACAGGTTCAAATTCCCCATCCATCTCAGCCTCAGACTCATCACTATCAACTTCAGTTTCAACCTTCTCTTCCATCGTCACAGAATCTTCAAGATCAACCTGATATGCAACACAAGCCACATTTCCCCCAGTAGTGATTTCCTCAACACCTATCTGAATACTCGACCAGTCAAACCTCTCATCTTGTTGGGTAACCAATGCTTGATTGGTATTCTGTTGTTCAGTTGGTGTAGTGATTGGTATGACTGTTCGGTTAGTATTGTTTGGTGTTTGGGTTTGTGTCTGGTTTGGTGTGTTTGGTTGTCTATTTTGGTTGTTGTTAAAGTTGTTTTGATGGTTGTTGTTTTGGTAAGAAACTTGGTTTTGGTTTTGTTGTTGACGGTTCTGATAACTGGCATTGAAAGGGTTTCTATTGCCTTGTTTTGGTGGCTGTGTACATTCTCGTTTAAAGTGACCTTTACCTCCACAGTTAAAACAAGTCACTTTCTCCTTATTGAACCCGTAGGTTGTGTTAGGAGAAGTTCCCAAGTCTGTTCTACCTGTTTTCTCAATAAATTATGTTGCTCTTCGCATTATGCTCGCAAATGCCCATTGGATGTCAATGAGTTCCATCTCCTCCTTATCAATCTGTGCGTAGTCTTCATTGGTCAAGTTGTTATTACCAATTTGACTAGCAACTAAACCATTGTAGGAAGAAACCATTGCAGAGACTAATGCAATGTGTTGCTGAGCAACTTCAACAGTCA